>JAEOAD010000005.1:6292500-7520000 GCA_036365145.1 Orientallactaga sibirica
CTAGTTTTCTTTGGTATGGGGAATGTTTACCAACTGTCTATAAGTTCTATTAGGTAATAGCTGTGTTGGGGAGCTGGAGAGATGGCTTAGCCGTTATGGTGCTTACCTGCAAAGCCAAGGCACCTAGGTTAGATTCCCCTTGACCCATGTAATCCAGATGCACAAGGCGGAACATGCATCTGGAGTTCATTTGCATTCCTGGGATACCCATTCTCTCTCTCTCTTTTTCTCTCCTTTGGCCTCTTTCTCTCTCTCTCCCCCTCTCTCAAATAAATAAACAAATATTTTTTTAAAAAAGAACTGTGTTAGCGATTTATTCCATGGTCATTTTTTACTTCCACGATTCTTTTACTGAACATAAACTTAACTCTTCTTTATATTTCCATTTCTGATGCTTATCTGATTACATTGGACCAACGAGGAAAGAAATATGTGGTGGCTGAAGATACCTCTCATGAATGTCTGTATGCATGGTGTTCTGTTTTTGTTTTTGTTTTGTTACAATGTGCATACTTCTAACGTTACTGTTTTGTGTAGTATTTTTGTAGTGAGAGAGAAATGTAGCAAGACATCTAAGCTCTTGATCTCGGGAGATGGCTCAGTGGGTAAAGTAATTGCTATGTCAACACAAGGACCTGAGTTCAAAGTTCAGCACCCATGTAAAAATGCTGGGCATGTCTACATGTGATTCTCTAGTGCGTGTTGGCTAGCTAGACTAGCTGAATAGGTGAGACCTTGTCTCAAATTAACCTGGAAAACAATTGAGAAAGACATACCAACACTGACCCCTGACCTCCTCACACACACATGCATACACTCACACATTAAGTGTGTGCGCATATATGAACGTGCATACACATGTGCATGCACACCACACACTTATTAAAATCAGATTTCTAGGGCTGGAGAGATGGCTTTGCAGTTAAGCCTTTTGCCTGAAAAGCCTAACGACCCACGTTAAATTCCCCAGTACCCACATAAAGCCAGATACATCCATCTGGAGTTCATTTGCAGTGGGTGGAGACCTTGGTATGTCCACTCTCTCACTCTTTCTGTGTCTGTTCTCTCTGTCTCCCCCTGCTTGCAAATACACCAATTTTTAAAAAAAAATTACAAAAAATTTCTAAGATCTTTTTATTTCTCTAGTTCGCCTTGGACATGTCATCTAACTTCACTGGGTCCTCATTTCTTATGTACAAAATGACAACTGATACAATCTGTGGGGATACTTTCCAGCTCTAGCATTTTTGTCTGGGGCATTGTTGTAGATCTTTCCAAAGTCACAAGTTGGTTTAGAATGAACTAGGGAAAAGGTATAGATACTTTTCCTTTTTGCTTCTCTGCTGTCACATCTGATTATTCTAAAATCCTTTCTTGACCCCCCCCCCTTTTGATCCTTAACATTCAGAAGGCTACTGATGCCAAGGTTTTCGTTGGACTCTAATTTGAGAAGCAGAAAATATGGTTATGCTTTTAAAACAACAACTGCAAAGATTTCTGTTATGTTTTTTTTTTTTTTTAATCTTATTCTGGCTTTCAAAACAATAATGTCTGGCCCCTAGTTGCTAGCTCAGACAATGTTACTGGAAACAAGATACCCACCCAGTTAGATATCAGATGGTCTGTGATTTGCCCCACACAGAGCGTATCTGCCTGTTGCATGATGAGCTTTTTCTCTCAGGTTCCAGTTACAAAAGTAGGACCTTCAAACACTATGCTGAGAGTCCTGCTGTTGGTGAAGGCCTGGCCAAGCAAAACATGGTCCACATGGCAAATGCTGGCTGCAGTGGAGACAGATTTTCATGTACTATATATTACATGAAATATCTCTGGTCCAACTTTACATACCTGACTCTTGATTTTTTTTTATTGTAAAACCCTTGATTAAATATAGTCCTTGATATTAAAAAACAGCATTTTATTATGTGCATGTTAAATTCTTGTGGTAAAAATGAAAATGCAAAAATTTATTTGATATCTGGACATCGTTATCAATAAGAATTATTAAAGCTTACTCCTCATAAGACTGTGCTTTTTTTGAAGGAAAAATAGTAGTTATGAAATAGAATCTGTCTTCAAGAAATTTCTGGACAGAGGGAATATTGAATGTGTCAGCTTAAGCTTTAATAGTTGTTTGCTTTAGTCCTCATGTGTTTCTCTATGGACTTTTTTTTTTTTTAAGTTTGGGAATAATTTTATGACACCACAAATTAGAGTCAGTACAAAGTTTTTCAGGACAGTAGAATATTTTCGTCTCAAGTAACCATGCGGTTATTTCCTTAATCATCATCTTGATCAGCATCTTAACAATACCAGCACTGGAGGCAAACACAAAAGCCATAGGCAAATCTTCAATGGGCAGTGCTTTTTGCAGTCCAGTTACTGTCTGAACCCCTCTGCCTCTGAGTGCCATGTCCTCAGAATGAAGAGCTCCTTTCCTCTGGAGCAGTGTGTGCTCGCATCCCTGTACATGACTGCCAAACCTTCCCTACACTTTCTTACAGCTTTGTTCTGTGCGTCCTGCATGAGAGGTGCAGCCGTGATCGCTGGTCCCATGACCGCCTTGCCAAACTGACAAGAGGTCGGCAGAAGAGTACACATCGCTGCCAAGGTCTATCAATTTTATCAATACACAGTAAAACCTCCAAAACAGAGAGAGAGAGAGAGAGAGAGAGAGAGAGAGAGAGAGAGAGAGAGCAAAATAAATTCATCTTCTCCAAGGATAAATAAAGAATAAAATGTGGATGGCTTGCTCCTGAGTTTGGAGGTTAGAGAGATTACACACACACACGTGCGCGCGCGCACACACACTAAGAAGCTGTTAATCACAGTTACTAATGAGCAGTGAAGTTATTGTTGCTCTAGTTATTTCAGCTTTGACGATGTTAAAATGTGAATTAGATATAGCCATTTATCCTGTGATTCGATTCGCTCTGATCTCTACAGGAAATGGGTTAGTGTTGGATTTGGATTGTTGTTTATGACAGCTGTCTGCATTCAGTTTCCTTAGCTAAGAAACAGGATAGCTGAACTAAGAACACACACACACACACACACACTTTGCTTTACTTTGCTTGTACACTATAACAACACAAGGCCACCTGGGTCAATCAAGAGTGCACTATTGTCACTCACAATGCCATAAATGTATGTGGCCTAATGGCGACACGCCTCTTGAGTGATTCAGTCCTGGAGCAGTGTGGTCGGAGGTGTGGTGAGAGAAAGGAGCTCTACTTCACTGCGCCATGTAGACGTGTGGAAGTCCAGCTTTGTCTATCATGGGCAACGCGCGATCATCAGAATGGCCAGAAAACAGGAACAGGTAATGGTGAGGCTTCTGCAGGGAAGTTAATTGTCACGTGTGAGCAGCTCCATCACCTCTGTCTACATTCTGTCACAATCACATGGCCTTACTGAAACCTTCCGCACTGAGCATCCTGGAGACAAATAAAACAGGTTGGATGGATATGCCACATACACACTAGCATGTCCACCTCATGCGCCATCTTATTTTTGTCCTATAAAAATTGATATGCCAGTATTCCAGCTAGCATATAAACGAAACTTTCTTTGAAGGTTCATTTAAGACAAGTTGTCCGATGTCTTTTTTTTCTTCTGTTTTCTATGATCTGTATATTGAGCTGAGAAAATCCAAGGAGTAATTGGTGCTCAAAAGCACTTTCCCAGGGCTGGAGAGATGGCTTAGTGGTTAAGGTGCTTGCCTGTGAAGCCTAAGGACCTAGGTTCCATTTCCCAGAACCCATATAAGGTAGATGCACAAGAAGGTGCACATAGCCGGGCGTGGTGGTGCATGCCTTTAATCCCAGCACTTGGGAGGCAGAGGTAGGAGGATCGCCGAGAGTTTGAGGCCACCCTGAGACTACATAGTGAATTCCAGGTCCGCCTGAGCCAGAGTGAGACCCTACCTCGAAAAACAAAAACAAACAAACAAACAAAAAAGAAGGTGCACATGTCTGGAGGATTTTTGCAGTGGCTAGAGGTCTTGACACAACCATTCTCTCCTTCCTTCCCTCCCTCCCTCCCTCCCTGCTCTCCCAAATAACTAAGTACATTTTTTTAAAGTACATTTTCTAGTGAGCTTCTTAAAGGTCCTGAGGTAGCAAGAAAGTTGCTAACTAACTGATTGTCTATGCTGTATCTGAACTCATGGACCCAGTTTGTACCCTGTGGTGACTTCAAGAGTGTTTAAGTCTGATTGGAAAGTCTTCAACTGGGTCAGATGCTGGAAAAACACTTTCTTGTCTGAGGTTTTCTATTTTGTGAACTATAAGTGTAAAGTGAGCATGAACTTATGGAATCACCTGGTTTCATTTATTTGGATGTAATACTTCAGACAACGTTCAGTCATAATAAATAAACGGTAGCTCTAACTATCTCTCCGTCAATGTTTACAAATGCCAGCAGCAGGTGGAGAATAGTTTAAGAGAGAGAGAGCAAGAGGAAAGGGGACAGTGCTTTGCTGCACAGAATTAATGAATCACCCAGGGCTGCAGGGGTAACAAGATGTTTCTGGAGTCCAAAACTTGACTTGTTTTTCTTGACACCACCGAGTCATAGCGAATAGCTTATTGTCATTTTTTGACATTGTTATACATTCACAGAGTATATTTTGATCATAATCCCCATGCATTACCTTCTCTGTCTCCCTCCATCGCCTAATGCCTCATTTATTTTGAGCGAGGAGGGGGCAATGCCTCTAGATCCTCCTTGACATCCTCTGGCTGTTACAATCTTTCCGCCCCCTCTTCTGCCACGTTCCCAGATATGTGGCGGGTGTGTTCTAAGTCTGCTTCACTGTTTAGCTCTCAGTAGCTTCTGGATTTCTGCTTTGAGGTGTTTTGAGTGTCCTCGGTGTCTACAGCTGTCTCCCTGGCACAGGTTGTCTGTCTGCCAGTCATTCTTATCTTGCCAGTTTCTCTGTGCTTGCACCTGGTCCCTGGATCAGGAGCAAGAGGTGGCTTCATCTCATCACAGGCACTCAACTATCTTTCCTTGTCACATTGATGGAATTTGGTTCTCCCAGGTCCTCACTTCCTTCTGTAGAAAAGAAACCATTCTCCAACAGAGAGGGAGAGCAGCCATCATTAAGGGGGGCAGGCATAGTTGGAGAAATTCTCATGGCTGTGTCCTCTATTTTGGCCAAAGTCTAGTGGGTGCTTCTCACTCAAGTCCATGACCCTTGTCTCCATAGGATGCTGACTTGGTTCCCTGCACCAGGTGTGAGCTCCTTCCCACCCAGTGGGTCTTCTTGTCGAATCCTAGAGTCATTGTTTATCCACCTAAGCTGAGTGCACAGTATGTACAGACATGCACATTTTGTCCAGCAGGTTGATTTCTTTTTTTATTTGAGAGAGAGAGAGAGAGAGAGAGAGAGAATGGGCACGCCAGCAACCTCTCAGCTGCTGTGAATGAACTCCAGACACATGCACCCCCTTGTGGCCAAAGGCAGCATTGCCCCCTTGCATCACTTTTTGCATCTGGCTAAACGTGGGACCTGGAGATTGGAACCTGCGTTCTTAGGCTTTGCAGACAGGCGCCTTAACTGCCAAGCCATCGCTGCAGCCTTGATATTTGTCTCTAGCAGGCTCCCCTGCTTGTTCACAGTGTCAGTGGTCATTTTCCTCAGCAGTTCATGCAGCACTTTCCAGCACTAGGAGGGCTGGCTATCAGAGAGCTGGCTTCCTTCCAGATTCCAGCATGATCTCTTGATGTTCTGTGTTGGCAGCTTGTCGTGTTTTCAGAGGTGGGGTCTTTCCTCTTAGCTCAGGTGGGTGATGAAATGCTTTGACAGAAGCCTGCATTGTTTTGGGGTCTCCTAGGTCTCTCCAACTAACAGCTTTCTGTGTGACCCATTGCTGGTACCAGGAGTTACAAGCCAGAGCTAATGGTTTTAGATTAGGCTTCCTCTCGCCTTCTCCGGAGCCCTCTGCCCAGATGATCTCCCCACACTCATCTGAGGCTGTGTCTTTTAGTTTGCTATTCACAACTTCCTCTTACCTGCATTATCTGTCCCTTGACTTGCCTGCACTTCAAGCTGCTCCAGGTTAGGAGCCACAGAGGAGGGAAAGCATGTGGCATTTGCTTCTCTGTGCTTGTGTGAATTGGCTTAATATTATTTTTTAACTGCATCCGTGTCCCTGAAAATGTCACTGTTATCACTTTTCCTTCCCGCTGAGTAGAATTCCATTGTGTATATGCACCACACCACGTCATCATTAACCATCCATCTGTTGATGGGCATCTGGGCGCATTCATTATTATGAATAGAGCAGGACAAACACGTGTCAGTGCCTCTGAAGTAAAAAGTCGAGTCCATAGGATATATGTCCCAGGAGTGGCCCTGGCTGGCCATTCTCTCTCTCTCCCTCTCTCTGTCAAATAAATAAATAAATTAATTAAAAAAAGAAATATTTAGTCCTAAAAATCAGATAAGTTTAGAATTTAGTAAATTTCTTCACTGATGAAATGTAACAATCATTTCTGCATTAACTACATATATTTAGAGATATTGCATTGTGTAATTTCTCAGGGCAGAGAAATGTCTTTTCTTTATCTTCTCTGAATCATAGGCTACTGCTGTGCTTAGTCATTCACTCATTCATTCATTCATTCATTCATTCATTCATCTAACAAAAGCTGCTCCTAAGTGTCAGGCTGCAAGCTGGATGCAGGACATACAGAGGAGTGAGGACTAGTCTCCTGTTAGGATGCTTGAAGTATGGTAACTTTATGCGCAGATGCTACTCACTCTACATGATGCTGGCACACAAGTACAGGATGCGAGGCCTGGGAAAGACCTGGCTTCATCTGTGGAACCTTCTAGTGTGCTCTGATTTCAATGTGACCCTCGAAGTTTCACATGGTGAAAGTTTGGACCCTCTTTCAAGGGTTATGAAGTAGTGTGACCTTGAACAAGGTCACGAGGGCACTCCCCATTGGAGAAGCTGAGGTAGTTCTTTTGAGACCTTGATTAGTTCTCTGGAGACGGAAGGTATAAAAATTATGCCCTTATCTTCTCCCTGAATCTGGCTTTCCATCTTTCTAGATGAACTTTTCCTTCCCCACTTGTAGCCACTATGATAACTTGTGCCATTATGTGATATGGTGAAATGGAGCTAATCTCTGGCTGGTGTCATGAACTTGAACTTCAAGAACTGTGAGCTAAATAGCTCCTCTTTATAAATTATCTAGTCTCATATGTTTTGTTATAGTAATGGGAAACATACTAACACAATACATGCTCTTTTCCTACTTTTTTTTTGAGAGAGACAGAGAGAGAGGAAGAGGCATAGAGAGAGAGTGTGTGTGTGCCAGGGCTTTTTTAGCAGCTGTGAATGAACTCAAGATGCATGCACCTCCTTGTGTGCATGTGCAACATTGCGTGCTTGCATCACTTTTGCATCTGGCTACACGTGGGACCTGGAGATTTGAACAAGTGTTCTTAGGCTTCACAGGCAGGTGAAATAACCACTAAGCCATCTCTCCAGCCCTCTTCCTATATTTTTTATAAGACAAGTTTTCCAAAAGCAGATGCATACGCTTTCCCCCTTATGTACCACCATAAGTTTGCAAAATGGTTTATGAAGATCCTATCAGTAATAACTTGGAAATAAATAGATGAGTGACAGAAAAGATGAATGAGTGGGTGGGGGGCATGGACAAGTGGGCTAATTGTGTAATTAAAATTAAACTATATTGGCTTCCTGTTAAAATGGCAGTGGAACTCCTCTCTGCCACCTAGTCCTATGGTGCTAGCACTGTGGCCCACAAGGTCCTGGGGTCTAGGAGAGAATGGGCATGCTGAGGCCTTTAGTCACTGCATGTAAACTCCAGGCACCTGCTTCACTTTGTGCATCTGGCTTTAAGTGGATGCTAGGGAACTGAACCCACATTGTCAGGTTTTGCAGTCAAGTACTTTTAACCATTGTGCAATCTCTCAAGCCTTGCCTTTTGGGATCCTTGCCAGAGAAAGGTGACTATTTATCCTATGTGTGTGTGTGTGTGTGTGTGTGTGTGTGTGTGTGTGTTTGTCAGAAATATTCTTGTGCAGTGAAATTCACATAAATATAAATCCTTTTAGTTTTCTTATTTTGGTTTGGACCCATCACCTTATCACTCCAGGTCCTTATTCATTTATTTATTTATTTATTCATTTATTTTTGGTTTTTCGAGGTAGAGTCTCACTCTAGTCCAGGCTGACCTGGAATTGACTGTGTAGTCTCAGGGTGGCCTCGAACTCACAGTGATCCTCCTACCTCTGCCTCCCGAGTGCTGGTATTAAAGGTGTATGTCACCAAGTCCTTTTAACCTTTTCAGTTTTATGGGCTTTCATGGTCCTTATTCAAAAAGAGATAATGAGAAGATATTGGATTTAAAAAAATATTTTTAAGTACTTTATTATTTATTTATTTATTTGAGAGAGGGAAAGAGGCAGAGAAAGAGAGAGAGAGAGAGAGAGAGAGAATAAGCATGCCAGGGCTCCAGCCACTGCAGACAAACTCCAGACATATGTGCCACCTTGTGCTTACGTGGGTCCTGGGAAATCAAACCTGTGTCCTTTGGCTTTGTAGTCAAGGGCCTTAACTACTAAGCCATCTCCTCAGCCAAGGACCAACTGTTCACTGAGGTCCTTCAGTCCATAAAGAACAAATTTATCTTTTTGCTAGGTTGTGCACCACACAGATTGAGATGATCAAGTGTTGGCTTCCCCATGTTGTTTGGAGTTAGGGAACCTGTTCCTCCTCTCCTTGTATTCTTTCTCATCCCTGAACCTCCCCGTGTAGCAATGAAGAAGATATATTGACTCCTAGGATATCATTTTAACTACTGAATTTTATCCAAGACTTAACCACACAGAATTAGGAGGAAAAACTTCAATTTATATAATTTTCAATGTAACTTAGAAGGTGAAATTGACATTTTTGGACCTGTGTCTTCAGCTAGTGGAGTTTTAATGGCTTGGACATGCAGTGGTGCTTGGCATAGAGCTTTGAAGGAAGAAAAAGTACAAAATGTTGTGACCTACTCACGTGTCATGGGATTGGACCATTGAGCTGGGATGCATGTCGACCACCTACCGAGGCTTCGAGCATGGTTCTATGGCCACCCAATGCCAGGCCTTTGCTCCTGAGAAGGAAGACAATCTCTATGCAGGCCTGTGGAATTCTAAAAGTCGTCGTATGGGTTAAACAGCTGTGGAATGTTCCCAATCAGCCTGTCCCCACGTCCTTGATTCAAGGCCTGGCAGCTTCTAAATCCTACATGGTTGGGAAATTAATTAGAATACCACCTTGTCTTCTCTGATCATAAAATATCCTCATGTTTTCATGAGGTCCATTACAAGTGCAAACAGTGGAGGGGATTACAGCCCCAGGCCCCCCTGGGTTAGGAAAGGTGGTACAATAATAACAAACCTCTTTACAGGAAAGCCTGTATTGGAAGAATCTTTCAAAACCCACATGACTGGTTATAATTCAACAGTTCTGATTATAGCTATTGCCTTTTCCTCTTTAGACACTTGAATTTAACCCCTGATATTCTGGTAGTAGTGGCAACAGGGACAGACATCAACGCTCGGGAGCCTGGATGTGAGCTTTTCTCCAACCTTGTACTGCTCCTGTTCATTTCACACTTCACATTAGAAAGGCCTGTGCAATTCTTGATTTCAAGACACGCAAATTCTTTTTATTAATTTTTTTAGAGAGAGAAAGACAGAGACAGAGAACTGGCGCACCAGGGCCTGAGCCACTGCAACTGAACTTCAGCTGCTTGTGCCACCTAGTGGGCATATGCAACCTTGCACTTGCCTCACCTTTGTGTGTCTGGCTTATGTGGGACCTGGAGAGTCAAGCATGGGTCGTTGGTCAGTTAATGCACTGAGATAAGGGGCTTGGGTGATGGTTCTATCATGGAATGGTAGGTTCTTCTCCTTGAGTCATAATAGCAATACTATTTAACTTATTAACTTGTTAACTACTCTAAAGGAGACATTGGACCAGACTCAGCATGAACTTGGTTATCACAGGGATTGGTATTCTGCAGATAAAGGGTAGAGATGCCCCTGGCTTGCCTCACATAGAAGAGGTTTGCGCAGTGAAAGCTGTAAAGGAATTCGTGCGTACCACATGACTTTGCAGCTCTGCAGACATGAATGGATGTTAGCAAACGGGTCAATAATTATTTGTGTGTTAGTTCATCTCCCATCACTATGCAAACACAAAGCAGCTTCTTGGTGCAGATTGAATCTGTATTGATTTTTCAAAGATGAAATGACCTTGTGCACTGAGGGCTGACCACACTCAGAACAGAAGCTCCCCAAGGATTCTTCACTGTCAGCTCACAGGGGCAGGATGCTCACACTTGGATCTGCATGTGTGGCTGCTACATTCAGGGTGAAGCATGCAGCCAGATATTACATACCCCTGTGGACAAGAGCCAAACCAAGGACATATTTGTAGGCATAGTATCTTATTACAGCTTGCTATTATTGTATTTCTTCTTTAGTATGTAGCTAGACATTGCATTCTTTCTTTCTTTTTTTTTCTGAGGTAGGGTCTCACTCTAGCCCAGGCTGTCCTGAAATTCACTATATAGTCTCAGGGTGGCCTTGAACTCATGATGATCCTCCTACCTCTGCCTCCTGAGTGAGTTCTGGGATTAAAGGCGTGCACCACAATGCCCGGCTATGCATTGTTTCTTTTTAAATTACCTGAGCAGATTAAAATCTGTGAATCTCATGCTAGCATTATAGGAAACATGACCAAATATAAAGATTTGTTTTTTTTTTTTTTCCCTTTGGATTCCATTCAGGATGGGAACTAGTGATTTTATGTTGTCAGAGCTTTGATAAAGGTGCTATCATTAATTAGTAACTACTCTAAGTGGTGGGTAATATCACCCCACCTTACACATCTGAAGCCCGAGGCTTGTTTAGTAATAGTCAGAAAGGTTTCTGGAGTCAGGTTTATGTATGTGGGAAGCCATAAACTATGCCTGTAACCACTCCACAACTGACAAGCTCCATAGCCACCTTATCTTCAGCAGACATCATGGTCAATTTTTCTTTAATTTTAGATTTTATGTATTTATTTATTTATTTATTTATTAGAGACAGGGAGAGAGAGAGAGAGAGAAAATGGGCACGCCAGGGCCTCCAGCCACTGCAAATGAACTCCAGAAGTATGTGCCACCATGTGCACCTGGCTTACGTGGGACCTGGAGAATTGAACCAGGGTCCTTAGGCTTCACAGACAAGTGCCTTAACCGCTAAGCCATCTCTCCACCCCATGTGTGTCCCCAGCCATCCCAGTAGCTCTCCCAATTGATCAACATGGATCTACCCATAAATGTCCCTCTAAGGAAACGCTCATGGAGAACACAGGCATCAATGTCAAGTCTCCAAGGACAAAGGTTTCTAACCACCCATGTGATGAGAACATGCCTGCTTTCCTTATCTAACAGCATGCAGTCAGTTGACCGTGGGTTTGACCTCATGGCTGGGTCTGTTGCTTATGTGCCGGGTGAGAGCTTTGCTGGGTGTTAGTCATGGTGCTGCCGAGGCTCAGGAGGACCACTATACAGAGGAACAGTCTAGAATTCACAGTGGGAAGTCGGTCCCAGAGGAAGGCCCTCTTCATCCCCATTTGCCAAGGTTAGCTCCAGTATATCAGGCTTTATTATCTAGCTCCTCAGACAAGAAAAGTCACACGCAGGACATGATCATGGTGCACCCTTACTGGCCATTGGTGGTCATTTTGATGCACAGAGTAACTGGTGTCATGTCTGCTTGCTAGATGGATTTGCATGTCACTCGGACCTCAGAGACTTTGCTCTTTGTATGCCTACTATTTTCCCCATTCTTTGAATGTTCTTGCTGTCAATTCTTGACCAAAATTCATAATATACTTTTTTTGAGAGAGTCAGAGAGTCAGAGTCAGAGAGGGAGAGGGAGAGGAGACGGATAGAGAATGGGCACACCAGCAGCCTCTCAGCCCCTGTGAACGAACTCTAGACACGTTCGCCCCCTTGTGGGCAAATGCAGCATTGCACCCTTGCGTCACTTTGCGTCTGGCTAAACGTGGGACCTGAAGACTCGAAAGGGCGTTCTTAGGCTTAGCAGGCAGGCACCTTAACCACTAAGCCATCTCTCCAGCCCCAAATTCATAATTTTTAATTGACATCAGTATTATTAATATTTTTTCAATTCATACCATTCCTTTCTTAACAGGTTTGTTGGGAACTTTAATATCTGAACACATTGTAATTTGGTCATATTTCCATCACATTATCTGTCCTCATTGGTCCCTCCTGTCCCCCTACCTCCATCTACTGAGGACCCTGTACTTTTTTTTTTTTTTTTTTTTTGTTTTTCGAGGTAGGGTCTCACTCTGGTCCAGGCTGACCTGGAATTAACTATGTAGTCTCAGGGTGGCCTTGAACTCACGGCGATCCTCCTACCTCTGCCTTCCGAGTGCTGGGATTAAAGGCGTGCGCCACCACGCCCGGCCCGGACCCTGTACTTTTGAGGTAGTCCTCCCTGTGTTTTGTTTTCTCATTCCTTTTGTCCTCCGCCCTCTCTGTCACAATGCCTATGGGGATATCAGTGATCACTGTGGGGTCGTGAGTGGACAGTCGGTCCATGTCAGGAGGACAGTGCCCCACAGTGTGCTTTCCTGCCTTGTGGCTAATGCATTCTCTCTTCTCCCTCTTCTAAAATGTTTCCTGGGCCTTGGAGGAGGTGGTAGAAACCTTTGTTCCTTGTTGAGCTCTCGACAGCCTCTTACTTTCTGCTTTGATGAGCTCTGAAGTCTCAGTGTCCACCACCATCTTCAGAGAGAAGGATCTCTGCCAGCAATGGTTGGCACGCCTCCTCCTTCTGCCACGTTCTCGGCCATATTCCCTGGGTCTTTGCAGGTGTGATGAGCTGATTCGTCCAGTGATAGACACATGCTTTCTCTTTCGTCATTCTGATGTGTCTTGGGTCTCCCCAGTATTCAGTGTCATCTATAAAGAGCAGCGTCTTGGGGTCTGTGCCGAGAGGCCTGGTTCTCCTGGTTCCAGGTGGTCGTTCTACACTTGTCTTGTTTCAGTGCATGGGGGAATCAGTTGTGAGCTCCCAGGGGCCTCTGCTGAGAGGCCTAGTCCTCTTGGTTCAGGGCAAGTGGCCTATCAATACTATTTATTTTTAGAAAAAGTTCAATGCAGTTTTTTAATATGGTAGAAGTACCAAATTGTCATATATATATATGATATATATCTTATATCTATATATATATATATATATATATATATATATATATGTAGTGTGTGTATTCATGTATGTATATGTATATATGTGTATATATGCATACATATGTCTATACCCATACATTCAAAAATAGCTTGAGTGATTTCTTCCTCCTTGGATCATGGAGGAGACTGTGATGCAGAGTTTCTGCAGTTTCCATCTTCATGGCCAGTTTTTCACTGCTTCATTAGCTGTCTACTTCAAAATAATACCTTGTACACTGATAATAGCTATCACCTGTCCTGTCCATATGACCTTTCCGTTTCTTGATTGCTCCTATCAGATCCTTTCTTTGTGAAAAGACCTACTTTGTGCCTCACTTTCCCCCATCTGTAAAATGCAGAAATAACAGTGCTTCAAAGAGTAATGCTAGTGGTTAATAGAGATTAACAAAAACACAGCGTGATACCTAGCTCACTGTAAATAAATTAGCTTATGAAATTGTTGCTGTAAATGTAGATTAATTGGAATTGTTTAAGACAACATTTCACTATTTTGAAGAGAAGAAACTGTCTGAAAGATGGTCAGTAACTGGCCCATTTCCTTGAGAATGGATACAGCTGCATACAGGTCTGTCTGTGTTAGTCTTTCTTTTCTTGGACTCGGCAGACATTTGTCCTGCAGGATTTCTTTCTGTAGGAGGCTGCCGTATGCACTGCGTGATGCCTTCTAACATCCCTGAGCTCTAGCCTCTGATCCTGTTTGCACCCCATGACAATCAAAATTGTCCCCAGACATTGCCATCTATACTAAGGGGTAGGGATATGTGCACAGTTGTTTCTGGTACAGGACCACCAGTGTGGTCCAGCAATGTTCTGCCCTTTTTAACTAACCTCCCTATGGAGGAAAGTATTTTCCATATGTATTTTTAAACAGATGAGCTAAGTGATGAGGCATTTCTTCACTTCAGGAAAGAAGCTTTAGCTTTGCAGCAGTCAAAGCTCTTAATGACTTTAAATAATAACCTTTGTGGGTGTAACCCAAACCCAATTCAATTAAAATAAATAAGGATACATAGCTAGGAAAGTGTCCCTTTGGTCAATAATTAGAATAAATATACATCATTCTTTGGAATTCTCTGCTGTTTGATGGGAGTGGGGCAGCATGCAAAACATTACCGGTTTTTTTAACAGTGAGCAACAGGGACTTAGCTTTGCAGCAGTTAAAGGGTTAGATTTAGGGCTCGGGGACGATGAGTTGGGTGTTAGATTTAGGGCTGTGGACAATGAGTTGGGTGTTCTATACATGGAGTGCTCTCCCTTCCTACTTCCTTCCTCCGTCCCTCCCTTCCTTCCCTCCCTCCCTCTCTTCCCTCCCTCCCTCCCTCCCCTCCCTCCCTCCCTCCTTCTCTTTCCTTCCTCCCTCCCCTCCCCTCCCCTCCTCCCTCCCCTCCCCTCCCCTCCTCCTCCCTCCCCCTCCCCCCCCTCCTCCTTCCCTCCCTCCCTCCTTTCTTCCTTCCTCTAGTGTGGAAGTCATTGTGCAGTATGGCCGGCCTCAATGGCAATCCTCTTGCTTCAGTCTTTCGAGTGCCAGGATTACACATTATGAGACACCACACCCACTTAGAGCATAGCAACTATTTGCACAAATTTATATTATATTACTTGCTGCAAGTGATCTAGATAGTATTTCAAATTTACTAGAGAATGTAGAATATTATATGCAATTACTATAGCCTATAAAGTGTTTCATTATATTATCTTCATGTGCTATATAGATTTAGATAGATAGATAGATAGATAGATAGATAGATAGATAGATAGATAGAAAGAACATATTTCCCCTCCCCATTACCCACACTATGCCAGTTTATATAAATGACTTGAGCATGTGCATCCGTGGGTTTTGGTAACTAAGAGGCATCATGGAATCAATCCTCTGTGCTTAGCACAGATTGACCAGAGGCAGTCCGTAGTTTGAAAAGCAGGACCATTCGATGGGAAGAAGAGCCTCCAGACCATTCCCTTTTGTGAACTGGTGGAATCACTCTTTTCCTAGTAGTGGGCTGCTGGAAAATGTTCTAGACTGGCAATGATTCTGCATCCCCATCAACATGCAGCTGCTGGAATTCACACGACCCTTCCCGGCAGGGCAGGTTTCCCTACCACTTTCTTCAGGGAATCATATGGCAGACACTTAGAGAGAGAAAGAGAGAACTGTATGCTCAGCCTTTCTTTTATTTAGTTCACTTCTTCAAGTGAGATATCTTTATTAAAAAAAAAAAAAAGAGGAGCTCCGGGTCCCCCATGTGTCTGGGGACATTTCTTTTCTTTGACACGGCAATACTAATGTTTGTCTCTTTCCTTTATTATAAATGCTGTAAAAATTAGCTTTTCCATATGTATATGTACATCTTCCTTTGACTTCATAAATCTTCACTCCTCTTTCCTTCTACTCACCTGCCTCCCTTTCTTTCTCCTCCTCTCACTTTTCTCTTCTTCCTCATCTTCTTCTTTTATTCTTATTCTTATGTTATCTAGAAGTTGAATTGAGAGCCCAGCCATGCTCAACACATGCCGTTCTACTGATCTGCACATCTTTTACTCTTGAGCTGCACATTCCAGCTCATCCTTTCCATTGTTTGTTCCTCACACTAACTAGCAAAGTGGATGGGATACATTTTTTATATTTTTATTTATTTATTTGCAAGCAGAGAGAGAGAAGAGAGACAGAGAATGGGCATGCCAGGGCCTCTAACCACTGCAAACGAACTCCAGATGCAAGTGCCCCTTGTGCATCTGGCTTACGTGGATCCTGGGGAATCGAACCTGGGTCCTTTGGCTTCACAGGCAAATGCCTTAAGAGCTAAGCCATTTCTCCAGCCCGGGAAAATTTCTTTTTAATACCAATGTGAATATAGATGGTGTACAGACACCAAAGTCCTTCAGATAGCCAAAAAATGATTAAATGACGAGGCTCCCTTTGTTCCTAACCTGACACAGAAATTGCAGCCATGCTGCTGCTAAAGTGTGAGTGACTAAGGAAACAAGATGTACTGAAGTGTCTCGTACACTTTGTAAATATATTTCACTAGAAGATGTTAATACTGTAAATACACCTTGGGGGTCAGCTTCTAGGAGCTGTGTATATTGTGTTTTTCCAATGACAGCCTGGCCTGGAAGAATAGTTCTTGAACATAGAAATCTTAGCCAAGCATCCTCTGTCATTTTGACACCTTTATTAATGTACCGTGGTAAGAAATGAAATAATCTATTCATACATGTTTCAGCTAAGCCTGGAATATACATTTTGAAGGCAAGAGGAGAAGAGCTGGTTGAGTGGGGGTGGGGGGGGCTCAAAAAACTAAAAGGAACAAAAAAAAAAAAAAAACCCTGTTGGTCTTTACAACCATAAATGGTAAAACTAACCCTGTTCTCTTGCCAGCTAGAAGAACAGTCGGGCAAGGTTTTGATTTACAGGAACAGCTCAGCAAGGGCCTTGTAGTAAGAGCTTCATGCTTGCTATAAAAAATGTGATTAGCTGTAAAACAGAGAGATTTAACAAGAGCATTTAAGCACAGGCACTAGTCCTGTACAAAAATAAACAAAAACAGAAATTGCTGCCCAAGTCTTACCCCATTCCTTAAAGACAAAGATTAGCATTCCTTTTTAGGCTTGGGATTATTAATAACATTTAATTTTAGAACCAAAAGACAAAAGGAAAGATGATGACCTTGAACTTTGCCAGTGAACTAGGTCTGCCCCTCCTCTATGGCTCTACCCTTTGGGGCTTACACACTCTTAAACATGAATGGGTTCCATTCCTTAGGAACAGTTCCAGATGTGAAAGCCTTCTTGGACACCAGGCTAGAAGGAGATAGAAGCCAGTGGAGTCCAGGACCTCCAGAGAGAAGAGTGTTTGAAGCAGACTGTAGCACAGCCCGTGGCTCTCAGCAGCCCTTCCCAGCTTCCTCTGTGTCAAGGTTGCAAGACAGCCCTACCTTGAGAAAGAGTTTGGCTGAATACATCTTGAAGGACAGCCCTTCACAGAGCAAGTGGTTCTCCCAAATTAGCTTCATTTGTTACACATGGACAGACTAGGTAGAATCCTTGCATATCTTCCCAGTCACCGCAGTGATTTCTTAATCAGTCCCAGCAGCCACAGTATAGGGTGTTTCCACTGTGTGTGTCAGTCACTGTGCAGAACTTCGTAGGAATTGTCTCTGCATCTTCCATGAAACCTCTGAAGGAGGTTTTCTTACCTGCATTTTAAACACAGAGATAGTCATATAAAGAGGTACCATTCCATATCCAGTGCAGGGAGGAGCTCAGATGCAACCATGGCTTGTATGGCTCTTTACAGCTGTGTCAAGGAAGTGGTGGTACTCATGAGAGTATAGGACGGTGGAAGTGACTTCTGTGTCTTTACAGCTGTGTCAAGGAAGTGGTGGTACACATGAGAGTATAGGACAGTGGAAGTGACTTCTGTTTCTCACTGCAGTTGCTTTCTCGGCCCTTGAAATCCAATGTCTGCTGTGATTTCATCCAGCCCAGCTGTCCCTGAAAGCTTTTATTCCCAGCTACACTGGCCTTGCCTCCTTAGAGTTGCGCTTCTTGTACTTGGTTTGCTTACCCTCACCTTCCTACATAACTTAGCTCAACCCTCTTGCCCTCTAGCCTGAAACAGCATTTTGCTGAAATGCATGATATGGCCTGATCAGTTGTGGGCTCAGCATCCTTCATCCCCACCAAATGCTCTGGTAGTTGTCGCTTCCAAATCCCAGTCTGCTTCTCCAAGTGCTATATTATATTGGCTTGAGGACAACACAGGGCATTATTCTGGATTTCAAGGGTTTTCAGATAAAACCTAGCCATGCTTGTCTTATTCATCTTGCCCTTGACATATACAGGTTGAACTTCCATGTAAGTTCTCATTAAGACTTAATCTTGTTTGCTTCTATCTGCATACACTCAGGGTCATTATCACCAATCCAGTGCTCTCTAGCCTCCTTAGCATAGTGTTGATTGGAAGTTTTTATATTACTTTATTTTATCTTTATTTATTTATTTGACAGAGAGATACAGAAATAGGCAGGGAGAGAGAGAGAATGAATGGATGCACCAGGGCCTCCAGCCACTGCAAACAAACTCCAGATGCATGTGCTTCCTTGTGCATCTGGCTTACATGGATACTGGGGAAATCAAGCCTTGAACCAGGGTCCTTAGGCTTTATAGGCAAGCCCTTAACTGCTAAGCCATCTCTGCAGCCCTCCCCTTTGCACTGTATTGTTGATGGTGTTTCATAAGCTGTGCAGACGTTTCTTCTCCAAATGGCTTCTGTGGCGATGATTTCTACTAGGACAAGATCTGAATTAATTCCAACCTGACAAGTACTTCCATATTCCTAGTATCTCATACATTCTGCAACCAGGTATTTTGGGAAAGGGCTATTTTGGATTATGGGACTCTTTTTATTTTTGGAGAGGGAGACATATAGAGAATGGGTGCGTGAGCAGCCTCTCAGCTGATAGGAATGAAATCCAGATGCGTGCGCCCCCTTGTGGTCAAGTGAGGCATTGTGCCCTTGCATCACTTTGCATCTGGCTAAACATGGGACCTGGAGATTGGAACCGGCATTCTTAGGCTTAGGAGGCAGGTGCCTTAACCGCTAAGCCATCTCTCCAGCCCATATGGGACTCTTTTTATGGAAGTGTTCCTTCACATTCTTACCAGTTTAAGAGAGTATATTAGCCTTTTCCCAAGGCACTCCTGTGTCATTACTGCATTCTTCTCCCTATGAAAACCTTGGCAGAAGCAGGTTTATGTCCCCAGTGTTTAGCACATAGTAGGTGATCAGCTTCTAGTGAGTGAGTGAACAGTAGAAAAATGAAGAGAAAGAAAGTCACAGGTGACTGGGCAGCATGATGGGAAGGTCTCAGGCATGAGGGGAAGATCTCAGGCATGATGAGAATATCCCAGGCATGGTGAGAAGATCTCAGGCATGGTGAGAAGATCTCAGGTATGATGGGAAGATCTCAGGAATGATGAGAAGATTTCAGGCATGATGGGAAGATCTCAGGCATGATGAGAAGATCCCAGGCATGATGGGAAGATCTCAGGTATGATGGGAAGATCTCAGGAATGATGAGAAGATTTCAGGCATGATGGGAAGATCTCAGGCATGATGAGAAGATCCCAGGCATGGTGGGAAGATCTCAGGCATGATGGGAAGATCTCAGGTATGCTGGGAAGATCTCTGGCATGACGGGAAGATCTCAGGCATGATGGGAAGATTCCAGGTATGATGGGAAGATCTCAGGCATGATGGGAAGATCTCAGACATGATGGGAAGATCTCAGGCATGATGGGAAGATCTCAGGCATGGTGGGAAGATCTCAGGCATGGTGGGAAGATCTCAGGCACATGTGGGAAGATCTCAGGCATGGTGGGAAGATCTCAGGCATGATGGGAAGATCTCAGACATGGTGGGAAGATCTCAGGCATGATGGGAAGAAGCATGGTGGGAAGATCTCAGGCATGATGGGAAGATCTCAGGCATGATGGGAAGATCTCAGGCATGGTGGGAAGATCTCAGGCATGATGGGAAGATCTCAGGCATGGTGGGAAGATCTCAGGCATGATGGGAAGATCTCAGGCATGATGGGAAGATCTCAGGCATGATGGGAAGATCTCAGGCATGGTGGGAAGATCTCAGGCATGATGGGAAGATCTCAGGCATGGTGGGAAGATCTCAGGCATGGTGGGAAGATCAGGCATGATGGGCATGGTGGGAAGATCTCAGGCATGGTGGGAAGATCTCAGGCATGAGGCATGGGAAGATCTCAGGCATGATGGGAAGATCTCAGGCATGTGGGTGGCATGGTGGGAAGATCTCAGGCATGATGGGAAGATCTCAGGCATGGTGGAAGATCTCAGGCATGATGGGAAGATCTCAGGCATGGTGGGAAGATCTCAGGCATGGTGGGAAGATCTCAGGCATGATGGGAAGAGGCATGATGGGAAGATCTCAGGCATGATGGGAAGATCTCATGGGAAGCATGATGGGAAGATCTCAGGCATGATGGGAAGATCTCAGGCATGGTGGGAAGATCTCAGGCATGATGGGAAGATCTCAGGCATGATGGGAAGATCTCAGGCATGATGGGAAGATCTCAGGCATGGTGGGAAGATCTCAGGCATGGTGGGAAGATCTCAGGCATGGTGGGAAGATCTCAGGCATGATGGGAAGATCTCAGGCATGGTGGGAAGATCTCAGGCATGATGGGAAGATCTCAGGCATGGTGGGAAGATCTCAGGCATGGTGGGAAGATCTCAGGCATGGTGGGAAGATCTCAGGCATGGTGGGAAGATCTCAGGGCATGGGGAAGATCTCAGGCATGATGGGAAGATCTCAGGCATGGTGGAAGATCTCAGGGAAGATCTCAGGCATGATGGGAAGATCTCAGGCATGATGGGAAGATCTCAGGCATGATCTCATGCATGGGAAGATCTCAGGCACGGTGGGAAGATCTCAGGCATGGTGGGAAGATCTCAGGCATGGTGGGAAGATCTCAGGCATGATGGGAAGATCTCAGGCATGATGGGAAGATCTCAGGCATGATGGGAAGATCTCAGGCATGATGGGAAGATCTCAGGCATGGTGGGAAGATCTCAGGCATGATGGGAAGATCTCAGGCATGGTGGGAAGATCTCAGGCATGATGGGAAGGCATGGTGGGAAGATCTCAGGCATGATGGGAAGATCTCAGGCATGATGGGAAGATCTCAGGCATGATGGGAAGATCTCAGGCATGATGGGAAGATCTCAGGCATGATGGGAAGATCTCAGGCATGATGGGAAGATCTCAGGCATGGTGGGAAGATCTCAGGCATGATGGGAAGATCTCAGGCATGATGGGAAGATCTCAGGCAGGCATGATGGGAAGATCTCAGGCATGATGGGAAGATCTCAGGCATGATGGGAAGATCTCAGATGTGGGAAGATCTGGGAAGATCTCAGGCATGGTGGGAAGATCTCAGGCATGATGGGAAGATCTCAGGCATGGTGGGAAGATCTCAGGCATGATGGGAAGATCTCAGGCATGATGGGAAGATCTGATGGGGAAGATCTCAGGCATGATGGGAAGATCTCAGGTGGGAAGATCTCAGGCATGATGGGAAGATGGTGGGAAGATCTCAGGCACGGTGGGAAGATCTCAGGCATGGTGGGAAGATCTCAGGCATGATGGGAAGATCTCAGGCATGATGGGAAGATCTCAGGCATGATGGGAAGATCTCAGGCATGATGGGAAGATCTCAGGCATGTGGGAAGATCTCAGGCACGGTGGGAAGATCTCAGGCATGGTGGGAAGATCTCAGGCATGGGAAGATCTCAGGGAAGATCTCAGGCATGATGGGAAGATCTCAGGCATGATGGGAAGATCTCAGGCATGATGGGAAGATCTCAGGCATGATGGGAAGATCTCAGGCATGGTGGGAAGATCTCAGGCATGATGGGAAGATGATGGGAAGATCTCAGGCATGATGGGGAAGATCTCAGGCATGATGGGAAGATCTCAGGCATGATGGGAAGATCTCAGGCATGATGGGAAGATCTCAGGCATGATGGGAAGAGATCAGGCATGGTGGGAAGATCTCAGGCATGATGGGAAGATCTCAGGCATGATGGGAAGATCTCAGGGGGGAAGATCTCAGGCATGGTGGGAAGTTGGGAAGATCTCAGGCATGGTGGGAAGATCTCAGGCATGGTGGGAAGATCTCAGGCATGATGGGAAGATCTGGCATGGTGGGAAGATCTCAGGCATGGTGGGAAGATCATGGTGGGAAGATCTCATGATGGGAAGATCTCAGGCATGAGGAAGATCTCAGGCATGATGGGAAGATCTCAGGCATGATGGGAAGATCTCAGGCATGATGGGAAGATCTCAGGCATCTGGGAAGATCTCAGGCATGATGGGAAGATCTCAGGCATGATGGGAAGATCTCAGGCATGGTGGGAAGATCTCTCAGTGGGAAGATCTTCAGGCATGATGGGAAGATCTCAGGCATGATGGGAAGATCCAGGCATGGTGGGAAGAGAGATGGGAAGATCAGGCATGGTGGGAAGAAGGCATGGGAAGATCTCAGATGGGAAGATCTCAGGCATGGTGGGAAGATCTCAGGCATGATGGGAAGATCTTAGGCATGGTAGGAAGATCTCAGGCATGATGAGAAGATCTCAGGCATGGTGAGAAGATCTCAGGCATGATGGGAAGATCTCAGGCATGATGGGAAGATTCTTATGATGGGGAAGATCTCAGGCATGATGGGAAGATCTGACATGATGGGAAGGTCTCAGGCATGATGGGAAGTTCAGGCATGGTGGGAAGATCTCAGGCATGATGGGAAGATCTCAGGCATGGTGGGAAGATCTCAGGCATGATGGGAAGATCTACATGGTGGGAAGATCTCAGGCATGATGGGAAGAGATCTGAATGGTGGGAAGATCTGCATGATGGGAAGATCTCAGGCATGGTGGGAAGATCTCAGGCATGGTGGGAAGATCTCAGGCATGGTGAGCCATGGTGGAAGATCTCAGGCATGGTGGGAAGATCTTAGGCATGATGGGAAGATCTCAGGCATGATGAGAAGATCTCAGGCATGGTGAGAAAGATCTCAGGCATGATGGGAAGATCTCAGGCATGATGGGAAGATCTCAGGTATGATGGGAAAATCTCAGGCATGATGGGAAGATCTCAGGCACGGTGGGAAGATCTCAGGCAAGGTGGGAAGATCTCAGGCACGGTGGGAAGATCTCAGGCAGATGGGAAGATCTAGGCATGGTAGGAAGATCTCAGGCATGATGAGGAAGATCTCAGGCATGGTGGAAGATCTCAGGCATGATGGGAAGATCTCAGGCATGATGGGAAGAATGATGAACGAAGATCTCAGTCTCAGCTGGAAGGTCTTGGGAAGATCTCAGGCATGATGGGAAGAGATGGGAAGATCAGGCATGATGGGAAGATCTCAGGCGGTGGGAAGATCTCAGGCATGATGGGAAGATCTCAGGCAGTGGGAAGATCTCAGGCATGATGGGAAGATCTCAGGCACGGTGGGAAGATCTCAGGCATGGAAGAAAGCGGTGGGAAGATCTGGGAAGAAGGCATGGAAGATCTCAGGCATGATGAGAAGATCTCAGGCATGGTGAGAAGATCTCAGGCATGATGGGAAGATCTCAGGCATGATGGGAAGATCTCAGGCATGATGGGAAGATTCCAGGTATGATGGGAAGATCTCAGGCATGATGGGAAGATCTCAGGCACGGTGGGAAGATCTCAGGCACGGTGGGAAGATCTCAGGCACGGTGGGAAGATCTCAGGCACGATGGGAAGATCTCAGGCATGGTAGGAAGATCTCAGGCATGATGAGAAGATCTCAGGCATGGTGAGAAGATCTCAGGCATGATGGGAAGATCTCAGGCACGATGGGAAGATCTCAGGCCTGATGGGAAGGTCTCAGGCACGATGGGAAGATCTCAGGCACGGTGGGAAGATCTCAGGCATGGTGGGAAGATCTCAGGCATGATGGGAAGATCTCAGACACGGTGGGAAGATCTCAGGCATGATGGGAAGATCTCAGGCACGGTGGGAAGATCTCAGGCATGATGGGAAGATCTCAGGCATGGTGGGAAGATTTCAGGCATGATGGGAAGATCTCGGGCATGATGGGAAGATCTCAGGCATGATGGGAAGGTCTCAGGCACGATGGGAAGATCTCAGACACGATGGGAAGATCTCAGGCATGGTGAGAAGATCTCAGGCATGGTGGGAAGATCTCAGGCATGATGGGAAGATCTCAGACATGGTGGGAAGATCTCAGGCATGATGGGAAGATCTCAGGAATGGTGGGAAGATCTCAGGCATGGTGGGGAAGATCTCAGGCACCGGTGGGAAGATCTTAGGCATGGTAGGAAGATCTCAGGCATGATGAGAAGATCTCAGGCATGGTGAGAAGATCTCAGGCATGATGGGGAAGTGGTGGAAGATCTCAGGCAGTGGGAAGATGGCACGGTGGGATCTCAGGCATGGTGGGAAGATCTCAGGCACGATGGGAAGATCTCAGGCATGGTGGGAAGATCTCAGGCATGGTGGGAAGATCTCAGGCATGATGGGGTCAGCATGGTGGGAAGATCTCAGGAGAAGATCTCAGGCATGGTGAGAAGATCTCAGGCATGATGGGAAGATCTCAGGCACGATGGGAAGATCTCAGGCCTGATGGGAAGGTCTCAGGCACGATGGGAAGATCTCAGGCACGGTGGGAAGATCTCAGGCATGGTGGGAAGATCTCAGGCATGATGGGAAGATCTCAGACACGGTGGGAAGATCTCAGGCATGATGGGAAGATCTCAGGCATGATGGGAAGATCTCAGGCATGATGGGAAGATCTCGGGCATGGTGGGAAGATCTCAGGCACGGTGGGAAGATCTCAGGCATGGTGGGAAGATCTCAGGCATGATGGGAAGATCTCAGGCATGATGGGAAGATCTCGGGCATGGTGGGAAGATCTCAGGCATGGTGGGAAGATCTCAGGCATGGTGGGAAGATCTCAGGCATGATGGGAAGATCTCAGGCATGATGGGAAGATCTCAGGCATGATGGGAAGATCTCAGGCATGGTGGGAAGATTTCAGGCATGATGGGAAGATCTCAGGCATGATGGGAAGATCTCAGGCATGATGGGAAGGTCTCAGGCACGATGGGAAGATCTCAGACACGATGGGAAGATCTCAGGCATGGTGGGAAGATCTCAGGCACGGTGGGAAGATCTCAGGCACGGTGGGAAGATCTTAGGCATGGTAGGAAGATCTCAGGCATGATGAGAAGATCTCAGGCATGATGAGAAGATCTCAGGCATGGTGAGAAGATCTCAGGCATGATGGGAAGATCTCAGGCATGATGGGAAGATCTCAGGCATGATGGGAAGATCTCAGGCATGATGGGAAGGTCTCAGGCACGATGGGAAGATCTCAGGCACGGTGGGAAGATCTCAGGCATGATGGGAAGATCTCAGGCATGATGGGAAGATCTCAGGCACAGTGGGAAGATCTCAGGCACGATGGGAAGATCTCAGGAATGGTAGGAAGATCTCAGGCATGATGAGAAGATCTCAGGCATGGTGAGAAGATCTCAGGCATGGTGAGAAGATCTCAGGCATGATGGGAAGATCTCAGGCATGGTGGGAAGATCTCAGGCATGGTGTGAAGATCTCAGGCATGATGGGAAGATCTCAGGCATGGTGGGAAGATCTTAGGCATGATGGGAAGATCTTAGGCATGGTGGGAAGATCTCAGGCATGGTGGGAAGATCTCAGGCATGATGGGAAGATCTCAGGCATGGTGGGAAGATCACAGGCATGGTGGGAAGATCTGTGAGTTGCAGGCACCATATTATCAAGGTTGATGAATTGTTGAGATCCTGTCTCTTTGGAGACTAGAGAGACTTCTAGGAAAGTTTGATATATCTGTTCAGCTTTGAGGAATAGACCTCTGGGTGATGTAAATGTTGAGAGAGACAATATTCCAGGAGTAAGAGATAATTTAAATGTCTAGATATATACTAGCATAAAATTTACATTTCAGAATAGAATATGGTGGGAGGCAACAGACTTATATAAGAAGAGCGAGAATGATACCTTCCTAATAGTTTTAAATGCTCGACCAAAGGATTACATTTAATTTTGAATGTGATTGCAGAGCCAGTGTGCAGTTTTGAGCCAAACAATGGGAACTGCTATAGGATTCATAGGATCAAAATATGTAGATTATAGTTAGATGGGCAGAGATATTTCTGAACAAACTATTTCCACATTCTAAATTCAAGGTAAGGAGACCGATTGGGAGTGGAAGGAATGAGAACAGAGTGCTGGAGGTTTTTCCCTAGAGATAACATACTTTCTACACACACAAGCTATGGAATGGACTCATTGGCTTCTCCTTTCATGTAAAAAGCATGCCTGAAAAAGCAAAACAATGAGGTTTTTTTCTCCTCATCTTCTTAGTGTGCTTAAACAATGAACAAAGAAACTGACTCCTAACTTTAAAGCCAATGCTATTTTTGATTTGTGTCAAGACCAGCCAGCTTCCTAGAGCTAAGAAATAAAGAAATGCTTCTTTTTTCTTTTTTGATGTTTATTATTATTATTAATTATTATTACTAACAGGATGTTTGATATGGATACATCATGTGTTGGTACACTCTTTTCCCTCGTCCCTGCCCCTGTTGCATTGGGGACACGCCTCAGTGGGGTTTCAGGTATTCCCTATGGGGTTGTGGTTAATCGTTGTGGGAGCAGTAGTCAGTTATTTTTGCAAGGAGGGAATGCCTCTGGGCATGATGTCTCAACCTGTGGCTCTTACGATGTTTCCACCCCCTCTTCAGCAAAATTCCCTGAGCCGTGGTGGGTGAGTTTTAAGTCTACTTCAGTGATGAGCTCTTAGGAGCCTCTGGATCTCTACTTTGGTAAGTATTGAGTATCTTCAGGGTCTGTCTCCTATACCGTGGAGCTGATTATCAGGTTCAGCATGGAAGCAGCACTTTTGCTTGTCTCCCCATTCCTCTGTGGATTCACCTGTGTCTTGGCTGAAGTGCAAGGGGTAGTTGGTCTCTTTATCGTCTGAAAAAGAAGAATTCAGAAGAAAGCCAGTCTCCAGACAGTTAGCCTGTCTGGTGCTGGAAAGTGCTACATGAGCTACTGGGTGAAATTGGTCAACAACCGTCTGGGCAACCAGAGGTCCAGCCTACTAAGAAGCAAACACCCTGACACGATGCTAACACCAGTGCAATCGTGGCACACAGCCTCAGTGGGTAACCAGTAGCTTTGTGATTGGCTAAGAGATCCACTTAGTGTAAAGGAACCTGTTGCAGACAGCTTCAGGTTCACTGAGATGAACTTCCAGACCAGGCACAGTTATGGAGGAAGGGATATTATTTATTGAAGCTTACAGATCCAGGGGAAGTTCCATAATGGCAGGAGAAGCAACTGGCCTTCACAGGGCCAAGCAGAGAGAGCAAAAGCCAACCAGCCACCACAGCACACAGAGCAAAACAAACTACAGCCAAAAGGTCACACAGCAGACTTCAGGAACTCCTGCTAGACACATTTGCATATCTTTACAATGGAATCTCAAACCCATCACCACACCTTAAGACCGGCCCCCAGTGACCTTGCCTCTAGCAAGGTGATTGCAGATGCAAACTATAAACTAATAAAATACTGAATATATTGGGGGACATATATTCAAACTACCACATTCCGCCCCTATTTAATATATTTAGCTCCTGGTCCCCAATAGATTTATAACTATCACACATTGTAAATTGTACTCAGTCCAATTTCAAAGGTTCTCACAGTCTTGATCAACTTAAGATAGTGAGTCCTGTACAATCAAACAAGTTAAATACTTTCAACATGTAAAGGCACAGAGTAAACATTTTAACTGTATAAGGAATAGCAAGGAGAGACTAAAACAATGCAAACTCAATCACCATCAGCCATCATCAAACTTCTGCAGTTCAAGTTCAATATAACCAGAGACTAACAGTCTCCATGTTTACCAATTCCACCCCTCCAACTGGGCAGAGTCGCCAGGGAAAACTTTCATCCCATGCCAACATTGCACTCCATAGTAGCCCTTTTGCACAGTCCTGGTATATCCAAAACATCTTCAGGTCTCCATGCAAACCACGGTCCATCTTCCAAAGGCTCTTCCAGCCTATTCCTCAGGGACTTCATGCCCTGCCTTCATGCTGCATCTCAGCCACGGCTCCTGGAACCGTGTGCAACTCATGACCACTCCATGCATTTTTCATATTTCCAAAACTAATACCAGGTGTGCAGGACACAGCCATATTCTAAATCCAGGGACAAAATAAACCATAGCCTTGAAAAGCAGGTTCCTTCTCCAGTCAACTCTTTCCAAAGAGTTTGCATTTCTAACAGTCTTTCCTCAGGCATCCTCTCCATTGTTTTAATGTAAATCAAGTCGTCAGGCCACCTTCCTTCCACCTTCCTTAAGATTGCTAATGCGTTGACAATAGCAGCTCCAGTAACCTAAAACCGGTCTCAGTGCCTCTGCTTTTACCTTGCTTGAGGTTTTCCAACTTAAAATCTTAAAATCTCAGTCCAATATCTTCAGCCAAGCACATCAGTCCATTACAAATTTAACCTTGATCAAACTTTGTGGGCCTGGATAGCGGAACGTAGCCATCCCTTATGCCAGTAGCCCAGTTCCAACAAAGTCCTCTGTACTCTTTCTTTCCCCTTAGAAAGCTCATAAGCCAAGCCTCGAAGTTCAATATTGTCTGTACTTAATATTCTCAAACTCTCATCAGAATAGTCCATAAAACTTGGCTTACCACTCCAGAAGGCATCTTCAGTTGCAAGCACCAAGTCCATGCCCATTCCTCCAAAACAAAAGTTCCAAAAGATGAATATCCACATGGTCTGGTTCATCTCACCCCACTCTCCTCGGTACCACTTTACTGTTGCAGACAGCTTCAGGTTCACTGAGATGAACTTCCAGACCAGGCACAGTTATGGAGGAAGGGATATTATTTATTGAAGCTTACAGATCCAGGGGAAGTTCCATAATGGCAGGAGAAGCAACTGGCCTTCACAGGGCCAAGCAGAGAGAGCAAAAGCCAACCAGCCACCACAGCACACAGAGCAAAACAAACTACAGCCAAAAGGTCACACAGCAGACTTCAGGAACTCCTGCTAGACACATTTGCATATCTTTACAATGGAATCTCAAACCCATCACCACACCTTAAGACCGGCCCCCAGTGACCTTGCCTCTAGCAAGGTGATTGCAGATGCAAACTATAAACTAATAAAATACTGAATATATTGGGGGACATATATTCAAACTACCACAGAACCCATATCTGGAATCCTATGGAGACAAAGATCATGTTCTCCTGTTTCAAGCTCTCACTAGTCTTTGGCTAAAAGGGGGGTTGCCTGCATCAAATTCTCCCTAAATTAATAATGCTTATCACATTTAAACTATGCTGATTTCACTCTCTATTGGAGAATCTCTTCTTTTTCAGAAATGCTTCTTTTTAAAATCACCTATTAGAACATAAAATAGAATATTTTTCTGTAAACCTACCTACTCAATTATACTTTAGGGGAATTTGGGGTTGATTCACAACCCTTATAGTAATATAGGAAATTACAAAATATTGCATGGTTTTCAATGTTTTATAACTTAGGACATAGGGAATGTGAGCTACTGAAAAGAAGTTCTTTTAGAACATGCTAGAAACAGTACATATTCTAATGCCATAGGCATTGTATACATTTAAATCATTTGTTACTGACCTTGAGTTGATGAAGCCCTATGCAAATTTTGTATGATAATGTTGGTATTAGAGGAACATTTGACAAAAATTCCTTGAGTTTAAAGGGTTAACATGGGGATGTATGTCTGTAATCCTGTACTTGGGAGTCTGAGGCGGGAAGAGTGCTATGAGTTCAAGGCCAGCCTGCGCTACATAGTAAGATCCTTCTCAAAACAAACAAGCAAATAAAGATTAAGAATAACTCTTAAGAGTGAATCAGTGGCTTTTTAACTGCCTTTCAGCAGTGATATGAATCAAATAAGGGTTAAAACAGTGAAAATAATCAAATAAAGATATTGTGATAATGTATTTTTATAATATAGAAGAATGGATCCCAAGTAGTATTTAAAATTTGTTTTATTTTTATTTATTTATTTGAGAATGACAGACAGACAGAGAGAGAAAGAGAGAGAGAATAGGTGCACTAAGGCTTCCAGCCCCGGCAAATGAACTCCAAATACATGTACCATCTTGTACATCTGGCTTACATGGGTCCTGGGGAATGGATCTTCAAACGGTGGTCATTGGGCTTCACAGCAAGCACTTAACCGCTAAGCCATCTCTCCAATCCCCAAGGAGTATTTAAAACACCGATTATAAATACTAGTTGGCAGTCTTAGGTTGCCTCCAGATAGAAAGTACGTCTGTCGTCTGTCGTTCTCCGTCTCTCTGCTGTCTCTCTAAGCCGTACAGGGATCAAGCACCTTTGCTCTTCAGTGACTGACAATTAGCAGTATTGAATTCAGATGCGAAGGAAGGATTTGGATTGTAAGTGTAGAATGCTTTTCCATAAAGGCTGAGATCGAAGGTTTGCTTAAACAGCAGTTAATTAAGTCAAATCAGATTTAGAAATCAGCCATCTCTCTTCCTTTGGATGGGGTTCGTAGACTGATTGAAGTGCTGGGATACCCTCGAGCTCTCTTTATTGTGGAGACTCTCTATGTCCAGGAAAAGCAGAGACACTGGGTAATCAACGAAACTAGGATTTTGCAATTTTTTTTCATGTTATTAAGCAGTCCTTTCTGGCTTTGAGGTATGTATCTTCAGAGCACATTTTTTAAAAATATATTTTATTTATTTATTTATTTGAGAAAAAGAGGCAGAGAAAGAGAGAGAATGGGCATGCTAGAGCCTCCAGCTACTGCAAATGAACTCCAGATGTATGTGCTCCCTTGGGCATCTGGCTTATGTGGGTCCTGGAGAGTCTAACTGGGAGCCTTTGGCTTTGCAGGCAAATGCCTTAACCACTAAGCCACTTCTCCAGCCCCAGAGCACATTTTGGTCTGTCCCTTGACAAAGAGGTAACTCCAAGTGAGAAGATGAGGTTGGATGGTTGGATGACGTTCTGCCCAGTGGACGTAGACAAGCTGGGTTTAAGGTTCTGGGTCTGTCATTCACCCTTTGCATCTTGTTTCCTGTTGTGTAATCGTGAGGTACATACGGCGATTTCCCAAGACTGCTGAAACAAAGAACCACAGACTTGTTGCCTTACAACAATGGCAGGATATTGTTAGTTCAGAAGGAGAGAAGTCCAAATTTAAGGTGTCAACAGGGCCATGGCCTCCCTCGGAGACTGTGTGTAGTGTCCTTCCTAGCTTGTGGCCATGGCCTCATGGCTGTCCATCTTTTTTTTTTTTTTTTTTTTTTTTTGGTTTTGCAAGGTAGGGTCTCACTCTGGTCCAGGCTGACCTGGAATTAACTATGTAGTCTCAGGGTGGCCTCGAACTCTCGGCAATCCACCTACCTCTGCCTCCCGAGTGCTGGGATTAAAGGTGTGCGCCACCACGCCCGGCTCCGTCCATCATTTTTGTTAAGTATTGTGCAGCTTCGTCACTCCAAGTTCTGCTTCTGTCGTGACGTTATTATATTTCAGTTTTCCCTCTGTGTGTGCGTGAGAGAGAGAATATTAGTCATACTGGAGAACGGGACCAAACTCCTTTGACATTTTCTCTTCTCTGCTGAACAAATTACATACTCAATAACCCCGTCATTATCAATGAGATGATTGCCTTCTCGAGTACAATGGGACAGGGTTCCAGTGTATATTTTTCTAGGACACACACCCATGAGCCAGGGAAGAAGAGGACAGGACTGGACTTGAAAGGCTCAGGGTTCCCAAACCAGAGTGAATACATGGTCCAGCCACACTGTCTAAAGGCCTGTTGGGAAACATGTTAAATTACAGGTGCTTTTAATATGACCTCCAGATTCTGACTTGATTAGTACTGGACGATAGCTTAGAATGCATGCTACTATTTTGTAGGCAAGTCCCACTCTAAGATACCTTGCCCCCCCCATTGCTGCTTCATGTGCAGATGCATGATCGATTACAGAGATGAAAACTTAAGTAGTGATCACATAAAGCTACTATTGGTGTCTGCAAAATACACCTTCCCATATGATGCTGTTTTGGCAGAGGTGGGAAAGCCCTGGTTCTTAGCTTTTGCCTGCTTACCTGACCACCCAGGCTTTAAGGAAATTTAAAGCTCATCCTAGGGGTGCTGCTTAAAAGAACTTACATATCTTGCTGACAGTGTGTTGTAGCCACTATTTTTCATTATGAAAAAAAAACCCAAAAAATGATGAAAATCGGGTTGTCTTCCACAACAATGACCATTTCCTTCTCATTCATGGTGGCAAGGGCTCTTCTGAAGTGGAAGTGACACATAATAGTGAGCTCCCTCAAGCCTCTGAGGGATTTGTGAGGCCATGCATTTGATCAAAATGACATGTTTAAAAGTCCTCCTTTCAAGATAGAGCGCAGATAAAATATAGATGGACTGACTGAAGCCAAAAGGACTCTTTGCTGCAGACATACTCAATAATATGTTCATTGTTAATCCCTGGCTGTTTCCAAGTAATTGTAGGCTTCTGCGTGGAACCAATTTTCCGATTTCAGAGACTCAGATAATTCAAATTGCATGTCCTTAAGTATGGTAATAAGGGGAGTCTGCCAGTGGTTGCTTATACGAGCTGGCCATGCTGGAAGAAAGAGGCAGGCTTCCTGTGACTCACAAACTCTCCTTCAGTATTTAGTCCTTTCCTTTTTGTACATGGAATTGGGCCAATGCAAGTATTAAATAGCAAGTGTGTCTCAGAATCACCGAATTGCATCTAGGATGGAAATTATAATTTTTATATAGTTTGTTGATTCGAATAATATGTTTTGAAAATGCAAACTTGGTTGATACTTAAATAATTTATAGTCAGTTTACTGTTTCCTTAGAGTATTTTTAGTATTTATGTATTTATGTTCCAATTGGGACTTTTTTTCCCCTACATTGCCATTGTTAGTAATATGTATTGAATTTGCAGTGAAGTAACTAACCTTCTCTGGAGATGGTGCATATAAAGAGAGGCACTGAGTGGATGACGGCTTTCCTAAGTCAAGTTCAAAAACATATCCTCTCAAGTTGATATTGCAGTGGCTGATTTTCTATGAAGTAGAAACTTTGTATGGACACGTCATGTGTTGGTACTGTCATTTCCCTCCCCCTGCCCCCATTCCACTGAGGGCCCTCCTCAGGGGGATTGCTGTTTTCAATCTGAATTATCCTAATGCTTTAATCAGTTCCCAGATGATGTCTGGTATTCAGATATGGGGAAGGTCATGACTCAGCACACATAACTTCTGTGAACTGGTCTCAGGCCCAGATTGGGGATCAAAGTAGAGAAGAGGTGTTTCTATTCTAAACAGATTTGGTCCATCGACTCTTTGCTGAGACGGAAACCGTGATGGACAGATTATCAGAAATCACACAGCTTATAATAGAACCTGTACCTTCTGCATTTCTAGGTCAAAAGCTATCAAGGAGAAGCAGTGAAAATAGTATGCTAAAAGAGGCTAGGAACCATTTATGCTCTTTGTTGTAAATATTTAGGCCTTCTTTGGAAAATACAATAGTAGTTTTTTTTTTTTTTTTTGGGGGGGGGGCAAAGGAGACAGACTTAAAAAAAAAAAAAGGTGGAAAAGTTCCAAAGTGTCAAAGCAAGCATGCTTAGGATTTTGGCTGTCATTCAAAGATCAGAAATAAGAGGGAAAAAGGAAAGCTTATACTTTTTGATTTAGAATTCAGTAAAGTGGGCGGGCTCATCAGTGTGAATCTGTGAACAACTTCTGGGAAATACTCTTATATATCCAAAGAAGAGTGTGTGTGCATGTTGTATGTGTGTGCGTGTTGTGTGTGTGTGCATGTGCTTACACTAGTGTCTATTTGTCTGTGTTGAATTTGACAACTGTGTTCTTCAAGTAATTAAATTTTCTTTGCTGTGACGTTTCCACTTGGCTATAGCACATTTTCACTGGCTTTCCATTTTGTTTCATTTGTACAGTAATTAATTTTTAAATACTTAATGGATGCTTACCAGCAGTACCTTCAGAATATATCTCAGTTTAATTGAGCAGATAGACATAAAATATTTGCTATACTGGAACATGATAAATAATCTGATAGAAAAGTGAAATACACAAAATAAACTAAGAACATGACAAGAAATCCAAAGTAATAAGACAGTCCTTGTGATATGATTGCCACGTGAAGTTCCATAGGTCTAGAAGGTAACCTTGGATTCTATAACATATATTCACTCACTGTATATTTACTAGGTGTTGCTGTGTGCTGGCCACTTTGCTAATGATGGCTGGAACATGGTGTTTGTCTTAGCATTCAGCCCGTGAGAAAGACAGGGACATGAATGCAGAACCAGTACGCTGTGGCAGGCTTGCCTCTGAACAGAGGACTGTGCTGTGGGGCACAGGTAAGGATTATTCAAAAATAAAGTAAGTGATGCTTTCTGGATTGCAAAAACCCAACACTCAAAGGAACACAAGAATGGAGGGATTGAGAGCCTCAGAAGATTCTCACAGAAGCTAAATAGAAAGTGTCTTCTTCCCAGGAAAACTGGTCCCAGTGGGTCTCTAAAACTGGGTCTCTAAGTGGCTTCATTCTCCTTAGCAGTTGCTTTTCCCATATTGAATCCCTTGTATTTTACTAAACAATACTAGAGTAGGTTTGTTTTCCTATCACCCCTTTTCTTAATAAAATGATGCTCTGTTACAACCAAGGTTTCATTTGTTAATAATTTGGAAATGGTGATGTTTGCAATTAACTCTTGTCAGTAGATCAAAATATTTTCAGTTGAGAAAACACTTGCTACAAATGTTTAGCACCATGATTAGTTTCAAGTTACTTCTCATAAATGATGGCTATATTTTATTTTAATATTTAATGTGTAAGTATATAACTATTTCTATGTGAATCTATCATTGTTTTATTTAATGATTTAAAATTTTTAAACTGGATATGCAGTGAGCATTCACAATGAAGTTAAATTTTTCCAAAACATTTACTTTTATCTTCTGAAATAGATGAAGAAAATCAAATTTTATTGTAGGTAATTATTTTCCACTGGCAATTTCTGAGGTCATTGACATATTATTTACATTTTTGTTTTTGGAGAGAGACACAGAGAGAGACAGAGAGGGAGAGGAAGACAGAGAATGTGCACGCCAGCAGCCTCTCAGCTGCTGTGAACGAAATCCAGATGTGTGCGCCCCCTTGTGGTCAAGTGCAGCATTGCACCCTTGCATCACTTTGCATATGGCTAAAGGTAGGACCTGGAGATTGGATCTGGCGTTCTGTGGCTTAGGAGGCAGGCGCCTTAACCGCTAAGCCATCTCTCGAGCCCAATATTATTTACATTTTTAACTTTTTGAAGAATGTTTTTGTTGATAGAGGCAACATATCATTTAATTTTTTTTGGACATATGAAAAGAACAACCTTGAAACTGAAAAGAAAGAAATTGATTTACTAGAGCATGGATTGATTTAAATGGAAAACCATGATTCATGGCTGAGTAAATAAAGTCACCTTGCACAGGAACATAGAAAGCTGTCCGTCAACTTTTGTCACAGTCTTTCTAAAATAATCTAATGTTTGATAGCTGATAATGTTTGATAGTTCATAATTCTCCAGAAGATTATGGGTTTTATGCATTTCATAGAATCAGAAGTGACTTAGTAGAGTTGGGTCAAGAAGTGAAAGAATAACAACTCATTAATTTGGAGCTGGAGAGATGGCTGAGCGGTTAAGGCGCTTGCCTGCGAAGCCTAAGGACCCATGTTTGACTCTCCAGAACCCACGTTAGCCAGACGCACAAGGTGATGTACGCTCAAGGTTGCAAATGTGCACAAGGTGGCACACACGTCTGTAGTTCGAGTGCAGATGCTGGAGGCCCTGGCACACCAATTGTCTCTCTATCTCTGTCTCTTTCTCTCTTGCTTTCTCTCTCTGTCATTAAACAAACAAAAAAAAAGAAAGAAAGAAAATGAAGTTGCTAATTTTGAAGGACGTGGACTGTTAGGAATTTTTTTTTTTAATTTAAAATAAATTTAGGCACTGGGCATGTTGCTCAGTAGTAGAGTGCCTGCTTCGCACAGTGAAGGCCTGGATACAGTTCAGAATGCATGGCCTGAGCCACTTCGTGCCCATGGCCTTCTTGAGATGCAGTACACAAAATTAGGTGACCGATTTAGATTGTGTTCTGGAAAACTGCAGTTGCATTTGTCACTGTGTGTCTTCAGCCCATGAACGCTCTGCCCTCTTTGAGTTAAAGTGAGGTCATTATTCACTTAGGAGACTGAGTAAGAAATTCAAATTCTTATCATCACCCCACCCTCATTATCACTGTCAGTGCACTGAAGCTCTTGAACTCCATATTCTCTCTCCTTCGGTGTCCTGGATGTTTGCTCCTTCTACTATTGCTACTGGCCCCAGGTGAGTGCAAGCTGTAATGAGAGGACATGGAGAAGAACAAGAGTTAGAAGAGAGATGAGGAGGTGGCCTGATGAGCAGAGGTCTTCTCTGTCTGAGTATAAACCTTCCAAGTGCTGGAGTCTTGGTTCCCTCTTGTAGGGGGAAAAGAATGAGGCATCAGTGCAAAGCCCTCTCTGCCTTTGATATTCAAAGGCTTTCTAATTCAAGCATAGAATGCACCATTGCTTATTTTCTTTTTAGTATGAATTACTGACACTGTAACCTAGTTATTTTGCCTTTTGAGTAGAGGGAAACTCAGATAGACATCTTTTCTGGGCTGGAAAGATAGCTTAGCAGTTAAGATGGTTTCCTGCCAAGCCTAAGGACCCAGATTTGGTTCCCTAGTAACCAGGTAAGCCAGATGTACAAGGTGTCACACGTATCTGGAGTTCCTTTGCAGTAGCTAGAAGCCCTAGTGTGCCCGTTTTCTCTCTCTCTCTCTCTCTCTCTCTCTCTGTGTGTGTGTGTGTGTGTCTCTCCCTCTCTATCTCTCAAATAAATAAATAAAATACTTTAGCAAAAAGAAATGTTCTTTCCTAAGATGATTCAGGCAGAGGCTTACCATTCACACCAGATTTTGAAGGATGATTATAGAAAACTGTCATGGTGTGGGCTCCCTGTGTTGATGTCAAGGCCAAGAATTAGACTCAAATTCTGTCAAATTTCCCATCTTCCCATGGCCATGTCTGAGTGGAGACACACTGGATTTCTTCTGCGTTGTCACTTCATTGGAGTTAAATCCTACCGGAGACAAGGCTACATGATTGTATTTATTTATTTTAAATCTGGAATGCTCTATCATTTGACAGTCCCACATATTAAACTACTTAAAATACTTTGTCAGTGAAGTCACATGTCGGAGATGTAGTATAAGTTGCTAGAGCCCTCCAAAGCAGGCCTAGAATTTACTTGTTCTCTCATCTTAACTATTGTTTCAACCCAAGGGCCTTTTTCTTTCTCTCACTCCTGAATCCTATTACTTACCTTAGGCATGGAGCATATGCCTCTGCTTACTCATTCATACTGGGGTGGGGGGGAGCTAGGTTCATAATTATGTAGTTATTTTATGTAGATTAAATGACTCCAAAAAATTATACTCAGAGCTTCAGGGGTACCTGAGTTCAGATCATCTATGATCTGAACAGGTATTGCCCTGAATCTCTATAAACACGGAATTACCTATCTTCTCTAATTAATGTGCATTGGCACCAAATGTATAAATATGTGTTGGTGACTGCAATAGCAGAGGTGAAGTACCGTGACATAGACACCCGGGTTTAGTTCATGCAAGAGCATTTGTTCACAGGGGCCAGGATTTCTCCTTCTTGACAGTTTGTTATATTGTATTTCTACGTTGAAGATTGAAAATTCATTTCCTGCAAGATCCTAAATGTTGTTTTTTTTTTTTCCCCTCACTGTATCCTGGTTCTAAGAACTCACTGTTCCGTGGGGGCTGGGCTGTATCTGACTTCTGGGATCTCTATGTCAAAGTGCAGAAACCTGACTTGGGAGGATGAATCCCAGGACTGGGCTCTTCTTCCCACCTTCTCTTCTCGCCGCTGTGCCTATGCAAGTCGCCTCAGCTGGAGAGGTGAAGGGGGCTCAGGCTCTCACCTGGCTCCCGTGTCTCAGCTGATGGGACAGAGGCACGGGACTGGAAAACAAGGTTGGTTTCTAAATGAAAGCCAGATGTGTGGAGGCTTCGCAGGTGGAGAGGGGAACCCTGACCTCATGTTCTTTGCACGCCTACTCTAGAATTCCTTCACTTAGGAAGCTGGTGCTACAAATAAGCTTTCAGTTATTGCAGGGGGAAAAAAAAGATTGCATCATATGGTATAGAAGGAGATGAATATGAATGCAGAACACTTGTTTGTTGATTCCAAACAATGCGTTGTCTCATATCTCCATGATAAAGAATCTCTTTGCTGGTTACATTTTCCTTCAAGAAGTCAACTTTTATCAGATCTTTGGTCCATTTGTAAATCTCTGAGACAGTATCCCCAAAAGAATCTTTTTTTTTTTTTTTCTTTTTTGGTCTCTCTTTTCTTTGTAGAAACCAGAGCCAATGATTCAATGTGCTTTTACTCTCAGTTCTATTTGCATGAATTTTCCAAGTTACGTCTTTTCTCTTTGGGGCTTTGTTTATTTGTGTTCAAACTAAGAGTGCACGCAAAGTAAAGTTTATGGAGTCAAAAACTGTTCGGTGCTTAATAATACAGTATTGGAATATTTGGATATAGCTAAAGCTACAGCAATAAAGTGATGTGCTGTAGGGCTTTTGGCAAGCAGTAGAGATTGGGAGTTGTCCCAGAAAATGTTTTGTCACATAGTTGGTCATGGATTCAGATGGCAAGTGTTCTGGATTCATAGCTGAAGATATTGGTGAGTCTTTGGACCCTGTTCAGTTGCTTTGTATTAAATGATCCAGAATGCGTTCCAAATCGAGTACTTGCTCTCTCTAAGATCCAGGGCCAAGACTGGACAAATCCTTGACAACACATAAGATGTGGCCCCTCCCCGTAAGGAAGTTATAGTCTAGTTAAGAAGTACCCACATCACAGCCTAGTCCTAACGCCACCATGAAATAGGCAAGCCCCATATGTCCTACAGAGTCAAGCCACTTACTGTGCCTGTCGCTGTCACTCTGGTCATTATTTTTCATCTTGAATTCGTTTCTATAACCTCTCCATCTATTTTTGTTATGGTAACAAAATCACAGAGATACAGAAAAGAAAGCTATGTTCTCACAGCTCATCATGTTGGGAAGACCCTAGGTCATGGAAGTAGTGATGGTTGGGTGTTCGGTGAAAGCCTGTCCCTCCTATGACAACTTTTTGCTGTGTCCTCATATGGTGGAAGGTCAAAAAGCAAGAAAACCATATCTATCTATCTATCTATCTATCTATCTATCTATCTATCTATCTATCTATCTATCATCTATCTATCATCTATCTATCTATCATCTATCTATCTATCTATCTATCTATCTATCTATCTATCATCTATCATCTATCTGTAACTAGTACCTAAACTCTCACTCCTTTTAGCCTATTCTCAAGAAGAGCAATGAAGATGTGATTCAAACGAGTTTGATCATAGCCATCTTGTGTTGAAACTTTTAGGGGCTCCCCACCTCCCCAGTGGAAGACCTGTATCTTCGCACTCACAGAAGAGAGTCCATGTGTTGCTGAGCCACAGGAACCATCCTTCAGAGCTCTCAGTGACTCTCAGTTTTCCTCGCGCTCTCTGCTCTTCGAGCCATGCTCAGCTCCCTGGGCTTTCTGAGAATATACTGGGGATTTTGCCCTCTCAGATCATTTCCACTAGAAGGTTTCTTTGCTGGAACACTGTTCTCTCCATGGCTCCCTCCTCTCGTGTTCAGGCCTTTACACACAGTAAGGCTGTCTCAAACTAGCTCATCTATGTGGGCATACACACATACCTACACTAACTTTTCTATACAGATGTCATTATATGAAATATTATTATTCTTTTTACTGTTCCTCTTTTCCTCACTAGAACCTATGTTCCATGAAGGGATGACTTTCTTGTTTGTGGTTTTTCTTTGTTTTCTTTTCTTTTTTTTTTCCGAGGTAGGGTCTCACTCTGGCCCAGGCTGACCTGGAATTCACTATGTAGTCTCAGGGTGGCCTCGAACTTATGATGATCCTCCTACCTCTGCCTCCCAAGTGCTGGGATTAAAGGCGTGCGCCACCACGCCCGGCTGGTTTTTCTTTTTATTTATAGGTTTTGCTTGCCGCAGAGCTAAATTTAATGACCTGACTTTTGATCCCCAGCCCCAGTGCAAAAGCTGGTTGTGGCTGGCTGCACGTATCTGCGATACCAGAGCTGTGGGGACAGAGACAGAAGAATCACTTGGGCTTGCTGATGAGCTAGGATAGCTCAACTGGCGAGCTCCAAGCTTAGCGCATGATGCTGTCTCAAACCCACAAGGCCTCTGTTGTAGACCTCTGGCATCAACACATGTGCACATACATGCACATGCTTATGAACCTGCCAACACAAATACATACAAACACGGGTACCCACGTGCACAGCCCACGCACATATACATGCGAAAAATAACATTTGAAATAAAGAAAAAGAAAAGAGTACAGAAAGGAAGAAAGGACAGGCCCTCAGAAGTCTACGCTGTTGAAGCTGATAGTGTTGTTAGATGGAAATAAGAGATGGAGGGAGGAAATAACATCTATTCCCGTTCTTTTTCTATAATTCAGCAAGACTAATGTTCCCTTAGTTTATAACAATAGCTCAAGGTTGGAACGCTGGCCTAAAATGTTACGGTTTCATTGTAAAGACCCAGCTTACTATTAACACTCTACAGCCATCTCTAAATGTTCAGTCCTTGCACATTTTCAAAATCTGAGTACTAACGAAATAAATAGAACTGCCAAATGACCAGGTCTTGGTTTGTTCTACTGACGAGATCATGCTGTCGTTTCCTGGAGGTGACAGTGTTTTCCATGCTAGGAATATGTACTTCTCATAAAACTGTTTTCTTCCAGCATTCTCCTCAGAGGACTAAACTAGCTGTAAAACCACATTTCTGTGGACAACTTTTAGCATTGCGGATGCTCTTCTGTTTATGATTGCTTTCTGGTATGTCTGTCTTGAGGTGACTGTTTATTCAACAAAGTAGGTATTGTGCAGACGCAGAGCCTTTTGGCTGATGAGATGTTGCACGCTGGGATTCTCCTTAAACACAACACTAAATATCTCTTTGCTTCATGTACCAGGCCCCAAGCATCTGCATAAATACAGCAAGCTAAAACATCTTTATGAACCTGACTTGCCAAACCCGATTCTGTCCTGATCATATTTTATATCATAATGAAAGGCTACATCTACCTTCTATCCGCAAGGGTTAGCAGCCCACACTCAATTCTGCCCACCTTGTGTGAGGCCAGTGTTATCATTTCTGCTTCTGTAATTTCTAACACTCTCCAGTCTACATGTGTGTTAACTAACGTTACCTGGACCGTTACCACTTATGAGACTTCACATACATCCTAAGTCATACCCCATCGTATTCAGGAACTAGGTTATAATTTGCTTCTAGTTTATAGTACTCATGCATGACATAAAATAAATAGTTGTTTATTTTTCTTTTAGTTTTGAACTAAACAGTGGTAACGTTTAATTTTCAAGATTTTGAATACTATTTTTGTTTGTTTGTTTTCCAAGGTAGGGTCTCACTCAAGCCCAGGCTGACCTGGGATTCACTATGTAGTCTCAGGGGGGCTCGAACTCACGGTGATCCTCCTACCTCTGCCTCCTGAGTGCTAGGATTAAAGGTGTGAGCCACCACGCCCGGCTTAATTTTCAAGCTTTTGAAATGAAAATAGCATTGCCATTTCTATCCATCTTATATTCAAAGACTCTAGCAACATCTTACTAGCTCATTGATTTTTGAATTTATTTCTCCATGTGAGTCTTCTATGGGTTTTAAGTCTAACTATATGATATTGTCTTACTAGTGCCTATGCAATTATTTTTTTATTTTACCCGATAACTATAGCACATGTTCAACTCTTTCCTCAGTACATTAGGGAAGAGTGATCTACCCTCATTTTCTGACCTGCTTAGTGGTTAAAATTTACCTAATAAAGTCCAGCTTGGTGGTAACATATATGAGAAGTTAGAAACAAAGAATTATTAGGATGTATTCTCAAACATGTTGAACTTTGGCATGGCTTCACCTAAGTTATTCCAAATGTGTAAAGATTTTATTACCTTCAAAGACTTAAGGAGACTTCCAGTACAGTCTCGCTACATGATTTCATTCTGTTTCAAATCATCTGGCACAGAGGGCTGTACATACATCCAGGCCCTGATGACCATACGTTTCACAGGTCTGGGGTGAAGTGTGGGGGAGGGTAGATTTGTTCTTGATGCTCTTTCTGCCTCCCTGAAACGCTGCCTTGTCATTTTTGCATGTCTCATTATTGCCTTATTTCCTGCCTGGTTGGTACTTTTAACCATCCAGCTGGTATGAGGAATTATACTGATAGGTCAAAAGACTAGTTTAAGGACTAATTAAAATGCGTGTGTGTGGGTGTGAATGTGAGGATGCACATGTGTGTGCACGCATGTGTGCAGAAGCAAGAGGACTAAATGCTTCAAGCGTGATCCTCAGGAATGCCACTCAGCTACTTTGAGATAGGGCCCCTCACTGTCCAGAAACTCACCAATTAGGCTAAATAGCTGACCAGCAAGCCCCAGGGATCCTTCTGCCTTGGCCTCCTCAGTGCTGTATTGCAGACTCATAGTACTAAGCACAACCTTTTTCCATGAATCCTGGGGATTAAAATCCAGATCTCATGCTTAAAGGGCAAGTGCTTTCCCAGCCCTTTTCTAGAGGATTTTTCATTACAATGGATAAGCACAGAATACCTATGCTTTTGTTCCCTTAAATTGCCCCTTTATGAATTTTTTTATTGACAGCTTTTATACTTACAGACAGTAATCCATGATATTTCCCTTCCTTCCCCCATTTTCCCCTTCACAACTCCACATTCCACCATATCCCCTCCCTCTCTCCATTAGTCTCTCTTTTATTTTGATGTCATCAACTTTTCCTCCTATTATGAGGGTCTTGTGAAGGTATTGCTAGGCACTGCAAGGTCATGGATATCCAGGCCAGTCTGGACAATTGCATTGTAAGGAGTCGTACCCTTCCTTTGCCTCTTACATTCTTTCCGCCACCTCTTTTGCAATGGACCCTGAGCCTTAGAGGGTGTGATGAGATGTTTCAATGGTGAGCACTCCTCCATCACTTTTTCTCAGCACTGTGTTACTTTTTGGGTCATCCCACTGGTCATCGCTATCTGAAATTAAATAACTAATAAAAAGGATTAAAGATAAATAAACCAAAGACGTTGCTCAATAATATCAACCTTGTTCCTTATTCACCAGAGACAGGAAACCTGGATTATTAATAACACAATCTCAAATGAGCTGAAAATTATCTTAATAAATTCCCTGAACTCTTTAAAGAGATGTAAGTGTCCAAGAAGCAAAAGAAGCATGGGTTAATATTCTAGAATAAGTGAACCTGGATCAAATAAATTCTAGACACAAAAGACAAATGTAATAAAAATTCTCCTTTTATAGGATGTTATTGGCTCAAAGAGGAAAGTATAACTCTGTACTTTATATTAATCAGATTGTGTTATTGTTAAATTGTATAAAGATACTATTAGTGACACGTGATTATGGATTTCATAGATGGTACATGCTAGGATAATAACACAAGGAATTCAGAATAAGGGGCTGTGTGTGTTTCATTTACTTCTACACAACAGAGTCATATATACAAGTAGCTTTCCATACCTACCACCAGTTCAATCAACCACAAAGCTAAAGATTTTTTAACTGTGTCTGAAGATGCATAGCATTACTCTTCATTATTCCCTAAACCATATAGAACGTTTGTGATTTACCCTAATTTTTATCATATTAGGTATTAGAAGTAATTTAGACTATTTAAAATATGTAGGAGGATAAACACATCTAGATCATATGTAAATTCTGTGTTTTTTTTTTTTTTTTTTTTTCTTTTGGTTTTTCAAGGTAGGGTCTCACTCTGGCTCAGGTTGACCTGGAATTCACTCTGTATTCTCAGGGTGACCTCGAACTCATGGTGATCCTCCTACTTCCGACTCCCAAGTGCTGGGATTAAAGGAGTGTGCCACCATGCCCAGCTCTATGCTGTTTTATATCAGGGAATTTAGCAGCTCAGATTTTGGTGTCCACAGATGTGTGTTCTTACAAGCAAGTCCATACAGATATTAGGGGCAACTTCATATGCAGATGGGCAAAGAGAAGGATCATTGTCAAGTACTAACAATTAGTGAATCTCAGTATACAGTTGGTTATCACATGATTCTTGTAATTTTTATGCAGGTTTTGATACTTTTCATTATAAAAGCAAGAAGAGAAAAGCACAGCAAATCACAAAGGGTCTTTTCTTTGACTTGTTTGTTTATTATTCAGGGTTCAGATAAACTGAAGAGGAAAATCTTCAAGCTGTTAAAGTAGTGATATGATTTAAACGTTTTTAGGAGTTGAACATTTTGATCCACATAGTCAGGGCAGCCCAAGACTCACTAAGCAGTCATGTCCTCACAGATAGCTGACCTTTTGAGGGATACCTATGCCTGCACAAGAAGAAATAATCATAGTATGGCCAGGCATCCAGGCTGCGTGATCATCACAAGTTTTGGATTTGGAAATGTTTCCTACTTTGGAAGTTTATTGCTTTCAGCTGTAATAATAATAGGCTTTTCTGCTAAGGGAAAAATACGTTGTGTTTAAAATAAATATCATCAGTAAAATTTTGCAGTACTGAGAAAACATAAGGGACTTTTCCCCCTTTAAACATTAGGATGTCCTGAAGGTTTCATGAATGTAATTTAGAGAGGAAGAATTTGAATTGATAAAGGTGTGTGGTCAAGGGGCTGGTTTGGAAGAACTTGTCATCATTTTCTCTGATGCAAAAGCTCCCTTTATTTTGTGGCCTTCACCCAAAGATAAGCCCAGTTCCTATCCAAGCATATTGGCTACATTTTCCTACTGGAATCTGAGTTTTTGACTTTGGAAATCTATTCAGAGTGGAATTACAATCTTAGGGGGAAGGCAACACTTTCTGTTCAGGAATTTATTCAAACCAGTATATTCTGATCAGGGCAATAGTCTTCATGGTCCTCTAGAGGCCAGGTGGAAACACACGCACACACACACACACACACACACACACACACACACACACCCGTCTCACACCTCTAATGAAACTTTTTTTTTTTTTTTACTTAAGAACACAGTCATAACCAATGTAGGCTTGTTCTTGAGAAATGACAAATCCTTTCCCCAGGAAATTAAATATTCTCTTGTGAATACATTGCAATTCTGTTTTCTTTTGAGCTGGCCTATCACGAAGTCTAGAGGATAACATTCACTGGACAGCTGTGACATTTAAGTTGCTAAGTGATTATCTGATAGGAACACAGAAAATTTTATAGTAGGTGTTGTCATTCTATTTTACATATAAGGAAAAGCTTACAGGTAGAGCAGTCAGTCCGCATTACACTATACTCCTCCTACAAATGAAGGATATTTGGTTTCCCTTATTTTGCCACCTATGTGGTCAGAATCATCATGATAGGTACCACGCAGAAACACAATCCAATACGTGGACATGGATTCTGAGGATATAGCTGAGTGGTAGAGTACTTGACTAGGTTTCACAGGCCTAGGATTTGATCCTCAGAATTAAATTTAAAGAAACAAAGGTACAAACATACTCTGCTGAGAACAGCAATCCTGTCACTTTATTTCCAAGAGCTAAAGTCTAGGAAAGCTTGAGGAGAGGAAAGAGCGGAAGTCTTTGCAAAGGACTTTGTCAATTAAAATCAGTACAGCAGGAATGGAAACATCAGCGGGTCTGTAGCAGGGATTATTGTCCAGATAGATTGGTTGCTTCGAAGAATTCAACTGGATTCTCAAAGAGCTTCCTGGGAAAGAAGAGGGAACAGCAGGGAGCGATTCTGAAGTTCATGAAGAGAGCTGCTGTTTCTTGTTTGCTCAGGAGACATGACCTCCAATTCTGTGCCAGACTTTGGACTATGTGTGAATTCACTTTAAAAAAAAAAAAAAAACCAGCTCTAATTGTCTGCATGTATAAATTTGTAAATTTGGTTGTACTGCTGTGCATAAAATAAGATATTATAAATTGTCAATTTGACAAACTCTGTGAGTGATTATCGTGATTAGGTTACTGGAGGTGGGAGGACCCATCTTAGCTGTGGGGGGAGGGCACCATTCCATGGGCTGGCCTCCCAGATTGTAGTGACTGGAGAGAGCTGGCTGAGCTCCAGCATTCCTTGCTCTGTGCTTGCTCGCTATGGACTAAAATGTGATCACGTCCTTGCCACCAGGTTCCCTCTGTTATGAGGGATTGTGACCTTGAACTGTAATCTCAAATAAACCTTCCCTACCTTGAACTGATTTGGGCCAGGTGTTTCGTCCCAGCAAGGACTGAAACTCTAGTAATCTATCAATCACCCATTGCACCTATCGGTTCAAGTTCAGCCGTGAGTGTCACATGTTAGGGGTGCCCTTAGGACATTTTCTTCTCATTTCATTTGTTTTTTTTTTTTCCTTTTTCTCCCCTGAAAAAATTATTTAGTGGGTCCTGTGGGAGATAGCAGTGGGAAAAAAAAAACCTGAGGATAAGTCATAGGACCAATTAGAAACTTATGCATATAAACACTGAACTTTGATTATTCTCTCAGAATAACTAGGTTTCTAATTCCTTTGGCTTTTCTCCATTATATCATGCCTAATGGACATGTTTGATATTATAATCAAATATTGCCTAACTACATATTGCACTGTGTATTTGGCATGTTTTTAAAAATTTTTTTATTATTATTTATTTTTGGAGAGAGACACAGAGACAGACAGAGAGGGAGAGGGAAACAGATAGAGATGGATGCACCAGCAGTCTCTCAGCTGCTATGAACAAAATCCAGATGTGTGCGCCCCCTTGTGGTCAAGTGTGTCATTGTGCCCTTGCATCACTTTGCATCTGGCTAAATGTGGGACCTGGAGATTGGAACTGGGTTCTTAGGCTTAGCAGGCAGGCGCCTTAACCGCTAAGCCATCTCTCCAGCCCTTATTTGGTTTTTTCTTTTGAGAAATATTTTATTGTGACTTAATATATTCAATAGCAGACCTTAAAGTACCAAATTACAAATTAATATTCATCTATGTGATAAAAATCTAACAGATATCTGAGAATGAAAAACACAACTTCATAACAACCTGGAAGGTCATATTTGAATTTAGAATTCTGTCTTTCTTGGTATCTCATTCATTCCTTCCCTGCTCTTTGCCCCATTCTATATCATCAGCTGCCTTACTATATTATCACAGGATGCAGGTCCTGACTCCATACTCAGTACCCATAAATAGTTATCATGTGCTATGTATCAGGCTTAGTGGCACAAGTAATGGCATAGTTTTCTCCTGGGAGTATAGACCCAGGGTATAACAGTCTCTGAAATTTGAGCTAGAAGGGTGTGGGCAGGATATTTCAGAACCTGGAATGTGTAAATATGAAGTAATGAAGGGGTTTGGTGGGCACACTCTTTTGGCCAGGCAACTTCTCACTTGTATGTAATAAGAGAAATATATAGAAGTGTTCATAAAAGTCTTGTTACAAGAGAATGTAAAACAAGTTAGTTGTTGGGTGATAAAGAATAAATAATTGGGCTGGAGAGACGGCTTAGCAGTTAAGGCACCTGCTCACTAAGCCTAAGAACGTCAGTTCCAATCTCCAGGTCCCACGTTTAGCCAGATGCAGAGTGACGCAAGGGCGCAATGCTGCACTTGACCACAAGGGGGCGCACAAATCTGGATTTCATTCACAACAGCTGAGAGACTGCTGGCGCGCCCATTCTCTATCTGCCTTCCTCTCCCTCTCTCTTTCTGTCTTTCTCTGTGCCTCTCTCCAAAAAAAAGAATAAATAATTGATATCATGTGATAGAACACAATAAACAGTACAATTATAAGTAATGATTGTTTACATTATATAATTGATTATAACAAGGTACTTTTCCTGGATTTTGCTGAATCTTGTATTCGAAGCCAGCCTTGGGTGGCCATTGATAATGAATATAGTAAGAATATTGCATGGTGTTTGTGTTCATGTCCACAGGTAGTGCAAAACTCAAACAACACACATCTATTGGAAATTCATTCATTTTTAGGTTCATTAGTGACCACCTAACTGAATCTGGTGTGATATGTTGAATATGAAATTGGTAGAATAATTCCTCTTTTCTTTCATATTAATCACAATGTAGTATCCACCGACATATAGACATGGTATTTTTATGTTTACTCTGCATCATTAGAATGCTTTTCATGATTCTGTTGAGTCTAGAAAGTCTATAAAGCATTGGACCAATGCTTTTGCATTGCTCATGTCTTTGCAGTAAGCACTAGCACAGTTGGCCATCAGAAGTCATTGATATGGCCTACATGGACATAGAGTTAGAAAAATATGTGTAGGAGCACACTAGTCAGTATTTCCATCATGCAGATATAAAGGATATATAATCTCAAAGGCTTGTTTTAGTAAAATGTAGTGAAGGCACTGGGTAGGGATGAGCTTTAAATATTTAGGACTTTTGTTACCAATATATTTTGCCTAACTTAAATTATTTATGTGATTTTTTGTTTTCATAATAACCATATTAACAAGAAGTGTAGAAAAATGTACATTAAGATTCAACTGTTACAAACTGGCTCAAACCGGATCCAGATGATTTGGTTTATTCACTGAATGGTGGATAGGGTCTAGGTTTTCTCATCTAATACATATATATATATATATATATATATATATATATATATATGTATGTAATTTGTTTATATTCCAATATGATGTTTAAATTTATCCAGTTGTCAGAAAGGGCAGCCACTTCGTAGCCGGAGAACTTGGGTTTTCATTGTTGAGTTACTTCTGTGCACTGTTAATTGTATGACTCATGTAACAGAAGACAAGTGATAGAACTTCATGTGCATAGCTTGATGAGCTGCGGCAGGTACATGCACTTACAGCACCACCACATGAGGGCACTGTGGAACTCTCCTGTCACCCCAGGACACTTCTTATTTTCCTGTTTCAGCAAGGTCCTGCTTCCCAAGCCTCAGGAAACCACTGATTCACTCCCTGTCTCTATTGACTAATTTCCCGTTTCAATAGTCCATGAAAATGGGATCATTTAACATGTAATCTTTTGAGGTCTGGCTTATTTAACCAAGGAAAATGTACTTTTTCAAACTTCACATTTTTGAAAAGGAAATTAGTGTTTTATGAAGATTGATCTTATTTACAGTTATTTTGCCAAACCCTTTTATTAAATGCAGTAATTTTTCTCAGACTTTTTAGGTTTTCAAATGGAGTCATGATAGATTCTGGAGGTAATGATGTTTTCATTTCTTCTATTCCTGCCCTATCCCCTTTTGCATTTTTTGGTCTTATGGTGGTCAGAATATCCAAAGTTGAAGTTACAATATAGTCATCATGGTTTTTTTTTTAGTTTATTTTAAGAGAATGCTTATTCAAATTTTGTTATTAAAGTTAATCCATATAAAGAGACATAGGAGAATTTATTCATTTAATGAAATGCCTTTTGATTTCTAATTTGCTGTCATTTTATTTTTATTTCAGTTGATTTTATTTTTGAATTTCTTTTGAGATAGGGTCTCATGCATCCCAGGCTGGCCTCACATTTACAGTGTAGCTGAGGTGACTTTGATTCTCCTATCTCTACCTTCCTAATTCTGAGGTTACAGCAGTGTATCACCATGTCTCATTTAAAAGTGCAGGGATTGAACCAGGGGCTTCAGTACTTGCTAGACAAACTACTAACAGAGCTATATCCCCAGATACATTGCCAACATTAAGAAATGCTTATTGGGGGCTGGAGAAATGGCTTAGTGGTTAAGGCGTTTGCCTGCCAAGCCAAAGGATCCTGGTTCGATTCTCTAGGACCCATGTAAGCCAGATGCACGAAGGGGCACATGCCTCTGGAGTTCGTTTGCAGTGGCTAGAGGATCTGGCATGCCCATTCTCTCTCTGTCTGCCTCTCTTCTCTATCCTCTCTCTGCTTGCAAATAAATAAATAAAAATTTTAAAAAGAAATGGTTATTGGGTGTTATTGAATGTTAACTTTTATTAGTTTACTTCATTGTTTTATGATTTTTTATTTCATTTATCTCTGGTGTAATTTTTGTTCTTTCCTGCTTTTTGTAAACTCTCATGGTTACATAGTTTCCAGCTATTCATGTTATAAATTTATACTCTTGATTTGAGACCTTTTTTTTTTTTGAGGCAAGCCCAACAGACTGGCCTTTGTTTATGAGAGTGAGAGTGAAAATTGGCTCGCCACTGTAATTGAACTCTAAATAAGTGTGCCACTTTGTGCACAAGTGCAACCTTGCACATGCATTACCTTGTGCATCCGGCTTGCGTGGGACCTGGGGAGTTGAACGTGGGTCTTTAGGCTTCACAGGTAAGCACCTCAACTGCTAAGCCATCTCTCCAGCCCAAGACCTTTCTTTTTTAACATGAGCATTTAGTACTTCATTCATCAGTGTTTCTCAGTTTCCTGTGTGATTTCTTTTATGATCCATTTATTGACTGATTTCCACAAACCTATAATCTTTTCTAAGTTATGTGGGATTTTTTTTTGTAACTGGTTTCTAATTTCTTTTCATTGTACTCAAATTAAATACTTTGGAAAATGCCTTTAAAAGTATCTTCTGAGGGCTGGAGAGATGGCTTAGTGGATAAAACATATACCTGCAAAGCCAAAGAACCTAGGTTCAATTCCCCAGGACCCACATAAGCCAGATGCACAAGGTGGCACATGCATCTGGACTTCGTTTACAGCAGCTGAAGGTCCTGGCGTGCCCGTTCTCTATCTACCTGTTTCTTTTCTCTCTCTCTCAATAAATAAAATAAATGAAAATATTAAAAGAAAATATCTTCTGAAACTTGGTTTGCAGCCTCTTCAGATGGGATTTACTAAAATAAATAAATAAATAAATAAATAAATAAATAAATAAATAAATAAAGTCCCTTGGGCACTTGAGCAGAATGAGTGTGAAGTGTCTTTTGTGAAGTGCTGACTGTGTCTCCTCCATTCAGTTGATTTACTGTGCTGTTCTACCCTGCTTCTTACTAACTCTTGCATGGTTTTGCTGTTACAGGGAATGAGATACTAAAGTCTCTTATACTGTAGAGTTGTCTATTTCTCAATTCACTTCTGTAAGTTTTTGCATGCATTTTGAAGTCTGTTATTAAGTGGATAAAGGGTTGTAATTTTATAACTTCTTGATGTGTTGAATATATTATTAATGTGTAAGGCCCTTGGTATCTTTTGTGGCTTTGTTTGGATTTTAAGTCCATTCTATCTGATGTTAGTTCAGCTCCACTGTCTTGTGTTGGGTACTGCTGCAAGCAATGCTTCCCAGCCTTTCACTTTTAATTTCTTTGAGTCTTTGGCTCTGGAGCGAGTCACTAACACATAGCTGAATCCTATGCTATGTCCACTCTGACAACTGTGGTCTTTTGAATGACGAACGAATCCATTTAAATTCAAAATGATCATCAATATAAGGATAGTTAAGGCATTTTGCTATTTTTTTCTTTAATATGGCTCTTTTGTACCTTGTTTCCTATTTTTTTTTGTTTTTATGTTGCTTTCTTTTACTTGTGATTTCATGTTTTTTTTTCTTATTTTTGTGATTAACTGTAATTTATTACCAATTGGGTTTCTTTTAATAGACTAAAGTAATAACACAACTTAAATTTATGTCAGCTTAACTTTCATAACATAAGAAAACTCCGATCTTCTATAGATATACCCTTTTGGGTGTTAATGACACAAACTTATCTTATTACATATTTCTGACCCCAAATTTAAATGAATAGTTATTTTAAATCATTCTTAAATTATGTACAAAAGGAAATGTGGAATTCTGAGTTTTTTATTTTATTTTATTTTATTTTAAATCATTCTTAAATTATGTACAAAAGGAAATGTGGAATTATAGCCCATAACTACTCTAATTCTGAGTTTTTTAATTATTCATGTAATTCATTGAGGTTTTTCTCTTTTATCACTGCTTTGAGTTATTGTCTGTACTAGATTTTGGTTCTTCATATTCCTGACAGAACTCTCTTGAAACCTTCTTACAGGGCTGGTCCACTGGTGCAGAATCAGTGTAGCTGTGATTCTACATAGGGGTGTCTTTATTCCTCCTTTCCTTTGGAAAGCAATTTTTCCAGACATAGGGGCTTTTGGTGACCAGTTTTTGTTTGTTTTCTTCTACAACTTTGAATATATTAGCCAATTGTCTTTCCTCCACAAGTTCTGATAATAAATCTTCCTTCCTTCCTTCCTTCCTTCCTTCCCTTCCTTCCTTCCTTCCTTCCTTTCTTTTTTCCTTCTTCCCTCCCTCTTTCTTTCTTCTTTCCTTCCTTCTTTCTTTCTTTTGTTTATTCTTTCTTTTGTTTATTCTTTCTTTTGTTTATTCTTTCTTTTCCTCCTCTCTCTTTCTTTCATCTTACATGGAGGTTTTTAAGGTTATTCGATGCTTATGTTCATGTTTTTTTCAAATTTAGTAAGTTGGTAAACACTGTTTCCTTACATGGTATCTCCGCCTGCCATTTTCTCTATCTCTTTGTGGAATATGCACAATGCACATATGGTGGTTTGTTGGTTGGTGTGTCTAAAGATCCTTTGGTATTGGTTCACTTTTATTTTGTCATTTTTATTTCTATTCCATGTCCTTGATATTTCATTGTCATTTCTTTGTGTTTGCTCATTCTTTGTTCTGCCTGTACAGATCCATCTTTTAATGTAGCATTAGTCAGTTTTGTATCACTGTACTTGACACATGAGACAGCAAACTTATAAAGAGCAAAGTTTTCTTTTTAAGCTCACTGTTTTGGAGGTTCACAGTGAAAGATGAGTTTGTTCCTCTGGTTCCTTTTCTGTTGAGAGCAGTGAGTGGTGGCACATTGTGAGACTGTGGGTAGGAGCAAATAGTCCTATAATGAATATAAGACATATACTTGCTAGTGTTTTGGAAAACTAAAGTTTTAATGCATGTATGGGTATAATTTAGTTGTGGAAAACAACCTCTATGGATTAAATTGATGATAGAAATACCCTGAAACGGGAACTGGCTTTTATATATAAAATTAAGGATTTGTTTCCCTGCTGTAAATAACAAGCCAACAACTCTTTTTGTGTTTATAGAACCTTCCCACAAAAAGCATGCCTCAGATACTTGGTGTCAATTTTTGAAAACTTATTTCTCTGCTTCTGAATTTAATGTTGGGGTAATTTAACACACCCCCCCCCTTTTCTTTGTACACCAGCAGACGACATTTGCTTGGGTGGCTGCTTTTCAAGTAACTGCCTTTGATTTCCCAGTTACACATCAACCCAATGGCTTTTACTTTTATGATTAATTATCAAAATAGTAACAGGTAAATTTTGTAGTTAAGAAGACACAGTTATATTTGATATATGGACCAAAATATCCGTACTGCATTATAATGGAAATTCAAATCATAAGGAACCATGTAGTGATGACTTCACTTCAGGCAGCATCCATATGATTTCATCTGATTCTTACAATAACCTAAAAAAAAAATCCCCACAGAGGAGAAGCAGAGACACCAAGTCAGACTAGTAGCTCAATATGTTTGCTATAAATTCCACGCTATTCACCACCTATTGTACCATCTTATGACATGATCAAAGCATAGAATCCTAATTCTGAAGAATCAAGCACACCCTTTGCAAAGCAAGTTCAAAACCTCTTCATCCATGAAATGTCCCCACTAGCTCATGTAGTCTCCACTTTATGAAGACAGAAACTTGGAAGACATTTCCTTCAAAGTTTTATTATTTATCTTTTCCATAGATTCATTGCTAATCATGCTAGTCTGACTTTGACTACCAGTTAAACCTTTGTGAAATGAATTGCTCATTTTTAATACTCATATATTATTTTAATATGGCATAGAATCAACCATATCCTTGCTTCACATTATTTTTTATCCTTTTTTAATCTCTTAAATCTGTTATATTATAAATCTTTCAAAACGCTTTAATATACATGTCAAATGTAATATGTATGTATATATATATGAGATAAAAATTCAAATTATTTTCATTATAGAATTGTGTTAAATGATGACCACTGAAATTTTTCTTATAGTTAAAGAGTGAAGTTCAGTGTGGTTGGTAGTAGAGCACAGATAAGATTAATTGAGCTGTGGTTTCACATATGCTGTTATAAAAACAGGTTTTGTTCTATTTTGCAGAAGCTATTTATATACCATGCCTTTTATGTGAAATTTCTCATGTGGCAAAAGGGACAGTTTATTGCTGAGTGATAACATGTTGAAGTGATAACGCATGTATGCTAGAGAAGATATAATAAAAGACTGTTATTTTGGATGAGCTGGCAATAAATGCGGCCCACAGAACTTTTGGTGACATGTGAATGATTCTTCCATAATGATGCCCCTGAACCAGAAGTGGAAACTCCAACCATGTTTGCAATGAAGAATATGTTAAGCGGTTGTTTTAATCCTGATTGCTAAGCTTGCTTAATAACTGGTGCCTGGCAGCCTCCGGTTTTTGGTACAAGCTACGGAGCATGACTTCTAGGCTGTCCGTATTCCAGAGAAGCGGCCTTCCAGAGGGAATGTGACTGGAAGGAAAGAAGACTGTTCACTAGTCAGCCTTTTACAGGTAGAAGGAAGAAGGACACCCTACTTAGAACAAAAAAAAAAATTAAAAATATTGCCCCTGGTTGAACAACAAATGAACACAGAACACAGAGGACTTAAATAAGTCAGTGTTCAACATCAGCTCCCCGACAGCCACTCTTTAATCATGCCTGTGATATGTGACTTATCCCAGAACTCACGAATTACCTTTTGATGCCATGAGTTCTGCTGTTAGCAAATCCAGATGATGGATTTTCTTGATGAATTGAATTCCTGAGTGTGCGTGGAGGAGAGAGGAGGGGGGACGCTGTGTTCAGGCCTCTTATTCCTGTTCAGCAGCTGGCAGCTTCCTGGTCCTGGCCAGCTTCTCGGACTTCGTAGATCCTTCGTGGTGCTTCTGGGCGCCAGAAACAACAACCATGTCAACTTACACTTCAGGATTGAACAAAGTTATCTCTGTCCAGCATGTTTCCAAATGCACTGGGGAAAAAAAAAGTATGAACAGATGGAGGAATTCACTTGTTCCATTTCCTTTTGGTGAATCTTAGGAGCTCTTTTGACCGTGCCATGTTTGTTTTACATACTTTTTAATTTTTTTCCCAGGTATAAAATTCACTATTTGAAAGTTTATTCTGGCAAAGTGACCTAATAAGTCTTCCATTAATTCCACAGATGTGTTTATTTGTTCATGTGTAGAATACGTTCTTTCCTCAAATGTCTATTCCATATAATCAGGCCATGGAAATAATTAGATATTCTTTTAGGGTTTAAGGGCCACTGTAACTATTAAAAATAAATTAAAAATAAGAGTAATGATTAGTACAACTGGAGGATTGGTGTTTTATAATTTTAATGAATTGATGCAGAAACTAGCATAAAGCTATAAAGCTGTTGCTTGGTAACTAAAAGGAAGCCTTTAGTGTTTAGTCTTTCTTGTCTCTTTTATGTATATTTTCTGGAATGTAGAATGCTTTCTATGTTCATGTGAAAGAAGAAATCCTAGCATGTAACCCTAGCATGTAACATGTAGGACTCCTGTATTTGCTTATTCACAGATGCACGTGTGCAGCCAGTTTTCAGACCTCTTAATATTTAGAGAAGTTTCAGGTTATAATTTTGACTTTTCACTTATTATCCTTTGATCCAGAAGGAGCAAAGGAGCTTTGTGTTGGGATTAACTGGTTTTAGCTTGATTTTTCTGTTAATAAGAAATGTGGTCTAACATAAAATGTTATCCTTAAAATAGGTAACATTGCCCAGAATTGCACAAATGGTCACATTCTGCCAACTGCTGTGGTGAGTAGTTAGTAGTGTTTTGTCTTAGGCCAGACATGGACATGAATACAAAGATAAGAAGTGAAATTAATACCAAGGATTTTTTTTCAAAAGTGTTTGTTGAAGTAAAACCAGTTACTTTGTCATTGCCAGACAAGATCTAGCTTACGGACCAAAGCAGTTTATGGAAGGAAAAGTTTTATTTACAGCTTCGAGTTTTGAGGGGACATTTCTTCATGACAGGAAGAGCATGGCAGAGCAGGCAACTGAGCATCACATCTTGTCACATCAGCAGAGAGGAAGCAGCAAGAGTGAACCAGAAATACCCAGTGAGCCTGAAGAAATAAGCCTCACCGCCCATCGCCAGGGACACACCTCCTCCAGCAAGGATTCACCTCCCAAAGGCTCCACAACTTCCCCAACTTGCTACTAACTGGGAGCAAAAGTGTGAGGCATAATCACAAACACATGAGGCTATGGGGGACATTTCATGTTCAAACCACCACAGAAGTCCAAAGAAAATTTGTGAATGCCATGACTAGTCTATGAGGCCTTGGCAGTTAAAGAGCACTGGACTGTTGAAGAGAGAATATGGCAAATGTCACTCAAGTCTCACTGTCTCCATGCGACCTGTGTGTCTACAAATGAGACCCAGTCTTGAACCTGGAGTTTCGGAAGACACAATGTCATAATATACCTGTTGGAGGAAGGATGCACTGGGAGTAGCATGTCACTCTAGAAGTATTCATTTTATTGATATTTTTAAAATGTAATAAATTGCAAGTTAATTTTTTTTAGATATACTAATTTTAATTTCAATACAGGCCTCGCCTCTAAAAGAACAAGTTAATGCATTTCTGCAACTCCAAAGCTGGCTGAGCACCTTCCTGTATGGGCATCATCCTTGAATGCTTCTTCCTCTGTCCCTTTCAGATCAGCACAGTCCACTATCTCTTGTCTCTGAGGCATTGATAATCACATACTATTCTTCTGGGGCTTGTAGTCGCCAGTGGTGATTTTCATCCCAGCTGTATCTGCTACTCTCTAGTTAAACTGACAAGATGCTTGATTCTCTGACTGTGTGCTCTTATGAAAAACAGCTTGTTCTAAGGCTCCATATAACTGAGTGTTGTATCAAATGAGCTAACAAGTGAGAAAGACTTGAACCAGGCTCTGTCCCAGAGCAGACAGACCCGGATGTCCATCAGACCTCGTCTCCTTCCTCCTTCTCATGTTCAACTCCAAGTTGTTCCATTTATAAGTCAGGCAGTGAGTGAACACTCTCAGAGTCCCTTTGAAACTTAGCTAACCAAATTTTGTTAAATGTCCTCAAGGTGTTAAGGAATTTAATGTGTTCACTTCTCATTTTAAAAGTTTGAGAGGTATACTAAAGTAGATGGTCCTAAGTTCAACATAACTATTATAAGTTTTTAGCATGCCATCCTTTCAGTTTTTTTTTTTTTTTTAAGGTATCTAGTTTCATCTAGTGATGTTGTCTCTCCTTATAAAACCAGGTGAGTGTTAGTCAGTATCTATGTATGTGCCTTACATGTATGTTAGAGATCCGCTCCTAGGACTAGAGATTTGAAAACTGTGCTCAGGATGTGGCGTGAAGCACTTCCTCGATGAAGAGATGGTGTCATGCCATCGCTACTGCTATAGCATCAAGTGACCTGCGCCAAGTCTGGCTCCATTTATTTTTAATATTTTACTGAAAACTCAGGTCTCTGAGTTTTGTACTCCTTACATTTCAAATTAGGGTGATATGAGAAGTGCTTAAATAATGAATAAAATGTAATGGAGAAAATGCTTCATGGTCTGTACAGTACCTTCTAAATATTTGTCACTATCTTAAAAATATCAAGAACTGATCACACCTAATTTTGAGTTATTTTATTTCAGTGATTGATTTCCCACAGATCATGGTACAGGATGTTAGCTTTATAGGAAGATTTTTGCATTTGGCCTATTTGCCTTTTTGCTATCTCCCAGAGTGTTTGCTGAAAATTTTGGCAATTCCTTATATGCCATAGCATATTGACTTGAAGGCAAACAGTGCTTTGTAAATGTATAGCTCTTGCTCAAGAAAATCTGAACCAACAAAGATGAAATAATCTCTCTTAAAAACTCTACCCTAGCCGGTGTGGTGGTGAACACCTTTAATCCCAGTACTCGGGAGGCAGAGGTAGGAGGATCACCATGAGTTCGAGGCCACCCTGAGAATACAGAGTGAATTCCAGGTCAGCCTGGACTAGAGTGAAACCCTACCTTGAAAGACAAAACAAAACAAAATGCTCTATCATGTGTCATTCTTTTCTCTTCAGCCCTCCCCACTTTTAAAACTTTCTTGATTGTCATCCCAATATACCCATTCATGTAGTCTAGCAGAACAAACCCCACCTTCATGACATTCCATGTGTGGTATACCACCCCAGAGAGGAAGCTGAGGCGTTACTCAGCACATCCAGCAAACATGGAAACTTACATCGCACCTTTTATTGTGTCTTTTGCCTTCAACAACATGTCCTCGCCTAATAGCAAATGCTTGAATTAAACCTTTGTAGAGAGAGGAGAGAAGTGACAGTACTCTGTTCACAGTCATGATTTCCCTGGAGGAACGCAGAAGAGATCGGTGCCTGAGCACCCCAAGAGCATTATGTGTGGCCCTCAGGCAATGAAAACAGCACCACGCACTCCCCAGAAACTCAGATGGGATCCACAGAGAAAGGATGTCATTTTCATGTTAGCAGGCCATGCTCCCGTTCAGGACTGGATGAAAGGACACTTGTGCAGGTTCTGGCTTTTCTCACAAGAGAAGTGCCTCTTCTTGCTGTTCGTTCACAACTTCTTCCACAGACCCCAGTATCCTGGGCTGCTTCCTCTCAGGACATGTCTTCAGCTGTCCGACCAGGCCTCAGGGCAGGATGTACTACTGTTCTGATTTTCCACCATCATCTGCTGTCCTTACTGTGCTTCCGGCAGCCCCTTGCTCTTCATGGTTCCCAGCGGTAACTCTGAGGACTACTGACGTATAATTCACACGATACACAATTCACCCAGTTAAGTGCAAACAGTGCATTTATGTTTAGCATATTTAGACTTAGGCAACTATCACCAAACACTCATATTAAGATGGTTTCACTGCCCTAACAAGAATCACCATTAGCTTTCACCAACCCCCATTTATCCCTTTCGCCAGCCCAAAATGACCTATAATCAATCTCCTTATGTCTGTCTCTGTAGATTTGCCTGCTTTCAGTTCCTTTAAAGGGAGTCTTACAGGTAAATGTGCCTTCTTCCACTTAGCATCAGATACCTTGATAAATTCATGCTGCAGCATGAATCCATATTTCATATTTTTAAAAATTGTCTTATTTGGGAGAGATAGAGAGAAAGAAGAAGACAAAGAGGAGGGGAGATGAGTGAGTAGGGGTGGATCAGAGCAGCCTGCCATTGCAGATGAACACCAGATGTGTGCACCGTTTTGGGCATCTGGCTTTACTTGGGTACTGGGGAATCGAACCCAAACCAGCAGGCTTTGCAAGCAAGCACCTTTAACTGCTGAGCCATCTCTCTTGCCCCATATTTTATTATATAATAATAATCTACTTACAGTTTCACTACAACGTTATTTGTCCCTTCGTCATTTGTGAACATTTGGGGAATTTCAATTTTAAATGCTCGGAATAATTGTGCATAAATTTGAGGGTCAGCTTGTCTTCTTCATTGTTGCTGGTTATTCATGACAAGATGGAATTGCTGGCATATGTGAGTGTTTTGTGGTAATTCTTTTCGTGCTATTGGTAGAAGCCAGGCCTTTTGTGTGACAGGTAAACACTCTACTGCCATCTATACCACCAGTCTTACTAGTCTTTTATTTAACCTTTTGAAGAACTGTCAGAATATGTTTTGTAGTAGCTACCAAGCGTTTTATTCCCATAAGCATTCTATAAGGATTCCAATTTCCCACCTCATTACCAAGCATGTTATCTTTTTATTTTAGAACTATCCCAGTATGTAAAGTAGCATCTCATTATGGTTTCAAGTGAATTTCTTCCTTGGATCATGGGGATGAGGCACTTGACATCAAAGATCTCTCCACAGGAAATGCCTTTGGAGTTCATTTTCTAACTTCTAGCCTCTGGACCATTCTATCTCTGAGAGGGAGAAGCATTTTTGAGTCACAGCTCATGTTTCCCTTGCTATGTTTCTCACAAGTTCTGCATATCGTGGAAGGGTCTGTGCCCTCATTTCCATATGTTGTGTGTACAATCTTCAGTTCTCAACTTACACGTCCATTTAATATCTGTTTATGAATGAATTACCTTTATTCTCTTTTTACACTTCCAAGTATAAAGGCCAGAGCCTTACATATAATTGGTAAAAACTCTGCCACAAGTTACATCTCCAGCCCCTGAATTATCTTTATAAACATGTGCATTCTGTTTATAATCTACCCCCAGCTGTCTCTTTTAGGTACATACCTCTTAAATCATCACTTGAATTCAGTTCTCATTTATACCTGAAAATAAACTATATTTGATACAACTTGTTACCTTGAAGAAAAACAAACAAAAACAAAAAATACAACAAAAAAGCAATAGCAGGCGAGCTGGCCCAGCAGTTAAGAGCTCTTCCTGGGCAAGCATGAGGGCGTGAGGAGGCCAGAGAAGACTATGAGTTCAATCCCAGGTCCCACATAAAGAGCTGGGCGTGACTGACCACATGTATCTGCAACTCCAGTGCCATAGGGGAGCAGAGAGCCAAGGATCTCTCAAGCTCATGAATAACATGGCAAGCTCTGGGACCAATAAGAGACTCCAGCTCAAATCAGCACCTGCCGAAGCAGATACCCAGAGGCTCCTAAGAGGTCATCACTGAGGTAGACTTAAAACTCACCCACCATGGCTCAGGGAATTGTGTGGAAGAGGGGGCGGAAAGATTGTAGGAGACACAGATTGGGACATCATGCCTAGAAGCATTGCCTCTCCCCAACAACTGACTCCCGCTCCTGCAATGCATAGCTCACAACCCCATGGGGAAAACCTGCAACCCCACTGAGGAGGGTCCCCAGTGGAACGGGGGCAGGCATAAGGTAAAGGATGGTACCAACACTTGATGAGTCCATACTAAGTATGTCCGTATTAAACAAATAAATAAAAGAGAGAAAAAAACGAGCAGCAGAGCAATGGAGCCGGACAGGCAGCATTCTGCTCTGGCCACTGCAGGTGGACATAGCCCACCCCGTTTGCCACAGGCCAACACACGGGGTACGACATGCATGTGCTACACACACACACACACACACACACACACACACACACACTCAAAACAAGGAACAAAGTGGTCTTAAATCACAAATGAGTCTTTACATATAAGGAGAATTTAATTTTTAATTTGCAAATGAACCTGTTTGACCCCTTCTTCTTCAAAATTTGCATTTTAAAATAAACTGAATTTGAGATGGCTAACCAAACAAGATAGAGAACAAAACATAATAAATAGTACACTGGAATAAGGAAACTAAGTATAGGGAAAGAAAACCCAACAAAGAACAAGTAACAGCCACGAATGCATGACGCCAGCACAGACTTTTCTCAATTCCCTACGTGGGAACAAAAACAGGAGTATAATCAATTTTATAATCCAATACACTTCTATAACATAAAAATACATTTTCCTAGGACAACAATTCTTTTTCCTAAAAGAATAAATATCTGCCACGTGCTCTTAATAATGGGGATGTTGTATGCGAATATAGACCAAAAGACAATATATTCCAAATAAAAATTGCCTTTTCTCCAAAATCTTTCTTTGATCATATCCCAGATGAAAATGACTGGAAGCTTGTGGTTATTTTATAAAATGCATTTGAGAATGCTTTTTTAACAGATAGAAGTACATTATTAACTGATATTTTTCACTAAGACATGGCTACCATTGGTCTTACATGGTCCCATGGATACACTTTAAGTCTAGTGATAATATCTTTAATTTCATCAAGAATTCTTCTTGATGGTAAACTTAGAGTCTAACTTTTGGGGTGATTCATCTATAGGATAAACATGAATATTTGTACATACAGTTACAACTTGTCAGATAGTTCTCATGTGAATTTTCAATTGAAACGTATGATCAATCTATGTTCAATTATATATTTGAGAATCCATTATTTGGCATTCTCTATGTTTCACGGGAGACTATAGCTTCCTTTCTGTGTGTTTTTCTTCATTTTCAGGAAGGGGAGGACAATGGATGTAAAAAGAATTATAGATTATAGATTGTTATGGTCCATCTAGTTCCTGTGTGTCCAGAGGTGGCTAAGTGAAAAGGCAAGATGTAAAACAAAAAGGGAAAGACAGTGTCATATGGTGCAGTTAACTCAAGTTTTATAAGGTGAATTAAACCATTCTAGGAGCTGTAACAACACTTAACCAAGTTCAAGTAGCACAGGAATAGTATGCCTCTACTTCTGGAAAATCAGCAGTCCCCCTGGGGAAGGATTGCTCGCATGTGCACAGGAAATCCACTCTGGGTATAAGAGCTCTCCAATCGAGGACCTACAACGAGTGGACTAAGCTTCTGGCCTCAGGGCAGTTTTAGCTGGGCTTGAATCCGAGGCAGACTGAATGGTCTTTGTGCATCAGGAATGCTTGGGGTCGTGCTGCAAACCACAGCGGAGAAGAGGGAGAGCAAATGGTTGATTGTGAGTGGATTGCTCACGTTCATTCTGCTTAATGGACACATTCTGTTATTTTTCAGAGATGTTTTTACCCACAATTACTTTATAAGAGGGGATTTATGTATAAATACTCCCTGGTGAGAAATACAAATGGTTTTGTCTTTAATAAATCAAAATCAGAGAAGTACTTCTAAGTGTTTCCGTCCCCCCCCCCATGACGGTGAAGGAAAATAATATGTCTTGATTTGGAAGCTGTTCAATGATTTCAAATCTAAAGAAAAGAGCAAACACAGTTCTAATGAGAAGGATACTAACTCTCCTGGAAGCCAGTGAATAGCAGAATCTGGCGGATGGAAACACTTTTACTGCTTCCAAAAACAGGTGCTTGTTACAGCAGAGAAAGGAGTCATCTGAGTGCACTATTGATTGGTGTTTGTTCCCCTGCCTCCCTATAGGAATAGTGTCCAGTAGGTATTCAAGACACTCCTTCCTGTAAGATGAATGAATGAGGAAGACTCGGCTATCCAGTTCATGCTAAGGCATTGAGGAGATCACATGGCAGCTAATGCTGGAAGCATTTCTACTGTCGTGACTTCTGCCCTGTGTCCTGAAAGTTGACACCTCTAAGCACATCTATCCAAAATTCAAAAATAACGGAATTAGAATCTTGAAGAGACATTTACGCTCTCATGTTCAATATAGTATTATTTACAATAGCCAAGATGTGGGACCAATTTAATTATTGATCAACAGACAAATAACACTATCCTATGTATACAATGGGATATTATTCAGTCTTATAAAAGAAGGCATTCAAATTCCATTTGTTTCCATTTCTCCATTGATAAAATAACATCGAATACAGAATGTACTTTACAGCATAGCCATGAATATTAAATAAGGATACATATGTTAACTTATTTACTAATGATAATAAATAATAAAAATATGCCGGGCATGGTGGCGCACGCCTTTAATCCCAGCACTCGGGAGGCAGAGGTAGGAGGATCGCCGAGAGTTGGAGGCCACCCTGAGACTACATAGTTAATTCCAGGTCAGCCTGGACCAGAGTGAGAACCTACCTCGCAAAACCAAAATAAATAAATAAATAAATAATAAAAATATTAGATGCAGAGTTTACTAATATTTCATTACAATGTTATAACTCTATTTTGTTCAAATTTTCATGACAATTTCTCAGCATAAGGTAGTGTTATAATAAAATAATAATTAGATCAGCCACAGGAATATAAAGACTTAACGTATCTCTCATATGTGGATCCCATTGTTATATGTTATTTATGCAAGAGTAAGTGGTGGTTGCTAGCTAGGAAACTAGAAAGGAGCCCATGAGATGGAAAGAAAAAGAAATGAGTATTTAAGGGTGGGTGTGAGGAAGTTCATGGAATATATGGGATATGAAGGTAGAAAGGGAAGCACTAGAGTCAGGAAGGTACAGTGGTGCGTTAAGGGGCAGGGAGATAAAGGACAGTAGTAAGAGCAGGGTCAAAGCTCTTGGATGAAAAACTGTGGATGAAAGGCCATAAAGACAACAATTAACATTGTATGCTAATGAAAAATAAGTAAATAAAAAGAAATAAAACAAGAGTCAGATGACCCAGATTTAATAATTTCACTTTTCTGTCTAAATATTTACTTATTAGCTTTTTGGAAAGCGTGGGCAGTCGCACAATGAAAATGTTAAACAGGGATAAAATGAACTAATGGCAGATAAAGTTAAGAAGCAAAACCCATGTGTTGGCCCATCCGTTCCTTTACTGCTTTCTAGGCTCATAAAAAGAGTTGAAAGCAAGTACCTCATTCACACATGTTTGGGGTATCTGCTCTGTGTCAGCTCTTTTCTAGATATGGGTGGGAAGCCAGTCGTGGATCAAAGTCCTTGCCCTCGTGGAACTTATGCAACAGGAGAAAGAGAGAAACAATAAACTTGAAAGTAATAAATTACAACAATAGTTCTGGCACGTGTAAGCCAGTAGAGTGATTAAGGAAGGGAAATACGGTGGTAGCACTCGCTGAAGAGAGAGTTCTTGGGGCAGTAGGGAGTGGTTATCTTTGAGAAAGTGTAGAAAACAGAGAGAAGGAAACTTTCCATGTGCCAGGGGCAGGAGTGTGCGTTAAGTGTTTACTAGACAGGAGGTGGGTGTTGCGTTTGGTGCAGACTGAGCCAAAGAGAGAGTAGTTCCAAGGGAAGGTGGGTCATATGGACAGATTGCGTAGGGCCCGGGGACTCACCCATCTTTGGGTTGTTGAAGGAGGGGTGCGCTGGCCCTGCTTCTTGTGGAAGATTCGGAGAAGGTGGGAAATCAGCAGATTGAGTCTGACAGTGCAAATGAGCAAGATGATTCAATGAAAAGGAAGCATATATCTATCTATCTAGCATATACTAAAACATTCTTCAAAGCATCTACTTACAGTGTTAAAATGCCAGAAGGATTTGCAGAGATGTCGTTTTATTTTAACTCTTCCTTCCCAAAGCATTGACAAGGACACAGCTGTACCAGTCTTAAGCTTAGGTTATTCGTGGCCTACCGTAAGATGCTGTGGAGACGAGATGGCTATAGAAGCCCGCTCCGAAGAGTAATGTTAGATCAGTGTTTAAAACTGTTGCTCTTTACCTAACCGAAGGCACAGATCAAGGGGCCCAGCTCCCAGGCTGTCTCTTCTAAGGCAATAACCTGCCCATAAAAACTATTACAAACTATCGCTATTGTTTCTTACTGTACTTTTTTTTTTTTCCGTTTTTCGAGGCAGGGTCTCACTCTAGCTCAGGGTGAGCTGGAAATCACTATGTAGTCTCAGGGTGGCCTCAAACTCACTGTGATCCTCCTACCTCTGCCTCCAAAGTGCTGGGATTAAAGGTGTGCGCCACCATGCCCGGCTCGTTTTTGACAGATGTTTTTCAGCCAGTACATTGTCTAAATCAGGCCAGTGGTGTCATGACAATCTCGATTTCTCAACAAAGACTTTTTGTCAGGCAGAGGAGAACAGGGCAATGTTAGAGTAAGTTGACTACTTAACTCATTTGTTCATTCAAATGTACACAAACTCATCCAACACCGGAAAACCTGATACAGGGTTATCTAGATTTTTAAATCTGCAACCTACTCTCTCGAGTGAAGACCTTGCCCTGTATTTCTCTCTTAGCCTGGTGTTTGTGTTTGTTCTTCCCCACCCCCAACTTCATCACCTTCTGTTTGCCAACTAGGGCAGCTGAACTTGGAGTCTTGCCCAGCTAACTATTAGAACTTAGGCCTGTTTGAATTCCTGGCTGATAATTCTTTTTAATTATCCATGGATGTTTAAACACCCTCTGGCTCTACCTCAGTCTCATTTTGGCAGCTGGACCTGTTCCAAGCTACTGTCAATCAGGAGTGATTTTTCTCCTCAGGGAACTTCTGGAAAAGTCTAGAGACCTTATGATTGACATATGGATTGGCATGTAGTGGGTTGAGATCAGGGAAGTCGTCCTCACTCTTAGAGGGCACAGGAAAGCATGCACACCAAAGAGTTATTTGGCCCCCAAATGCCAACAATGCCACAATGAGGAGCTTTGAACAGCCCTTCACTATCATGTTTTACTCAGCTTACATATCATCAATGCTTTCCCTTCCCTTGCTAATTGCATCAGATTGTGGAATAACAAAAGAACACAAAGGGGGCTGGAGAGATGGCTTAGTGGTTAAGTCATTTGCCTGCTAAAGCCAAAGAACCCAGGTTCGATTCTCCAGAACCCACATAAGCCAGATGCACAAGGGGGCACATGCATCTGGAGTTCATTTGCAGTGGCTGGAGGCCCTGGCACGTCCATTCTCTCCTCCCCCTCTCCTTCTTTCTCTCTCCTTCTCTCTCTCTGCCTCTCTCAAATAAATAAATTAATTTTTTAAAAAAGAAGAAAGCAAAGGAAAGAAGAAAGAGAAAACTGGAAAGATGACCAGTGTCCCCAAAAGCACATCAGTTAGTTAGTAACCATCTGAGGAGTAGTATTAATGTTTTAAAATTTTAAGGCTGTGAGTAACTTGTGATTTAAGTCAGTAAGGATCCTACACCTTTTCACAGCATTGCCCAATGCAGGAAATGCAAATAACTGAGCAGACGCCAGAATGATTGAAGGAATTTCATGACATGCATCGCTTTTGAATGTTCCTGTGCATTGGGTAATGCATCTCACCCAAACAGAGAAATCTTGCCTTAACAGAATCCAGGGACATTGTCCACAGATAGCTTCCTTGGGCTGGTGAATCGGACACAGGCCTGCTGTTCTAAGGTGGGCCCTCCCAGGCCAGCACTGGTTTTTGGTGAGCACACACTAGCTGGGCGCCATACGATCCTTGTGCCGGGGATGTTTGCAGGGTGAAACCTGCCCAAACATACATGGGTAGACCCATTTGAATAAGATAGTTGAGATGAGGTTCCTTTTAGTTTGATTTGCTGAACAAAATACATGTGTAGTTTTGGAACCTGCGTATATCTAGGAATAAAATGAGTAAAAGTCTGTAACGTGAAGGGACTTACACTGTAGTGAGGTTTATGAACCAGTGGACTTTGTATTTTCCAAGCTCGTGCCATTACAGGTAATGACAACTAAAGGCTAGGTGTAGCTAGTGGTGGCCTAGTATAAATTGTGAGATGTCCCAGTGGCCCTCCTCCTGGATCTGTTGCATTCCCCTTCTTGTGTTGTTTGCTATCCCCGTATTCTTTTCCTGCAAGTTTTTGCTGGAAATCTAGTTTGGTGAAGCAAGGAGCATTCTATTTCATGCATGACTCCTTTCTGTAGTCCACCTTCATTTCCTGGCAGACCTCTCATGAACCATTTGATTGAATTATTTCATTCTCTATCTATAAGGCATTTCCTCTTAAAATTTTATTTATTTATTTATTTATTTATTTATTTATTTATTTATTTATTTGCAAGGAGAGAGGAGGGATAGGCACACTAAGACCTCTTGCACTGCAAACTCCAAATGCATGTTCCACTTTGTGCTTCTGGCTTACATGGGTCCTGGGGAACTGAACCTGGACCATCAGGTCTTGCAAACAAGTGCCTTTCACTGCTTAGCCATCTCTCCAGATCCTGGTATTTTATTTTTATTTTTTATTTTTGTTTTGTTTTGTTGTTCTGCTTTTCCTTGGATGCCTAAAACCTCTATCTTGGCACTTCCAGGTCAAAAGGTTTTTGTTGTGTTTCCTTTTACTTCCTGTTTTGGGGGGGCCTTGGGGAATCCTCTTTGCCCATTGTCATATGCGGCTGCCATACTGCAGTTTCTATGTCTGGACGTCACCATCCTCCTCTCTAGAGACCTGGAGGAAATGGTGACAGGGCTAAGATAATTGAAGTATGTACCCGGCAGCAGGCAGGAGAATGCAGCTGAGTACAAGGCCACTAAGGCAGGTTCAGAAGTGTGGATCACCCGTCTTCCTTTAAAACTGGAAAGAGACAATGTAAACGCCATCTTGAGACATGTTACTGAGTCCAGCCATTGCGGGGTTAACATGTGATATCTGTGTACTTACTACCTTCAGGCAGAAGGTGAAATAAATTTTTCAGAAAGACCTGATTCAGATGCCACTGATCATATTTCTGTTTCTGTGCTCTGATTTGGAGGGTCTATACTTTTTCCTTTTTTTAAAATATTTATTTATTTATTTATTTATTTATTTATTTATTTAAGAAAGGGAAAGAGGCAGAGACAGAGAATGAGCATGCCAGGGCTTCCAGCCACTGCAAATGAACTCCAGATGCATGAGCCTCCTTGTACATCTGGCTTATGTAGGTACTGGGGAAGTGAACCAAGGTCCTTTGGCTTTGCAGGCAAGCACCTTAACTGCTAAGCCATCTCTTCAGCCCTTTTTCATTTTTTTTTAAACAGAGTGTTTCTTGGTTTTCAGACTTTTCTCTCTCTCTCTCTCTCTCTCTCTCTCTCTCTCTCTCTGTGTGTGTGTGTGTGTGTGTGTGTGTGTGTGTGTGTGTGAGTTCAAAGGTCTCTCACGACCACAAATGTTTTGTATCCAGCTTTATGTGGCTGGCTGGGGAATTGAATCCAGGCCAGCAGGCCTTACAGTCAAGAGCCTTGTAACCTTGGGGCCATCACCTCAGACCAGAATTTCTCATTCTTGATGCTTTGGGTATGACATCTACAAAAAGTTCAGTGAAGCTTCGTTCTTGCCTAACCACACCATCCTAGTCATGCTTTGAAAACTTAGCTTCGGTTCCAATAAGGCCCTGCAAGTTCTCTCTTTGATCAGTTACCCTGTGGTAACTGGAACTTGGCTTACACAAAGGAGGCTGATAATGCTGCAGTAAGAGTTTGAGAAAAGGCCTCAGTGAACTTGGCAGTCTGAAGAGAACACAGTAGATTCGAAGGCCAGGCCTGACTTGAATTTCGCCAGGAAAGTCATTTATACATATTAGCTGATTCACAAAATCTTGGCTACATTTGTTTTTGAATCTACTGAGGATTTTCATATCTTTTAGGTATGTCTTGACTCATTTATAAGAATCAAGAATTTCAAGATCATAGGATTTACAACAAGCTCAGGCACATTCTTATCATTTGATTACAATCAAGGAGAATAGGTGGGATGCAGGGCTATGTGTCACATTTCAATGACATCCATTAACAAGGTGAATACAGTGAGCAGGCCATGAGACGATGCTTACCTTTAAAAACACATTTATGCTTCGTATTTGGATTTTTCATTCTCATTGTGTTTGTAATGGATTTACATTTGGAGTCGTGTTTTTTCCTCTGAAAATATGTCTCCTGGGTATGCGATGAATACTCAGCAATCGGAAACTAATTATAGATTAAAAAGGGATAATACACACGGTGAGTTAAAATGATGGCAACCAGCAACATCCTGGAAATATCACAGGAAAGAGATTGTGTGATTCATTTTACTTCTCTTGTAATTAAGTTACATGGTTTTGGGATGGAGATATAGTTTAGTATGGAGCACTTGCCTAGCATACATGAAGCCCCGAGTACAATCTTCACTGCCAGAGAAAAAAGCAAAAGTACTGGTAAGGTTTATGATCTAATAGTGAGAGTTCCACTTGAAAAATACTGAATATTCCCAGAGTTTATTTCTTGTCAACCTTCAGAATTTTTTTTCCTCTGTCTTTGCACAGTGTTCAATACAGAGAATCACTGAGGGGATGAAAATGGAAAATGGAAAAAGGGAAGGGGTGATCTTTTAAAAGTAGAATCTTGGAGGAAAATGAGAGGAAACACATGTTTAGCATTAACTCCCCATAGGTGCACAATGGAAAGAGCTGAGCTACATGGGAAAGTGGGGAGTCAGGTGGCTTGTGCTCTGACATGAAAGTCAGATAAGCCCCATTGTTTGGGAAATAATCAACTGCCTTGGGGTTCAAAGGACTTTAAATTATTTTTATTTATTTGCAAGCAAATGGATGGAGACAAGAAAGACAGAATGGGCATGCCAGCGCCTCCAGCCACTGCAAATGAACTCTAGGCACATGTGTCACTTTGTGTATGAAGCTTTACATGGGCACTGGATATCCAACTCAAGTCTTAGGCTTTGTAGGCAAGGGCCTTAACCAGTGAACAATCTCTCTATTCCACCAACGGGTTTTATTTTATTTTATTTTATTTTCAATTTGTATCTCAAGCCTTCGACTTTTTCTGTTATTAGGATCAGTCCAAGCAATCAGAGATAAGAATGGAGGATTTCAAAAGAATTAATTTTGATTAATTAAGAAAGGAAGCCTGGGGAAAAAAATGGGCATCTTAGGCTGGAGAGATGGCTTAGTGGTTAAGGCATCAGCCTGCTAAGCCTAAGAACCCGGTTCCAATCTCCAGGTCCCATGTTTAGCCAGATGCAAAGTGACACAAGGGCGCAATGCCACACTTGACCACAAGGGGGCACACACAGCTGGATTTCGTTCGCAGCAGCTGAGAGGCTGCTGGTGCTCCCATCTCTATCTGTCTTCCTCTCCTCTCTCTCTCTGTCTCTGTCTGTGTCTCTCTCCAAAAAAAAAAAAAAAATGGGGGGGCATCTTAATACACAACCAAAAGATTTGCAAGTATCTCATTGAATATTTAGTGCCTGGTTTACTGTACATTGGTGTTTCATTTTCATCAACAGGTCATATGCAGACTTGTATAAATTCACCTCTAACCCCAGTTCCCCATCCATCTCCTATAATCCTGCCTAAAATTCATCAGCTGCAAATGAGCCTTCTGCAAACTTTTGGAGAACTGTAAACAACATCAAGAAAGATAGCGCGTTCACCAGTCATTCATTTTTACTTCTGTGTAATGTGTCTGGGGACGTGTCCACAGTTTAATCATCCTTTTTGTTCAGCAAAATGTTGACTTTAGGGCAGTTGTTTTTTTGTTTTGTTTTGTTTTTCTGCTGCTGTTGTGATAAGAATTTGCACATTTTTGTCATTGCAGCTGAAGTAGCATTAACTTGGCTGTTCAGTGGCAGCCTGACCCTGAGGTCCAGAAACAAGACAAGAGGCAGGGGCTGGGCATTCTGCCAGATGCACATTCTGGGTAACACCCACGCTCCGTCTTTCTCTTCTTTCTCCCCCACGGAGCACTTGTGACCGATGAGTCCAGTAAGCACCCGAGTATCCACTACTTTGTTCTGTCAGCAGACCATTGATTTCCCCAAGAGCTTATTTTGGCAAGTGAATAATCAGCTATCTGAATGAGCTCAAGGATGCTCAAGGGGAATGTTTGACCTCCGCATCAGATGAGCCACAGTTTTAATGTTAGTTTTGTGACTTAGCACAGCGATTGATCACAACTGGCTCGCATTCTTCCCCATCTGTGACCATACATGAAAAGCTTAGAAGTGCACTTACAAAACAAATTTTAAAAGCCTTCATTATTGAGAGAATTACGCATGATTTTTTTGTTTTTGTTTTTATTTGAAGATAAGGAAAGGCAGACTGGCCTGGAAGTTCTCATGGCTCTCTGTTTAAAAGATAGATTTACACTGCTTTGCTTTTCCTGCCTCAGAACTTTAGTATGGCTTCATTGCTTGTCGTGGCAATTGAATGTTATTAATCAGACACACTTAAATACTGTGATCTAGTTTTCCTGGTGGATATGTTTATTGATTCTTAGAAGTTTAGTTCTCCACGGGGAGAGTAAAAATAATGGAGTGGAGTACTGACATGTCTTACAGCAAGAAACTTCAGTTCCCATTACCTCCACTCCCTTCGAAGTTTATAGTTTTGAATTTCTACTTGTTCATTTACAATAGGAGTCAATAAATTCTGGCATGGTGAGCAGTGATGTTGCTCTTAACACAGGAAGTTCTGGACTGGATGTTTCTAGCCTCAATGTCGTGACCTAGTCAATGGAGAAATATAGATAACCTACTTTACCTTCCTGAGTTTTGTAACAAGGCTCTGGTAACAATAATGCTGCTGGTCAGTTTTCACTTTGATAATCACTAGATTGGGTGATTTCTATTAACCACATCGAAGCAGATAGGATAGGAGACTCATACTCAGTGACTGCAGTGGTCTGTTTGGAGCTGCTAATTCCAAGGCCCGTGACAGGTATTACTGAAGAAGTCTAACAGTAATAGAGTTTGACAAGCCGGGCGTGGTGGCACACGCCTTTAATCCCAGCACTCGGGAGGCAGAGGTAGGAGGATCACCTAGAGTTCGAGGCCACCCTGAGACTACAGAGTGAATTCCAGGTCAGCCTGGACCAAAGTGAAACCCTACCTCGAAAAAACAAAAAACAAAAAACAAAAAAAAAAAAAAGAAAAAAAAAAAGTTTGACAAGAGTAGGCATTTGGGTAAATAAAGTCATGATTCTAGAATGAAAAAAGACATGCTTTAGCATTAGTGTTTGACTCAACAACAATGGTGTGTCTGGAAGTGTCTAAGCATATGGTTACATTGATAAGTTCACAGCAAGTGACATGGCATATTTTAACAGATATATATAAAGAAAAAATAATTAAATAATTTATAACTTAAATACTGTGCCCTTAATAAATGTGCTTTGTGCCGTGTTAATACAACTTTTAATAGCAGGTAGGAAAATGTCTAAACTTAACATAAAAATAAATAAAACTAGTTCTAATTATAGTGATATCTCCTTCAGGAATAATGAAATTAACTATTTTTAGAGACACATACTGTCAGTTAATAACATTGTTTTTTTATTGTCTAGACTCTAATAGACTCTATTAGTGAATATGGAAAGTGTTAACTCATTTATTTCATTTCCTGCTATGAGGACAATCCTCACTCAAACAACGACCAAAAGTACATGACGTCTAGACAAATGTAGAAATGAGAATGGAAGCAATTAACACAAATTATTTGGGATCTTTTTGAATGCTTTGTGTTGGGGCCATATGAATCAATGGCTGAAGTTCTGTCATAATATTTATGACATTTTATTTACGCCTTTTGCTCAAGGTTTCAAAAATATTAAAACATTTTTCATAAGCCCATGTTTCTCAAATTTTCATACTAGTATATTGATATATAATGAGTTTGCAAAACTATTGGGAAAGACTCAGAAGAAGTTTAATTTTTTATTTGGTTAATTTAGAGAGGTACTATGTATAAAAAGTGATCATGGCCGGGCGTGGTAGTGCACGCCTTTGATCCCAGCACTCGGGAGGCAGAGGTAGGAGAATCGCCGAGAGTTCAAGGCCACTCTGATACTACATAGTGAATTCCAGGTCAGCCTGAGCCAGAGTGAGACCCTACCTCAAAAACAAAAAGTGATCATGAAATATTAAGAAATCCTTCCAAGAATGTTTGTATTCAACAGAAAAACTGGAGAAATTAAAAGTGAAAATAAGCAGGTATAAAAGATTGGCTTCCAATGACTGGGTACCTGTTCCCCAACCCCCCACCCAGTGTGTGAGAGAGACAGACAGATAAACATACGTGTTATATACAGAGATGCAGGTTAGGTTTCTGACTCTCCTATTGGCTGTTTTTGATTTTTACAGTGTATATATTTAGTGAGGATTTTTTGCATGATAAAGAAAGAAGTAAACTGATATTTCTTGATACACTGAGAATTTTTACACTTCTAGGATTAGCCGTGAACAATCCATCCAATTTAGTGACTGATTTGCAGGTTTTCAGATCTTAAGGAATCTTTTTTCCCAAGACATAGCTCAAATTATTTTTCAGTACATCTAGATTTTTACCACGTAATTCATTGTAATGCATTTCACTCTAAAATGGAAAATTTATACATGATATTTAACCAATTTTAAAAATTTTTATTCCTTTATGTATTTACTGATTGATTGATTTGAGAGAGACAAAGAGACAGAATGGGTATGCCAAGGCTTCTAGCCACTGTAAACAAACTCCAGACACATGCACCATCTTGTGCATCTGGCTTACAATGTGGGTCCTGGGAATCAAATGTGGGTCCTTTGGCTTTGCAGGTGTTGCAGTCTGGTTCACAATATTGGTAGAAATCACCCAACCAAGAGCAGCTTGTGGGGGGAAAATAGGTTTATTTTGGCTTGCAGACTCGATGGGGAAGCTCCATGATAGTAGGGGAAAACTATGGCATGTGCAGAGGGTGGACATCACCCCCTGGCCAACATCAGGTGGACAATAGCAAGGGGAGACTGTGCCAAACACTGGCATGGGAAAACTGGGTTTAGCACCCATAAGCCTGCCCCCAACAATACACTGCCTCCAGGAGGTGTTAATTTCCAAATCTCTATCAGCTGGGAACCTAGCATTCAGAACACCTAAGTTTAAGGGGGAACACCTGAATCAAACCACCACAGTAGGCAAGTTCCTTAACCACTAATCCATCTCTCCAGCCTATATTCAACCTATTTATTTATTTATTTGTTACTTATTTATTTATTCCAGAGATGGAGGGAGAAAAAGAGAGAGAGGAAGACAGAGAGAAATTGGGCATGCTGGGTCCTCTAGCCATTGCAAAGGAACTCCAGATACATGTGCCATCATGTCCATCTGGTTTCCATGGGTTTTGGGGTGTTGATAGGTCCTTGGGCTTTATAGGCAAATGCCTTGACTGCTAAGCCATCCCTCCAGCCTATTAACCAATTCTTTCATTGAGGTGAAGGAAAAATTCATCCTGTGCCCAAAGAATTTACCTTTTGTGTTTATTTTTTGCCTTTCTATAACGCTAAATGTTTTGGTTTTATGAAAACCTTCGGAAGCATTTGTTCTAATTAGTAATAAAACTTATACATCACAAACTCTCAACCACCAAAAGGTTTCTAATAAGTCTAAGAACACACAGATAGTAGTTTCCACATCCACTTGAGTCGCCTTATTCTCAGCCCACACTTTCCCCAAGCACATTGGGTTTAGAATCTCCTTTCCTAATAGCTATCTTGCTGTAGCCTAAATGGGCAACTTGCAGTATAAATTACAAGAAAACTATAAGAAAACGGTCAAGACCATCATCTGTTGAACATATTGTTTATGGAATATATTGTTTATGTCAGTATTGGAGGCAGGTATTTGGGAGATTCTACTTTGACTTTCTCTGCTGTTCATTAACAGAGAAATAAAAGGCTTGGCAATCATTCACACAGCACTCGTAGGGTGGCCAGGAGTCTGACTGGGTCACATTGAACGACTCCCAACAGCCACTTGTGAAACATCTCACTGAAGATGTTAAGGCATTGGCTTGTACCTTTTTTTTTTTGTGATCCTTTTTGAAATATTTTAGTTAACTTAGGTTATCCTTGATCATTATCTAGTTCTGAAATGATTTGTTTGGGCAAATAATAATAAAGGAATGAGAAGAAATTGAAAAGATGGACCAAATTCAAAGAAAATACCTCTGGTGATTTTTCAACTAGCAAAATTGACACAAATAAAATTGATCAGAAGAAAAGAAATACAATTTCCTAAGAATTATTTTTCTATTTTCTAAACCTTTTCTTGGAGGTGGAAAGTTCTCTGGGTGTTGAATGTCTAGAGAGCATAGCCTGGCTTGGTGGCACACGCCTTTAATCCCAGAACTTGGGAGGCAGAGGTAGAAGGATCACTATGACTTTGAGGCCAGCCTGGGCTACAGAGTGAATGCCAGGTCAGCCTGGGCCACAGTGAGACTCTCCTTAACATAAGGAAAAACAATCAAAATAGAATTTCTAGAGAACATAGAGTAAGTAGTATTTCTATGAGCCTCAAAAAGCACACTAACATGCAAATGCAGAATGAATCAGACAAATGCGTGCACGCACACACACGTACACACACACATATACACACACGTACGCACACACACGTACACAGGCATATCTACCTAGTCATCTCAAGTTCCACCTTTCACTCCCTCTTCAGAACCCTTTCCTAGAAGGGTTTTTCCTTAAAGGCAAGCATTGTGGTTAGGACAAGTTATCAAAATGAAGGTAGAATAATTCAAAATCAGAGAGACCTTTTCTCCAGAGACCATGAGAGGAAGTTGACTTAATGTTGTGCAGACTCTGAGGCCTAGGCATTTATGTTCCTTACCATGTTCTGAAGAATGCTTGGACTTCTTGTTCTGATCCTAGGGGGTTCTAAGGCTTTAGATATCAGTCCCTATAATGACCCAAAGTCCGGAAGACATTCATTCCCTGGGACACACAACAAGCTAAGTTATTGCCAAAGCCCTTGACAAATGTATTTTCTTAAAATTACACTATGATCCGATGCCTTAAAGTTGTCCTCACAGAGACAGAGGTAATATACAAAAACGCCCAGGGTTTTATTTTCGCTAGGGGACAGCTAGGAGACACCCCCCACCACTGTTCCCTCACTTGTCAACTGAGAGTAGTTGGAATTTCTATGAGTGTTCCTTTAAGGATCCCGTTGGTTTTTCATGTGGAAATGCTTTGTGCTCCTCAGCTTGGCTCTGCACATGTCCTCACAGGCTGATGGATGAGGCTTGTTTCTATCCACCCGCAGCACCCTCTGTCCACCCAGGTAACTGCATCTTCCTTTCTCCCTATAAGCAGGTGGTCCCCATTTTCACATTAACAGAGAAGTCGGAATAGCTTTGTTTCCCATCCTGTTTTCTCTCACATTCTGTCTCTCATGGGTGGCATTTAGGTCATGATTAAATGGTGATTATGGTGGTAGAAACAGCAGGTGGAACAGTGGAATCACACAGCTGAGTGAGGTGGAGGAGCTAAAGACGGTGATCACCATGTGCAAGTTACCCCACTTGTGCAAAGGTGAGGAGTCCTCTCTCTCTCTCTTCAACATCAAAACATTTTTAAAGTTTCATCACAACTTCCTCCTTCAAAATAAATGTCATATACTTAGAATATGTAACTTTAAAGCCCGGAAAAACATAAAAAAAGAATTATACCATAATAGTGGTACCATTTTGAGATAGAAAAGGACTTTGTAAATGTGAAAATAAGATCAGAATTTATAAAAGTAACCTTGGGCAATGACAACATGATGTAATGGTTTACTAATAAATAACAAAATGAAGTAAAGATTTATGGGCAAGTGAAAAGGAAAAGGTTTTGCACAATATGATGACTGGCAATATCTTAATATATCGAGAACTCTTATAAAACTGAAGAGAGCAAATCTTTCAACAAGTAAGTAAGAAAGGAAAATGATTGTTTAGCAAAGAAGAAATGTAACTGTTTAATAGACATAACTTAAAATGTCCGTCTTCACCAGTATTTTAAAAATATTTTAGACAGCAATGCCATACTCTCAACGTGGCATAGCTTTAAAAGCACCATCTTTCAGTGCTGGAGTCAGACACACAAAGCAGCTCACTGCCAGGTTGCTGGCGTGGATTTGGTCCTATCTCTCTGCAAAAGCATCCATGTAAACTAAATGCAAACATTCAGATCCCCCCGATCATATTTTTGGTCCAGTAATCCTTTTCCTAATATTTTATTTTTATTATTTATTTATTTGAGAGAGAGAGAAATTGAGATAATGAGCCTGCCAAGGCCTCCAGCCACTGGAAATGAGCTCCAGATACATGTGGCACCTTGCACATCTGTCATTACATGGGTCCTGGGAAATCCAGCTTGGGCCCTTAGGCTTTGCAAGCAAGCACTTTAACCACTGAGTCATCTCTCCAGCCTGGTCCAATTCTTTATCAAGGAAGATATTCAATGGAAATAGTCCATTGCACATCATACCATTTGTCCACAGGGATGATGCTCACTATAAGTAGTTCTGTCCCTCAGAGTAACAGTATGAAGATTTTATTGCTACTACTGGAGAGTAACGTGTGTCACTGTGTGCGCTATGGATAGACTCACACAACGTGCTACAGTAGGAGATGTCCATCACTAAGAATTGTCCAGCCCTAAAGCTCAACAGCACTGAGACGGAAATACTCGAATATACCTGAATTTTTATTAAAGTGCTTAATATTTAAAAGCACATGGGCTAACGATGTTTTTCTTCCTCTTCTTCCTCCACAGTCTCATTTAAATAGCCCAGACTATCCTTAAACTAATGATTCCCTTGTTCAGCCTACTGAGCATTAGAATTGCAGGTGCCTGCCACATGTCAGCTCATCTCATGACTTATGTCACAACTGAACATAAGCTTAAGGAAGACTGAGATAACAAAATTTTCAGTTTTCCTTTCTCCCTCCCTCTCTAACTACCTTCCCCTCACTTTCTCCCTCCTTCCCTCCTTTTTTCCTTCCCTTCCTCCCTCTCTCCCTTCCATTCCTTCTTTTCTTTCTTTTCTTTCTTTCTTTCTTTCTTCCTTCCTTTCTTTCCTTTCCTTCCTTCCTTCCTTCCTTCCTTCCTTCCTTCCTTCCTTCCTTCCTTCCTTCCTTTTTTTCTGGATTCCTCTTTCTTTTTTGTTTCTTTTTATGCCCTTTTTTTTCTTTCTCTCCCCACACCTTTTTTTTTCTGAGGCAAAACTTGTGGCAAGGTCTAGGTCACTAGTATTTGTTATGGGGTTATATCTAATATGATTTGTGTATAGTCCCACTGGAATTCCTTGTTTCTATTATAACCATGAATTTTGTTAATCTCTGGTGTATACTTTAGAACATATTTACTTTTTCTAACTGTGGAATTATTGACTTTCCTATCCACCCATATTGGTTCAGATTTGATTTTTATGTTCTTACCAAGCATCATCAAACCAGAAATAATTTAGAGTAGATTTTATTGTGTTTTCAACTTGTTAGACACTAATGCAGAAGTGGGCAGACAATCTGAGAAGGGGGCAGTTCCCTCTAAGCCTCTTTGATTTTCCCTCTTACATCAGTTCAAAGGTTTGCTTTAAAAAAGTTAACAGTGGGCTGGAGAGATGGTTTAGGGTTAAGGCGCCTGCCTCCTAAGCCTAAGAACGCTGGTTCCAATCTCCAGGTCCCACATTTAGCCAGATGCAAAGTGACACAAAGGCACAATGCTGCACTTGACCACAAGGAGGGCGCACGCATCTGGATTTCGTTCTCAGCAGCTGAGACACTACTGGTGCGCCCATCTCTGTCTCTCTCTCTCTCTCTCTCTCTCTCTCTCTATGCTTCTCTCCAAAAATTAAAAACTAAAAAAATAAATAAAATAAAAATAAAAAGTTAACAGTTTCTCTGGGGGTGGTGGCACATGTGTTTAATTCCATACTTGAGAGGCCAAGGCAGGAGGATCATCATGAGTTCAAGACCAGTCTTGGAGATATAGAATGTTCCAGGGCAGCTTGGGTTTACAAGAAACCCTGTACATATCAATCATCCAAATCAATCAATAAAAGATATATGGATAGGAAGCATGCATAATGACTCTCGGGCTAGGAATGCTCCAGCTGTACAGAATTGCCTTCCCACAGTGCAGACCCCACGAGGGTAATTGATGCATATGTCCCTGTATGTGCGTATTGAGTGTGTACTTCTGTGCACCTTGGTTGTAAAATAAAAAAAATTGGTCTGTTCTAGGGAATTAAAAAAACAACAGTGGGCTGGAAAGATGGCTTAGTGGTTAAGGAGCCTGCCTGCTAAGCCTCAAAAACCCCCTTTTGATTCTCCAGGTCCCACGTTTAGCCAGACACAAAGTGACACAAGGGCGCAATGCCGCACTTGACCACAAGGAGGCTCATGTGCCTGGCATTCTTTCACAGTAGCTGAGAAGCTGCTGGCACGCCCATGCTCTATCTGACTCTCTCTCTCTCGCTCTCTGACTCTCTCCAAAAAATCAAACATAAAATAATAACATAGATGGTAAAACGAGCTATTACATGTAGAAAGGCAATATGAAAATCTAGAGGAAATGTGTGATAATAGAAGAAGATTTCAGCAATTCCTTGGAGGGATGTAGTCCTCGTTTGCTTCTTCTTGGCTGGCATATTTGCCACTGCTTTCTCCATTTCTCCGTTAGTTACATTTGTAATAATGAGGCTGAAACAACATGCAAAGGGGAGTGTGAATATTTCCAGAAGTGAATGAATCTGGAAAAGTGTGCGTACAGTTGAAGTAAATTCCATGATAATTCATAAATCTGCTTTTTAGGGTGAGAAAGTTGTGCAACATCCATTCATATGTTTCAAAAAAAGTTCTATCATATTATTGTCCAACAAAACCCACTTTTTTTGTTTCTGTCATACACTTTTACCTATTCAGCTTTAAATAGAAATCAAAAGATACAATAAATGCCATTTGTTTAGCAACTGCACTTTAAAGACCCTAAGACCCAGGAGTCTGTTATTTTTCTTTTCATTCTTATGCTGATATGGAGAGAAAGGAATACCTTTATGCTCTTTTTGAATGTATTTTGACTTTTTGCTTCCCTTCAGACACTGCGCATGCTAAAGGCAGGTGCCAATTATTTACCTAAAAAGTAACATCGCCTCATGTTTGCCAATTACTAACTGCTAAAGAGGAAATTTAAAGGAAAGCCATGAGTTAAAAAGAGGAACATCTGTCTTCTGAGCTCTCACCCACATCCGCGTGGTGCCCATCTGTGATGAGGTGTACTGGTGGACGAGGCTGGCCTGTGTTGCCAGGCCGGGAGGGTCCGTTCAACCCTGCCTCCCTGGCAGTGGCCTCAGAGGTGCTCAGCTATCACGGGGAGGATTTCACATGCATACGCAGTGGCAGTGGACATGTAAATATAGGTGAAAGCCCAGGGTGTGGGTGTTTGGGCTTACCCGACTTCCATCTCGGGACATTCAGATCTCAACTTATCCAAAGGGCAACCAGCAAAATCATCAGTAAGACGCACCGTTTAGGGAAGTACTTGCAGGTATTGATCCAGAGTTTGGCGTGCTATCTCAGTGCGATTGCCAAAGTCATAAATCAATCTGATTTCACAGTCAGCAGGGCACAGAGGCAAGGATGTTCCTCAGAGAACTCCTGCCACATCCTCTCACAGCTTTTGGCAAGCAACGCACTGTGCAGCCAGCTGCCTCCTCGTGGGGAAGGGGAAGGCCACAATCCCAGGGATCGCTGAGCACTCTGTATTGGAATTCTCTAATAATAAAGAATCCCGCATATGTTTAACCAATTATCACTCTTCAAGCATATATCTTGGAGTCATTCATGTGGAAACTTCAAAATTGACCATGTACTGCATAATGAATCCATGTGTTATGGGCAGGAAAATCCTCAAAGATGGAAATTTAGCATTACGCAGAATGAGACGCGGAAGGCCTTCATAAATCAGTGCTCCACTCATTGGAAGTTCATTCTGTGTGCCTTTCTGTTCGGAAATATACATCTTTTCTGGTTGTAAATGACTATGAAGTAAGTGACTGATAGGAAATCAACAATGCCATCTCCTAGACAGCACATAGCAATGTGTGTGTGTGTGTGTGTGTGTGTGTGTGTGTTTATGTGTGAGCACACAGGATTGTGTGCATGCATGCGTGTGCCCATGCCAGGGGAGGCCAGCAATAGACATTGGGCCTCTTCCTCTCGATCACTCACCTCTTTTGGACTGAGACAGGGTCTTTTCCCTCGAGCACAGGACCCACCCATTCAACAAATCTCTCCAGGCTTCTTGCCCCCAAATGCCATGTCTCCACCTTCTGTGGGCTAGGATCATAGTTGGCATCCACACCCACCTAACATTCACATGGGTGCTGCGCATCCAAACACTGGTCCTCACACATGTACTGCAAGTGTTGTACGCAGTGAACAATTCCCCCGTGTCATTTCTAGACTCATGATGACACACTCAAAGGACTTTAAAGCCAATGGCTCTGTTGTAACTCTATCAACACAGTAAAAACGTCTAGCTCCAATAGAGTTCATACCCAAACCAGTAAGTCAGTGTTACAGAAGAACATAATAGAATAGTGACCGCTAAAGACTGGGAAGAGCAGAGATAGGAGGCACCAGAACGCAGTCAGAGGGAAGTTACTTCTGGTTCCTCATTAGCAGTGTATGTGTAAATAGTCTATAACCACCTGCAGTATCCTGCAAAATAATGGAGAGACATTACTTTTGTGGTACTACGCCCATGGGAAGACGGAGGCTCACAGCGATGAATGCACTTCCACCATGGGCATGTAGGAGTGGGCAATTCTGAACTGTGACCTTGGCATTTCTGCTTTGGTGTCTTTCAGGGGTCTGTACCCACCGTGAGGCAGATGCACTGCTGAATTTGGAAAATGTCTGGATTTACCAAGATAATAAGAATGTGTTGAACACAGGATTCCAGCTTTATTTCTATGTAGTTCAGCAACCAAGGCTTTCAAGGGAATGTCCATGTCTGTAATATTATTTCAGTGTGCTCACACAGCTTTGCAGTAGTTATCACTGTCTTCCCGGTGTTTTATGGGAAAGCCATGTAACCAGCCTCATGTCAGTGGGCAGAGTAGGAAAATCATTTGCTCATCCTTTGACAGCTTTATGTGCTTAATCCTTTATCTCACGGCTGGAGTTTCCCCCTAAACAACACATGGGTTGTCTGATTCTTTCGCCTCCACTGCTCCACAAGGTAGGCTTGCCTGCCCTGCACTAGAAAGAAAATGGTTCACCCAGTGGCAGCACAGAGTTATGAGTATTTTCGACTGGACTTGAGCCTCTCTTCCCTTTTTATCTAGAGAATTATCCAGAACACCCTTGTCTATATTTTCACTTTATTCAGGACACACGAATCAAGTCCTCAATGTTGTAAGGTCATGTAAGGAAATCTGAAAATTGATGTCAGTACCTTAGGGTCTATGGTGACGTTTGGGGTAAGGATGCAGCTCAGCATGCTATAAGTAGGAGGCTCTCCATCTGGGAATGAAGCATTCTGGAAACTATAGAATGCAAGTTACTGTTGAAAAGAAGCTTGCAATGCTATTGTTCAAACCATCTGTTTGAGCCTGCCAATGAGATCCCTTTCTGCTCTAAGGTTATCTTAACGAAAGAGATAAAAATTGAGCTGGGCATGGTGGTGCACGCCTATAATTCCAGAACTCTTGAGGTAGAGATAGGAAGATCACTATGAGTTTGAGGCCAGCCAGGGACTACAGAATGAATTCCAGGCAGGCCTGGTCTAGAGTGAGACCTACCTTGAACAAATAAAAAAGTAAAAAGAAAAAATAAGACAAATTGAACTGGTGTTTAAATAACAGAAACGATCCATATATGAACTAAATGTTTCAGTAATTGGAAGAGTATGCAGAAAAGATGGAGAGGGGACAGCACACATTCTCCATACTTTTGTTTTTCTTTTTTTAAAATTATGTTTATTTATTTATTTGAGAACAACAGAGAGAGAAGGAGAGAGAGAGAGAATGGATGCACCAGGGCCTCCAACCATTGCAAACGAATTCCAGATACTTGTGCCATCTTGTGCATCTTACATGGGTCCTGGGAAATCGAGCCTAGAACTGGGGTCCTTAGGCTTCACAGGCAACCTAACCGCTATGCCATCTCTCCAGCCCCTGTTTTTCTAGTAGCTTCCACATTCTTTTGTGTTCTACTGAATAAGAAAGATGCTATGCAAACAGGTTTGCCAAGATGTAGTATTATTCATGGTTCTAGGAGGGGGCTGACATCCCATGAGGCTTGTGATCACTGTCCAGCTTCATTGAAATCATGCTCCCTTGATGAGAGAACAAACAGGACCCCATCTATCCACCTTATGGTGGACAAAGAGTTAATAAAAGGCTTTCTGTAACCTTGTCACCAAGAGACATGATTGGAAAAGCACTTACTTGAAGTCACTTACCTTTAAATTAGAGCTGCTGGCTCAGTCACACAAGATACATCAACTTGGACCTTTGTTTGTTTGTTTGTTTGTTTGTTTGTTTGTTTGTTTGTTTGTTTGTTTGTTTGTGGTGGGTCTCGTTCTAGCTCAGGCTGACCTGAATTCATTATGTAGTCTCAGGGTGGCCTCAAATTCACAGCAATTCTCCTACCTCTGCCTCTTGAGTGCTGGGATTAAAGGCGTGCGCCACCACGCCTGGCGAGATTTATTTTAAGTGGTATAGGCCCTAGCAAAAGGTTGGGATTGGTGTGATTTAGTATTACTTTTAAAATAACATTTATATTAAATATACATTTTCAATATTTTTTGGAAATTTTTATAAGAAAGCCTCTGAGTGCCTGAAGTAGGTTATCCAAGAGAGTTTTCCCCACGAATTTGCGTGTCATCCTCCTACCTCTGCCTCCAGAGTGCTGGGATTAAAGGTGTGCACCACCACGCCCCACAACTTGGACCATTTATATAGATCTCTAAGTCCTACTAAAATGAGAATAATAAAACCATCTTCATAGTCAGAGGCAAGAATTAAAAAGCATTGGCAGGGATTCTCAGACACTTCTGACCAAGCTCTGTGTGTGACCAGCATCAGGGAAAGCAAGAGCTGCTTGTCGGCACTCTTTCTTCACTCTCCTACAAAATCACCCTGCGCTGTTCTCCTCTTGGTATGATGTTGGGTACTTCTTAAACTTTTAAAAATTTATTTATTTATTTGAGAGAGAGAGAGTGACCAAGAGAGAGAATGGGCACACCAAGGCCTCCAGCCAGTGCAAACGAACTCCAGATGCATGTGCCCCCTTATGCACCTGGCATACGTGGGTCCTGGAGAACTGAACCTGAGTCCTTTGACTTTGCCGACAAATGCCTTAACTGCTAAGCCATCTCTCCAGCCCTGATGTTGGATATTTCTATCTTGACTTTCTCATACAGCCTTTTTAGGCTATTTAAGTTCTCCAAAGACCTTAATCGTGACTCAAAGCTATGAAAATTATGTGACCATTCTTTTGAAGGCCTGAAATGCCTATCATTTATTTGTTTGTTTTTTTGTTTTTTGAGGTAGGGTCTCACTCTGGTCCAGGCTGACCTGGAATTCACTATGTAGTCTCAGGGTGGCCTTGAACTCATAGCGATCCTCCTTCCTCCTACCTCTGCCTCCCGAGTGCTGGGATTAAAGGCGTGAGCCACCACGCCCGGCCGTGCCTACCATTTAAACAGAAAAGAAAAAAGAAAACCTAGGTTTAGTTTTAAAAATCCTATATTTGCATTATTCCCATGAACTGCTACCAAATGTCATTGACCTTCACTTTAAATATTTTACATTAAAGATTCCCCCGAAATATTAAAGAATTTTTAAATAGACAAAAAATTACCAGTGGTCTAGATTATATTCTAATAAGTTCCATATGGGTTGATGATGTTTATTGTAAGCAGGTTAAGAGGAGGTAAAATATTATATTTGTGGCATTTATATTTCTACGTACATATCATGTAAGTGTACATATGCGGTTCTACATACTAGAGTCTGCATTGAGAAAGGAGACATATAAAAGAAGGTTGACTTCTGGATGCTGAGACGATTGAAGGAAACAGAAGAAAGTGCTCACGGAACGCCTTCCACTCATAGTCACCTGCTACGGTCTCACATTGCACAGCTCGTTTTTCTTCTCTTCACAGTATACTTAGCACACATATGTCCCATGACTTTTACTGCTGCTGTAGCAAATTGGTATGAGCTAAGTGACTGAAAAGTGACAGATTTCTCTTTTTAATGGGCTTAGAGATCGGACGTCTAAATCAAAATGTTATCAAGGCTGGCTTCCAGCTGAGCCCTTGAGGAATTTGTTTTCATGTTTGTTTCACTGGTTCATTTCAGCTTCTAGGGGCTGCCTGCATCTGTGGACCCTAATCAATTCCATGCTGCACTGTCATATCTCCTCCTCATGGTTGTCATTGTGGGTTTTTTTTTTTTTCAAAATTTTATTTTTCAAATTGGCATATGGAGATTTAGGTACCATTCATTCTGGTGGTTTCTAAAACAATTTGTTTCTCTTGATCCTCTATTGTCCTCAATTCCGCTTATTACTCCTGTTTCCCTCTTCTTGACAACACTCCCCATCATGTGATCTTAATGACCCCTCCTAAAAAGAATCTTAGATTATATTCAGCCCAACATGATAAATCACAGATTTGTTTTCTCCAAGTTAAATTCTCCAAGTAGCCTAAATTCATCTAGATATTCTATTTTATCTTGTAAGGAAACATATTTACAAGCTCCAAAGATGATTAAGGCATGAATATCCTTGGAGAGTGTGTCTGGTGTGTGTGTGTGTGTGTGTGTGTGTGTGTGTGTGTGGTGTATAGATTTGGATATGGTTTTTATCACAGCCATCCCTTTTATGTGAATCTTTTCCCCGGGGAGACACAAACACCATCTATTCACCCAGAGTGCACAGGTGACAGATCAAGGCATGATGACACCAAAACCAGTCTTGGTGAAACAAGGAGGTTAATGTGGTTATTTGCACAGTGAAGGGAGAGGGGTGACATACTGATCACTTGGTAACTCAAAGGCATTTGCATCCCTTAAAAGTTCACCCCAGGGCTGGAGAGATGGCTTAGCGGTTAAGGCGCCTGCCTGCCAAGCCTAAGAACCTGGTTCCAATCTCCAGGTCCCACATTTAGCCAGATGCAGTGACGCAAGGGCACAATGCCACACTTGCCCACAAGGGGGCAGACACATCTGGAGTTCATTCTCAGCAGCTGAAATTTTAAAAAAAGTTCACCCCAGCATAAGTGACAACTCACAGAATCTGCATCTCAGGAGCTCACATTAAATGCTTTGCAGGCAGCTCAGCTTGTCAGAGAGGCCCCCCACACACACCAGTTGTTTTCCTTTATAGATCCTTATGGAGGTTTTTGTGATCTTTTATTTATTTTATTTTATTTATTTGAGAGAGAAAGAAGGAGGGAGGGAGAGAGAGAGAAAGAGAGAGAGAATGGTCATGCCAGGGTCTCAAGCCACTGCAAACCAACTCCAGACATATGAACCACCTTGTGCATCTGGCTTACATAGGTCCTGAGGAATTGAACCTGGGTCCTTCAGCTTTGCAGGCAAGTGCCCTAATCACTAGGCCATCTCTCAACCCTCTTGCCACCCTCTACACAACACTAGTGAATCCACCTCCAAGCCAACCCATTGTTTCTCCTTGGGAGCATTTGGGTCTACCCTAAGAATAAAAAAATAATGATAATGTAACAATGATCACTATTGATTACCAAGCAGTGGAAAGCTTGCCTTCTCTGGTCCTCACTTTTGAACTTAGAGGTGGAGACAGGTGAATCCCTATGCATTGTCCATGGTCCTGAACTGTCCCAGATGCTAGGATTGCATGATTTCTCTTGCCCCTTGAGACACAAGAGGCTTACAGACATTCTGAAGTATATGAAGAAAGATGTGGTTAGAATTTGGAAAGGAGCTGATAAGTATGAAATAGACTATTAATCTTTGTAGATTGCAAGGTAGAAAATAGAAATACATTTTGGCACAAATTTTGAGTAATTTAAACTGTAAAGATGTCACTATTAAAATAGTATGAATGTCAACTAAACGGGAGTAGGACGTTTGTGTACTGAACAATATTTAGAGTATAGTGATCAACCCAAACATGTATTAAGCAAAAGAGAAGGAAATGTAGTGATTGAAGGGTCAGTATTACCTAGATAGTGTACATTATATAACACTTGTAATTTTTTAATAAATTGATGGTGAAATACTTCTTTGTGGGCTTAGAAGATTGTTCAGTGGTCAGGCTAAAAGACACCTGCCTGCATAATCTGCTATCCTGGGGCTGACTCCACAGTACCCATGTAAAGCCAGATATACAAAGTGACACCTTTGAAGCAGCAGGAAACCCTGAGATGCTCCTTCACTCTCTTATTCTCTCTCTCTTTCTCTCTTCCTCTTCATGAATAAATAAAATATTTAAAATAATACTGCCTTGTATAATGTACTGCATGCATTTTCATGGTGTGTATTCTTGACTACTCTGTCATGTTTCTGGAAATTATTTTTTAAATCTTTACTACATACACAACACATACACACACACACACACACACACACACACACACACCATAGGAGGTTTATGTGGAATGTAGTCTTTCATTCATTTCTTCCCAATGTCCACCCAAGCCCATCAGGCACAGACTTCATCCTTGGTACTTGACATTATCCACAGTAGTCATTCATTATACGTTTTTCTTCTTGGAAAGTTCCATTCATCAGCAATGGGACCAAATGGAAATCAGGAATTGATTTGTGGTACTGGATATTGTACTTTCTCATTACTTGCTCGTAAAAATTACAAATTCACAATACCAGTGATAGATTCATTTTTTTTTTTAGCAAATTCAAAATTTCACTGAGGCACACACCAAGAATATGGGTCAATAGCAATTGTTCCCCAATGGCAAGTGCAGACAGTGTTATCCCATTGTCAAAGGTGTCATCAATGTGTGGTCTTGCATCCTCCTCTCTTTACTGTAGAACATTGCTTGGGACACACCAGAGAATCTGAACATCTGGGTGCAACAATAATGTGATGACTCATCTTTCCCCTTGAAAACATTGATTTTTTTAAAAAAATAATATATTTTATTTATTTATTTAAGAGAGAGAGAAAGAAGGAGAGAGAGAGAGAGAGACAGAATGAGCATGCCAGGGCATCCAGCTACTGCAAACAAACTCCAGATGCATGCGCCCCCTTGTGCATCTGGCTTACATGGGTCCTGGAGAATCAAACCAGGGTCCTTTGGCTTTGAAGGCAAACTCCTTAACCACTAAGCCATCTCTCCAGCCCAACATTGATCTTTTAAACAGAACGTTTAAAACAGATTTTTTATTATAAATAGAAACCTGTGACATCAGGAGCTCCTTTATGTCAAATACGAACCATGGTAACCCTAAAAGTAACAACAATAATAATTACAGGACAGAAATAAATCAATCTGAACCTGTACATCTTTGTTAAGTAAATTACTATGAAAAGAAGTTGGAATAGATGGCAGCTGGCACTTGAAGGAACACGTGGCGTGAGCACTACTCAGACATGCAGAATAAGCATCGTCTACATATGCATGGTAGGTTTTAACCTAATTGCTGTTACCCCCAAATTCCATTTTGCTCAGGGCACACCTCCATTTTAAAGTTAGTAATAAAGAAGACTATGGATGTAAGTCCATGTTTCTATGGAAACAACCAATTATATGTGCAATCTGAAGAGATGGAAGACAGCTTCCAAAACTCTCAGGGGGAAAAAGTGATCCAAGTTGGCAGCCTACTAGAAACAGTGCCTGCTAAAGGCTTTTGCCAGTTTCCCTAACACTGGCCTGCAAGTTTCTATCTGAGCAAACATCTTGCACCCATTTGCTAAGCACTGCATCTGTAATGCATTCTAAAAGGATAATTGTGTCTGGAGTTCAACATATGTGATGGTGAGGCAGGGAAAAATTCTCACATTTTTTGTGTAATTTTTCTCATATGTTTCTTATAACTTTATGGCACCAACATCAACACAAGAGAAAGAAAAAAACCTCACATACTCTCGTTCTAGAAGTATATTCATAAGACTTATTTTAAAGATTTCTATGTTCATATATATAATTGTATTTTGATAATATTTATAAGGATAATAACTGTAGAACTTAAATAAAATGTATAAACCTCCTATATGTAGTTTTAGTGTTTGACCCATACATAATTATGTCCCTCTCTATATATATATCTTAATATCTACTTCCTAATCCTTCTGTATATTATTGTGCTTTATTTTCAGGAAGCTCATTGTGCCAACATAATGGCTTTCCAAAATAAATGAATTAAAATTGAAAGTAATTCATGTGAAAATATATTTGCATACATTGCTTCATGTCTTTTAACCACACAGTGAAAGGAGATATTTTTCATTTGAGTATCAAGAAACTAAGAAAGTTTACGTACTGGCTGAAAGTCAGTTTATGGTTAGTTGTGGAGGTAGGAACAAATCCCCATCTTGTACTTCTAGGTTCAGGATGTTTTTTACTTTACACTATGGCTTCTCTACTAGCTCAAAATTAAGTGCACCTGGATATCAAGTTCTATTATATCAAATAATGTGGGTTTTGAATCTAAATTCCTAAAAGTGCTTTCTATGCTTAAGAATCATCAATTGGCAATATATGGATAACATATTCTCTACCGTCTACCTGTGTCTTTGTTACATACAGTGAAGTGATTGGTGCCAAAAGAATGAAATGGATAATGCTGAAAATCATATTTAATTAGCATGAAATGGTAAACAGCTGCTGTGTTCAACTCTTATTATGAGATTGTCAGACTTATACAATTACTGTGCACATGGCACAGTTTTGAAAAGTGAATGAGAAGTTGAATAAAAACTTAAAGGCTTGATAGATAGAATTTCTGGGTCCTAGGAGATACTTAAGAATTTCCCTTTTTCATCACACCCTCTCCAGGGCCCTGTGAATCAGGTGTTCCCTGCTTTCTTGATGAACCTGTTAACAACACAAGGGTGAAGCAGATAGACACAGAGAACACTCAATTCCTACAAAACCAGAGATCCAGAGACACAGAGGCTCCCTAGACCTCATCACTGAAGTAGACCTAAAATGAACCCAACGTGGCTCAGGGAAATTCACAGAAGAGGGGGTGGAAAGATTGTTAGAGCCACAAATTGGGTCATTTTGCACAGAGACATTGCCTCTTCCCCAATGAGGAGAGTCCCTTTGTGGGGGGGGGACAGGAAGGAGGCTAATGATGGTACCCGTATGACTGTATACACACTATCTACATAACTAATAATCAAAAAGAATTTCCCTTTTAAGGAAATTTTCTATGTATAGCTTGAAAACCCTGACTTTTAGAGAAGTAAAATCCAATTCCAAGGTTGAATAACTTCATACATTGGAATGGTATTCATTTAGGCAAAAGGATTGCATTTAATCTAAGACAACACTAATTTATCTTCTGTTTAGCCATATTGGAAGGGTGAAATAAATCACGTAGCCCCACGCAAACATAGACTATGAACAAAACCAAACAAGCTCCATGAAAATATATGTATATGCTCTAATTTGAAGATTTTCCAAGATACATCGTTTCAGAAAAATGTATGCATTGTGGTTAAACTTGTATTAAAAATTAGTCAAGACTCACTAGGAAAATAACAACAACTTGGATGCATCCATATTTTGTCTATTTAATACCCAGTTAATATGAAGACGCACTGTAAAGAAAGTTCATGGCAGTCTAAAATTTAGTTATCCAGGCTAGAGAGATGGCTCAGTGGTTGAAAGTGCTTGTTTGCAAGCCCTGATGGTCTGGGTTCAGTTACCCAGTACCCACGCAAAGTCAGAGGCACAAAGTGGGGCATGAATCTGTAATGTGTTTGCAGTGGTAAGAGGCCCTGATGTGCCCATTTCCATTCTTTCTCTGTCTCTTCCCCCCCTTGCACAGGAATAAAAATATTTTTTAAAAATTTAGTTATCTTTTCTCTACTGTAAGGTATGATTAAAAGAATTACTTGATAAAGGCCTGTTACATTTTAAATTTTCTCTTTCAAAATTCATTAATTTTCTTAAGCCTGCAACTCTGTTTTTATATAAAGCTAGGACTATAGTTTACCATACTGACAAGGTAGACTCTGTCCTTCCTATTTCAAATCCTCTATTTTCAACATTTCTATTTCTTGACCTTCATTTCTCTTCATTTTGAATGCAGTAGCTCCTAAGTCTGAGTGCACAGTACAAAAAAAAAAAAAAAAGTGAGAGCTTTGAAAAAATACGTTTCCTGGATCCTTTCTCAGTTGAGAACTACTGAGTTAATCTTTTCCTCTCAGAAGACATATATCCCTCTTCTTTCAAATTCCAGTCTTCACCTCTGGCCAGAATCATGTGTCCTGCTTCCTCATGGACACTAGGTCCTAAATAACCTGGTTTTCATCATTATGGATCTTAATTTCTAATTTATCTCACCTTCAAAGGTTAATTCAAGAAGGGTCTTTAGTGGAAGAGTGGATTTTACTGGAAGTGTTGCAGTTACCTTCTCGTGGCTGGGACAAAACACCCTACCAGGGCTGGAGAGATGGCTTAGCAGTTAAAGCACTTGCCTGTGAAGACTAAGGACCCAAGTTCAATTCCCCACTACTCACATAAGCCAGATGCACAAAAGGTGGCACCTGCATCTGCAGTTCATTTACAGTGGCTGGAGGCCCTAGCATGCCTATTCTCTCTATCTGCCTCTGTCTTTCCAATAAATAAATAAACAAAGCAAGCCTGAGGACCAACGTTTGACTCTCCAGATCCCACTTAAGCCAGAAGTACAAAGGTGAGGCAAGCGCAAGGTCACATGTGCCCACTAAGTGGCACAAGCACCTGGAGTTTGATTGCAGAGGTCCTGGTGTGCCAATTCTCCTTCTGTGTCTCTCTCTTTCTCTCTCTCTTTCTAAAAAAACTAAAAATGAAAATAAAATAAAATTAAAACTCTCCCAGAAGCAGCTGATGTGAAGATAGGGTTTATTTCAGGTAATCTACTTGAGAGAAAATTACAGTAGAGAATGCAGAGTCTGAGAATCATGTCTTGCCATAGCAAATGTTCTGTTCTATTTTCTAATAGCTCGGGGTGCTTGTACTTCCTGAAGCCAAGAAGTGGAAGGTACATAGAAAGTGAGGTTGCATTTGGCAGTAGTGTGTTACAATTGCAGAGCTGTCTTCAAATAAAAAAAATAAAAATAAATGAAAAAGAAACAGATTGATTCCTACTAAATGTGTGTGATCTAAAATTCAGGATACACAGCACATTCAGTTGACTTTTTTCGTTCGCTTTTTCCTAAATAGTGAATACAATCTTTATTTACTGATCATTGTCAGTGTAACCCATAACTTACACACCTGCAGTGGGTCATGCTACTGTGTCTTGAGCGAAGTGGGAAAGCTGTGCTGTGCAGTGCTGTGCTGTGCTGTGCTGTGCTGTGCTGTGCTGTGCTGTGCAGTGCTGTGCTGTGCAGTGCTGTGCTGTGCTGTGCTGTGGTGTGCAGTGCTGTGCTGTGCAGTGCTGTGCTCTGCTGTGCTGTGGTGTGCAGTGCTGTGCTGTGCTGTGCTGAGCTGTGCTGTGCTGTGCTGTGCTGTGCTGTGCTGTGGTGTGCTGTGCCGTGCAGTGCTGTGCTCTGCTCTGCTCTGCTCTGCTGTGCTGTGCTCTGCTGTGCAGTGCGGTGCTATGCTGTGCTGTGCTCTGCTGTGCTGTGCTGTGCTGTGGTGTGCAGTGCAGTGCTGTGCTGTGCTGTACAGTGCTGTGCTGTGCTCTGCTGTGCTATGCAGTGCTCTGCTGTGCTGTGCTCTGCTGTTCTGTACTCTTCTGTGCTGTGCTCTGCTGTGCTGTGCTGGGTTCTGCTGTGCTCTGCTGAGAGAAATGGAATGAGTAGCTGCAGTGATTCTCATAGTCTCTCCCAGTGAGGGCATCTGTGGTCATGTGGTTCTTCATGGTTGGTTTCCACGCTATACTCAGTTCTGATGAAAACTCTCCATTTAGATTAAAAAAAAAAAACGGGCCAGGGAAATAGCTTAGCAGTTAAGGCATTTGCCTACGAAGCCTAAGGACCCTGATTCAATTTCCCAAGACCCACGTAAGCCAGATGCACAAGGGGGAGCATGTTTCTGGAGTTCATTTGCAGTGGCTGGAGGCCCTGGCACACCCATTCTCTCTGCCTCTTCCTCTCGCTCTCAAATAAATAAATAAATAAAATATTTTAAAAACTACATGGGTTAATATAATTTTGAGTGCATTTCTGAGTATTTTAAAATCTTTTTGCTACAGTCAGCAAATCGTTAGGCTCACAGTATTTAAAGCACAGAAAGATGCATGATGATTTTCAAAACTTGCTTTAAGTCTGGCTTTAAGGCTATTGCCCAAGAATCATCGTGGAATTTCTGTTTCTTTTATAAAACTCCATGAGGATTTTCTCACATCAAAGGACAACTTTATTTTAAAGACAGAACTTCTTATGCTTGAAAATTTTGCTTCTTCAGTAAAGATTGCTGAAATTTTCATTTATTATACCTTTCTCCCTAATCTAATCAACCAATGTCTTACTTTCATTTGTCAAAAATGGATTTGAAAATTAATTGCCACACCATATATGTACTGGAATATTAACTTATTTCTCATTGGCTAGTTGTTCAGAAAACACAAAGGGGCCAGGGAAGTTCTGAATCTGCAAAAGCATGAAGTCAAGTAACTAGATTGATTGTATTTTCCATTGTTGTGTCTGTATTTCTTTATTTAAAAAAAAAAAAAGCAAAAGTTATTTATTGTCACTGAATGAACAGCAGGATTAATGAGGGATATCCAGTAGAGGCTCACTCTCCTGGGGGTGGGGAGAGCCAAGCATTAGCTGCGGTAATTTGTTTACATTTACTGAACTGAAGGATGTCATACTTGCATAGCTGGGGAACGTCAGACAGCATCCAGAAAAAGAAAAACGTACTAGTTACTGTTTATTGCAGAAACAAAACACTTGAAAAACTCAGTTGAAATCATGAAGCGTTTATGTAAGCCTAGAGTTCCAGGTTACAGGCTAGCAGGGTGTAGAAGGCATACTAGTAGGAGCTTGAGGCACCCAGTCACATTCAGCCCATGTTGCGAAAATGGAGCAAATCAATGAACATTGCTGCTCAGTCAGCTCTCTCCTTTTTTATTTATTTATTTTAGTATTATTATTATTATTGAGAGAGACAGAGAGAGAGAGAGAATGAGAGAGAATGGGTGCGCCAGCAGCATCTCAGCCGCTGTGAACGAACTCCAGACACGTGCGCCCCCTTGTGGGCTAGCGCAGCATTGCCCCTTGTGTCACCCTTTGCATCTGGCTAAACATGGGACCTGGAGATTGGAACCTGGGTTCTTAGGTCAGCAGGCAGGTGCCTTAACTGCCATCTCTCCAACCCAGAGTCCATGGTTTTAAGAAGGTTAAGCTTTTTCTACCTTCTGTCTGTACTGTCCTCCCTCCCCCTTTATTGGTGGTTATAACTTGTAGAATGCTAATCGGTATTAGGATTCTATGGGATTGATTCATGTTTTAACTTTTGTGTAATTCCTTCCCCACCCTCCCTACACCCTGTTCCTCCAAGACCCCCCACCCACAAATATTCTGCCCTTCAGTAACTCCTTCTCTCTCCCTAGTTCTTCTCTCTATTGGAGTCATTCTAGTTGTATGCCCATATTTCTGGTTCTCACTACCATTTGCACTCATCTTTAATTGACCCAAGTTAGGAACTGCAAATGAGAGAGTACCCGCAGCGTTTGCCTTTCTCTGTCTGTGTGACCTCAACTTAGAATGGCTTTTTCCCCACTTCCATCCACTTACCTGGTAAAGTTGTTTCATTCTATTTCTTTGTTTCTGGTGCAAAGCTCCTGTTGGTTGTAAAGAAGAGGGCTTGGACTCCATTGAGTCTTGAAACTGTCACTGTGCTTTCAAATAGCTCTTACCAACATTGCTCTCAACTTCTTGTCCAGGTTCTGATCTCTAAGATATGTATCATACGCCAATGTAGGAATGATTCCCAAAACCTTCTATAATTACATTTGTTTCCCTCTTTTCCTACTGTGGTTCAGTTTGAATAAGATGGTAAACTCCAGAAAGTATAAGTGCAAGAGAAATTGGAATTGAAAGTTTACCTGTTATACTGGAATATATTAAGGAATTTCAACAACTCCACTGGCAACTGCATTCTTGATAAATAGAAAAATTACCAGAAAATTGAATCAATTGATAGCTATAGAAAAGGTTCAAAAGATAAAATGCAACAATCTTATTTAAGAATAGATTATTCAAAAGAGATATATGTAAACATTGAGAAGCTTATTTTCTCTATTATTTTAAAACTGATAACTTTTCTTTTAAGGAAGCTTCCATAAAGTAGAATTTCCATGTTAGATATTAATACATTTGGAAGTGGGAGAGGTCCTGGTGTGTGTGTGTGTGTGTGTGTGTGTGTTTTCAAGTCTTATGCACCATGTAAAATGCTGTATTCAGTAATTTGAGTCCTATGGCAGTGTACAGTGCTGAGAAATTGACAAAAGTGCATTATGAATGCATATAAGTTTGAACCACAAGTGATTTGGTCAAAAGACATTGAAGTGATTGTCTAAGGAGAAAAATCCTGGGCCTTTAAAAACATGTAGATACTTTACTTTGATTTAAACATATATATTTAAGATGCAAATAATGAGCCAGAAAGTGTAGCCAGTATGCACAGACACTGACAAGCAGGTGTTGCTGGAAAGGAGAGTGTAAGATACTAAGAAGTGGAGGGAAGACTTGCCTTGTATGTAAGTGAGGTGTGGAAAGTGTGTCCTGTGTCTGCATAAAGGGTTGAAAGGGAGCTCTTGGGGATTCAGGAGAAACTGGAAAAATAACAAAGGAGCAATGTTCTCGAGAAAGCAAGGCAAGCTCCTCGGCTCCACTGCAGGCATTTCCCTCTGGAAGGATAAGGCAGTCCATCTTCATTCTAAGAGCAGAAGTTGGAGTTGCAGAGGCAGTGAAGATGGTGGGAGATGTTTGAAGAGAAAGAATTCATAAAGTAAGATAGATTTAGGCAGGAAATATACGAGAGTGGTTGGACCGTATTGAGACTTTATTGAAAACCCGGGACAATGAATTTAAAGTCAACCCAACAGCTCTTCATTTTCCCTAACAACATAAATCAGCATGACTGTAGGCAGAGGTATGCTGGAAAGTTCAGTGAAATCTGCATTTTGACAGGTAAGTGGCAGTGGAAGACAGAAGAAAGTTTGGTAGTCAACGTGGAGTTTAGACTGTAAAACGAGAAGAGGAAACCCGCAGGAGGTTGACACACAGTGATAAAATGGTGGTGTTGGTACAACAGAGTGTCAGGAAGGAAGGGAGTGGGGATCATGGAACGCCATCATTTTTGCAGTGAATTGAAAGGTTGTGGGAGAAATGGAGGCTGTGTTGTGGCTTCTAGAAGGTACTGGATATGACATTGGAAATAGATGAGTGAGGAGAACCTTGGAGATGAAGCAGGAGTCAACCTCAGCTGTTACCCTTGAGGTTCACATAATCCTGAAAAAAAAAAAAAAAAAAAAAACAATATTCCTGGGAAAAGATATAGAAGAGATGTGCAGAGGAAAAGACCTTGCCTAAGGCATAACATGAGGATTGCTCAGAGAAGTGCTTAGGGAACACAGGGTGCATGCCATATTATTGTTTGAGAGCTCTAGTCAGCATACTGGGAAGGCTTATCGGAGGAAGGAAGAATGAACTTTGGTTCGGTGAGACAGCAGGTGTGAATTTGAGAACAAGGATGAGAGCTGGCATAGCTTTCATTGGAAACTTAAACTTACAATGGCCAAAGTAAATAGGAAGGCAGAGAAAGATAAAGGAATTTCCTGGTCTCTTATCAGAAGGTGGGCCCTGAGGTCGAGCACGGTGACCTCACATATTTGTCTTGGTAATAGTACTGTTGCCTTGGATATGCACGTTGTTATACCAGGGCTGAGTGGCCACATTCACCAGCTCCCTCAATGCTCTTTCTCATTGCTTTCGTGAAGGTTACTATAAAGAATGGAGCAAGGTTGGGAAATGGCTTATCGGTTAAGGCGTTTGCCTGCAAAGCTTAAGGACCTTGGTTCAATTCCCCAGGACCCACGTAAGCCAGATGCACAAGGGGGCACATGCTTCTGGAGTTTGTTTGCAGTGGCTGGAGGCCCTGGCCTGCCCATTCTGTCTCTCTCTCTCTCTCTCTCTCTCTCTCTCATAAATAAATAAATACAATATTAAAAAAAAAAAAAAAAACAGAAAACCCAAAAAAGAATGGAGCAGTGTGGTCTGCACAAGCTGAGGGGACATGAATCTTGTCATCACCCTCACTGATATTGCCCTGGGACATCTGGTAACGTCTCTGTAGTTTGGTATTCACCTAAGAGAGGAAATTTAGGCTTCTGAGGGCATAAATTCTTGTTATGATAGTAAGTGTATGAAGATATGGTTATAGTATTTTAAAGGAAGGGTGTGGGTCCATCAGCCGAAGGTATTCAGGGACATTCCACTTCCACTGGGCTTCCTTCCCAGCCTTGCGTGTTGTTCTGAAAGTAGTGATTGATAAACTATAGAAGAATGTACGTACTTGGCATGTCACTGCTCTCTGTCTATGTGCATGGTGTACATGTGTGAGTTCGTATGTATGTGGACCCGTGTGTGTGGTACACGTGTAACTGCACATGTAGGAGACAGAGGTTGATAGCACGTGTCTTTGTTGCTTATTCTCCCTTCTATTTGTGGAGTCGGGGTCTCTCACATGAGCCCAGAGCTCCCCACTTTAGCCTTCTTCTGGAATTTTCTGTGCTGCCCTTGAGCTGAGATGACAGGGCAGTTAAGTCATTGCTGAGGATATGGATTCTCATGCTCAAGTTTAAGAGGCACGAATTTTATCTCCTGAACTATCTCCCCAACCCTTACCACCATTTTTTTAAGATACACTACTTGTTTCCATGAAGTAAGTTCATTCTACAGCCTTGGACATGGTGAACCAAACTTCTATCTCAGCACCTCAAGATTGTATGAAATTATGACAGGATGAGCACAAAGTAGCTTAGGAAGAGGGCAGAGAATAATGCCTGTTTGGCACTTACAACATCTCAACACCACGTGTTTTAGTCTGCATTGTTCTGACCAAGCAGCTGTGAAGGCACCACAAGTAGAAAGCAAAACTGAGTGATCTTTTTAGTTTCAGCGATATTTCTCTTATAGGTTTCACTGGGTAATCTCACCATGAGGCACATTACATGTGCATTCCTACCTACCTACCTACCTACCTACATACATACATACATACACACACTCACACACACACCATATACACCACACACACACAGGCACTACTGTGTACTTCTCAAAATATGACAAGGACTTCCAGCACCAACTGGGCTATTTTTGCATGTTATTGATTATCATTATCAGCTCAACTAAGTTCCTTTGCAGTGCCTTATAAAGAGAACCAGTGGGAAAACCAATGGTGGTTTCTTCCTTTCTGTGCCTCAAGTATATAAGCTAATCACTATGCTTTGACTCTCCGTTAAATGAAATAAGCAAGCTCGTGCATGGAGGCTTAAACTCGCCAAATACTTCTCCACGAAAAATAGATGAAGTGCATCTGGATCACTACCTTGGACGTGCAGATGAACCAGCAGCTGGCTGTCTTGCAGTGTCCAAGGTCTCACTGTGCCAGTGGTCATGCTTGGGCAGAGTAGGTTCCGGGCATATTTCATCAAGTCCCCGTGAGCCCTGTCCCAGCCCCCCTGCACCTGGTATCTATGGTGGCCTGTGGTTGCTCTAGCTTTGCAGCAGTGTGAAATCCCCCACTTTGCTGGAGTACCATGCGGCTCGGGTGGCATCTGTAAAGCAATGACACGTCTTAATCTTCATAATCAACTGAAAATGCTTTATGCAAACAATATTCAATATTGGAATGACTCCATTTAATCTGACTAATTGGGCTAGACTATCATCATAAAGTGAAGCCTTGGGTAGAAAAAAAAATAAAGCAAAATGTAAAAATAGCTTTTGCTGGTGACCTAATTTTTTTTACAGCATGCCTTAATCCAGTGCAAATTCTGCTAACTGTGTAGAGTCATCACTGTTTCGATGTTGTTTCCATAGGGGAATTGTCACTGGTCACTGATATATGTGAAATGAATAGTAAATGGTATTTGGGTGTGCCAGCTTTCCATTACTATAATGAATTACCCAAACACTATGTGAAAAGAAAGATTGTTTGGGACTGTAGTTTGAGGTCTGTGATTGGCTGGCTCCACTCCTTTGGACTGCTGTTTAAGGAACCATGCCATGACATGCATGTGCATAGCTGTGGAACCATTCACTTCAAGAGGCAGCACTGAACAGCTAAAGAGGTGACCAGTGCCATACAAACTCTTGCATGTCCATAAAGCAGTGATAGGGTACACCTAAAACTAAAGTATAGCAATATTAAGAATTTCTAGGGCAAGTGTATCGATTCCTTACTTCCCTGCTTCTGTCTTTATTTCCTCAGATTAAAACAAAAGTGAAATATTAGACCACTTCCAATAATGGACAATGAATAAGTAGACCTGGAATTTTAGATTAGGTCTGCTACTGCCTAGATTTCATTTAAGTGTCTGAATATGATGTTATTTTATTCTTTGTGACGCAAACCCAGGGTCAGGGTCACAGCCATCTTCTCCCTCACCGTGACTGTCTCACAGGCTGGTCACGCTCTGCTTGGATGTGACAATACCCTGGGAGCTGCTGTGGCCTCCACAGCTAAGCGATGGCTTGTGCTCCTCCTCTCATGAGCGCTCTTTAGCCCTCCAAAGAACCCAAGGCCATGTACTTTTTTTACCCCTGGCCTCTTCAGTTTTGTTTCAGCTTTCTGGCTTGGGATGTATGGCTTAAAGCCAGTTCAGGAGCAGGTAAAAGTGGGAAGCAGGAAGGACCAGGGTTTTGTGTGTGTGTGTGTGTGTGTGTGTGTGTGTGTGTGTGTGTGTGTAGACCTTCAAATGAGCCTGTGATTTACTGTCCTTTGCACGTAACCTCTAGCAAAGGTCTAACTGTGGCATGCCTGGGCGGGTGAGTGAGGGTGGATTCTGGACATACAACTCGCTGTGCTGTTGGCAGGACCCGTAGTCATTGTCCTGACGCCGTGCTTTCTCTTGAGTGAGCTCGAATGCGGGATTGTAACTGTCTCCAAACTCATCAAACTACGCGCTTGGAAACTCTAACTTCATTGTAATTTTTAATTCCCAACAGTTTAGAATCAACGTGTCCTCATGGCCAGCTGAGATGGCTTTCCAGCGTTTCCTTGGTCAACTAGACTGTGACTGGTCCGTAACAGGAAATCCGTGTCTAGTTAGTAAACAAACGCTTTCCTGTGGGCATGGGCTGTGGATTCTTACCACTGCGCATTTCCTCGACCTCAGCTGTCACTGATAACTTCTCCTGACGCCTTTGGGCCGTAGTTTCTCAACTGTCCCCATGAGCTGGGAAGAGAAGCCATGTGAAGAGGTTACTGTAGCATCTAGTGTTTGCAGAGGGCTAAGTTGTCGCTCCCAACACCACTCAGGATCAAAGACTTTCATACCCGCATGCTTCTTAGCAAGTGATTTTGTCATCACTGGCCAATCACTGACCAGATCATTCGATGCCAGAGAAAACATCCTGCTGGGCAGACACCTCCTTCCTTTCCCTGTCTTCATCCAATGAGAGCACACTCAAAACTCTCACGGCTGGACACAGTCTTTGAACAGGGCAGTGGCTCAAATATCTCTTGTGTACCTGATGTTATAGTCATTGTTAATAGATAGATAGATGATAGATAGATTACATGATAGATAGATGATTGATAGATAGATAGATAGATAGATAGATAGATAGATAGATAGATAGATGATAGATAGATAGACACTTAAATCAGAGACAGTGAGTGTCGGCACGCATGTGCCACAGTGCGCAGGTGGAGATCAGAGGAAACTTCTTTCTGCTTGGTCCTTTCCTTCTGCCTCACTCTGAGGCAGGGTTTTTCTTTTCTACCACATTTGCAATCTTCTGGGAAGTGCTCCTGTCTCAGCTACCCTTCTCACTGGAGACACAATAGGCTACCAAAGCCCGCCATAGCTTCAGGCTTGTCTGTGACTTTGGGATCTGAACTCAAGTACCCAGAGTTACCTGGTAAGCACTTTATCCACTGAGCTATCCGCCCATCCCAGCATTCATTTTTTAACAACTTTTAAAAAATAGTTATTTATTTTAGAGAGAGATAGACAGACAGAATTGGCATGCCAGGGCCTCAGCCACTGCAATCAAACTCAAGATGCTTTACCACCTAGTGTGCCTGTGCAACCTTGGACTTGTACCACCTTTGTGTGTCTGGCTTATGTGGGATCTGGAGAGTGGAGAGAGATTGAACATGGGTCCTTAGGCTTCGCAGATGAGTGCTTTAACTGTTTTTCTTTTGTTGTTTTGTTTTTTGGTTTTTTGAGGTAGGGTCTCACTCTAGCCCAGGCTGACCTGGAATTCACTATGTACTCTCAGGGTGGCCTTGAATTCTCAGCAATCCTCCTACCTCTGCCTCTCAAGTGCTAGGATTAAAGACGTGTGCCACCACACCTAGCTATTGCCTTATTGATTTTTAAAATATTTTATTTTTATTTATTTGAGAGACAAAAAGAGGCATATATCATAGGAGTTCAATGTATGGTAGCTGAAATTCATAATAAACCTATGATAGATCTAAAAATTTAGTGGATACTTTCTGAACCTTATATATCAAATTTTCCATTTTATATGCATTCTCTTCTCTCTGACGATAACTCAGTTTTGGTAAATCAGGGTACAAGTTATAATTTCACCCCCAATGTAAGCCAGCTGCATGTGATGCATACCTAAATACATCCAAATAGTAAATGTAATAACATGTTTCACTAAAGCATACCTCATACTACGGGTGCCATCTATGGCCCAGAGATGTGCTGATGTAGAATGCTCAAACAAGGTAACCAGAAAGAACTTAATAGAGAGCCTTTCACAGTATTGAGCGTAGGCCCAGGGAATCTTGAAAGGTAGGAAGCTTGCTGGGCAGGTTGTAGGCGTGCCAGGGCAAGGCATCAGTGTTCCCAGTGTGTTTGTAGAAGGGAAAGGGAAGAGCAGATGTGTCAACAGAAGAGGCATCTTTTTTGGTGGAAATGTGTCTTACCTAGGCAAGAAGAAACCCCAGACCCTTCTGCCCAGTCTCTGTCAGGCTATTCATTGTTCAGTCTCCACTGGAAGCCAGAAAGCAACAGGGATTCGTTGTGGCAAGATAGCTCTTAGGCTCTGCTCCCAGACAAAGAACTGGTACATAAGTTTCTAGCTAGAGTTGATAGGATGGTGTCAATGCAGAACACGACTACAGAGGGCCCAATAAGGAAACCTGGCTGGTACACATATTTAAAGCACAACAAACAAGTACTTTTAATACTTAAGGCATGACGGATTTTGTTGTCATTTGATTTTACATACTCATAAAAGAAAGTAAGGAAAGAAATAAAATCATACTGTCATAACTGCCAAACATTAGTTGAAAACAACCTGCCCTTGACCCCATGATGAAATGACGTCTTCAAAACTTCCAAAGGGCTTGAGAGGGAGCTGTACCGAGGGCAACTACAGAACAGGGAATAAAATGAACTTTTTCTTGAATGTAAATGAGTTAGCCTAAAATATTGTCTTGGATAAAAAAACACACAACAATGCAAGTGAATGACTTGGATGCTGTGTTTCATCACTCCACTCACATGGCCCATTCACTGGGTCCTGTTTTCAAGTCACTAGTATTCATTTCTAGAAAGAAGCTCTACCCCCAAACTTTTATGCACTCAGTTTAGGTTTCATTCAAATGGCTTTGCACTTTAGCAAGGAGCAAAGAAAAAGGGAATGAATATCTTTCCTTCTGGACTATAACACAAACATTATCTCTCTTGGGGCTTGAGAAATGGCTTAGCAGTCAAGGGGCTTGTCTGCAAAGCCAAAGGGTTCAGGTTCCATTCCCCAGGACCCACGTAAGCCAGATGCACAAGGAGGTGCATGCATCTGGAGTTCGTTTGCAGTGGCTGGAGGCCCTGGCATGCCCATTCTCTCTTTCTCTCTCTCTCTCTCAAATAAATAAATAAATAAAATATTTAAAAAAGAAATGATATCTCGATTTTCTAAAAGCAGGATTGGTTTACCAGTTTCCATATATATATTTCAGAGGAAGCTATTTAAACTTCATTGGATATTTAAACTCTCACACTTCAGAGCGTGTCATATTATTCGGTAATCACTTAATCCTACTACAGTGACATCTCCTGGCTGACGTGAGAGATGACAGGTACAAGTCTAAGGGAAGATGAAATTATGAAGAAGGTCTAAAAGCAATAAGAGAAACTTTTGTTTGTCAACATTGTATAAATTTATACTCTAATTACTCCTGTGTCCAGAGTAACATCGTCATTATGCACAGAGACATTGCCTCTTCCGCATAACTGATGGCTACCTCCATAAGGCAAGACCCACATTCCCCAATGAGGAGGGTCCCTTCGGAGGAGGGAGGAGGCTATCTATGGCACCAACATGGATGTATTCACATTATGTGTAAACATAATAAAAAAGTTAAAATTAATAATAGCTCCTGCTTGATTGAAGGTGAATCTATAAAACACAAAACAAAGATGTTTTTTAAAGGGGAAGTCTTTGTAGGGTCTTGTAAGTTAGATAGCCATTATTTCTGCTCATACACTCCTGAGAGTTCCCTTATCTTTGCATATGAGTTGGGTGACAGACTTTTGAAGATGGTATCTTTAATGCTCTCTTTATGACTTTGGGATTCAAGGCTAACCAGTGATCACACAATTGTGTGCTGACTTTGGGCTCTTTTATTCCTGCATTATAACAAAACAGCTATTGTTTGCACACTAATTAACAATGTAAGGGAGGGCAGGGGGAAAATAACAAAAGGTCTCCTCTATAGATAGAAATTTGGCTTCAGTACAGGCCAGTGACAGCAGGCATGCATTTCCTGTGGGAATTTTTTTTCACAAGATGCCTTAACACAAATGGCTCATAAAACTTCTAAAGACTTAAAACTTTTATGATTTATGCTGGTCAAAAATAAGGTCCACCAGTGGAGGGAGTGGAGGGAGACCTTCGTGCGACACCGAGCCATATCCAGTTTGGTTTGCTTTGTGCATTTAGTTTCTCTGTAACCTTCGGTTCCTCCACACGTCCTTGGAGAGCAACAGGAGGATGAATCTAATGCTCTTCCACCAGGAAATAAAAGGCCTCTGAGAAGCAGGGCTTAGGGCATAAAGTGGAGCCGCATGCACAGTGCTAGAAAGACTTTTGTGATAAAGCTTAACTGTCATTATCCTGAATATATACCTGAAGTTCAAAGGCATATAGTTAAAAAGAATTTGTACTTGATAGGCCTTAAAGTATAAAGAATTTTAATGAAAATATGCCTAAGAGCCTAATACTAGAATTGTCATCTACACAGCTTTGTATAATGTCAACAGGAGCATGTATGCCCTATACTAACAGAGAAAAAGGCCTACCGAAGGATTCAAGCAGAGTTATTGACAAACAAATGATATGTTCAATCATTGCAGTCAGCTCAAAGTTTTACGTTGTGGCTTTGGCTTCTCAAGAAGCATGGGCAGCACTGCCTTGTTCTTAGGTAGAAAGGTAAAAGAGTGAAGCAGCTATTTCTATTCTAAGTTAATATGGAGGGGCTGGAGAGATGGCTTAGCGGTTAAGACACTTGCCTCGAAGTATAAAGACACAGGTTTGATTCCCCAGTACTCATATAAAACAGATGCATGAAGTGGCTCATGCATCTGGGGTTCATTTGCAGTGACTACAGGCTCTGGCTCTCCCATTCTCTCCCTCTCCCTCTCTCATAAATGAATAAATAAATGCCAGGAGTGATGGCACATGCCTTTAATCCCAGCACTTGGGAGGCAGAGGTAGGAGGATCCTTTTGAGTTCAAGGCCACCCTGAGACTACGTAGTGAATTCCGGGTCAGGGTGGGCTAGAAACAAGACCTTGCCCCCCCAAAAAAAAAAGAATTAAAAAGTTAATAGGGAATAACTACATATCTTAACATTTCTGCCTAATCAGAGGAGACACTGCGTACCTGAGCAGCTCATGGACTTCGAGACATCCTTAGAAGATTACCACCAAAAGCACAGCACCAAGAGGCAAAGGGGCTACATCTTAAAACAGGAGGAACAATCTGTCAGAAAACTAGGAAATTGCTTACCCCATAAATTTTTTCATGATAATCCATAATGTATTTTTCCAGTTTAAGACCCTACAGGCATTTCTCTTAGGTAAGGATATATTTTCCCACCAAAGTGGTATGCCATTTGAAATCAGGGGCTTGTATTGATCCATGAAGTTTCACGGCTGTACATTCCCTCCTTGAAGAGATTGCCTGAAGAAAGACTGGTTAAATGATGAGTAAATCTTGAGGTTTGATAGCAGTCTCAAAATCAGCTCAATTCCAATGGTTTTCTGCCATACAAAGTAAAAATGACTTGCCAGCCAAGGGAAGCTAGGCAGAATGTCCTGAATCATCGAGATGCCAGGGTATAGTAGCTTAAAAGGCGACAGTGTGGAATACCAGAGGGCACATGAGCCCGTTAGCAATTTTCAGGGTTGGAAAACTACAGCCCCTGAGCCAAAACTAGCCTGCTACTTACTGCTCTTTATAAAATGCTATTGGAACACAGCCACACTCATTCATGTATCCGTGACTCCATTTGCCATCTCCTGGCACAGTTGAATACCTGTATCAGAGTCTATTTGGCTTGTAAAGCTTAAAATATTTATTACCCCTTAACTGGAGAATATTGTCGACATTTTCTCTGCTTTCTTCTTTATTGATTGTATTCACCATTTCTTGTACACAAACAGCCAAAAATGGCAATTATACACACAGGAGATTGCAGGAGAATCATGAAGGAACTTTGCTTTTTATCAAAACGGAATCATCTCGTTTTAAGGGGAAATAATTGATTGTGGATATTCTGAACTACAAAGTGTATGTCAAAGAGAAATGCATCCTCGGGGCTGTTGTCATATATGTAGTTTGGCGCGTGATTTAGTTTTACCTTCTGGGAAACTACCCAAGATGTGTAAGAAGAGGTCGAGCAGATCATCTATGACTAGATGCTACTTTCAGCATTTGATATTGGTGACCAACATAACATGTAACCCACTCCAAAACATTCTTATTCTTTTCTTTACTAGTTATGGATATACTCAGTGTGTAAACAGCACATTTTGGTACCAGCCTTACCCTCATCTCTGCCCGCCCCCGAAGGGACCCTCCTCACTGGGGATGCCAGTTATCCCTATGGGGATTGTGGGTCGTGCATTGTGGGGGTAGCCATCAGTTGTGGGGAAGAGGCAATGTCTCAGTGCGTAACGTCCCAATTTGTGGCTCTAACAATCTTTCCACACCCTCTTCTGCGAATCTCAAGTGTAATTAGAAATCAACAAGGGGCTGGAGAGATGGTTTAGCAGTTAAAGCAATTGCCTGCAAAACCAAAGGACCCAGATTCAGATCCCCAGGACCCAAGTAAGCCAGATGCACAATTGTGGTGGTGCATGTGTCTGGAGTTTGTTTATAGCAGCTAGAGCCCTCGGGTTCCCATTCCCCCCCCCCTCTGAGTCTCTTTTTCTCTCTCTCAAATAAATAAATAAAAATTAAATATTAGAAACCAGTAAGGTGAGCTAGTAGGTATGATGCAGCAATATCTTAGATTAACCCAATCTCTCTTCTGCCTGTATAAACATGGCTGTGGAAGCACTCGTCCCTCAGGTGGTTTACCAGTAACCTGGCTTCAGTACTGGCCTAGCGCATACTGTGCCATTGAGGGTATTAGGATAACGCACTGCTAAGCTGGGGAAATGACTCAACGGTAGAGTGCTTGTCATGCAAGCATGAGGACTTGAGTTTGGATTCCCAGCACCCATGCAAATACAAAGCATGGTGCTTCAAAACTATCATCCCTGCACTTGGGGCAAGCTGGCTAGCTAGACTAGCTGAGTCTGTAAACTCCGGGTTTCGAGAAAGACCCTGCTTCAGTAAGCAGGTGATAGCATTTTATATTGAGCAATATTAATCTCTGACACTTATAAACATGTGCACACACACACACACACACACACACACACATACACACACACCTGCACACTTATGTACCCACAAATGTACAGGCACATGTTTGCACCCCCCCACACAAAAAAAAAAAAAAGAGAGAGAGAAAGAGAGAGTGCTATGTACAGACCAGCTTGCAGTAGGATGTCCTTTCTTCTGGGGTGATGTAGCCGTGTTACATAGGGCATTGCTCAGTGAATCTTAGCCCTGTTGTGCCCGTGGCCAACAGAAATCATATGTGACTGTCTAACTGGGTACCAGGTAATTGTCATGATAATGAAAACAGTGTGTGTGTGTGTGTGTGTGTGTGTGTGTGTGTGTGTATTCCATTTCAGATTTCACCTAAAATCAATATTAGTTTAGGCATTACATATTACACATTGGATAGTTGGAAAGAATAACTTTTTATCAAAACAAATTAAGAAATATCCCAGTAAAAGCCTACTATTGAGACAAGACCTTTGTGCTGTCTGTACTCTTATAAATACAACTTTATGCTCCTGAAAGAAATTACATGTTCTGAACACTCGAAGTCATCTCAATCATAGGAAATATTGGCTTTTAAATTTTCCCAGACCTTTCAGGAGAAGGTAATTTAGATTTTTTTTCCACTTAATTTTCTAAATAATTACTGTGGTTCCTCCCCATTTCTCCATTAATACAGCCCAGATGGCTGAAGAGAGGTAGCAAAGAAAAATGTGAGTTCCAGGACGGAGGGATAAAACGAGTTGGCGATCATCCTGAGAACCCTGGTGCAATTTCATGTAATTTCTCTGACCACAGCCTCAACAAGCCATCCAGGCTGCTATTGTTCTTCGTGTTCCTGGCAGGCATCAGGCGTGTTTGGAAAGAGTAGTGACCAAACGGCACTGTCTTCAGCCACACATTGTCCACAGCTTGCCAGCCGCCGAGCAGAGGCCGCCCTCTCTCCCCTCGGCTCAAGGACGGTGGAAGAGCAAGGAACATTCCTTCAGCATGTTTTGCTTTTCTTTCCTTCTCTGTTCCCTTTTAATTTGAATTAAATAAATTTGTTGCCCTTTTAATTTGAACTAAATGAATTTCTTACCTTTATGAATCCACCTATCAATTTCCCCACATCGTTATGAATTTTCTTATATTATTACAAATTAGTATTTTACCATTTGGGGATATTTATTTATTTATGAAAGAAAGAAAGAGGCAGATAGGTGATAAATAGATGAGAGAGAGAGAAGGAGAATAAGCAAGCCAGTACCTCTAGCCACTGCAAATGAATTCCAGACATATGTGCCACCTTGTGCATCTATCTGCTTTACATGAGTACTGGACAGTACTAACATGGGTGGGTACTACTGCCAAGCCATCTCTCCAGCCCTGGTTTTTGGATTTTTTATTTATTTATTTATTTATTTATTTATTTATTTATTTATTTATTCATTTTTGTTTTAGGAGGTAGGGTCTCCAGGCTGACCTGGAGTTCACTATGTAGTCTCAGGGTGGCCTCGATCTCATGGTGATTCTCCTACCTCTGCCTCCTGAGTGCTGGGATTAAAGGCGTGCGCCACCACGCCCGGCGGTTTTTGAATTTTTGAGACAGGGTCTCACTCTATCACAGGCTGATGTAGAATTTACTCTGTAGTCCAGGCTAGCTTCAAACTCACAGCAATCCTCCCACCACCACTCCCAAGTGCTGGGATTAAAGGTGTGAACCAAGTCCACTTATGAATTAATATTTGTATAATTAACCATTTGCCAATGGAGAATTAATAATATTTGTTCAGGTAAAATGATAGTACTACAAAAACTGATGGTAGATGAAATTAGATGGAGTTTGATAAGCAAATTAGAGATGGAGTGGGAAGACGTGTCACCGTGGATTTTCTTGTTTTCATTTATGATCTCTATGGATGTGTACCTTGTTCCAAAAAGAAAAGAAATTAGAACTTTTCTCGAAAAATGAAAACAAAAGAGATAGCACGTGCTCTCACTGGTGGCCTGAGAACCTCCTCCAAGGGAGATGGTGGTGGACACTGAAAAGAAATAAAACTCATCAAAACAGAAAATCAGAAGCTGCTGAGAGCTCGACACTAAAGAACACTTACGACATGCCCTCGGAGGTTCATGGAACATTTTAGAAGAGGGGGGAAAGCGTGTAAGAGACACAGAGTAGAAAGGCGTACTCTGAGACATTGTCTCCACCACAAAGACTGCCTAGTGCATTCCGGACCCCATAGTGAGTACTCATGATGCCTCAGTAGAGGCCCTCAGTGGAATGGAGGCGGGGGAGAGCGAGCATTGAAGTGTAATCTAATAGGAATATGACTAATTTTGCAATTTGTTCATATATGAAAGTTCACAGTAATAAATGAAAAGAATGAAAATTAAATATTTTTAAAAAGAAAAATATGAGGGGCCTTAAAATTCCAGCCCTGATCTGAATAATTAATCAACACTAACTACTGTCTCCAGCAGTAGACTCGTGAAACCTAACATACATCCTGTTTTCAGGGAGAATATGGTTAACGCCGCTGGATCACATGCTCTGGGCACATTTTAATTATCTATCTCTTTCTCTCCTCATGAATAAAAAACTGTTTTTGTTTTTTTTAAAATAAATGGTTCAGTACAAGGGACAAAACTAAATGTAGTGTTATATGGGAGCTCACAAAAGAGAGTGGCTTGCCTCAACTCAGACCATCAAGAAAGACTGTGTGCGTATAGCCATTTCCCAGTGGAATTACACATTCAAATAACACACCATTTTCTTAGAAAAGGAAAGGAATGAAAATCTTCAGCAACTGAGTGACTGAGGTAAACTTGGCATCAGTTTGAATGAATCCTAACAGAATATTTTGTTATAAATTTCATGCTGAATTTAGAGGTTGATATTACCCACCTCTCATTCCCTCCCACCTTTCTTTCTTTCTCTCTGCAACTCTCTCCTCCCTCCACATCTCAGTATATCATATCTCATGAGACCTCACCAGGGGAAATGTATGACATGACCAGGGAAGTCTTTTCTTAAAAGCCTTCATTAGTTTGCCTAGAAATATCTATGGACAATGAATTCAGCAATGTCTTCCTGCCTCAGGATTTTCTGAATTAGAGACATTTTATTTCCATTTCATAACTGAAACTCTGAGATGGGAGGACATAAAGTCCTCTCTATTGGATTGCTGTCTGTATTCACTAATCTGTCCTTTGGCCAGGGCAAGGGACATGCAAGGCACACACGGGAGAGTCGTGTTTGAAGGACAAGCCTTGGACATTCCAGGGCAGCCCAAAAGAATACTCCATGCAGCCCCTTAAGGTCATAAAGACACATTTAAGCAGTTAAATGTAATGAGAACAATCCATTCTGAACCGGACACCAGAATGTTCTTCCCACCACACAGAGTTTTCTTTTGAGACTTTGCCAAATATTTTAACAATCGATTTTATACTTTACTATTATTTTAATGAAAGAAAATTTATTTCTGCAATCTGTTTTCACTAAATCATTCTTTTTTTGAGAGAGAGAGAGAGAAAGAGAGGAAGAGGCAGAAAGAGAGAGAATAGGAGTGCCAATGGCCTCTCAGTGGCTGTGAACGAACTACACACACACACACACACACACACACACACACACACGCCCCCCTTGTGGTCAAGTGTGGCATTGCGCCCTTGCGTCACTGCATCTGGCTAAACGTGGGACCTGGAGAATCGAACTGGTGTTCTTAGGCTTGGCAGGCATGCACCTTTACTGCTAAGTCATCTCTCCAGCCCTACACTGAATCATTCTTATTCCACTTTTAAAACATAGCTTAAAAGGTGACCAACCGTTACATCTCCTTGCCAGGCTGTTACCACGAACTAAGCAGCTTACATAACACGGGTAAGTTTTCACATCATTTGGATGCTGTTGTGCATAAAACACCAAAATGCAGGCAAGATTGCTCTGCCCTGAGAGCTCTTGGGATGAGTGTCTTGGTAGGGCCATCTTTCCCCGTGCCTTCACCTCATGTGCTTTGGTGTGTCTTTGTCCTCAGATCCTCAGCTTCGAAGGACCCCTACCATGTTGGATTAGTGTAAATGCTGAGGACCCCATAGAACCTTAATTACTTCCTCCAAGACTCTCCACGTGTGATTACATTCTGAGGGCATAAAAATTAGGACTTGAGCATATTCACTCTTTTGAGAGAACACAGCTCCACCCACAATAGCTATCCACAACTATAATAAATATAAATCCCAGTCTGATTTTTTTCTCTCAGGCCAGGGAGTAAGGGCTTATTGCTGTTATATACAATAAAATTTCACTCGCTTCAAATAGACATCTGCCCCTTTTGCACTTGATAACTACAAACATTCTACATTCTGCAACTTCAAATATTTTGGATTTCTCATTTTTAATATATTCAATCTAAGATCTACCTAAAGGCCAAATATTCACTGTGGATCAAGTAATGATATCTAGTTACAAAGTTCCTTGAGAAAATATATTACCATAGCCATTTAAAAGTTCATGAAAACTTTCTTTTTTATAAATAGTTTAGATCCTCAAAGGTATTATTTGACCTCTCTAGCCACTGGATATCAAACATAATAAATTCCTGGAGAAATGTAATCCACTCAGGAATGAAAAGATTTATTAATCATAAGATTTTTAAGGGAAGCTTAGTTTTTTATGGTAACATAAGAAGCTAATAGGCTTTACTTATGAATCTGTTTATAGTAATAATTCAGCTTTATGATATAAAATATGTTTTCTCACTCCCATTAAATTTATTATAAATTTGAAAATTCTTTGGCTATTGAAAGACTTGGAAAGATCATCTTCATATTAAGACTCAGGTTTTGGGTTTTTGTTTTTTTTTTTTTTAGTTATAGCCCTTTGTTTTTCTCTTTTATCTGCTTTAAAAACAATCCCATAGTCACCATATCAGATTTTACAAGTAATGGGGTTATTTGAGATCATCTACCAGGCACATCCAACCTTTAGACATAATGGTAATGTCTACAGAGTCCACACTCAAGAAGCATACAACAAAAATCTCATAATGTGTTAAGGAAGTTTACTATTTTGTTTTGGGCCCCATACACAGCTATCTTGAGCCACATGCAACGTGTAACCTGTGGACCTCTGAAAGTCCAAGCTAATGGTTTATGGATGTAAAGGTCCAAGAAAGGCAAAATGACTTAAAGTACATAGCACAGTTTACAGCAATGTTTGAAAGAGTAAACCTATCCCTTTCTTAGGATACCTCTTCAGCTTGTTTATAGGCTATGTGCATGGGGGGGGGTGTGCATGTGAAGGCAAAGGTCAACATGTCTTTTTCATTCACTTTCCATCTTATTTCTTGAGACATAGGTTGTATTGAACCTGGAGCTCACTGATTTTGCTAAAATAACTGACCAGAAAGCCCCAAGGGTTTGCCTGTATTTGTCTCCATAACTGACTCCAAACACAGTATCAATAATGTAAACAAATTATTTTAAAATGCTTTGCAAACTTATTTATTTATTTATTTATTTATTTATTTATTTTTGCAAAAGTCAGGAACACATGAGAAGGCATACAGTCAGTTTTGAGCAGATTTATCCTCCACTCTGAGGTGCATTGAATGCAGGTGTTTTGATATGACCAGATCATGAAAATGGGTATAAAAATAGGACTTTTCTAGAAAAATGAAGATATATGGTCTCCTTGTTATTTAGGAAGTTTAATGCAGACAGAAATATGAGGGCTGGAGCTATGGTTCAGTGGTTAACGTGTTTGCCTGTGGGCTGGAGGAATGGCTTAGTGGTTAAGGCATTTGCCTGCAAAGCTAAAGGACCCTGGTTCGATTCCCCAGGACCCACGTTAGCCAGATGCACAAGGGGGCACATGCATCTGGAGTTCGTTTGCAGTGGCTGGAGGCCCTGGTGCACCCATTCTCTCTCTCCCTCTTTCTCTGTCAAATAAATAAATAAAAATTTAATTTTTTTTTTAAAAAAAGATGTTTGCCTGCAAAGCCAAAGGACTCATGTTCAATTCCCCAGGATCCACGTTAGCCAGATGCACAAGGGGAAGCATGTGTCTGGAGTTTGTTTGCAGTGGCTGGAAGCCCTGGCACACCCATTCTCCCCAATAGATTCAGGAGTCGTAACTTGGATTTCCAGCCACCTGGCTGGATGAGGAGTCACTGTGGGTGTGGGTGTGGGCGTATCCTAGGGTCCAGCCCTAAGTTGTGTTTGGAGGCAGAGCTGGAATTCCACCCTTCGGTACGCAGAGAGTAGTCCGAGTTCTGCCTGGGTCCCCTGCTATTTGGCTGCCAGGTTTTGCTATTAGTTTTGGTGGTGGCTTTTCTTGTTTTTGCCGTTGAACTTGCCCTGGATCTGTAAACCAGAAATAAATCCCATTCCTCCTATAAACTGTGTCTGGTTTGGAGGTTCATCCCAGCAGTGTGGAGCTGGCAAATGTCCCTGTAATGTTATCATATAAAAGTGCTAAATGTTACAGCCATGCATCAATGTCCCCATATCATACGCATTGCTGCAATCCTATTTTCTTGAGAGCAGCATATGTATCTTTATTTGTTCTATTAATGTATGAGGATGATTATTAAATCTTGATTTGGAAGTTAACTACCTGTAGAGAAGCTCTCATCTCTCCAAGCCTTGCGACTATCCAATGGGTTGTTCACTTGGTGATTGGAGACTACAGGAAGCTGGTGTGGAATCCTAATTGCTTACACTAGTAAAAATTATTTCCTCTTATAAAAAAATCAAACAGAAGTGCTTAGTAGTACAATTATAGACTTGACATCATAGAACTTTTAGGTGAAATAAATTTGATAGTGTTTATAAACTCTGATTCTAGCTCAAATCCTGCTCCAGACTTAACATGTGATATTAGCCATTACTATATAATTGAATCTTAAGGAACTAAACATCTCTTAAATAATTATTTATGCATATAAATGTTTTAGACTCCCAAGAGCCAGACTTCAAAGAACTAAGAATGAGAATATTCAGTTAGTTGTAAATAACTGAAGCATTATTAAGCTAAGATGGAAGAAAAAAGATAACCAAAAATGACTTAAAAATAACATCTATTTGTATAAAGTGAAGGAGGAGGTGTTAACATGCACCTTTGAAACATAGTATCTTCATGATGGGCATTTTATTAGCCAAAGCTGAAATTCTGATCTTTTACCTTCCTGATAAGAATATAAATTCCCAAAATTTCTTTGGAAGCACAAAATATTTTGCTGAGAAAAGAGAATAATATAGAAAAGAGAACGGCACTCTATCTTGGTGTAGTAGCTATTTATTTAAATTTTAAATGTATATTAGTCATTTCCCTTTTTTCATCTTATGTGAAATTATACAGGAAAATATTTAAGTTGACAGATATTTCTTATTTCTTAATTTCTACCTCACTGTTAGCAATCATCATTAGTAATATTAAGAAGGAAATAAACATATGCCATTGAAAAATAATCATCAATGTTACCTAATACTGAAAAGCACAATGCATGGAATACTGACTTGAGCATACTAATGTAATGCCCAGTATGTATATATGCACACATATGCAAATATGTGTGCAAAGCTATATCTGTGCCATTGCTTATCTACCTTGTCCTTGGTGAAAGCTGTAGTATTGTAAGGTAGTTAAGCTGCCACTGTACTTCCCTTTTATGATCCTTCAGAAAACCTAAAAATATAATAACTCGCAGTAGGATTAAAATCCAAGGGGGGAATCTATCTTGCTTATTCACTATTTTCATTGTTTAATGCATATATCTTGTTTTCTAATAGGCGGTTAAGTATGTCTTAAGTAATCAAGCACAACATAACATTCAAGTGTTACATCTGCATTTTAACTTTTCTATCTTTCCAAACAAAAGAAAATACATAAACTGATATCCAGGAAAAATTAAAAGGACCTTCAGAAGCATTATTGTATCACAAAGTGCCTCAAACTGAGTGTTTGAAACTATGAGAGTAAATTTTCTCACACTTCAGATGGGTAGAAGTTCAAAAATGACTGGCTTCTTCTTGGAACTTCCTCCTTTTCTTTCCTTTTCTCTTCAGATGGTCTTCCCTCTATTTATGACTGCGATTCAATCTCTGCTTCTTATAAAAATTAGTCATATTGGAAGCCGGGCGTGGTGGCGCATGCCTTTAATCCCAGCACTCAGGAGGCAGAGGTAGGAGGATCACCTTGAATTCAAGGCCACCCTGAGGTTACATAGTTAATTCCAGGTCAGCCTGGACCAGAGTGAGACCCTACCTCAAAAAACCACACACAAAAAACATTAGTCATATTGGGTTAGGATATATCCAATGTAATGACCACTATAAGGGCCCTATCTCCAATCAGAGTTACAGTCTTAGGTAATATGAGCCAAGACTTTCCCATGAATTTGTGGGAAGAGATATAACTTTGGCTATAAGAATCTTTCATGAGAAAGCTTCTGTGATCAGATAGAGTAGTCTGAAAATGCCTGATAAGACCAAATTTAACAGATTTACTTAGTATATTACTCTGCATTAAGAATACCCAAGAGAAGACTATGAGATGCTGACTTTGCCAAAAATAGAAAGTAAATTAAAAACCACCACCTTTCCATTCCAATAACATATACCTTTAAGGGCAGCTAACTGGACTCTGCCCTAACCTATTCATAAGGGCCTGGGCCTAGTGAGCCCTGTCTCCAATGAGCAACCGTTTCCAAGCGCCCATCCTCTTCAAAATGTGCTTCATTTCACACAGTACTTTTCTTTAACAATCTTCATTAAATGGCTCTTTTGCAACCTACAAACCCATTGGCACTAATTTTTCCAACAACCTTCCAGATTGGGAAGTAATGTTGGACTCTTCCTCTGTAATGAATGGCACTTTATAACATTTTTTTAGACTAATGACCTCATTGAAAAGGATGAGAAAAAGGAAGGTCACTACAAGATATGTCTTAGAGACAGGGAAATATAAATGCACATGATTTGAATAGGATTTCAGTGCGGCATTGCTCGCCAGCCTCCATGGAAACGGAATTCTTGACTGGACTCCTGATACAGGAGAATTTGCTAAGCTCTTTAGGGCATTACTGCCTTTTATAATGACGTTAGCAACTTTCCCTGAATTTCTGCATATTGACAGTGAGTCCTTAGCAGAGTAGGGACCTTGAGAATTAATCCTGATTTAATGAGAAATATTTAAAGGCGGTGAGAGTCATCTTCTGTAGATGGGAAGCCCTGTTTTAATAGATTATTTTTGGAACATTATGTCCACTCCATCTAGAAACTTGACCACTTAGGACAGGATAAATTTGTGAGAGATTTAAATAAAGTAATAGGATTTATACTCAATTATTTTCATCACCTATAAGATGTTCTGTATTTGCTTTAAAAGGTTTAAAATTTCACACTTTCTTGCTTTCATGAAACCTCAGTAGCCTGCATTAAATCAAGTGGCTGAGTCTCTGGCTGAAGGGCATTTTAGTAAGGTGACAGCCAATGGCTGGATTTGAGAAAATGTAATTTATCTTAGATTAATTTGTAGCATTCATTTCACATCAAGCGGTCTGGAGAGCGCTATGACTATACATATTTACATGTGAAATGTTGCTGGATTCTCACTAACATGATTCAAATTTTCCATATGTACATCGAGACTGTGTAAAGCACAATTCAAATATGTTTAGGTACCTTGAAATGTTTAGATGCTCAAAACCAACTTCGTACAAGAGAAATGTTATTACTTTTATCTTCAACTTGATCCTTATTACTCTATTAGATAGTAATCCAAAATTTACTAGTGGAATTAAATGGCCAAAATAACTTCCTTTTTTTTCTTTTTATTTTTTTTTAAATTTATTTGAGAGTGACAGAGAGAGAGAGAGAGAGAGAGAATGGGTGCACCAGGGCCTTCAGCCACTGCAAATGAACTCCAGATGCATGTGCCACCTTGTGCATCTGGCTTATGTGGGTCCTGGGGAATCGAGCCTCGAATGGGGGTCCTTAGGCTTCACAGGAAAGCGCTTAACCACTAAGCCATCTCTCCAGCCCATACCTTTCTTTTTAACTTATCTAGTACTCTCTTCTGTTCTTGGGTGTATGAATAACAAGTATCTTATCTCTTAGTTCACTTTGGAAATGTAAATTTGAAAATGGCAAATATGTGAGAGTGGGTAGAAGAGGTAGGACCCATCTTTGGAAGGATTTCTCTTACTTGGGGATGTGGGTAACCCTTCTCTTCTGTGAATTGTTCTTGTAGTTGGTTCCTTTGTAAGGACTTTGCCTTTTTAAATCCAGGGAACACAGAGCTATTTTGATAGCCTAATCCTGGTAACAAGCAAGTACCAGGATGGGCTAGTGATAAAACTATTGTGTTTGATATTATAAGATCATGACCCTTTCCTGGCCATATTTTTCTTATTTATAAATGAAGACTTTTCAGCTTCTTTACCACCACACCTGAATTTAGAAAATAAATAAAGGAAGGGAGGGAGGAAGGAAGGAAGAAGGGAGGGAGGGAGGGAAGGAAGGAAGGAAGGAAGGAAGGAAGGAAGGAAGGAAGGAAGGAAGGAAGGAAGGAAGGAAGGAAGGAAGGGAGGACACTTCCTTGCTCCTTCTATTGAGGCACAAATATTTTACAAGTTTTCTATACCACCCTTAAGTTTAAAGTTGATTCAAAGCTCTTGTAATGCACCTGCACAATGCTTTTATTATAAAAACATTAAAGTTGATATCACCTGTGCACAAGTTCACAGTATGACCCTCATGTTACGTGTTCGCTGAGAAAGTAAAATGCAGCTCAGCAAATAAAACCATTGTCAAAACCAAAGTCTCAAAGTGCAAACATGACCGCATTTCCACTAGAGGCATTTTGTTACTCTGTGGGGAGCGTGTGATTGACCGTGGTGACGAGGCTGTTGGACTTAAACACAAAGAGCCAGATTAGGACTCAGGTCTGATGGAAGTTGTGGGCAGGTCATTTACTGTGGTAGTTTGAATAGATGGCCCCCAATATACTCAGTGTTTTATTAGTTTGTAGTTTGCATCTGCAGCCACCTGGCTGGTGGCAGTGTCACTGGGTGGATCTTAAGGTGTGGTGGTGGGTTTGAGATTTCAATCTAAAGATAAGCAAAGCGTGCCTAGCTGGAGTTCCTGAGGTGTGCTGTGTGGCTTTTTTGGCTTTTGGCTTTCTCTCTTTCTGCCTGGTCCTCTAAGAGCAGGCCAGCTTCTTCTGCCATTATGGAACGTCCCCTAGATCTATACGCTTCAATAAATATCCCTTCCTCCATAACTGTGTCTGGTCTGGAAGTTCATCTCAGCGAACCTGAAACTGTCTGCTACATTTACTATGACAGATTCTCATTTACTTATTTGTAAAATGGGAAGGCCATCTCTCACACCAATCAGATGTGGTGGGAGGTAGTGTCCCAGGGAGCAGATAGGTCAGCTCTTAATCATCAGGTGATCTGATGAAGCCTAATTCTTTTCCCTCTTTTGTCTGAATGGAAATACCCAACTAGTTGGCAACATGTTTACTTTAGTAATGGATAAAGAGAGAATGAACAAAGATTAAAAATTGCAATAGATGAGAAACCGTAAGGTCATGGTTTGGATATGAAATGCCCTGTGGTACTACTGTGTGGAGTGCAGCCTTTAGGAGGCGGGGCCTAGAGGGAGTAGGTGGGGTCACTGGGGGCATGGTCTTGAGAGGTCTGTTGGGACCTTGACCCCCTCCTTTCTCTTCTCATGGTGTGAGCAGTGAGCAGCAAGTCCCTCCAGAATCACTTGAGGCCCCAGCATAGGGCCAATGCACAAGTCCACATGACTGTGGACAGAGAAAATACGTGTTTCCTGCTTCAAGGTTTTGTCTTCATTTGGCCATAGTGCTGGGAAACTGCCTAGCATCTTTAAAGACTGGATACTGACTGAGTCAACCCAGTGCAAATCTACTGTTAAGCAGTGTATTGCCTTTAAAGCAATTCTATGGGACACAGCGTCAACAAGCACACAGGAGGCTTGACACGAGTGTGATAAGACCTGGGGCTGAAGCTGCATTAGATGTACCAGTCCTTGGGTTCATTCAGAATGCATATTCATCTGTGAATAAACGACCAGTGTTATGCTGATGTAGAAAAAGTGCGGGAGTGCATCTGTGCATGTACGTGTGGGTACATGAATATGACATGTGTGTGCTTGTGAGTCCATGTATATGTGCACATGTGTATATGTTTGCGTAAGGTGTACATGGGGATGTGTGTACATATATATGTGTGTGTGTGTTGTACTTCAAATTCACTAGTGCAAAGAGAACTAAATTAAGCCTTTTTATTTTATTTATTTACATTTTTGGTTTTCTGAGGCAGGGTCTCTCTCTAGCCCAGGCTCACCTGGAATTCAATACGTAGTTTCAAGATGGCCTCGAACTAGACTATCCTCCTAGCTCTTCTGTGTCACAAGTTCTGGGACCAAAGATATGCATCACCTTGCTCAGCTTAAGCTTAACTTCTTTTTAAAAAATTAAATGATAGCATGAAGTACATTAGTCAAAATTGATCATTCTAAAACATTTAGAAAAATAGTACACTAATTATCTTTATTATTTATTTCCCAGCATCTTATACCTCAATGTAAATATAACATTCTTCATCAAAAATGATATTAGTAATAATTGTTTCATAATGAAATACAGTGGACTTCAGTCTTTATATTGGAGTAAATTTGAACATTCTATCATTTCTTGTACTTGGTGTATGAGCCATTTAAAAATTTCTAGGAGTCTAATTATAAAAAAGAAAAGTACAGGGCTGGAGAGATGGCTTAGCGGCTAAGGCACCTGCCTGCTAAGCCTAAGAATGCTGGTTCCAATGTCCAGCGGTTCCATTCTCCAGATCCCACGTTTAGCCAGATGCAAAAGTGAGGCAAGGGTGCAATGCCGCATTTGACCACAAGGGGGCACACGCATCTGTGTTTCGTTCACAGCAGCTGAGAGACTGCTGGCGTGCCCATTTCTGTCTCCCTCTCCCTCTCTATCTCTCTCTGTCTCTCTCTCCAAAAATAAATAAAAAATAATTTTAAAAAATTTAAAAAAAAGAAAAGTACAAAAAAAATGTAACCTGAATTTAGCTATTTTCCTTACCAAACACATAAGGATTTCCAGGGTGAAGAACAGTTAACTCAATGGCCTCCAAAAGACGAAAACTCCACTAAGCATCTGCTGAGCAATGACTCAAATTTTTTATCACTAATGTTCATATATAAAGTAACCAAAATGCTACCAGTTCTGAATGACAACTGTGGGAAGGCAATTAGCTAGGGAAAGCCCAGAGCCGGCCAGCATTTTCTTCATGGGGCAAGCAGTTCATCTTTCTCTCCTCCCTCTGCCTTGAAAGCAGCCGGAGGCAACGTAAGAAATGGGCTAGAAATGGCCTGCAAGCCTCGCTTGCTCAGTGGAGCCCTGTGCATTGGAGAATACCTTTGATTTCTAATCATATACTTGCAGTGAAGAAGGCCGTGGTTCCACGATGTCTTGTGGTTGTATGAAACTTGAACAAATGCAATCACTCATCTGGACAGTGTCAGCAAAGGCCAAACATCTGGATATTTGGAAATAAACACTAAAATTTAAAAAAAAAAAAAAAAAAAAAAAGAAAAAGAAAACAACGATTACGTGATCATTGTGATTACCAGTGAGCATTTGTGTACTTCGTTCCAGGAGTGATCTCAGCATATTGAAAATGTTGAAGACAAAGTAAAAATTAATTTTGTCTTTACACTTTGAATCCAATATCATAAAACCAAGGATGGTGAAGGCAGCAACATTTCTACTAAACAATATATTTCTGGGTTGGAGAGATGGCTTAGCAGTTAAGGCACATGCCTGCGAAGCCTAAGGACCCCGGTTTGATTCTCCAGGTCCCACATAAGCCAGATGCACAAGTGGGTGCCGGCATCTGGAGTTTGTTTGCAGTGGCTAGAGGCCCTGGCATGCCCATTCTCACTCTCCCTCTCTTTTTCTCTCTCTCTCTGTCTCAAATAAATAAATAAGTAAAAATAAAAATCTTTAATATATATATATTTCTTGGCTGGAGAGATGGCATAGTGGTTGTTACAGTCAGTTTCGCATTGCTGGCAGAAAACACTTGACCAAGAGGAGCTTGTAGGAGAAAAAGGGGACTTATTTTAGCCTAAATACTCGAGAGAAAGCTCCATGATGGCAAGGAAAATGATGGCATGAGCAGAGGGTGGACATCACCTCCTGGCCAACATCAGATGGGCAACAGCAACAGGAGAATGTGCCAAATACTGGCAAGAGAAAGCTGGTTATAATACCCATAAGCCCACACCCAGCAATATACTGCCTCCAGGAGGATTCAATGCACAAATTGCTATCAGCTGTGGGCCTAAGGATTCAGAATGCAAAAGTTTATGGGGGACACTTGACTCAAGCTACTGCAATATTTAAGGCACTTACCTGCAAAGCCAAAGGACCCAGGTTCAATTCCCCAGGACCCATGTAAGCCAGATGCACAAGGCGGCGCATGTGTCTGGGGTTTGTTTGCAGTGGTTGGAGGCCCTGGCATGCCCAGTTTCTCTCCCACACTCTCTCTCTCTCTCTCTCTCTCTCTCTCTGTGTGTGTGTGTGTGTGTGTGTCTGTCTGTCTGTCTGTCTGTCTATCTTTCTCTCTCTTGTTCCCTCAAATAAATAAAATTTTAAAAATATTTTGAAAAATAAAGAAAGAATATATTTCTTAACATCCTATACCCTCTTAAAACTATCATGATGAACTCCACAAGAGCGCTGAGTTTGCTTCATATGAGCCACTTTGCAAATTGAAGGATGTTTAAGTCATTCAACAGCCCCGTGAGAATGCAGTGACAGTGACCATCAGCCCACCTCCCAGCTCTGAGTTCTTGTGACAGACAGGAAACCTTCAGAGAGAACAGATACTTCATCACAAAGATGGTGTGGAGTCTGTATTCTCCCCCAGTTTGAATTGTGGTCGTTGATCTGGAGTGTTCTGATACGGAAACGAGATCCTGGTCCCGTAACAAGGCTCTTCCTGCTACTCTCTCTCCTTTTCAGTGTGTTGAGAGACAAAACCAGCTCCCATGCTGAGTTTTAGAATGAGGATAGACCAGAGTCCAGTGCAACCAGCATCTGAATGGTACTTGTGTTCCTTGCGGCCAGAACAGTCTTTGTGGAATGAACTCTGAACCTGGATCTAGAAAATGCCTCACCTGAGCAGTTAGAAGAGTTTACTTTCCAGCACAGGAACGACCCTCACCCCTCTTCCTGGGCTCTTCTTGGTTTCGTCCTGTACACTCACCCCGCTCTGCTCTCTGCCTTTGATTTTCCTTGTGAGAGACACATCTCTACCCTGCCTGCAGCGGCTCCTCCAACTGCACACGCTGTCTTTTTGCTTCAGCTTGTCTTTGCTCCCATCTTACCTAACCATGGAAATGTAGTTAAGCCTCTCTCCTCAACTCTCACTGTCTCTCCTCCATTCCTCCCCTTTCCACTCCAATTTCCCATCAGCTTGCTTCTTTCTTTCTTTCTTTCTTTCTTTCTTTCTTTCTTTCTTTCTTTCTTTCTTTCTTTCCTTCTCTCCTTCCTTCCTTCCTTCTTCTTTCCTTCCTCCCTCCCTCCCTCCTTTCTTTCTCTCCCTTTCTTTCTTTCTTTCTTTCTTTCCTTCCTTCCTTCTTCTTTCCTTCCTCCCTCCCTCCCTCCCTCCTTTCTCTCTCTCTCTTTCTTTCTTTCTTTCCTTCCTCCCTCCCTCCTTCCTTCCCCTCTCTTTCCTTCCTTCCTTCCTTTCCCTCTTTCTTTCTTTCTTTCTTTCTTTCTTTCTTTCTTTCTTTCTTTCTTCCTTCCTTCCTTCCTTCCTTCCTTCCTTTCTGTCAAGCCCCTTGAAGGAAATCTCTAAGACCTTGTCTCGTGCTCTCCTGCACATTTACAGAGTCTCTACCACTGCATCCAGTGTCAGCCTTCCTGTTTGCTGTCAACTCCATTCTTTCTCATTGATCATAGGCTTGGAGTTTTGAGTGCTCCGACTGCAAGTGCTGGTTCTGAAATTTTCCTCACTAGGGCCAATCAGGAAAGGAGCACCTGACCCCACACAGGCCAGCGAAGGGAAATGAATGTCGGGACTTAAATAGGGGTAAAAGTTAGCTTTCTTTCCCTGTTATGGGTGCATCTGAAAATACGGATTGCCTCCTCGCTCTCCCTTCCTGATACCCTGACGTAATGACGCTGGGTAGCAAGTGAAGGAGAAGAGAGCTGCTGACCTGATGGAATGGTGCCATCTCCCTAAGGCTTCTTTTCTTCAGCTTCCCTGCAACACTGAGCAGGCTCTAAGGCTTGATAATGTCTCCAAAAGTGGTTTTCTGAATGTATTGTTTCACTGTGGGTTAGTTTCCAAAGGTAAGAAATAATCAGCCAGGCCATCTATCAGAATCAAAGCTTCAATTATAGAACCAACTGGAAGTGGTGTTCGCTAACATTGTAATTATTCATTTCAATCTTCCTAGTGTAAGCCTTTAATTTCTTATTTATCTCTCCAGCCCATGAACCTCATCTTACATAATTTCTTTTTCTTTTATTAGATTATTAATATTTCTACTATTAAGTTGAATATTCCAAGTGATGTTACTCTTTTTCCTTATATTTTATGATATTTGTGTAGAAATATTAGATCACATTTACACGTTACTTACCATGTGCTAATCGCTGTGGATATATATTAATTCATATATTTCTCACAACGACCCTACCTGCCCCCATTTTATGATTGAGGAAAGTGAGGTCACAGAGAGAGAACAGAGTTCCTCAAGTGTTCATGTGTCTTTTTGTTTTGTTTTGTTTTCAAGGTAGGGTCTCACACTACCTCAGGCTGACCTGGAATTCACTATGTAGTCTCAGGGTGGCCTTGAACTCAGTGATCCTCCTACCTGTGCCTCCCAAGTGCTGGGATTAAAGGCGTGCGCCACCACGCCGGGCTCACGTGTCATTTATGCGTTAGCTTGTTAAACTTAATGTTGGATCCAGTTTCTGATTCAGGAAGGCAATGGTGAGGCCATTTCTGGAATGTTCCTGGGTCATTCTACTGCTCCGGAGACCACTGGAGAAACGATGAGAGAGAGGACGTTGTCCGGGTCTGCATAGCTGGTAAATGAGAGGCTGCGTTCAGTCTCAGAGTGCTGGCTCGAGAGGCGCATCCCTTTCTTTATGTCATAACTAGTCAGATCTTACACCTTCGCAGAAGTGATGATTTCCATAAAAGGCATTTTCTGTACATAATTATGCATATGTGTTTTTGTGGATAATACATGCTTGTATTTAGCAACTATACACTCCACTGAATCCAATGTCTGTCAACAAGAAGCATCCATTAGCAAATTCTTTCATCATTATTGTACTTATTTGAACAATTACGATCATTACTTACTTTCAATAACGGATCTCTGAGCTCATCAAACTCCCCATAACCTGTCATTTGAAAATAATGGGCCTGTGTTTTAAAAGCATATGTAATCTCACAGTTATTTCCTGGAAGGAAGTCAGACTTGCTATAATTTGACATAATGACAAGCATAATTAATGCATGAGGATTCTAAGTTCTTAGTCACCCTGCGCTGCCTCTCACCAGATTCGTGGTTACGGGATCCATGAATGCAGTTCAGGTAGCCAGAGCTTGGAGACCTCGCAAGTCACCGGATTCTGTTGAGAACAGCTGTGCTGCCTTTGAGGCCCTGTCCCTAGACCTGGTGACAGAAGTCTGCTCTTCCCAGAGCCTGGTGTCCCCAGCTATGCCTGCCCTCTATCTTCAGGATCCCTAGGAGGTGACTCCTGCCTTCCTCCTCCTCTTCCGCCTGCTATGCGCGTGCTCCAGTGGGTCGTGCTCCCCTCTTCCTAGTGTCCTAACAAATGAAATGTTCCAAAACATAGCCAGGGATGAGAATCATAACCCTTACCTAGAAATGGATGCTGAGATACAGCATCAGTTTTCTCTGTCCGGTTCCCAAATGCATTTAGCAAATGTGCGCTTCCCACCTGAGTGGCTCTTGCGCTCAGGGCCATTCTCTGGCACTCCTTGGCCCTGCGTCCCATAGCAAGGTTTTCTTTTGTTTATTTTGCTTGTGATTGTGGCGCCCTCTGCTGTTCTTCAGCGCCGTTAGCAAGTGCGTTTGCCCAAAAAAAAAAAAAAAAAAAAAAAAAGATTGAAAACTTGTCTCTTTAAAAGAAGCTAAATAGCTGAAATAATTTATTTCAGTTAAGTGTATTTCAGAGGAGAGCACTCTGTTTCTAGACTTAAAATTATAGTGATTTCCATCTTCTCGGTGCATATCCTAAGCCCCCTCTACCATTACTTTAAATACCCCAGACTCACGCACTGACTTCTGTAGTAAAACACAGGACTATTTTTTTACAGTAGATGTTTATAACTGATCTAGTATTAGCATATTTTAATGTACTCAGTACTCTTTGGAAACTATTTCCTGAACCATAAACTTTCATAACTTAAGACACTCTAGAAATTTCCAGACCAATCTTTTCACAAATTTAAAACCAAAGTTCCAAGCAGCAAGATGAATTTTCAAGTTAGTCTGTGAGGTTCAGATGTGAACCTAATTCACTGTGATATGTTTTTATATTAGTAAATCAAATATATTAATTTTTGGAGCATGAGATATTATAAACTTTCTGGGTTTTTTATTTTAAGCCAAAATAAATAATAAACTTTTAGTTAAAATTTGTGGTAATTTAATTATCTTTGTATTTATTTAATAAAACCTATAAGCTATGACAGATGCCTTAAAAGTCCAGTTTTCAATGTTTATTTTCTTATGTTTTTTGTTATGCTTGCTAATGTGGCTTCTGACCAAAGTGAGTGTATTAATAGAACTATTGTAGCCACTCCTACTCTGGTATTACCACAAACCAAAGACAGTTTGGAAAGTATCTATAAATATTAGTGTTATCTGAATTTAGTCCAGTAAAATAATGCCTATTTGATAAAAACAGAAAAATATTTTATAAAGGATATGAACTCTTGATACAAAAAAAAAATCACAAGTTGGGTTTTAAAATACCAAATATATCTTACAACAAATTATAAGAGCAACCTTGGAATTTCTTTGTTTAGAATTGTTTGAGGTTGTCAGTAGTTTTTAGTGCACAGGAGTACATGTGCATCTGAATAAAGTGTGCCTGATATATTCATATCAAAATATAAAGTATTCCTGGGCTGGAGAGATGCTCAGTGGTTAAGGCACTTGCCTGCAAAGCATAATGCCTGAGGTTAAATTCCCCAGTACCCACATAAGGCCAGATTCACAAAGTGGTTTATGTAACTGGAGTTCATTTGCAGCGGCCAGAGGTCCTGTCACGCCCCCATCTTCATTCATTCATTCATTTATTCATACATTCATTCCCTCTCTCTCTTTCACAGCTTGAAAATAAATAAAAATATTTTTGAAAAACAGAAATTATTCTGGGCTGAAGAGATGGCTTAGTGGTTAAGGCGTTTGCCTGTAAAACCAAAGGATCCTGGTTCGACTCTCCAGGCCCCACATAAGCTAGATGCACAAAGGGGCGCATGCATCTGGAATTCATTTGCAGTGGCTGGAGGCCCTGGTGTGCCCATTCTCTCTCTGTCTCTCTCTGTGCATCTTTCTCTCTCTCTCTCAAATAAATAAAATATATTTAAATTATTCTAATTGGTGAATTATAATGCTGTGAAGTATTATCATACATGGTTTTTAGTTTCTGAATTCACATGCCTTTGCGTTCATGAGAGATATTATCCTTGGTGCTCTGTGTACTTGCCCAACTCTCCTGAATTTTATTCTAAGCTTTAAGATTTGAAATTCTAATCCATAAAGTAATTCCATCTAACACCTTAACATATAGAATTAAAATATTCTCGAGAGTATTTTAATTGATTTTAATTATCTCCTATGAGAGGGAGGAAAGGAGAAATTCAGCAGGTTAAGGACTTGCCCGAGCATGGCACTTAGAATGGGTGACCCCTCAAAAGATTCAGGAGTGTTATTCAAGCTTGTTACTTGGTGTCACTGTGGGTGGAATTCCAGTGCAAAGATGTGCACAGTGCTTGCGCTCTGCCTAGAACTGCTGGAGTACGCTTGCTTGTGTCCTGCTGGCGCTGTCTGTCTGTAGGCTTGGACCCATGAAAGGGGGCCAGCTTCCTTTGCCATGAAGGAACTTGCCCTGCATCTGTAAGCTTCACGTAAGTTCCTTCCTCCCATGAACTGTGTCTGGTCTGGAACTGTGTCTGGTCTGGAGGTTCTTCCCAGGAACTTGAGGCGATGTTTAGATTCTATGGATTCCTGGGCCGGTGCTCACTGTGCCTGAAGATCATCATCTGCGTAGCTTAACAGAGTGTTTGTGAGCTGGAGATTATGAGACAAGGACCTGGGAAGATATATCAGCGTGTAAGAGCTCTCACACAGCAAGCATGAAGCCCTGAGGCTGATCCCCAGCACACACATAAAGAGCTAGGCCATGGTTGTATATGCCTACAACCCCAGTGCTACAATGGCCAGAGACAGAAAGATTGCTGATGCGCCCTGTCAGTCACTCTAACTGAAAAATGGGGGCAGGAAGTCAGGTAGGAGAGCAATAGAGGAGGACATCACCCACATGCATGGACATGAAGCACATGCATGTACACACGCGTGCATATGCCACATGCGTGCATGCACATGCACACACACACACACAGAGAGAGAGGAGGAAAAAAGGACAAATTGGGGTCTTAAAATGTGGGCCACACTCCTCCCCTAGTTCAGAGGTCTCAGACATTGAAGAAGGCTTCCTACAGGGGACAACTCAGAATGTGTGGAAAGTTTCTTGTCATCTTTTGGGGATGTCTGACCATTATCAGAACCAGCTCTTTGCAGTCTTTATGTTTTGCCTTAACATATTTGAAAGTGCTGGAAGGTGTTCACATTATGAAATACTTAAATTTCTCCTTACTCAATCCAGAGTGGCAAAGGTTAAGATATAATTAGAGAGCTGTGTTCGCGATTAGAATGTCAGTGCTTAAAGAACCCTGACTGCTGGCTGAAGCGCTCACTCTTCTGAGGACAGGGGAAGGACAGGTAGCACTCATGTCTTCCGTGGTCCTCATTGCTCCATCCAGTCAACACACTGAGACATCCTTGTGTGCTCAGGCTGTTTCAGCACCCAGAAAGGTCATGTCAAAGTGGAGCGAGCTCTGATGTACAGAGTAAAGCCATGTTACATACACCCTCTGCTCTGCATTTTGTACATACCGTGTCTCTCTCTAGCCATGTTACATACACCCTCTGCTCTGCATTTTGTACATAACATGTCTCTCTCTAGCCCAAAGTGTCTTGCACCCATATGTCTGACTTTTTGTAGCTCTGTCTTGTGTATTTTTATATTTCCTACATGTGAGATCTAACACACATGCATATTAAGTGGGATTATATCAAAATAGAAGTGTTCACTTTGGCAGTTGTGCCATTTAAATAGGGCCTATCAAATAGCAGACAAGTCATTTGGCTACTGCTTTAATCTACTAATGCATTATGAAAAAAAATATTTTTCTCATTTCTAGGGGCTAGGAAGCACAACATCAAGATGCTGGCATCTGATGAAGTATTTCCTGCAGTATCATTCCATTGTGGTACATGATAGAGTGAAAGAGAGAGTGCACACTGACCATTTTGTCACAACCTCACTGTTAAAAAGACTGCATTAAGGGCTGGAGGGATTGCTTAGTGGTTAAGGCATTTGCCTGCGAAGCCAAAGGACTCAGGTTCGATTTCCCAGGACATATAAGCCAGATGCACAAGGGGCACATGCATCTGGAGTTCATTTGCAGTGGCTGGAGGCCCTAGCACACCCATTCTCTATCTGTCTCTCTTTTCTCTATCTCTCTGCACTTGCAAAAAATAATCTAAAGTTTTTTTTTTTTTTTTTAAAGACTGCATTAATTCCTTCATGTGTGAAGCACACAACCCACATCACTCCTCAAAGGTCGTTCCTCCTAACATTGTCACAATAGCAATCAAATCTCACCATGAGGTCTGGAGGAGTCAAACATCCAAAGCCAGGCACCTACTAAAGGACAGAAATTGTAGCCAATTTGTCTTAGAAAAACTCAAACATTCAGTGTTCTGTGAGGGCAGTTGGTAAAACCTGCAGTGGATATTTTCAGACTAAAAACTGTAAAATCACAGCCCACAACAAAATTGTTAAGGCTTTTGATCAAGCATTTATCTTTTTTTTTTTTTTTTTGAGAGAGAGAGAGAGACAGAGAGACAGAGAGAAACAGAGAGAAAGTCAGGAAGAGGCAGGGAGAGAAAGAATGGGTGCACCAGGGCCATTTCAGCCACTGTTAATGAACTCCAGACACATGCACCCCCTTGTGGTCAAGTGTGGCATTGCATGCTTGCGTCACTTTTGCATCTGGCTAAACGTGGGACCTGGAGATCAAACGGGCATTCTTAGGCTTGGCAGGCAGGCGCCTTAACCACTAAGCCATCTCTCCAGCCCTCAAGCATTTACAAGAGGTTCAGGTCCCCCATCCCCCTGGTGGAATGGGAAAAAAAAAAAAAAAACCTTGACCTGACCCTGTTGAGAGGCAAGCACAGAAGCTTTCTCATCTGGGTTGAAGATCCTCACCTTCCCATGACAGGTTTTCCTTTCTCTCTGTGTTTCCAGTTTTCCACCTGAAAAATTGATAATTAATAAATCTCCATGAATTGACTTTCATAGTTAAGAACACCTGAAACCCAAGTGCCTAGAGTAGCAGTTGCCATGTAGATGTTGTTGGCTGTTTCTTATGGCATACGATTGATGTACACTTACTTGTCAGATTTAGTAAATAAAAATATGGAACACCAGTTAAATTTGATTTCCAGGCATGTAGCATATAATTTCATCAGTTTAAATTTGTGCTGTGCAATATTTGGAACAAACTGATACCCCAAAAATGATTTCATCACATAGAATTGAGATTTAACTAGGTGTTCTATATTTAGTTTGTCAAACGGGTTGGGTAAATGACTAAACCTTCATGGAATTGCTGCTTTAAAGGATTATTTTCATTGATCCCACAAAGTGTGTGAGCCCTTTCCAACAAGGAGCCTTTTCTAATTAACTGAACACCTTGTATATTGCATCTTCTCTTGCTGCATGTGTGTACAGGCGGTGAGATGGGAGGCTGCTCTAGGAAGCAGAAAGCCGCATGATGCAGTTATTCAAATTTCCAGCATCAGTGCCCATGGTGGACTGTAGGGTTTCATATTCACCAGATTTGCCAGGATGCCTTAGAAAGGCCGATCGGAGTTTATAGTGGATCCTAGAACTACTATCTAGGAGATGCTAGTTGTGATACACCTTGCTTGCCAGGGTGCACTCACCAGCTGGTTAAAATCCATATCCTTGTTCAACAGTGACGCTAAATTAACCCTTCGTGTTTCAGAGCCATCCCAAGACTTTCTTTTTATCTTTTTCATTGGTGGTAACTGTCTGAAGGTTTAAATGCATCTCGGTATTTAGAGTTTCTTTTAATTATTGCTTTATTTCATTTTGTGTGCATGAGAGACAGAAGACAGAGAGAGAGAGAGGAGAGCGCACGGCAGGCTCAGGCTCATCTTTGCACCTCGCTTGAGCAGCTCTAGGTCTGGACCTCTTTCTGCTCTTGCTCTTTGCTATGTTGCTCTTGCTTGGAGCTTTCTGGAAATTTTCCTGCCTCCACCTCCCACCGCACCAGTCAGCATCAGCTTGTCAGTGTACTGAGATGGCAGGAGACTGGTATGGGTTGAGATTTTTTGTTTTGTTTTTGTTTTTTGAGGTAGGGTCTCACTCTAGCCCAAGCTGACCTGGAATTCACTATGTAGTCTCAGGGTGGCCTCGAACTCACGGTGATTCTTCTGCCTCTGCCTCCCCGGTGCTGGGATTAAAAGTGTGTGCTATCACGCCCAGCTGGGTTCTGATTTTTATGTGGGATCTGGGGAGCGAAATCTGGTGCTCCAGCTTGAGCAGTGACCACCTTATCCACTGAGCCAGTTCCTAAGCCCTGTTTTTTGCTTACGTTTTGTTTTTGTGCTAAATTTTTAGTCCCTAGAAAGCTTTAAATTTAAAACTTACTAAGAATCATATAGATTTTTTAATGAACACTTTGTATAATTGAGAAAAGCACAACTATAGTTCATGTGCATTTAAATGCCATATTTCAACATCATCTCAAGAAATAAGTGATGAAATGAAACACACATTTCTATTCCTTTTCCACATTTCTTTTAAATGTGAAGAGTCACCGAAGTCACATATGGTAATGATTTGAGATTTGAAATGATATACAATTATGCTCATCTTAATAACACTCACTGACTCATGTTTGTCGGTCTCAACTCAGTTTGTCTTCCTAGAAAGCAGGAATATTAATGCTCTTTCTGCAGCAGAACTATAACTCTGGAAAGTTGAACATCATCATTTGCTTTGGAAATATTATCATACTTTTAGCAAGATAACAGTATTCGCCACACGGCGGTGTCCCTTTTGAAGATCCAAGAGGAGATTGCCCCAGGGTTGTGTGTTGTACTGGTCTGGTTAGCCATTTGGGGGTATTTAAACTGAACTCAAAATCATTTACATTTGAATGTAATGAATACACCCTGTGAATTTCATGTTGCAAAAATAAGCCAGGGTATACTTGGTGTGTTTGTGGCCTCATTTTCCTCTGGTTTTAAACATGCTCTCCAGCAGAGCCACATTAACCTTGAAACCAATGAGCGTTACACTTCAGAACATGCGAGCCTGGGTCCTCCAAGGTTGGGGGAGAGACCTAACTTTAAAGAGGATACCAGATCTCAGGCTCACCTGAACTGAGAGACACTCCAATTCCAAAGTGTAATTTACTGTCTTACTTACATAATTATTACTATGTCTCAATAGTTTATCTAAATTATGTCTATGAAGTACATAATGACCCTGGACCCAATCTTGATCCCCCAAGACTTTGACCCTAGGAAACATGGGGTGGTGAGTGGAAGTGGGGATTGTGGACAGATGGCGGAGGTAGCAGGTGGAGCTTTGGCTCAGGGCTCAACCCTTGCCTGAGGCTGCTCACTGCCCACCAAGAGCCAATTCCCACCATCCTCTTTATTCTTTTCTGTTTCATTTCATCAAAATTGTTTTACCTGGAGACACGCAATTCAGAAGGGCTCCAGTCCTGGCATCTAATTCTTTCTCATAATCTGAAGATAAAATGCTAAGTCCAGTGACATCTTATCCTATATACTTTTTTTTTTGGGGGGGGGAACAATACTGCAATTACAGTGTGAACTGACACTGGCGGTGTGCCTCAGAAGTACAGTAGTTTTCTCCCACAGCTCCATTGGAACTATCAGTAATGCCCCACTTGCTGGATGGACTAATGAATGGGGTGGAATTGCTCCATTCTAAGTGGTGGGTATAAAATGGGAAGAGAAGATGTGGCACCTTTTCAGGCATTACCACATTCCAGTTCCTGCACATTTGACGTCACAGTGTCCTCTGATACTTCAAATGATATTCAATGGTTTTCTTCCTTTTAGCGACAGACCTAGCGCAGGAGGCATGTCTAGGACGCATGGATCTCATAGCCAGGGAGCTCACCTGTGGTCTGTAAAGTGCTAATCACGTAATAACTAGCCTTATGGGATCTCAGAAGGAGTCTCAGGAAAGTAATGCCTATCTTTTCAGGGATTTCTAGGATCTGATACTGCAGGAAAGGCCCAGTACACAGTCATGTCAAACACAGAACTCTCATGAATGTTTTAATAGGCTAAGGGGCAGGGTTGGCTACACGTCTGTTTTTATGGACTGTGTTCTAGAGCACTTAATCTTGTAAACATAGTTCAAACCAATGTATCCGGCTGCTCTCCTGAAGAAGAGAAGGAAAAATCTCTTTCCAAAAGGGATATACATTCTGTGGGACAGAGTTTTTGATGGGGAGGTGCAGGGGGTGTGCACGGTACCATTTAATTGGGAATGAAGGTAATAGACGGCTGTGTGTATGCACTCGCCTCTCCATACAATTGCTCTGCAGCACTGAGGCACGTAGCCATTGTTCTGTGAGATCTGTGGTCCTGACTCTGTCCGTAACCCTTCAGCATGACTTCCTTTCCTCCCCAACACACACACTATAATCATTTTCATCCTATCTCTTGGCCTTCAGGGTAAAAAAAAAAAAAAAAACAAGCAGCTGTAAATCATGAAGTATCCTCCCTGTCCAGGATTTATGGTAAAATATCTCTAAATACTCCAGTCTGTGGTTAATGAAACCAATGTAATTTTTTCTTTCTGGGCAGTCTCAGGCCTTTCTTATGAATTTACATTATCCCACTTTTGAGGACTGTTGTCTGTGTTATGAATTTCAAACGCCTGTTTTTAAGTTCTCCTTGCATCCCTCTTTCCCTGGGGGCAATGCATGGAGGAAGCTGTCTGAGCTGCCTCAACGGTGGAAAAACATAATAAAAGTAAGGAACCTCTGAGGAGAGCAGCCTTGTAGTATCATGAAATATGATTGTGTTACAACAGCTCAACTCTTGTCTGAACAAACCTGGAAAGCATGCTTACTGCGGGATGAAGCAAGCAAGCAAGCAAGTTATTTGTTCCTTGATATATTCAAAAGTGGTAAGTTCTGAATGATTTTCAGGAGCATGCAGAAATCCTGGGCATGGCAGTCTATTCTCACTTTCCATTACGAGTCTTACTAGGAATCAAGTTACACAAAAACTTAGAAAATAGGCAAAGAAAGGGTAACATGTAATTTCAGTGTCACTGGCTAGCAAGACCACCCAAGATCTGTGTACTTATACAGGGAATGTAACTCTGACTGAATAAGTACTATTGACTAGAAGCTTAGGTCTATAATGTCACATGCCAACATGGAGATTTTTGTTCTAGAAAGTTCAACATAAAAAGGATTTTTGCCCAGCGAGGTGGCGCTCGCCTTTAATCCCAGCTCTTGGGAGGCAGAGGTAGGTGGATCACCATGAATTCGAGGCCACCCTGAGACTACATAGTGAATTCCAGGTCAGCCTTGTAGGGTAAAACCTTACCTTGAAAAGCAACAACAACAACAAAAAAAATAAAATGGGGGGGTGGGGGTGGGGTAGGATTCTCTTTCCTGTGCAACAGTGCCTTGAGTTTTTGTAGCTGACTCAGAAACCTTATTCCAAAATTCTTTCTTTACTCTCTACAAAGTATGTTCTCATTTGCCAATGAATCGCCCATCCATCTTGCTGTATCCCTCATTAAAGAAGACCTTTATACTTGTTCATTCTGCTTTTATGATTCCTGTTTTTAAACCTTTGAAAGTTACGCTTTGGCTTGATTAGTATATGGTGTTTTTCAATGACAGCTTTCTTTTCCATGAAAGCCACATGTAAAACAAAATTATGGCTGCTCTGAACAGAAACTGGAGAAAGCATGTTGGACAGTCTGAAATACGGCGTCTCCCAGACTACGAATTCAATGCCTTTACCTGACTTTTCTTTTAGGAGTTAAAATCACGGCTCTGCCAGTGAAGCTGTGGCCTCAAAAAAGTTCTCCCACTTTCACTGTGTTCCTTTCCTTCTCTCTCAACATTATGCATGTTTTAAAGCTGAAAACCTAGACTTCTGGGAGTTCAGACTATAGAAGTGCTCCATTCTCAATAACATTAACATCTTGTGAATTGTACTGTTGAAGTCTTAAATATACAACAGGAAAAATAGGAACAAATCCACTGATTACTAATTTGTTTATTCGTTAATTACAGAATCTGTTTATCCCATTTCAGTAAGAAACACTCCTGTGTAATTGAGCCTGACTCCTCATTGTAAACTACAGATTTTGTATTTTAATGATCATTCTGCTTAGTAATTCAAGTCATGACTTACCAGGAATAAATATATATACCATTAACAGCTTCCAAATGTAAATAGTGGATGACTTATGAATTACTGTTCTACCCTCATGCCAGACTATAATGTCTAAGAAACTCAGTATTAATACCCACTCGTGGCCACCACCAGCTAGATTAGCACTAAGGAAAAAAAAGAGACAGCCTGTACTTTGAGTCCAAATTTTGTGTGGCATTTTTTTTTTACTCTAGAGAACCGATATAAAATGCAAAAAGAAAAAGAAATTAAATAAGGAAGATATTATGATATATCTTGAATGAGACAATGACACCTTATTTAGAATGATAATATGCAACTGTGAATTTTTATGGAGTTTTAATATGTAGTAGAAGTACTAGAATCAATGTTAGAAGAGAGGTATTAGAACCACAGAAGCTGGAGAGGACATTATTTTGGAATGTGTAGTAAGTATTTTACCTGACACGTCCTTTTCAGCTTGACAGCAGCCCAGAAGGGCTGATGATATTTCAAATGGCAAAGTAGAGGCTTGAAAAGAGAGACTTCCTGAGTCATGCATCTGGGTTGATACGGGGCATTGGTGCAGGGCAGTCTGATCAACTTATACCACAAAGGAGAACCCACACGCTCTAGCGGAGTCCTGGACATTTCTGTCACAGAACAAATTATTCACATGCCTTTTGCTTTGTAGAAATGATGCTGACACCTTTGTTGGAATTTGTTTTTTAAATCGTAGCTCTTTGAAGATCTCAGGAGATGAAAGATCCACACACAATAATTGGCCCATCAACATTTTGCCATGGATGGTAGAGGATGGGGAAAAAAAAAAGGCCATCCAAATTGAGGGAGAGAGGACTAGTCAGAAAGAATGGGCTCAGTGGCAAGGCAATGAAGAAGGAAGAATGAAAGAAGGTACTAAAAGGGAAGATCAAAATAAAAATGCTTTACATACATAGATTAAAGACTTTCCATGAAAACAAGCTTTTTTAAGAGAAGGATGGCCTTTCTTGTGGCACCATGGATAAAGCACTCTCGGGAGTTGTTGTTGTTGTTGGTATGGACTTACCCCCTGCTGGCCAAAATAATTTATTTTCATGAGTATAGCAGTCCTCTCTATTCTCCTGGGGATCGTTCCTAGTAGAGCCCAATGGATGTTGAAAACCACAGATCTTACCAAATGCTCTGAAGATGGTGCATATACATTAACTGCCATAAAGTTTAATTTTTTAATTCTTTTTGCTAAGATTTTTTTTTAATTTCGAGAGAGAGAGAGACAGAGAAAAAGAGGAAGAGGCAGAGAAAGAATGGGAGTGCCAGGGCCTCTCAGCTGCTGTGAACGAACTCCAGACGTGTGCGCCCCCTTGTGGGCATGTGCGACATTGTGAGCTTGCATCACTTTTGCGTCTGGCTAAACGTGGAACCTGGAGATTTGAACAAGCATTCTTGGGCTTCACAGGCAGGCACCTTAACCGCTAAGCCATCTTTCCAGCCCCTTAAAGTTTAATTTTTAATTCAGGGACCAAGAATAATTACTAATAATGAAAGTGAACCATATAAAATTATAACAAATGTAATGAAATATGTAAAATTTCTTTACTACTTAGTTCCAGAATTTTGTACCTAGTACTTATGGATAGTGGTTGGTTGTGCATAACCAAAATCTTAGAAGATACAGGCTGTTGTGCCGGTGAAGATTGTGAGAACCTTCTGGACTCTTATCCATTCAACAAATCAGCTTTCTGGGTATTCCCTAGGCACTGAGGAAGCAGGGTGCACAAAATCCATATGGCATCTATCCTTCACGATCTATGTGTCTTATATAGTGTTCTGCCAAGTTTGTTTGTTCGTTTAGTAAAAGATGACTCTGTACTAGGAATTGTTTCCAGAACTTTGAGATATACCAGTGAACAAGGTAAAGTCACTACACTTCCGAACCATATATTCCAGAAAAGGAGGAAAACTTAAGAATCAAATTATGAAATATGTGGAAAAAATAATAGTATTCTGGAAACAGAGAAGTTTCATCCTGAACAAAGGAGAGAGGAGATCTAAGTCATGCTGAGAGCTCAGAAAGATCAAGACGGTAGTTGATTAATTGAAGTAATTTTATTTTTGTTTTTGTCTGTTTTTAAAATTTATAAAATAATTTTTAAAATTAGAAAAACAAAATGCCAAGAAGATATCAGATGAATAATCTTTAATAAATTTATGCCCAGGTCTAGCAAAATATATGTGCTTTCCAAAGATCAGGCTTAAAATTTCAGTACCCACTACTCTAGAGAAATGCCACATACAGTTTAAAAATTAAAAACAAAAATGAATTTCTGTCTTCCTTTGATAGATCTACTTCTGACTGCCTACAGACACTGTACTCAGTAGTGGCAGTTTAGCCCTGGAAATGAGACAGGTGAAAAAAAAATTTAAGCTGGGCATGGTGGCTGAAGTAAAAGTATCACTGTGAGTTTGAGGCCACCCTGAGACTATAGAGTGAATTCCAGGCCAGCCTGGGCTAGAGCGAGACCCCCCCCCAAAAGAGCTAGCCTTGGTGGGGCACACCTTTAATCCCAGCACAGGAGGCAGAGGTAGGAGGATCGCTGCAAGTCTGAGGCCAGCCTGAGACTACAGAGTGAATTACAGGTCAGCCTGGGCTAGAGCGAGACCCTACCTTGAAAAATGAAAAAATTAAAAAATGGATTTCTGCTTTTTTAAGAGGCAAAGGCAAAACAATTGCTAGAAGTTACTAACTGCATAATGACTGGCCTTTCATTGCGCTTCAATTATTTCTGTTCTAACATTTAGGAAAAGGGAAGGGTTCCCTCTACTGCTCACACTGAGGTCTGCTTCCATGTAGTTGCCAAGGCATCTCGATACCTATTAGGCACTTTCACCGTAAAAGCTCCCCCATACTCCACTCCCAGTAAGAAGATGTGGAGTTAACTGGCTTCCATACTTCAGATACACAGCAGTAGCGGTGATGTTTCAACACCCGCCCTGTGCTGGCCCATGTAACCGCCTTTGGTTCTACTGGGGCAGCTTGCAGAGCTTTTTTCAGTCCATCCATGGAACAAGCAGAGAAAATCAGATGAAGCAACAAGGCCATTATTGGCGCCAAGCTATGTGGCATATTTGAGCTGGAGAAGAGAAATGATCTGAGGTCGGGACGGAAAGCAGAGACCGTGATCCTCCTCCGTTCTTTCTAGCTGCCTCAGCTGCTCCCCTCAGATCCCAAGGAAGGATGCACTCACTTTAGGGTGAAAGAAAAGCCAACGTTATATGACCAGGGGGACTACCTGAGTACATGTGAATCCCTCAAGAAGTCGTAACAGAGGCACCAGAAAGAGGGCAAAGGTTTCAACAGGCATGGATGGCAATATTCCTGTATGAAAGATAAATCTTGCTCACAGCCTTCATCCTTTTTAAAAAGAAAATACAGGGCTGGAGGGATGGCTTAGTTGTTGGGGCATCTGCCTTGCAAAGCCAAAGGACCCAGGTTCAATTCTCCAGGACCCACATTAGCCAGATGCACAAAGGGGCACATATGTCTGGAGTTCGTTTGCAGTGGCTGGTGGCCCTGGTGTGCCCATTCTCTCTCTCTCTCTCTCTCTCTCTCTCTCTCTCTGAAATAAATAAATAATAAATAAATAAATAACTTAAAAAATAGGAAACTCATGGATGCAAATGTTTAAAAAGGAAAAAGAAAATACAGCAGAAATAACTGAGTCATGAATATTTCAAAAGCCCATAGAGCCAGTGACCCACTAGGAAAGGGTTGTACCTTAAGCCACCCTCCTGTCAGAATACATTCTTGTCTAGAACACTCCTGAGCTTTGCTAAGAGCCTGGCGAGTTGCGTTCCAGACGGGAAGCCAGTCTGCAAGCTGGGGCTGTTTCCTACTTTGTCTTCAGCATTGCACAATTTGATACCTCAGCACACTGATCCCTCTGAATTAACAGCTAGGCCAAAACTGTTCCTGCTCAGAAATGATTTCTTTCACCTTGAGTAGACTATTTTGAAGATTTTGCTATTTGTCATATTTCCGCATGCTATTTTTTTGTCACTAACCTAAGTGCTTCTGGTTAGTATTTTTGCACATATCTGCCCAATACAACTGCGTGCCCATGCTGAGTTATCACTTGTGGGTGTAGACAGATATTCTGTTAGGATTTTGGACATATAGGTTACAATACTACTTTCCCAACTCACCAGCCCCTCCCTTGACTTAAGCCACACTTGCCGACTTGCTGAGGCCCAAGTACCTCCTTTCACAAGGTGGGAAAAGTAAGAATATGCCAGCACTTTGCATAAGGAATTAGAAAGAGCCCATACGGCCAAATGTTTGACTCTCAAATATAAAACACAATAATATTGAAACAACTAAGATACATTAAAATCTAGTGTTTCCTATTGAGAGTACACTAAAGATTACTGTATCATTACTTATCTTTTCATCTATACAGTAAAAAATAACTTCTTGCAAAATTAAATGAAAGAACATATAACTGTTCAAAGTGGAAAGCTCAGTTTCTAATTCAATTCTGATATGTCAGATAGCCTGTGTGGACATGTCTAATATGAATAATAGATTATTTAAATATATATATGCAAAACCCATGTTTTTAAAAATATTACTTTTTTATTTGCAAGCAGAGAGAGAGAGATAGAGAGGAGAGAGAGAATATGGGCACACCAGGGCCTGTAGCTACTGCAATGAATTCCAGATACATGTACCACTTTATGCATCTGGTTTTACATAGGTACTGGGGAATTGAACTCAAATTGTTAGGCTTTGCAGGCAAGCACCTTAACTGCTAAGCCATCTCTCCAGCCCCGCCCATGTGTTTTGTTTTAATGCAGCATGAGATCACAACTATAGATTACTATAAAAACAAGTTTATTACTTGTTTTTCTGATAATTGCAATTTTGAGGTCTTTTCTATGTATTTGTATCTTACAAGTCCACATCATTTTTCTGCTTCATGTGAATATAAGGCAATTTTTTTCAACAAACTAATGGACACTTAAGTTGGTTTTGATTTTCCACTATTATGTTTTGTTTTGTTTTAAAAATATGAAAGAAAAGAATATAAGTCAGCAAGATCTGTTAGGAAGGATGTCAAGATACAATAAAATTCTAAGGTTTCTGTCAGCAAATAAGCGCTTGGGAAAGTGTCTCAGGAGCTCCACGAGGGAGCCCAATGGGGGCGCTGTAGAAGGACATTCACAGCCACAAAGCCAAGAAAATTCGACTATACCAGTTAGAGAGGTGCCTCATTTGGTCCCTCCCATTATAAAGTTCCTGGTTACATGATGGTGAATTTGTTGACTAATTCTTTTTGGTTGGGCTTAAGTTCTGTTGCCGTTTTTGTTGTTGGTGCTGGTTGTTTTTAATGTAAATATTCTTTTTTCCTAGTTATATGAATGTTTAATAATTTACATATCGACACGGAGGTAATTGTGGAGGAAATGGTTTGTAGTTTTGAATCTGCGTCAAAAGAATCTATTCAGGATGTTGGGGTGGGTAGAGCGATGTAGAGAAAACAGAAGCAAAAGCTTGAGCAAAATGGTAATGCCCAGAGCTGTTGGCAGTACATGGAGATTCACTGAAGTAATCTCTCTAAAATCTATGGTTTGCATGTGTGTGTGTGTGTTCACATATGATGGGTCCACATGGGTGTGTGTGTGTTCACGGTTGAGGGGTCCACATGTGTGTATGTGCATCTAATGCAGACATTCTTAAGGAAAAACTTGTTGAATTTTGCTTATGTTTCCAGATCAAGCCAGGTACTAAGTGGTATACCCAGGGAGGTTTGGGGCCAGATACTATTTTATGTCAAAGACAAATAAATAAATAAATATCAAAAAAATTTACAACACATGCAGTTGTCTTGTACCCATACATAAGTTTCCATAAGTAAATGTGAGAAAAAAAAAAAAACAAGCAATTCTATTTTAGTAATGAAAAAATCCACACAAAGGGTAAACAAAGATGATTTTGAGAGCATTTGCAAGCATATAAAATTTTGCTAAATCTCGTCAATGAAATCAATATTAAAACCACAATACTTTTGCCCAATCAGATTGGAAAACAAAGAACTGATATTGTCTGCCTGACGTGATGAGTAAAAGTGTCTATTTTGAAAATGTGAATACTGGCTAATTTGTACTCCAAAGGGCTTGGGAATGATTGTAAGTGTACCAGAAATGTATAAATAGTCTATTTCTCCACATAGCATCAAAATTTAACAGTGTCAGTTCCCACATTCTTGTCCTCTTACACATCTTTGACTCCCTTTTTTGGGAATAAGCAAGACCTGTGGGTGCGATGGGATTTCTCTCACTCTCCAGGTTGGGCGCTTCACTTAGGCTATGCAGCTCTTACACGTAAGTTCCCACGTCTGCTCGTTGCACTGTGCTCTGAGAGTGGGCTCTTATCCCAGGTGGATCTAATCACATGAATGCTTTCAGAAGGAGATAAGGAACTTCATAAAGAGAGAGATTTTCCTACTGGTCTCAGAGAAATGGCCCGTGTGTTATGGGAAAGTCTATAACTAAGTAGCAAGGACCCATGTGGGTTCTGTAGGAGCTGAGAGAGGCCACCAGTTAGCTCCAGTGAGAAAGCAGGAAGCTGAGTTTTCTGCCCCTAGAACTGAATTCTCCCTATAGGAAGGAGTCCCATCCACCCAACAAGCTGACTGAAACCATGTGAGTGCCAAAGCAAAGGACTTGGGTGAGTCCCCTGCACACACACACACACACACACACACACACACAGATACTAAATGGTGCGCTAAGATATATTGTTTGTGATAATTTGTTACATAGCAATGGGTGACTAATATATCCAGCAATTGTACTTCTAGAAATATATCAGACAATATAATCTGATAGATACAGTATGGCACATGTGCAATTATTTGGTACACAATGAGTACCATGATATGATAAGCTGATAGTTCAGTGACAATTAGAATTTTGCTCCGAGTATCTTACCGGTTCTGCCTCAGAGAGGTCATTCTCGCTTTCTTAAAGGAAACTCATTGTAGCACACACCATACTATCAAGTGAAGAGGATTTGGTGTGTGCATGCTTTAATTGAATCATTTAACTGAAGGAGAAAGCTTTCTAACAAAACTCTGTGGCTGAAAGCCAAAAATGTGTTTCAGGAAAAAGAAGGAGCCTCTAGTTCCTTCAGCAGAAAATGCTTGTTAACTGGAGCACTGAATCCTTGGCTGTTTAAAGGGAAACAAAGCCAGGGGTTAATGCTTTCAAATGTGGTTGCCTGAAATCATTCTTTCTCTGGAAAACTAAATTCAAGATGGCATCTGCTGAGACGGAATATGTTTTTGAGGTTTCTTAAGGCTGAATGTATAAATTATTGTCCTGGTAATGTATAATGAGCTCTACTTGTGTGTGGTTTGTGCAAGTGGTCTTCTCACACACTCAACACTTAAAGGCCTTCCCACCTGCTCCCAAATATGATGAGTGAGTCGCTCACACACTAGAAACACTTAAAGGCCTTCCACCTACTCTGAACTGGGAACATTTTGTTTGTGACCCAAATGTTTTGTGACCATAAAGCCACATTTACTTTGATCACTTCCACACTGTTAACAGAAGACACATTCCAGGACCCTAGTGGGTACATGAAGCCAAAAGTAGTACTAAACTCTCTCTCTAAGCACTGTGATGCTGCTTACAGTATTCAAACTGAAGACAGTTAATGAGGGACTGATGGGTGGATAGTGTATGCAGTGTGGATACGCTGGGCAAAGGACTGATTTACATACTGGGCAAGGTAGAGCTTGACAACACAAGACTCTCACACTTCACTCAATGGTGCACAGATTAAAACAATTATTTTTATGGAATTGTCTGTATCATTGGACTGCATTTGTCCAAAGGTAATGGAAGTGCAGAAAAACGTCATGCGTAAAGAGAAGTATTATAAAGCTAATTGAACACTAAATGCACCGTGTGACTCTTCTCTTGATCTGCCTGCTACAGTTTGGAATTAATTCTCCCTTTCATTATATCTCAGTGGGATCTTGAAATGAAAGCTAATAAACATGTTACTAAATGGGTGAAGAGATGAGGCATGTTGGGGCTGGAGAGATGGCTCAGTGGGTGACAGCACTTGCTGCACAGGCATGGGGACCTGAGTTTGAGCCCTCGTACTGCCTAGAGCTTCCATCAAAACAGGCAAGGCAGGCTGGAGAGATGGCTTAGTGGTTAAGGCGCATGCCTGCTAAGCCTAAGAACTGGGTTCCAATCTCCAGGTCCCACGTTTAGCCAGATTCAAAGTGACGCAAGGGTGCAATGCCGCACTTGCCCACAAGGGGGTGCACGCATCTGGATTTCGTTCACAGCAGCTGAGAGACTGCTGGTGCGCCCATTCTCTATCCGTCTCCCTCCCTGTCTGTCTCTCTCTGTGTCTCTCTTCAAAAATAAATAAAATAAAAAAATTTAAAAAAAAACAACACAGGCAAGGCTACAGACGCCCACTACCAGAGTACAGAGGGAAACACAGGAGGGAGGGTCAGTGGGGCTCTCTGGTTAGTGAGTGGAAGGGAAAGTTACAAGCTCCAGGGTCAGTGAGAGAAAACCGCATGAAGGAAAGAAAGTGAAAGTGGCAGAGGAGAACAACCAGTGTCGTCTTCCAGCCTCTGCACTCATGCATGTGGGGCATACACCTGCACACCCACACGTACTCCTCTTCCAGCCTCTGCACTCATGCATGTGGGGCATACCCACCTGCACACACACACACGTACCTACACCCCCCCACACACAGACGGCACACATGCAAAAATTCATTAAAAGTAATCATTGTAATTTTAAAAAGCAAACTTTTGTATATTAGTTTTTTGTTTTTAATCTCAGGAAATGAAAAGGGAGATGATGCTTGCATGACAGTTTACCTCAATCAATCCTAAAGTATGCTAAAATCTTTTTTATTTATTTAGAGAGAGAGAATGGGCATGCCAGGGTCTCTAGCCACTGCAAACAAACTCCAGACACATGTACCACCTTGTACATCTGGCTAACGTGGGTCCTGGGGAATCGAACCAGGGTCCTTAGGCTTTGCAGGCAAATACCTTAACCACTAAAGCCATTCCTCCAACCCAAAGTATGTTAAAATCTTACTATGTTTGTCTTAGCCATTCTTGTCCACTGTATATGTACTAATTAATTCATTCAGTTTTCCCAGGAACCAAACTCTGTTCCTGTTACATGAATGAAATAATAGATAAACAGAGTAATGACTGGGTTTACTTCCTAGCCAGGAGGAGTTAGGGACTGGAACCAGATGGACTGTCCTGAGATACACCTCCTTAAACATCACACGTTCTGCTTGTGTCCACTGTTGCCATGCTCCCAGTCAAGGAAGCGTGCCATCATCAACAAGGCTCTGGAACGCAGCCCTCGACTCGCACCCCGCCGTGGAGCTATTCTCTGTGTAAGCAGCAAGGATATACACACGCCCAGCCCTTCCTGAAGAAGTGCTGCCCGGGCAGCTCACAATCAGGCCTTTCACTTGCCATGCACGTGTCCACTTGGAGTGTCTTTCCACTGGTGGGAGAAACTTTGGTGCAGGCAACAAGTGCCTTCTGTTTGAAAATAAAGCACAAGTAGCCCCTGTTCTAGCTTCAGCCTGTTTGCAAAATGGAGTCCAAGTGGAAGGCAGGCGCGCTCTTCATCCGAATCGCTCATGCGGTGTGGCTCCTACTTTGGATAACTACAGTGCTGAGAAAGAAAAATGCTCCCTGATAAGAGCTTGTCCTTCTGTCCCGGTCCCATGACAGGCTAGATCTCATGTTCTCGGCAACAGAAATCTCCTTGAGTTAACGATATAATGGCTCACTCTGCTCTTTTAAGATAAGTTCTGCAGCATAATGACCTTTTTACCCTTGTATGCCTGTGTGTGTGAGAGAGGAAGGGAGGGTCACGGTAAGTCTACAGCATACAGTAATTCTCCAGGCTGAATTGAATAAATATTACTGTTACTCTATCTTGTGACTTTCAATTTCCTGATAATACTTTCTATTAGGTACTTAATATAGTTTGGAAGCTATAGATATTGAAGGATAAATGTGACCTTGTGTGCTATTTTATTGTTTTATCCATGGAAATATGTAGCAAAATGGATAGAATGACCTGGGAAACACTATATGTGTTTTAAGAAATAGGGCTCGAGAGATGGCTTCGTGGTTAAGGCACATGCCTGTGAAGCCTAAGGACCCCGGTTTGATTCTCCAGGTCTCACATTAGTCAGATTCACATGGTGGTACATGTAGCTGGAGTTTGTTTGCAGTGGCTAGAGGCCCTGGCACGCCCATTCTCACTCACGGTCTCTCTCCTCTCTGTCTCTAATAAATAAATAAAAATTTAAAAAGCAAAAAAAAGAAATAATCTAGGTGGGAATGGTGCCATATGCTTTTAATCCCAGCACTTGAGAGGCAGAGATAGGAGGATTGCCATAAGTTTGAGGTACAGGTTGAGACTACAGAGTGAATTCCAGGTCAGCCTGGGCTAGACTCTACCTTTGAAAAACCAAAAAAGAAAGGGAAGAAAGAAAGAAAGAAAGAAAGAAAGAAAGAAAGAAAGAAAGAAAGAAAAGAAAAGAAAAGAAAAGAAAAGAAAAGAAAAGAGAAAAGAAAAGAAAGAACTGGAGGAAGAAATTAAAAAAGAAAGGAGGGAAGGAACTAAGAAAGTACGGAGGTGCCCACAGGCAAGCATAGAGAATAGTTGACCCACTCAGGACACTTGACTTGAGCTGCAAGCACACCCTTCTCTTAAAACAATGCACCTTACAGTGTGTTGGGAACTTGGGACGCCTACCTGTACAGAGCTGCCCTTACATCCTGCTCTAAACAATGAGCTAGGTTTTTCCTCCCCTTAGTAAGAACCAAATAATGAAAAGTAACTAACCATTATTGAGTCAGTTCCGATTCACATATGTTCTTAGAAAGATGGAGAGATGTTTCAGCCATTAAGGCACTTGCCTACAGAGCCTAAGGACCCAGGTTTGAGTCCTCATTACCCACGCGAGCCAGATGCACAAGGTGGCACATGCTTTTGTAGTTCATGTGCAATAGCTGAAGGCCCTGGTGTGCGCATTCTCTCTCTCTCTCATAAATAAATAAATAATGTTGTGAGATTTAGAATCAAAACAGCAGGAGCCATCCAGCCTGGACTGGTTTTAAATGCATCTTGTAAGGCACAGTGTGTCCTCTTAGCAAATTTTTAGGCAGAAACCCCATGTTTACCATCGTATGCCTAATTATAACTGGGCTTACATATGATGAGAATGAAATGCATCATGGGTAAGAGCACGAAATATAGAAAATGTTATTTAAGCCAGACGTGCCGATCAAAATAGCGAACCACCCATCCCACGTTCCTTGGCAGCTGACCCTTCCTTCTTGTGGACTTCTACAGAGAAGCTCCAGGCAATAACCATGGTCCTCGAGCGCTGTGCATTCCAGTGGCCTGCTGCACCTCTTCACAGCGTGTTTCAGACTTTTACTGTCGCTCCCCTCTTAGTAAAATCCCTGGCTGCTTCACTGTTTGTGTGCATTTTTCTTAACTGTTTGAATAAGATGCCAAAAACATTGAAATCCCCAGAGACCACCAGCCACATATCTAAACAAGTTCTTGATTCTTGTAAATCCATACACCAAACTTCTTAATTTTACTAAGGAGATATCTAGAATTCAAACTGCCAGGCAGGAACAACTCACCCTCCCTTTCATATGCTCTGTCTACTTCACCAGGGGTCAAAGCTGTCTAGATCTGAAGTGCTCGGGGAGCTATACCCTAGCAAAAAGCTTGTTCGTCCTTGCTAGATTACAGCTCACTTTCTTTGCTATCCTTGCAGACTCCACAAGATCTCTCTGGGATGGGATTGGTTACCATGGAAATGGAAAGATTCTAATTACACAAAGTAACGATTTCTACTCATGAGCCTGACTATTGGATTTGTTCATCTTTGAGTAGAAAAAGTGAAGGAATCAAGTACTTTGCTTTGGTTTAACCACTCCTGAGAAGAATGAGTACAGTGTGGCAAATTAACATGTCTGACGTGGTCTCTGCCCCTCCCCGTGGAGTGTGTAAGGGATCAGGGCAGGCAAATTATTTTTCCATTATATTTGGCTCTAAACTACCCGAGTGAGTGAGGCGAGAGGGAGTAGTTAGATAAGGTTTGGAAAATAACATCTGTTTTTCTTAGCACTTCTGAATGAATTTATCAGGCATCCTGTAATTTACACTTTTTGTTGGAAACAATAATAGAATATTCTGCATGGACACGAAGCTTCTGGGTATAACTCTGAAAGGCCCTTGCTTGCAATGCAGGGCAGAAGCATCTCAACATTTCATCATTTCCTCCCTGGAAAAAAAAGAAAAAGTGGCACCCCATGCCTACCTAAGTGCTTCCTTGCTTCTTGAACTTGGAACTTAATGTTGATATTTAAACACTTCCAGTCCTGGGGTTTTTATGATTCCGACATTATTCTTACTTTTACAACTTCAGTATGTAAGTGGAGTTTCCTGGATACCAAGCACTGTGCCAGGGGGAGGAATATACAGCCATTAAAGGCACCTTTTCCTTAGGAAAGCAAATCTCGACATAAAAAGATGACAGGCAAACACCATTCCTAATTCAAGCTCACTGAGAGTTCACTTGTGTAAGCGTTAGGTATAGGAAATCTTTAAATCAGGTTAGGTTTATTAATCTAATTTAATAACCGGTGAGATAGAGTGCCACATATCCATTTTACCATGATGAAGATGAGGCAAGTTACATGCCTTATGCAACCCTACTTACTGATAAGGAAAGTACCAGGTTTAGAGTCCAGGGCCACTGGCCTCCAGAGTCCTTGCTCAGATCCACTATGCCTGTCATAACATGGTGAAGGCAGTAGGCAACATCTTGCCTTGCCTAAGACAAAGGGGTCGTGATCAAGGTCTGGTTGTGCTTCTGACCTTTCAAGGGCATGACATCTCAAAGGAAGGTTTGAAGGATGACAAACTGGTTGGTGGTTGAAAGAGAAGACAAGAGGGCTGGAGAGATGGCTTAGCAGTTAAGGTGCCTGCCTGCTAAGCCTAAGAACGCCGGTTCCAATCTCCAGTGGTTCCAATCTCCAGGTCCCACGGTTACTCAGATGCAAAGTGACGCAATGGGCGCAATGCTGCACTTGACCACAAGGGGGCGCACACATCTGGATTTGTTCACAGCAGCTGAGAGGCTGCTGGTGCGCCCATCTCTGTCTGTCTTCCTCTCTCTCTCTCTCTCTCTCTCTCTCTGTCTCTCTCTGTGTCTCTCTCCAAAAAAAAAAGAGAGAGAGAGAGAAGACAAGAGAAACCTACCAGAAAGAAGGTCCAGGTCATGCAAGGTTTTGAGCTGAGAAGCGTCCATCAGGATGGGGCGAAGTGAATCATGCAGCGAGATGCGGGGAGGGGAGCAGTTTGTGCAGCAGGGCGGGGAGGGTTGTGCGCACATTTGAAAGGAGTCCCTATTCCTGGGAGATGCATGACGATACTCAGTCCTACGGCAATGGAGAAGGGTGATGCTGAGTAATGGACAGGCAGGCACCTCAAGAGCTTCCGTGATTCAAACCCTCTGGCCTAAGAATTCAGATGATGTGTGCTCTGCCTTGAGAGAACCAACCACCTGCCGGGCTGGATCCTTAACTACAGGGCAGGAAGGGGAAGGATGTCAAGTTTAGAACAAGTTGAGTGCCAAAGGGTTTTATTTATGACCCTGAATGTTCCCTGTACTGATTAGTTTTAGAAAAGCAGTGTTGCCATTCTGTGGAGCTTGAATTTGTTAGGTTAAAAAAATTTTTTAAACCTCTTAATATCCCATTTATAATATTGGATATTTGATCTTTTCAAGTCTCCTGTTGAACAGAGACATAACAGATTGTTTTCATCAATATTTGCAAAGGTTTTCTCTGCCAAGCCACTGGACCAAATATTCAGTAGAATTAAGTGGACCACTTGGGAGTTTCTTTACTCTGATTTCGTCTGTGCCTCTAGAGACATGATTCTGGCACTAGAATCTGCAACAGAGTAAGAAGCTGAGAAATCCATACAATAAATAACCATCTGCTAATAATTCATCCAGCAAATATTTATCCAAGGCCTAAGCCGAGTGGCTTCATGTGAACATGCAAACCAATAAGTGTTTTTCACCATACAATTGTCCATACAAGAGTCATGCATCATTAACAGGCCAGCATAAAGATGGGAAGAAAACCAAATTTCAATGCACTTAAGAAAAAACATTTTAGATGCTGTCTAAGTAATCTTGGGCTGTGTTCCCATGACTTTACCAAAATGTTAATTACATGAGCATGCTTTGGGAAAGGAAAGAAGGGAGAAGTTTAAGACATAGATCTTCTGGGTTATAAAGTGACTCAAGTGCAAATCAAATGCTTTTCTATCAAAGAAGAAGCTAAGCTGGATGATTTTATGTCCTCGTTGAATTAGAATAAGATAAGAACATAAGACTTCATATTTTCTCCCGAGCTTGCACACCTGTTACATATTTGTGCCTCCCCACGGAGCAGACCATTCTCTCTGAAACCAGCTGCAAATTGACACTACCACTGACATCAATTTCCCATTGCCCAAACGTAAGCAAATTTCTGAAGTCCTCCTTGAAATAGACTTTCTTTTGATTAGTCCCTTCTCACAAACATCGTAATTAAACGACTCAGTCAGAACAGGCTCGGACAAACTACAAAAATCAAATGCTGAAGCCGGGTGTGGTGGTGCATGCCTTTAATCCCAGCACTCGGAAGGCAGAGGTAGGAGGATCACCGAGAGTTCAAGGCCACCCTGAGACTACATAGTTAGTTCCAGGTCAGCCTGGACCAGAGTGAGACCCTACCTCGAAAAAAAAAAAAAAAAAAAAAAAAATCAAATGCTGTTGCCAAAATAATACCTATCAGCTTTTCTGACTAATGTACTGAATTGTTTATAATGAAACAAGAGCGCCCATCCACTGCTGTAATGATAAGAGCGGTGTATTTCCTACTCGTGGAAACAAGCCCAAACCCATTGTTCAGACTTCCTTTGCAGAGTTCAGTTGACCTCATCCAAATTTAGGGAAACGCATAGCTGCTACTCTCACTCTGGTAATTTTGACAAACATAAAAGATAAAAACAAAAGGATTTTCTGGTACCTTCATTTTCTAATTGTATAGATTTTAGAGGTAAGTAAATCAAATTTTACAACTTATATTGTACATTTTTTCAGAATGAACTTTTAAGTTTTTAAAAATCTGTAAAACATAGGAGAGTTTATAAAGAAATTTACATGTAATTTGACAACTTACAGCCACTATCAAGGCTGAAGCTTACGTTGTCAGGTACATTTCTACATGGTTGTTTTTGCATTCCTACTTCCCTGTGCAATGTTTCCGTGGACTCTTGTCAAACCAGGATATAGAAGAGCTTACCATAAAATAGTGTACCAGACGTCAAGTAGTTCATTCCTACCTTAGATTATATGTTTCCCTAGATCTCTAAAAGAATAATAAACCTAGGCAATTTGGTATCTTTAAAGAAAGTAGACAGAAATTTGTGTCACACAAAAACAAACTAAATAAAAATCTTTGTAAAAAGAAGCATGTTTTTAGGGCTTGGAAGATGGGTAAGCGATTAGCCATGCTTTCTTTCCAAGCCTGATGGCTCAGGTTGGATTCCCCAGTACACCCACCCAAAACCCAGGTGCACAAATTGGCAAATGCACCTAGAACTCATTTGCAGTGGCAGGAGGCCCTGGTCTATCCATACTCACTCTCTCTCTCTCAACTAACTAAATAAAAATATTATAAAAGGAAGAATATGTCTATTTCTAATAAAAATAGGTTCACTGTGTAGATACTATGTAATTAATAGGGATGAAGGGAGAGAAATGACATTGCTGGAATGTTTACAGTATGCCAGAATTTGTAATAGGGAATTTGAATGAACTTTTATTAGCCCTTGAGTGTCAAAAACAGCTCAGGGACTAGAGAGATGGCTTAGCGGTTAAGCGCTTGCTTGTGAAGCTTAAGGACCTCGGTTCGAGGCTCGATTCCCCAGTACTCACGTAAGCCAGATGCACAAGGTGACGCATGCATCTGGAGTTCGTTTGCAGTGGATGGAGGCCCTGGTGTGCCCATTTTCTCTCTCTCTCTCTCTCTCTCTCTCTCTCTCTCTCTCTGCCTTTTTTCTCTGTCACTCTCAAATAAACAAATAAAAATAAACAAAAAATAAAAAGTTCAGTATATATATTGCACAGCTAAGAAAACTAGTATTCAAAGTTGCAATAATTTGCCCAGTCACACTGCTAAAAAGTGACAAAGATGGTCTGAAGAGATGGCTCACCAGTTAAGAACACTTGCCACTTAAGCATGAGGGTTTCTTGGGCCAGAGACCAAGTTCAAGTCCCCAGAGCCCATATGTAAAAAGTAACTAGTTATGGCTGTGCCCATCTGTAACCCTAGACCTCAGGAGGCAGAGAGCAAAGACTTGCTGGGGCTCATGATGGACTGCAGCCCCAGGCTGAGGTAGAGATCCTGTCTCAAGGAAATACACAGGTGAGCGATGAAAGAAATTCCCATATGGCCTCTGCCTGCACATGCATGGGGCATGAGCATCTGCACACACATGTGCACAAACCTTAAATCATGCCCACAACACACCATAAGCACATTGTACACACCATGCAAAAAAAGCTGCAAAGGAGACTGGAGAGATAGCTTAGTGGTTAAGGCGCTTGCCTGCAAAGCCAAAGGACCCAGGATCAATTCCCCAGTACCCACGTAAGCCAGATGCACAAGGGGGTGTGCATCCATCTGGAGTTCATTTGCAATGGCTGGAGGCCCTTGTGTGTCTCTCCCCCACCCCCGACTCTTTCTCTCAAATAAATAAATCAAATAAATAAATAAATAAATATTAAAATTTTTTAAAACCTACAAAGATAAAATTTGAACTCAGCTTGTCTGATTTTATAGCCTATCGGTGTCTGAAAGAAAACTATGTATTAGTTTTATTTTGTTTTTGTTTTGTTTTTGTTTGTTTTGGTTTTTCAAGGTAGGGTCACACTCTGGCCCAGGCTGACCTGGAATTCACTATGTAGTCTCAGGATGGCCTCAAACTCACAGCGATCCTCCTACCTCTGCCTCCTGAGTGCTGGGATTAAAGGTGTGCGCCACAATGCCCAGCTAGGTATTACTTTTCTTAACCTAATTAACAAAGTTATGTTTATTTACATTAAAATGTTGGCAGAAGCCGGGCATGGTGGTGCACACCTTTGATCCCATCTCTTGGGAGGCAGAGGTAGGAGGATCGCTGTGAGTTTGAGGCCAGCCTGAGACTACATAGTGAATTCCAGGTCAGCCTGGAACAAGATCAAGACCCTACCTCAAAAAAAAAGTTTACAGAACAAAGAAATAGAGGTCAGTCAAAAAAAAATGAGTAAGTCCACCCAAGTTAGTTAATTATCTGACATGAATTCATGTATAAATACACACACATTATGTGTGTACAAGTGTAAGTAGAATACATATATATAAATACATGTACATTCCACATTTTAGGGATCTTTTGCTTTCATTTATTTTCTTGTCTTCTTTCTTTATATGCTAATGTATCCTTCATACACACACACACACACACACACACACACACACATATATACTTTAAACTTACACTTTTTAAATAACCCCTTTAGCCCTTTAGCTGTTTACTTCCATGAGACTGAAAATCCTTTTAAATGGCTTTAAGCTAATATGGCATTATTCATCATAATGAATCAGTTAAGAAATAAATACTTCAGGTCATTATAAACAATGTTTCAGTACAGGCTTCTTTATTTATCTTTATGCATATATAAGCATTTTTGTGAGATAAATTAGCCAAGCTAAAAATTCCTGAGACTGAAACTATTAACACATTAAATTATTAATATTGTAAAACTGCCTACCAAAATGTTTGACCAGTGTATGCTGTCATGGCGCTATATGAGTGTCCTGTATTGATGTATTGATGTTATCAGTAAACCCTAAATTAAAGAGAAGCAGAGAAGATTAGTCATCAAAACACTGAGAGTAAGTGGTGTAAGGGTTTGTGCAGCTCAGTTATGGTTTGAATATGTGCATAACCATGAATAGATACTTGGAGTTCTGAGGTGTCCATTAAGTATCTATTCATGGTGATGCTATTTGGGGGGGGCGGTTCTCGAGGCAAGGTCTCACTCTAGTTCAGGCTGACCTGGAATTCACTATGTAGTCTCAGGGTGGCCTCAAACTCACGGCAATCCTCCTACCTCTGCCTCCCGGTGCTGGGATTAAAGGCATATGCCCCCACACCCGGCCCTGTTCTAAACTACTTTAAAATCATTTGATCTATGCATTAAGTCTGTGATTGGGGACAGTTACAACTGCGGATAAACTGAGGCATAGCAGGAGGCCAACTCCATGTTACTCGGTTAACATAGCCAGTGAGATGCCAAGCCATAGTTAAAATGCACAATGTGACCGTCGCATTCAAACGCTTAACCGGCATTGCATAGTTCCATTTTCCTTTCTCTACAGCAAGTTGTTTCCAAGAGGAATTCTGACCTAACAGCCAGCACACAAATGTCATGAGTATAAGAAACTCCCATATACCATCCAATGTAGAGAAAGAGCTGGTATGCATTTGTGTGTGAGAGAGAGAGGAATGGGGAGAGAAAACTGTAGGTTCTGAAACAGTCAAAGGGAGAACGTGGCATCACACGTCACTTCACACGGCAGGTGGGACAGGTTTGCTACCCAATACGCTTGCTCATCCTTTCAGGTAACCCAACCTGAATTGTCCTGGCATTGATTACATTCCCTGTCAAAGAAGTTTGTTTCCTGACTTCCTTTGCAAACAAGATCGATCATGTGACACGTCTGACCAGTGAAGTAGAGCTGGTGTTGGCTATATAGACTGTACCACAAGCCCCTGCCCTCCACACACCTTATCTAACACATAGGAAGAGGGTTGAGTTGAATAGGAGGTTGTGACACAAGTGATGCTGACAAATCTTGTCCATGAGCCTAACTGAAAAGTGAGGTACCCTGGCTGGCCCCCATCCAGTGGCAGGAATGCAGTTAGCCACAGGGAAATTCCTCCAGGGTTCCCAGCCCTGGGCCTCCATGCACTGAGGCCGTCCACACCGAATGGCTGCACACATCGCAGAGAGAGACTTAGGTGTCTGTCGATATCTCATTCTCTCCAACCTATCTTAGGTCTGGTGGATCCCTGAGAATTTTGACGCACACGATCTGACTCTAGACGTCACGCCAAACCTCTTATGTACAACAGAACGAATCCCACCCCTGTCAGCCATCACCTCCTCTGAAAAGCCCACAGGCCTGCCAGCATGCTTTTTCTTGCCCTGAGCAGCACGAGGAACTTTGGCGGCCGCCTCTATTGCTTTGTATCCTAGGGACCATTTCCCTCTAACATGGTACATCTACAGATCTACAGTCGGAATGTTCTATAAGTGTCAGCCACGAGTGGCCCACAGGTGCCATTCTTCTTTTGTTTTCTGCAGAAGGAAGCGATGGAGGAAGTAATCTTGCAAATTCTGCTCTTTATAACCCTTCCTCTTTTTCTCTTTCCTTCTTTCTCTTTTCCTATCTCCTCTCCTAGCTAGAAGGGTAGAAGAAAATGTTAGTTAAATGAATTCACCTTCTTTGCTCCAAGCTGGCCTTCCACAGAGCTTGAGAAGTTCATAGTACAGTTTGAGTTCTAGTGATGGACCCTCCCAAAAGAATAATTCAATATCTAATTACCTAAAGGAGATTAATATCCCATATGCTGTTTAGACTAAGTTGAGACTGTGCTAAAGGGAATTGATGGTAGAGGAAAGCCCTTAAACGTACATACATGGCTGTCTTTTGTCTGTCAGGAAGCTTCTAAGATAGGTCTGTGGAACCTTAGACCTTTTAAGATCGTCGTCTGAAAACCAATGTTGTTGATACGAGGAACTAGTCAAGATTATTCTAACAGAGTCAGCTGGTAAAAGTGGCAAGTATTTTCTTACAGTCTCGGGAAAATTAAGAAAGTAACACCATTGGATTACGGTCAGAAAATAGAGCTTAGCTTAATTCTGCAGACATAGACGATTTCCTTTCAATTGTAACGAAGTTCTGAATCTGTTTAACTCCTAACAGGTATACGTGAAATGATTTACCAGGGATGATTTTCAGTGGAAGCATACCATTTCTGATAGATGTGCGCATGTGTGTGTAATATCTGATGCGTATGTTTGTCTTGCAAGGACTATCAGCCATAAATTGAGGACTATAGGGGCTGGAGAGATGGCCAGGTTAAGGTGCTTTGAGGACACAGGAAGTAGGCAGTTAGTGGCGCATGTGTTGTTTGCAGTGGCCAAGGCCCTGGCCACCCATTCTTTCTGTCTCTATCCCTCTTTTGGCTCAAACAAATAAATAAAAATAAAATCTTGTAGTATTCAACAATATTGGGATCTTGTAGTATTTTGGCAGTTTGGGTTTCTTTCCAAGTTTATTGCATGGTATTCCCGTCTTATGCCATTTCTTTTTTCATATTAAAATTCTGCAGGACTCTAAGAAAACTATAGCACATTCCATCCTTAGAGCTATTGGAAAAAAATGGAGAAAGAAGATCATATATATATTAACATATAAATTATATATATGTAATTTATTTCAGATGTGTCAGAGATTCAAATAATTCCTCTCATAACAAATGACTATAAATGACTCATTATCATTGCTAGCTGAAATAAAGGATTATTCTAAACTAAGCCATTCAGCCAGTGTTTTATTTTGGGAAGAGGTCTTCTGGTGTTCACTGGGTAAGAGGAAGGTATTCTGACAAAAGTCTGTGGTTTTTCAGTGTAAGGATGTCTGTGGTGGTTAGCTCCAAAGGAACCTGAAAACTGGGTTTATAAAGACAAATAATAAATATCCCTATTTGTGATTATTTCCTCTTCAGAAAGCCTTGGAGGTTATCCAATATGTCTATTTGTTCTGCTGTGTTTTCAGTAACCTCCAATCAAACACGTCAGTGCGGCTAGATGTTAGGGTTTTGTTCATCTTTCCCTCGCTCTCTTTTTTAAAAGAGCCACGTTGTTATGGCTCGGCAGTTTGATTTAAGTAATGTGCCTCTCTCTTGCTCTCTCTCTTGGTTTTTTTTGTTGTTGTTGTTTTAGGAAGGGTCTCGCTCTAGCCCAGGCTAACCTGAATTCACTATGTAGTCTCAAGGTGGCCTTGAACTCACAGTGATTCTCCTACCTCTACCTCCCGAGTGCTGGGCTCAAAGACGTGTGCCACCACATGCATCAATTTTAATCAAAGCCAAAGTAGACCAACTTTATAGACACTGTTCTTTTTTTCAGTATGTATGATTTGTATAGTTCTCACTGTACTTATAACTACCAATAGATCACGAGAAACAATATAATAAAATGTTTTATGCTTAAGAGCTAGGATTATTAATATACAATGCAGCCTAGAAAATATTTCACTCCTATAAGTTAATAAATATTTTCATATATAATGTCTATTTTTTAGTATTCTGGAATTTAAAAACTACTTTTGTCTTTCTACCCATCTTCCTCATATCATTTATAGTGAGTTTTTTTTTTTTTTTCAAGGTAGGATCCCACTCTTGCCCAGCCTGACCTAGAACTCACTCTGTAGTCCCAGACTGGCCTCAAACTCACAATGTCCTCCCACCCCTACCTCACAAGTACTGGTATTAAAGGTACATGCCACCATGCCTGCCTTCATATTATTTAAAGTTAAGTTTTAAAACTTATTGGCATAATCAAGAGACCAAGGCAATCATCCAAGTGTGCTGCCTTAGAGCCAAGTAGATGTGGCAGTAATTCAACTCAAGGACCTAGTGTATGAAGGTCCCCAAGGGCGGGTGAATGGGTGACTGCTGCGCTTGATGCTTTGTCTCCATCTTTTACTCTATGTGCGCAGAGTCACAATGATAGAAGCATCATTATTCCAGTTCAAAGATTCTTCGCTTGTGGAGACACCGTTGGTTTCCGTAGCTGCTGCTGGACACTGACATCTCTTGGACAGAGACACCGGGTCCCGTGGTTTGACTGCAAATGTATGTCTCCCATAGCTTGAGGTGTTTTTGATTAAGCTTTCACCTGAACTCTAACAGCCTGCTAAAGGAGGTGACACTGAGAGCGGATCTTTTAGTCCAGCCCTAAGGTGTGTAAAGAGCCAGTTTAGGCTCTGATTTTTGGTGTTTGCTGGTTGTCAGTTGTGTCTCTGTGCTATGAATCTAGGGAAGTGAGCCAGCTTCTTATGCCCTGATGGAACTTCCCTTGGAACCTGTAAGCCTCTATGTCCTCATCTAGTCTTTTGTTTCTTCTCTCCCCCCCCACCCTTCTCTCCCTCCATAGGGATTCCTATCTTTCCTATTTTCTTGGTCTCTCCCTCCCTGTCCCTCTCTCCCTTACTCCTCACCCTCTTGTCTACTGTTTCCTTACTTTCCCTTCTCTTTAAAAGAGCTTTTCAAAACAATATACAATAGTACCATTTGGCAAGGTTAATTCCTTTCCATCAACTTTTACTTACGGCCACATTGACTATAATGGTTGCCGAGATGAAATACAGACCTTTCCATGTTGAGAAAATTAAAAGTGTTTCAAAGGTCACCGAAAACAATCCCCTAAATACTAGCTACAGGGAAATAGCCACATAAAGTAACTGTTCCCTTCCTGACATCAGAACATGTAATTCTCTAGTTTCCCTGAAGAATAGCTCTCCGACCCATTCGTATTATCTTCAAAGACATCAACAATGGGACGGCTCAGCCCAGACGTCGTACTGTGGCCAAATAATTCATACAAACAAACAATTGTGTGAATGTTCTCCCTCAGACAAAACCTGCTTGACTAAATCTGACATGGAGGAAAAGTTCACCTCCCCAAAAGTGATAAGGAAATGTGACAGATGTAGATTTTATTTTTGTATTATGAACAGAATGACTGTAATCCTGTACTTTCTCACATGTGGTCATAACGAGCTAAGACCCTGAACAATTATCAATTAAGTGAAGCTCCTAAGACATGTCCCTAATCACATCTACATCTCGGCAAACCACTGACTTCATAACGTCTCATCTATAAAGTGCCTACCAGAGAAAATCTGAAAGGTATTTGCAGGGTACAAATAAAACAGTATGCAAGCGTGTACACCCATCCATACACAAAGCCATATGTGATCCAACGAATCCAGGTATCACTTCTGAGGAATTGCTTTAGAGTTTTCACATTCGTTCTGTCACTGTGGCCATCCGTAATTTGGAACAGAGCAGGAGGGTTCAACTTTTGCCCGTGTCTAACCTGCAAATTAAGTTAGAAACATTAGAGATGAATTATAGTTTAGAAAATTAGAGTGTATTAAGTCATAAAGAAGCATGTTTCTGCCACAAGCATATAAATCAACTTATAAATTTAATCTCATGTTTCAGGACAAAATCCAACACTACAATAATTGCATTGCATCCCTTGTTCTTTCTCACATCTGAAATTACTCATATATCTTTCACTTCTCTAAAGTAGGGAGTGTGGGATACTAATACCAAGTGCTTTAACACCAAGCCAGGCATGGGGTTAGGCAGCTTGTGATTTTTGCTCAGCGATTTCTGTCCATATTCCCTGCCTTCTCCTGAGTAACCATGACTCACTTCAAGCCCACTTTCTCAGGAAAGCCTGCATGAGAAGTTTCTAGTCTGGAGTTCGCTATCTGACTCCACAGATGACATCTATCCATGGGTCAATCACAGTAGTGACTGGGTCTCTTGCACAGAGTGTCACCTGCACCTTCACCATTTCTGAAGTTGTTTCTCCAAAGCGCTGTTCTGTGGTGAGCATAAGAAGCTCCTCCAGAGCTGGAAGGATGGCTTAGCGATTAAGGCATTTGTCTGCAAAGCCAAAGGAGCCAAGTTCGATTCCCCAGGACCCACATAAGCCAGATGCACAAGGTGGCACATGCGTCTGGAGTTTATTTGCAGTGGCTGGAGGCCCTGTCATGTCCATTCTCTCTCTCTCTCTTCCTCTCTCTTTACCTCTTTCTCTCTGCCAAATAAATAAATAGAAATATAATATATATATATAAAAAGAAGCCCCTCCAAAGCATGCATCTCCACTCTCTAGAACATGAGCAGGCATTACCTGAGGTGGCAGAAGGAAGTGTGCTGATGAAAGTAAGTTTATGGAACTTAAAAAGATAATGCAGTTAACCTGGTTTGTTCAGGTATCCAGTCTAATCGCTGAAGTCCATCGAGTTGAAGGAGGAAACAGAAAGAAATAATCACATAAGGGACAAGAGGAACTATAATATAAGTATTGGGATGTGATCGGTCTTTGCTTGTTTTTTAAAATATAGGAAGGAAGCTCTGGGCCATGGAATGCAGGTGTTCTCTAGAATTTGGCAGCATGCATCCACTCATATCCAACCACAACCTTCAAATCAAAGTCCTGCAACTGCAAAGAAGCTTGCTCAACCTGACTAAGTAAGGGAGTGCACTTGCCCTAGAACCTCCAGAAAGAATTACATTCCTAGAGATACCTCGATCTCAGCCTGGGAAGGTCCGTGTTAGAATCTGATCCACAAATGTGTAAAAATAGTAATGATAAACATGCATTGCTTAAGCTACCATGTCTGTGTAGTGTGACTGTTCCGCAGGATGCTACTAATACAGTCTTGAACTGAGCAGACCTGTGTCACAGCTGATGTATTATGATGCAGTTTAGGGAAGCTAACTCTGATTGTCTTCTCCTGTGAACTGATGGAACTCGTGATCTGTCTTTTACATCTGTGTTAGTACTACACGAAGGTATAGGTCAACCACCCACAGGATGATTTGCACAGACCTTTTACTTTTGCGTCATTGCATATCCAGCCCCTTAGCCTACAAGGATGTCCTGGAAGGTATATGCATTACTCACATCTTTACCTTCTCTTAAACTTCCAGCGATGGGGTGATCTCAGTGAAGCTTTCCTTAGTCATATTATTTATTCTTTTTTATGAGTCACACACACACACACACACACACACAGACTTGGTGAGCCAGGGCCTCCAGCCGCTGTGATCGAACCCCAGACATGTGCCCCACCTGGTGCACACGTGCAACCTTGTGCATGTGTTGCCTTGTGCATCTGACTTATGTGGGTTCTGGAGAGTCAAACATGGGTCCTTAGGCTTCACAGGCAAAGCACCTTAACTGTTAAGCATCTCTCCAACCCTTACCTCTCTTTTATTCCCATCTCCACAACTTTCTGCTATTCTTCCTCGCTTTATTTTTCTTTCTGTTTTTACCATAACATTAATTATTAAGAGACCTTATATATTTATTTTCTACTAATGTGTAACAGTTATTTTAAGATGTAAAATATATACAACTTTAACCAGTATATACATATAGCCTCTCCCTGCTTCTATAGTCAGGAATCCGGGCACAGGCTAAAGGGCTGTGATCATGTCTACACACGTGGTTCCTGGCCATTTCCAGTTCACCGTGGGTTCTTGAACTGAGAGTCCTGGTTTCTCTCTCGCTGCTGACTGCAGGCTTATGTAAGTTCCAGGCCACACTGAGCACCTCAGCAAAGCAAGCAAACTAAGGCTTGGGAGAGAGTGCTAACAATATAGGAAGTAATGAGCTTTTATGGACCTATCTCCCCAGATTCTCTTTGTTACAAGGTAGTCATTCAGTCCAGCCTATACTTGAAAAGACATCACGTCCAATGGTGTGAGTGCCAGAAGATAGATGTTCTGGGAGCCATGGCAGAAGGACACTACCACAACATGCTTCCCAGGCTACACGGGACATTCCCAGTTTACACACTTTCCCTGATGCAGTTATCAGTAACATTTTCTGTTTACATGCATTGCCTTGGCATCAAGCAACAACACTTCCTGTTTATAGGTGTCCTAGTTTAAGATCAGTGAGACTTCCTGCTAAAATATATATATTTTTTTCACTCAAAAAATGTCCTGAGATATCAAACTCCATACTTTCCTTTCTTTAATGTAGTTTAGTATGATATAGAATTGACCAATTTGCTCCAATATCTTACCTAAATATTTTACTAAGTAGCAATTTTTATCTTTTTAATTTTTTTTTCTTTTTTCTTCTGTGTTCACCAGTGCCCAGAATAATAACTGGTTCTCAAAACGTATTTAGCAGTTGAGTGTATATTTTCTTATAAAATGTTTAAAGTTACTGCTATTGAGCAGAGCTGATGTTCTTGGAAAACATGGCATGGAGATATGATCTGATGGTTTTCATCAATAATTACATCCAATATGTTGATTTTATACTCAGCAAGTTCAAGCCCTTGAGTAGATGGTACTTGGATCATAGAAACTCTGACAGTCTCTGCATATGAACCTTGAGTTAAGAAGCTAACTTTAGGGTTAGAGAAATGGCTTAGCAATTAAGGTGCTTGCCTGCAAAGCCTTAGGATCCATGCTCCATTCTCCAGGTCCCACATAAGGCAGATGCACAAAGTGACACAAGTATGCAAGGTTGCACTTGCCCATAAGATGGTACACACATCTGGAGTGTGATTGCAATGGCTGGAGGCCCTGGTGTGCCAATTCTCTTTCTCTCTTTCTCTCTCTCTCTCTCTCTCTCTCAAACTCACTGTCTCACAGAATAAAAAAGGCCAGTCTACTGGGCTTGCCTCAAAAAGAAGAGGAAGAAGAAGAACATAATTTTACTACCTACAGCAGTCGTCCATTTAAGCTGTGCCAGATTTTGAGCCATTTTACTTTGTACTTGGTACATCTGAAATCTGACTTCCACTTACTGTTAATACCTAGTTGCTTCTATTTTAGTAGCTTTGAAATAATTAGAAAATTAAACTCAGGTAATCCTTTTTTTGGAAAACATTTTTGTTATGTGATGTATAATAATTTTCTAAAAGCAATCAAGTTTATCCGTGTGGGACACAGAGCTCTATTCATGGGAAAATTGGTAAATATTTTGTGAGTGAACATTCAAATCCTAGATACATTACTGTAACACTTTAAACAAACATTTGTCAGTTTTCTCCTGCAGAGATCAATTAAACATTCAGGGAAGTCCACTTTCCAACTACCTTGTATCCATTCAAGAAGGTCGGTCGGCTGGGATCTGAGCACACAAGTAGTCATAAACCCAATTACATCTCAGCTTATTGCATCCCATTGCTTCTGAACGGGTCTCACTGGATCATAGTATGCTTGCAACTGTTGAAGTTTACAGCAAGTTTCTGTCTAGAAATATGGAGGCTAATTTATGAGCATCCCAAACTCCCCTACTTGTTTATTATTACATCTTGATTATGGAAAGCGAATGAAGCCTGCAAGTCAATTTGAAGAGAAGTTTTACTCAGTCACTTTTCATAGTCCCTATCGACTTTACAATATCATAGTTGAAGAAAAGCCAGACTAATGTGAACCATAACAAGGACAGCAATTCCCTTCATATTGCCTGTTAATTTACATGACAGTTCCATTTGATCATATTTCAGCCCCGTGGAGATTAAAGAGATGCAGTTAGGGGAACATGAATATCCATCTTTGTTGTCCTAATTCCTCGCTGTTTACATCTGTGCCAATGGCAAGGTAAATAACACTGACTAATGAAATAATTTCAAAGCAATACTTGAAGCCATCTCTCAGTGTGTAGAAAAACACAGATCCTGTAATAGAGGAAATTAGCAAACCAAACAGAGAAAATTAGACTAACATTAATTTCTAGCCTACTATTTCTTTTTTTTTCTGCATTTCTGATCCTATCTCGGGTGCTGGTTTTTCCCTTTGAAATAATTTGCAGTGATTTCTAAGTTCCTACTGTTCCAATCACTCAGCTGCAAAAGAAATTATGGTTCACTAACATTTCTTCCAAAAGGCAGATGATGCCTATAACTAGTGACCTTATGGAAGAATTGCAGTCTTCCACACCTCCCTGTGATCTTTCAAGGTTCATCCTGCATTGAGGATTTTCATGTAGTTGCTTGGATGACCTCTGACCTTGCCTGGCTTGCAGGCCTGCTTCACGGCTACTGCACTTGTCAGTCTCACAGCTGTTATGGAATGCCCAAAACAACAAGGTTTATTCAGCTCGTGGTTTTGGAGGTAAAATACATGACACTTCCCTCAGTGATGGTCCAGCGAACGATCAAAGATAGCACTGGCTGCACAGGGATGGCAGGACTATGAGCAGGGTGAGTGGGTACATCGTTAGCTAGGAAAGAGAGCTGGGTGGGGCCAGGTTCCCGCTTTTATGACAACCCTCTCTGAGAATAACCAGGGAACCACATGAGGATTCTCTCCTACCACTAATGACTAATAAGAACTCCCAGGCTGGAGAGATGCCTCAGCAGTTAATCGCTTGCCTGTGAAGCCTAAGGACCCTGGTTCGAGCCTCAGTTCTCCAGGATCCACGTAAGCCAGATGTACAAGGGGCCGTATGCATCTGGAGTTCGTTTGCAGTGGCTAGAGGCCCTGACAGGCCTGTTCTGTCTCTCTCTACCTGCCTATTTCTGTATCTCTCTCTCCCAAATAAATAAATAAATATTTTTTTAAAAACTTTAAGAAATATTTTGAAAAAGAACTTCCTACAAGGTTCCACCTCTTCAAGGCTCCAGAGAAGTGAAGTATGGTGATAACAGACCCTTGGATACATGTCTCTACTGCTGGTCTCAGAAAGTTAGTTGCAGAGTGGTTAAGATACCCAACTGGGGCTGGAGAGCTGGCTTAGTGGTTAAGGCACCTGCCTGTGAAGCCTAAGAACGCTTGTTTGAATTTCCAGGTCCCACGTATAGCCAGGCACTTAAGTGACGCAAGTGCGTGATGTCACACATGCACACAAGGGGGAGCATGCATCTGGAGTTCATTCACAGTGGCTGAAAAGGCCCTGGCACGCACATTCTCACTCTGCCTCTTCCTCTCTCTGTCTCTGTCTCTCTCTCTCTCTGGGTCTTGTTCAAATTTTTTAAAAAATGTTATTAAAAAAAGATACCCAACTGTACACACACACAACACACACAGTTGCACTGACACACATGTGAATGCACACACACTTTCTCATACACCACATACATATACATATGCAAAAACCAACAAAATGGAAATAATTTTAATGGAGGTTACACACACACACACACGGATATATATGCTGTTATTTCTGTTAAACTCCCTGAACATAAAAATACAGAAATGCATGCACTAACACAGTGTCCCACAATCAGTGCAAATTTGAGTGCTTTTAAAAATCCCCACTGATGGTGCCTTTCCTACCAAAGCTTTCTCCATGTACCCTGCCAGCCTCACCTGGAGATGTGAGGTCCAACACCTGTAGGCTCAAGATTTAATCTCCACCCAGGAGATAGTGCCTGGAAATGATCTGCAAATTATTTATAATTCATACGCAGGTCACGATCTGGTTTCCACATCTCCAAGTCCTTGAGGAGTTCTCTGATGTTTAGTCTGACTTATTTCCTGCAGGAAACCTTAACTCCTTCCTTCTGGGGATCCGTTTGACTGTTGTATGCTGCTTTCCATCTGCAGTAAATGTGATTCCAACGGTCACAGAAGCGACAGAATCAAGAACGTCAGAGGTGGCTCAGCTGAAGTTTTCTGCCCATATGTTATGTTTCAAAGGTGGTGAACTGTAGTTCCCTTCACTGCATTCTTCTAACCAGTGGTATTTCAAGCCCCCTTCTCTGTTTGTTTTTCTTCCCTGAACGTCTATCCTTAGAGTACGCTATATCCACCCAAGAAGGGAAAATATAACCTGGGGATGCCACCAGGAACTGGAAGACATGGCTTTTAGTCTCGTCTTCACATTTAAATTATCTGGTATTCTTTCTAAAATATTGATATTTCAACTCCACCTAGATCAATTGTGTCAGCATCTCTAGAAGGAAGTGAGACCACACCGAGTCACTTAACACTCACCTCCTACCAAATCAGAGATCCAGAGACACAGGGACTCCCAAAACACCATCACTGAAATAGACCTAAAATGAACCCAACATGGCTCAGGGAAATTCATGGGAGAGGGGGTGGAAAGATTGTTAGAGCCATGAGTTGGGTCATTATACACAGAGTCATTGCCTCTCTCGCATAACTGATGGCCACCCCCATAAGGCAAGACCCACATTACCCATGGGGGAGGACAGGGAGAAGGCTAATGATGGTACTATCATGAATGTATATACACTATACACATAACTAATAAAAATATTTTATTTATATATTATTTATTTGAGAGAGAAAGATGGAGAAAAGGGGAAAGAGAGTGAAAGAGAGAGTGAGAGAATGGGTACTAGAGGGCCTCTAGCCACTGCAAACAAACTTCAGATGCATGCGCCACCTTGTACATCTGTCTTATGTGGGTCCCGGGGAATCAAACCTGCGTCCTTAGGCTTCTCTGAGCCCTCTCTCCAGTCCTAAGTCACTTTACGATATCCCTGGTTGACAGGTTCACTTGGTTTAATTCCTGGAAATTATTTGCTTTTAGACAATTAAACCTAAATTGCTAGCATGACACTAGCTCACTACATGTAAATTTCCTGTAGTTTGTTATTTTGTAATCTTTTTCCCCTATCAGAGTTCATGCAAATGTGCTAGCATGTCATACAGGGTGTTCAGAGCTCATGTTGCCCAGAAGACATTCTCTAAGACAGCCACTTGCTTCCAGAGAGACTGATCTCCATTTTTATTTATTTATTTTTTTTTGGAGAGAGATGCAGAGAGAGGGAGAGGAAGACAGATAGAGATGGGCACGCCAGCAGTCTCTCAGCTGCTGTGAACAAAATCCAGATGCATGCGCCCCCTTGTGGTCAAGTGCAGCATTGCGCCCTTGCATCACTTTCATCTGGCTAAAAGTGGGACCTGGAGATTGGAACTGCTGGAGATTGGAACCGGTGTTCTTAGGCTTAGGAGGCAGGCGCCTTAACCGCTAAGCCATCTCTCCAGCCCTCCATTTTTTTTTCTCTAAATCTAAAACAGCTTTAAAAGGTGCCTGCTCAGCCCCGCTTACACTTGACCAGCAGTAGAGACAATGTATGCAAGGGTCAGTTGTCACTGTACTTCGCTTCTCTGGAGGTTAAAAGGGCCACTAGCAACTGAGCAGAAAATTACCATTAGTCAATCATCAAATGGCAGGAGATGCTAGCTGGAGAAGTTTCCTAAAATGGGTAATCAGCTGCTAGGGTTGAAATCTTGACTTCATATCACAAGAGGGTGACTTCCCTGTGTAAATCCATCCAGCATGAAAAGGATTACCTGGGAAACCAATTTCCTACGTAACTGTGGCAGACGGCTTACTTATTAGCCTATGTCACTTAAACATGTCAGACAGAAACAGAAACTGTCCATTGAGTTCCAACCTGACTTTGGAGTAACATAACGCATGCCTTTAGGCATATCATAGAGAAATGGACTAAAATAGTCACTAGAGCTATTAAATGAGCAGTAATAGAGGTGTCAATACAGTGTCTTAAACTTCTCTAGAACAGCCAAAGATCATAAGATGCTTCAGGCTAGCCTCGCCTGTCTTTATGATGTCATGTGTTTAAAACATGCAAATGATGTGTGGATTTGATGATTTTAAGCAGAAGCAACTTTCAAAATACGAAGTTATCATTGACTCCCAGACAAACTTGAAAACCAGACGGGTTCCACCTCAAAGGCAGCAGACCTCAGATCTGACAGGATACTGAAGGACCACTTATCTCAGATGCTAAGATGCTTCTAGAATCCCTTTCACTATTGCCCCTGGAGGTAGAGAGCATTCCATTTCAAGATGTGTCCGGAACCACCCCCACCATTGCTGTGGTAGTAGAGGGCTTCGCTGTGCTATCTCCTCCAGACTCTGCACCAAGTCCATATTCCTCTACTTCTTCACACAGCCTCCTCGTCTGCGTAACTAACTGGTCTGAGGAGGTTCTAGGCTGGTCCTCCCTGTAAGAGTGACTGAGCAAGCATCTGCATGCTGCACCTTCACCCTCACAGCTGAGGACTAATCTCAGAAGCTTGGGAATTCCTCACGCAGGAAGAGGCGTGGGTGTGCAAGGTCCGACAGGAAAGTAGCCGTCCTCTATCTCAGTTGCTGCCCACTAGGATTTGTGAGCTGGTACCAGGTGGTGAGGAGTGCTCACAAGTGCGGGAATCAGTGCAGACACCAGAGCGGAAATCAGGGCAAGTACTTAACTCTTTGTAGCCGTGTAGGCTCCAGTTTTGAACACCTTCGACTTATTATTTCCATCTTCTCACAACTCATTTCTGTTACTTTTCACCAAAGTATGAACCTGCGACGGATTGGAAACAAAATCGAAACCCTTCAATCCTTCAAGTGTTTTAGAACCACTATTTTGTCCCACATGTGAGCTTTGGATTATAAACTGAATGCAATTTGTGAATGCCAAGAAAAGTCTTAATTTGTATTAATGATACAAGTATCCTGAGCATATAATATAGTGAAAAACATCTGTCTGCCTTTGCAATTATTTATTTGAAGATTTGCTAGCATATGAGTCAGATACAAGTTTAATTCCCACTTTGGAGATGAGAAAACTGAGGCATGGAGAGATTACATAGCTTTCCTAAGCATTCTAAACCCGTACATTTCAGTCATTTTCACTGTTCCACGTTGCTTCTTCCTCTCACAGGATTCCCTGACAGAGGACAGCTAGAAGGTAGTTCAGCTCATAGTGGTCAGTGATTTTAAAAATATCTACATTTATTTGTTATACTCACTAGTCTACTTCTGAATATGTGTTTGTGATTTCTGAGTTGTCACATCTAATCTACTGAACCAGGGAATGCAAAAGATGCCCCCTAGAAGTCCAGCCTGTGGGTCAGCTAGAGCTTCTGTTACTAACTCAGCTGACCAGAGATGAGTGTGAAGCCCTTAAGGGGTCAGGTGATGTCAAAGCACAACCCAGGCTGGGGTCAAGGGTGCAGGACTCTTTCTGGGTATCTGGCTTTGTCCAAGGTGTGGTCATGTTAGACAGGAAGTGTCTGTTCACAATAGGCAGGAATCATTCCAGCTCTCTCATTCTTCTTATGCTGCCGAGATTTCTATAAAAGTCACATTTCAGACCTGGCAGAAGTTACAAGGCAGAAAAATACATTAGTGGTCTGAGGAGAAGAGAATTGGCAATCAGTCTTAGGAAGCCAAATGGACTTTGTTGCAATAAATGCAATCTCCTCTCAGTCCTTCTCCTTAGAAATCACATCATGTGGGCACAGACTTGCTTCCTTCTCATTGGACAAACCCCTCAGGCCAAGCTGAGGTCAAACGATTGAATTTCCAGAAGGAGATCCCAGGAGGATGGAACAAGCCCTCAGACCCATTCTTCCAAAGTCTAATACAGCTACGACGACAAAGTTTGCAAATTGAAGAATAATGTCGAGCATTTTAATGCATATATTATAAACAAAACAAATGTTCTTATGGACGAACCCAGTCATTTGTGGAAAAATAATAGAACAGGGTCATCCCGCTTTCCCCTAGTTTCACACACATTATCCGAAGTTATTTCTTCTTTCAAAGTGGCAGCTAACTCCCAACAGTTGAAAAGTCTTCATTATAATTAAAACCCCCTTTGTATTTTTGCCAGTTGTATGTGATTGCATCCCATAGAAGCACTTGAGGGAGGTAGGAAATCTGAGGCTTTTTGTTAATCTGCATTTCTCAGAGGAAGGGGAGGAAATCCCGAAGAAGGCACGTTCCTATGCGCTGAGGCACTGATCACTGACATGGAAAGACTGTTTCTTTCTTTCTCATGTGTGTGCATGCAGGTATAATACGGTGTGCATGAGTGCATGTGTGTGTGTGTGTTGCGTGTACTGTATGTGCATGTGTGTGCCTTTGCATCACCCCATATGCTTGCCTACGGAAGCCAGAGTGGAACTTATAGTGAACCGCTCCATAACTCTTCCACGTGGTCCTGTTTTGAGCTTTTTCTAAATCCAGAATTTGCTGGGTTACAAAGAGTCTCAGGTCTTTGTTCCCTCTGTGTGTGTGGGGGGGGGGGCGTCTAGAGACTTGAACTCGGGCAGTGTCGGGTCCTCGCGCTTGTTTAGGAAGGACACTTGACTGCTGAGCCATCTCTAGTCCTTATCATGAACGACTGGAGGTTTGATTTTTATCTTATGTACTTTTTGTTTTCCCTAGAAGAAAAAAATGCTAACTGCCTTGACTTTTATTAGGAAATAATTTCTAAGCAAAAGCCAAAGGATTTCAGTTCAATTCCCCAGGACCCACATAAGCCAAATGCACAAGGTGGCACATGTGTCTGGAGTTCATTTGCAGTTAACTGGAGACCCCAGCGTGCCCATTCTTTTTCTCCCTCTCTCTCTCTCTCTCCCTCCCTCTTTCTCTCTAGCTCTCTCAAATAAATAGTTAATTTAAAAAAAGAAAGGCTATTATTCCCTGTATTAGTAGTTTTCTTATCACTGAAAATACCTGACAGAAGTGACTTAAGAGAGGGAGGGCTTGTTTTCACTCAAGTGTCTGTGTGTGTGTGTGCGTGCATGCATGCGTGTGTGTGTGTGTGTGTTAAATATCTTATTTATTTATTTGAGAGATGGACAAAGAGGCAGGTGGAGATAGAGAGAGGGAGGGAGGAGAGAGAGAGAATGGTCGCATCAGGGCCTCTAGCCACTGCAAATGAACTCAAGATGCATGTGCCACCTTGTGAATCTGGCTTACATGGGCCCTGGGGAATCAAACCATGGTCTTTAGACTTCACAGGCAAGTGCCTTAACTGCTAAGTCATCTCTCCAGCCCCCAGCTCAGGGTTTTAGTGGGCACATTTGTCATGGAAAGGAATGTGTGTTAGTGGGCTCCATCTATGATGAAAGTAGTGTGTGGCAGAGCCCCTCCCACAGTGGTCACACCAGGAAGCCAAGCACTAAAGCCAGAACTAGAATGTAGCAGACCCTTCTTCTCACCTGATCTATTTCCAACAGCCAGCCCTTCCTCCCTCAGGTTTTGGTCTTATCAGAAATGTGTTTTCTAACCCCAACTTGGCATTGAAATCACATGCCATTCTGCAGGTGGTGAGATTTTTGCTTTGTTTTGGTTTGGTTTAGTTTGTTTGGTTTGTTTGGTTTGTTTGTTTTTCTGAGAAGATGTTATCCGCAGGTCTGAGACATGGCCGTTGTCATGTTCTCTCAGGTCCCAGACTGCTTGCTAGACCAACTGCTACTTTTGTTGGTCACTCAACTTTGTTGACCTGCTGAAGACAATTTCTAAGTTGGTAGGATAAGAGAAGAACATGGGACTGGACCTTCAAATTAAATAATTGCTAAAATCCATTTATTTCTTCATTTGTTTATTTGCAAGTAGAGAGACAGAGACAGAAAGAATAAGCACTCCAGGCCTCTTAACACTGCAGACACTGAGGCTGTTTGCGTCTTTGGCTTTATGTGGGTACTGAGGAACCGAACCTAGGCCTTCAGGCTTTGCAAGCAAGTGCCTTTAACCACTTAACCATCTCACCAACTCACTAAAATCTATTTTTTATTAAAAGTAGAAACTTTGTATGGACACATCATGTGTTGGTACCATCCTTTGCCCTCCTCCCTGCCCCCACTTCACTGAGGGCCCTCCCCAGTGGGATTGCTGGTGTTCCCCATGGGCTTATGGATGTGTGTTTTTAAAGGCAACTCCAAGCAGAAGCAATCTGGTTGAAAATAGCAAATTATGCCCAAAAGTGAGCAACAGACGATCAAGCACGGGCAACTACCGAATGCTTTTCAATTAATTTTATATTATAAAAGTCATCCTTGCTTTCACATAATGAAGTAAACCTACCTCTAACTAATTGCATTTTTTCTGATTATCTGTTATTGGTGGCTGAAAGAGCAAACAATGCCGGAGCAAGAGTGTACATTAGTCAGCTTGAGCAGTCATAATCAAACGCCAGCCGGAAGCTCCAACAACAGAAATGTGTCCTGTTCCTAATGCCGAGAAGTGCCAGGTCCAAGTGCAGACAAGGGAACTTTCTCTCAGGATCTCTTCTCCTGGCTGATGGTTCCATCTTGCTATACATGCACATGACTTCTCTGTACACCCACGAGAGATAGGGAGAGGGAGTTTCATCATATCTTCTTATAAGGATTCTTATAAATTATAAGGGTACTAATCCAATTGGATGAGGTCCCCATCCTTAGAACCTAATTTTACCTTAATCGTGTCTTTTGAGAATCCATTTCCAAATATTACCTCACTGGAATTTGGGGTTTCAACATTTGGATTTTTTCACACAAGCCTTGTTGTAAAAATTGAGGAAAAGCACTTTGTGGATAAGTGTGTGTCCACACATCGAGATCACTGACTTGAGTGAAGCCACATCCAGAGGGTTCTGCCACTAAGCTGACTCTTAGAAATGCTTCAGTAGGGCTGGAGAGATGGCTTAGTGGTCAAGGCGCATGCCTGCAAAGCCTAAGGACCCAGGTTCGATTCTCCAGGTCCCACGTAAGCCATATGCACATGGTGGCGCATGCATCTGGAGTTCGTTTGCAGTGGCTGGAGGCCCTGGCACACCCATTCTCTCTCCCTCTCTCTCTCTCTCTCTCTCTCTCTGACTTTAATAAATACATAAAAATAAGGGCTGGAGAAATGGCTTACTGGTTAAGGTGTTTGCCTGCAAAGCCAAAGGATTGTGGTTCAATTCTCCAGGACCCACGTAAGCCAGATGCACGAGGGGCATATGCATCTGGAGTTTATTTGCAATGGCTGAAGGCCCTGGCGTGCCCATTCTCTCTCTCTCTCTCTCTCTCTGCCTCTCTTCTATCTCTCTCTCTGCTTGCAAATAAATAAATAAAAATAAATAAAAGTAAAGAAGAGCAAAAACAAAAAAAGCATTAAAATATTTTTTAAAAAAATAAATAAATAAAAGAAAATAAAATCTAAAAAAAGAGAAATGCTTCAGAAAAGAGTCTTTAAAAATGTATCAAATTCTTGATGAAAATACACAAAATATAGTTTTCTATGTAATGAATTAAGCTAATATATGGGAAAACTTACCACTTGGATCTATCATCTTAACAGATTTTTTCAGATAGGGAAAAAAAAAAAAAAAAACAGTTGGATCCAAAGTAAAATATTCCTAAAGGGAAAAAGGAAACTGAGAACAAGTTGTGCTACTTTTAACATTTGTATGTGTTTTACTCTTTTTGAAAAACCCAAAGTCTGCCAATATGATGACGAATGTTTCTAGATTCAGTGTATTAGCTACTCACTTCTATACATCTGATTGTCCCCAAAAAAACCTATGGCTTAAAGCAGTATCACTCACTAACCTATGACTTCTGAGAGTCAGTCATTAGCACAGTGTATCTGAATCCCACTCGAGCCCTCAGCAGGACGAGAGGTGGGGTTGAGGTACTGTGGAGAGTTGTGGTCATCTCAAGGCTCAGCCAAGGAAGGGTCCACTCCCACCTCACTCGCATGGATACACGGTGCATTTCCTTACTGGTTGATGGAGGAGGGGCTGTGCTCCTTGCGGGCTGTTGGCCAGAGGCCTCTCTTGGTTTCTTGCCCTCTGTGCATCTCCATGAATCCATTTTGATCATGACATCTTTCTTCATCTGACTGAGCAAATGAAAGGGCAAGAGAACAGTGGAAGAGCATCACAGTCTTCTATGAACAACAACAAAAAATCGGGAACGCAGCTTCTTGCCACTTTCCAAATTTCTTTTTTTTTTAAATATTTTATTTCTTTATTTGCAAGCAGAAAGAGAGAGAGATAGAGATAGAAAGAAAGACAGAGAGAGAATGGGCATGCCAGGGCCCATAGCCACTGCAAACAAACTCCAGACGCATGTGCCCCTTGTGCATCTGGCTTACATGGGTCCTGGGGAATCAAACCTGGGTCCATCTCCCCAGCCCCAAATTTCATTTTTTTAAAAGAACAACACACTCAAAAAAAAGTGATCGTACAAGTCCTGAAATACTAAATCATACAAGTACAGAAATATCAAGTCACACAAGTACAGATACAAGTACAAATGGAGGCTGATTTTCACCACAATAGCAGCACAATGAAAAGTGGAAGGTCCAGTAAATGTTGCCGTTCCCAACAGCCGCTTCCACAAAATGATTAGAAACTGCCTACAATTATCTTTCCAATACCTGGTTCCACTTCTGTGATAATGTATAAAATCACACAGGGCAGGTTAAAATGTCATCATTAGCCACATTTTCCGAAATGACACTTTACTGTTTGATATGTGAGCAAATTATTGAAGGAGAGAAGAAGGGGGAAAGACATCAGGTCAAACGGCTGGAGTATTCTGTGCCAAATATATTGTTGCAGTTTCAGTTCTGCTGAACAGACCACCAAGGCATAATTTTGAACTGTGTGCACATGCATGTGTGCGTGCATGTTTGTGTATGCGTGTGTGTGTGTGTGCGTGCGTGTGTGTTGCCATGTGTATTTTTATAGTGAGAACACACACGGGGCAAAGAATTGATGGCCCAGTGGGTGGCCTTGTATATTCACCATGGTCCTTTTTCACTATTCCTATAAAACTGGGCAGAGAGACTTTTAAAGTTGGAGAGATCTAAGTTCTGTCTCCAAAAGCTATTTCTTTTCTCAGGCGTTCATTATTTTCTCTTTTTTTTATAAGCAGTAACCTCAGTGCGTGTTACGTAGTACTTCTTCAAAGTTACATTTTATCTTCAATTAGAGACTAATTTCAATGATCCCTGCTTTGCCCCTTCATTATGCTGGTTTATGGATAACCATCCTGCCAAAGGAGCTTTTCACCCCATAAACCAAGGATCTTCCACTTCCTTTAATTAGCAGGGTACAAATAATACGCAGAGAGCCAAAAAGAAAAATCATCTTATAAAATCTGATAAACTCTGGGAGCTGCATATGTGTTTTGCCCAAGAATATACACGTGCACATGTGTGTGCCTGACTCTCTTAAGCACATATTTTCGAGAGTCGTGGTTTGCAAAGCAACGTTGCTGATCTAACAACGCCATTCCCAAAATGACTTCAAGGGCCATGAAGACTTTTACATTGTGACTCAGCCTCAATTAAAAAGCCAAGTAGTGCTTTGTTTTGCCTTGGGCTGTAAGAGGAAAGAGAAAAAGCTTACCAATTCAAGAGACAGACAAATAGCTTTTTTTTCTAAACAAAGGCTCATTTCACTTTTAAACGTGGGTCTCCCATAATTTAAAAATAATCGTTTATATATGGGGATGAGCACTATAAACAATGCAGCCTAGACAAGGCTATGGTTTTGTCCAATGAAAGGACTGGAATTGACATGACCACCAATTGTTCTGTCGTGTTTTGGAAGCTTGATCCAAGTTTACATTTCCAGCCAATGTTTCACTCCCATGTTTATGACAGCACAAAAGAGCAAGCTCTGGGAACTTCTCAAGGGAGCGTCCTGGCCGTCTGTATTGTCACTGGGAAGGAGAGTGAGCAGAGGAAGGGGGAGAGGGGGGAAGCAGGAAGATGGACGATCCCTCTGGGGGTAGCTTCTAAATCCCAAATTGGATTCTGCCACATCTCAAAAGCGAACATATTTGCAGTGTTTGCACATAAGAAGGAATTGCCAGATGGATATTTGAGTCTGGAAAGTGCCACAGCATGAACCATTCGCGCAGCTGTCGTTAGACACGGCTCCAAACCATCTCAGTGAGCCTGGCGTCTATAAATATTGACCACGTGCATTTGTGGCTTTGTGAAGGGATGTCCCGGATGATAGCGAGCTGATAAGTACCTTAGTAAACACACTTGCTCCAGACTAACTCTGCCACCCATGATGGCTGTGTGTCTGCATCTTTTGAGTGCACGTGATAGCTCTTTGGTGGGAATTAAAGAAAAGTATCCCACGGGGCTATTTTGGTAAACTCAAGAAAGTTGGCTGTGCGTTAATATTTGTGAAATCATTTTAAGTGCATTCTTGTTTCCCATGGAAAAGAGAGGAAAAAAAAAAAAAAGATTCCATTGTTTTCAGACCCTAGTCTGAGATTTGTCATCTCTGCATTTCTACTGTGCTGTCCATCTCTGTGGGTCACATGTTTTCATGGACATCAAAATACCTCTGCTGAGCCTCCTGTGCCTGGTATCAGAACAGCGCTGTAAGCTCTGGACATCTCGGAGTGTTTCCTAGCAATGCCCCTCCCCCAGCCCGCCAATCTGGTAGATCATTGGAAATTGGAGGGGCATTCATCAAGTATTTTCACAGTTATGAAAATTAAGTTCTATTGCATCAACACCCAGAGCCGTTTCAATAATAATATTGATGAGCTACCCAGTTATGATACACTAGTTATCATGATCGCTTTATAAATTCTCTCTGAAATGTCTCCCGAAAGCCACCGAGCTTTTTGCTCCTTAATTTTAATCTCTGTCAGTGTAATAGCTTTTCTCCTTGTTGTGATCAAATACGTGACAGAAAAAAATATCTATAAAGGAGGAGAGTTTTAGAGTTTCATTCTATGGTGATCTGTTGACCTGAGCAAGACATGAGGGCAGGAGCATGTGGTGGGCAGGAAACCGAGAGCATGTCTCTCTTGAGTTCACTGTCTCCTCTTCTCCCTTTTATTCCTTCTGACCTCAAGCTGTGTGTGGTTCCACCCAATTCAGGGTGAGTCTTCTCCCTTTAGTTCATCTCTTCTGACAATGTCCCCTTAAATACACAGAAAGGAATGTTTTCCTAATCGCCTAGGTTCTTGTAATCAAGTTGACAATCAAAATTAACCAGTGCACCCAGGGACATTTCATCAGAAACCTATTTGGTCAGATTGAGAAAGGCATTTGTGGAAGAAATGAAGAGCAAGGCAAATCACCTAGACTGTCCTTACAGCACCCACTCTGCCACTCAGGAGCAGATTTCCTTTGACTCTATGAAGTGTGGGAAAGGTAGTCTTTCTCTTCCTGAACCCATGTCTAGGAGCTCCAATACTACGGACGCTTGGCCCCTTTCTGTCCTTGTTCATGGCTTTGGAAGGATCCACATCTTGGTCTCTCTACATCAGCAGTACTCAGTATGAATCCAGTGAGACAAACAAGCAGAAGAAGAGTGAAAAGGTGGGCATTAAATGGGTGAACTCAGGTCCTGGAGAGGTGGCTTAGCAGTTAAGTGCTTGCCTGTGAAGCCTAAGGACCCCCGTTCAAGGCTCAGTTACCCAGGACCCACGTAAGCCAAATGCACAAGGTGGCACATGCATCTGGAGTTCATTTGCAGTGGCTGGAGGCCCTGGCGTACCCATTCTCTCTCTATCTATCTGCCTCTTTCTCTGTCTCTCTGTCTCAAATAAATGAATAAATAAATAAAATAAATTGTTTACTTGTGAACTCTCTAATTTCTTAAAATAAATAAATAAATAAATGGGTGAACTCAGTGCTAGAGCACACACGAGGCCCTAGGTTCAATCTAGTCACCACAGAACAAATAAAAAGAATACATCAGTAATCTCAATAAACAGCAGATGACACAAACCTGTATGTGCCTGAACTTTACAGACTTTAGGCCAATGAAAACACTGGAATGGACATCCCAAAGGTTGGAGGTCAGCATGTTGAACATTATTAATGCTTCTCTTCAGAAGGAAGTACCACCCCACACTTCCTGATATGCCCCAAATAGCCAAACCTTGATTAAGATAGGTTCCTCTGTACATGACATATTAAGGCACCTTGGATGCTACTTTGATCTCACAATGGCTTCCTCATTTATAAAACAAAACCTCATGTGGCTAAGAAAATAACTCACAACAGAGGGATTCCTAATGGGCCAAATTGGGGAGGGGCAGGATACAGGGGGACCAGTGGTGTTTTTAGAATTAAAATATCAAAGTGGATTTAAGACGAGACTCAACTTAAAGTTGGATGAAAGCAGTGCCAGAGATGTTCAGAATCCCAAGGTCAGCAGTATGAGAAGACCCGGGAGCTCCGACAACTCTCACGCCTCTCGACTCCATACACCATCAAGCCAAAACCCCTGGGGTAAAATCCAGGCATCAATACTTTAAAAAAGAGTTCCTCAGGTAATGTCAGCATGCAGCCAAGTCTTGGAATGGAGCATCTGTAAGTGCCTGCAAATGCACTGTACGGGGCATTGTACATTCCCCAGGGTCCATTCATTCTTTTTTTAAAATATATTTTAATTATTTACTTATTTATGAGAAAGATGGGGAGAGAAAGAGAAAGAGAATGGGCATGCCAGTGCCTCCATTCACTGCAAATGAACTCCAGACTCATGCACCTCCTTGTGCATCTGGCTTATGTGGGTCCTGAAGAATCAAACCAGGATCCTTTGGCTTTGCAGGCAAGTGCCTTAACCGCTAAGCCATCTCTCCAGCCCCCCATTCATTCTTTTTATCCATAAACACATGATCATTCAAGAGTTACTCTTGGCTTTAAACTAGGACTAAGATTTATAAGGTCAAACAACAAACAACCTCAAACTGAACCAGGAGCCATAACCCAGGCCAGCGTAGGAAGTGAAGGTAGTAGGCAAGCAGACCATTCGTCCATAACCTGAAGTGGGTTTCTTGTATCATTGACCTTGGAATAGACAAAAATTGTGGGAAGATTGGCCTTCTTTCTGTCTTTTCAAGTAAAGAACAGAACATTGACAGACCTCAGAATTTTTATTTTGTTTTTTAATTTTTTGCTTTTTGAGGTAGGGTCTCACTCTAGCCCGGGCATTCTGGAATTCACTATTTAGTCTTAGTGTGGCCTCAGCTGTAGTGTTCTTTAAAGATTTTCTGGAAGTGCAACTCCAACAAGAATTCTCACTCCCTAGTCCTGCCTTTGACTATGTAATCTCTACATACTCTAAGCAAGGTGAGAATAAGATAAAAGTTGCACTAACAAGGGCTGGAGAAATGGCATAGTGGTTAAGGCATTTGCCTGTGAAGCCAAAGGATCCGGTTTGATACTCCAGGACCCACGTAAGCCAGATGCACAAGGGGCGCATGCATCTGGAGTTTGTTTTCAGTGGCTACAGGCCCTGGCATGCCCATTCACTCTCTGTCTGCATCTCTTCTATCTTTCACTCTCTGCTTGCAAACAAATAAATAAATTTTTTTTTAAGTTTCACTAACTAGATTCTGGTAATAAATTCAAGGATAAAATTTTTAATAAAACCAAATTGAATGCATAGTGATATGTTTAAAAGATAACCAACACATCTACGCAATTAAAGGAATCTAAAACTTGTTAAAATCTATCCTCTGGGAAGAAAAATTCTAGCTTAATTAAAGTTGTAGTGTATGTTATTATTAGATTTTCTCTGCATAATTTACCTTTTATATTGTCCTTGACATTGCATATCCAAGGTGAGAAATATTGATACAGAATAATTTTTAAAAAACCTCCAAAGCAGCTACCTATTCTTTCATTTCCTAATTCTCCTATATGTACTGAACTATGTCATGAAAGCAGATTGTTTAAGTAGCTTTAAGTTCTTGCTCAAGCTAGAGATATGCCAATTTCTTGGCTTATAAGCCTAACATAGATAAAGTGAAATTTCTAACAAATTTTTTTTTTTTTTTTTTTTTTTTTTTTTTTTGGTTTGCAAGGTAGGGTCTCACTCTGATCCAGGCTGACCTGGAATTAACTATGTAGTCTCAGGGTGGCCTCGAACTCTCGGCGATCCTCCTACCTCTGCCTCCTGAGTGCTGGGATTAAAGGCGTGCGCCACCACGCCTGGCAATTTCTAACAATTTTATACCCCATCTTCCCCTTACAGTCTGATCTGCACAGATAACAAAAGTCTCTGTTTATGTTACGATAATGCCTTTATCATTTAAAATAGTGTAATGGCAAAAAATGAAATATAATTTTCTGTATTTCAGCATCTATTCATTCAAAATCTGTTAATTATGCACATATTTTGTACATGCTAAACACTAGAGACATGCAAGAAAACAAAAGACATTAATGAGCTCCAGAGAGATGCACATGTACAAAACATTAGATATTACACATCTAGTGGTGGTAAGTTGGATGGAGGTACATGAAATGTGATAAAATATGATCATTTTAAAGAGATTATGGGGGGCTGGGGAGATTGCTTAGTGGTTAAGGTGCTTGCCTGCAAAGCCTAGGGACCCTTGTTCGACTCTCCAGGTCCCACATAAGCCAGATGCACAAAGGTGAGGCAAGCGCAAGGTCATACATGCCCACTAGGTGGCGCAGGCATCTGGAGTTCCCTTGCAGTGGCTGAGACCTTGGCGGGCCAATTCTCTCCCTCTCTCTCTCTCTAAAAATAAATAAATAAATAAATAAATAAATAAATAAATAAATAAATAAAAAAGAGATTATTGGGAAAGGCTCTCTCTAGAGGTGACTTCTAGTGCCAGTGTGGTCTCAGAAGAAACAGAGTGTATATTCAAATGAGTAGCTGAAAAGAAATGAACAGAGGTGTTTTTTATGCATAGGGATAGACAGTGCTGAGGGGCAAGTTACAGTGGAAAGTCATTACCACCCGCAGTGCTGACGGGCTGATGGAAGGAGCACTGATGCTGGAACTTAGCAAGGTCAATGGCTGTTGCCAAGAGAAAGACACTCTCTAACAGCAGTGGAAACCAGATGTGAACACACTCACCCACTGCCCCAAGCACCACCGAGTAGGAAGAGAACAAACAGTGACATGTGACCAGGCTTCAACTCATTTCGCCCGCTGATCCCCAGTCTCCTGAGTGCTATGGCGGAAAACCACAGAGCCAGGGGGTGAGGTTCACGGAGGTCAGTCTCCTGCAGCACAGAGAGCAGGGAGGGGCCCGGGAAAGGTTGGAGAGCGCGGGAAGTAAGCCATGCAGGCTCTCTGGGGACTGCACTCCAACCAGAGGGTTAAGGCCTGAAAGGAGGGCCTTTCACACATTCCTGGAATAGCAAGGGGGTTTCTAAACTCAGCAAGCTAGGAGAAGGCATTTTTAAAAGCCAGATCACTGTGGTTAAGAAGGAGCCAGTAGTCTAGGTTCAAGTGTTCTGTAAGGATTCGGCTCTTCATGTCGATGTAGTGATTTTTAGGTGCCCTGGGCACTTGTTAGCTGAGAAGGACTGTGGCAGGTCCCAGGGGAAATGACTGCAGTAACCGACCAGCTGACCTCCAGGTGAGAGGCTGGTCATTTAAATAAGAGCGGAATGCAAGACTGTGAAAACCACTGAGGAATATGAATTCACTGTTCACTGGGCTCATAATTTTGTACCATCTAAAAACACATCATGTTTTTGTAAAATTTTTAATTTTTTTATTTGTGTGTGTGTGTGTGTGTGTGTGTGTACACACATGCACCAGGACCTCCTGCCACTGCACACCAGAAGCTTGTGCCATGCTTTGCATCTGGTTTACATCAGTGGGTTGGGCAATGAAGCCAAGAACAGCAGGCTTTTCAGGGGAGCACGCCATTAACCTCTGAGCCATCTTCCCAGCCCCATGTCACTTTTTTTTTTTCCTTTTGTAATTCATAGATATATGTTAATTAAGTAACTACTCTGTGCAGAACATGAACTCACAGGGTTCCAAAGTTCATGAGGAGTAAGGAGAAAATATTTATTTTACATTTGCCATGTACCAAATTTTCTTCATGAGCATTAACCTGGATTCATTTATTTCCCATTTGTTTGTGTAAAATGCTATGAGATGATGTCTGTTTTCTTTAATTGTACAGATTAAGAAGTTAAGGGTCGCAGAGTTGGGGATGGTGTGTGCAAGGGTCCTTTGTTGGGGACAGGTGAAATAGAAATCAGTTTATCTAACCCTAAATAAATGCCCTTCCACAAACCACAATGTTCCCAAAAGGAAGGGGTAGTCAAGGACAGATATTGTTTATTTTGCAACAGTTGACAGTGTCCCCTATATCACTAGATGTGAAATTATGAAAAAGGAAATGGTAAACGTTAACATGTATCCATTTTTATAAAAGCAATGAACATCATATTTGGGGTGTTGCGAATCAGTACTGAATTTATGAGCACAAAATAAGTCCTGTGAGGCCTGAAAACTCATCACTCAAAAAATTCATTTTAACAGCACACTGTGCGTCAGAAATATGGCTGCAGTAAGCTAAGTACCCATTGAATTTGAGTGAACCTACTGCATAAAAGCATGACCTGATTAGAAGGACTTTTATTTTCATTCTGAAGTAGCTATTATCTACAGCATCCAATTGAAAAAATAATGAAGTAATGCATTCTTTTTACATTTCTAATGCAGCATTAAGCCAAAATTGGTCAGCTGGCTGAAATGAGACAATTCAATTATGATATAAAGAATATAAGTCCAATACCTCGTATTACAAGCTATGTCTGAGCACATAATAGTATAAAGTGAATCTAATCATGTCTCTTCATGATTCCTTGTACGAAGGAGGCTCAGTGCAGACACCCAGTCAATAGCCACATGGAGCTATGATCCAGTTCCCAACTGGGCAAAAATCCAGTCCATCAGACACAGCCTGCCGACATTATAAGATCAAGGTGCTCCCCACCCCCCAGGTTAACAGGGGTCACCAATAGCAGTCCCAGTAATAGATGTGTCATAGGACCTTCTGGAATTTTTTGATTGGCTATTGGAACACAAAGATACCTCAAAAAGAATGACCTAACAACACAAATTAAATCCTAACAATGTTTCTGTTCCAGAAACATAAATAGGAGACACATCTGTCCCATCAGTCACCTGCAAACAAGAATAGCATCAGAAGTCGTGACTGTCTTCAGAACTGTAGAGAGGGTGTGAACTGATACTGCAGACACAGTTCTTCACGTACACGGTTACATTTCATACAGCATTGGTATGCATACTTTAACTGAGCTCTTACCTGAAGTTTATAGGAATGACTTAAAGGATGCTGCCAGGGACAAATTCCACTACATGTTCTATACATGTGCAGAGTATGTCTACACATACTGAAACATTTAAGAGATAGAGGCTTTGTCCTTATTTATTAATCCTCATGAAAGGTTGATTCATAAGGAGGCATATAGGAAATCTGTACAACATCTACACTCCAACTCAGTTATGCAGCTGTCAGGACTAGAATAATATTCAAATCAACTCATTGTTAGAGTCTTTTTATTATCAGATTGACCAGGGCGAATGTCGATTATTTTTAAAGGTGATAGCAAGCTGCTTCACCGAAGAGAATAAGATAAACCTTTAAAACAGTTCAGTGGTAAATTGTAAAGATTTAGAGGCTTTATGGGCTGGAGAGATGGCTTAGCAGTTAAGGCACCTGCCTGTGAAGCCTAAGAATGCCAGTTCCAATCTCCAGGTCGTGCAATGCCACACTTGCCCACAAGGGGGCGAATGTGTCTGGAGTTCGTTCACAGAGGCTGAGAGTCCACTGGCACGCCCATTCTTTCTCTTCCTCTCTCTTTCTCTCTCTCTGTCAAATGAAAAAATAAATAATAATTTTTTTAAAAGATTTAGAGATTTTGAGTTAGCCATTTGTATGAAATGAATTATCAAACTCTGAAAATCAAAGTGTTTACATTTCTGAAGCAGTCAAAATTGTCAGCACCCCTCTGTAAGCGTGTCCTGTGTGTTCTACTCATTGGTCTCCCAACCTCCCAGTTTTGAGAATTTTTTAAATCTGTGTCATTTCAAACACAAGGAAATCGAGTCTCTTGCTTCTTCTATAAAACATATGCATGGAGTATAACTCAGACTTTTATAGGCGGCCTTAACATATTTGAAAATCCTTTTAAATTTTCCAGGATAAAATTTAAAATACACTAAGAAAATAATTTGCTCTAAGCTGGCATCATCATATACCATTAGTGTTTTATTTGAACACATTATAATTTAACATGCCTGATCCTTTAAGTCTCATTTTCTAGAGTTTCTTAAACCTTTTCCACTCAGAACCCTCTTTCTCTGAAGAAAGTGTATAAAATATGTACACAGAACATTTACTGATTATAAATCATAAAGAATTTTTTAAGAAACAATTCTTAGCTGGGTGTGGTCCCCATGCCTTTAATCCCAGCACTCGGGAGGCAGAGGTAGGAGGATCGCCGTGAATTTGAGTCCACATGAGAATACAGAGTGAATTCTAAGTCAGCCTAGATTAGAGTGAGACCCTACCTTGAAAAACCAAAAAAAAAAAGAGAGAGAGAGAGAGAGAGAAAGAAAGAAAGAAAGAAAGAAAGAAAGAAAGAAAGAAAGAGAAAAGAAAAAGAAACAATTTTTTGATATACATATAATTTTACATGTTAAAGATGAGAGCAAATCTGCTCTCATAACACAATATTGGATGTTAATCATTAATTTTTACTAAAAGAATTTACTCTTGACTGATACCACAATACTTAGAGTATCTTCAATATTTTCTAAGTTGATAGATGTTTTGAAGTTGAGACTGCTGTTTAAACATAAGGATGTTTAAGGCCATTTCAGCAATTTTTGGAATTTCTGGCCTAATCCCAAGTCAAAATTCATTTAATGATTTTCTTTTTCTCTTCTGCCTTGCTTTATTTCTTTCCTTTTTGGTGAAACTCAAGTTGGCAACTCGAAGGACAGTTTTTAAAATCTGATAGTCTAATATGATACAACTCAAACATTTACTAATTTGATATTTATATGGATAGGAATAATGGTTGGAAAACATTCATTATCTTTGTTTTTTGGAATTAAGCCACTGTATTAACACAAGAAGTGAAAACTTCGTGTGTATAATTAGAACAGTGCCGTTCAACACATCCAGCAGTCTCTGATCTCAGCTGAGGAGTTTCAGACATGTACATGGGCATTGTAAGGCATGGCAACATGTTCTATGCAAAGTATACATACTGTGTGTTCGGCACCAGTGATCACACAGTGACATTGTGAACTTTCATGAGGCGATATGGTGAGCACGACCACGAACAACTCGGATCCATTGGATTCCGAATTAATTTTAGGTCATTGTGCATTCAGAGATTTATTGTTGACGAGGCTTTCACAACCCCTACCTTCAGTAGCAAAAGCTCATACAGAGTCTCAAACCATAATGTTAAAATCTGGGTTTGGGCTGCAGAGATGGCTTAGCAGTTAAGGTGTTTGTCTGCGAAGCCTAAAGACCTGGGTTCAATTGCCCAGTACCCATGTAAGCCAGATGCACAAGGGGGGCCATGCATCTGGAGTTTGTTTGCAATAGCTGGAGACCCTGACACACCCTTTCTCTCCCCCCGCCCCCCGCCTCTCTCTCTCTCTCTCTCTCTCAAATATTTTTTTTTGTTTTTTGTTTTTTCAAGGTAGGGTCTCACTGTAGCCTAAGCTGACCTGGAACTCACTATGTACTCTCAAGGTGGCCTTGAACTCATGGCGATCCTCCTACCTCTGCCTCCGAGTGCTGGGATAAAAACGTGTGCCACCACGCCCGGCTATAAATAAATATTTTTTAAAAAGAAGCTATGATCTATAGAAATTATCACCCAGATCCAATGAGGGGACAGTTTTCATTGTTTTTGCTTTTGTTTGTTTTCTAAGACATGGTCTCACTCTGGAGTTCAGAGTGGCCTCCAACCCAAGATCCTTCTGCCTAGGTCTCTGGAATTGATAGGTGTGTCCTACCAGGTCCAGCTTTTCTTTAACCCAAGGCTGCTTGTGACATTGGAATTTGGAGACCTAAACTCAGGGTCAACGGGATGACAGCCTGTCCACACTGACCTTAAATGGTTCCATCAGACAGATGAGAGGTTAGGTAAAGGGTCACATGACACGAAAATTGTTAACCCTAATGTGGTGGACACACCACAGAGCACTCAGAGTCCTGCTGTGGGGAGAGGGTGTTTCACTAGCAGCCAAGATGGCCGTCTTTAACCAAGCTGCTTACCAGGGCTCTGGAGAACCAAAGGTGGGACATTCTCCGGCTGGTGTCCCCACACAGGCTGATGAGAGCAACTCCTGCCAGTTTCTTCTTTCTCCTCCCCTTTGAAATGCAGATTATCTGGGCAGCTTCCCGAAGCACCTGTTGTTGAAAATCAGTGGAGATTAGTACTCCTTCCCCAAGGCTACTGCGCACCATTTATGTGCATTAATTATTCAACCTGAAAATGGAAAAAAATAAAGAAATGTATAGCCCATCTTAAGCATTAAGCCTGAGAAGAAGATAATGTATCTAAAGACGATTTGTAAACTGGAGTGACAAATGTAATTTTTCCTAAGTCAACAAAAATTTTGTAGGGTCATATCAATTCAGCAAAGATTTATCTGGCCTGTATGATCGATTAGTTTGATTCTATAGGAGATAAAAGGAAAAACTTTAAGGAGTTAAGTTTGCAGTCTACGCTATTTAGTTACTTATGCAGCACGTGTATAGATGCTGCAAACTGTTAAAGATAACATGATCACAGAGCTTTAAGTCTGGTGAGTTGGATGATCAACACACTCTTATTTATATTATTTTCGATGACTTCACACATATGTATAGTGTATTTTGATCATATTTAGCCCCACCAGCCTCTCTCATCCCCTTCCACCTGAACCTTTTCTTTTTATCAACTAGTTTCCCTCCTACTTTCATGTATTTATTAATTATTTTTCTAGTAACCCACTGATTTAAGTGAGAGCTCGAACATTGCAGAAGGTTATGTCCTGGATCATGGGCAACTTACCAGCGAATAAACCACAGAAGTAAGTGGGTTCTCCTCCCCAAGCAACCATTCATTGCCAACAGTTCTTCCAAGAGGGGTGGAGCTTCATAAGACCCGCCCCTTCCGTGATGGAATGATGACAGGTCCAATCTGGGGCAAGTCTTCTTGTGCTGCTGCTGCTGCTGCTGCTGCTGCTGCTGCTGTAATGTGGGTAACCAGTTACTGTGAGTTCATGAGCACACTACCTGTGTTATGTCCAAAGGACAGAGTTCCAGAACATTCCTCTCCAGCCTATGGTCTTACATTCTTTTTGCTCCCTCTTCTGAGATGTTCTCTGAGCCTTGAGGGAAGTGACATAACAATCCCATTTAGGATTGAAAACTCAATGTAGTCATTTAGTCTCAGCATTTTGACCAATTATGATTCCGTACATTGACTGCTGCCCACAATAAAAGGAAGCTTTTGTGAACAGGGCAGAGAGCCGCAGATAAACGTAAATATTTAGGAGGCCTTCCGACAGTGTGTCCCTTCAGTACATCTGTAAGATAGAAAGCTCTGCAATGATTTAAGTGTTGCATCTACCTGTGTGGAAAGAGTCAGGAAATGGAATTATCTTATGGAAGACAGCATTGGAATTAATCTCGACTAGATGTTAAAATAGCATCAATTCTTAAGGCGCATGGGAAATACAAGGGGAGAATGTGTATCTAGCCTTATGGGTAGGAGCGTGGAAGACCCACTGCAAAAACAAAATAATAATAATGTAGACCCCGATTCGTTTAGAGGTCAGGCCACATCAAGGAAGGAGCTAAAAGAAGAGGTGGAAAAATTGCACTGAAGTCCGAACAAGGCTCGCCTTAAGTGTACAGACAAGAACTTTATTTTAAATTCAGCAGGCAGGAGACATTTGTCAGGCATCGGTGGACGATAGTGGACGATATTGAGCAAGTGTGTAGATGAACAGCATGCTTTAAGAAAATCGACCCAATGAAAATGGATTCGAGTTGGAGAAGAACAAAAGATGCAAAATTCACAGAGACACCATCACAATTGCTCAGTATCTCATTTTTTTTCTTTTCTGTTTTTGTGATCCTGGGGTTAGAGAGAGTCTGGGTCTTTGAAGATGCTCGGTCAGCACTCTACCACTGAGATGATGCCAGATACCTTCCCAAGTAGCGCTGTGACTTACACTACTGATAAGGCCCATTGCAAAGTCCGCTTGGAAATGTAGTCCACGTGGAACTATAGTCTTCACAGCATGGCGATGAAAAAACAAAATGAAAATTAGTGTGTCTACCTAGAGTTCTTCATTCCTCTGCAACCTCCCACAACATAAACCTCATAACCCCTAAGTCACATGCACTCCTCACCAGCTAGGAATTTCAAGGACTAGAACATTTGTTCAAGTATCAGCTACGCACCCATGCTCATTTCTGTAAGAGCACAGACAAGTCAGCCTGCTTCTCCCCAATTGCATTTACTTGAAAAAAACAGTGAGTCTATCACCTTGACAGTGATCTACAGTAATAGTACAATGCCAGCCAGCAGCGTGGTTGATTGGCTGACAGATCCATTGTGTGTGTGTGAGAGAGAGAGAGAGAGAGAGAGAGAGAGGCCTATCAGCAAAAAAAGAGAGACAGAAAGACAGAGAGAGGAAAAATAAAGCATTTGACTTCAGCACTCTTCCTTCTCAAAGGAGATCTGTGATTGATTCTAACAAAGTTGTCCTTAGGTGCAGAAATGTAAAACAAATGTTCTTATGCTAAAATTGGGACTTAGCCTTAAGCTAAGAATGTATATCAGAGAATACAACTCTCTACCTGAAATACTTTGCAAGGACAGGTAGATAAAGCTCAGCGTATTCTTAGCTTGACTCATCCATTTGCCCTCAGAAACACTGCAGCTCAAAGCTGTGTCTGTATCAATTCAATATCACATGCATTTGCAGTGCTGTTTCCTGCTTATTTTTCCTTTCCACTGAGAAGTCATTTCATTGCATCTGTTCATCTTCTGCCAAGTATTTACATTTAGGCCTGTAATTTGTATTTCTTTTTGTAAAATTTTTAATATTTTATTTTTTTATTTATTTATTTGTTTGAAAGAGAGAGTGAGAAAGAGAATGGGCACACCAGGGCCTCCAGCCATTGCAAACGAACTCCAGATGCATGTGCCACCTTGTGCATCTGGCTTATGTGGGTTCTGGAGAATTGAACCCAGACCCTTTGGCTTTTACAGGCAAGCACCTTAACTGCTGAGCCATTTCTCAAGTCCTGTAATTTGTATTTCTTATAGATATTGCTTCTCTTTCCTTTTTCTTACTTTGAAAAATTTTATTTTTAATTGACAATTTTCATATAAATATAAACTAATTTAATCCTAATCCCCTCCCACTCCCTTTTTTTTTTTTTTTTTGCCCTCCTTTCCTCTGTATTGCTTCTTCTTTCTAAATAGTCCCTCTTTTATTTTGTTGACTTTTTTTGGTTTTGGTGCAACTCCATCAGACATTTGAAATGTTGACGAGCTCCATCTTGCGGAGGTCTTCTGGAGATAAAGACAGCCACTGTGAGATTAGGAAGTAGTGGGCATGAAGCCAGAAGGTAGTGTCCTAAAACTCCTCACTAGCCTGTGGTCCTCTTCTGCAGTGTCCCTTGAGCCTTGGAAGCCATGATGAAGAGATGTATCTTCGGCACCAAACCCTTCAATTTCACTTATCCTCAGCACTTTGGTGAATTTTGCATGTTCGTTATAATCACTGTCATCTACAGAAGGAAGCTTCCCTGACCAAAGAATAAAGCACCACTAATATATGGGCATCAACATGCTATAAATATTTGAGGGCACTTTGATGGGCATAACGTATCATTTTAGTCACTCAACAGTAGTATCCATGACCGTCCCTGCCATAGGTTTGGGACTAGATTTTCAGTATCAGGGAGGAATTTCCTGCCATGGAATGGGTCTCAGATCCAGAGAGCATCTGATGACCCCCAGAGCGGTCATGCTGTTATTGAACTAGTGGACATTTTAAAGTGCCTGGCTAGTTGGTTGTGAAGCACACGTGATGGATCCCTATTTTGGTAAGCCTGCAGTTTTCCTCCCTAGGCAGGCTGTGTGGTGTATTCTGTGTTGCACGATGACACCTTGTCAGCGGAGGAGGGGAGGATTTCACATTCATCCCTGCTTGAATTTTTCAGTGTCCTGCAAGCTACACGTGTGCTGGCTTCAGCAGTAATCTTACCATCTAGTTCTGATGGGCAACCAAGAGACTTGGTAATAGTTTCTATTGCCTTGAGCACTCAGTAATTCACAGAGCATTCGAAACTAACGTTATAAATACATATAGCATAAATGCATACACTATTTATGAATACAGTTGACCACAAGGTATTGGTCCTGGGATTCTCTGTGGGTAACAAATGATCAGAGATGCTCAGCTAATCCATAGAATCTACATACATTTTATTTATTTATTTATTTGAGAGAGAGAGAGAGAGATACAGAAATAGGCAGGTGGAGAGAGAGAAAGATAATGGGCTCACCAGGGCCTCCAGCCACTGCAAACGAACTCCAGATGCATGTGGCCCCTTGTGCATCTGCCTTATGTGGGTCCTGGAGAATCGAGCCTCGAACTGGGGTCCTTAGGCTTCACAGGCAAGCATCTAACTGCTAAGCCATCTCTCCAGCCCAGCACACAATTTTTTTTCATGAATATTCTCAATCATCACTTTTGAATAAACACAGAGAGAGCAAGGGCCAACCATGTATAACATAAAACACATGCTATCGATCAGTACAGTATTTTTGACTGTTGATACCAATGTTCTGAAACACTGTTCTGCTTCAAGTGTTCTTCTGATTGACATGGTAGTATGGGAGATCATTTACATAAATAAGGGATTGCTACTGTGATCAACAGTTTTTTTTTTAACTTTTTATTGACAGCTTGCATAAGTATGGACAATAAAACCATGGTAATTCCCTCCCTCAACTCCCATTCCCCCTCTCAAATCCACCCTCCATCTAATCTCCACCCCCTTCCAATTAGTCTCTTTTACTTTGATGTCATCTTTTCCTCCTATTATCAAGGTCTTGTGTAGGTAGTTTTCCAGACACTGCATGGTCATGAATATCAAGGTGTCTGGAAGAGTTCATTGTAAGCAGTCCTACCCTTCCTTTGGTGCTTACATGCTTTCTGCCACCCCTTTCTCAATGGACCCTGAGCCTTGAAGGGTGTGATAGAGATGTCTCACTTAATACCAAAACTCTATTGCTAGTTCTTCTAAGCACTCTGGTGGGTTTTGAGACACCCCAGTGGTCACTGTTCTCTGAAAAGAGAAGCTTCTGTAACCAAAAGTGAGAGTCGCATTAATATATGAGTATAAACATTTACAAAAGTGTGAGCATAAGATATGCATTTAGCCAGACACTAGGCTTAAAAGTAACTTTAAAAATATGTTTATTATTTATTTGCAAGGAGAGAGAGAGAATGAAAGAATGGGTATGCCAGGGCTTCTAGCCGCTGCAAACAAACTCCAAATACATGTGCCACCTTGTGCATCTGGCTTACATGGGTCCTGGGGAATTGAACCTGGGTCCATTGGCTTTGCTGGCAAGTGCCTTAATCACTAAGCTGTATCTCCAGTCCTAAAAGTAACTTTTCAATAGGCTCAAATTTTAGTTAGAATATTCGAGGAAATAATCTAAAGACATCAAAATACCCCCCCCCAAGCCAGTGGTTTTCCTCCTGCAGTTGTTAGGACACGGCGAGCAGCCACAGCCGACAAGTCCAGAAGGGGTAACAGCACACAATCCGCACAGTCAAGAGCTATTCAGAGAGCCGGTAGTGAAGGGTGGAAAGAAACCACAAAAGAAATCACTAATGCCAAGGAAAACTGCCTCGAGCCCACGAGGATCTTACTACAAATAGAACGGGGAGAGGGAAGAAGCTCTTAATGGGATTATTATAAGAGTGGCAGCCTTAATAACCAAACATAAGAAACTAATCTTTAAGATCATTTTAAAGACACGTGATGTGCCCGTCATCAGGAAAATGGTCCTGGGGCCGGGCACTAAGCATTACTAGTACCAAAGCTAATTGGCCCTTACAAGAAGCACAGCTCGCATCCTTGGGTTCTCAATCTGCTGTCTTCAGATTCTTCATTTTTCTCCCCTTAATCAAACAAAGACCCTGTTTAGGGCAACTTCATGTTGTCTAACCCTCCCTCACAAAAAAATACAATTAATGTATTCATACTATGAAATCGATGAGGGTTTAGTACACGTTCCTGGGATGGTCTCCCGTTAGCTGGAGAACACAGGAGAGCATCTTTACAGATCAGAAGTTCTCTACAAGGGAAAAAGAAAGACAAACTTCCTCTCTGCATTCCTAAACAGTAGATGCAATCCTTCCCCAGAGCAGCTGGCCCAGGATACTAGCGAAGACGAAAGAAAAATCTTCTGTTCTAGTAGTTGGGTCTGTAGTCAGTGTGTCTTGCCGAGGGCTGCCAGCAAGCTAGCTGCAAAGAGAGTCGGAATGGCAAGTGGAAACAGTAAGCAAAGAGAACCACTTACTTTTGACAAAGAGGTTTTTTTTTTTTTCTTAACTATTCTAAATGATGTACTTTCTAATTCCCTGGAAACTTACCAGGAAATCCTATAGGAGTTAAAGCAGCATACAAAAACTAAGGACTGGATAAATTCTAGCAACTTCAGCGTGGACATTGGATTATGTCATACATAGATAGTCCAAATAAAAATAATAAATCAATTAATAAAACTAAAAGCTATGATTATAAAAGCTAAAGTAGTATTAATTCGCTAAAATGTGAACAATTTGATTCAAGGAAAAAGCAAACAACTACTGTACCCGTTTGTAATATTTACAAACATGAGCACTTTTTGGTCTAAAATGGGCACTTTTTGGTCTAATTTAAAGATGTCTGATTTTCTTCTTTTTTTTTTTTTTTTTTTTCATATTTTGGTTTTGCAAGGTAGGGTCTCACTGTAGCCCAGGCTGACTTGGAATTCACTATGTAATCTCAGGGTGGCCTCAAACTCATGGCAATCTTCCTACCTTTGCCTCCCGAATGCTGGGATTAAATGCGTGCGCCACCACGCCCGGCAGATGTCTGGTTTTCTTAAGAACAGTTTTACTTCATACTCTGAAGATATATTAGATGGATACTTTGTGAAAAGGGTCTAATTGAAATTAACAATCTTTATGGACAGAGCAGTGTAGGCACTTTATTGAAACCTAAATTCTATTTTTAAAAAGTACTAAACGGAAATTTGTTTCATATCCAAATCACACATAAATTCAGAAGTCGACACCTTCAAGTCCACGCCTTCAGACTTTTTCTGGTTTCTAAGTACACTGTGCTCCACCGCCACAGCTGGCAACTATACTGCAGCCTCCTAAGCTTATGTACACAATGAAATTACTTCTCACTACTTGAGGAAATGAGAAGTCCAAGATCAAAGCTCTGCAGGTTCTCGTGAGAGCCACACTCTGGCTCATGGGTGTTTGTCTTCTCACCGCGGTCTTGTGTGGTGGAGCCCGGCAACAGACGTCTCTAGAGTCACTATCATGAGGGCTCCATGGTCATGTATGAAGGCCCCACTGCCATAACCTAATAATCTTGCTGCTCAAGGCCCATTTCCAAATACCATCACCTGGGGCATTGGATTTGAACCTAGGAATATTTCAGGAATATGAACATTGATTAATGATTCTGGAAAATCCAAATTGTCTCCACTTGTTATTGTGTGTGTTTTTTTAATCAATAAGCTGTAGTTCATTTCCCTACAAGAATTTTTGAAGCAAGACAGTGGAGCAAGTAAGAATGTGACAAAAAAAAAAAAAAAAAAAAAAATTAACTCATAGCACCAGGTTACATGAAAAAGTACTTGTGTTCTGTGTGGGAACAATGCATATATATTTTGAATTATACTCAGCATAAAGCACTATGCACAGATGAATGTAAATAGTTGGATCTGAATCTTAATTGTTAACAAATTTTAATCTGGAAGCAATTGTATATTTTACTGTGAATTGTACATCTTTATTTTTTAAGTTAATATCCATTTTAGAATGCAAATACCTAAAATTTTAACTGTATCCTTCAGTTTAGTAACTTGTTCTTTCTTTTAAATATTTTTATTTTTATTTATTTATTTGAGAGAGAGGCAGAGAGAGAGAAACAGAGAAGGAGATAATGGGCATGTAAGGGCCTCCAGCTGCTGAAAATGAACTCCAGTTGCATGCACCACCTTGTGCATCTGGTTTATGTGGGTCCTGGGGAATCAAACCTGCATCCTTTGGCTTTGCAGGCAAACACATTAACTGCTAAGCCATCTCTCCAGCCCGTAACTTGTTTTAGTCAGAGGCCAGGCATGTCCAAGCTACATGTCTCAGGACACATACATCCTTGGATAGCTAAGAAAATTGCCCAACACATTTGTAGGTGACAATATCATGTCACAATCTCCGAAGGCTGGATGTCCCTGAAGTTCATGTGATGATTGTATGGACAGAAATGTCATGTAACTAGAACCCATACACACTGCATTCCAGTAACTTTCTCTTCCGTGTCCTGTTTAATTTTCCGAGTGGAAAGAGCTCGTGTGCCTACCTCTCACTTAGTGCTCACAGCTTTCTCTCACACCACGACAGCTTTTTATTGTTTGTCTTGCTTCCATGGGCCTGTATGTTTCCTCCTTATGGCATATGTTCAATACCTGGGATTGAACTAGGTGTGCAAAGCTGTGGAGGCACCAGTTTGCTTTGCTTAGAAAGCGCAGCTGCCCCAACGTGTGAAGCACAACAGTTCTGAACATCTCTAGTACAAACTGTACAACATCACATCCATGTCTACACAATAATTATCTCTGGTACGATGTTTGGAGCCAGCACATTTTTGCCATTTGCTGTCATTGTGTTGACAAAAGACAACTAAATAGCATACCAAAAAAAAAAAAAAAACTCAGCAGTTTTGACTAAAAGAAAAAGTGTGCAGATGACTTGAAGAAGTGTCTGTAGCCTGCTTTCCAGGAGACAGACTGTCATCTGTTTTATGGTCCCAGTGACATGTTGAAGTGCTTGCTCTTGTTTAAGTCAAGGAGTCACTCCTTAGAAGTTTCCAGCTTCTGTTTTTAGGCTGCCTGAATAGGTTTCCAGTTGACTCTACACAGTTCTTTTGCCAACACCTCTAAATAGAGAAAAATAATGGACCTTAGACTCCTCAGAATCAAGGCCGTGTTACCATTGTCAGTCCTCCTTGGGGGATCTGTTGTCTTCCTCTGTGAGCTCGGTGCCAGCAAGGCACAGACTCCAATGGTATTTGCAGAATGGTGATGAAGGTTCCAAGCAGCAGGTCTGAGCAATTCCTCTGGGGTCGAATAATGCCTGTCTACCACTCTATCCGAGCTCATAAGCTCTTTAGCAAAGGACCTTGGAGGGAAAGCAGCAAGCACTTTGATGACCTCCGGGAACCACTTGCAGGCAATCTGTAATGTGAGAGGCCAAGCAGACATGACAACATTAGGGTGGGAAATGATTTCAAACCCTATGTGCGCCATGTCAGGAATAAAAGAGGGGAGAAGACGACCCATCTCGGATAGGAAACGTTTGGGACTCAGACGCAGCACCGTGGAATCTGAGAAAGGTTCACTTGATCTTTCTCTGTCCTGGAACACTTAATGTCCACAAAGACCAGCGCCTTCTGGGTTGATCTTGTTTTATCCTTTTCCTTTCACTGTCTTCAATAGACACATGAAAAACAATCCTTTAAAAAACGAGATAATAATATCTTTAAAAGACTAGATAATTCTACAGTATCTCAACCAATATACTTTAGTGGTCATTTCTTCTTCTCATTCAACTCAAATATTTAAACACACTTTAGAGGACAGAGTGTCACTCGTTCGTCCCGAGAAGCCCAGCCCAAGTGTAGCAGCACTCTCTTCACTTTTTCTCTTCTGCCCTTCTGCAATGGAAAAGGCATCATCGTGGGGAATAACTGTCTTGTAAGCCACTTTTTATACACTATTTAAAGTGAGGAAGAAGTAGAGAAATAAGGATTATTTTAGAGAACTAAGTTTAAGGTTGGTACAGTGAAATACAGATCTTTGGTCTACCCCAAAACACTGTTGTTTTTCAGGGTGTGATATTACTACCTCTAAATCTTCATGGAGACACTGTTCCACTGTATTTAAGTTGTTAATAATAAGCCCAGGACCACGTCAGGTGGGTTTTTTGATGATTCTTATTCAAAGCTGTGTTCTTACATTTTAATACATTTGAAAGACTGCTGTCATATTTTTCTACCAGATTATCTGTCAGTCAAATGTAAATTGTAACAGCATCTTTTCTGACATTTTAAATATGCATTCACAATAACAACCTACAAACTATAATTGTGATGTGACTACCCACTTTCTATTCCCTGTCTTAATTGTGTAGCACAGCCAAACTTTTCATAGAAGAATGATAAGCCCCTGGTGGATTTTGTGGCCAAAGAGATACGTTAGTATGATTAGGTGTTAGATTGTGGTTGACATGGTTCACTTCTGACTTTATTTTGGTCTCTCATAACTCAAATTATAAGAGCCAAAACCCTTTCATGTTAAAAAAACAATTTTAGTCAAAGGTCAAAATTGTTTCCAGGGATGTAAGAAAACAAAAACAAGCATGTTACAACTACCTATTTGTTGATTCTTCCACCCATTAATTATGATTAAGATCTTCTTAAATTTTTCCCTAGCAAAAAAACGAAATAGTTTCTATTTCACAGCTACTTAGCTGTGTCTGTCTGGATTGTTCTTTTAGTAATGAGGACAATGTGTGAGCTTTAGTTAACATCAGTGGCCAGTGAATACGCTACAAATACAAGCATCTGCTATCCATTGTGGCCTGTGATCCTGGGCCTTGCATTGAAGCATCACGAGAGTCCATCACTAGATACTCAGCTATTTCATTCCACATGACTTTTGACATGATCAAAAGAGCCAAATGCCCTGAAGGCTTGTAAAATCATTTCTATTGTCCTAATGCATGAGATAATGTGAAATAATCATTTTAGTATAACCCATGTATTTATCAAAATAATAAAACTTTAATTCCAAACAATAAAATGTTGAAATTTCTCTTTATAAAATTAAAGTACCATTTGTATCTTCTTTTTCCTTTTTCAACTACTTTGGAAGATTTGGTCTTATAACCAAAAAAAAATTAATCTATATAGAAATATATTAATGTATATATTTAAATATATATATATAGATAGATAGATAGAGAGTGAGTGAGAGAGAGAGAGAGAGCCTAAAAATAATGTGACACAGAAAAAGAGTTCTTGGGTTGGAGAGATGGCTCAGCATTTAAGATGCTTGCCTGCAAAGCTTAATGACCATGGTTCGATTCCCCAGTACCCACGTAAAACCCTGTTGTGCCCAATCTCATTCTCTCTCTCTCTCTCCCTCTCTCTCTCTCTCTCCCATTGCAAATAAATAAATAAAGCATTTTTTTAAAAAGAAGGAAAAAGAGACCTCTTTTCAGGCCTTTCATAGTGAATGGACCAAAATGATGTCTATCTCAAGGCTTCTGTTCCATTATCCTATGTTCAATCCCATGAAAAAAATAAATCCTAATTTTTTATGTATTTTGGCATTCTTCACTTTTACTAATTCAATAGAGAGATGTCCTAACACCAAATAAGCAAGCGTCTCAAAAACAAGAAATATCATAAAGGAAACTCAAGCCACCAGCCCGGAACATAAAGTCAGAATATAAAAACTACACTAGCAAGCCATTATTGAAGTCGTCATGGAATTCCTCAAAAAAATTAAAAATACAACAAAAAACACATCAGCCATATGATCCAGCTATAACGCTGCCACAAAGAATCCGAGCCAGTTTACTCTAGTGATACCTGCGTACCTTTGTTTATTGGGGCATATTCACAATTGGCAAGCAATGGAACCAGTCCAAGTGAATGGGAAGAAAAGGTGACACAGTGCCCAGTGAAAATTGACTAAGCTCTAAGGAAGAATGAAATTAGGATATTTTCAGGAAAACGGGTAGTACTAGAGAGTATTATCTTAAGAAAAATTAGCCAGACTCTGGAATGCAAATATCACATTTTCTTTCATATGTAGAATTGCCTTGTATATAATAAATACTTTCTATGCACATTTACATTTAAAAAGTTGTTGCAAACAGTTTCAGCAGCAGTTGCTGTATTGGCCAATGACTAAGAAGGGAAGAATTTCCTGCACTTTGGACACATTCTAATTAATTAATTAGATCAGTAATTAGTGATCTCCTATGTGGTCATAAGTTTGTTGGAGATTTATCTTGACTCTCGTCAAAGTTAAATTTGTGAACTAGACTCTTGCTCCCAATGGGGATTGTTTTCTGCTGTGAACTGAAAAGTTGTAAGTGTCTCTTCACTACAATATAAATTCAATAAAGTTCCATCTACTGCACTTGAAAAGATGCAAACACAGGAAGTCTGCAACTCTTCATGAGGAAATGAGACTCAAGTATTGTCTGACAATTGCACATGGGAAACAATTAGAGATTCCTTAGAAAGTGCAACTTGAAGGTTGAAAATTACAGCTTCCAACCCTTTGCCTGAAACTCTCTGGGTTTGTTCTCTTATCAAGACAAGAGCTGGCCTGTTTCCCAAGTTATCTGTGAGCTCTCTGGAGGGCAGTATAGAAAAATACTGTCTCTCACACACTGCCAAGGAAAAGCCAATTCTGATTGTTTCTGTTGATATGTGAACCAGTTGGAAAAAGAGAAAAAAATAGTTCCTGTTCTATCTTAGGTAACTAAACTTCAAGATAATTAGTTCTTAAAATTCTAGGCCAATGCAAAAGTATTATTCCTGTTTATTTTTTTATGTGAGTTTTCACATACAATTTTATGAGCGGTAAGAAAAAAATGTGGGTAATCTGTGATAGCAGATGTGGGGAAAAAAAACCTCTAAAAATTTGGCTTTGACACACTTTATGTGATGTGTCCTGCCTAAGTGTGTTTTTGTATGTGTGTATAACTTTTTAAATATCTCTGAACAGATTAATATTATTAAACTAAGTGTGTGCATGATCTCAACCTAAATTAAGTGAGGGAGCAAAGACAAAAGGCTTGAGTTTCACCTTATTCAATCTGAAGTGTTCTTCAGGCTGGAGAGATGGCTTAGTGGTTAAGGCTCTTGCCTTATCCAAAGGACCCAGGTTCAATTCCCCAGGACCCACATAAGCCAGATGTACAAGGTGTAGCACAAGTCTGAAATTCATTTGCAGTGGGTGGAAGCCCTAGTGCTCCCATTCTTTCTTTCTCTCTTTCTCTCTCTCTCTTTCAATCTGCCTCTTTCTGTCTCTTTCAAATAAATAAATAAAAATAAAATATTTTAAAAATAGAGTATGCAATGCAGCCAGTAGGAAGTTATAAGGATTTGTTGTAGGAGCAAGCAAAGCCTGTTCTCTTTGGTACATATATTAAGCAAATTCTGGTAAGCCCCTAGATCTCAGGTGAGCCCCTGGATCTCACAGGAAAGCACTATGTGAACTGACATGTAATGGGATACAGTCACCATATTAGTTTATTTCCTCCTTTCAAGGACCAAATCCCTAGCCAGAAGCAATTTAAGGTAGGAATAGATTCCTGTGATTTAGTCCAGTTTACAATCCATAGTGAAGGGGAAGGCATGGTGGCAGGAGCAGGGTGCAGCGCTGATCACATTGTGCCTGCAGTTAGAAGTCAGAGGGTGGCGGATGCTCCTGAACAAGCATGCTCAGCTGGCTCTCTCCTTTGTATTCAGTCCAGAACTCCAGCTCATGAATGGTGACTCTCAGTTGAGGGGTGGGTCTTCCCCTCATCTAGAAAAATCCCTCATAGACTTTGTCCAGCGAGTTATTGCCATAGTGTCAAATTGAGAACCCAGATTAACCATTCCCTCCATCAAGGCTCCACCTCCTTTCCTTCCCAAACAACACTACCAACTGGGGTTCAAGTATTCAAACACATGAGCCTATGAGGGGCAGTTTATATTCAAATTAGAATGCCAGATGATTTAGAATGCATACAAATTCCAGAGGCTCAAATTCCTAAGTCAGGGTGTTGGCACAAACATGGGGAAAAAATTCTTCCTTGCTTCTTTCATGTTATGGTGGCCCCAGGCATTCCTGGGCTGTTTATAGCATAGTTGCCTGCATATTTATGAATACTACCACGTCTGCTCTGCCTGTGTCACTCTGTGTCTTCTGCAGAAGACTCATTTTGTGTTCTCATAGGACACAATCATATGGGACTAGTATCTACTGTCCTCTAGTATGCCCCCATGTTAATCTGGTCATATTTACACAAACCCTGTTTCCAAATAAGGTCCCACACACCAACACCAAGAATTAAGACTTAACCTTTATTTTTTATTTTTTTAATTTTTTTTTTTTTTTTTTGGAGAGAGACACAGAGAGACAGACAGAGAGAGAGGGAAAGGAAGACAAACAGATAGAGATGGGTGTGCCAGCAGTCTCTCAGCTGCTGTGAACGAAATCCAGATGTGTGCGCCCCCTTGGGTCACGTGTGGCATTGTGCCCTTGCATCACTGCATCTGGCTAAACGTGGGACCTGGAGATGGGAACCGCTGGAGATTGGAACCAGCATTCTTAGGCTTAGCAGGCAGGTGCCTTAACTGCTAAGCCATCTCTCCAGCCCTAGACTTAACCTATCTTTTAAAGAACACAGTTCAATCTACAAGAACGAGGCCTATCAGCCCATAACAAATAGAAGGAGATGGCCCCACTGGTTTTTCCCTTGTAGATTTTCCACCACGATTTGTTCTCTAGCCAATCACCACTCTCCCTCCATTGAATTTCTTATTGCCCATTGGAGGAGCAGTGCTGGTCCTCCCAGACTCACGTGGTGGTGTCATGTTCTTGTTTGGGTGCCAAATGTTGCAATAGATTTTTCTTAAGAAGACATGAACACATGTCTACTCGCCCTACATACAGCATCAGCGACAGACAAGAGAAATTGTTCCGTTCATCCAGCATTGTGAACCAATGCATTTAGTTGAGGTTACATGCCGGAGCACAGGTGGGATGTTTTTATAGGAGCATGGACCAAGTACATCATTGAAGAAGAACCTCTCCCCACCCCCACTACACACACCAGCAATTGATAACCACTTATATTGTCTCAGGGAGAGGAAGGGTCTGACAGATGCTATGAACTTCCTGAGCCTTGTGTGCCCATTCATCCTTTCCCCTCCATGAATGAATGGTAATGGGCCAACCTTGGGAAGAGGTGGTGCACAGAATCACAGTTGCCTGATTTCAAGCAGACAACCAGGGGACAATGTACCACAATGACTACAAAAACAAGTCAGTTTAAAAAAAATCAATAAGAGTTGTATGAAATCCCAGGTAAATGTGGCTGCCCATCAAAGACTTCCAACCTGACGCCTGTTTTCTTTCTATTGAGATGAGAAGCTAGAAAATGTTTAAAGAGATTCTAAAAACATGCCCTTGTCCATTGTAAAAAAAAAAATCCATCCTTATTTTGTGTATGTATATAATGCTGTGTGTGTGTGTGTGTGTGTGTGTGTGTGTGTGTGTGTGTGGTATATGCACAGGTATGTGCCCTTGGGGTGCCTAGTGTGTCCACCTGCAGCAGGTTATCCTCGCCTGCGGTGGTCAAGTGGAAGGCTGGGTTAACCCACTCCTTTGCTCTTCCTCCTGTTCTTACTTGAGCCAAAGCATCTTCCTGATCCCAGAGCTTGCTCATTTTTCACAGGCTCTAGCAGTTCTCAAGGCTCTGCTTGCCTGTAAGTCGGAGCTTACTGGTGCATTTAATCACCCAGCTGCTGCTGTGAGTTTTGGGACTGGACCTCAAGGAGTCTCTCAGACCTCCTCAGGGCCTCAAGCTTTCAAGAAAGTGCTCTTGACCACTGAGCCATTTCACCAGCCCAAGATTATCTTATCGTATGCTGTGGTTTGAATGTGAATGGCCCCTCCATACACTCACGTGTTCAAACACTTTGTCTCCAGCTCATGATGCCATATTGGAAGGCTTGGGACTCTATAGGAGGTGGAGGTTTGCTGGAGGAAGTAGATTACTGTTGCCGGGCACTGGAATTTTATAGCCAAGCCCCACTTCCTACTTACTTTCTGTTTCCTGTTCAAAGATGTGAGCTCCCCAGCTGCATACTCCGGATACCATGGAGCCACCTGCCACTGGGCTTTCCCTCCACGATGCACTCTCCTTCCTTAAGTTATTTCTTGTCAAGTGTTTAGTCATGAAAGAAGAAGAAAAGGAAGGGAGGGAGGAAAGGAAGGAAGGGAGAAGGAAAGAAAAGTAAATAATACTTCTTATGAAAATAAAAACAGGGGCTGGAGAGATGGCTTAGCGGTTAAGTGCTTGCCTGTGAAGCCTAAGGACCCTGGTTTGAGGCTCAATTCCCCAGTACCCACATAAGCGAAATGCACAAGGGGGCACATGCATCTGGAGTTCATTTGCAGTAGCTGGAGGCCCTGGTGTGCCCATTCTCTTTCTTTCTCTCTCTCTGTATCTCTCTCTGAAATAAATAAAAATTTCAAATAAATAAAAATAATTTTAAAAAACCCTTCTAAAAATAAAATTAAATTAATTAAATAAATAATAAAAACAGCTTCTAATAACAGAGGTACTTTTTCAGGGATGATAAATCCTACCTTCCATCAAGGAATAAAAGTTTTATGACAGCTCTTTGACTTTGCACAGAAAAGGTAAAGGAGAATTCTACGTCATCATTAAACATAAAATAAAATGAAAAGGAATTACAACCAAGATCTTGGTTTCTTAGGCCAACCTGATCTGTTTTTGAACATGAACATCTGAAAAGATCCTTGCTAAGTACTCATTTGTTAGCAAAATCTACAGAAGCTAGTCTGTATACTTCAACTGCTTTTATTTAAGGCTTTTAAAGCAGTGTAGCTTGAATGCTTCCTTCACAGTGTTATCATTCCCTTTTAAATGAGCTTAAAGCCAAATGAAATGGAGAGCCTGATGCTGGAGAGTACTTGGAAAGCAGTGTTCAAGCAAAGTAAAGAGTTGAACACAAGACTGGGCCACATACGCTAGTGTGAAAAACGTCCCACAGTCTTCACTAAGGTCTCTCAGTCACTTCAGTGCTGTCTTTCTTTATGGAATTGGTCCAGATGAATGGCGAAGCAGGAGTTTTGTTCTCAGATGGTGCTCCCAGCCATCATTTGATCCTGTAGGTACCACTTTCTGATGACATTACCAGCAAGAACCCTTGAATCCTAAATGTAACACCCTCCATGTGAAATGCAAGTTTAACCTTCTGTATATAAACTTCTACTTTATAGCAACGAGTGCCTTGAGTTCTTCCAGGGTGCTTATATGATCTGAGCCACATTAAAAGAAAATATTTTGAAATAAAACAAGATGATAAGTGATCGCTCAGAGTGTATTATTTTCTCACTAACGAGGTTTCATAGATGTATTTTTCTAAGCTTGAATTTAAGCTAAGAAAAGAAACCTTGCTTTTTATGGCAATAGTTCTTGGGGAGAAGGGACACGTTGTAATGGAAAGCATCTTGCACAAAAGCTTTGGTAATCAGAGGGGGGAGATGCACGGGTATCTTTGTAAATTTTGACTTTGAAAGCCCAGAGTAAAGTAAATAGACTGCCTACAGTGTAAACAGCGGTGGTTTGAAAATAAAAACTACGAAAACAGGCAGTTAGCTAGTTAGAAGAAAATGTGGCTAATAAGCATGTGTTCAAAAAATGCCTTGAATATTTTTGATACTCTGCTATAATTACTAAGATGTAAAATACACAGGACTTTTGAAGACATGAGTGGAAAAAAAAAATCCACAAGATTTTCCCTCAGAAAAAAAGACAATTACTTTTTTTATATTCTTTACACATTTAAAATAACTTCAGAATATAAAGCAGATTTTCCCAAAACTTATATACTTGAAAATATTTTAAGTGATTAAGGAAGCCAGAATTTTTTTAATTGTAAAGAACCCACAACCTCTTAGCTTTATCAACAGATGAATATATTAGTTTATAAAAAGTGTTATTTTATTTACTTGACTTAAATATCATCATTATGTCAAAGATCAAATTCATTTTGACAAAAAAATACAAAAGTGTACTAAAGATATTTTAATATAAAATGTTCCCAGCTCCCAGAGATTCTGTATTTATTGTTTTCATGTTGGACTTCTGAAAACAACTATTCTTCTTTGAGACTCACGAACTTTTCCTCCCTTTTCCATGCTGGCAAGTGGGTGACTTGGCAATGCTCTCAGCACACTCCTTTTTCCATCTCCCCAGAGGACGACAAGCAATCACGCATGCCACAGTCTATTCTGTGGAGATACTTTCATGAGACTGTGGGTAAGAAAGGGGGATAGTTGCTTTATAATCAAGTCAAGTGCAATCACTCACTTCCTGGACCTCAATTAGACAGAAGGGACAGTGTGTGTTAAATTATTCAATGAATGTATATTCTCTTCCAGTAACCATGTAATCCAGGAATATGCAGTACATAGCTTATAGAATTTTAATGCCAAATGCTGTCTTTTCCTCCAAACATTTCGTCTCTATCCAGAATATTGCAAATTTCATTATTTTTTCATCTTTTTGATATATTTACCTTCTCAATGTCATTAAAAGACAGGCCACAAAATACACATCTTAATAAAAAAAAAAAGTGTGTGATTATTTCTCCTTAAATGTCCCTATTCTACTCATCATGCTCAGATTATGCTCATCTCTACCTTTTCTCAAGTCACTCATACTTATAATTTAAAACATCTTTTGGGGCTGGAGAGATGACTTAGTGGTTAAGGTGCTTGCCTGCAAAGCCTAAGGACCCAGGTTCGATTCCCCAGTACCCATAAAAGCCAGATGCACAAGATGGTACATGCATCTGGAGTTCGTTTGCAGTGGCTAGGAGCCTTGGTATGCCATTCTCTCTCTCTCTCATCTCTCTCTTTCTCTCTTTCTGTTTCTCTCAAATAAATAAATAATTTAGTTTTTTTTAATTAACAAATAAAACACACTTTTCTAATTGTTGTGTTTGATACCAACCATAAATGTTCCTATTAAAGATTTTACCAGTTCTCCCCTGATAGGTTTCTCTATCTGTCTCTCAATTCATCCACATACTTTACTATAAAGTGCAGCTTTACACCACATGACAGCAGACCTACATTCTCAACAATGTATTGTTAGATGATCTCACAGTTGTAAAATTTACAAGCTAAGATGGCTGGCGGGTCACTAGCATGACCGTATGCAACCACCATAATCTATGTAGCATATATTTGACCAAAATGCTGATATGTATGGTACTTAATTGTGAGGTATTGGGTCTACCTATCACAGTCGGCCTTACGTTGCTGGGATGAACTTCCAAACCAGGCACAGTTATGGGAGAAAGGGATTTATTGAAGCTTACAGATAGAAGGGAAGTTCCACACTGGCAGAAGAAGCTGGCCCGCTTTCACAGGTCCACCAGAGAGAACAAAACCTGTCATCCACACAAGCAAGCCCACTCCAGGAGCACAGGCAGAACTCAAGCACTTTGCATATCTTTAGCTGGAACATTCCAGATCCACCTCCAGACAGCTTAGGGCTGGAGTTAGGATTCACTCACAGTGACTCCAAGTTACAAGCTTGAATAAAACTGAATCTTTTGGGGGAAAATCCATTTCAAACCATCATACTATCTTTAATAGCTTTTAATACCCATTATCAATTTATCAAATTACTTCTGTAAAAATTTTAAGAATTTTGCCCAAACACTACCTGCTGGATGATGAGCAATCTTTGTTGGTTTAAAAAACAATGCCTCCAGGCGTGGTGGCGCACGCCTTTAATCCCAGCACTCGGGAGGCAGAGGTAGGAGGCCACCCTGAGACTGCATAGTTAATTCCAGGTCAGCCTGGACCAGAGTGAGACCCTACTTTGCAAAACCAAAAAAAAAAAAAAAAAAAAAAAAAAAAACCCAATGCCACTTTCCTTATGTATGTTCTGGGATTTAAAAGAGATGTTATAGCCGGGCGTGGTGGCGCACGCCTTTAATCCCAGCACTCGGGAGGCAGAGGTAGGAGGATCACTGAGAGTTCAAGGCCACCCTGAGACTACATAGTTAATTCCAGGTCAGCCTGGACCAGAGTGAAACCCTACCTCGAAAAACCAAAAAAAAAAAAATAAACAAAAAAAAAAAAAATAAAAAAAAAAATAAATAAATAAAAGAGATGTTATAAAAATGTACTGCACTCTTAAGACCTTATGTGTGCCTTCACTCATATTTCAGGGGACATATTATTTGTCAAATAAAATAACCATGATCTTTCGGTGTATACCATAATTTAAGGACACCTGATGCAGACAGCAGTTAATTTGGTTCTTGGTCACCTATATACTATTTGTCGCCTCCACAAATCAAAACAATCCGTGGCAGTATGCAGTTCTCCCATATCCCACTTGTGCATGTCATCATCTTGTTGAGGGAAAAGGTAAAGAAAAACGAAGCACATAAATAGACACAAAAGTATATCAAGCACTAAAATGAGCAACAATATCCCATCAGAGTCATTGTTAAGCTGTATTATTTTAGCCCAGTGCATACTTCCATCCTGCTAAAGTCAGTTGTAGGCTCTTGCTACAAGGCAGCAGATATGTGGAACTTTAATTAGAATATTTTGATTTAAGAAATATATCCATGCCTATAAAATATGCTAAGTTCAAATATATTCAGCTCTCTGCTGTGTGGTGTCAAGGTGCCACAAGGCCAGGAGAAGGGCTGTAGTTTTTTTTCTTCTCTCCCATTGTCGTGCCTATCTCTAATCCTCTCCTCTGAAGTGTGTCTGCCACGTTGGCCTTGAGTTCCTTGTTTCAAAACTCTCAGAAAAACCAGCAGCTAATCCCCATGTACGTTTAGTTGACAATATGTATTTGAGGTGATTGTCCTCTATACAGCTGAACAACTTTTGTGTGGAGACTGGAATCGTTCTTTGCCAATGAAGTCTATTCCTTGAAGGATCGAGACCCCGTCCTGGGTTAAAATGGAAGTGCCCTACTATGGTGGAGTTAGTTCTACAAGAAAATGGCATCCAGTGCCAGTCGATGGTTCCTTGACACATTGTGTGTGACAAGTCATACATATTTTACTTGTACTTGATTGTATTTATAAATTTAAATGCATACCTGTACTCTTATGAAATATACATGCAGTTGGAAAATTTTATAATGAAATCTTACACATTTGGGGCAATATTAAGAAAACGTGATTTGTGACCGCCTCTAGGATGCATACTGGAGTGTTGCTGATCACTCTATTGGTTTTTAATTCTCAGGTGCTAGTTTTTATTCCATTGGGATAAAACCATGTCTTTTCAAAAGTCCTCTGATGAGTCTTGGCCTGTTATAAAATATAAAAGAAGGAACAAGCTAATCCTGACATGTGCTCAGGCAAAGGAGACATCAACTTTCCTGCCAGAAGTCCTCCAGGCTGCCTCCCCACTTTGTGAACAGCAGTCTGTAATTCCTGTTGGGAATCCCAGAGCTAAGCTCTGAATTGGGAAGTATCAGAAAGAGCCCTCACTTCCCCAGGGCAGAATGTTCTTGAAGGTGTAGGAAGTGTTGTCCTCTCCTGGGGTGCCTTGCTTTAACCCTCTGGAATGGCTGCTTACAATGAAAAGAGAAGAACTGAATCATCTGTAAAGACAAGGCTGTGCTAAGCAGTCTGGGTGCACCCACGAGGTGCGTGCACTTCATGCTTCAGGGGCCTAACTTGGCAGTGCTCTGCAGGGCACAGTTTAATGTCTTCTCCTTCCAGATGGATGGGGCCAAGGCAGGCAGGAGAAAGAGTTCAGGGCCTTCATACCTGGAGAAACTGCAAAGTTACATGACAAAGGACATGAGACCACAGGGAAACAGCCAAACTTAAAAAGAAATTACAACTGACACATTAGGGAAGAACTAGACTTGCCCCTGTCTGTGTAACAAAGGGTGGGCACTTCTAAAGAGAATGGGCTCTGTCTCAAGATCATAGTCTTAGAGAAAATTTCCTGAGATGAAGTGGCATCTCTGTCTCTGATGCTATCCAAAAATAAAATAAAATAAATAAAACAAATATAAAATAAAGAAGTAAATGAAAAGAAAAAACACAGTAGCCAATAAGTAGAATTATAAGAAACTTATAAATAGGTGTTCAGTAAAGAGGAGCAGGTATCCAAATTCTTGACTTGGAGCTGGGGTGAAAGCTCATTTTGTAATGTACTTGTCTTCTAGCCAAGCAGACATCAGTTGGATCCCCAGGGGAAAAAAAATTGCTAGGTGTCCTGCTGCATGCTTGTAATCCCAGCATTGGGAAGGTGAACACAGGCAGACCCCCTAGAATGTGCTGGCCAGTCAGTAGAGCCTAATTGGCAAGTTCTAGTTAATCTCCAAAAAAGGGGGAGGGGGTCCTGGAGAGAAGCCTTAGTGGTTAAAGCACTAGTCTGAGAAGCCTAAGGACCCATGTTCAACTCTCCAGATCCAATATAAGCCAGATGCACAAAGGTGAGGCAAGCGCAAGGTTGCACATGCCCACTAGGTGGTGTAAGTGTCTGGAGTTCAATTTCAGTGCCTGAGGCCCTGGTACACCAATTCTCTTTCCCTCTCTCTCTCAAATAAAAAAGAAAACAATGGTGTTTCCAAGGTTGTCTTCTGCTCTCTGAATGCACACGCATGTGCACACACACAAAAATTAATTGTTTCAAAGAAATTAAAGTTCTTTAGTTGGATGTTACTCCTGGAAGTTCTTGGCAAAGACAGTATCACATAAGTTTGCATGGGATGAAGTGTGAAAAGCAATGAAGGACAGATGTTTAGTCTTTACAGAAATAATGACAACCAGAAATGACATAGACATCATTGTGTCCAATTGCTTATTTTATAGGTGAAGAAATATGGATTTTGGAGGTAAATTTCTTGTCTCTATCTCCCTCTTTGTCATGTGTGTGTGTAAAGGACACTAAATAAATGCATGTTTATACAAAATATACTGAGAATACATTTTCCTAAGTAAATATATCTGCATATAAAATATACAATATCTAAGTCTATTTGTGGAGACAGACTAAATTCTCTCTTGTATGTATGGAGAAAGGGAAAGGAAATGAGCTTGCTCTTTAAGTAGGATTCTAAAGAATTCTGTCTCTCAAAAGCTTAGAAACCACTTGTACCCTCATCAAGAGATCTTCCTGTTTCAGGGAAGAAAATGATTCAGATTATTCAAATGCAAATATGAGGTTGTTAATAAGAAAAAAACATAAAATATCAAGGACTAATGGACCCTCTGAGAAGGCTGAGAATCTGTGCTCACAAGCAGAGGAGGGTCTGCGTGCCAGGGCAAGCGAGGGCAGAGGCAGCCATGCTCCAGTCTCTTTCTCTTCTGTAACACACTCTCTTCACAGGTAAGACGCCACACAACCCACCACCTGGCTGATATGTATTAGGAAAGCAAATCAGTTTCGTTTCTACCTCGGATTTTCCCGAGAGAAAAAACAATCCAACTTTGAAGTCGTGTTCTGTACATAAGGTGCACAGGACATCAGGGAGCCATGGCCTGAGGGGATTTGTCCTGGTCTGCACAGGGGCCTGGTGGGATGGGTCTGCTTGTGTGAGACAAATTTTACTCCAGCAACCACACCTGTTCACTTCCACACTGTTAACTGCAGATTTTCCTGACAATGGCAAAGTGAAGACCAGAGCGCCCGACTGGGAAGTCTAAGGGATACAGCGCGTGTGACTGGTGCAATCAGGGGGTCGCCAGCTTTGGAGGGGGGTCCTTGCACCTGAGTCCTTTACAAAGGTGACCAGGGGCGGAGGATTTTAGGAGAATGTGAACTTCTCCTGTGAGGCATGCCTGCTGTCCCTTCCTCCCCAGGAGCACGTCCAGACCGTCATTCTTTTTAAAATTTATTTATTTATTTATTTATTTATTTATTTATTTACTTATTTATTTATTTGACATAGAAAGAGGGAGAGAGAGATTGAGAGACAGAGACAGAGAGAGAAACGGAGAGAGAGAATGGACGCACCAGGGCCTCCAGCCACTGTAAACAAACTCCAGATGCCTGTGCCACCTTGTGCATCTGGCTAACGTGTGTCCTGGGGAATTGAACCTGGGTCCTTTAGCTTTGCAGGCAAACACCTTAATCACTAAGCCATCCCTCCAACCCAAGACCGTCCTTCTTAACCTTTTTTTCTTTTCTTTATTTCTCCTTTGATCCCTTACCAGACTCCGACCTGAGCATGCGCACCCTGAGCACGCCCAGCCCAGCCTTGATATGTCCACCGACGTTGCCAGGATTTCAGAATGGACGCGGTTCGTCCACCTCGTCCTCGTCCATCACCGGGGAGACAGTGGCCATGGTGCACTCCCCGCCCCCTACCCGCCTCACGCACCCTCTCATCCGGCTGGCCTGCAGGCCGCAGAAGGAGCAGGCCAGCATCGACCGGCTCCCGGACCCCTCCATGGTGCACATCTTCTCCTTCCTGCCCACCAACCAGCTGTGCCGCTGCGCGCGCGTCTGCCGCCGCTGGTACAACCTGGCCTGGGACCCGCGCCTCTGGAGGACTATCCGCCTGACGGGCGACACCATCCACGTGGACCGTGCCCTCAAGGTGCTCACCCGCAGGCTGTGCCAGGACACCCCCAACGTCTGTCTCATGCTGGAAACGGTCATTGTCAGCGGCTGCCGGAGGCTCACAGACCGAGGCCTCTACACCATTGCGCAGTGCTGCCCCGAGCTGCGGCGCCTCGAAGTCTCCGGCTGCTACAATATCTCCAACGAGGCCGTCTTCGACGTGGTATCCCTCTGCCCCAACCTGGAGCACTTGGACGTGTCAGGTAAATGGAAACTGACCTCCTCCCAGCCTGGGCTTTCTTTAAAATACACACACACACACACACACACACACACACACACACACACACACATATATTATAATTGTTATATATAATAAAGAGAAGGAGAGGGAGACAGAGAGAATGAATGAGCGTGCAGGGCCTCCAGCCACTGCAAATGAATTCCAGACGCATGCACCACCTTCTGCATCTGTCTTACGTGGGTCCTGAGGAATCGAACCTGAGTCCTCTGGCTTTGCAGGAAAGTACCTTAACTGCTAAGCCATCTCTCCAGCCATTTCCAAAGTGGTAGAGACATTGCCACCTCTGCAGGGTCCTCTTCTTGCTGGCTACCCAGATGGGTAGTGCTTGGAGAGAAGGCTAATTTTAAAGAAAAGAGAAAAAAAAAAAAACTCTATGGAATCTGGACCATGGAGGGCAGCAGTAGCCCTTGCATAAAATAATGTCTGCTTCATTCACGAGCTCTAGAGACCTTGGTCCTTTGTGTCCTTACTATACAGAACGCACATTTATTTCATAGCATCCATAAATAACAAACACCAAAGATCTAATTTACGTAACTGGAAGGAACCAAATAGCTGTTCAACAAGTAGAGACTTTTGTGCATTCGTTTGCCATTCCTAGAGCCTGTGAAGCATGCTGAGGCTGCAGCATGTCCCTGCATGCATGCTTCCTTCCCTGTTTTTGGCCTGACCCTGAAAGTCCACGACTGGGGATGAAATGGAGGATGGGAGGCTGTGCTCAGGATGGTTTGCCCTTCCGTAGACCTGGAGGGAAATAAATCCATCATGGTGATTTGACTGGAATTTTCCCCCACTCTCCTCACCTCTGGGTTAGTTTGATCTTTTTTTAAAAAAATAGTTTTATTTATGTATTTGTGAGAGAGAAAGAGAGAGAGAGAGAGAGAGAAAGAGGGAGACAGAGAAAGAGAGAACGGGAGAATAAGTGCACCAGGGCCCCCAGTCACTGCAAATGAACTCTAGACGCATGCACCACCTTGTGCATCTGCCTTAAATGGGTCCTGGGGAATTAAACCTGGGTCCTTTGGCTTTATAGGCAACACCTTAACCGCTAAGCCACCTCTCCAGCCCCAATTTGATTTCTTTTTAACCATAATCCTCAGTTACAAAGTACCAGGATAAGGTCTTCTGAATCAAGCCTTTCGTTCTTTTAAAGATGGAAAGCATTGTTGCTTTGCTTGAAAAATCTCTCGGGCAGGAAGAATTAAAGCCCAGAGTCAAACTTTGGCGCCAGACATGGATCCAGCCTGACTAACAGCCTTTCTTTATCTCAGCCGCTGCACAGGCCAAAGATGAACGTTTGAGAAGTTGAAACGTGTGCATTGCGTTAGGGACTTAAGGAAGTGAAGCAGCATGACACGTGACCTGGGGGATGGCAGGGGAGGGGTCAAGAAGTCATCACACTGGTGTCAGGCAAATAAGCAGAATTTGGCATTTACAAGCATCTGAGGTAAATGATGCCTCCAATGACTCTGAAGTAAATCTGCTCACGGCTTGCTGGCTCTTTCAGAAGCTGATGTCTGAAAATATTTCAGCTGACGGCCCATTATTTTTTGGCACATTCTTTCCCTTGTAAGAAAGCAACTTGCTTGCCCCCAACTTCAGCTGGCTTCAGGACAAAGCCAGAGTAAGGCTACATTCAGTTAGTCATGAGCAGTCATTGGTTTTGAGAAACAGGAAACAAGGAGGTTTTTCTTCCCGTTTTCCTCCAAGGAATCATGGAAAGAGAAATTATTGTGGTGGAGACTAGTTTTCAAACTTTGTGACAGGCAACTCACTTAGCTCTCCCAGCTACGCTAGATGTGTTTTTTTTTTTTTTATTAGTTGAACAATCTCTTTTTTTAATTTTGTTGATTATTTATTTATTTGAGAACAACAGACAGAGAGAGAAAGAGGCAGATAGATAGAGAATGGGCTTAACAGGGCCTCCAGCCACTGCAAATGAACTCCAGATTCCTGCGCCACCTTGTGCGTATGGCTTACGAGGGTACTGGGGAATCGAGCCTTGAACCTGGGTCCTTAGGCTTCACAGGCAAGCAGTTAACCACTAAGCCATCTCTCCAGCCCCTGAACAATCTTTTTTATAAGGAAATCTCTTTCTAATTCTAATCATTCTAATTATCTGAGCATGTAATTAACACCTTGTTTTATTTTCTCAGATTAGAAAATGATTCATGAGGCTGGAAAGATGGCTCAGCAGTTAAAGGGCTTGTTTGCAAAGCAAAGCCTGACAGCCTGGTTTCGATTCCCCAGCACCCATTTAAAATCAGATGCCCAAAGTGGTGCATGCGATTGGAATTCACTAGTAGTGGTGCTAGGTCCTAGTCTCTCTCTCTCTCTCTCTCTCTCTCTCTCTCTCTCTCTCTCTCTCTCTCTCTAATAAAATAAATACATTTTTAAATATTTTATTTTTATTTATTTGCAAGAGAGAAAGAGAGCAAGCGAGCCTGGGTGTGCCAGGGCCTCCAGCCACTGCAAATAAACTCCAGATGCATGCGCCCCCTGTGCATCTGACTAGTGTGGGTCTTGGGAAATCGAACCTGGGTCCTTTGGCTTTGCAGGCAAACGCCTTCACCACTAAGCCATCCCTCCAGCCCCATACAATTATTTTTAAAGAATTTAATGGTTTATGTTTGGAGTATTCATCTTTGTGAGAGCTTTCCCAAGCATCCTTCATATAAACTGCAAGTAACTGTGGTCTCTCTCTTGGGGTGCTTTTGATATTCTGAACTGCTAAAACTGCATTGGCTATTTGGGAAATGTTTGGCTTTCTAGCCTGACTGACCCTTCTCTACCCTTTGATTTACTTCGTCTTGCTAACTGAATGATTCCTCAGCCTAATTTGCAGGTTCAGATAAATTTGTGCAGCTTCTTGGCAGGTCACCAATGACCTATCATCTACACACAGAGAAACTAGGACAAGGGGAATCTGTGGCTCGTGTAAATCCAGCAATTCTGTGGCATATCATAGTCATTTCTTATCTCTGCTCTTGTCACTGAAGCCTTGAATCAACATTCAAGAAACTTAATCTGAGTGTATAAGCCACATGATGTCACTAAACCAGAGATGCCTCGTCTTTTAAGACTAAAGTTTAAATGAATGGTTTCTAAGGGATTCTCTGTGTCTGTAATATATGAATACACATATCTCATAAATAGTACTTATTGAACCAATCTGTTTTCTTTCTAATGCAAACTCAACATGTCTCTAATAACTAGGGACAACCCTAACATTAAAATTATTGATAAGAGGGTCCTGGAGAGATGACTGAGTGGTTGAGGTGCTTGCCTGTAAAGCCTAAGAACCCATGTTTGACTATACAAGTCCCACTTAAGCCAGGCACACAAGGTGACACAAGCACACAAGGTCACACAAGGGTACAAGGTAGCCCATGTGTCTGGAGTTCTAGTGCAATGGCTAGAGGCCCTGGCATGCCAATTCTCTCTCTCTCTCTTTCTCTCTCTTGCTCACTCTCACTCTTTCACATTAAAAAAAAAAAAAAAGGCCAGTGTGTTGGGCTTGCCTTTAAAAACCAGTGATTGATAAGAAAAAATACAGTAATATTTAGTCTACCAATAATATTTAGTCTACCACAACTGTACTAAAGTAAAATTTGTTGTTGAAATTTGGGACTCACTTTAAAATAATTAAGGCATATTATATATACTAATATTATGTCCTTCCTGAAGTCCAATAGATTTTTCTAGATATTAAAATGTCAAAAGGGGGCTGGAGAGATGGCTTAATGGTTAAGGAGATTGCCTGCAAAGCCAAAGCACCCAAGTTCCATTCCCCAGGACCCGCATAAGCCAGATGCACAAGGGGGTGCACACATCTGGAGTTTATTTGCAGCAGCTGGAAGCCCTGGTGTGCCCATTCTCTCTCTATCTGCCTCTTTCTCTCCTCTCTAATAAATAAATAATAATAAAAAAAATTTAAGTAAAAAGGAAACTAGAAGCAAGATGCACAGATAAAGGCACTATGTGTCAAAGATATGCAAAAGCACCATAAATAGCAGAGTAAATACAGGCTAATCAAGAGAATGGTCATCTCAGAAAAAGAAATGTAAAACAAAGGGAGCTTTTAAAGCTAAGCATCTCTCGCAAACCCATGAAGCCCTGTCTCCCCCACCACCCCCAGCAGTGTGGCCCGCCTCTGAGGAGCCGCAGTTCTGTTTTCCACTTTCCTTTTCTCCTTAAAATTCTTGACTTGGTATCACATGATACTTGAACCCTGTTATTCCCAAGACGTGCATTTTATCAGTTCCCTGGGCAGCCTTCCAAGAAGAGGAGAAAAGTCCTCAGCAGCTTTGTTGTTCTGCCACTCGCCAGCCTTACATATTGCATGGAGGACTGACGCTGCAGAAGTATCTGAAGTGGGGGTCCTGGTTGTAGAGCTGCCACAGGGAGGGTCTGAGAAGAGCTGGAAAATAATGAATTTCATGTGTGTGTGTGTGTGCGTGGTCTATTAGGTAGTTTATGTGTATGAGTGGTGAATGAAATATGTATAAATATAGGTTTATATAACATATTAATGATAATTGTTTACATTGATATGTCTTAATTTTGCTGTATTTATTTTGCACAGTAATATTTCCTGAACTGAAATATTCAAAGAATATTTCATATATTATTTATAATCATATAATAATTGTACCATGTAGTGAGATTTTATATATATTATATATTAATTTATACACCTGTAGAATTTTAGAGGATTAAGAATGACATTTAGAGAATTATTTAAAGATACCTCCCTGAGCATTAATATCCTGGTCTGTAAAATGAGTTAAGAGTTAAAGCCAAAATATTCATCAAAGTACTTTGTCATAGATCAGCACAAATTAGAGGCATTTCAATTTAGTCTAAGACAGGCAAGTGTTATTTAATGCAGATGTAGTTAATCTAAAGTCAAAGTCTGTGGATATATAAATTTTGTAACTTTAATTCTGTCATCTGGTTGACTGTGCAATCCCTCTGTAAATCATTCATTCACTCACCAAACACTGAGTGCATACCACTTATCAACCAACTGTCACACAGACGGGCATGGATCAGCCAGTCTTCTACTGAACAGCCGGCATTCAATAGGAAACAGCAAGCCAACAGGTGAATGGATAAACACATAATGCCACTGAAAATGATAAAAATGCAGAAGTCAGGGAGGAATTGTCTAATAATTGTCATTGTCTTGGAGACCTAAGAAAGTTGAGGATTAACCGTGGAACCTTCTGAGGCTGCTCCTTCTGGAATACACCCAGAGGCTGTAGTGCAGTGGGGCATCTGAGAAATAGCAATGAAGCCTATAGCGTCAGAGGTGAGTACCACATCAGCACATACATGTGTACATATAACACACATACTACATATGTGTACATGCAAAGAAAGGAGGGAGAAGACAGGAAGGATGGAAGGGAAGAAAGGAAGGAAGAATGAATGAATGAATGAAAGAAAGAAAGAAAGAAAGAAAGAAAGAAAGAAAGAAAGAAAGAAAGAGGGAGGAAGGAAGGAAGGAAAAGAGAAAGAAGAAAGAAAGAAAGAAAGAAAGAAAGAAAGGAAGGAAGGAAAGAAGGAAGGAAGGAAGGAAGGAAGGAAGGAAGGAAGGAAGGAAGGAAGGAAGGAAGGAAGGAAGGGAGGGGAGAAGAGAAAACCCAAAACCAAACTCCAACGTGAGGAATGTGGTGCTAAGGGCGTGGTCAAGTTGTCTCTCACATCTCCCTTCCTTGAACCAAGGAGCTCCCAGACCACTGAAGGGGGCTCCTGAACTTTCCAGCCAAGACAAGATATTCACACACTCAATATCACTTCTTTTTAGCTCCATTGCAGGGGAAATTATGTCCAGTTTTAAGACCAAATATCACAATTGGTGATGGATCAGTAACTAATTTTGGTATACTTTGATTTTTTTTAATATATTTTATTTATTTGAGAGAGGGAAAGAGGCGGGGGGAGGGGGAGGGAGAGAATGCGTGTTCCAGTGCCTCCAGCCACTGCAAATGAACTCCAGATGCATGAGCCCCCCTTGTACATCTGGCTTATGTGGGTCCTGGAGAGTTGAACCAAGATCCTTTGGCTTTGCAGGCAAACGCCTTAACCACTAAGCCATCTCTCCAGCCCTGGTGTTTTTTGTTTGTTTGTTTGTTTGTTTGTTTGTTTGTTTGTTTGTTTGTTTGTTTGTTTGTTTTTGTAAGTCTGTGAATGCCCTTAAAGACAAACAAGCAGATAGGGAATAGACAAGTAATTCAAGGATCTCAGAGAAACCTTTTTTTTTTTCCTTGCATGCTTGCTTTGGTGTCTCCATAAGGGTCTTGATAGGAAAGGAGGTCAGCTGGCCAGGCTTGAGGGAAGAGTTCAGCTTTCCAGTCTTGGCACCGCTGGGACCCAGCTCAGATGGTGACAAGTTGCTCCCTGAGCCTGTGTTCTGTGTCTTTGTCCAGGGTGCTCCAAGGTGACGTGTATCAGCTTGACCCGGGAGGCATCCATTAAACTGTCCCGTTGCACGGGAAGCAGATTTCCATCCGCTACCTGGACATGACGGACTGCTTCGTGCTGGAGGACGAGGGCCTGCACACCATCGCGGCGCACTGCACGCAGCTCACGCACCTGTACCTGCGGCGCTGCGTGCGCCTCACCGACGAGGGCCTCCGCTACCTGGTCCTCTACTGCCCGTCCATCAAGGAGCTGAGCGTCAGCGATTGCCGCTTCATCAGCGACTTCGGCCTGCGCGAGGTCGCCAAGCTCGAGACCCGCCTGCGCTACCTGAGCATCGCCCACTGCGGCCGCGTCACCGACGTGGGCGTGCGCTACGTGGCCAAGTTCTGCAGCAAGCTGCGCTACCTCAACGCCAGGGGCTGCGAGGGCATCACGGACCACGGCGTGGAGTACCTCGCCAAGAACTGCACCAAGCTCAAGTCCCTGGACATCGGCAAGTGCCCTCTGGTCTCGGACACGGGCCTGGAGTGCCTGGCCCTGAACTGTTTCAACCTTAAGAGGCTGAGCCTCAAGTCGTGCGAGAGCATCACGGGCCAGGGCCTGCAGATCGTGGCCGCCAACTGCTTTGACCTGCAGATGCTCAACGTGCAGGACTGCGACGTGTCCGTGGAGGCCCTGCGCTTCGTGAAACGCCACTGCAAACGCTGTGTCATCGAGCACACGAACCCTGCCTTCTTCTGAACCGGGCATGGCTCCCAAGAGGCGGGGGCAAGGGGGAGGGCGTGTGCGCACACCCACGCGCAATGGTTTGTAAATGCAGCAATTATGTAAGCGCCTCTCCCTCCACCCCACCCACCCACACACACACACTCCCACACCCACTCATAACAACTCTCTTCCAGAAAGGTTCCTAGGAATCTGGCTTTTCGTTTTCCTTCATGTCTCATGAGCCACAGAGTTGAAATGAAGGTTTGTGGGGGAGATGGAGGACCAAATTTCTAACACAATCAACTGGTTCTGTCTGGTTACTTGTAGGCAGGTTTCCCCTCAAAAAGATGTACCTCAGCGGGCCTATTGCAGTATCTTTAGAATTGTGCCTCACTTTTCTCCATTTGCTCTCTCTCTCTCTCTCTCTCTCTCTCTCTCTCTCTCTCTCTCTCTCTCCCTCCCAGACACAAGCCACGCACACCCCAGGATCCACACAAGCACCCCACATCCCACCCCCAGTGCCGCAGCAGTAGCAACTGACAAACATGGGAATAACAAGGCTCTCCGAATTTGATGGGCACAAGACCCATCCCTCCACCCCCACACCAAGCAAACTGTGGTTAAATTAATGTCAGCCCTTTGTGTGTACAAAGAGCTTTCTCAGTCTTTTTTTAATAAATAAATGAATAAATAAATCCATTATGCTGAGCAGCATGGAGTAAAGAGATCTGCTTTCCCACAGCTCTGTCAACTGCCTAGCTTCCCAACCTTGGCGGAAGTACTTCCGCTCTCTGGCCTTCAGCTTGCTAGCACTGGCTCAGAGGCCATCCAGCCGGAGAATGAGCTTCGTGCCCGTTTTAGATGTCAAAGAGCATTGATACACAAGAACAAGAAGAGCTCTTCCGAGAGGACTGATTCCGCAGACAGGCTGTGGGTTTGGGAAGTTCTACAGTGTCATGGTCAGTTGGGTCAGTATCAAGGGTCCCCTAGGTATGTCCTTTTGCTCTCATCTGACTACCACCAAATCCCTGTTTGCTTTGCTGGGCTAAACTAGTGCCCATCTGCCCTGCTGGACACTGGTTTCAGGACACAAGCGCTTCCTGCACCCCCTCCTCCGCTGCAAAACTTCTTAACCAGCCATGAGAATGCCTCACCACAAGAAACCTGGATTCCCCCAGTTCATTGGCATCCTCTGTTTGTAAATCTGAGGAAAGACCCTTGCAATTTTTAATTAAGAAGGGAAGCCCGAGGGAGCACACGTCCTGCAAGGTTCTTTAATCCTTCTCAATGCACACATGCCAAGGGTCAGGCCGTCTGTCCTGCAGCTACAGGGACAGAAGCTTTGGCTCTTTGTCATTCAGATTTTATTTCTCCATCACATGAAGCCTATTGAGGTTAAGTTTGTAAGTGTGTAATTGTGCAAATTGTCACCTTTCTTGCCACCCTCCCCTGTCTGCATGGTTTCCATTAAAAAACACCACGCAGACGGCCAAGTGTTTCAATACTTTTCACTCAAAATTACCACACAAATGGAAGACAGAACCCACTGATAAGACAGGTGCCTCTCCACCAAGCGAGTCATTGAAACAGAATGTTAAGACCATATCAAGATAGGAACCTTAAGTGGGTGGACTTTTAAAATGGTCCTGTCCAGATAGAATCAATTTGCTCATCTCATTTATGAGGAATCTGACAGCCAGAAGAAATCCCATTGTTTGTTTTCATGAAATCCAGTTATATCATTAAGACAAGACCTTTCCCAAACGTTTCTCTGGTCATATTGCTTCTCCATCACCTTTGAAACAGATCACCCTTGGAACAGTCCCTCATCCAGTCTCAAACAGCTCATCCATGGAAGGCTCCCCCACCCAGCCCCAGAACTTCTGCCTGTCTAAGCCTGAATTTGTTGAAGCGTGCTGAATGCCGCACAGCAAGCTTGTACACTGCTCGACAACTGCACTTCCACTGTAGGCTCCGGGGCGCACTATTGCCTGATGTTGAAAAAGACGTAGAGTGATGAATCAGCATCTCTTCAGGAGGTTTTTTTTGCATTCATCATGTGAACCTGTCCAGTTCACACCACTGTCAGTGCCAATGGGCAATCAAGAGTGTGCAATGGAAAAAAGGAAAGGTTTGGCTGAGAACAGTACCTAGTGATAGCCACAGAGTTTAGAGCCATAAGGAAGTTGAAGGTAGCAACCCCCTGCTCCTTGACTGGGTGACTCTACCTAAAGTTGCACAGTTTGAAAGTCACAAATAATTGTCTAGAACCCTTGACTCTGGGACATTCCAAATGGCCTGGTTTAATTCTCCCATAATGAACAAGGGGTTCCAAAATGCTTCCCCGGATATTTTTCAAATTTCTTTATCTCCATCAACTGCCACATCCCCTGAACTGTCTTCCAAGCATGACACCCCATGGACGGTTCACACTCACTGGTCGCCAGGCACATACTGCCTTCCCCACTCTCTCCCTTTCCCAGCCTCCTCTTCATCTGTTCTGCTCTACCTCAGGGTATGAATCTGTGACAGAGGTTACTGGGAAACAGGTCAGCAGATTTTTTAAACTTCAAGCAAAAAGGCCTCACTAGGAAATGTATCTGTTTTAAAACATGGCTTCCTTCCTGGCTCTGCTAAATTGAATGCTCATTGTTGTTTGTTTTAATTCTAATGTTCAAATCACTGCGTGCTGTATGACTCTAGAAAGCCTTAATTTACTACCACCAAGAAATAAAGCAATATGTTGGTAATCAGGCTTAGCTTATCATTAATACTCTTGCCCGAGGACAGTGGTTTTCAAATAGGGACACTCATTTAAAATGCAAGATCACAGCTGTCACTGTCCCTTTATATTTGGATCTATGACTTGGTCATCTCCCTTGATCTTAAGACGTTGGTTTAACAGGTAAGTGAAAAAAAAAAAAATTACCTTCTCAGGTTAGCTCAAGGATTCACTTGCTTAACCCAACTCTTGACACCTCACTTTAGAATTTACAATTTTGCACATTTTAAGAAGTGATACTTGGTACACTTTGTAACTCCCACAGTAGAGTGTGGGAGAACACCCTTAGCCAAATATGTTATTATTTCTATACTAACAGATATGGACAGTCACTATATAAGCTTTATTTCAGACTCTAAATACCCATGTCTCAGTTCAGGTCAGGTAGTATTGTCATTAATTTGTGCAATACATGATGAAAGTAGTCCATTTTTCAGGGATATCTGGATTTTAGTATTACAGATACTTAAGTGTAGACTTACTTCAATATATGTTGCCTCTGGTTACAAATATCTTCAACACCATGCTGACCATAAGCATCACCAAACTTTCAGGCTTGGGAAGAACTGTGACAACCTGATTTAAAAGGAAATCAACCTGGTGGGGAGGTACACACCTTTAATCCCAGCACTTGAGAGGCTGAAGTAGGAGGATTGCTGTGAGCTTGAGGCCAGGCTGAGAGTATATAGGAAATTCCAGGTCAGCCTGGGCTAGAGCGAGGCCCTGCATTGGAAAACCAAAAAAGAAAAAGAAATAATGTCAGTCAGTTGGAAGAAGTGAAATGCCATATTTTTCCTCCTCATGTAAATATTTAGAGCAATGTGGTGAAAAAGAAGCATTTGATAGCCTACTGGAGACCTTCATCCTTATAAACTGGGAACTCTGCAGGAGGTATTAATGTCACATGCATTTGTTTGAGACTTCTCAACCTGTGTTGCTTTAATAATGATCAGATAAGCCAACAGGACTATTAATTGCCTTGGAACATGAACTCCACGTAACTCAATGCAGTTCTTGTCCCAGTCTTAGGATAGAGTGAGGGGAGTAAGATCCATTCACCTTCATAACTCATAACTTTTAAATTTATGGTTTTTTCGACAGTTTTTTAAAAAGCCTCCCTGAAGTCTGACATCTAAGAGGATACAAAATGAAAAAGAAGGAACATTTCAAGAGGAAATTAATAGTGAAACTTCTTACCAGATCTACATTATCACAGAGTAATCATCAAAAGTTGGCACAATCTCCTGATTACTCCAGAGGGAAGTTAATTGGGGAAAATGCTAAATAGATGCCAGGAGACAGAGGAAACATTTAAAATGCTGGGTAACTAGTACAGTGAAAATGTTCACGTAGAAAATCTATGTAGCAAAATTGGTTTTCCTTTTGCACGCTGGTCCACCGGGTTTTGGTTTCTGATCATGCTGGAGGATGTCCTTGCAGCAGGAAGTGATATTGCACGGAGAGTGTGCACTGTTCACAGGGGACGCCCGTGCTATCACTAAGGTAATTGCTTGAGCACAGATCGAGTTACCTGACAAGCAATTTAGGCAAGTTTCATTAAGACGACCACCAGGTAGCCCAAGCCTCTCGCATGAGGTTTGAGACACTGTCAAGGACTCTCGGGCTGCAGACACTGCTACCAGACGGACTCCGGACATGCTCATTTCGTCCTTTCTGCTCTCAGTGTATCATTTCCCAAAGCCATGAGTTCGTGTTATAGAGTCCCTCTTCTCTCAAGTTAGCAGGTCAGATTACATTTGAGCCCACCGGAAATAACATCTCCACTCGGGATCTGTACAGGACACAGTCCTGCCTCTAGACCAAACCCATGCGGCATCGGCAGATACAATGCAGGAAGTACCTGCATCTCAGAGGCCAGTCTCCCACACCACTCAGAAAGTCTGCCTTTCAGCTCTGGTTGTTGCTTATGTCTTTAGCAGTGAGCACCTTCCAGGTTTCTGACAATAGTCTCAAACAATCACGTTTTCTTAAATTCCTTATCCATACATGTTCAACAAGTCATTTATGTTATGGAATATTGTCTTTGCAGCTTCCTGGCTACTAAATTTTATTCAATAAGATGAGTTTATTCAAACGTTATCCTAGCCCAAATAATGATTAACATACAGTAATGGACACGAGATTGCTACCACTTTGTTCATGAACCAGAAAGAGTTCATCATAAAAAACAAATTAAACAATCATTTATCAACCATCTACTCTATGTCAGATACCATTACAGGTTCTGGGTGAATACGTACTCTAAAGAAACTCAGACCAAATATCGTTAGTACTACGTAATGACTCAGGGCTGCAGAGTTAAATATACAAGTAACACTCATTAGTTACTTCAAACTCATTGAGAGAATAGTACTTTCCTGTCACTGAGATTCTGGCCCTAATTAATTTACCAAAATAATAATGATAGGAGAGGTATACAAGTTGCAAAAATACCTTTTAGAAGAAAAGACCTTGAAAAGACCTTCATACTCTCTGATGGGCTGAAGAGATGTCTTAACATTTAAGGCATTTGCCTGGGAAGCCTAAGCACCCAGGTTTGATTCCCCAATACCCACATAAGCCGGATTCACAAGGTGGTGCATGTGTCTGGAGTTCATTTGCAGTAGCTAGGGTCCCTGGTGCACCCTTATTCTCTCTCTCTCTCTCTCTCCCGATCTATCTCTTTCTCCCTCATCTCTCAAATAAATAAATAAATATTTTTAAAAGGGTAGATGAGGGCTGGAGAAATGGCTTAGTGGTTAAGGCATTTGCCTACTAAGCCAAAGGATCCTAATTCAATTCTCCAGGACCCATGCAAGCCAGATGCACAAGGGACACATGCGTCTGGAGTTCATTTGCAGTGGCTAGAGGCCCTGGCATGCCCATTCTCTCTCTGCCTCTCTTCTCTCTCTTTCTCTCTCTCTGCTTGAAAATAAATAAATAAATGATTAAAAAAAAAACATTGAAAAAAGGGTGGATGGCTCCATAGGAATGACACCCAAGGTTGTCCTCTGGCCTACACACACACACACACACACACACACACACACACACTGATGGTGTGGGAAAGTAGTAACAAAACACGCAGCATCACGGAACCCACTCCGTGATAACACGAATGAACTAATTTCTGTCTGCTGTTCACGCACATCATCGAAACACTGACTAGCCTAACTACAGGATCCCAGGAATAGCCCCTTGGATTAAATATGCAGATTCTGTTTTGCAGATATACATGCCTAGCATGAGTGTGTATATTGTTGGAAAGAAGTATATAGCATGAAAACAACACTGAAAAATAATTTCTTTGGCAACCTAAGGTCCTTAGAGCATGTGCATCCTCTCAAGCAGCATACACAAGAATGGTCCAAACACAGCCTGATGCCTGGGAACATGAAGTTATAATTCCTGAGTCTAACTGTTCTCTCCCTCAATCCTTATCCCTGACTTGTTCAGCCAACATGGACCCCTTTGGTGTATGCATCTGTATCTGTTCCTTTCTTCTTGCTAGGACAACGTACCTGGGCAGGAGCAGCTTAGGGAAGGGACGAGTTTGTTTTGGTGTATAGTTCCAGAGAGCAGAGTCCATCATGAATGGCAGGAGCAGAAGCCAGCTGCACATCGTCACACCCGTAAGGAAGTGCAGAGGCTGAATACAGCCAAGTGGGGTGACATTGTGGTGGTTTGAATGTAATAACTCCCGTAGGCTCATGAGTCTGAGCACTTGGTTTGAACACTTTGCTGTTCCCAGCAAAGTGATGCTACTTTGAAGGTTGTGGAACACTTAGTGTGTGGAGACTTGTGAGAGGAAGTGGGGCCTTGAGATATGATCATAGAATAGCTCCACTTGCTATTCTCTCTATGTCCCCCTTTACCGGAGATCAGGCTGTCTCAATAATTTTCAAACTCGTGGGTGGCCCGTGTAAGATACATTAAATTGCCTTTAGCATTGCCGGAAAATGGACTTTACTTATGTCACTGAGGATAATTTCCTGGAAACCACAAATTCTATTAAGGTAGTGAATGAATTTATTTGTCCTCGGTAATAATGAAGCAAATAGAGCCATTAAAAGTGTGCAAGTGACAAGAAGGCTTTTAAGTTCTGTCTCTCTGCAGGCAGAGTGATGGTTGCCATGGTTTCTCAGAGCTCTGCGTGACTCTCCGAATCTGAGTGGGCTTATTAAACCCATTTGAGATAGTCTAGCAAAAGAAAGAGGAGAGAGGATTTCTAATTACAATGAATAACTGGTAATTGATACATTCTTTTTTCTGTTCTTCCAACCACTAATGAACATAGCTATCCTCTATCAATAAAACTTCTCTTAAAACCCATGGTGGTTTTCCATCATGAACGTGTTCCTCATGGATATTTACATCTATGATTTAAACAAACTTATCATGGCTTTTTTTTTTATGAGAAAGTAGATAGAGGGACAACACTGTCACAACGGATAAATAACCCCTTTCTTCTTTATCTCAAAGCTTTCTCTCCTCTTTTTTTAAGATATGGAGACTAGAGTAGATGTAATTCGTTTTGTACATTTTTATATTTTCCACTCGTTAAGAATAACTACAAAAATGTATTTGAGTTCAGCTGTATGATTTCTTATTTTGCAATCTCACCCACTAATAATGGGAAAGGTTTGATTTTTCCATACTCTGTTTCCACTCAGTAAAGTGCCCGAAGAGATATTTTCCCTAACAAATCCTCGCTGTAGAAGAACGAGAGCATTCAGCTCGTTTCTCTTGTTCTCTTTGCCACCACACAGGCAAGTGTGTGATTTATGACATGGCTGATCTATGTGAATGGCAGCCGTGCAGCCAAATCTTTCCATTAGCTAGTTGGGACTGTGGGACTCCAGTTGGCTCTCCTCTGTGTTTATACTTTTAAAACCTGCAAAAATAATGACCATGGACAAGTTGCAAGGCTGGATATCAAGAGCCTGTGGGTTTAAAGAAAGATTGAGGAACATTCAAATAATGACCTCTCATTCACATAATGAAAGCCAGTCTCCTTCCGGATTTCCAACCTGGCACTGTTTCCCTGGCACCATCGCCTTGGGGCTCCTGCGTTCAATGCTTCTTTATAAAATAGCACACGCAGAAAGGCAGCGGGAAATACAAACACTGCCATGGGACAGCATTAGTCTCCCTTCCTTTTAAAACCTATGCTATATTTAAAACCTATTGCAAGATGATCTTAAAGTTGGCCGTGTGTTACATCATGATTCCTTTTGCTTTTCGCTTTTTTTCCGAAGGCCACACATTTGAAACCGAGCAGTTTGGTTTCTTTCACTCCACTATTGTTGAGGTCTGAACATGCCCCAAAGTCTTCATGTGTTTGAACACTTGGTTCCCAGATGGTGGTGCGGTTTGGGGAAGGTTGTGGAACCACGAGGAGGTGGGCTTTTGCTAGAGGAAGTGGGTCACTGGGTGATTGGCTCTAGGCTTTTGTTGATAGGCCACACTTCCTGTTTGCTTTCTCTTCCTGACAGGAGGCAGTGGGTTGAGTCAGTTTCCTGCTCCTGCTGCCATGCGTTCCCCACCATAACAAACTGCGCCTCCTGAACTATAATCCAAAACAAACCATAATCTGCTGCAGCTTCCCATCAGGCATTTGGCCACAGCAAAGAGTACTTAGTACGCATGCTCTCAGCCTGTCTTGTTACAGCCTTCTGATCCAGTTGATTCAATGATTTCTTTTCTTTTAAATATATTTTATTTACTTATTTATCTGAGAGAGAGAGAGAGAGAGAGAGGAAGAGGCACAGAAAGAAGAAGTGGCAGAGAGAAAGAGAGAGAGGGCGCGGCAAGGCCTTCAGCCACTGCAAACAAACTCCAGAAGCACAAGCCCCCTTGTGCATCTGGCTTAAATGGGTCCTGGAGAATTGAACCAGGGTCCTTAGGCTTCGCAGGCAAATGCCTTAACCACTAAGCCATTTCCCCAGCCCAGTTCAATAATTTCTAAAAGCCATTTAAAGAGTTGTATCAAAGATACTTGTAACGTTTGTTTCTTGAAATACATAGTGTTATATTAAGTGATTTTGGCCTCGTTTTAACTGCCCAAACATATTCCTTCCACATACCTACCAGTGAATTAAAATAGAAATAGAATAGAAGCAGAAACTTAAAACATTTTCATTTTGTAAGTAGTCCAATTCTAATGGAAGGGATTGTAATTGCATTGCAGTTCACCTGTCTCATGGGAATACCTGCTGGTCTAAAAGTTCCCGTAGTAGAAAAGGCTTATTTCCTTTCCATTTGGATTTTAATGGTAACTACACCCTTGAATTGCATAGTAAAAGAGCTCAGGCTACTAGCCATTTATTTCCAAGACACTAATAATATGCAAATGAATTTTAATCAACATCAAGATAACAGCAAGCAGCAAACAACAGTAGGATTTTGCACATCTGGAAAACTAATGCTGCAGAACCCTACTTTGAGCTGCCACCTTTCTGTCTTATCAGAATAAGGAATAGAAATTCTTTAGAACCCCATTTCAAAACTTACTAAAATCTCCCCACCACTCCAATCTGAAAGGAGAAAGTACAGCCAAAGGTGTCAGAATAAACAAAGGTCACTTCTTCGTGGCCACTTTCTCAACATTTTCCAAATGACCCTACATTGGCCACAGTCCAGCACTAAGGATGTGTCCAAAGAGATTTCTAATGTGATATTTTAATATATCCCATCAGCATTTCTCTTGATGTCAGCAATCCATGCTGAAGGGCTCTCGATGTGATCATGTACCAAGGTAAATCTCCACCTTAAGTCACCAGGGACCCTCCAGAGAACAAACTCTGAGACATGATCCAACTCTTCCCTTGACACATGCTGCAGACTCAAAATAAAGGTTTGTTTTTAACTTTCATACCATGGTCAAGTCTGATCTTGTTCATTAGTTAGTTTTTAGATTAGACAGTACAGAAGTTGCTGCTCGTTCTATGACTGATGTTAATATTTGAAAGAATTTCTATGTTAAAGGACATGAGAACAACAGCCATTTAGGAACCAAGCTCTTTGCAAGTATGGCCATCACTCATATTTCGATGATAAGCTAGTTTTCATAGAAAAGATAGGTAGATAGATGATAGATGAATATAGACAGATGACAGATGATGAATAGATGGTAGACATAAACACATGCGTGCATGTGTGTGCATCTGCATATGTATAGTTGAGGAATAGCCAGCACTGAGGCCATCACACACACAAAAATGTCCCTGTTCTTAAAATTCTCACCAGCTTAGTATTCCATTCAGCTTTGGGACACACATTAACTTCAAGACACAAAACAACACAGAAAGGAAGCTATATCTATCAAAAATATTGACTGTAGCATCTGCCCTCAATTTTTTATTGAAATCACTCTAAATCTTGCCACTCTATCTGAGTAGAAAGAATAAAAGAGTAAGATATCCTCCTGATGCTGGAATGAGAACAACAACAAAAAAAGAGATGTTTGATTCAGCCAACACCATTGAACTGCTGCTGCAGGAGGGAGCCGAGAAGAGAAATAACCATCTGAAAGGATGCAGACAGGACCTCATGGCCTAGATATTTTCCTCAGTTTTAATTACTGTGACTGCAGAAGAGAGCATTCATCAATGGCATTCAAAAGTCTCCCTTTTGCCAAACACAATCTTTTTTCTTTTTTACATTTTTTGAACATTTATTTTGCACTCACAGAAGCTTCCTAAGAACTCTGCCACACACAAACCAAATTTAGACTTCAGATTCTTCCCCAGCTTAACTACTTCCTTTTGAAATTTTATAAACAAGGTTTCGTACACAAGAGGTAGCAGAGGAAAATTCCAGGCCAATATGGTAGTAGTGAAATGTGCCCTCTATAACTGATCTTTAAAGTTCTCTAGCCAGACATCTTTTCTGAAAAAAAAAAAAATACAGCAAAGTGAAAACCATTGATACTAAGAAATAGCCAATGTTCTGGGGAAATAATTTTCAAGGAATACAACCAAATTTTTCATGTGCCACCTCCGTATTTTTCTATTTGATTGGTCTGACTGTGGAAATACACAATGAACAGGCTATATATGCAAAGAATTATTCTAAAGATGTGAGAAGTACCTTTTGCTCTTATATCACTACTATTTTGTAAAGTGTGAATTAGTGTTCAGAAAGAGGAAAGGACCATTCATAGATGGCCTGTTGAGAGCAGAAATTACAGGAGATACTTTGGCACAGTTTGGTTTCCACGGGTGACTCAAATTATATATATGTTTTTTGAGGTAGGGTCTCACTCTAGCTCATGCTGACCTGGAATTCACTATGTAGTCTCAGGGTGGCCTTCAACTCATGGCGATCCTCCTACCTCTGCCTCCTGAGTGCTGGGATTAAAGGCGTGCACCACCACGCCTGGCTCACAATATTTTTTCTTAAGATGAAAAATGCAGCAGTCCCTGAGCCCCGCAGCTCCACAGAAATAGAAAAGTCAAAAAGGTCCCATGGACTTTAGGATCTTTCCGCACAAAAAATCCGCCAGACTCCTGGAAAGTTGACAATGTTCAGGACATCCCAGGTATTAAGACTTTCTTGATGATCATTTTGCTTCCGTTGGGGATACAATCAAGAGTAGACAAAATTCCTTTTTGCATGACATTCATCAGCTGTTATGGGAAGATCATCAGGAAGGAGGCATTTTGATTCAAATCAAGAACTATTTCTTAGATACCCACTAAAGCATCTTCACTCTTTCAGGCACTAAAGACAAAGCAGGGAACCAGACCAACAAATCTCATACCTCGTGGAGTTGATGCTAGACGAGCTTTCTGTGATCGTAGGAATGTTCTTGAAGTCTGCAGCCCAAGTCAGTAGCCACTAGCCATAGATGGCTCTTGAACATTTAATATGTGGCTGGCATGAATGAAGAATTGAAGGTTTAGATTTTATTCAACTTTAATTATTTTATGTTTTGAGTAGCAGTCATTGGACTTTGGGGGATAATGACTTGTTTCCTGTCCTTGTTGTCTCATCCAGCAGCAGGACACACTTGAACTGTGGCCACCATACTGTCAAGCTGAATATTACACCTCATTCATTTTCTTTATTTTAACTTTAAGCGAACATCTGTGGCCAGTGACCACTATTTTGAACAACATGCTTCTTTGCCCATAGGCCAGCAGCATCAGCAACACTGGGGATGTCAAAAATTCAGGGTACATACTGCCCCGCGGTAAAGCCGATCAACAGATACAAGCCCGGAATTCTATCCCCAGAAGAAACGAGGGATGGAGGAGAGAGAATGAATACAGACCTGACACTTTGACAGGATCCTCAGATTTAAGTTTGAAAAGCATTTGTTTCTATTAAACGCAGATAGAGAATGAAAAAAAAAGCTAAATGAATTAAGAGAGAGAATGCATATATGGTTGAGATTATACACATATACAGGGGGAGATTCTGCCGTGTTGAATAAAGCAAAGAAAGAAGAGAGGGGATACACAGTAGAGAGGTCTTGGGGTTTAAATGGAAGTTGGAAAAGTTTCCCCTGAAAAGGGGACAAAAGTGCATAGACTTGGCAAGAGCAAGGGAAGGGGCCAGGCCAGTGGGTGTCCCGAGAAGAGCATTCCAAGCTGCCCAAACTGCAAATACCAAGTAGAACAGAGGCAGGGCAAAAGCCTTTCTGGAAATATCCAGGGAAAACAGAGGGCAGAGAAAGTGAGGCAAGGAGTACATGGGGGGGGGGGGAGCGGAAGGGCAGAGAGCCAGGACCTCAGTGGAGATGCCACAATGTGTGAGTGGCTGAGAATATCGTAGGGAATTTGGATTTTAGACAGAAGCACCAATTTGGTTTGACTGAAATTGTAAAGAGGACCTCTGGCTTGTTGCTGACGTAAGTAACACCCAGGTAGAAGCAGAGAGATTAGCTAGAGAGCTGCTGTGGCACTGCAGATGAGAGGTGGCAATGATCTGGACTGGAGGAATAAGGGTGGAAGGGTTCCAAGTGGTCATCCTGGGCATGTTTCTAAGGTAACATGACAAATTGGCTCCGGGCTTGGCTGCAGACTGAGAGACAGAGAAAGTCCAGTACAATGCCAACCAGTTGGCAAGTGCCTGACTGAACAGCAGGGATGTGGAGACATGATTATGTATTGTTTACGAAATGTCTACACGACAACAGCGTCCAGGTTCTTCTCTGTTCCTGAGGAGCATCCATTCATCTGTCCACGTTGGCAATGCCAGTGGCCGCTAAAGAAAAAGTATATGGCCACCTTCCGTCAGATGACTTCCTTTGACATGGACATGAGATTTTCCCAGTCTTTCATGAGAGGCCGTGGACACTCATCTTCAGTCACATCCCCTGCCAATACAATCTCCTTTCAGAAGTTCCTCAGCCATCACTGTTTATCAATTTCCCTACCAAGGTACTGTCTGGAAATCAATTCGAAACTGTCATCCCCCCAGATTATGATTCTGCGCTCATGAGTCTCCTCCGGCCATCTCCTCACTGGATCTTGACAGTTGCTTTTGCTCAGTCCAGAATTCAGTCTCCAAGGACTTAACTGACCCGGCCAGGGCTTACTAAGCACTCACTATATGCCAAGAGTTTTCTTAAGGTTCTGAAATCTAAACAAAACAGACAATTATCTTTGTAAAATCTACTTTGCTGAGAGACAAAGGAACTGTAACTATATAAGGGCTGGAGGGATGGCTGAGCGGTTAAGGCATTTGCATGCAAAGCCAAAGGACCCAGGTTTGATTACCCAGGACCCATGTTAGCCAGATTCACAGGGGGCGGGGGGGAGGGCACATGCATCTGGAGTTTGTTTGCAGTGGCTGGAGGCCCTGGCACACCCATTCTCTGCCTCTCTCTCTCTCTCTGTCAAATAAATAAATATAAATATAAAATAAAAAGGAGGATAGTGGTGAAAATGACAATGAGATTTAAGTAGGTAAAGGGAGGGTGCATGCCCAAGGAAATGGGGTGCTACTTTAGGTGGATTGTTCAAAAAGAACTCTGAGAAGATACACTGCAGCAGGAAAGAGAAAAAGACCTTCTTTTGCATTTAATTCAAACAATTTGCAACTGAATGTCACTATTAGTTTCTTCATACAGATTACAAATTGCTCCCAAATAGGCTACTTAAAGCAACCATTTATTATCTTACAGTTTTGTGGTCTGGAAATCAGGGCCAGGTTAGTTATGGGGTGCAGGCTCAGGCTCTCAGTGAAGGCAGCCCACACTATTGTCATCACACAGCTTGGTTGGCTAGAGAACCTCACGCCCATTCCAACCTCACTCTGTGACATTGGCTGGACGACCTGGTTCCTGTCCAGGTGGGACTCTTCATAGGAATGAGCATCTGGTTTCCCAAATGGTGTGCGGTCAAGACAGAAGACAGACAGCAAGCAGGAAGCCATGTATTGTCCACGAATTTATCTTAGAATAACATTCTATCTATCACCTCTGCTTTAGCCTGTTGGTCACAAAGTCTGGCCTTGATACAACATGGAGGAGATCCTATGAAAGGTATGAATTCCAGGAAGTGGGGATCATTGGGGGGCTTCATGGAGCATGGCTATGTGGAATTCACAGCATCTCTTTCTTGAAAAGCAGTCAGCTTTTGTCATTCAGTCAAGCCCTTGGTACTCTATAAAGCCTCTTTCTCAGAGACCAGGAGAAGAAATAAGGACTTGACAAGGAAGTAGAGGAGAGGGAAGAAGATGGAGAGTACGGTCCTTTGATTCAGGTGTTCCCCATAAAGTTAGGTGTTCTGAATGATGGGTTCCCAGCTTTGGTAGTTTAAATATATGTCCCCCAATATATTCAGTGTTTTATTAGTTATAGTTTGCATCTGCAATCACCTTGCTAGAGGCAATGTCACTGGGGGCCCAGTCTTAAGGTGTGGTGGTTTGAGATTCCATTGTAAAGATATGCAAATGTGCCTAGCAGGAGTTCCTGAAGTGTGCTGGGCTTTTGGCAGTAGTTTTGCTCTGTGTGCTGTGGTGGCTGGTTGGCTTTCTCTCTCTCTGCTTGGCCCTGAGAAAGCAGGCTGCTTTTCCTGCCTTTATGGAACTTCCCCTGGATCTGTAAGCTTCAATAAATAATATCCCTTCCTCCATAACTGTGCCTGGTCTGGAAGTTCATCTCAGCGAACCTGAAGCTGTCTGCTACACCAGCTGATGGAGATTTGGGAATTAAGGCCTCCTGGAGGCAGTGTATTGTTGGGAGTGGGCTTATGGGTGTTATAGCCAGTGTCCCCTTGCCAGTGTTTGGCACACTCTTCTGTCACTGTTGTCCACCTGATGTTGGCCAGGAGGTGATGCCCACCCTCTGCTCATGCCATTGTTTTCCCCTGCCATCATGAGCTTCCCCTTGAGTCTGTAAGCCAAATTAAACCTTTTTTTTTCCCCCACAAGATGTTCTTGGTCAGTGATTTCTGCCAGCAATACAAACCTGACTGCAACAGAGAGGAAAAATAATAAAATAAAAAGGTACAGCGAAATTTCCACATTTTCTTTTGAAATGGCACTCAGTGTTGGCGATTCCTAAGATCAGATCATCTCAAGACCCGCACCGAACATGAAAAGACTCATTAACAGGGTTCTGTGCTCTGGTAGATGATGCAACATCTCGGGGTAGGTTTTCTCCACTAATCGTCACCATGGCTATCACAAGGAAGGAGTCTTGTAAGGATTTCATGTCCCAAAGATATGTATTACACCAAGGGTTTTTCTTTTATGGGACTAAAGTTAGTTATAAGGCAGTTTTCACTATAAATAATTACTTTCATTAAACCTATTGGAAGACTTTGTATATTTTGTGATGTGTTATCCCTTATTCAACATCTGATACTCTTAATTCACTTAAGTCTCTGCAAAATGCTTCACACAATAAATTTCACCCTGGGTTTAGTTCTAGGAAAATGATTTTCTCTGTAGACAAGCTTGGCTGTATTCTTTTAATGATCTGAGAAAATCTCTGCAAACTTCTATGTATTTTTTTATTTCCAGGAAATAAAAATAAAAGAATATTAAAGGCTAATTCATCATTTAGCTCTTGCCAGGTAGCATCTATTCCTTCAAAAATAACTAATGAATACTAGTCTTCTATTTTTCTTTATGCTTAAAGTTATGCACTGCAAGTAGTCCTTTGACATAGGCAAGATCTATATTCCAAGAAATAGCAACTTATGAATGTGTCAGCCAAAAACAAATGATTCTTGATGCTGGCTTGAACTCTCAGGACCATATGCACAAGGTTGTCATGGTGTGAGAGCTTTGCTGCTTTGAATCATCATCATCATCATCACCATCACCATCACCATCATCAACAGTACCCGTGAACTGCCGAAGGTCAGGGCCTCTTAGCTGGTCTATCCGGTATTGCCAGAACGCTGTCTTTCATCAATGTTCTGTCTTGAAAACCAGGAAGCCAGCAGGAGGTGGTTCAGATGTGTCCCTCCTCTGAATTGAGACTCAGTCTAGATGCCTACAAAGTCATCTGCTGAACCCATAACCACTTGTACCCCAAAATGGCATTGCATTTGGTGACTAGGTGTTGAAAGAAGTAAATAAATTAAAATTCATTCACTGTGGTAGAACCTAACCCAATATGACTGGTATTACTATAAGAAGAGGAAATTCAGGCACAAACATATACCCAAGAAAGGAGATGTGAAGACCTTAGGAGAAGACAGATCCAAAAGCCAAAGAGAGAGACCTCACATGATCCTACCGAAGGAGCCTCTATATTATACTTCCAACTTCCAACACTATGAGTTCATAAGTGTCTGTTGTTTAAGAACATGATCCCCACTACTTTGTTAGGGTATCTTTAGCAAGTTAGTACACGCCAGATCCTCCCACTGAGAAGTAAAAGCTGAAACGTTCAATTATTTTTATATCTAGAGCCATAGCCTAGTTGGCCACAATCTGATTTGAATTATAAAAATGCACGCACTGATGATGGGGAATAAAACAGCTGAATATCATCACACTAACAAATATGAATCAGCCCATTTTCTACTGCTACAACAAAGCACCAGAGGCAGCTACTGTATTTTAGTTTACCCTCTGGACGTAAAATATGTTTACAGTCTTCCTCAGCTGGTGCTCTTCTCACAGCATAGTCTTCAGGTGGCACAGAACATTTTGTGCTGAAACAGAGGACTCATGTGGAAGTGTCTGTCTGGTCTGGTCCCTTTCTAGTTAAAAAGCCAACAAACTGGGCTGGAGAGATGGCTTGGCGGTTAAGGCACCTGCCTGCTAAGCCTAAGAACGCTGGTTCCAATCTCCAGCGGTTCCAATCTCCAGGTCCCACGTTTAGCCAGATGCAAAGTGACGCAAGGGCACAATGCCGCACTTGACCACAAGGGGGCGCACACATCTGGATTTCGTTCACAGCAGCTGAGAGACTGCTGGCACGCCCATCTCTATCTGTCTCCCTCTAACTCTCTGTCTGTCTCTCTCTCTGTGTCTCTCTCCAAAAATAAATAAAATAATTTAAAAAAATTTTTAAAAAAGCCAACAAACTGTAGTCACAGGCATCCTTTCCTGATGACTTTCCTTATTAATCACTTCCCAAGGGCCCTACAGCTAAGTCCTCAAGTTGGATCAAGTGTCCATCATGCTCAAACTTCACAATGGGAATTACATCTGCACATGTGGATCCTAGCCAAAGACAGTCAGACCACATACAACCCACAGCAAAACATCCAGGTGGACTTGTGGACGTATCAGCCTTAGGTGCCTATCTGTGACTACAACAGAAAGCCTGAGACGAGGTAATTTATAAAAGGAGTCAACTTCACTCATGGCTCTGAAAGTCCGAGATCATGGCCCTGTCATCTGCCCAGCTCTTGCTGAAGACCTCATGATGGGAAGCGAAAGAGAAGTGGTGTGTGGGGGAGAGAGATCACAGAGTGACAGAAGAAGCAAAGAAAGGGGCAGGATCTGAATTCGCTTGATAGACTTGACCCACTCTTGCGGTAACTAACCCATCCTACCAAAATGAGAACTATTACCAAAAAAGAACTGGACTTTCTTTAAGACCTAGTTGCTTCGTAAAGACCCCATCTCAACACTGTGACACTGGGAGCTGAGCTCCTGCCTGAGCTTTGGTGAGAACAAAAGTACTCCATATCAGTATCAATAACAGTATCAAAAGCATGGTCATCCTGCTCAGCAACTTGGTCCTCTGAGCCTTCACCTGGCTGGGTCATGGTCATGAGGAGAGGGGACAGGTGCCAATAAAATAAAATAAAATAAAATAAAATAAAATAAAATAGTAATAAAATAAATAAAATAAAATAAAAATAAAATAAAAAATAAAAATAAAATATAAAATAAAGTAGAGTAATAAAAAATAAAATAATAAAATTAATTAAATTAAAAGTAAAAAAATAATAAAATAAAATAATAAATAAAATATAGCTATTTCCTGTTAAACCCAAGGTCTTGTTTCTCCATGAAGTTTTGAAGTTCACCAGCACAGCTACTTATCATCTTCATTCACCTGTAGAAATTATTATCAATCTATCAATCTTTGAATGTGATAAATCACTTTCCCAAGCATGTACATCAGGAAGGAGCTAGGGAGTGCAGATGGACGAAGACCATGAAATGGGCAGACCCAGCCCATCTTTAGAAAAGATGTGATTGACACATCCTTCTTGCTTCCCCAAGGAGACCGAACAGTTCTTCTTGGCCCAGAAAAGTTGTACAGTAACTCAGGATGGCTAAATGCATAGTCAAATAGAATTTCCAGAACCTAATTTGATATTGTAATTCAGCAGAGTGAGGTCTTATTTGGAGGGGCCGGGGAGAGGTGATGGGAAGAAAGTCACAGCCAGGAAAATGGTGTTCCCTTTCGATAAGGTAAAATGCACAAATGTTTCCTCTTCTATTCTTCTCTTTAAAAACTACATTAGTATTTCCTTTTCATGAAAGGGATGTAAATATTTACGCATCCAAAGATGGTATTGCCGGTGAAAGTCAGCTCCTATTATCATGTTCACAGTGTGGTGCACACAGAGCTATTCCAAATATTTCCATTCCGCCATGCCAGTAATGAACCTTGGTCATCAAGGACTTCCCTTCAGATCTCTGTTAAATGTAAATGGTGATGTTTTCCCATGTGCTATCAGTTGAAACCATTATCCATGAAGGAACTAAAATGTAATGTTTAGTGTTTAATGTAAAAACTAAAATGTGATGTGTATTTGTTGACTCCAGTGCACAGGTCCCATATGTGGGCTCACTGTTGCCTTGATGACCGGATTGTCTCTCTTCCAGTATTTGTTATGGTTGAGAGACTAGGAAGTAAGAATTCATCAGCTGCCGTTTCTTGGCTGGAAGGATCGTGAAGTGTGAACGGTTGCTGAAAACGCTATTCACAGGGTTGAGGAGATGGCTCAGTGGAAATAGCTCTTGCAGCTCAAGCCCTGAGTAGCCACATTTGATTGCTAGGCCCTGGGTAAAAATCTCAAAGCTATAACGGGCTTCTGTAATGCCAGCATGTTGATGAGAAGATGGAAAGCAGAGACAGGAGAAATTTTCAGAAGCTCATAAGGCAAAAGTGAGTGCAGTAGTGAACAACAAAGATTGAGAGGACAATTCTTGCTTCAAAAAATGAAGTGGAGGGCTGGAGAGATGGCTTAATGGTTAAGCACTTGCCTGTGAAGCCTAAGGACACCTGTTCAAGGCTTGATTCCCCAGGACCAGATGCATAAGGTGGCGCATGCATCTGGAGTTGGTTTGCAGTGGCTGGAGGCCCTGGTGTACCCATTCTTTCTCTATCTATCTGCTTCTTTCTCTGTGTGTCTGTCTGTTGCTCTCAAATAAATAAATAGAAATAAATCTTTTTTTAATGAAGTGGAAAGTAAGGAGCAACACCTGAAAGTTGTCCTCTGACCTCCACACGTGCGTACCTGCGCTCACACACTCACACACTCAAACAAAGCCATTCACTGCGACCGTTATTTATTCCCTATACTTCACCGTTTTATTATGGCCACTGCCATTGCTGAAGAGGGCTGCTATCATGGAGATGCCAACATGCTTGCAGACAAAAGCACCAGTTTTATGCCATGTTAACTGTATGACCACAAGAGCAACACTTACCATTTCCGCCTTCAGTAGCCATGAAAATGACCCCGAATATGCCACTTTGTGTACTTACTGATATTGAAGTCCCTGAAATTTGCTACCTGCCTAAAAGCAGAGCTCCCCAAATGACCAAATTGTCATAAAGTCCTTCCCTGAGCCTATCCTAACTTTCTCTCAGAGAAGAGAAGTTGGCACAATACCCAGGCAGGCTGACATTGTGGCAAGCTATATTATCTCCCACCGACTGTCTCAGAGAGCTGTTTTTCTTTTCCAAAAAAATTCACTTGCTTTTCCCTCCCTCCCTTTCCCCACTACATCTACAGGCCTCAAATGCTAACCACCCCCATGCTCCACTCTGGATGCCCCCATGTGTGTGCACCAGCATGAGCATGGTAGTAAATATTTGATTATTGGTCTATGTGAGTAGGAATCAAACTCAGTAGTAGAAGCCAGTAAGCTAGAAAGGGGATATAAAGGGAATAGAAAGGGAGGGAGGGGGGTATTTAATAGGATGGTATTGTATATATGTAAGTAGAAGAACAGATTAATGGGGGTGGAAAGGCCCAAGTGAGGTCAGGGGAAGGGATTGAGAAAAGGAAAGGTGGAGGGAGGGCTAATCAAAATCTAAGAGGATATAAATAAGTCATATGGAAATCTCCTTTTCTGCACAATGGAACACTCAGAAGCCATACCATAGATTGTTACTAGAAAATTTTCAGTGCCAGGGATGGGATACCTTCCAGTGAGTTGTTGGCCAGGGAGGTCACAGATACCCCCAAAACATTACAGGCCATTGCCAAGGTCCTTTGTTTCCCACCAGGAATAGATAGTAAGACCCTATTGCTGAAGACTCCACATACTTGGGCTGCAAGGTCACTGAGAAATGCTGCTGGAGCTGAGCTGAAAACCTCCTCCATGTGGACCAGATGACGGAAAGCTGGAAAAAGCTACGCTGCGTGCAGCTCCATGGAGAGAGAGAAAACACCAGTGAACATACTCACATCTATCTTTGGTCAGTGTACTTGGTAGGACTTCTCGAGTACAATTAGAAGCGTGAGGAGAAAACATTTTCCCCCTCTCTTACAGCCTCGTTTTTTCACTTGGGGAATTTGAGTCAGATATCTTCCCTCAGTTATAAGATGAGATGTGAGAGATGATGAGTGAAAGTATTCTGTCAGCCTCAAAACCCAGTAAAAGTAGGAGGAATCAGTAACTAGCCTGTACTTCCTCCAAAGCCTCCAGGCTGCAAATCCAGAAGGATCTTGCATCTTTCTTCATGCGCTGTTTGTTTGTCCCACTATCCGTGGTTATCTCCAGAAAAAAATCCTGCTCATTTCTTTTTATTTGCAATCACATCACACAGGTGAGTCCTCACAGGAAAAAAAAAACACCTCCAAGGCTAAGGTGTCATGACCTGAACAAACCCTGTAGAGCTGTTGATTTTATTTTTGATTCTATTACACCAGTCCCCTTTTAGAGACCAGAGTTTCTCAAATTTTAAAATTCACCAGAATAACCTGCAAAGATATTAAAATACATATGGATGGGTTCTACCCCCAGATCTTTTAGTTTTGATGTGGCCAGAGAATTCCCATCCCTAATAATTGCTAAGGAATGCTGATGGTGCTTTTTGAGGACCACACACCAAGAACCATTTTAACAGGCCGTTAACTCGGCTAACGATGTGCTTCTTTGGTAAAGCACTCTTTTTTTTTTTTTTTTTTTTTTTTTTTTTTTACAAATTGTACAATATCACGTGAAACTAAATGAATGTATTCATGATTTGTTTCAAAATAACTCATCAGAATTTATAAGCAAAAATACACCTTTCAAGACTGCTTTAACCATGATAATCATGGAACAGGGGATGAAAGAATGCAAAGTAAAACAAACACATGGATGTGAATTTTTACACACACACACACACACACACACACACACACACACACATATATATATATAACCATTGCCCAATATTGTTCAATTCTGATTATTGATTGAGGCTTGTCTGTGTCTATTGTTCTTATTTAAAACCAAAATGAACAGCTGAGACTCCGGTTTTGGAATTATGAGGCTGTGGAGCAGATGGACACATTGAGAATCTAGTGGTCTTTTCTTCACTTTTTTCAAGGTCCCAGCTGCAAGGGCAAGAGAAAATCCTGTGCTCTTGATACAAAACGCAAATCCTTGTAGCATTTATGAGAGTTGGATAGAAAATGGCTGTTTGCTTCATGATATTCAGAAGTCCATGAGGCGGGAACCCAAAACCCCGAGCCTGCTTTCCATCATGTTGCACACAGAGGAGGGACACAGACATGCCAGATAGACTCTATTGGATACAGATGTCCTCAAAGCACCAAGTTTATTCCGTTCAACTGCCATGGTAACACCAGCTGCTTATGAAATCATGAGAAGTGAGGGTGAGGAGGGTTACATGTTCAGACATATATTTACAGTGATTTTACAAACCTCATTATTTCCAAAGAAGAGCAAGATGAAAACCGCCTGCTCATAAAACCAGACTCTCCAATTAGACTGACCATCCCCCACTCCCTTGAACACAACCTCTGCAGGATGTGTGTACTAGCTCGAGAACGGAGCAGTCACCCAGCATGTCCGAGAAAAATCCTCCTTTGATTCAAGCAAAAGTCTGCCTTCGTAGACAGGCATCACTTACACAAATGGAACTCAGTTTCATCCCCTTATCAACAGTGATAGGCTCAGACTTCTGGTTTTAAAATGACATCTGGCAGGCAGCTCCTGAGAAAACTCTCCCAACATCCTCTTGAATTTTATTCCAGTTTCTGTGAAGTTCTGGCTAAAGATCAATGAGTTAATCAAACAAGCAATTGATAAGGCAGCATAACAGATCTGAATTTAATTTGGGGGAACTGATAAAGACTATAAAATTAATGAGAATGTATAGAGTATTGGTTTCTAGCTAGGAAAGAAAGGATAGGACCAATTAAACAACTGGCATTCTCTCTCTCTTTTTATTAATATTTTAAAATTATCTTTTATCAGAGAAAGAGAGTAAGAGAGAAAGAGAGAGGGGAGGGGGAGAGAATTGGTGCACCAGAGCCTCCAGCCACTGCCATTGAACTCCAGATGCGTGAGCCATCTTGTGTGCATGTGTGACCTTGCACTCTTGCATCACCTTGTGTGTCTGGCTTATGTGGTACCTGGAGAGTTGAACATGAGTCCTTAGACTTCGCAGGCAAGTGCCTTAACCACAAAGCCAACTCTCCAGCCCTAGTTTCTCTTTTATAGGGAAATGGCAATTATATATAATTTGAAAGATTCACACTTAGATTCATTGGATACTGCAACTCCCAGCAAACTCTTAAGGCATTCATCTCTCTTTGCTTCCTACTACAGATGCGAGGTGACCAGCTGCCCCAAGCTCCCATCACCTTGCCTTCCCTGCCACAATGGACTTAGAGCTCTCAAACCATGAACCAAAGAAATCCTTCCACCCTTAAGTTGATTCCTGTCAGGTATTTGGCTACAGTGCCAAGTAAAGTAAATAATACTAAACACGTGGGTATTTGAGACTCTGATGTAACCATAGTACTAAAAGTTTATTGTTTATTTTATTCTCATAAATAAATATATATAGAGAGATATTCAATTATATCTCAGGCTATTCAAGTAATAATTTTAGGTCTCTTAAAATTCAAGCTGAATAAAGCAGTGATAATTCATTAGGAAACCTAATAAATTTATTCAGAAGCTGATATTAAGTGTTACTAAATAATCCTTTACAAAGTTGTTTTATATAGGATCTATAATATCCCCTTGTTGGTATACTCAAAATGTATATATTGAACGATTTCAACTACTTTTCATTAAAACCAACAAAACAGGCTTTAGGAAAACACACCCAAAATATCCACAGATATGGAATTTTAATGTTTTGAGTATAAATTCTACAAGTATTTCTATTTTTAAACATAATGAACATATTTAAAATCAGAAATATTAAACTTCAAATTCAGCTATACAATTTTATATACTTCAGCACAACCATATAATAATTAACCCAGAAGATGGAAAGAAAATGCATTACCAGGCTAGTAGTATGCAAGTCTAAGATCTGAAAATCTGGCCAGCTTATCTTCTTCATTATTGAAATATTTGAGACATTTTGGTGATAGTCATGTTTTAGATTTATAAGGGTATACATGATGGAAACTGGAAAGCATTTTAACAATGACCTATCTTTGCTGTTTAAGGAATAACTATATGAAAGAATATTCTACATGGTTCATTGAGGATTTTTATGACTGAACAATAATAAAGGAATACTATAATAACAATCATGACAGGAAGTAACATTTTTATGAAGGGTATTATGTCCCAAGCACTGTGCTAACCATTTACGATGGTAGCCTTAATTTATCTCTAAAACAACCTTGTGAGATAAGGTGTGTTACCATTATGCTAATAATTTTATACATGAGAATTGAAGCTTAAAGGATGGAAGTGGGAGTAACTTACCAACAAAGTGAAGTCAATGCTCAGACTCTGGTCCAAAAGGCAAGAGATAAAGACTGACGTAGAAGAGACAATAGACGATGATTCCTTGTACCCGGCAGGGACCTGAGTCCCGCACTGGTGGAACACCCAAGGATAAGGGTCCCCTTGAAGAAGAGATGTATTCTAGGTCACAACCTTCTCCCTTTGATGCTTCCACACTCTGCTGTACCTGCTCACTCATTCTCTGTGTACGTGACCTGCACCTAACGACCCTAGCTGGCCTGTTTTCTATCACCATTTGTGGAACAGACACCGGAGAGAAAGACACAAGTGGAAGAGGGAAGGAGAGGAAGAAAAAGGAGGAAGAAGAAGGGAGAAAATGGTGATGATGAGAGAGAGAGAGAGAGAGAGAGAGGAAGGAAAAGGAGGAAGAAGAAGGGAGAAAATGGTGATGATGAAAGAGAGAGAGAGGAAGGAAAAGGAGGAAGAAGAAGGGAGAAAATGGTGATGATGAAAGAGAGAGCGAGAGAACTCCATCCCTCTCTGTTGCTGCCCCATTATTTCTATTTCTTTCTGACAGAGACATACAGACACAGGATCATTTAAGTGCTAATGTAATGACTTAGAATAATTTATTCATCAAATCCAAACCATATTATGAATTAATCAATCTACAATCTGGCAACCTGTTTTAAATGACATAAGCCAGGCACCATAGGATAAACTCCTCATGACCTCCCTCACAGATGGAATCGAACAAGTTAGTTCTACAGAAGCAGATAACAGAATGTGAGTTACCAGAATCTGAGGAAAGCAGTACGGAGAGAATAGGGAGGAACTGGTCCAAGGGAGTTAAGCTTAGACAGGAGACATAAGTCCTGGCGTCCTATTGCACAGTAAGGTGACTATAGTCCATAAGAATTACATACCACATATTTCAAAATAGTTAGAGAATTTTGATGTTCTTACCACAAAGAAGTGGTCAGTGTTTGAGACAGTGGCTTTCTAAATCACTGTGGTTGGATCATTAAATAGTGTATACGTGTATGGACATACCGAAGTGCAGTTCACAAATTCACAAACATGGGTAACTACTAGGTGTGAATGAAAAATGAAACTCAGGACCTGGAGAGATGGCTTAGCGGTTAAGCGTTTGCCTGTGAAGCCTAAGGACCCTGGTTCGAGGCTCGAGTCTCCAGAACCCACATAAGCCAGATGCACAAGGGGGCGCATGCATCTGGAGTTTGTTTGCTGTGGCTGGAGGTCCTGGTGCACCCGTTCTCTCTCTCTCTCTATCTGCCTCTTTCTCTCTCTGTCTGAAGCTCTCAAATAAATAAATAATAAAAAAAAAAAAAAAAAAAAGAAACTCAAATACCCACTTGAGGGTGTTCTGTCCTTATAAAGCTATTGATGACACTTAGGTTTACTGCATCTGCTTAATCCATTGCCTGCTAGTCAGCGTGGCTGTGTAAACTCCAGGCACATGGTGACTGCTAACCTCAATTCAGCATGACGGATTTCCAAACACAGTAAATTCTCTAAAGGAGCAGACAGAAATGGACGGTGTCATGAAACTTGGTGCATATTTTGTAAATATCTGTTCTCGGTCTTATGAAAGAGTCCTATCTATTCTCTTAAAACCATCTCTGCTGTTATACGGTACTATGCCATAGCTATTGTCCACATTCAGATGGAAATCCCTTGCCACAGGATTTGTATACATTCGTCTTTTCAAAAAATATTTTATTTTTATTATTTGAGACTGAGAGAAAGAAGCAGACAGACAGAGAGAGAGAGAGAAGAAATGGACTTGCCAGGGCCTCCAGCCACTGCAAAGGAACTCCAGACACATGCACCCCGTTGTGTATCTGGCTTATGTGGGTTCTGGGGAATCGAACCTGTGTACTTTGGCTTTGTAAGCAAGTGCCTCATCTGCTAAGCCATCTCTCCAGCCCTACATGAGTCTTCGTATTCATCCTGCTTGTCCAGCTCAGAATGCCTTAATCAATCAAACAATAGATTGTAGGGACTTTATCTTTCTTGTCATTCAGTTTTATTACTGCTCTGGCCACTTATGTTTTCTCAATGAAGCTATGGCTCTCATGTTGAAGGCCATTGTCAATTTAATATTGTGTTTTAAGTGTGAAATGCCCTCCCTTGGCTCATGTTTGAAGACTTGGTCCCCAGCTGGTGGCACTGTTCGGAAAGGTTGTGAAATCATTAAGATGTGTAACCTTGCTAGAAGAAGTGTGTCAGTGCAGGGCGGGCCTTGAAGTTTTACAGCCCACTCCACTTCCTGTTTGCTCTCTGCTTCATGACAGTTGATGTAATGTAAGCAGACAGTCCTGCTCCTGCCATCATGACTTTCCTGCCTGGCGGACTGTATCCTTGGAACTGTGAGCCCCAATACATACTTCCTTCAATTACTTCATGTCAGATAAGCAGCGGTGAGGAGAGTAACGAATGCAGGAATGGAATACTTGAGGGTACAAGTTTTCCTATTAATTTGTAAAAGGAAATAATTGATGGGAATATGTGCTCTTGACTGTGGAACAAAGTCATCGCTATGCCTATATGCATAATGTGTCATGATAATGAAAACATTCTTTTTTTAAAATTTGTTTATTTATTTAGTTGAGAGTGACAGACAGAGAGAGAGAGAGAGAATGGGCTCACCAGGGCCTCCAGCCACTGCAAACGAACTCCAGATGCATGCACCATCTTGTGCATCTAGCTTACGTGGGTACTGGGGAATCAAGCTTCTAACTGGGGTCCTTAGGCTTCACAGGCAAGAGCTGAACCACTAAGCCATCTCTCCAGCCCCAGAATTCTTATTTGTGAAAGACATGGGTTCAAAATTTTACTCTGCCATCTATTAAGAGTAAGACTTTGCCAGGCGTGGTGGCTCACACCTTTAATCCCCAGTACTGGGGAGGCAGAGGTAGAAGGATTGCAGTGAGTTCGAGGCTACCCTGAGACTACAGAGTGAATTCCAGGTCAGCTGGAGCTGGAGTGAGACCCTACTTAAAAAAAAAAAAAAAAAAAAGAGTAAGACTTTGCAAATCTTTGGCAATTTTTTGCTTACAACATATGAAAAATAATGCTTGTTTGTTGGACTGGCTTTAGAGAAATAGATAGACATAGATAGATATTAGCATACAAGTAGTTCTCAATACATGACGAGTTCAGACTCTTTTTCTAAATTTTGTATTCAGTCAAATAAGTTTGAAGATCATAAACCATAAGCTTAGAGTAAATGCATTAAAAATTATCATGGGCCACTCCCCTCTTATTTAAATGTAAGTTATCAAACTGTATGCATTCCAGGAAGTAATGGGTGCTCACTAGATGCATTTCCAACTTTCCAAAGATGAGTATTTAAGGCTGAGTACCATGAGCCAGAGCTGCCTTGGAAGGTCTGCACGTGGCTGTAATGCAGCAGTGAGTTAAAGAAGAGACTTTACATCCCCCCACCCCCGCCCAGCACCCTGTGCTCCCTTTTCCTGTGAGTACACCCTGGAGGGGCGAGGAGAGTAGATGCCATTTTTATGGAGTAGCTAAGAGGCCAACAATCCGAGAGGTGTGAATATTACTACCATGCAGTAAACTACTCCAAGACAAAACTGCAAGTCTTGATCCGGGCGTCGCCTGTCAGTTCCCAGGAGTCCTTGCCTCACGGCTCCCGCAGATGCGGGTGAATCATAGCAGGGCGGGTAGAGGAGACATCTGGAATGGAGCTTACTGATCCTGAAGTGTGTTGTTCTTTCTAAGCTCTTACTTTCTACCATTACCATCCTTTCTGTACACGGTCATGATAGCAGCAAAAGACGTAAATAGAAAAAGGCCCTTCCGCCTTACAACTCCCTGCATCCCGTGTGCACACTGGGCTCCCCAGAGCCCATTCCAGTGGCTCAAACCCATAAAACACTGCGCCAGCTTCAGTGTTCCCTTCCAGTCATACCTCGATGATGTGTCAACTAGCTTGTCTCGGCTGCAGCGCAGAGTCAGGGATACCCTTCCTAGAGTGCTCCTTCTCATGCAGGAGGAAAAGAATAAAGGCAGCCAGCAGCCAGCTGGTAGCCTAATGTACTTCTCCCAGGTGTTCAGCCAAACAGGTTCTGTTGAGAAGGGAGTTTTCAGATGGAATTAAAGTCCTTAATCAGTTGACTTATGTTAATTGAAAAGAACTCTATCCTGAATCAGCCTGACTCAGTGGTATGGACTCCTTTAATGGGAGAATTATAGAAGGATTTCCATAAACCCAGGGGCTCCAACCAGCAACAGATAACACAGTTCCTTACCTCTCCCGCCTGACTACCCATGTGTAGGTGACAGGCATAAGCCTGGCCCGAGGCACTCCAGCCTGTGTATGTTTTTCCTCTTCCTACTTGCCTACCCTGTGCTCACAGACAACCCAATCAATCCGAAACAGAAGGAACACAGACAGAGGGATCCCAATGCCTGACCTGAATCTATATTAGCAAGCCACAGTGACACAGAGAGCATGGTACAAATACAAAAACAGAAATGCATACTAGTGGAATATATATATACCCCTCAGAGCTATGAACAACTAACGTTTGACAAAATTCTCAAAAGCATGCACTGGAAAAAAAATAGCGGCTATTCAATAAATGATGCTGGCAAAACTAAGTACCTACAGAAGAAGGAAATTAGGTCCATATCTCATACCCTGCATAAATTTTAATATAAATTACATCAAAATGGATGCATTTAAAAACCTGAAATATAAGCTGCTAGAGGAAAACATGTGGGAAATACTTTAAGGCATAGTCTTTCCAGATAGAATCTCACAAGAAAAGTTCCCAAGAAGTGACGTATGGGATTACACGAACCCAAAAGACTTCAGGGCAGCAGAGGAAACTATCAGCAGTGAGCAAACAGACTGGAGAAAAGTTTCACTAGTGACAGTCATAAAGAGGGTTCAAATCTAGAATATAAAAAGACTTATACAAATTAAACACCAGTAAAAAAAAAAAAAACTGCCACCAATAAATGGACCAATAAATTAACAGACTGTTCTCAAAAGAAGAAACACAAATGGCCAATAAATATTTTTAAAGAGTTCAATATCCTTAGTCATCAAGAAAATACAAATTAAAGCTACTCCTTTGAGATTCCATTTCACCCCTGCCAGAAGGGCTATCACCAAGAAAACGAATGACGCCAAACGTGGGTGGGGAAGGAAGAACACTTACTCCCTCTTGATGGAGTGTAACACGGCCTAGCCACTGTGGCAATCAGGGTGGAGGTTTCTCACAGAACAAGACAAAGCTGCCATGTGAGGGGCTGGAAAGATGGCTCAGCGGTGAAGACGACTGCCCACTAAGCCTAAGAACCAAGGCTCGGTTTCCCAGTACCCAGTAAACAACATGCGCAAGAGGGGACATGCATCTGGAGTTCGTTTGCAGTGGCTAGAGTCCCTGGAGTACCCATTCTCATACTCACTCTCTCTCTCTCCCCCTCTCTGTCTCTAATAAGTAAATAAATGAAATCTTTTTTAAAAAGTCACTTAACATGGCAGGAAGCTGTAGATGTAGCTCAGTACATAGAGGGCCTGTCCACCATGAAGCCCTGAGCTCGCTGATGTCAAGCACCACAAAAATCCAGCATGGTGCTGCCCACCTGGAGTCAATCCCAGCACCAGGAGGGGGAATATAGAATCATGAGTTGAGGGCTGGAGAGATGGCTTAGTGGTTAAGGTGCCTGTCTGCGAAACCTAAGAACACCCGTTTGAATCTCCAGGTCCCACGTTTAGCCAGTCGCAAAAGTGATGCAAGTGTGCAATGTCACACATGTGCACAAAGGGGCACACACGTCTGGAGTTCGTTCACAGTGGCTAAGAAGTCCTGGCGCACCCATTCTCTATCTGTTTCTCTCTCTCTCTCTTTCTATCTCTTTCTCTCTCTCTCTCTCAAATTAAAAAAAAAATAAGCTTGAGGCCAACCTGGGTTTCAGGAAATCTCTAAAAAAATAATGAAAGTAAAAGTTAAATTAAAGTAAAATTAAATAACATGAGGAGATAAAAATACAAACCCAGAAAAGACCTGTGAAGGTAGTACGTTTACAACTCAGCCTGACCCTCAGAACAGAGATAGCCTATAACATTGTAAAACAAACAAACAATAAAATAAAATAATAAAATAAAATAATGTGGGCAGGTTGGAGAGGTGGCACATCAGTTGAGCAGTTGTCTGCAAAGCCTAAGGACCCAGGTTCAATTCCCCAGTACTAGTGTAAAGCACAAAGTGACACATGCATCTGGCATTTGTTTGCAGAGGCTAGAGTCTTGGGTACCCTTTATTTCTCTCTCTTTCTCTCTCTCTCCTGGCTTGCAAGTAAGTAAATTAGAAAACTTTTAAAAAGCATGGGGAAAGGAAAGAATATGATTTCTATAGTTACTATATTAGTTCTCATGCAGTAATCCAGGCAATAAATCCACAACAATTTGTTCATTTATATTTTTCAACACACATTGAATAAAGATGTAATTTTTAACATTAACAACTTAAGAAGGTATAGACAGAAATATAAAAGGAATAGAGTTTTCATATGTGACTGGACTTCAAGTGGTATAAATTCAAATTAGAGTGATATAATTTCAGATGTAATTAGGATGGCCCTTGTTATCCTCATTAAGCACAAAGAAAACAGCTATAGAACATATATAAAATGAAATGAGAAATGCAAGCCATTTACATGAAAATGTAAGCCCCAAAGGTGGCATAATGCAAGAAAGGAGGGAACAAAAGGGTCAATGTACATAGAAATAAGCAAGAACATATGTCCCTTTCTATCAGTAATTACTTTACATGCAAATGAATTAAACTTTCCAATCAAAATAGGAAATAGGAAGAAAGGGTATTTTGAAATAATCAAATTATGCGCTGTCTACAAGAAACTCTTTTCGCACCCAAAGATAAAACTAGTAAACCAAAGAGTAGAGGAGGGCTTACTGGCATCACAAAAATAGACTTCAAATTTCCAAAGGCTACCAGATACACAAAAGATATTATATATTAATGAAAGTTCCAATACAATGAGAAGATATAGCCATGTTGAACATCTATATATCTAATAACAGATGCCCCAAATAACGTAAGCTAAATTAACAAATTGAGGGGAGAACAGGGTTCTACAATATGAGCTGAGGATTGTAAGATCTTCCTGTCAATAAGACATACAACAACCAGACAGACAGAGGGTAAGCAAGGAAGCAGAGAACTTGACTGATACAGTAAACCAGTTGTCTAACAGACATACGAAGAAAAGTCTAACGCCAGCAACAGAACGTCTTCTCAAATGCATTTGGACCCTTTTCCTAGAACTTCAACCCTCACGCACTGGTACTGGCAAGGCGAGATGGTGTGGCTGCTGTGGAAAACAGAATGATGGATCCTCAAAAGGGTCAAAATAAAGTTACTGTTTGATCTCACAATTTCACTTCTGAAAAGAAACCACAGAGACTTGAAAGCCGAGCCTTAATGAGATAGTTACATCCATGGTTGTAGCCATATTATTTATAATAGCTAAACAGGATGCAACCCAGATGAACACCATGAGTGTGCAAATGACAGCATGTAGCCTCTGTCTACAATAGGATATTAGTCAGTGTATGAAGGAGTAAAACGCTGAGCTATGACATAACACTGAGGAATTTATGATAAGAGAATTAAACTGGCAACAAAATGACAAATATATAATGTCTTTATATAAGGTTCTTAGAGTAGTCAAAAATTATAAAGTTAGAAAGTAACCTAGTGCTGCCAGGATCTGCATGGAGAGGAAAGTCAGTTATTATTTAATGGGTATAGAAGTCCTGTTTTACAGGACAAAATGAGTTCTGCAGATGGACAGTGGTGTAGGTTTCACAGCAGTATAGATGTACTTAATGACATGGGAGTATATACATAAAACGGTTAAGCTGGTAGATTTTATGCCATATGTACCTCAATCACAATTTTTCAACTGAAAAAGTGAAAACTAATAAACACTTTGTCAGAAAGTGCCTCTCCTTCAGTATCTAATACTATCCCTCCTTTTATTCTGTACCCCAAGTTAGACAACAACGTGAGCTCACAACACAATTTGCTTAAGCAGAGAAATTTCCAGAAAGACATCACTGAAACAGGCATTTATAGAACAGAAATTTGTCAGTTCATCCCTCAGTTGCGATTCATACTGAGTGCTGCAGTCAGGTTCCCATTGCTGGTAGAAATCACCCGACCAAGAGCAGCTTGTGGGGAAAAAAGGTCTATTTTTGCTTATAGACTCAAGGGGAAGCTCCATGATGGCAGGGGGAAATGATGGCATGAGCAGATGGTGGACATCACCTCCCAGCCAGCATCAGGTGGACAATAGGAACAGGAGAGTGTACCAAACACTGGCAAGGGGACACTGGCTATAACACCCATAAGCCCGCCCCCAACAATACACCTCCTCCAGGAGGCGTTAATTCCCAAATTTCCATCAGCTGCGAACCCAGCATTCAGAACACTTAAGTTTATGGGGGACACCTGAATCAAATCACCACATTCTGTCCCTGGTCCCCATAAACTGATAATCATCCATGATGTGAAATGCAATGCGTTCAGTCCAACTTTAAAAGTCCCCATATTTTTATCAATCCTAATGATGTTCAAAACATCCCCAGAATCCAAGGTCTTTTAGCTGATCCACAATGCCTAAAAGTCTCCCTCAAACCCATAATGGTACAGAATAAACATTGACACTACAAAAGATGGCATTGGGTATAGCAAAGAAGAATTCAACCAATACAAGATTTAAACAGGGAAAACATCAAACTCTGTAGCTCCAAGTCCAACAACTCCACTCAGTTGCAAATCTCCAAGTCTGATAATTCTAACCAGCAACAAGTCTCTGAAGTTCCAATTCCTCCCCTCCAGCTAGGCTACTCAGTCATGGAAAACTTCATCCAGACTGGCAGCTTTCCTTAGCAACCATCTCGTGGTCCTGGCATCTCCATTGGGTCTTCACTGGAACCCACAGTTCATCCTCATGGGCCCATGGGGTCTCCATACAGGCATCCAGCAAGCCTGCTTCACACTGCCCACGGCCATTTCCAAAACACACGACCGTGTTGCAAACTCAATGACCCTCTCTTTCCTGCATTTCTTATGTTCCATAATACCAGGTAGGGTGCCAACTTGTTAAGCCAGGGGGGAATAAAGCAGACATTGAAGAACAGGACACTCCTTCAGCATTCAGGCCCCTTAAAAATGTCTATATTCTTCTTGTTGCCCCAGTGCAGGTCAGCTGGCCCAATATTGAAGGTTGTAATCTCTCATATAATTGCAGCTGAACAGGCAAAAGTTTCAGCCCCCAAAATTTCCTTTCTGTGCCATAGCCTTCTGCTCACACCAGTCTATTTCTACACAAAGCAACCCTGCACAAGTCCTCAGGACACAGGAATAACAGCAAGCCTCTCACACAAACTGCTTCTAGCCCAGTCCAAGCAAAGCTCTTTCTCATCCTCATAAGACAAACCTCATAGTCAATAGTTCTTACTGCACTCAGATCTGAGTTTGACAAGAATAGTCCACCAGGCTGTACTTACAGCACTGCAAGGCATGTCTTAGGCCAGGTTTCAAATTCTTCCATATTCCTCTTGAAAATCAGCTCCAAAAGGCCAAAACCACACTGTCAGATGTCTAGCAGCAAATGACACCACTCTTCCACACCAACACTGAGAAGGTCCTGAGCCATCCTTTCCTGAGACAGCTGGTCTGCAAACTCTAGCAGAGACCTGATTTGATTCTCCCATAAAGCAACTCGTGTACAATTAGAACACACAGTTGCAAGAGGACCTCAGTGATCATATTCATTTAAAAATTTTTTTATTATTTTACTTTTTGGGGAGAGAGACACAAAGAGAGACAGACAGAGAGGGAGAGGGAGACAGAGAGATGGGTGCACCAGCAGTCTCTCAGCTGCTGTGAATGAAATCCAGATGCATGCGCCCCTTGTGGGCAAGTACAGCATTGCACACTTGCATCCCTTTGCATCTGGCTAAATGTGGGACCTGGAGATTGGAACCGGGTTCTTAGGCTTAGCAGGCAGGTGCCTTAACCGCTAAGCCATCTCTCCAGCCCCATATTCATTTTTTAAAAGTCTTAAGAAGACACAAAAGGCTGTAAAAGAACACGTGCAAGTCCACATCACAGTAGATGTGCTGGGAATAATTGCTCTAAGACTTCTGCAAGAAATGAAATCCAAGGTAGTTCCAATGAATAATGAATTCATGGGGAAAAATAATTTCACTCATTTGCTATCTTGCCCATACTCCACTAGATAACCTTCCACCCATGTTCATGCAAGCAACCCAAATTTAACTCAGTGTGTCCAACATAAGGCACGAAAGTAGGATGGGGTTTAACTGGGAAGAAGCAGGTTTCGGTGAGAGGGTGAGGAGGTTAAGAGAGGGTGATTGGGGGAGTAAGGTCAAAATACATTATGTACATGTATGAACATATAAAAAAGCCTGTGTGACATGCTTTCTGCAAGCCCTTGGGTTGACTAACATCATGGTCGATTTTTAATGCACTGAATCTGTTTCTGAAATTGCCTTTTAAAAAATAAGTTTCTGTACATTTTAAATGTGGTACAAAAACCAGACTTTTATAGAAGTAGGGGTGTGTTAGTCAGATTTCTGTCACTGTGACAAATACGTGGGATACATCAACTTTTGGGGAGGAAAGTATTATTTTAGCTGACAGCTTCAGGGGCTTGTGTATGGTTGATCAGCCCCAGCCTTTTAGGCCCATGGCAGTGCAGCCCATGACGGGGGAACCACATGTTAACAGATGGTAATAAATTAATACTTCAGGAGCTGCTATTACTACCAAGAAGATAGCAGTTGTATTAAAATATTTCCGTACTTCATAATCTACTTAATTCCGTTTCTCCCCGTGTCTAGAAACTTGCTCTTTCTTGTTACGTCTTTTTCTCTCCACCTTCCTTCACCTGTACTTCTGCATTGTGTCTATGTATAATACAGAATTTAAGTGCATTTTAAAATGAAACAGCACTTCAAGCTTCATAGTTTCTCTACAGAAGCTTTTAAAGTTTCTGTCTTTTAAAACAAAAGGCTAAAGCTGCATTCAGATGAACCTTCTCCAAACTTCTTTAAGTGTGGAGTGGTTAGTGGTTCTTGGTAGAAAGTGTTTTCCTATCTGGAAAAAAGCTTAGACATTCATCAGGATAATGTTGTCAAAATATATTTTTATGAGGTACCTTGAAACAGAAAATAAAAAATCCCAACAGCACACAAAGATGAGGTTATTTAACATCATGTGCCAACCCAGTTTTTACCTGCTTTTAATAATTATCCAGCAGCTAAATCCAGTACACGGGAGGCCAGCTCAAACATAAGAAATTTCAAACTATGACTTTTTCATTTCACAGAAGAACACACAATTTTCTGGCAAAAGAGAATTATCAAGTTCTGTTACTTTTTTTTCTGTTACCACTACTTTTACAGTAAAACATACCATATGGGGTGGTCGTATAGCACAAATTAGCCGGTCAAAGGTACCCCTTGAGTTAGGTACCTGATAATCTTCACTTTAATTAGCATCAAGGGGAGCTGAAGCACGTTGAGAGTCTGGCTGCCATCCATCCTGTGTGCCTTCACTGGGACATGCAAAATGGTGTGCCTCTTACAATTTGCTACTAAATTCCGAAGTGGACTTTATTCTGATTGAACACTGCGAGGGTCTGATCCGGGAAGACTCCAGAGATCAAGCATGGGGATCAATGTTCAGACACTGAAATCAAATAAAGCACTGGCTAAATATATAAATAAATAAATAAAAATAGAGGGTAAGATTTCCTAAACTCTTCCTTTCTTTACTCTTTTTTGCTCATTCACTCTAGGTGTAAGTGACCTGCACTCAGTGACCCCAGATGATCCATTTCTTTTCAGAATTTACATAACAGACATCAGAGAAAAAGACATGGGGTGAAAGAGGGAAAGAGAGTGAGACTGAACAGCTGCCCCGTTCCTTTGACTCTCAAGCCTGAAGGTAGTTATTATGGGATTACCATAAGCTTAATTTCATAAACTTCCCTTCTTAAAAATTTTTATTTTTAATTAATTTATTTTTTATTGACAACTTTCTTAATTGTAGACAATATTCCATGGTACTTCCCTCCCCACCCCGCACTTTCCCCTTTGAAACTTCACTCTCCATCATATCCCCTTCCCCTCTCAATCAGTCTCTCTTTTCAGTTTGATGTCATGATCTTTTCCTCCTATTATGATGGTCTTGTGTAGGTAGTGTCAGGTACTGTGAGGTCATGGATAACCAGGCCATTTTGTGTCTGGAAGAGCACGTTGTAAGGAGTCCTACTCTTCCTTTGGCGCTCTATTCTTTCTGCCCCCTCTTCCGCAATGGACCCTGAGCCTTGGAAGGTGTGTTAGAGATGTTTCAGTGCTGAGCACTCCTCTGTCCCTTCTTCTCAGCACCGTGGTGCCTTCTGAGTCATCCCAAGGTCACCACCATCTAAAAAGAGAAGCTTCTCTAACCAAAAGTGAGAGTAACATTAATACATGGGTATGGACATTAAGAGAAGTGCTTACTGGGCAGTTTGGTGAGCATAGTATATATGTTTAGCCAGACACCAGCAGATGTTACACCCCTAGGGCTCATGACTTCTCCTGCTGTAGGCTTTCAGTATCAGGGATGTATTCCCTCCCATGGAGCAGGCCTCCAGTCCAATTAGAGAGCAGTTGGTTTTCCCCATAACAGACTGCCACTATTGCAACCGTTGGCTCATTTGGCCTGGCTATTTTCTTGCCAGATTTTAACTCATCCACTATGTGATGGCTGCCCATTCTGCCCTCCATGCACTAGAAGGACACAGGAATGTATACTACAGAAGACGTGGTGGCATGGGAGAAGCATCTGAACAGTGCACCAGAGCTCTTTACACTCCCAGCTACTGAGTATACAGGTCCATCTGTCCACATCCTCCCCAGCAGCTGTCATTTTTGTCATTTTAATAATAATCATAATTCTCACCTACATCATGTGGTTTATCTTTATGGTGTTGATTCACATTTCTTTTCACTAATGTTCTTTTTTATACATCTGTGGGCCACTTGTGTGTCTTCTTTTGAGAAATGTCTATTCAGATCTTTGCCCATTTTTTAAAAATTGGATTATGTGATTCTTTGGATAATGAATTATCTGAGTTCTTACTATACTCTAGACATGGGTGCCTTGGCAGATGGATGGTTTGTAACTATCCTGGAGTGTCCATTCTCTGACTCTTCCTCTTTCTGCCTGTCTCTGTCTCTCTCTGTCTCTCTCTGTCTTTCTCTGTCTCTCTCTCTCCTTCTCTCTCAATTTAATTTGTTTAATGATTTAATTTTTTTGACAAGCATCATTGTTATTTAATTTATTTACTTGATAGAGCAAAAGAGGCAGACAGAGAGAGAAAGAGAGAATGGGTGCACCAGGGCCTCCAGCCATTGCAAACAAACTCCAAACTTGTGTGGGTGCTGGGGAATTAAACCAAAGTCCTTTGGCTTTGTAGGCAAATGCCTTAATCACTAAGCCATCTCTTCAGATGGACAGCACACCAAGGCCTCTAGCCTCTGCAGACAAACTCCAGACACAAGCACCACCTTGTGCATCTGGCTAACATGGGTCCTGGGGAATCAAACCTGGGTCCTTTGGCTTTGCAGGCAAGTGCCTTAGCCACTAAGCCATCTCTCCAGCCTACATTTTCTTTGCTCACTCTTCTGTGGATAAACACCCAGGCTGGTTCTTTAACTTAGCTATTGCGAATTGTGCTGCAGGAAACATTCACACGTGCAGGCATCACTATGAATCCTTGACTTAGAGTCTTTTGGGTAAATAACCAGAAATTTTGTCGCTCAAGCCACAGCACTTTTTTTTTTGGAGAGAGACACAGAGAGAGACAGAGAGAGAGGGAGAGGAAGACAGATAGAGATGGGCGTGCCAGCAGTCTCTCAGCTGCTGTGAACTAAATCCAGATGTGCGCGCCCCCTTGTGGTCAAGTGAGGCATTGCACCCTTGCATCACTTTGCATCTGGCTAAACGTGGGACCTGGAGATTGGAACTGGTTCTTAGGCCTAGGAGGCAGGCGCCTTAACCGCTAAGCCATCTCTCCAGCCGGAGCCACAGTATTTTTTAATGACGAGTGGTGACAAGGTATAGTCTGCATTGAGCATCTCTGTATCAAAACACTGGCTCCAGGCCAGTCACACTTAGAAGAAACAACCCAGTAGGTACAGAAATACAAGCCCAGGCAGCATCCTTGACTTGAATCAGATGGTTGGCTGTGCAACATTCCCCCCTCTGTCTGCCACTGGTCACGGAGGCTGTCATTTATGGACGTGCTCTGCCTGCTTTGCTTCTCTGAGCTCCTCACATCCTCTAAGGAAGGTGCATCCATCCCGTGGGCTACTGCTACTGCGTGAGACAGAAAAGTAGTCCCCAAGGAGGTTTTGGGAAGGAGAGTCCTGAGGGTTAAAGAGCAGCCTTGACAAAATGGTTTCCTGCAAGTGGGCTCATTTGCTTTCAGGAGAGCAGATCTTTGTACCCCTGTCTGGAAAGGACATCTTGGTCTGAAATGGAACAAAGTTGAGGTCGGTACGTGGCAGACACTGGAAAGAGTATTTGCTGAAACGAAAGAAAGTTTCCTGTGGACAGAAACCTCTGCCCTCTAGGCTGTCAGGGTATCTTTTTGTGTGTGTGACAGTGGTCTTTATGGAAGTCATGGAGAAGAGTTTATGGATGGTAACCAGGCTATGGTGACGGTTCCCACATACAATGACTCTCACTTCTACTAGTAGGTTCTCTGCATCTAGGGACAAAATATAAGGATGTTACCCAAGTGCCTGCTCTATCCAGTGTCTGTGAAAACACTCCTCACGTGATCAGTGGCAGTGAAAAGCCTGAGGATTGCAGTGTGCACCAGCTTGGACCAAGCATCATTATGCTTGCCTGAGAAGCCAAAGGACCCAGGATCAATTCCCCAGGACACATGTAAGCCAGATGCTCAAGGGGCACATGTGTCTCTAGTTCGTTTGCAGTGGCTGGAGGCCTTGGCACACCCATTCTCCCTCTGTCTGTCTCCTCTCTCCCTCTCTCTCTACTTGCAAATAAAATGAAATACATTTTTTTAAAAGTCCTATACAATCTCAGCAAAATGCATTTTGAGCAACATTTTAGTCCTCAGGAACCATGTCTTCTTTATTGGTAACAGAGCATTTTATTGGAAGTCGTTACCTATCCCAGGGCTATATACTGAAGCCCTCAGCCCCACCCTCTAACTTAATGTTGACTCCTTGGCCTAAAAATGCAAGGAAATTCTGTTAAATGAGCTGCGCGCTAAAAATATTATGGCTACAAGCTGCAAGCAATGAGGTGTGGATCCCAGACCACATAAAACCACGCAAGCATTTAAAGACAAAGTGTGGAGGGTAACAAGGAGCAGTTTTGCAACAGCGAAAAGCATGTGAGTGCCCCGCTGCTCTGGACAATGCGCCGTAAGCATTGGCATTTACGCAGGCTCTCCTGGGACCCCCTCCGAAAGAGAGCAGGCCTGGAAGCCAGCAGTGTCCACCTTCAGAACCAGCTCTTCTGAGTAGTCCAGAAAGGGTCAAGGCCACTTTCCCAAGCAAAGATATCCAGGATTGTCCATGTGCTACTGATTCACAAAAGCAAGGGGCAATTTGCAGTCCATTCAAGGACTCATGAACTAACGATACAACTGCTTTTGGTTCGCTGTGTGCCTTTGCCCCCTTTCAGGGACACACTTCCTTGAACAAGAGCTCCATCTATGGGAGAAACCAATTATACAAGCGTCTACCCTTAACACCTTGAGAAGGACATGAGACCATGAGTTCTCAGCAGGAGAAAGGGAGGTTTTGCTACCCCGGGGGGATTGTGGACAGTGTCTGGAGATACTTCTGGTGGTCAACACAGAACTGGGGTCGAGGTACAATTGATAACTAGTGGGTACAAGGCAGTGGTACTGCCCTGCACCCTATAATACATAAGACAGTACCCAGGATATTTTTCCTATCCAAGTGATAAGATTGAAAAACTGCTTGACAACAAAGAGTTGATAAAATGTATGCCTATAGATTGGTTATGATCCTACCATCCAAGGCCTAAAATCAGATTTATTTAAAGCTTTTCCTACTTCGCCACCACGTCTTGAAATGTCTTATCTACCTAACTTTTCCTACTCATATACTTGACAAACTCTTCCTCAGTTGTTAATGATTCGATGTATCTGTCACTATTAAGGCTAGTAGAGAAAAATATTTAAAGCAAAAGAATGAAGACAAAATGTATTTGTAATTGAAGAATGTATATACGAGTTTCTAACTGGAAACCACTGGATTTGGATGCAAAGGTCCTCTTAGAATTTTCCAATGAGTTAGACCTGCTGCTGTGGCTGTTTGTATAAAATGGTGTTACGTAGTGTTCAGACTCTTGTGGTGAGCATTGTAATTGTGAAGATATTTATGGGGAATCCACAGTGCAGAGAAAAATTCAGCTATCTTGGGACTCCACACAACGCATGTGCTTCAAGAAGACACCGCTGAGCAAGATGGGCAGAAGTTTGCTAAATGGGATCATGGAAGACAATACACTGCAAGTTAGCTTCTGAGAGGTTTTTCTTTCTGTTCAATGACATAAATCACCCTACTGCTGATGAAGGAATAGTTACAAGAAAATCTCAGCCAGGCTCTTCGGTCCTTTAAGATCTTGCAAGTGTGCAGCATGAACAAAACACTGAGGTCTCCTGCGGGCAGTTTCATGTGCGCTAGGTGACCAAGTTATGCCTGTCAAGAAGAACAAGTGTTCTGGGGTGAAGAGATGGCTTAGCGGTTAAGGAGTTGGCTTGCAAAGCCAAAGGATCCCGATTCGAGTCTTTAGGACCCACGTTAGCCAGATGCACAAGGGGGCACATGGGTCTGGAGTTCATTTGCAGTGGCTGGAGGTCCTGGCATGCCCTTTTTCTCTCTCTCCCTCTCTGCCTCTTCCTCTCTCTCAAGTAAATAAATAAATTAAACATAGTTTTTTTAAAAAGAAGAACAAGTGTTCTACTGGTAGAGCCTACTGATGCTATACTACAGGGAACCACATTGTCCCCAAGAAAAGACAGAGTCAGCTTATTTGCCTGGGAAAATGACCATCTCTTTACTTAGATGAGCCTGCCTCTCTTCCCCTGTTAAATAAGTAAGCATTGACCCTTCTCATTAAACCCATCTATACCATGTTGCAGGTTTCCGTCCCTACAATTCAAGCTATGTGAATGCAGAGAGGAATGCAGGAGACTTCTGAGCAGGTCTACCGTACCTGACTGCGGACCACTATGCCACCAAGCTCTAGAAATTGCACTGAAAGGAAATGGATATTCTTTCTAGGTGCATGAACTGACAAGCTTGATTGGTTACTTACAGGAGCCTGCGTGAGGATGTTATTTACACATGCCTAGGCAACTGGCCAGTAGTTATGCCACTGAAGAAAGGGATCGGTGCGCCCATTGCATCATCAGAAATAACAAATCAAGCATTCAACACTGAAAGTCATTAACACTCTTCCCAGGTTTTTCATTCACTGTCTAAATTTCCACACTATGATCGGAGTGGGCAAAGTACATAGCAAGAAGTGTTTGAGCTTCCTAAAAATTCCTACTAAAGGAGTAATGATTTAATAACTTTCTTCTTCAAGTGCCATCAGCAAGGAATGGTACAGCTTTATGAGAACACTTGATTTATTGGTACTGAAGCTTGCCTCTGTACAGCCAGTTTGCCTCATAATTTGTGGGAAAGAAATAAGATTAAAAAGAAATTTGAAGGAAAATATGAGCTGAGAAAAATTGGCAATGGAGCTTGTGCAATATTAATTGTAATCGAGAAGGAACCATCCTTGCTGAATCCAAGGAGTAAAACCTCCTCAGAACTAATATAACCAGTGTCCCCCAAACTGTCACCAGATGTATGATCATTGCTTCAGATCACATGGATCTTATAAGTAGTGGAGATTATATATATGTATATATACATATGTATGAAATTGTATGAATACTGTAAGCTGGGAAAGATATTGGATTGCTCCCTTCCCAAGCAGGACTTGGTATGATGGCTAGAAGAAAGAGAAATGATGGAGGAAAATTAATATAAATGGTATATAAATAAAACAGTGAAATATTATCTTCAGACCAAGGCCAGAAACTTTCCAGCATATTGAAATTCTCATCCTGTTACCTAAATAAAGTGAGCAGAGATGAGCCAAGACAACTGGCCGGGGCTGCATCTACTCCTAGATTGGTTCACAATAATTTAATCAAGGATTATGGAGCTTGATAAAAATTAAAAGTTTGAGTTATACACTTTTAGTTTATATAACAATATGATTTCCTAGTGAAAATGATACGGAACTTTTGATTTGCTAGAAAAATAGTTCACCTCATACTGGAGAAGCGTTTTAATAAATATTAATATAGTGTCTAGCGGGTGCTTACATTACCATGAATATGTAATTGCTTTTGTTACCAATAAATCAAGGTTAACCGTTATACAGTTGGAGCCAATTGCTTAGATTTCTCGTGTTCCATTTGAAAGAGTGAAGTTTATTAAATCATATCCCATTTGTTATGAGTTTATTAAGCTTCACTGTTAGGGGCCCAGTAGGTGGCTCAGTTGGTAAAGTGCTTGACACTCGTGTTCAGACCCCAGCTACCATGAAAAATCTGACCTGGAAGGGTACAAGTGTAATCCCAGCGCTGGGGAGGCCGAGGCACGAGACCCTCGGGGGCACATGGACCAGCTCGTTTAGCTTAACAGTTGTCCAGGTTTCAATTAACACGTTGCCTCAAAAGACAGTGTGGAGAGTGATTGACGAAGACACTCCACATTAACCTCTGGCCTTCACACACACACACACACACACACACACACACACACACACACACACTCACGCACGCACTCAAGCATGCACACTCACACGTATGTGCACCCACATACATATATGAACATGCATCTATACACAACGAATGCACGTACACACACACACACACACACACACACGCATGCACTCAAGCATGCACACTCACACGTACGTGCACCCACATACATATATGAACATGCATCTATACACAACGAATGCACGTACACACACACACACACACACACATGCACTCAAGCATGCACACTCACACGTACGTGCACTCACATACATATATGAACATGCATCTATACACAACGAATGCACATACACACACACACACACACGCACGCATGCACTCAAGCATGCACACTCACACGTACATGCACCCACATACATATATGAACACGCATCCATACACAACGAATGCACGTACACACACACACACACACACACACACACACACACACAATACCTACTATGTCCGTGAAGTACCTCGTATACTTCAAATAGAAAAGCCAGAATTTCTGACCAGCCTCTTTCCAGCAAGATGAGCATGGTTGGCATTCTAGGAAACGATGGTTTTTGTAATTATTTTTTTTTTCAGAAATTTGGAGTTAGAAAGCCCCAAAGATCAGCTCATCAACCCAGACAAAGGTCAGGCAGCTTTTACCAGCCAGAACTTTCCAGGGCTCTACTGGTGCTGCCCAGCCAACTCCTACCCACTTCTTAATTGTGATGTGCCCACTGAATTCTCATCTAAAGGAAAAATATGAGAACTTCCTAAAGTGGTCCACTTTACTGGGAAGCACTGAAAACAATGTTTTTGGTTTTCATGTTTTCCCATTGAGCTCAAATGTTTACTTTCTAACAATTGTAGTTGTCACCATTGACTGAAGACACCCCTGGGCGGGAAGGAGTTGTGTGTACATGTGCATAGGTATGTGAATACATATTTCCTGAGAAAAGACCACTACAGTATCATAAGGCAGCTTGTCAACAATTCCAAACCTTGAGACTCTTCTCAATAGGCTTTTAAATGACTTTGTTCCTTCACATAACTTAAAATTAAATCATCTCTCAGGCTCAGAATTCACTTCTATAAAGTGCTATTTGATCCCCATCTCAACACATTCTTCTTTATCCACATGAAATTAAAGTGGAAGACCCTTGAGCTGGAGAAATGGCTTAGAGGTTAAGGTACTTGCCTGTGAAACCTAAGGACCCAGGTTTGATTCCCCAGGACCCATATAAACTATATGCATAAGGTGGTGCATACTTCTGGAGTTCATTTGCAGGGACTGGAGGCCCTGGCACATTCTCTTCCTCTCTCTCTTCCTCTCAAATAAATAAATAATAAATAAAATATTTTGGGGGTTGGGGGAGAGAGACACAGAGAGAGACAGAGAGGGAAAGGAAGACAGATAGAGATGGGTGTGCCAGCAGCCTCTCAGCTGCTGCTAACAAAATCCAGATGTGTGGGCCCCCTTGTGGTCAAGTTCGGCATTGCACCCTTGCATCACTTTGCATCTGGCTAAACGTGGGACCTGGAGATTGGAACCAGCATTCTTAGGCTTAGGAGGCAGGTGCCTTAACCGCTAAGCCATCTCTCCAGCCCTAAATAAATTATTTTTTTAAAAAAATGAATAAACCGTAAGACCCAGAAGGACAGCAATAACCAGTGCTGTTTGGATCTTACTTTTAAAAAGAGGTACGGCTTCATCTTTCCTCGTGTCAGTAAACTTTAACTGAGCAGCTACTATAATGCTGAACATAGTGCTCGGTCCTGGAAGCACAAAATCAAATAGCAGACTCAACCTGTACTTCAGTAAAGGGCTTTACATAGCTCATCCCAGTAGACATAAATCCCAACTCATGATAAGAGAAGGAAAGATAAAAATGTAAGTACATTCCACAGAAGCAACAGAGAAGATCTGATGTGGATTTGAAGAGAAGCCAGGTTTCTTTAGGGAAGGGATATTGAGTCTAAGACCACAGAAATAAATGAAGTCATCCATGTTATTACATCCATGACTATATCTTAAGACGAAGTGGAATCATTTGATCTGATTCTTATGTTATATAACTACTCATTCGTAAACATTTATTGAGATCTTATTACCCTGAAATCAGCAACCCCCTCCCCCACACACACGCATCATACATGATCAACCTCAAGGAAGACTGCTCCATTGGGGAGGTTGTACAACTTAATGAAATCCCTGCTCCAGACTGGACTGAGCCGTGGAGCACCGCGTCACCAATCATGTCTTTAGTAAGCCGTTCCAGGAATCTTGCCTAAGAGTGAAGTTAATCACACAGTGGCGAGTCTTCAAAATCTACCTTATTCATCTTGTTGAAAATCACATTAACATTTCCCCCCTTTAATCCTCTCATATTAATTTATTTAATGATTGGTTCCATTTTTTATCCCAAGCCTCTAGAGCACAGTGGACTTTTGTGAAATTTATAATGCTTCCACTCCCAGGTAGTGGATCTGCAAAATAAATACCCTCTGGGTAGACCAGATAGACCATGAAGCCCCTTCATAGGGGGACGTCACAGCCCTTCATGTGGATGTCACCTCAGGGCTGATGGTCTGTCTACCAGCAGAGAATCATTATATTTCAGTCCTCACTGTCTCTTCCTATGCCACTCTTGTCCTCTGCTCCCATTCTAGGGACACAATTCCATAGTCCCCCAGAGATCCCAGGACACGATTTACCATTCTCATTTGTGCAGCTAGCTTTACATGGGTCCTGGGGATTTGAACCTGGGTCCTTTGGCTTTGCAGGCAAGTACCTTATAGGCCATCTCTCTCACCCCTACTGTTCTCATTTGTAATAGTCTTCGGAAAAGTATTCTGGAGCATTAGTTCTGTCTGAACATTTGTTTTTGTCCCTTGAAACAGGGCATGAGAATTCTCCAAGCTAGGCTGTTATCTTATGTGAAATGAGAATATTAATGAATGCCTACGCTCAAAGAATTTCTCTGCAGATTACATGAAATCGTTCACATAAAGTACTTAGTGTGATGCCTGGAACTTTGTAAGAAGCCCATAAATCATAGCTATTATTACTTCTGGTCCCTGGAAGGCAACAGTATGAGCCAAGAAGGTAGAGAAGCCAAAGTTTCATTTTCATTTCTCCATTCGTCCTATATTTCCACCCATGTACCAATGAGGGCTTCTCAGTTTAAAGCAGCAGACAGATAGGTGTGGTTCCACCGCTGTGAAGCACAAGGCAGGATTATGCTGGATATCCTCGACTGACAGACCATGCTATGATCATTCTCATCCACAGAGAATGTAGGCAACACCTGCCTCCATCTTCTGTGTCTCTTTGGCACAATTGTTGAATATCCCATTTGTGTGGAATCTAATCTCGCTTCCTTTCAATTTCCTTTTGTGTTGGAGCTGTGTCCTACAATTCAAATGTAAGAATTGCCCAACCCCATTGAGTTTTCTCTTCATTCAGTTTTCACAGCATGTGATGACCCACTTCCTTAAACCTAGGTCCCACGTTCACTAATCCCAGCTTACTAAGCTACCAAAAACTTTCCAATGGTTTCTCTAACTTCACCCTCCCAGATTAAGCCCTCCTTTCTCATCAGACATGGGGCCAAAGGAACCATTCTCTTGTGCATTACTTTACATTGGGGAACTCATCTGGGAAGAAAGGTGTGTCAGACATGTATTAGATATTCTGATTTTAATTTTTGGATTCAACAAGGAACTTTTACCTTTTTCAAAGTTCTAAAGGTTTGAGAATCCAAAAATCAAGGTTATGTCAGGATTTCATTCCTGGCAAGGTCTCTCCTCTTGACTTGCAGAAGCTACATTCTTATAAAAGTGAGAGGGGTGGGGAGAGAAAGAACAAATTCTCTTTTCTGCCCTCTTTATGGTCCCCTTCCACAGAGACTGACTGAGGCCTTCAAGATCCCACAGTGGTACCCATAACTCCACTGAGGTGGGCCTTCAGTGGAATGGGGGTAAGGAAGAGGAGATATAAGAATATAATCTTTAACCGGGCGTGGTGGCGCACGCCTTTAATCCCAGCACTCGGGAGGCAAAGGTAGGAGGATCGCCATGAGTTCGAGGCCACCCTGAGAAGACAGAGTGAATTCCAGGTCAGCCTGGACCAGAGTGAGACCCTACCTCGAAAAAAAAAAAGAAAAAGAAAAAGAAAAAAAAAAAGAATATAATCTTTAAAAACATTTTGACAATTCACCCATACTATGTGTATTTAAAGTGTACAACAGTGACATGGTTTCTTTAGTCAAGCATATGTTAATCATCTCCTAGCTGTTTGCACGTGCGTGGCAAGAGTACCTAAAGTCTTCATTTCACCAAAATCCCAAGAACAGTGCAATGCTATGAACTACAATCCCCATGTCACATATTGTAATACTAGGTTTATTCAGTTTATACATCTGTAGCTTTACAGCCTTTGACAAGGAACTACCTCTAGAAACCATTTTATTCTTTATCTTTGCATATTCATTGTTTTCTTTTTTTTTCCGTCTCAGACTCCATGTAAAAGTAAGGTCAACTAGCATTTTGCTTGCCTGCTTGTCAAAGACACCAATCCTTTGTATCGCTGCTCTGAGCAGTTATTGGATGTAGGCTGCCTTGGGAAGTGGTCATGAATTTGGTATGGGTGACTTGATAAAGTTAAGGAAGACTGATATCATTTAGGGACATTTTGAGGGATATGTATTTAATCCTTAAGGTGGCATGTCACAGAATTCACAACAGAACCTCAACACAAGTAAAAGAGGAAGACATGAAATATTGGGAGTATACATCATTCCAAAGGAGACCAATGCTCTATCCTGCTGCCTTTCCTTTTCTTCAACAATTTTTGCTCTCTGGAGCCTTTCCTAAAATCCTTACAGCTTTCAACAAGCCTCAATATTTACTCCCCAGTAAGCAAAAGTTGTTTTGTTTTGTTTTTTTTTAACGGTTTCCTCTCTTGCCGTCTTTGAGGTCTATGAGGAAATGGATATTTATTTGCCAGCTCTACCGACGACAACAAAAATTGAAGAAAGACTGTTATTGGCCTTCAGTACTGTCCATGTCCATCTCCCAACTGTACCATGTCCTCGGCTCTGGATCACAGTCACTGGGCCCTGGTGTGTGAGACACGACTGGCCCATCTCAAAGTGGCCATTGGTGGAATTCCTGCATCTGTAAGCTTGAAATAACCCCCTTCCTTAAAACAGTGCTTGGTGGTTGTTCATCCCAGCCTCGTGGAGCTAAACTACTACACCATTATCTTTGGACAGTGAGACGTGGCTGTGTATTTCCCATTCAGATTATACATGAAGTCAGGGAAAAATAGTTTCCTAAAATATATGAAGATAAAGCCCCAAAAGGCACCGCAAGGGCCCATGGGAACCAGACTCTTGTTTCTCCCTTGGATTCCTCTGTTTCTGTTGAATAGGTGTCTCTCCTATCATCATACTTCAGCCCCGAGTCCGCTTCTATGCAGGCTGGAGGTGATCGCGTATTCTCAAGCATGTGCCGTTCGTAACTTACAGTGGCACATTTGCCACTGCAGTGTGTATTCATGTTTATTGACTACTCTTCAAAAGTTACTAAAAGTTCACTTTTGATTACATTGCCCTAATAAACCAATATTTCCTTCTTCTTTTTGGAGGTGCTTCAGCACTCACTCCTGGCTTGCTTCACAGGCCTGCCTTGGGACAGGCCCATGGATGTTTATCGGAATAATAATTAATATGTGCTCATTGGTTGTGATGCACAGCCTGGATTCAAAATGAGGATGTTGTTGCTTTCTGGTCTCCCATGGCTTTTTATTATTTTATATTCTAACCTGCCCCCAACAGGTTAGCTGAAGTATAACCTAAAACCTTCCAAAATAAATGTATGCAGGACCAGAGCACACTTTTTGACTGTAATTAAAAGAAAGACTAGGAAAATAGATTTCAGTTGTCTGCTTGCATAGGGAATTAGTTGGAGCTGCAAGGATTTAAAGACTAATCTGGCCTAGCTCTTTCCTGAACATTCATCCCTCCATGTGTACACTGCTGCCTTCTAAATTGAAGTACTTCCCAAAGGCTTGAAGAAAGAGTTCAGGCTTGTTCTGAAACCCAGATCCAGAGGAAGTAGAATTGCTCCTGATTGTGTCATCTGATAAATATACTCCATGTGCTGGCTCATCTCGATACCTTCAACCCATTTGCCCATGTCAGCTCCTTTAAATCCTTTTTCTTTTTACATCGTTAATAGCTGCTAAATTATTTAAATGGTAAATTTATTTTAATTGATCTCAAGGGTCTAATAAGGAGAAAGGTATCTCACATCTTAAAAAAATGTCAGCCTTTGCTTCCACAATTACATGGACTGAGACAAGACTAGGGAAGACAGCAGAAAGGAAAAGAAAACGTCACCCCAAAATTCAAAGCTAGGTCAGGGAGATGGCTTGCTGCACAAGTATGAAGAACTCTGTTGGGGTCCCCCCTAGGGCCATCCCAGGAGGGAGGGCAGGGTCTCTGCTGGGTAGGAGGTGAGAGGTGCGGAGTCAAGACATAGACTCCGGGAGTTGGGTGGAAGCAGGCAGAGGGTGAGCTACTGCAAACTCATTTATTCAAGGAAGTGTAGGGGGTTTTAAGGGTTTTGCTGGCCAATCGTTGTATGGGGTGGTCCCCTTCTTGTGACCAATGACAGCCTGTCTCCAGGCAGATCATATTACAGCAGGTTGCTCGTGGGCCTGGGACTGTAGCTGTCATCACACCAGGCCTGTGCAGGATGCCACGTCCACAGAAGCCACTTGCTGGTTTCTTTTAGCATGCAGTCTGGCTAGGGCCTGACCTGCATTGTGCCAGAACTCTATTCGAACACTAGCGCCTCTGTAAAATACAAACAGCATAGTCATGCATGCCTGTGACCCCACTGATCAATGGGGTTGGAAACAGGATATCTGGAGCTTCTTGATCACTCAGTGAAACCAAAAATCAGGAAGCTTTCTGGTCAGCCAATGAAGCTAAAAGCCAAAAAATAAATAAAAATTTTAAAAATAACCAAAAAATAAACAACAAAAAACCCCATAGAGACCTCCAGGTTCAGCAAGAGACCTTTTCTCAAGGTCATAATGTGGAGTGTAATGAGGAAGTGTGTGAGAGGATACCTAACATCTGCCTCTGACCTCTATGCATATAGATACAGGTCATATGCATCTGAATACCTATTTGAGCCAAGTGTGCATGCACATGTGAGCACACGTATACCCCCCCCCCGCGCACACACAGGGAGGTGGTAGTTTGGATATAAAGTGACTTCTATAGATTCATATGTTTGTGATTAAGCCTCATACTCAGTCCCTAGCTGGTGGAGCCACTGGGAGGCGGAGCCTTGCTGGAGGAGGTGTGTGCTCGGAGCAACCTTGTGGTTATTGTTATTATTATTATTGTTAGCCCAGCCCTACTGGTTTTTCACTAGCTAGTTCTCTCTCCCTGCTGTTTCCCAGCTGCTGTGACAACTTGTGATGCCTCTTCTCGGCCATGACAAAACCTCCTCTTGAAACTGCAAACCTGCAACAAACCCTTTCCTCCCCATAAGCTGTTTCTGGACAGGTGCTCTGCCTCAGGAGCACACAGGAACAGCAACAGAAGAAAAACAAAAAAGAGCAAAGGTCAAAGTTCCCACCTTATATGCTTCTGGTAGATCCTTTTTCTGATATCTATATGAAAATATGGAAGACTTAACATTTATAAACTCTGATTGATTTTTAAGGATTGTGGAAAGCTTTCCCATGCATGTTTCCCTCAAACGAGCCTGGGAGATGGGCAGATATTTTACTTAGCTCTATTTGGCATATGAAAAATATACTAAGTGGTCTATGTCTGCCAACCTCCTGTGTCTTAATGGCAGAGACAGAATTGAACTTGACTCCAAACAGGATTCCCTAAGTACCAACTGAGGCTTCCTTTTGCTCAAGTGGGACATGGAACTTTTTGCCAGCCTTTCAAGCATCACATATTTAAGGGCCTGTTGGTGTCTATTTGGGAGACTTTAAGATTTACTGACTGAATAACTTCTTCATTGGAGTAGACGAGAGCTATATAGTCCAAGCCAGTGAAAAGAGGGAGTTTAAGCCGGGCATGGTGGCACATGCCTTTAATCCCAGCACTCGGGAGGCAGAGGTAGGAGGATCGCCATGAGTTCGAGGCTACCCTGGGACTACATAGTTTATTCCAGGTCAGCCTGGGCCAGAGTGAGACCCTAGCCTCCACAAAAAAGGGGGGAGCTTCTTTGGATGGCAGATGTTCACAAAGTGGTTAATATTTCTGCCACGCTCAATGGACCATGCAAACCAAAGTGAAATAAAGAGTGAGTCCTTGTCAGATCCCTTCCTCTCTTTCATGCTTCTTGATCCAATCCTTGAGCTACAACAGATACTTAAGCCAGTAATTTCAAGTATTGGGGGTTATAAATCCCTCAGAAAGTTGTTTTTTTTTTTTTTTTGAGTATGTGAGAGGTGGCTCAGTAGTGAAGGTGCTTGCCTGCAAAACCTAATGACCCGGGTTCGAGTTCCCAGAACCCAAGGAAGCTAGATGCACAAAGTGGCGCGTGCATCTAAAGTTCATTTGTAGCTGCTGGAGGCCCTGGCAACCGATTCTCCCTCTCTCTCTGTTTCTCTCTCGCTCCCTGTCTCATGCTCCCCTGAAGAATAAATAAATAAAAATATTTAAACAATAACGATCTGACTGGGAATCATTTAATCCCAGTGCTCAGGATGCTGAGACAAGAGGCAGTGAGTTGGAGGACAGCCTGAGACTAGTACAGAGTGAATTTCCGGTTAGCCTGGGCTAGAGTGAAGCCCTACCTTGAAACAAACAAACAAACAAAAGAATAGAAAGAAAAAGCCCAGTAGTCACATATTCACAATGCTTTCTAAATTTTCAGAGACTTAGAGAAGTTCTAGATAAGCCTATCTGAAGATTGTTCTTGATATCCAGAAAAGCAACGGAAATAGAAGATCCAGAAATGAGGAAACCATCTTCTTCATGTCTGAGGATGAACCACCCTAGGAAGCCCCAGCCCCCGCCCCAGAGTCAAGGCCACCACATCCAGATCCAGGTGTGGCTCCCTGGCTGCGTGGGGACTGAAGCCCGGCTTGTGTCCTCCTTGCTAGTTATGTAACCCAGCCCTGGACTGCTTTTACCAAAAAAGTGGCTACTTTTTTAAAAATGTGCAAGCACATGACATACTCTCCATAGCACCTATGTCCCATACTAGGCTACCACCAAAAATGACAAGTTTATGAAAAGAGTCCCCACGCCGTCACAAAATCAAAATCAAAAACCCCAGCTCAGTTCACTTTCACCGACAGCCTACACCCTCCCAACCACAGGCCGTCCTTGGCCACTTGACACGCAAATTGGAGCTCAATCCATAACGCTACCTCCCTGTGTTCAGTCTGTAGTTTGCACTAGGGCCTCCCCAGTGCCATCAATACCGTTTTCTGCTGATTATTCTTCAGATGTGTGTTTGGTTTAGCCCGAAAGTATTTTCTCCTTCATACTCATTATAGCTACACCCCTTCAAGTGTCTTTAAAACAGAAATCACATTTCTTCCTAATAAGAAGTAGCCTTTTTTCCCCCACTTTCCAGAAGCAAACATTACACAATGGCTAGTTCCATGCCTGATGTGGTCTGGTGTTACTACAATGCTTAATAGACCTTGTTGATCGTAAAGGAGCAAAGGTCATTCAACCATGCAACAGACAATTCCGAAATGGCTGTTATGTTCCAAGTGTTTTTCAGTCCAATGGACGATAGAAGCAGGAATAAGTGATGATGTCCATTCTGAAAATGCTACCATATAGTGTAATTAAATCAGCCAAGACCCGGGGACTTGCTGGCAGGACCCTCCTCCAGAAGAAATAGTGTCCTGACCACCTATCTGTTGGGCCCTTTGATTCTTTGGTTAGACTTACACTGCAATAGCCTCACAGTAATATGAATGTGATATGAATAGCGGTTAAGAATGTTTAAAGGCAAGAAAATCCAAATGACCTTTAAGCTGTCTTTTAACCTTGATATGGTAAGGCATTGACATGATAAAGCATGACCCAGTCTTTGCAAGTTGCATATGCCAGGAGGAGGAGAAAGCTGAAGGAATTATTGCTCTGAAGTTTCAGAATCAGGACGTCAACTAGGCATGGTGGTCTACGCCTGTAATTCCAAGCACTTGGAAGTTAAGGCAAGAGGATTATCACGAGTTATAGGTCAACCTAGGCTACCTGCTGTATTCCAGGCCAGTCTTGGCTACAGAGTTGAGATCCTGGCTCAACAAACAGAACAGAAAGGAAAAGGAGTGGAACAGAGAGTAGGTTCAGAGCCTGACAACCAAGGGCCCGTCTTGTTGGCCTAGAATGGACGCTGCGTTCCGAGCCGCAGAGAAAATGCGATAGGAGATTCTCAGGATCACCCGACTCTCTCAACTAGCATTTCATTCTGTCACTGCTTTCTCTGGGTCTCTGAACCTCCTTACTCTGTTTCTTTACTGTCCCTCTAGATCCCTTTGTGCTCTCATTGCCTTGTCCAAGGAAGTTGAATATTTTCTGGATCTTTGGACCAAACACTGGATAATCATATTCCGGCATGTGACAGCTGGAATCATAAAACCAACCAGACTTCCCAATGGGACCTTGCCTGCACAGAATGTGCTCTGTCCCTTATCAGCGTGGTGACTGCAAATTTTTCCTTTGTTGGCTGATGTTTTTGGAAAAATGCTAGTAGAAAGTCTAGTAGCTGTTGTCATTTGACTAGTGTATATGGGAATATCTTCAAGGTGAGAAAGTCTTTGAGGAAGTGAGGAGATGGAACGAGTGACTCCCCATGGCCCGTGAGTAAACGTTGAACCTGGACCAGGAAGAACAAGAGGGTTCTACGGAGGCACTGTCCAAGTTGGTTTTCGAAAGAAGAATGTTATCATAGCCCAGCAGTTCCTAGGAAGGGGTTTATGCGTCCTTCAGGCAAGTTTCAATGCCAGTTTTCTGTCTGTCGGAATGCTACTGAATCGGTCCAGAACCAATCATTTTATGCACCTGACACTGTTTTTCTTTTTTTTTTTTTTTTTTTTACTTTTAGGGGCAGCACAACAAGAAGAAAATGTTGTCTTTTACAGGAACATAACACAAACAGGAAATAAGGTGGAAAAAATCACGAAAATAGGCCAACATGCTCCAAGAGTGGGATGGACAGTGGCCATGCAGTGTTCCCAAAACACTACAGCGAGCTTTCCTGTCAGTTACCACGGTGCCTGGAGAAGAAAGCTGTGGAGGCCCACAGTGCTGACAGGAACGCTTCCATCTGGGTGAAGAAGTACCCAGGAAGATGGACATTTATAGGATCACAGCAATAAGCATAGTGAGAACAGTTCTATTATAACTTTTTAGCTGGAATTTCATGTAATGCATTTATATTGCTGAGTTCTTAGTACTTTGGCATATATACTTTGAAGTAAATGTTATTAATGAAGAAAATAAAGAATACCATTATTCAGTAGGTCTGAGAACAGTTAGTCAACTGAAAGGCTTCTAGGCTTGTCTTAATGCTTGCTTTAAAGACATGGGCCTCCCTGAAGTCAAGTGTGTCTACCTGGGTGCACGTGAATAACATGAGGAAATTTATTCTTCATATGCTTTGATAAAAATATATTCAACTGGGCTGGAGAGATGGCTTAGCAGTTAAAGGGCCTGCCTCCTAAGCCTAAGAAGGCTGGTTCCAATCTCCAGGTCCCACCTTTAGCCAGATGCAGTGACGCAAGGGCGCAATGCCACACTTGACCACAAGGGGGCGCACACATCTGGATTTCGTTCACAGCAGCTGAGAGACTGCTGGCCCGCCCATCTCTATCTGTCTCCCTCTCCCTCTCTGTCTGTCTCTCAGTGTCTCTCTCCAAAAAATAAATAAAATAATAAAAAGAAATATATATTCAATTATATATCTTCAAGTCAGGCATTTACAAGACTTGGAAAAAAATCTTAAAAATAATGTGAAGATTTGAAATAGGTTACTTCTGATGATAAGCCATTCATTGATTGACAAGCTACAAGAAACTAAGATAGAAGCTTCGGAAGACTGGCTCATACTTCATGGGAGAAGACAGACTAGTGGGAGTAAGTGAGAGGGAGAAGTTCTCCATGCTTATAGATTGCTTTAACATCTATAAACTGCACTTTGTAACACAGCATAAATTTATTAAAGATAGAAAATTATCTTACCGATCTTTCACTCTTTAATGTTTAACATAACGTTCAGCTTATGTTAGTAACTCAGCATTCATTCCCTGAATGAATAAATTCACTATTTTGCTTGTTTTGACTCTAGCCCTGTGAGTTGGATTTATTAGAGATATAACTAAATCATGAACCTTATCATAAAGAGATTAACCAATCATATCGAAGTGGCCCAATCTAATCACAAATGTACATAAAGCAGAACATTTGCCTCAATGGCACGTACAGAAAGAATGTCATAGGGAAATGGATTTATAGTATGAATGGAAATTCTTCCCTCTAATCCTCCCTTCCAAATTTCGGAAGAGGCTGACTAGAAAATAAGAGGAGAAATGTAGCCGATGGGTACAAAATGGGTACAAAATGATGACAACGAGCAGAGAACGGAGGTCTCAGCCTTGCATCGGCAGTGAACGAAATCCAACCACAATGTGAATGAACATGATGAAGATTTGTCCTGAGCGTCTACACGTGTCTAAAGTCCACTGGTTTAGGACTTGTGCAGGATCCAGGTTGGTTCTTTGATAAACAGAATTTGTGGAATAATAAACGAAAATTGTTTGAAGCCAATGACTTCATGGGAGTTTGTTACGACAGCAGTAGGGTGTGATTATAGCCAAAGTCACATGCCAAAGAAAGTCAGTGTCAGCCTACTCTAGCCATGGCCAACACTGAATATACTTCTACAGAACAGTGAAAAATTGGGGCCAGTATTTTAAATTTCTCCATTGGAAGAAGATGGGAAGAGGGCACCAGCTGTTCAGCAGTAGCTGTCCCATAGTTGGGGAGGGTAACATAAAACTATTTCTAAACCACAACCGCCCACAAGTTTTGGGTGAGTTTGCAAAAGTAATTATTTAAAAATTCAATTTAAATATGAAACTGGGGTTTGTTCCAATGGGGTTACAAGGTCAGGATTCTATTTTTTCCCCAATAAACAAGCAAAAGGGGGTGGAAGCTAACATTGTAAGATTGTTTTGTTCCTGACAATTCTCTAGCTAGCCCTTTGAGACGTTCTCAGCAATTTGCGAATGTTGACTTCAACTCCATGGAACAATTCTAAAAAATCTAGTACAGATCTATTGTTTTGAGATTCAAAATGACCACTCCCTGTTCTCTTGGAAAATGACAGCATAAATTATTGTGGTAGTGTGTCTCAGGACACAGGGGCTTGTAGAGAATGGATCCTACAGAGTTGCTAAGTAGAAGACTTTTAGTTTGACATCTTCTCGTATTGTGCATACCATCTGTAATTCTAGATGAATCAGCGGGTCACCTAGCAACAATGTGAAGGACTATGAATGATCTACCTCCAGAAAAGGCTGCTGAGCTTCTCTGGAGAAGCCTCATGTGGCGAGGACAACTCGCTAAGGTTTGGGACACATATTCTGTGGTCTGCTCTGCTCTGCTCTGCTCTGAGTAACTTGCTTTTATCAGACTGGCAAAACCTGGGGAAATTCAAGCTGTGTTCTCTGTGTGCCAGAGAAACCTACGTCCATTTCCACCACCATGGAAATAAGATCTTATTGCTGCAAAGCCTTATTCTCTCACGAGGCTCTGATGACAATGGGTCTAAGGGTCAGAAATCAGTAGATGCAAATTCCAGCTTTCCTCACTCCAACTCTATGTAATCTTTCTGAGCCTGATGTCCTTCATTTGTAACAATCCCATGTGTCTTAAAATGCAGAGAATTTTCTCTAATTGCATAGGTAGAGAGAGAAAGCAGAATATTGGATATTGGTGTCCACCTCATAAGACAAGATGTTCACCTCAGTAGGGCGTGGTGGCACAGGCCTTTAATCCCAGCACTCGGGAGGCAGAGGTAGGAGGATTGCTGTGAGTTCAAGGCCACCCTGAGAACACAGAGTGCATTCCAGGTCAGCCTGGACTAGAGCGAGACCCTACCTCTGAAAACCAAAAAAAAAAAAAAAAAAAAAAATATATGCACCTCATATTTGAGGTTCAGCTAGCAGCCATTATTATGGTTAGGAGGCAAACGCAATGTGAGCAACAGACCGGCGATGGTGGCAGTGCAAGGTTTGCATAACATTCAGCGTCACTGCAGCATGAATTACAAATGTTTTCGTGAAAAGTTATGAAACGTCTTTCCATAAAGATGTGAAGATCATCCTATAAACGCACGCATGAATGTTTTTGATCATTCAAGAATTCACACAGTTAAGTCATTGTTTGTTTTCTTTCTTTTCTAACTGGCTTCAATAATACTGCTTTTGAACAAATTCTCTCTGGTGGTACCTGATCACAAGATGGCCTTCTCAGAGTGTAATGTACTCTCTCAGCATCTCTACATGGAGGACAGCCATCATCTTCTAGAGACTACTAAGTCATTCAGAGCCACTAGAGAGAGTGTCTTCTGTGACTCACATGCTTACACTGATCTCTGCATTCATGAGCTCTCAATTATATGAACCAATTAAATGGCAAACTGACTTCTATCTTTTAGTTGTGTATAAATGGGAATTTGTCATTTGTTGCTTAGATAAATAAGACACACTTGCTTATTATCCTGTCTATCCTTTGTCAAGAGTGTGAAATAATTCATAATAAGTATTTTTCATAATAAGTATTATTTATTTGAGAGAGTAAGAGAGAGAGAGAGACAGAGAGAGAAAGATTGGGTGGACCAGGGCCTCTAGCCACTGCAAACGAACTCCAGATGCATGCACCACCATGTGCATCTGGCTTATGTGGGTTCTGGGGAATCAAACCTGGGTCCTTAGGTTTTGCAGATAAATTCCTTAATCACTAAGCCATCTCTCCATCCCCATAATAAGTATTTTTAAAGACTAATTTTTATGTTAAACAATGTTATGGATCTAGTCAACTCTACCCCTGCAAAACTACCTCTTGTCAACTGTTCTCAGACCTTCATAATTCCTTTCCCTACCTTCTTCATGATTTGGTCACAAGTACTTAAATATTTTAAAATCAACCAGAAGGGATAGGGTAAACTTATATTTGATTAGCAAGGGGCCATATTAAATGAGGATTGCAAATGATTAAAATTTCTACTTTCCTGCAACCAGTCTCTCATTTCTAAACAAGTGCCACAGGTCATATTAAGAATCTATGTATCAGGCTGGAGAGATGGCTTAGCAGTTGAGGCACTTTCCTGTGAAGTCCAAGGACCCATGTTCAACAATCCAGATCCCTCATAAGCCAGATGCACCAGGTGACACAAGTGCACAAGATCGCACATGCACACAAGGTGGGCGTGCATCTGGAATTCAATTTCACAGGCTGGAAGTCCTAGTGTACCAATTCTATCTCTCTTTTTTCCCTCTCTCTCTCTCATAAAAAATATTACCATAAAAACTATGTATTAATTGTGGGAAAATGACTGTACTATTTAATGTTGGTGTGCCTAGCATTCTGGAGAAGTAAACTAGGTTAGTCCAGAGGAACCCAACATCGATGTGATCCAGGAAGATGGGCTGGAATAATTGAATGCAGAATCTACCAAGATGAAAGGATTTATTGGGAGGGTCTTCAGATTTTTATGGGTCAGAAATTTTATCCCTTTCCTTATTATTAAAGCTCTCTCTGCTTCTCCAGTATTTCTCCATTCCATCTCCTCTAAAATCCACGTTGTAGAGGCATTACCCCAGGGACCGTACTCTGGAAAAAATAATCCCTCAATCCAGGACAAGCTGCCCTTGATTCTTACACCATGGTCCTCTAAAATGTCTCTGGCGAGGTCATTTAAGACCACTGGAATTGTGTGAGGACAAGTGTGCACACTGGAGATTGATGGCATGCAGTCCCTTGCTGTCCACGCTGGCTGCAGAGCTGCAGAATCTATGGAGCTGTAGCTCAAGCTGGCACTGGGGCTCAGCCAGGCATAGTCCTGACTGCTTTAAAGCCAAACCAGCTCCCACTTGTGGCAGTCTTTGGTGAGGAAGGTTATCATGGAAATAAGTTCTAGCCAATAATAATTCTTACGTTAGGCTAGAGTTTGTAGGTAAGTATATTGGGTTTCTGTTATTATAGCAAAACACCCAGGATAATCACCTTCAAAGGAGAAAAGGGTTATTTTGGCTCACAGTTTTAAATGGCTAAGTCTATGGTTACTTGACTCTTGTTTTGGGGTCTCTGGTGATACAAAACATTCTGTCAAGTAGGTGAGTGGAAGAGCAAAGCTGCTCACCTCCTGGTGACCAGGAATCAAAAGTGAGGGAAAGAGCTGGGTTCCAGCATCTCCTTCAAGGACAATTCTCCAATGTCCAAAGTTCCTTCCACTAGGGTTCACATCTTTTTTTTTTTTTTTTTTTTTTTTTGGGAGAGAGACAGAGAGAGGAGGAGAGATCTCAGCTGCAGCAGTGTCTGAAGCTGCTCCAGATCCAGATGTGTGAGCCCCCTTGTGGGCAAGTGCGGCATTGCGCCCTTACGTCACTTTGCATCTGGCTAAACGTGGGACCTGGAGATTGGAACCACTGGAGATTGGAACCAGGGTTCTTAGGCTTAGGAGGCAGGCGCCTTAACCACTAAGCCATCTCTCCAGCCCTAGGATTCACATCTTGAAGGGTCTATCACCTTCTAGTAGTGCCACAAGCTGGGACCAAGCCTTGATTGTTATCATTGTTAATAGTTTTCATTCATTTGTTGGTTTATTTGGAAACAGAATGGAAGGAGAGAGATTGGGAGGGAGAGAGAGAAAGAGAAGGAATGGGCACACCAGGGCCCTCTGCCACTGCAAATGAACTGCAGATGCGTGCACCACTTTGTGCACTGGCTTTACATGGGAACTGGGGGTTCCAACCTGGGATGTCAGATTTTGCAAACAAGAGCCTGTAACCACTGAGAAATCTTTCCAGCCCTGTGTTGTTATACTTTTTAAATTATTTTAAATTATTGATTTATTAAATTATTTTTTGAGATAGAGTCTCATGACTTTGCACTTGTTCTAAAGCTGAGAAGTACAGTCTTGAACTTCAGATTCTCCCACCTCCATTTCCTGAATATTGGAATTCCAGGCATGTGCTACCATGCCCATTTTTAAACGTTTTTATTTTTATATTTTTATTATTTATTTTCAAACAGGGGGAGAGGGAGGGAGAGAGCAAATGAGAGAAGGGAGAAAGAAGGGCTGCACCAGGACCTCTTGTCACTGTAAACAAACTCTAGGTGCATACACTTCGTGCATCTGTTTTATGTGCATACTGGGGGATTGAACACAGACCATGAGGTTTTGCAAGCATGCACCTTTAACTGCTGAGCCTCTATCATGCCCATTTTTAGGCAGTGCTTGGGATTGAACCAAGGGCTTTGTGCTTGAGAGATTAGTACCCTGCCAACTGTGCCACATCTCCAGCCCAAGTGTTTAGTGCAGAGCCTTTTGGAAATACTTTTTCAAATCACAGGGGTAGACCACATGCTATTGACCTCTCCAGTCCAGTCCCTGTGTGGAAATCTTTTCTTTGAGATCAGTATAGATGTGTGACATTTGTTCTGTGCATAGCTTTACCCTGAACTGACCTCTCACTTTTATCAGACTTTCAAGAGGAATTTTCAACGCTCCTAATGCATACAAGGTCATTCTATAACTTACTTTTTTTTTTGCATAATCATTTTGGAAAATGAAACCAAACTATAGGAGTTAGCATGCATGGTAAAATCTATTTGCCATTAAAATAACAATATGAAATGCCTTGCCAGGTACAAGGAGCTCAGAAAGCAGATGGTATATGTGCTGTTTTCTCTCTTGTTTTTTTTTTAATGACAAGAAAATATCCATAATTATGCATAGGCAACTGAGTGTTACTGCTTCAGAACCAGAGCATCTGAAAAGTTAAAACAATTTCATGATCGCTCAGTCTGACCTGCTCATAGAAAATGTTGTAAACTCTTCCTATGTGTCTGTCTTTTTCTCTCTCTTTCTCTCTGTCTACACACACACACAACACACACACACACACACACACACACACACACACACACACACACACACACCATACCACTACCACCAGGCATCCAAAACCTTCCATTCAATAAGCCTCAGTAAGAGGCAAAGCTTGATCCTCACTATAGGTGTGGAAACCCCAAATTTTTATATTGTCAGCCTCTCTCATAGGTGAGGCATAGCCATGTGACCAAAGACAGACTAAACCCATGTATCAACCCCACACTCTGAATTGGCACTGTCAAGAATCAAGGAGATTCCGCTGTGACTCTGGGTGGTGGCAGAAGTGTTTGGAGGAGCTCTGAGCTCCATGCTGTGAGTGTGGCTTTCCCGAGATTTTGGCGGCAGCAATGGTATCTCCCTCCAACTAACATCTTTTGATCTTAAGTCCTAAAACTTCTCCAAGCTTTGTCCTGTGACTTCCCTGATTGATCGGAGAGCTATACCATGTGTTCACAAAACAAACAAACAAATAAATAAAAGAACAAATAATAAAGCAAAACCCCTTATCTACTTGGGTCACCCAAAGGTTTAATTGTTTGCTGATGGGTTTTTGGTTTTGATTTTAGCTAATTACTGTCAAGACTTCTAGCTTACATGTGGTCCACTGCAAACTAGAACACAGTAGGGTTTTGTGAAAGAGCTAGTGTTAGGACCATGCAACTTCCCGCCCACATGATTTTCAGTATTACCTTTGTGATGTCAATGCCATTTCCAGTCTCTGCCATGGGGTAGAATTGCTACCCTCCTCTGTGTTTTAGTCTTTTCCTGGGGTAAAAGGATAAACAAAGTAAAATAGAAGATAGGATCAGTTTTATTACTTATTTATTTATTTTTTATTTGAGAGAGAGAGAGAGATTTGGCATGTCAGGGCCTCAGCCACTGCAATCGAACTCCAGACTTTTGCGCCACCTAGTGGGCATGTGTGACCTTGTGCTTGCCTCACCTTTGTGAGTCTGGATTACATGGGATCTGGAGAGTCAAACATGGGTCCTTAGGCTTCGCAGGCAAACACCTTAAACACTAAGCCATCTCTCCAGGCCCCCAGTTTTATTATATACGGCAAGTAATAAATGACATGTTTCTATTAGTGAGAAAAATAGCAGAGAACAACTTGAAAAACTCAAACTGTCGATGGCTTGTATAAACTAGAACTGTATTTCCTTCTCCCATATGAGAGAGTTGCAGAGTTAGAGGTATGGTTTCCCAAGACTCGGAAACATGGGATCCTATCCTCTCCCTCCTTCCCCACTCTCCATGCTGAGTGTTCACCTTGTGTGATATTGCCAACACATTGTAGACAGATGGTTCACAGAGCCTGAAATGTTAGTTATGCTGATTTTTTTTGTTTTATTTTTTATTTTTTTATTTATTTGAGAGAGAGGGAGAGAGAATGGGCACTCTAGGGCCTCCAGCCTCTGCAAATGAACACCAGACACATGTGCCACCTTTTGCATCTGGCTTACATGGGTCTTGGGGAATTGAACCTGGGTCCTTTGCCTTTGCAGGCAAGCGCTCTAGCCATTAAGCAATCTCTTCAGCCCCCTTTTTGTTTTGTTTTCAGAAGTACACAAACCCTTGATAAAATTCTTTTACACTCCTATGCCAAACATTAGAGCAGACAGCATCCTAAGCCTTTATGGACTCAGATGAAGGTCTGTGGAGGGCGGGATCATGGTGTCGGGCAGCAGTGGACTGTTGGGCTCCAGTGTCACTGACTGTGCAGGTGAGGCTCCCATCTGGAGGCAACAGGGTGTAGACCACAGTTAGGACAATAAGATGCTATGGTTTGAATGCACCTTACTAAAATTTATGCATTGCAGACCTAATTTTCAATGCCACTGAAAGCGATTGGGAAAATGGGTTAATGTAGTTATCATGAGAATAGATTATCCTGAGAGTTGGTCCTGATCAAAGTGAGCTCCGATGCTTTCTCTGTCTAGGTCTCAAGCAAGGCAAAAATCAGAGTCCTCCCTTGGCAGCACATATGCCTCTCCTGCGGCAGCCACTGGACACAGGTGCCACTGTGTCAGAAGTGAATCTGTTTAGCTGGATCTTGTCCAGGCTCATTTAATGTCTTATGAAAGGATTACATCACTATTCGCATGTGTAGGATGAGTTCTGACTGTCTTGGACTTTGCTTCTCCTGAGACCATCAGAAATCCTTATGTAATCATCACAGCTTCCCAGTGTAAGGGTCTCATGGACCAAAGAGACAGAGACTACTAGCATTATTGAAAGCCGGGCCTTTTTGTTCTAGTTGCCTTGATGATCATCTCAATTCATTTGCTTGCTTATCAGCAATTCAAACAGAGGTGTCTACAGAGGTGACGAGTGCTGGAATGGAATCTGATCTGTGCTCTCTATCTCATGTCTATGCATGTACATTAAGGTTACAAAGAAGACTCACTAACATAGGTTTATTACTGGTGCTATCTGATAACTAGACCAGGCGCTCTAAGTTTTAATTATCTCTTCCAGATTCTGAAAACATCTCTTGTAAGCTCTGGAGTCTATGCAACATCTATCATTTTATTTTTATTTATTTATTTATTTATTTATTTATTTATTTATTTAAGAGACAGAGAGGGTTACAGAAATAGGAGGTAGAGACAGAGAGGAGGGGGAATGGACGTGCCAGGGCCTCCAGCCAATGCAAATGAACTCCATATGCATGCACCCCCTTGTGCATCTGGCTTATGTGGGTCCTGAGGAGTTGAACCTGAGTCCTTTGGCTTTGCAGGCAAGTGCCTTAACCGCTAAGCCATCTCTCCAGCCCAACATCTATCATTTTAAAAAAGATACCTCCCAAACCTTTTAATATATAAAAGTGTATTTTTTTAAAACCAGGATTAGGTGGTCAAGGTTGACCTTAGAAGTGAAAATCACTTCACATCTCAGTGATTGAAGCTTCCTCAGTCTGTGGAAGGAATGATGAAGAAATATAATGGGAGTGACAGAAATAGCAATAGTAATTTGCAAAACATTGTGACTACAAAAAAAAAAAAAAAAAAAACAGCTTCAGTCTTTGAGTACATATTGTGTTGCTTCATCTAGTCCAAAAAAAAAAAAAAATCCAGCCCTGAACAAATAATGATTACTACATTATTTTTCTTTAACAGAAAAAAAAAAAAAAAAAACAACGCTACAGTGGTCTCCATAAAAGTTGAGCAACTCTCAAAGAAAAAAGAGCAAATAGCTCCAGGCCTATTTGAAAGGAATGAAACTACCCCAAATGATGGACTGCGCAAGTATGATTACACACTGGGGATGCTATGAAAATCGAAAGCATTGATTTTTGTTGTTTAAGTCGGCGTCCAGGCTCCCAGCACCGAGGGCACCTGATGCTGTGCCTCCGCTTGTCTCATGCTGGGAAGCAGAAAGCAACCTGTGATGGCTGAGGACCCCGCCCTACCTCAGCAGACACTTGAGAAAAGGCTGTGGGTGGCGGGCCACTCTTCTCCTGTAGGAAAAACAAGGACAGCTCCTTGGAGTTCCACCCTACACACTGAAGAGTATCCCAGCTGGATTTTAGAGACACAAAATTGCCATAAAATTCTACTGCCCTTTACCACACTGGGGTTCCCAGGCTGGGTTAGCTCCCATTCATGAGAGATGGGCTCGGTGACACTGATGTCTCAGGAACTCCCTAAAGATCAGAGATGTTGGGGACAGGTAAAGTAGTGTGAAGCATCGCCTCCATCTTGCCTTGTTGACATCATGGGCAGTTGCTTCCTGCACAGAACAATCCCGAGAAGCTAAGCGCATGTGCAGGGCAAGAAGGTCTGGCCCTTTCCATTCAGGCAGTGGTGGGGAAGTAAAACATTGAAAAAAAAAACTGGTCTTGCCCTCCTTTCCTTCCCTCTTTTCCTCCTTCCCTCCCTCCCTCCCTCCATTTATTTTTATTTTTATTTATTTATTTTTTTTTTTTGGTTTTTTGAGGTAGGGTCTCACTCTGGCCCAGGCTGACCTGGAATTCACTCTGTAGTCTCAGGGTGGCCTCGAACTCACAGTGATCCTCCTACTTCTGCCTCCTGAGTGCTGGGATTAAAGGCCTGCTCTACCATGCCTGGCTCTTCCTCTCTTCTTTATATCCCTCTTCTTCCCCCTTCCTCCCTTCCTCCCTTCATCCCTCCCTTCCTCCCTTCATCCCTTCCTTCCTCCCTTCATCCCTTCCTTCCTTCCTTCCTTCCTTCCTTCCTTCCCTTCCTTCCTTCTTTCTTTGTTTCTTTCTTTATCTTGTAGTTTATGTTCAATTGTTTTAATGCTAAACAAATCTTCAGATTTAGCTCTATAAAATGGAGGCTACTTTCCCAGCCAGTTACCAGTCGACATGCTGTGTCAAGTAATAACAGAGTTGGGACAAAGGCGATTTCTGGGAGAAGATAGCCATTCTATATTTTATTCTGCTGTATGCCAAATTTGGTGTCTTCTATGGATGTCACTGGCAGTGTTCAGCATAGGAAAATAATGAGAGAGTTCGAAAGGAAGAGAGAAGTAAAAGGAACTTCTACAATGAGCCGTCACCTCAGCTGACCCGCACTGGCGTTCATGCACAGTCTGGCTCCTCCCTTTTCAATTATTGATGAGATTTTCACCAGGAGAGGCAACTTTCCATTTAGCAGTCATAAACCCATGGTGTACCAGACATAACATGAAATTTGGGGCAGACAGACTCTACTGAAATGCCATCTCCATCACTTACTAGTTCTTTTATCTTAGACAAGTTTGTTTAAACTTTCTTATCCTCAGTTTCCTTGGCTATGAAACGAGGATGCAAATATCTACATCACGGAGTTTTTGACGTGAATGAAATGGAATGAACTCTCTCGAACTTTTCAACACAGCATGGGCATTTAGCATGCACTAATGCACCCTTGTGGTCCCTCACCACCACTCAGGAGTTCTAATTGGATCCAGTGTCGTCGCAGGAAGGGAAACTCTGCTGTCAGAGAGAACACGTGTTCTACTGATGGACACCACTTTCCTGGCAACTTAAAATACCTGGTCAAGAAAGTGTTCTTGTTTTATCTTGAATATGCAAAGTCTATGTAAATCTTGAATTAAAAATGTTTAATGAGGGCTGGAGAGATGGCTTAGCAGTTAAGACATTTGCCTGCAAAGCCAAAGGATTCTGGTTCAACTCTCCAGGACCCATGTAAGAAGCCAGAAGCACAAGGGGGCGCATGCATCTGGAGTTTGTTTGCTGTGGCTGGAGACCCTGGTGCGCCCATTCCCTCCCTCTCTCTCTCTCTCTGCCTCTTTCTCTCTCTCAAATAAATTTATAAATGAAATATAAAAAATGTTTTAAAAACTTATTTAAAATGTTTAAACCTTTTTCAGTGATTAATAGAAAAAAATTAAATATATTTTACTTTTATTTATTTATTTATTTATTTATTTATTTGAGAGAGAGGGAGAGATGCAGAAGTAGATAGAGAGAATGGGCACACCAGGGCCTCCAGCCACTGCAAATGAACTCCAGACGCATGTGCCACCTTGTGTATCTGGCTTACATGGGTCCTGGGGAACTGAACCTGCATCCTTTGGCTTTGCAGGCAAGTGCCTAAACCACTAAGCCATCTCTCCAGTCCCAGAAAAAAAAAAAAAAAAAAAACTTTTAACAGTGTATGTATATTTCAGGGAGAAATACAGGATTAAAGAAGCATTTATTTTTAGATACCTTAATTTGAATTTTTAATACAGAAATTTAAAGATCTGGTTTTAATGCCAATTTGTTTCAATTCTTGACTTAATGGTTTCCACAGATAAAAAAGATATCTCCAAAAAAAAACACATATACAAAGCAAAGAAGCACATTTTTTTCCCGATTCTTTCCACTGGTTATGCAGTGGAATTACTGATGCAATTGGTAGTTACAGTGAACTAATAATGTGCTTCCATGCATATACAGGGTTTGAATATATATTTGTAGTTTGAATGTAGGCCCCCCTGTTTGAGTCAGGTGTCCTCCATAAACTTAGGTGTTCTGAATGCCATATCTCCAGGTGTTGGCAATGTGGGAATTAATGCCTCCTGGAGGCAGTGTATGGTTGGGGGCGGGCTTATGGGCATTACAGCCAGTTTCCTCTTGCCAGTGTTTGGCACACTCCCCTTTTCCTGTTGTCCCCCTGATGTTGGCAAGGAAGTGATGTCCCTCCTCTGCTCATGCTGTCGTTTTCCCCTGCCAACATGGAGCTTCCCCAAGTCTGTAAGCCAAGATAAACCTTTTTTCCCACAAGCTGCTCTTGGTCGGGTGTTTTCTGCCAGCAATGGGAACCTGATTGCCCACCCCCACCCCGACTCAGGTGTTTTACTAAAGCTAGTAATTTAGGTCTCCAGCTGCCTGACTGAAGGAGGTGTCAAAGATCTGGGGGCAAATCTGAATTCCAACCACAAGGTATGCAGACCTGTCTGAGCTCTGGGGCCCTGCTTGCTGCAGTGTTGTGCTTGCTGCTGGTGTTTACTGGCTAGTGATGGTTTCTCTCTCTGCTTGGATTTATAAAAGGGAACCAGTTTCTTCCACCACCAAAGGAACTTGCCCTGAATCTGTGAGCTCGAAATAAATCCTGTTCTTCCCGTAAACTGTGTCTGGTTTGGCTGTTCATCCTGGCAACGTGGAACTGCCTATGACATATGTGTATATGAAACAAATGTATCTAGCTCCTACTTGCAAACTCTTTTTAAAATTTTAATTGTTTATTTTTTGAGAATTTCATAGGTGAATAAATTTTGATCATATTCACCACCTGTTACTGAGTCTTATGCACACTCCCATTACATATTTTGAAATTAATTTCAAATATTTCTTTAAAACAGCTTTGCCTCTCAAAAGAGGGTAAGTAATATTTTAATAGCTATCAAAGTTCCATGATAATGCACTTACAAATGAGATTCAAATCAATTCAGAACATTTATTATACTATTTTTGACACAGTCATACATGCATATAATGTGTTTTTATCTTCTTCCCTCAATTATGTTCTCTTATCTTCCCTCCACTGAAATCCTTCTTCTTTCCAATTAATTTCCACCTATACTCATGTTTTTTTTTTTTTTTTTGAGAGAGAGAGACACAGAGAGAGACAGACAGAGAGAGAGGGAGAGGGAGACAGATCGAGATGGGCGTGCCAGCAGTGTCTCAGCTGCTGTGAACGAAATCCAGATGTGTGCGCCCCCGCCCCCTTGTGGTCAAGTGTGGCATTGCGCCCTTGCGTCACTTTGCATCTGGCTAAACGTGGGACCTGGAGATTGGAACCAGCGTTCTTAGGCTTAGGAGGCAGGCGCCTTAACCACTAAGCCATCTCTCCAGCCCATTTTTTTTTTTTTTTTTTTTTTGTAATTTTATTTTTGACTAGGGTTGCACGCATCATCAGGGGTGAAAGGTTATTTGCTAGAGTCTGGGCAAGTTGGCCAGTGACAGCACCACTGCAGAACATGTATCCCTGCTTCTGCTACTATTAACTGCCAATGGAGGCGGGCTCAGTCTGTGAGGGAGATGTGATTTCATGAGTATTACAGCTACGTCAGATAAATGCAGGCAGTTCCCACAGACTTCTCCTCTATGCTTTGCTCATTTAAGTTACCCAGGATTGTTAGCTGTCTTTAAGATAACTTTATTCTGAGCTTGGAAGATAGCTCAGTTGTCAAAGTGCTTTCCTTGCAAAACACAAGGACCTGAGTCCAATCCCCAGAACCCACAGAAAGATGAAAAGAAATTGATGTCTCCTACTATTTGTGTATTGGGAATTATTTTGAGTTTTTTTTTCTTTTGTCTAGTAGATTTCGCTTTATAAGTTTTGATGCACCTGTGTTTGGTGTATATAGGTTTATGGTTGTAATATCCTCTTGTTCTTAATGAGTATGAAGTAACCTTCTTTATCTCTTTTAATTACTTTTAAAAACATTTTTATTTTATTTTTATTTATTTGTGTGAGAGAGAGACAGACATAGAGAGAGAAAGAGAGAGAGATAGAGACACAGAGAGAATGGATGTACCAGGGCCCTAGCCACTGCAAACAAACTCTAGACACATACACCAGCCAGTGTATCTGGCTTACAAGGGTTCTGGGGAGTCAAACCTAGGTCCTTAAGCTTTGCAAGATCACTGAGAAATCTTGATGGAGCTGAGCTGAAAACCTCCTCCCTGTAGAACAGCCGATAGAAAGCTGGAAAAAAACTACATTGCATGCAGCTCTGTGGGAGAGAGAAGTTGCCAGTGGAGATAAACAGATGGTGATGACCTCTGGGATGATTCAGAAAGCACCATAGTGCTGAGAAGAAGTGACAGAGGAGTGTTTAGCACTGAAACATCTTTATCACACCTTCCAATTATAAAAGGGAGCATGGGTTCCATTGCGGAAGAGGTAGCAGAAAGAATGTAAGAGCCAAAGGAAGAGTAGGACTCCTTACAACGTGCTCCTCCAGACACAACATGGCCTGGATCTCCATGACCTCACAATGCATGGCACTGCCTACACAAGACCTTCATAATAGGTGGAAAAGACCTGACATCAAGACCTAATCCCAGCACTCGGGAGGCAGAGGTAGGAGGTAGGTTGCCACCCTGAAAAGATTACCTTGCAAAAAAACCAACAAAAAAAAAAAAAATAAGAGAGACTAGCTGAGAAGGGGAGGGGATACGATGGACAGTGGAGTTGAGAAGGAGAAAGTGGGGGAAGGGAAGTTGTCAATAAACATTTTTTAAAAGATTATTTTTTCCACTGTAGAGCTTTTATAAACCAGGCCAAAAAAAAAAAAAAATACAGTGTGTTTTAGAAAAAAAATACTCAAAAGCTATTATAGTGAAACAAAATTTTATTCCTAAAACTGTGATAGTTTGTTTTGAGGAATTGACTCTCAGCTGAACCCCATATTCTTCATAGTGTGGGATGAACAGGTAAAACTGAACCAAGCAGCTGAGAGCTCGCATGGGGCCCACAGATTGAGAGACAACGCAGCAACTGCGTGAAGCTTCTAGGACACCTTCCAGGGATGTGAATTCACAAGATCTGGCAGCAGGTGGTACTCAATGGGAAAGAGGGCTCCCTCCCTCCACACCAAGAGCAGGCATACCAAAGAGGATCCCGCTCCAGTCCCTACCTGCTGGTTGCTTGATGGCTTTCTTTCTGCATCACTTGAGGGTGGGCGGGGGGGGATATAGCACCACAGGTCAAGTGCTCACTTCCAGCTGAGAGACGAAGGAAAGAGAGGTCATCGAGACAGCCTTAGGCTTCACCACTCCACCCCTGCAGCCTTGACACACAGTCCCTCCCACTAAGAGACATAGCCCCCGACTGGGAAATTTTGTCAAAGAAGAGGGTGGGGGAAGTTTGAGCAGTTTTATTGATTTAATGTGATATTTCTTTTTTAAAGATCTTCAATTATTTATTTATTTACAAGCAGAGAAAGGCAGAGAGAGTGAGAGAGGAAATGAGCATGCCAGGGTCTCTAGCTGCTACAATCAAACTCTAGACACATGCTTTCCATAGGTACTGGGGAACTGAACCCAGGTCATTAAGCTTTGCAGGCAAGTGCCTTAACCACTTAGCCATCCCCAGCCCAGTTCAATGCAATATTTTGTCACTATTCAAACCTCAGAGATAATATTCATTACTGTAATTGATGAGCCATCTCTCCAGCTCCTTGCTCCAGAAGGCTATGGGGGCTTTGGGAAATTTTGCCAAAGAAGAGGGTAGGGGAAGTTTGAGCAGTTTTATTGGTTTAATGTGATATTTCTTTTTAAAGACCCTCAATCATTTTTATTTATTTGCTTGCTTACTTACAAGCAGAGAAAAGCAGAGAGAGTGAGACAGTGAGATAGAGAGAATGAGCACGCCCGGGTCTCTAGTTGCTGTAATTGAACTCTAGACACATGTGCCACTTTGTGCATGTGGCTTTACATGGTGTAGCAGACAGCTTCAGGTTTGCTGAGATGAACTTCCGGACCAGGCACAGTTATGGAGGAAGGGATATTATTTATTGAAGCTTACAGATCCAGGGGAAGTTCCATAATGGCAGGAGAAGCTGGCCTGCTCTCATAGGACCAGGCAAGAGAGAGAAAAAAATCCAACCAGGAACACAGCACACAGAGCAAAACTACAGCCAAAAGCCACAGCACACTTCAGGAACTCCTGCTAGGCACACTTTGCATATCTTTACAATGGAATCTCAAACCTTAAGAACCACCCAGTGACACTGCCTCTAGCAAAGTGATTGCAGATGCAAACTATAACTAATAAAACACTGAATATATTGGGGGACATATATTCAAATTACCACACATGGGTAGTAGAGAACTGAACCCAGGTCATTAAGCTTGGCAGGACGGTGCCTTAACTATTTAGCCATCTCTCGAGCCCAGTTTAATGCAATATTTTGTCAATATTTTAACTTCAGAGGTAACATTTCTTCAAAGAAACACTCTCTTGCATATCCATACAAGGCCATAAGGAGTTTTAAGTTTTAGTAAATGTACCTTCTACAGATTAGCAGTTTTTTTCTCTCTCAGACTGAACACAAAATGAACAAGTTGTAGACCAGAAGCCTTCATTGTAAAGTCTTAAAGCATACTGTGAATAAAATGGGCAGTTAATATATGAAAAAGGGGCAGTTTTCTATTGCTATAAGTGCTATTGTGGGTGCTGTGAGTCTGTACTATGTAGGACCACAGGTCTGGCCATGAGGAAGAAGAATGTGAATTTTGACCTAAGTCCAGTGTCTGTAGCACTTACTCAGACACTTGGCAGTTAGTCTTAAAGAGAGCTCAGAAGAGGAGGCAACTGAACATAACCATTCTTGCTATCTGCAGGCTATTGATTCCAGTAAGCCCCCTCTTGGTACCAAAATCCCCAAATGCTCAGGTATCTTATATACAATGGCATAGTGTTGCATAGAAGCTATGTATAGCCTCCTGCGCAGTTTAAATCATTTCTAAATGACTTATAGTACTTATGGTCATTCGAATGTCAATGGCCCCATTAGTCTTGGGGATTTTTTTTTTTTTTTTTTTTGGTTTTTCGAGGTAGGGTCTCACATTAGCCCAGGCTGACCTGGAATTCTCTATGTAGTCTCAGGGTGGCCTCGAACTCATGGCGATCCTCCTACCTCTGCCTCCCAAGTGCTGGGATTAAAGGCGTGCGCCACCAAGCCCGGCTAGTCTTGGGGATTTTTTGATGAAGATTAAAATGGTACTTTAGTCTCCAGCAGGCAAAGCTCTGCTGGAGAAGATGCCTCACTGGGGCAGATCTGGAGTCCAGCCCTAAGGTGGGTAGAGAGCCAGCTCATGCTTGCTGGTGCAGGCTGTTGCCTCTCTGCTAAGAATGCATGATGAAAAGAGCTGTCTTCCTCTGCCATTAAGAAGCTGCCTCTGTGGCTGGAGAGATGGCTTAGCAGCTAAGGCATTTGCCTGCAAAGCCAAAGGACACTGGTTCAATTATCCAGGACCCACAAAAGCCAGATGCACAAGGGGTGCACACATCTGGAGTTCATTTGCAGTGGCTGGATGCCCTGGCATACCCATTCTCTCTCTCTCTCTCTCTCTCTCTCTCTTTCTCTCTCTCAAATAAATAAATTACACATATATAAGCTGCCTCTGGAATCTGTAAGCCTGGAATGAACTCTTTCCTCCCATAAGCACCTTCTGGTCAGTCAGGTGTTTGTCCCAGTAACGAGCCAGTAACTGCAACGGAACTTAAGGTGGTTTAAGTGAATGCCTATTGTTGTGATACTACATATTTAAGAGATGGTGCCAAGAGAATTAAAATTAAATTAGTTAAATTAAATACTGTGCGTGCTCAGTAGATAGGTGAGTTTGTTGGTGTGTCTGTGTGTGTGGGTGAGTATGGGTTCATGTATGTCACAGCACGGATGCGGAGGTCAGAGGTGGACTTTAGGTGTTGGTCTTTGCCTTGCAGTTCACCACTGTGTTCACCAGGCCAGCTGGCCCATGAGCTTCCAGGACATTCTCCTTTCTCTGCTCCCATTATAGATGTTGTAGTGGACAGCTTCAGGTTTGCTGAGATGAACTTCCAGACCAGGCAAAGTTATGGAGGAAGGGATATTTATTGAAGCATATAGATCCAGGGGAAGTTCCATAATGGCAGAAGAAGCTGGCCTGCCTTCACAGGACCAAACACAGAGAGCAAAGCCACAAGCCAAAATCCACACAGCACAGCACACCTCAGGAACTCCAGCTAGGCACACTATGCATATCTTTACATTGAAATCTCAAACCCACCACCACCCCTTAGGGCTGGACCCTAAGATCCACCCAGTGACACCACCTCCAGCTAGGTGGCTGCAGCTGCAAACTACAAACTAATAAAACACTGAATATATTGGGGGCCATCTATTCAAACTACCACAGATGTCCACTACAGCCCCCAGGTTTACATGCGGTGTAGGGATCCAAACTCAGGTAGTCATGCTGCTGGGCAAGTGCTTCATCCAATGAGATATCTTTCCAGCCTTTCAGACAGGTAATTTAAAATATTTCTCTTCAATTTGTGGCTGGCTGTGCAAATGCCATGGGTCAACTCCATTCACGTTCCATGAGAGAGCAAGGTGTTTACTGAAAAACGTGCCCGAATTCCATTTCCAAACTAGATTTCTGGAAAGTGCACTCACAAAGGATATTGAAGAAGTATGGTGTATGGTGTTTTTTTTTTTTTTTTTTTTTTTTTTTTTTTTGGTTTTTCAAGGTAGGGTCTCACTCTGGCCCAGGCTGACCTAATTAACTATGTAGTCTCAGGGTGGCCTCGAACTCATGGCGATCCTCCCGAGTGTTGGGATTAAAGGCGTGCGCCACCACGCCCAGCAAAGTGTGGTGTTTTGTTTTGAATACCCCCAAGCTTCCATCTTGAGTTCTGTGTTAGAAGTTTGAAGCGGTCTCTGCGTGAGGCGAGAGTCAGTATTTGCCCACTTAGTGTTAGGAGTAAGAGGGGGATCAGAGAGCTGAAAGATGCAAACTACAGACCAAACTATAGAGACCAGGGTCAGGCGCGTGATAATTGCTCTCCAAGCATTAGCTGCTATGGTTCTAATCACGGTTATTTGAAGTAACAGCTACCCATTCCCCTAAGAAACAAGCCTCACTCTCCAAGCTTGGACTACTTAATGGGGGAAAGCCTTCAGTATCCAAATGGGAATGAGAATGATATGACAGAGCGTTTTCCTGCTAACCTAGAGTTTTCAACTAAATAATTGCTTGCTGGCTTCCCTTGGGTTATTGGGCTATTGAGACACGGGAGAGATGACCACAACCCCAATGTTTATAACTTCTGTACTTAGAGGAAAAGCTGTCATTTAGTCCTGCCTTGTGTTGTTTACATTTCAAGTGGCATAACTTGCAGGAAAGCACAGTTTTCAGAACTGAATGCCTCCCCACTAACCTAAGATAGAGTCTCATAGTTAATTCTGGAATGAAAGCCATAAAGAAATATTTGGTGGAAGTTACCTCACACTTGTCTCTATTCCTAAGAAGAATAGGTTTGAATTTTGGACTCATAGGACTTTGGAGAATCATGCGAAGACAGAGCGGTCTCTTCACACACAGATGCATCAGACAGATTGCTTCAAAGAAAAGAACTTTTGAAGACGCCATCTATCTTATATCAAAGCCAAATTAGAGACATGAGCTAAACCCAAAGGCCAGATAAAACTATTAGTTTCCGAGAGAAAGAGTTTAGAGGTTTCTAAAGGAATATAAGTATAGAATTTCTTTCCAAAACAAAGCCCAAGTCATTATCACAGAGGGTTTTCCTTTGCAAACAGCCACAGCTGTACACAATATGTAAATATGTGTCTCAAGCTCAATGTGTCACATTAAAATAGATTTAAGAGACTGGCTTTCCTCCATCAAAGGTTCAGTAATGTCAAGGTTATGCCAAGTTTCCTGGTTCCATACGATGGCTCCAGAGCTCCTTTGTTTCTGTACATCGAGTTGTTTGATCACCGATCTCGCTGTTTGCTGGAGTGGGAGATCTGGAAGATAGAGGATTGAATTCAAAACTTGTCTCTCCTTTCATTTCTGTCTCTTTCGAGGTCAGTTTAGTGTCCAGGACAGGCCACCATTAGTTTCTAAGCCTTAGTTATTAAATGACTTGCTCTGGTAATAAGAACTTGGGAGAAGAAAATGTGAATGAAGGATGATGGCTTTTATCATTGAACCTTAGTGTGAGTTAATAAAGAAATCAGACCAGAAAAAGGAAAACCCAAGGGAAGACATGAGATCCTTGACTAGAAATGGTTATATCTAAACCATCTCTCATTGAAACGGACTCAGTTATTTCCCTTTGACAGTGGTAAAAAAAAGAAAACATGGGCTGGAGGGATGGCTTAGTGGTTAAGGCGTTTGAACACAAATCCAAAGGACCCAGGTTCAATTCCCTAAGACCCACATTAGCCAGATGCACAAGGGGGCACATGCATCTGGAGTTTGTTTGCTGTGGCTGGAGGCCCTGGCATGCCCATTCTCTCTTTCTCTCTCTCTCCCTTTTTCTCTGTCAAATAAAGAAATAATAGTTTAAAAAAAGGAAAAGGAAAAACATTACGCCATGACCTTATGTGGAACAAAGCTTATGTTGCTGGTGAAGTGTATTCATTATTCTTCTTTTCTTTTTGTTTCTGTTTTGTTTTTCAAAGTAGGGTCTTGCTCTAGCCCAGGCTGACCTGGAATTCATTATGTAGTCTCAGGGTGGCCTCAAACTTCCAGAGATCCTCCTACCTCAGTCTCCCAAGTGCCGGGATTACAGGCTTGCTCCACCACGCCCAACTGTATTTATCGCTTTTGGTGTGACAACATGCCTGACTGAAGCAAGTTAAGGGAGGAAATATGAGCTTCAGCTCACAGTTTGTCCGTCATGGTGAAGAAGGCATGGCAGAGTTGTTTGTGTTTGTGTAAAACCTAGCAGAACAGCTCGTTAAATCCAGGTGGATCAACAAGCACACAGAAACTTCAAGGCTAGCCTCTCTGCCAGCGAGGCTATATGTTCCCAAGGTCCCACAATCTTCCAAAAATGCGCTACAAGGTGGTGAGCGAGCATTCAAACAGGTGAGCCAGTGGAGGACATTTCACATTCAAATCGTAATACGAAAGCTTCAAATTCTGCAGAAATAAACACAGTAGTTATTGCATGTGGATTATGTAACTACCTATATCTAGATCTATCCTGTTCCTTTTCATATAAATTACGTATGCACAAGTAACAAGAAACATTGTCTAGGGGCTGGAGGGATGGCTTAGTGGTTAAGGCGTTTGCCTGCAAAGCTAAAGGACCTCAGTTTGACTCCCCAGGACCCATATAAGCCAGATGCACAAGGTGGTGCTTGCATCTGGAGTTCGTTTGCAGTGGCTGGAGGCCCTGGTGTGCCCATTCCCTCCCCCCACCCCCCACTCTCTCTCTCTGCCTCTTTCCCTCTCTCAAAATAAATAAATTTTTTAAAAGAAACATTGTCTATCTTTACTTTTTTTTATTATTAAGAACATATTTTGTATGGAAACATCATGTGTTGGTACCCTCTTTTGTCTCCTTCCTGTCCCCATTCCGCTAGGGGTCCCTTCTCAGTTTAATTGAATGAAAGTAACTACATAAGAAATTGAAATATCAGAGTCTAAATCCTACAGGATGGAAAATATTTGATATGTATCTGCCCATCATGCTGTGCTGGCTGTTGCCATAACCCCCACCTCACTTTCAGAAGGTGACCTTGAGGAAGAAGTTTCCTCCTGTACTTCATCTTTTCTAGCCAACACAGAAGGATGATTCTAGAAGAAAACGATAGGATTATGTCAATTTCTTCAAGTCCTTTATTACTGTCACTACCAATCAATATTCTTAATAACAATAAGGGAGATATAGCAGCTCTATCAATCTTTCCACATCTTTAGGTCACAGATCCACCAGCCCAATCTTCATGTTGGATTTTTGTCCCTGTAGACCAAACTGTGTAGTTAGTGCCCTACTTTTCATCTCATTCATTGTATTCTACGTTCAATCACATTATCAAATATTGGGCATTTAGTAAACGAGAGGCACGTGATAAAAAAAGCAAAGAATCTACACATATACATGTGTATCAATGAAGAACAATTATTTGGGGGAAGTGAAGATAAGCAGACCCTGGAAGGTCATGGGCCAGCCAGTCCAGTCTAACTGGTGAGCTCCAGGCTAAAAAGAGACCCTACCTAAAAAAAAAAAAAAATAAGAAAGGGCTGGAGCGATGGCTTAGTGGTTAAGGCATCTGCCTGCCGAACCATTTAGCCAGACATGTGACGCAAGCGTGCAATGCCGCACTTGCCCACAAGGGGGAACACACATCTGGAGTTTGTTTGCAGCAGCTGAAATGGCCCTGGCATGCCCATTCTCTCTCTCTGCCTCTTCCTCTGTCTCTCTTTCTCTCTCTGTTTCTCTCTGTCTCTCTCTCTCTCTCAAGGAAGGAAGGAAGGAAGGAAGGAAGGGAGGGAGGGAGGGAGGGAGGGAGGGAGGGAGGAAGGAAGGGAGGAAGGAAGGAAAACACTGAGTGGCATCCTGAAACTTGTCCTCTGACCTCCACATGCACCTGTGCACACAATGTGTGCCTGCACACATGAACATGCAATTCATGCATAAAAAGTAATAATTATTAAATACATATGTACAAGAGTTCCAATTAGTATTCTAATAGCTAGAAAGACACATGTGGCCTTGTTTGAAGAATTAAGAAATGAATTTTGTTTTTTTTAAGAAATGAAATTTTTGTCAAATAAAATGATTGCATTTGTGTAGGATCTCGGGTAAGTTCTTCCCCTCTCTGGACTTCAGTTTCCCCACCTGTAAAATGAGCCAATAATATAGTACTTTACTCATAAGTGAGCTATGTTGATGAATTAATGAATAATATATGTCATATTCTGACTTAGAAGGCCACTCTAAATTATGAGTGCTCCTATGGAGTGCTATACTCTGAAACCTTAGCACGTCCACATGTGACTGCATTTGCAGGCAGAGCCTTTAGGAGGTAATTAAGCTAAAATGAGGCCATGAGGGTGGGCTCTGATGTTCTCATAGGAGAGAGCAGGCCAGCCTGAGAGGCACACAGCGTGATCAGGTGAGGCAGCCGGAGGCAGCACCTCCAAACCAAAGAGCGTGAGAGCCAGACCAGGTCCTTTCTTCATGCCCTCAGGAGACCTCCAGATGCCAGAAGCGTGAGAAAATTAACTTCTTGTAGCCAAGCCCCATGGCGTGTGGTATCATGGGGTATGTGTGACAGTGGGACGAGGAGGGTGGGAGAATGTGGGGCAGAGGACACTGGAAACAGATCCCATTTGGCTGCAGCTTTTCGGCTGGCTCCATCCTTCCTACGCCACAGCAGTGTGTGAGCGTGTAGGACCACCTTGTTCAGCAGATTATGGTCCTCTGCATGGCTTTATCCATCCACTTTGGAAAGTGGCTGAGATTCAAATCTTCCAAGAGTAACAGAATGACCGAAAGGAGCCCTCGTTCTCCCCACGGCTACTGTCCTGCAGCCATGAGTCAATACTGCATTTTCAAAAGCTTTGTTTCTTTTATGAATGTCTTAGCTTTTCTAGGCCAAAAAAAAAAATAAAAATTAAAAATTAGAGTCTAGAGTAAAATGGAACAGAAAACTCAGGACGTCATGTCTCAGCATCTATTCATAGAGACCTAATCAGTGCCGTTATTGAACACTGTGTTCTTTCTAAGTCCCATGCCCTGAGCAATGTATGCAAACACGAAACTCCTTACCACAGACCCGGAGAGGTAGAACAGGCTAACAGAACTTGTGCTCAAGAGCGCTACATATTCGCAACGTCAACTCAAACACAGAAGAGCGAACATTCCACAGAGATCTAACAGTGCATGGCTGCCAATAGCTGGATCTTTTATTACTAAATGTTCCCTTTCCCTCTTGTTCGTGGCATAGTTTTCAAATCACGTAGTGAAGGAGAAACGCGATGATATCTCTACATCCTGAGGTCAGACCCCAGCAGCCCGTCACTTAGCACTCGCCTGCCACGGACTATGTGTGTGACATTTTAAGAACTTCTTTAGTCTGGGGCTATGTTCCCTGGGGCTCCCATATAACAAAGGGTATCATGGGTGTTTTCCACATGTTCAGTTGGCATAAATCATTGTTATGAAAATGTAGAGGCTTTGTAAGGAATAGAATCTTAGGATTTGAGATGGCGCTTTTGAAATCTTCCACTCCAGGTGTGCCAGATCGATTTTCCTTCCCTGGCTAATTCCTATCAGGTGCTGTTGACTACCTGAAGCATCTACCAGTTACTTTTGTCATTGTGGTGACAAAAGACCTGAGAAAAACCAACTTAAGGGAGGAAGAGTTTGTTTTAGCTTGTAGTTTGAAGGTTCAAACCTGCATATCAGGGTAGGTGTGGTGACCAGAATGGCTTTAGATGGAACCGTGGAACGTGAGGCATCGGTCAGAAAGCAGAGAGAGGTACGTACTGATGCTCAACGCTTTCTCCTTGTTGCGGTTACCTCCTTAGTTCTGGGACAAAATATCTGACCAGGAGAAGCTTGTGCAAGGAAAGTTTACAGTTTCAAGGGGAAGTTTCATCATGTTGGGGAAAACCTGACAAAAGTAACAAAGTGCGTGTCACACCTCCATGACAAAGCAGTAGACAGAGTGAGCTCAAATGGATGCAGCAAGAGGTGGTGGACTATGACACCCCGAAGCCCACTTGCAGAGACACCCCTCCTCCGGCTAGCCTCTACCTCTTAAAGGCTTCGCCAGCTGGGAATTAAGTATAAGGCTTAATCAAAACACATGAGGCTATGGAGGGTATTTTTCATTCAAACTCCCACTCTCCTCTTTCCCCCTTTATTCAGTCCAGAATGCCAGATTATCCAGACACCAGATTAGAACGGTGCAGCCCACATTCCAGGTAGGTCTTCTGCCCTCGGTTAATCCATTCTAGAAACACCCTCCACACCTGGAAGAGTAGCCCTAGATGATTCTATAGCTAGGTAAGGTGACCATGAAGACTAACCATCACTAGTATGATGTTGAAAAAAATGTGCTCAGGTCAAATGTTAGCTTAGCAAGAAACAGTGCCAGGATTGGGGCTGAGTAGCTGATGTTTGGCACAAGAAAGACAGATACTTTCAATTTCTGCATCCAACCCTTTTTCATCTGCAGATAATAACTCTGAGCTCCAAAAGCACTGAATGATACTCACAAGGTTGTATACGTCAGAACTCTGTGAAGAGAACTTACGTCCACCTCCAGATGGTGAGACCGGTCTTCATTGTACAGCTGTAAGTAACATCAGACTTTCCTCTGTGACACAATCGGGAGCGTTGTTCCCTAAGGACGTGTTCAATTCACATCCACTTACAGGCTTTTCATGTTAGAGATTCTGGGACATGAGGCTTGTCCAAGCCCTGTTGACTTCTCTGTGAAATAGGGAGAATATGACCCAAAATGTCTAAATTCTGCTTGTTGAACTTAAACTTCCAAAGCGCTGAGTTCTTTGGAAAAAAATAGTTCAATGAAATGTAAATTTATTCTGAACGCAACATGCCAAATACAAGTAAGAAAATATTGTTGCATATATTTTATGCACATACATATAGAACATAAAATATTCTGCACTTAAATTGGGTGAGGAATTGGATAAAGTCTCAGAAAGTGACACTGAGCCTTTCTGAAGGAATAAGAACAAGGAGTTAAGATTTAATTCCTTGTGGTGACTGTTTTCCCTGTTGGGGAAAGACATTAAGAACTTCGAGTGGCAAGGACATCTATTTTTTATTGTGCCCATGAACAAGCACATCTTTCCAAACTGTCATTAGTCATCGCTTTTAAATCAGATGATATGAGTTTGAAAAGATATAAAGATTCATTAGACGCAGCTCTAAATATTGCAGGTAGAATTATTCTCACCCACTGCAGTCTACTGCAAACTGAGAGGCTAGACGAACAGTACCCTTGAAAATCACATTTCCAAAGAATCTGTCCCTGTTCAGATAACTTCAGAGACAGCAAGACATAATAAGCCCTGGGTGTTCACTAACCCAACCTATGGGGCTAGAGAAATGGCTTAGCAGTTAAGGTGTTTGCCTGTGAAGCCAAAGGATGCAGGTTCAATTCTCCAGGACCCTTGTAAGCCAGATGCATGAGGGGCACATGCATCTGGAGTTCCTTTCCATTGGTTAGAGGCTCTGGCGTGCCCATTCTGTGTCTGCCTCTCTCTCTCTCTCTCTCTCTCTCTCTCTCTCTCTCTCTCTCTGCTTGCAAATAAATAAATAAAAATTTAAACTTTAAAAAAAAAGAATGGCATCATGCAGCCCCATCCCCCACAGCCTATGTGCTCATAGTAGGCACTCAGTGCAGACAAACAGAGTGAATATTGAATCCACAATTCTCACTGAGAGGTGTCTCAGCTGTTAAAAAAAAAAGTCCTCTCTTCGGTCACCTTCTAGCATGCATTTCCCAGACAAAAGTACAACCCTCCCTTCTCCCCTATTGCTCACCTGACATGCCCTCGGCTGTTTCACCGTCCACTGACTTACCCCAAGGTAATGTTCAAGGAGAATGACTCAGCTCAGTATTATGTCTAGATTTTCCATGACCTTTTCTTCTTCATCACTTGTCTCATTGCCAGTCTCAGTGACTCAGCGCTTAGCTTAATGGAAGTAATGTTTATAGTGTATACAATACTCCTACAAAATGCATTTTTTCAAAATCCTCCATCACCACTACCTTATGTGATTGGCAAAGCCTTCTGAGGCCACCAGGATGTATCTGCAGAGTCTTAGGTCACAGGAAGGATAGAAAGACAGAAAGATTTGTCAGCCCAGGTCACATAGCCACACAGGTCTCAGCCCAGGTCACATAGCCACAGGTCTCAGCCCAGGTCTAGCCACACAGGTAACCTTCTCAGGTTCTTCTTCAGCTCCACTGACCTTGTTTCCATCCTCAGGGGAAAGAGTTCATGCCAGTAAGTCAGGTCCAGCTTAGCACAGAGGACTCTGACAAACTTGACCATGGTTTCCCAAAGTAGACGCTGGTGGGTTCTTAGTTCATAGAGTTGAAAGTAACCGTGAAAACATATTTTTTGTTATGAACCAAAGGGAAAAAAAAAACAGTCTGAACTCTTTAATCTTTTTGAAATAGTATCTCGTTAAAATATCATTAAATGGACATTCAGTTGGGAACTTGGGGGTGGGCAAAGTGGCATAAGAAGACAGTACCGTAGGAGCTTCTTGAAGTCTCAGTGAGGGTCTTAGCGACAACATCATGCTTAAAGTGGGTGGGGCTGCCACATTAATAATGGGAACATGACTCTTTTATGGCTTAGCATTTAAGGCGCTTGCCTGAGACGTCTAAGGACCCATGTTTGACTCTCCAGATCCCACGTAAGCCAGATGCACAAAAGTGAGGCAACTGCAAGGTCGCACATGCCCACTAGGTGGCACAAGTGTCTGGAGTTCTGGAGTGGTTGAGGCCCTGGCACACCAATTCTCTCTCTCATAGGCACTCTCTCTCTCTAAAAAAAAAAAAAAAAAAAAAAAAAAAAAAAAAAAAAAAACCTGTCATATGACATCTTTTCTTTTGAAATGAAACATAGAAATTACACTAAGAGTGGAAAGAGTTTACCCAGAAGAATGTGGTGGGTGAAATGATTCTTGGAGAAAAAGACGGCAGGTACACCAGAGGAAAAGACCGGGATTGGACACTGGATTACCATATGCATCTGTGGGAACGACATGGGTCAGAAAAATATGCATCCTTGTCTGGTTCTTTATTTGTGTTGTAATTGTTTCCTCCTGAATCCATTTCACGTGTGTTAGGGGAGTAACCTCAGACAGTTTACTATGAGCTAGCTATATGGCACCCGGGGGATTTCTCTGAGCCTCATCTTCTTGAGTGTGATGCCCAGGAGCACATTGTGGCGGTGTGGCTAAATGGCCCCGTTTGAGTAGGGCCCCCAAAGAGGTGCTTGGTGCAGAGTACTTGCTAGGGGATTTATTTCCTGAGTAGATCCACTCCCTGCTCTTCCTCAGACGAAACATATGCCTTTTCTAAAATGTCTTACTCCTCAAAGCCCAGATCTGGTGGAAAGAGACTTGTCATCTTTTCTTCAGTCTCCAGGCGTATGAGTTAGGGAAGGTGGGCGGAGGGTGCACATGCATACATGGATGGAGATACATGAGGGGGATAGAGGTACATAAAGAAAGTAAACTGAAGCATTGTTCTGGACCCACCCACGCCCGATGAGACATTACCATTTAATCCTGCTGAAACCAAAGCCTGAGTAATTGCAAATGAAGCTTGGACTTGAAAAGGTTTCCCTGCAGGGCCTGATTATTTACATATATTTATTTGTTTCTGAGTCATGAGACATCATAGGAAAAAGAAGCCATGGGTAAGAAAAATAACTTTAAACCCACTCAGATGTAAAATCGGGATCAAATAAAAGTTAGAAAGCATGTGGAGTCTCCTTACTCGAATGGTTCATTTTTCAAGCCTTCTTGTTATCACCATTTCAATAAATGCCTCCTCCTGTCACCCCCACACCTCTTGTCTTCGGCTGAAAGTATCTATGACCTCAACAATTACCATGTAGCAAGGAGGTAACTAAAACTGCTGTTTATATGGAACCTGGGAATGCTACAATTTCATCTAAGTGAACAGGAGTGGAGGCTGCAATGTGTAGGGTTCTCAGAAGAAAAAGCACGAGGGGAGGAGTCTTGGAGACGGAATGTCTTGAAGCAATGGGCCCATTCTCACATACCCGGAGCAGGGAGGTCTTGGGCACCAGCATCCTCACTGTGCTCAGACACTGTGAGTGTTTGCATCTGGGGTGAATTTCAAAGCGAATGCGTTGAAAGCATGCTCCCTAGTGCAGCAATATTCAAAGGTGGGGATTTGGGGAAAGTAATTGAATTATGAGAATTCCGATCTCATCAATGGATTAACCATTGGTGGTCCCACCATTTGGAGGTGGTAGAAACTTTACAGGTAAGGTTAGTTTAAGGATATAGGTCCCTAGGGGCATAACTTTGGAGGACAAATTTTGTCTTTGGTCCCTGGCTGTCCCCATTCCTGATCTCTGATAATATCTATCTATCTATCTATCTATCTATCTATCTATCTATCTATCATCTATCTATCTATCATCTATCTACCTACCTATCTCTCTCTATTTCTCTATCTCTCTATCATCTATCTGTCTATCTATCATCTATCTATCTATCTATCTATCTATCTATCTATCTATCTATCATCTATCTAATAACCTCTCTCTGTCTTTCCCTCCCTCCCTCCCTCCCTTTTTCTCTTCTCCCTTTGCTCCCAGCTGGCAGGGCTGAGCAGCTCTGCCTGCCCCCCCGTGTGCTCCTATCACGATGAATCTCCCTCATCCCAGGTCAGGAGAAGTAGACCCGGGTGCCTGTGGTCAAGGACTGAATCCTCCAAAACTGAAAAACTGGGGCCCCAAACCAGTCTCTCCTCCTTAAGGTTGATTTTTTTCCTCAAGAATTCACAGTGGTAGAAAGCTGGCCAGTACAGGGCGCATTGTGTAAGAAAGCAGCAGACACTTAAGCAGAACAGGCCTCTGTCTAGACTGCCTTGGGATGGGCAACCGTAACCTCCAAGATTCAGAAAACCTGTTGATGGAAGTGAGTCAGTTCTTCCCAGCCATATCCTGGAAAATAAAGTTTCATGATGGAACTTTTGAAGGTTCAGAACTCATTTTAACCATAAAGCATTTTGTACCTGCCTCCCTCAACAAGCTATTGTAATGAGAACTGACATTTTCAGAAGGCTCATCATGTAACAGACCCTACTTAAGTGTTTGCTGGGGTGTTGATTTCATTAATGTTCATTTCATCCACACAAGGTAAATGACACCATGTCATTTCACAGATGAAAAACCCAAGGCGCAGGCAAGTAAGTTCCCCAAAGTCACGTGACCAGCAAGGGGGAGCTGGGTATGAGTCCAGACAGGCCCCGGGCCTTCCTCCCATAGCTCATAGGGGTGCTTTGTCTCACAAGTGAGTCACACGAGGACAAGGAGTAGAACAAGAGACTTTAAATTAATCTCATACAATACACAAATAGCATGCCTACTGCATTAGCTACTCACAACTCTTGAGGAAACTTGGGAGTACGAAACTTCTTTTTTAATATTTTATTTTTATTTACTTGAGCAAGAGAGAGAGAGAGAGAGGAAGAAAGAAAGTCAAAGAAAGAAAGAAAGAAAGAAAGAAAGAAAGAAAGAAAGAAAGAAAGAAAGAAAGAAAGAAAGAGAGAGAGAATGGGCACGCCATGGCCTCCAGCCATTGCAAATGAACTCCAGATGGATGCTCCACCTTGTGCATCTGGCTTACATGGATCCTGGAGAATTGAGCCAGGGTCCTTTGGCTTTTCAGGCAAGTGCCTTAACTGCTAAGCCATCTCTCCAGCCCCCAAACTTCTTTTCATGCAGATCATTACCCTGGTAATGGATGGCCAGGCTCCCTTCACTAAGTGCCCATAGTCTGCAAGCTTTACTATCTCAAGGCCTTATCTACTCTCTTCGGCTTTAGCTGTGCCCTCCTGTATCCCTGAAGCCTTCATGCCTCCATCTGATTTTGTTCATAAAAGGTGTCCAGTAAATATTTTTTCAAATAAGTGAATGAAACACATTTCTGTATTTAGCTCCTCACTCCTTGCAGCAAGGGTATTTCTCAGTAAAACGATCTGGAAAGACCAGCTCAGACCCTGAGGTGGATGCTAATTTTGGGTATTTTGAAAGAGTGTTATCAAGAGATGAGGGCTGTAAGTGACCATTTCCTGAAGGGACCAAATATAAAAACTTAAAGCACAGGAGCAATCCCAGAAGTTTTTCTTTTCTTTTTCACGGAATCTGGCTTTAGTAGTTTTTGGAGGTTGGCAAGAGATACCATGGCCAGCGGGAAGGACTGGGCAGCATCAGCAGACACTTAAGTAAAGATGGCAAGGTTTGGGGCTGGTTCTGGCCCAAAGCTGCTGCTTAGCGTGACTTTCACATGAAACCTGATACCAAGTACGAAGCACTTCCCTCCAGTCCTGGAGGAGCATATGAACTGACAGAAAGATAATCCAGATGGATGCAGGGGTGTGGTCAAGCCATCTGGCTGTCAAACCCAAATGATTGTATAATAGCGGTTGGCTTTCTCAGGTCAGATCCTAGCCAACACACAGGGACTTTGTCCTCCCAGGGGTATGGCCTTGACAGGGATGCGTTGGTATTTCTTGGAAAAAAAACAACAGCAACAAAAAGACACAGCGCCATCCCAAGCTTGGCCCTGTACATATGAAATTGGGCATTGGTGTGCAACAGTGGTCTGGAGACGTTGGTACCTGGAGCGTTCAGTGCTGCCTGCTGTTCATGGCTCTTGCATCTACCACAGAGGAGCTTTGGGGCAGTGCCCGCTGATGCCAAAGACTAGCTGAGAAGTCCAAGGGATTACTCAGCCTAAACCCAGCATAGGATAAGTCAAACGTGAATGGAAATTGAATGTATATCACTAATTTTGAGAAAAGGTTGGTTCTAAACTGGATTGCATATGGTAAGCGCGTTTTCTTGTGCCTTTTCATAAAAGTACCCGAGGCCCAAACTCTCAGCCCATCACGTGGGGCATAGAGGGAGAAGACAGGATAGTCTCAAACTGGTTTTTCATTAAGGTAAGACTACATGAGAAAATTGTGCTCAACCATCCTGAGGCAAACAACATGCTCGTCCCTTTGTGATGTGATGTCCCACCACCCACTGGGTAAGGAGGTTTTCCTTACAAACCAGATCCTGATGGATGCCCACACCATCAACTGAGCAGAGCAGCCAGGCACGTGCAAGCTACAAGTTCAAAGCCTTAAATGTCCCCAGAAGGAAACACATACAGACAGCCAGGTTCAGCACGTGTCAGATATACATATAGACTTTTTGTTTGTTGGATAGCAGCAATAAATCAAAAGCAGATACTTTGGCCATAAGAGAGGAAGTTTCAGGGGATGGGTGATGGCGGGGGGGGGGGGGAGGCGCACAGAGTCGCCGGCGGCAGAATTACACTGGGTTCCCTTGTTGCTAATTAGGGTGAATAAAAGAGACGGTGAGATACGAAGTTTGGGATTTTGAATGGTGAGAGTCACTTGATGAGAGGAAACGTGTTTTTTCCAGTGCTTTGGAAAATCACTTGATGCAGAGTCTGGTTCATTATTTATGCCTGGAAATTTTCACCAAGCAAGAACCAAAGGAGATTTCTGAAGACAGCATATTCCAGAAAGTCAGGGTGAAGGAGACTTAAGAGTCCTAGCTGGAAGAAGGACTGAATTTAACGCCCTATAAAGAATGTGTCTTTTGGCCCAGCCTGTGTAAAAAGATGTTTTTCCCTTTGCCTATGTGATAAAATGCACCCCACTGAGCAATGCCGCGCGCACAGTTAGCTGAGGCTGGTGTAATGCCCAGATGGTTCACTCGATCATCAACCATTTCATTTAGATATTCTGGTGCTAGCTTCTCTTTCTTGGCAAAAATTCACGATTCCCTTCTATTTAGAAAAGAAATCAACTGCTAGGCTCATAGAAGGCTGGAACAATTAGAAGAAGGAACAAAAAAGGGCTGGGGAGTCCTTGAAGTCCCTGGCACACAAGCATGAGGACTTGAGTTCGGATTCTAAGCACCCACATAAAAGTCAGGGTGTGCCTATAGCCCCAGCACCAGCAAGGCAGAAACAGGAGGAACCCCAGGACCCGAGAGCCTGCTAGTCTAACCAAATCCAGGGCCAGTGAGAGCCCTGTCTCAAAACACAACCAAACTAAACAAACAAAAGTGTAACGATCTATTGAGGAAGACACCAGAGGTCAACTTCTGGCCTACACATGCATGCACACCCATGTACCCATTCATGTAAACATTCACACATACCACAAACATATAAATACAACAAAAAGAAGGAGCAAGACAGAAGAAAACAAATACAACACACCACATACCAGATATTAATCTTCAGTGGGATTCTTAGTGTTGGAACAGCCTTTTCTCTAAAACTTTCCAACAAGGAATGAAATGGGAGTTATTTTAATCTTAACTCTATTTAGGGACTGGAGCATTCCAGAGAGGAGGGTTTTGCTGAACATTTTAAACAATTGATTCCAGATGGATTCTCTCTGTATCATTTTCAGAATTGTTCCCCCCCCCCCAGTGTTCTAAAGATAGATTGCACGTACTCACCAAAGATTGAAGGATCTGAAATGTCAAGCATCTCAGAAAGCAAATCTTGTTGCGTTTCAGTCTCATTTGGGAAAATGGTTTTAATTCTTGCATTAAAAAAATTGTTTGGTATATGTTTGTGTGTGCTTTCTTTTGGCGTATGTTTGTGTGTGTTTTCATGAGGCATCTGAGATGTGAACCCTGGCAGGAGAGGGACTGCAAGATGGATGGTCAATTGGCCACATCTCTTCTCAGGCACATATTTTGCACCTGGCTTTTATTTTGGACTCGTTTTAGAAAAGACTAGAATGTGAAGAATGTATGGGACATGGCAGAGAGATAGAAAGAGAGGAGGAGACAGAGAAAGAGGCAGTGAGAAAGTTTTGTCATGAAATCCCACATAAAACCACCCAAATTGTACTACACAAGGCTTGCTTCCTCCACGTGGTCTCTGTCTAGTAATCTGTATGCACTGACTATCAAGAGCATTGGAGGAGCTCAAACACATTAGTTATCACCTCCCAGCTTGACTGTGCATCAATGCTACAAACACTTTACATCTTTGAATATATATATCTCATGATATATATATTTCACATATATATCGTGAACTAGTGGCTTGCAAGGTGGCTAAATGCCAAAGAAGCATGCTCCTTTTCGGGGCAGATGTCTGACATAACAAGAACCTCCTGGGAAAAGCTGATTGAATAGAGGTACACAAAGTAGGAAGAAATGGTGGCAAGAGAGCTCTAAGGAGGACCCAAGAACACAGAGAGAAACAACTTGGAAAATGTTGGGCACTGAGAATAATAAATTTACTCCAGTAGGGTCCCAGCTGGAGCTGTTGAAAGAAAGGAAAGGCAGGTACTAGAGTACCTGACCCAGTGATGCTCTAGAGAGCCTGCAATTCCTCCCTGTAGAGAAGTTGGTTTCTTGGCCCTACCGATAATCTCAAGTGATCCTTCTGTATGTGGGGGAATGGGCAGGTGTACGCATGTGTATATACCATTATGTGCTCACAGGAACACAGAAGCCAGAGATAAACATCAGGTTTCCTTCCTTCCTCTATCAGTCATCCACATATTTTCATCAGAAGAGTCTCTGTCTCTCTCTCAACACAGAGCTATGGTTTTCAAGAGTCTCAGTGATTCTCCACTCTCTCCTCCACCCAGGCCTGGGGTTACAGACATATGTGGCCATGCCCATAAGTTTATTTATTTGGGTCAAACTCAATTGGTCTCAGGCCCTCATGCTTGTGCAAACTCTCTTACTCACTAAACCATCTTTCCAGCCCCAGGTGATTCTTTTAAATCCCTACCACCTAAGGTGTCACCTCCCCCCATGTAGCACAAAGTCATCATAATTACAACAATAAAATGCTTGCTACATAGTACATACAAAAGAAAATAAGCTGCGCAATCAGAGAGGACACAGATGCCTTCACTCACAATCTTGAATGAGTTCCAACGGACACTGGTGCCCACTTCACAGCAATGGGAATGAACTTGACAGCAGCTCCTCCTGTCCACAGGCAAGACACTCCATTTTATACCATGAGGAATAAAGAAGAGCCACCTTGCTGAACTCCTCCAAATTACAACTTGTGAGGGAAAAAAAGGCTACTTATTTATTTATTTTATTAATAACAATCATTGTTATTATTATTTTTTAATTTTTATTTATTTATTTTTAATTTGAGAGAGACACAGAGAGAATGGGTGCACCAGGGCCTCTCAAGCGCTGTGAAGGAACTCCAGACAAGTGCACCCCCTTGTGTGCATGTGTGACATTGCACGCTTGCGTCACTTTTGTGTCTGGCTAAATGTGGGACCTGGAGATTTGAACAGGTGTTCTTAGACTTTGCAGGCAGGCACCTTAAACACTAAGCCATCTCTCCAGCCCTAATTTTTATTTCTTGTTATTTATTTGAGGTAGAGAGTAGCATATATATATATATATATATATATATATATATATATATATATATGGAGAGAGAGAGAGAATGAGAGAAAATGGGTGTGCTGAGGCTTCTAGTCACTGCAAATGAACTCCACATGCATGCGCCACCTTGTGCATCTAGCTTATGTGAGTTCTGGGGAATAGAGCCTAGGTCCTTAGGCTTTGCAAGGAAGTGCCTTAACCACTAAGCCATCTCCCCAGCCTTATTATGATTACTATGATTATGTTAAACCACTAAGTCCATGGCTTTCTGCTTGCTGACTGCAGACGCAATGTGAGCAGCTGTGTCAGGCTCCTGCTGCTGTCTCTTCCTTGCCATGAGGCTCTGTAACCTCCAACGGTAAGCCACAATAAACCCATCCTTCCTTAAGTTACTTCTGGCCAGGTACTTTGTCACACCAACAAGAAAGTAACTAATAGGAAAGGTTTCAGTCATAGGTGTGCAATTGGCAGCCCTTAGCCCACTCTTCATTCACTCAGCTACTATGGGTCAGCCCGGAGTGGTAAGGCTGGTTATGCTAGAGGATGATTAACAGCAGGAGATCAGGAAAGGAGCCCGCAGAAGAGTGCCACGGAAGCTCAGGGGGCCAACTTGAACCATCTGAGTGGAAGATGGGCTCTAAAAGGGCTCTAAGTTGGCATGAAGTTTTTGCCTCCAGTTTCCTTGTGACTAGGATACTAGGATGCTAGGACAGCATCTTGTCAGTGAGGCACTCAGGACTGGGGTACCTCTTCTGGAGCATAGGGACAGAACATTCCCAGTTGGTGCTTCCCTGTCATCTCTCTCCTTCTCCATCTCCCACCTCATCAAACAGTCTTCGTCCCTAATGTGGGAAGGTAACTCAGTATAGACTTTGTAAAACAGCATAAAGGGTTCTCCAAAAAAAAAAAAAAAAAAAAGTAAACATAGAACTATCACTTGGTCTAGGCGTACTCCTAATGGGTATATATCCAAATGAAATCAGTGTATCAGAGATGCCGACACTCCATTGTTCAATGAAGTTCTGTTCAGAATAACCAGAATATGGAAATAATCAATGTATCCACTGGCAGAAAAATGCATAAAGAAAACATGGTACATATATACAACTGAATAGTACTGATCCTTAAGAAAGAGTGGAATGCCTTGGCAGCATGCATGAAATACTTGAGAACATCGTGTTTAAGTAAAATGAGCCAGATACAGCAAAACAAATACTGTACATTCTCATTCACACGTGGAAGCTTGAAACATTGATCTCGCAGAAGTCGCAAGTCGCAAGGTCATCACTGTATGATCCAAAGGGTAAGGGTTGAGGGCGGAGAGGAGGTTGGACAGCAATTACCAACACACAGTTAGCTGTGAAGAGTAAGCTCTAGTGTTCTATAGCACAATAGGGTGACAATTTTGACAACAGTTTAAAGAGGGAACATTGAAGGTTTTCAACAAGAAGTAATGCTATGTTTAAGGAAATGTAAATGCTAACTATTCTGAATTGATTACTAAACATTGTATACAGGTATCAAATCATCACCCTGTACCTCATGGACTTGCAGAATGATTATTTCATAAAAATAATCATAGAATTTTCCATGTTCGTTCTTGGGTACTGCTGCAGGTTAAGATTGTCAGGCTGCACTGAGGCCATAAAGCTGGGATAAGAGCCAGACTTTTGGCACACCTCTGAGCTCAGCTAGAATTGACTCTAAGTGGCTCGAAAGATTAGGCAGGATGGATGAGAATTAGATTTGGCTCAGTGACCGCGGGCACAAAGCAGACATCAGACGTTTGAGAATGGAACCTTGAACACTGTACCAGTCTTTTATCCCGATGGTGACATGTCTACTGACATTGATAAACAGCTATGTCTCTCCCCTATAGCCCTGCCGCCTCCGTGACCTACATTCTAGCAGTGATAATTTTTTAAAAAGTGAAAATGATTGGAGCTAATGGTTGCTTTGCTATTCTCTATGTATTTAGGGGATATGTTTAGGAAGAACTGTGCACCTTGATGATCAGAGTAGCCTCTGAGGACTTCCACAACATCCTATGTTGAGCATCTGAGAGAGTGCACTGTTATTCAGATTTCTCTCCCCTGTGCATATTGCAGACAAAAACCCACCAAGTTTTAGTGCTATATTTCCAAGCATATTTACTGCTATGTCCAGAAGACCATTCATTACCCATGGAAGAAATATCTGTAGTTATTTTGACCTTTAATATTGATTTAGTCCTCATATATAAAAGTTGAGTCATAAAATCCTACAGAAAATATTTTTCTGTCATTTTGATTGAGTTTAGTTCTACCAGCAGTAGAAAAGGGCCAATCTAAGTTATATTCAAGAATATTTTAGGGAAATGGGAAGAGCAAGAGAACATTGTCAAACCATACATTTGTCTGTAAATTTAATTGACTTTAATTTGGAAGGGGCTAATGCAAATTCTTCAGAAGCACGAGGGTCTGATGATTTCCAGTGAAGCAGATGTTATTGGAGTAAAATAAAAATCCAATTGGAATTCCATTCCTTTAATACTTCCAGATCTGGGCAAGCAACAAAGATTAAACTTGTCAAGAATAGATTCTGTTCTTCCCTCTGGACATTCAGACATTTTAAACTTCCCCTGTCCCAGAGGAAATCCCTCTTTCCCTAAAGTAATGATGGATTTTTCTGAGCATAGAGGCTTATAAAACATCATAGAATGTTCCTTCTATCTTGAAAGATTTTAAGAAGGTTTTACAAGTTTGGGGAAGAAGGAAGTAAAATGGGGAAAGATAAATTACCAAACTACTAATCAATATCATTTGTTCAAACATAAATGTCCAGAAGAGGCTAAAGAGCAAAACGTAACATTTCCTGTCCCCATCTCCAAGGCTGCTCACAATTTTTCTGTTGTGGAGAATATTTACTTTTATTTTGGGTCAATTATCATTACTATTAATACCATTATGTACCCTGAGGAGAATCACTCTAGATATTTGAAGGGATGGGAAATCAGTGATTTGGTACGCAGAAGAACTTCCCTTTAAATATATCCAAATTCTAACTCTGAAACCTGCACTACTATATATGGCAAAGAGGTGTTATACAGTAATATTTTTCAGACAAAAAAAAAAGTAGGACTCAATTATATGCCCCTTGGGCGTCATCCTCAGCATAACAGTTTGAAAAGGTAGTGTGCAAACACGAACTTCAAGAAAGTCAGTGTGGCACAATGACACTAAGTCTCTCTACAGGACATAGAGAGACTTAAATGATGGCTATCAGGAGATAATTATCCTTCATGTTTATGCATTAAAACAGTCCTTCAAAGCACATGAAACAGAGACTTCCAAGACAAAAAGAGATATACAAAAATACCAAAGTAATTGGGAAAACATATAGATTAAAATGTGCAAGCATAGCATGGTGGCACACGCCTTTAATCCCAGCACTTGGGAAGCAGAGGTAGAAGAATCGCTATGAGTTCAAGGCCAGCCTGAGACTGAGACTACGTAGTGAATTCCAGGTCAGCCTGGACTAGAGTGAGACCCTACCTTGAAAAAAAAAAAAAAAAAGCAAGCATGTGGACATTTTAAAAATACATTTTATTTATTTATTTATTTATTTATTTATTTATTTATTTATTTATGAGAGCAAGACAGAAAGAGGCAGAGAGAGAAAGCGGAAGAGAGAGAGAGAGAATGGGTGCACCAGGGCCCCCAGCTACTGCAAACGAACTCCAGATGCATACGCCACCTTGTGCATCTGGCTTACGTGGGTCCTGGAGAATAGAACCGAGATCCTTTGGCTTTGCAGGCAAACGCCTTAACCATGAGGCCATCTCTCCTGCCCAAGCACATCGATTTTTGAAAAATATTGACAAACTATAGTAAATGAAGTTTGTACAACAATGCATCCAACAATGCTAGACTGTCTTTTCCAGAACCCATGAACCTTCCACTAAACATGGTCACCAGTTAATTGTCCCTCCTCGCATTCCGTGGTTGAGTCTCTTTTCTCTCTGCTTTAATCAGAGCTCAGCATGGCTTTGAGCAGTAGAATATGGCAGAATTGATGTTATCTGCTTATGATTAAAGCCTCAACTCTCCAAGGGCATGTCCCTTGTCCCCACCGTTTGGAATGCTGCTCCCACTCTGCCTATGACCTTTGTGACATGTGTACAGAGACACCGTCATCTAGGGACAAAGAATGAGAATGCCACTTGGCTGGCCCTGGCAGGGCTGAAACCTGTGTCAGACCCAGTCTTGTCCAAAATGGCTGCAAACAATTCCTCAGCAACAACTTCCTGCTTCATCTCCAAGTTTTCCCAGGCTTCACACACTGTGGGCTGGCCCTTCCTGAGTCCCCTCTCGAGCCCAACAACCAATCAGGTCCCTTCCTTACACACCTGCGTCTGATGATGAGCATCACCATAATTAGATGTTTGTTTGATGTGTTTAAATCTCCTCAACCAGTACTTGGATCTCCGTTTTGGGCTCTTGGCCCCTGAGTCTCCTGGACCTTCCTTCTTGGCCCCCTTTTTCTTAAGATCTTGGCTCTCTCACGGTGTGAAGTTAATGTGCGCCTCCCAGCCTTCATGGGAAGGAGGAGAATTTCTTTTTCTTGGGTGTTTTCCTGCTTGTTTTTTCTGGGTGCTTTGTTTTGGGTGCTTTCTTGCTTGGTTACATGTATAATCTCTTTCTAAACTCTGAGAACCTCACTATTTATCAGTCTTTTGGGCTCAGGCCTTCATGCGTGTGTGTGCGTGTGTGAGTGTGTGTGTGTTTTTCTTCCTTGAAGATGTGAGGGGAGACTTTCTCCATCTCCCTTCTCCTTTCCCAGCCTGGCTGGGAAGAGGGAGAATTTCTTTTGGATTGGGTTTTCCTGCTAGCCTTCCCTTTGGATTCTAACTCTTCCTACAAGAAATCTATGAGTCTGCATTTTCAATTCTTTGTTAACTTTGACGAAGACCTAAAGTTGAGGTCTGCTGGCCTTGGATCTCCTGTATCTTTGTAGAATCTAATCCCACCTGGACTTCCAAAACGTCACGTCAGGCTGGAGAGATGGCTTAGCAGTTAAATGCTTGCCTGTGAAGCCTAAGGACCCCTGTTCAAGACTTGATTCCCCAGGATCCACATAAGACAGATGCACAAGTATCTGGCTCATGTATCTGGAGTTCATTTGCAGTGGCTGGAGGCCCTGGTGCACCCATTCTCTCTCTCTCTTTCTCTCTCTGTCACACTTAAATAAATAAATAAAATATTTTTTAAAAAGTCACATCAATGCCCTCTAGTTGAATATAACCTCAGGAGTGAGATCAAGGGAAATTAGGAGAGGAATCATCCATGCCCTTTACAGAATTGTGAAACACAATTCTGTCCCTAAACCACCAAACTTTGCAGTGACTTGTTAAGAAGCAATCGATACACTGATACACTAACAGAGTCCTAGTCATAAAACCATCTTGATGAAAGTAAGTGCATTTAAGTCACACAAGGTTTCTGGCCACAGTGAATTATGTTTTAAAGCAATCGCAAAATATATTCAGGGAGAGTGCACAATTTCCTTATAAATAAAAAATATAATGGGGTCTGGAGAGATGGCTCAGCAGTTAAGCTGCTTGCCTGAAAAGCTAAGGACCCAGGTTTGATTCCCCATTACATGTAAAGCCAGATGCACAAGGTGGTACACGCATCTGGAGTTTGTTTGCAGTAGAGACCCTGGTACACCCACTATCTCTCTCACTCACTGGCCTTTTTTCTCTCTCTTCAATACATACATACATATATGTGTGTGTGTGTGTGTGTGTGTGTGTGTGTAAGCCAAAGAAGAAATCACACAAGAATTTGGGCTGGAAAGATGGCTTAGTGTTAAGGCGTTTGTGTGCAAAGCCAAAGAAACCAGTTCAATTCCCCAGGACCCACGTTAGCCAGATGTACTAGGGGGCGCATGTGTCTGGAGTTCCTTTGCAGTGGCTGGAAGCCCTGGCATGCCCATTCTCCCCTCACTCTTTCTCTGTCAAATAAATAAATAAATAAAAATAAGAAGAAACCACAAAAGAATTCATCAAGTATTTTTAATAGGGGTATAGATAAAGTAATACATCCAAAAATACAGGAAACATTTAAAAAAGGGCTTAGGAATCTACAATTTTAGGCGAGTACATTAAAAAACCATTAAGATTTTTAAATCCATGATCTAAGCTTCCACCTCTAAAAAGCTGCATATAAAATATAATTTTTCAAAGCTCAAGTTTAGTAAAAGAAAGGAAATAGTGCAATCATTATCTGTGGATAAAGACCTGATCATGTATGTGGAAAATGAATGGCTCAATACCAATAAAGCCAGTAAGAACAATGAGTACATTAAGCAAGATCTCAAAATAAAAATTCAATATGGAAAAATCAATATATTTCTATTCACTAGCAACAAGCAATTACAAAAATAATATACCACTTATGAAAACATAAAAATGTAAATACTTAGAAGTAATTTTTTCAAAATGTGGAAAGCCTTATACTTAAAGCCAAAAAGTGTGGTTAAGACATATTAATGAAATCCTGAACATTTTTATATATTAAGGGATTTTATCTTGTTATAATATCCAAACTTCATTTATAACTTCAATATAATGTCAAATATTTACTTTTTTATTTATTATTTTTGAGGCAAACCCAACAGACTGTCCTTTTTTGTATGCAAGAGAGTGAGAGAGAAGGAGAGAGAGAGAATTGGCTTGCCAGGGCCTCCAGCCACTGCAGTCGAACTCCAGACCCATGTACCACCTGTGTCCATGTGCGACCTTGCACACTTGCATCACCTCGTGCATCTGGCTTACATGGGATCTGGAAAGTCAAACATGGGTCTTTAGGCTTTGCAGTCAAGTGCCTTAACCACTAAGTCATAGCTCCAGCCCAAATATTGATTTTTAATGGCAATTTAATTCTAAATATCTATGAAAATGCAGAGACTCTAGAGTAACTAGATGTATTTTGATGAAAAGAGAGAGAATAAGAAGGAGAGGAAGAGGGCCTACTTACATGAAAAGGTCAAGAGACTTATATACCTATAAGTAGAGTTGCTGTTTGTAGTTTAATGTCCTTAATTAAAGGCAAGGAACGAAGCCTTGGAAATTTTTTTCTTACATAGGCACAATTGGATTTGTATCTGGAACAGGGTTGAAAAGTATCATGACTCATTGATAAAATAGAAACGATTTGTGTCCAAACCATGTTTAGCGCAAAGCCAGAACTTGATCATGTTAGTTATTACTTTATTAAATCAAGCATTCTGAAAGTCTTCAAATATCACTGCATTTCATGATCACCATGGAAAAACTGCGTTTTAGGTGGAGAATCTTGAATTAAATTCTAATATGGCACCTTCTTGAAATGTCCCATGCAAAAAAAAATTTTCAAACTACGTACTTAAAATAATTGTAAAATTACATAACCAGTAACAAAACTAAAAGCAAGAGGAATCCAGATTCCATTCACAGGAGGTCTCTCTCATCTCATCATTTCATGTCATCCTTTGACTGTTAACTCAGAAGGTGGTCCCTGGAAGCTGTCTGTCATGAAGGCACCCCTGAGAAATGGAAGCGGACTGTTCAGTGACAGATGAGCCCCTCCCCTCCTTCAGGGTGAGTGGGTCAGCACTTTGCAGCGTGGATGAGAATGTGAAAAACAGCACACTCAGCATGTTATTTTTTAAAATTAAAATTTACCAAGTACAGTTATGGTACACAGCAACATAAGACAACTATATCTAGAAAAACGGTTGCTCCGCCAGACCATATTCATCATCGCATCTAGCTCCTTAGCCAGCCTCCCCTTCCATGGCAAGAGAAGTTGTCATCTACACAGGGAGTAAAAAAGCTGAACACACTGCAATACTGGTAGCTAAGTCCTCCCTGCTTCTTAGTATACCTCCCCACCTTATGCGTCAACATGCCCACCCCTTCCTCACCTCCACTTTAACCTTGTTAAGCCATTTTACTCTCTCTGGATTTTATTATTTTACATTCTGTCCCACTTGTGAGATCATGTGTTTTGTTCTTTTGTTTTGTTTTGTTTTGTTGTGTTTTGTTTTCTGGGTCTGGCTTGTTTCACACACTAAAGCGTCCTTGATTCCACCTATCCTGTGGCAGAGCACTTTGTCTTCTGAGTTGCCCTGACAGCTTCCAGTCCCGGAGCTGAGGGCAGAGCAGTGTTTTCCTTTCCTGAATCTTCGTTGATGCACAGTTAGCGAGCTAGATTCTGTACGCTTCTGAGATTTGCCCAAAGATACCTTGGTACTCCAATGTAATAAGGACATCTCTGAAGATGTATCTGGGTGGCACCCATGCCATTCTGGCACCCAATCTTGGAAGGCACAGCCAAAGCAAAAGCTTAAACCCTCAGAGCAACAGAAGAGCACAGAGTGGAGACCACACCTGTGCGAGGCAGAGACCCTACAGAAATATCACAATTCTGAAACTCAGCAAGCACGTAACAAAGAATCTGGCAGATGTGATTAGAGATTCTGAGATTGCAGAGATTGTGCCAGATTGTCTGAATGGACCAAACGTAATCACAAGGGACTTTATAATATGGGAACCAAAAAAAAAAAAAAAAAAACCCCACTTCCTGTCATGAGTTTCACTTGGGGAAGATGCCAGGTGGAATGGAGTCTGACAAGTAGGCTTGGGCTTACAATCAAACAAGGGGCTGATGGGAAAGCAGCAACCAGAAGTGGGTCCTTGTGGGACTTCTGCAAGCACAACAACTTCATTCTCAGCAATCTCAGTGGGATCTCAACAGAGGGCGCCTGAGTAAAAGAATGGCATGATTTCATTTGCATTCTGAAATGATGCCAGTACCATTCAACAGAGCCAGGGATATGGGAAGAAAGTGGATACTGTAGTTTCCTAGAGCTGTGTTAAGCTACTACTCAGATCTGCGTGGCTGGAAATAACAGAAATTCAGGGCTGGAGAGATGGCTTAGTAGTTAAGGTGTTTGCCTGCAAAGCCTAATGACCCGTGTTTGATTCTCCAGTACCCACGTAAAGCCACATGCACACAGTGGCACATACATCTAGAGCTCATTTGCAGTGGCTAGAGGCCCTGGTGCACCCATTCTCTCCCTCTCTCTTTCTTTTTCTCCCTCTCTGTGTCTCTCTTCTAGCACTCGCTGCTTGCAAATAAATTAAAAAGATTTAAAAAATAATAGAAATTCATTGTCTCATTCAGAAATCCAAAATTAAGGTGCCAGCAGGACCAAGTTTTCTCCGAAGGCTCTAGGAAAGCACCCTTCCTGTCTCCCCTCTTCCTGGCTTCTGTTGGCTGCCAGCAGTTCTGCTGTTACTCAGCCAGCAGGTATGTCACCCCAGCCTGTGTCCCGGTTATCCCATTTGGCCTTCCTTGTGTATCTGTGTCATTTGTTTCTATGTGACCCAATAAAGACATCCTTTCGATCCACACTGGCCTCATCTGAACTAATTAGATTTGCAAAATCTTGCTCCCAGCCATCACGAGGTCCTGGGTGGTCATTTGTGTTCAGGGTCACAGTTCAAGTCAGTATAACTGGCCTTAGGGAGCGATTGCCATAGTTCCTGGAGAGGCCAATAAGTGAAAGGTCTAGACTTGGGGAAAATATTAAAGTATAGATTGAGTGGGTTAAATGGGGATATGAATAAAATGGAGTATTGAGGATGACACAAAACTACAAGGAAGTAACTGCAAGATTTTGGTGTCTATTGTGGAGGCTGCAGGGTTTTCAAGGAGAAACAAAGATTTCTAGTTTTTCTGGAATGGGTTTGAGATGCCTCATGTCCTATTTCCAAAGAGAACAGGACCCTCCAGGCCACCGCGTCCCCATTTCCTCTTGCCAAAGCTGTATACTTATTTGCAATTGCTCCTGTCCTCGCTTTCCATCTGTCCTGCCAACACTGACGCACAAGTTCTGGGCAGTGAGAACCCAGCCCCTGTGCCCTCTGCAGGAAGTGTACGTAAAGTGCAATGCCCTTCCTTGTTGTTGAGTCGTGGTTTCTCATAGACCCACCCAATACCCCAGCTTCTTTCCAACACCATGTACGCACACCTAAAGAGCTCACATCTGAGAACTGGAGAGATGGCACAGCGGTTAAGGCGTTTGCCTGCAAAGCCAAAGGACCCAGGTTTGATTCCCCAGGACCCATATAAGCTAGGTACATAAGGTGGTGCATGCGTCTGGAGTTTGTTTGCAGTGGCTGGAGGCCCTGGTGCGTCCATTCTCTCTCTCTCAAGTAATGAGCAAGGGAAAAAAAGAAAAGAAAAAGATCTCACATCTAGACAAGCAAACAATAGGAATTTAAAAGGACAAAGTAGTGCAGGTAAACCCCGCACTGAGAAATCAGCAACTTTCTAGTGTCCATTGCCGTACACTGTTAGAGCAGGGTTTCTCCCACCTGAAATGTCACTGGAGCTGCTACTGTCCAGAGCACCAAGACTCTCCTTGCTGCTAAATACAACCACTGTTTCAGAGGCCTTACTCTCTTACTTTCAGCTACGTTTGCTGCTTTTGAGATATTCTCTTTGGAAGCAGTCTTTCCCCTTGTCCTCTAAATATTTACATTTAATACCTTGCTCTCCCTTTCCCTCTTTCTCTCTGTTTTCCTCTACCCTTCTTCCCCTCCCTCTTCCCGCATTATGCAACTTCATCCTGCCCTGAAGGTCTTGTCTCTAGGTTGGCACAGAGCCATCCTGGCTAGCTCTCATTTCTCCGTGCTCTCCCTCCACCTCTTCAAAGTCTGGTCACTTTTCCTGAACACTCTCCGTCCACCTCATCAGACAACCCCTGCTTTCCTCACTCTGGGAAGTTGCCTCCTACAGGGATGTGACCTCAGAATCATTTGTCTTTGTAGCAGTTACTTTTTCATTGCTGGGGGCAAAAATACCAGACCAAAAGAAGCATATCGAAGAAAGAGGGTTTCATTTGGCTTGCCTGTTCCAGGGTGGGGTAGGATCAATCAAGGTGGAAAAGACACGGCAGTCTAGAGCAAGAAGCCTGCATCACATTGTCTCATGGATAGACAGGAAATAGGAAACATGAGGCTGGGCTATTGCATCTTGAGGCATGCTCCCCAGTGATCTACTTCCTTCAGAAAAGCCCCACAGCCTCCCAAACAGCACCATCAATTACATGCTCATATATATGGGGGCTTTTACTTTCAAACTACCATAGTCTTCGCTCTGTGATGTTTCCTTGAATTCTCACTTCTGTCTCACAACACTTAAACTACTACGATTAGATTAAATACCTGCTTCCTGTGCTGGTGCAGTCCTGGAGCCCCAGCTAGGTGGGAGGCTGAGACAACTTGGTGAGACCCTGTTTGAAATGGAAAAGTTATAGAGAGAGTGTGTTGGGGATGAATCCCAGTGGTATAGTGTTGCCTGGCATGCTTGAGGTCCTGGGTTCAGCACCGAACAACACACATGCATACCCACAACGGTGGTCTATTCAGTTCATCTTCCCCTGGAGCCTGAACTTCAGTTGCTAACACTTCCCGCTCAGGCAGCCTGGCCTGGGGCCCTTCCAGGAACATGGGCATTCTTAGGGGCTGGCACTCCTTTCCTGTTTGCTTCATTTTTCTCTCCATCCCTTATATCCATCGATACTGCCTGGCTTGACTTTTTCTTCCTTCAAGCAAGGGCCAGTGACTGTCTTAACCTTCTAAACAGAAGCTGGGGCCTCGTTGGGTGCCTGCAGAGCAGTAATATTAACAGTGGCATAAAGGGGACAATGCAAATCAGGATCAATGGACATAGAGAGACCCAAGAGAGGTTCGGGTCCTCATGGAGGCAGCAACAGAACTACGGTATCACGAAGTGCCCAATAAAGACGCTCCCTTTCTCCTGACCTCCTAATCAATGCTTTAGGTTTATTATTTATTTACTTATTTATTATTTATTTTATTGTCTTAAGTCGTGACAACCCAAGCATCTCATGGGAAAGAAGAGCCCTGCTGGGCCACATAAAGACTCCATTGACTGAGTTTATTGTGGCTGAAGCTTCTAGAGAGGACTCTGCGGTTCCAAAACTCCTGTTGTGGCTGTGAAAATAAGAAAGAGTTGAAGACACCACTGTGTAAGATGTCTCTCCGCATGGTTCTCTGGCCCACAGCTCCTTGCCTCTCTGTGTTCCAGCAGCTTCCATGAATTCTTCTCCTTGACGGGCTGACACATGCGAAGCTCTTTCCCTGTGAACTTGCGGCAAGCCTTTCTCTTTCTACTTGTGACATTAGACAAAGATGAACTCCCCTAAAATGCCATGTGGCAAATGGAAAACACATAAAAACGTGAGAACTTGAAAAACAATGTAGGGACTGATGATTGTTTTAGAAATGTATATGTTTGGGGTTAAGGTTTATAGGTTTTTTTTGGGGGGGGGGCTTGTGGGGTTTTGTTTTTTTGTTTTTTTTTGAACCCATACTGTGAAAACGTCTTGGGAAATCATACATTATTTTCATTCTTCCATTGACTCTGCCATGTATTTACTGGGAGAAGGTTGTCTGACACAACTTTGTAAAGCCTTGACTAAATAGCGTGATAAACTCATGTGTGGAAACTGGCACCTCTATGAAGGCAATAAATTAATCTCTGTGTACTACTGGGCTCAGAACTTTGAGCTTTTTTTTTCTTATAAATTACAATATTTGTTACAATTCTCTATCATGCAATCATAATGGGAACTTCTTTTCTGAATTGATGAGAATCATCATAAGGTCTTAAGTCAATTATTTCTTAATATATAGAAAATTATTATAAAAGTTATGTAACTATGTGGTATATAAAATACCTGTTTTTGTAACACATGATATTTAGTAAATATTACCATATCAACTATAATATGTTATATATTATATAGAGAGACTGAAATCAAAACTTTTCCAAATCTGAGTTTGAAAATGGGTGATTTGGAAACAAGTATTTAAAATTATAATCTATTTTCATTAAAATGTGTAATTTAAGGGGAATATGGGAGGACAGTGGGACATGAGGGGAATATGCTCAAAATACATTATATATGTGTATGAAAAAGGCCTTATGCAACCCTATATAATAATAATTACAAGAAGGGCCAGAGAGCTGATTTAACAGTTAAGGTGACTGTCTGGGAAGCATAAGGACCCAGGTTTGATTTCCCAGTACCCACATAAGCCAGATACACAAGGTAGCTCATGCATCTGGAGTTTGTTTGCAGTAGCTGGAGGCCTTGGCACACCCATTCTCTATCCTCCTCTCTCTTTCTTTCTCTCTCTCAAATAACTAAATAAGTAGACACTAAATAAATAAAAAAAAATTACAAGAAACCTAAGAAAAGGTGTAATAAAAAATAAACCATAAGGAAAATACGGACAAAACATGACCTCTACTGAAACATGTATTCAAAATGACAAATAAATTTCTAGATCACAGCTAATTTATTTCTGAGACAACAAATAAAGCATATTTTACTGGTTTACCCCAAAGAAAAGGGATGAAGGATGGAGCATTTAAATCAACAGAAACAGGCCTTACTAACATGGTTAATCAATGAGGGCTGGGGATACAGAAGAAAAATGATCCTGTGATGAAGCAAAATCAAGAATGGGGCTGGACACTCCTCTGTCCCTTCTTCTCAGCACTATGGTGCCTTTTGGGTCATCCCAGTGGTCATGGCCATCTGAAAAGAGAAGCTTCTCTAACAAGAAGTGAGAGTAGCATTAATATGTGAATATGAACATTAAGTGTAGTGTTTTCAGGGCAGTTTGGTGAGAATAATATATGCATGTAGCCAGACAAGAGCAGGCTTTATATCCCTAAGGCTCATGACCTCCCTTGCCATAGGCTTTTGATTAGGTTTTCAGAACCAGGCATATATCACACCCTCCAAGGCTCAGGGTCCATTGTGGAAGATGTGGCAGAAAGAATGTAAGAACCAAAGGAAGGGTATAATTCCTTACAATGCAACCGTCCAGACAGAATACTGGCCTCGATATCCATGACCTTGCAGTGCCTAGCAGTACCTTCACAATACCCTCATAATAGGAGAAAAAATTATGACATCAAATTTAAAAAGAGACTAATGGATGCCAGGCGTGGTGGCGCATGCCTTTAATCCCAGCACTTGGGAGGCAGAGGTAGGAGGATCACCATGAGTTCGAGGCCACCCTGAGACTACATAGCTAATTCCAGGTCAGCCTGGACCATAGTGAGATCCTACCTCGAAAAAAAAAAAAAAAAAAAAAAGAAAGAAAGAAAAAGAAAAAGAGAGTAATAGAGAGAGGGAGGGGATATGATGGAAAGAAGAGTTGTGAAGGGGAAAGTGGGGGAGGGGAGGGAAATATCATGGTTTATTGTAAGTATAGAAGATGTCAATTAAAAACATTAAAAAAGCCAGGCGTGGTGGCGCACGCCTTTAATCCCAGCACTCGGAGGTAGGAGGATTGCCGTGAGTTCGAGGTCACCCTGAGACTACATAGTTAATTCCAGGTCAGCCTGGGCCAGAGTGAGACCCTACCTCGAAACACCAAAAAAAAAAAAAATAAAAAATCAAACATTAAAAAAAATAAGTTAGAAACTAAAGAAGAAGAAGAGGGCTTAATAAGAGAGAGAGTGTGAAAGCACATGCTTTTTAATTATGCCATATTGCTAGTGGTGTGTGTGTGTGTGTGTGTGTGGTACTAAACTGAACACATGCCTGGCCTGTGCCAGCCCAATGCTCTACTTTTGAGTTATATTCCCAGTCCTATTCTAGCATACTTTATTCTGATGTTATATATAAGAAAAAAATAATTAGATTTTACATTTAGGAGAAACCAGGTGATAAAATTTAATTACTCTGAAAATTCTGTGTGGGGAGGTTTATACTGAAAAAACCTGTCCTATATGTCACAATATCTGAGAAGAGCGTTCCTCCCACAATTCAGATGTTGTTGCTTCCGGGGGAGAGGGGAGGAAAGAAACAGCCCACAGGATGCTAAGTATTTTTTTTTTTTTTTGGAGGCAAGCCCAACAGACTGGGCTTTTTTGTTTGTTTGTTTATTTTTTACTTATTTATTTGAGAGTGACAAACAGAGAGAGAAAGAAAGAGGCAGATACATAGAGAGAGAATGGGCATGCCAGGGCCTCCAGCCACTGCAAACGAACTCCAGATGCATGCGCCACCTTGTGCATCTGGCTTACGTGGGTCCTGGGGAATTGAGCCTCGAATGGGGTCCTTAGGCTTCACAGGCAAGCGCTTAACCGCTAAGCCATCTCTCCAGGTCCCAGACTGGGCTTTTTATTAATGCAAGAGAGTAAGAGTGAGCGAGTAAGAGAGAATTAGTGTGCCAGAGCCTCCAGCCACTGTAATCAAACTCCAGATGTGTGTGTCTATCTTGTGTGCATGTGCAACCTTGCACGCTTGTGTCACCTTGTGCATCTGGCTTACATGGACCTGGAGAGTTGAACATGGGTACTTAAGCTTCACAGGCAAGTGCCTTAACTGCTAAGCCATCCCTCCAGCCCGGTGCTCAGTATTTCTAGTGCTTTGTTTCATTTGTCGCAGTGGGTACAGAGAGAATGCCAGGACTGACCTTGTCAAGCAATACCACATGCTCAGTACAATCTCCTCGTGCTTCCCTGGGGCCTTCAGTCCCAGGTTATAGCCACTCCTGTAGGAGGGACCCTATCTTCACCTATAACCTGTGCTTACCTACCTGGCATGCCTTCAATGCTGGAATATGCCTTTTACCCTGGAGTGCTCATCCCTCCTCCATCTGCTTTGCAAATATCCACTCAGGCTTGCTAACCTGGGCTCTGCTCCACTTCAGTGACATTTTCCCCAGACGTCCCAGGACGACTCACCACCACCCCTCCCCCAGCAAGGCCGTGGCTCTTAGCTTACCTGTGCACCAACAGGTATGATACAGAACAGCACGTCTTCAGATGCCTCTCCCGTGCATCTGGTGCATTCCATGCTGCTAATATTGCCTGGCACACACACACAAGGTACTCGAGCTATGCTTACACTGCAAACTCCTCATTCAAAAGAGACCGCCTCCTCCCAGCCTCTACATTTTTAAAATCATATTGGAACTGATTCTGAAAATAACAATTTAAAATAGTTCCAACTCATTTCCTTACTACAAATGTTTTTGGCATTGAAGGCAGATTGAGTTTGAATTATGGTCTTCACAATTGAAAAGCTAATTGCTTATACCATCATAGCTCATGTAGCATGGTATTAAGAACTTTAATTATTTCAAAACAGTGAATTGAAGTTCCTTGGATTCTGCTAGGTCTTTCTTTTCAGCCCTGATTTGGGTTCTGTGTGTGTGCAGTGTGTGTGTGTGTGTGTGTGTGTGTGTGTGTGTGTGTGTGTGTGTTATAAGGACTAGTATAAAGGTATCTTTTCTCATAGGTGGTTTATGATCACAGGCAGGAAGGAACATGAATGTCACCCTGCCCTGGTGAGACTAGAACCTTCCATCTCATCTGCAATGGTGATACGCAGCAACAGCTTTCTCATTCTTCCTGACTCTTCTCTGCACTTTTCTGGCACTTAGCACCCATGGGTGGGTCTTTCCTGAGTCAGCAGTCTTCCAGAGCTCAACACCAATCAAGATCTTTCACAGACATTTGGACTTGGCAATGAAACTCACTGTAATTGACTGCCCAATTTATATAAATGGGACTTGATCTAAGCCCTCCACTTGAGACTTTTTTCTTCCAGGTCTTTCTACCCTTGGGGAGGAACACCTCTTAGCTTGGGAACATTCCTGCTTCCCCTCCCTCTTTCTCCAGCTCTCCTTAAAATAAACCTTTCATAATTTCCCCTTATCCGCGTCTACATTTCTCAATTCTTTCATAAGCGTGGATGGGAACTTGAGACTTGAGAGCACTGGCTTGGGAGTTCTGAGCTCTCGGAGGCAACAGTAGGAGGTGGGGGCTGAGGAGCTGGTAAGGAGAAAGCGCAGGGTATAGACAGAGGTGCACTGAGAGGAGTCCTGGCAAGGAGGTCAGCTGCCTTCCACGTTGGTCATTCTGCCAAGCACTCTCCTCTCCATGCAGATCTCTTCCCACCGTGCACAGATGCTGACGAGAGAGAGGTCTCATCTCGTGTCCCTTTTTGTTGAATTGAGTTGATACAAACGCAAAGGCGAGCACCAATTCAAAGGGCAGGCTTGCTGTATACGGGAGCACTGACAGTCCAAACCGTGCTTAAAACTGGTTCAGGATTGTTAACACAGCGCTGTGTATTGTAATGTCAGTAGGAACCCAAATTCTCCTCCACTAATTCATGCACTATCAACAACTCATCTTAGCAATTAAACTGTCCAGAAGCCTACCTGGGACAGACAGTACTCTTGTAAAGTCAGCTCAAAACAAGCCAGCATCCATCTGGTTGGAAATAGACTTTTTGACACTATCGCTTCTTATATCTGGTCAGATTTTCCTTCTTTTAGGACATCATGTTTTATTTTCCATGTTTCTGCAAATTGTCACTTTTCTGATAACTTGGGACCTAGATTCCCAGATTTTTAACTGAAAAATATGTTTCATGTTTTTGGAGAATGTATTGTAGAATTTAAAAAAACCACTGCTTGTAAACATGGACCATCATATTTAGAGACTAGAATAGAAAACACTTTTTCATCTGCTTTTAAATCTGATGACTTCAAAGAGTCAGTGCTTAAACGCTTTTTTATTTTTTAATTTTTATGAGAGAGAGAGAGAGAGAGAGAGAGAGAGAGAGAGAGAATTGCCACTCCAGGGCCTCCAGCCACTGCAATCAAACTCCAGACATGTGTGCCACCTTGTGCACATGTGCAACCTTGTGCTGTGCGCTTGTGTCACCTTGTGTGTCTGGCTTACATTGGATCTGGAGAGTCAAACATGGGTCCCTAGGCTTCCCGGGTGAGTGCCTCAACCACTACGCCATCTCTCCAGCCCTTAATTTGAGTCTTAAATGAAAGCATGCTCCTCATTGCTTTGTCACTGTTCTTGGGGGGAGGGGTGCATTCACTGGCCACAGTCATGTGTGGATGTTTGAAGACATCATCAGAGTGTTTGCCCTCTCCCTCCAATCTGCTTGTGACAGGACCTCTCTTTTTATTTTGTTTTTGCCGCTTCACTTCCGGTGTGCCAGTCTCGTTGGCCCTCAAGTTCCAGCTGCTCCTGGTTCTGCCTTCTACTGCCACAAGCATGCTGGGATCACAGATGCCTGCACCACAGTTTATGTGAGCACTGAGGAGCAGAACCCAGGCCAACAGGCTTGGATGGAAGTGCCTTTAACTGCCGAGTCACCTCCCTGGCCTGTCATTGTTCCAGTTACCTCCACTAAGGAGATGAAAAGGTGGAGCATACCCAGGCAGGAATAGTTAGCAACCTATTCCTAAGGGGGTCAATAACCACTTTCATTTTCTTCTTTTCATAAAAAAAAAAATCTGATCTGGTGAATATTTACCTGGTGAAACAGAAAGATTTTCACTGCAGGCGAACATATTTCAGGGGACTTCATTAAACAAAGTAATCGGATTAGTGTTTAAATGATTTAGAAGGTATATAAGCTTTTACAAAAAGAAAATCTAATTAAGGTGTGGTCTTATAATGCAAGGCACTAATAATTTACCAAATTAATTACTATAGGTCTATTAGAGGAGTGTAGATTATATGCACTAATTTTTGTTTTGTTTTTGAGCTTTAGAAGGCTACAAATGCTCAGCTGTTTCGCCTTGAAGTTTCACACGGACTGGAGTAGAACCATCTTTATCAGGTCACTTTCTCTGTTGACAAGTTCGAAAGCCGGCCATCATTCCTAGATCTTGCGTTCCCAGGGACGGGTTATTTGCCATCAGTCAAAAGTCACGATCAAGTCTGCCAACCTGCATGGGGCATGAGAGCAGCTCACCTGGCAGTCTACGTGGGCGAACACCTCTGGGCTTGAGGCCTTGGGTAGTCAGTTTGGAATCTGCCCGCAGCAGTCCATGCTGCCCCACCCGTCTGAAAAACTACACATACAGCAAAAAGTTTGGTACAAATATATTTAAAATAAGCAAGAAAAATACTTTTGGCTTTAATGATAAGTCTCATTATTATTTTAACCAAGTCCAGTTAAACGGTGTGTATAATGGTTTCAAGTACTAACTTATCAAAGATGGGTCAAGTCGGAAAGCAAACAAAGAGGACTCCTTTTTTTTTTTTTTCAGAAAATGTATTTGCAATTCAAACGTTCATATAAAAAGCATAGATTTTAAAAAGTTCATAGATGGACCTTGTTAGAAGTGCTATGGTTCCGCCATTCATTGCAATTACATTCCAAAATGTGTGGGGGTCCACACTGTGCCACCGTATACACGTGTCACACGGAAGTCACTCTCATCACTACCTCCCCAGAAGCGTTATCGTCGGACGCCTCCTCGTGGGTCCTCATCCTATTGAAAAGATGCAGCAGCATGTAGCCACACTGAAACCGCGGTGAGGTGAGCTGTGTGGGGTGGACCAAGTTTCTGTTCCGCAGAGCGGTCAGCGGTAGCCATAAAGTCCTGCTTGTGGAAGACTCACCGCGGCCGCTTTCCTCTATGTCCGTGGCTTTGTCATAATTTAAGACATCCCAGTGCAAATTAACAGCTCGCCAGCGTTTAAATACTCTGAAAACTGCAGCTCCTTCGTGGATGATGAGACCTGGAATTCAAAGGGACAAAAATAAAAATAAAAATAATGACTGTGACGATCATATGCCGGGAATATTTCTTTGCATAAATGCCAGGGATCAAGACATAGTGCATTCTCTGTTACCATCATCAAAGAATGCGTAGTGTGAACATACAAATACGATGCAGAAACAATCATATGTACAGCGAGAATGGACTTACATGTGAGAACAATTCCCTTTCCCCATCATGGCTCAGAATAGAATTTGAGCATTGATATTGTTTTCAGAGATTCATTAGATTTTTTTTCATTCCACTAGGTATCATAAAATGTATTATGGGTGTGGAGCCAAATGACAACTTAATGTGGAAAAGAAGCATATATTAAACTCCCTAGCATTTTCCCAGCTCCCAAAACAATACCTGATATACAGCAGACGTTATGTTATGTAACACATTTCTCCTATTTTGAGGAAAGAAACAAGTCATCGAACTTCTTGATATTGTTCCGTACACAACCTCATTTAATTTCCACCACAGCCTTATGAAGTTAATATTCTCCTTTTCCTCAAATTACAAACACAGAGGCTGAGCTACTGAAATGTCAAAGAGTTTACTTGGGAAGACAACTAGAAGTGGGGGAGCCAGGCTCACACGCAGGTAGGCTAACCCCAGAACCCTTGTTTCTAGCTACTATTTAGGCAGTTAATCTGACAGTCACATTTATTTTATTTTATTTTATTTTATTTTATTTTATTTTGTTTTATTTTGCTGTTGTTGTTGTTTATGCTTTGGTTTTTTGAGAGTGTCATTCTGGCCCAGGCTGTCCTGGAATTCACTATGTAGTCTCAGGGTGGCCTCGAACTCATGGAGATCCTCCTACGTGTTGGGATTAAAGGCATGTGCCACCATGCCTGGCTCAAGAAAGTTTTAAAAAGATAATATGGGAAGCTCAGAAACCACAAACTTCCTGCCAGTATGATAGACCTGGCACAGAGCCATCCTCACTGTTCCCCACCCCACCATACAGCTTGCATTTTTTTAATGTGTGTATACTTGAACATTTGGTTCAAAAGCTTTTCAATGTCTGACTCCTCACAGAAAAGGAAAATGAAACAAGGCTCTGGGGGAGTTAGCCCTTTAGATGGAGAAAGTAGGATGTATTCTTGTCTTGGAAGAGGCTGAAATGGCATTTGGAGTGAGTGGAGAGGTCAATAAAAATGGATATGGAATGTGAGCAGAGCATGCCGGTTGGATGGTGCAATCATTTTCCTAATGGTGGATCTGAGACGAACGATCCTTCTTCCCAGCATTTGGACTTGAGTGTGTGAGCTCCAGGGAAACTCTCACAAATTTAAACAGGAAGACATGATCAGAATGCTTAGTGCATAATTATCACAAGCAATTTCAGTGTATATCCTCAGAAGGATGGATGGGTTGTAGAGCAGGGATCCCATGGGAGGGAGAAATGAGTGAAAGAACAGTCATACACACCGAGGTTATGTCCAAAGCCATAAGAAGAATCTCGAAGCCACAATAAAAATAATGAAAGCATCATAAGCGAATAATTGAAGTGAAAAAAATCCTGGACATTTTTCTTGGTACACAAACCTATGAGCTAATGAGTAAGAAACCATGAAAATCATGAGTGAGGATGCAACACTGAGGCTGCAAGAAACAAATGAGATCAGTGAGGGCCTTCCAAGCAGGCTTTGAGTTTTATTTCAAGTATTGTTGTTTTTAATATTTCAAGTATTTAATTTTTCAAGTTTTTTTAAAAATATTTCATGTACAATATTTCAAGTGCTGCTCAAAGATTATTCAGTACGTTTTTTTCACCTGAATAATTCAAATTTTCCAAGGAACTGACATTTTATTAGTAATCTAAAATGATGGAGGAAGGTGGGGAAAACAAGGAGGTTGCCACGCCATCTATGAAGAACACAGCAGCAGTAGGTAGAGCAGAGAAGGATAAAAGAGTAAGTACAGATGGGACAATAGCAGGAATTATAAAAGAAGAAATGTGAATACAGCAGAGTCCCATATCCTTAAGGCTAAAGGAATGGGCGATAGAAATAATGATTAAAATAATTAATGAAATAATGATTTTCAATGAGTAAGAATTTTGAGAACGTTTGTGCTAGAGATACTCCTGCCTGATTTTCTTTTCTTTTTCTTTTTTTTTCTGTCTTTCCATTTCTTTGACAGCTAAAACAATGTCAGGTAGATGATAAAAATATCTAGTTCTTGAAATAAAAAAGACAGAATTCTACCTATCTATCTCAGCAGGAAATAAACTTCTAGTATATGTGACTTAAAATCTTCCCAAAGATATTTACAGGGCCACTAAATTGCATTTGATCTAATAAGCAAATACTTCTTTAAGCCTAATTATGTACCTCTGCAAAATAGTAAGAAATGTAAATTTCTGTTGATTATAACAATTTCAGAAAATTTTTGAGACTTCTTCTTTTCCCAAAAGAAAATCAGAGTTGACCCCAGTGACCACTCATTTCAGGAAGCAGTCAGAATTATAAGTCAAGATTTCTACATTTTAATTGGTGGTTCTATGATTAGCTTCCTGAATTCTCTCTGGCCAGTAATTTAACCTTTCTGATATTCTTTTTTCCTTCTTAAACTGCAATCAGAATACCTAATTTTTGCATGCAGCAGGAGAATGTAAAGATAAATTACAATTCACCGTCTCAGATTTTCTTTGAGATGGTAACTGCATAAATATACGACGGTACTATTAATTAAAAAATATCAGTAGTGTGTCTATGTGGTGTAATCACAAAACAACGATAGAGACAGGTTCACTCTGAGTAAGTGCAGTGAAGAAGGTCATGGGGCAGCTATGCCCTGGGGTATATCCCTTGGGATCTTGTTCTTTCTCTATTAAATTTCTTTGAAAGGCCAGAAATCAGGTGGTTTTTTTTGTTGTTGTTGTTATTTTGCTTTGTTTTTTCAAGATAGGGTCTCGCTCTAGCCCAGGATGACCTGAAATTCACTATGTCGTCTCTGGGTGGCCTTGAACTCATTGTGATTCTCCTAACTCTGCATCCCGAGTGCTGGGATTTAAGGCATGCACCACCATGCCTGGCATAATCAGATAATTTACTAGAGTTTAAAATCATTTTCTAAGAATATATTCTCCAATATATAAACCTACGCAGTGTGCAGAAATAAACCCCACTGGTTACTAGAGAACATTTTCAATGGAATACAAAGAGAACTACTTCTAAGTGCTCATGAAGACACGGGCCTTTTGAATGACCAACTCCTTTGGGCTGTTTCAGAATTGCATTAAGTCATGAGTGATATAGAGATTTTGTTTGATTCCCCCATGAGCATTCAGAATTCTTCTTCCTAGTATGGGAATTTAAATTTCCATAAGGATAATGAATTCTATCCCACCACTGAGAATATTCTGTAGTATGCATTTTCCTTCTTCTTTAAATGTTCTGAAGTTGTAGCCAATACATTAAGAACTAGTGGATATGAGAAGCTATGGCTACTATGATCTCAAACCCAAGGCTAAAGGCTAGTTCATAGCCAATTCACTGTGTTGAAAATCCCACCTTTAAGATCCACACCACACTGCCGTCATCCTGACGAGCAAACAAACTTGTTGCTCTGACATCCCATGTCATATGAGAAGAGGCAGGGTTTATTTTTCCATCCAACTCACTAGACCTGGAGTGGAAAACAGTGATGATTTCAATAAAATGTACATTTTTAAATGTAGGATACTCGCTGCATGGAATGGCATGGATGTCAACAAAGAATCACTTATGGGAATATGGTGTTTTGAGACTTGACGAGTGTTCTGAAGGGTTCTGTTTATTTTCTTGCCAACAACACTTAAGTGCAAACAGCTTGTTGATATGCAAAGGAACATTTTTGTCAAGGAATAATCTTGCAAATCAAAGCAGGCTTAGTTTCTTATTTCATTGATATAAAACAGGTTTTTTTTTTTTTGTTTTGTGAGCAATTCTCCTAACTCTGCATCCCGAGTGCTGGGATTTAAGGCATGCACCACCATTTTTCTAAGAATATATTCTCCATAGGGTTGTTTTCCAATTTCCAACTCACTATGGAATTGCCTGAAGTGATAACAGGCAATCCTTCCTAGTATGGAATTTAAATTTCAATAAATGGGTTTTTATGCATTTTCCTTCTTCTTTAAAGAAGTTGTACTCGCTGCATGGACTGGCAAAACTATGTTTCACTTGTTGAAAAATATGATCCACAGGGATCCAAACAAACTTTTTCCATGTCATATGAGAAGAGCAGGGTTTATTTTTCCATCCAACTCACTAGACCTGGAGTGGAAAACAGTGATGATTTCAATAAAATGTTACTCGCTGCATTTGTGAATCACTTATGGAATATGGTGTTTTTTAATGTTCTGAAGGGTTCTGTTTAACACTTGTGCAAACAGCTTGTTGATATGCAAAGGAACATTTTTGTCAAGGAATAATCTTGCAAATCAAAGCAGGCTTAGTTTCTTATTTCATTGATATAAAACAGGTTTTTTTTTTTTTTTTTGGTTTTGTGAGGTAGGGTCTCACTCTGGTCCAGGCTGACCTGGAATTAACTATGTAGTCTCAGGGTGGCCTCAAACTCTCGGCAATCCTCCTACCTCTGCCTCCCGAGTGCTGGGATTAAAGGCGTGCGCCACCACGCCCGGCAAAACAGGTTTTAATAAATAAAACATATCCCAAATTTTGAAGTAACATATTTCTTGCAATTTTTTTAATGGAAGCAGAGTATGAGCTAGCTACTCTAAGAAATGAGGGACCTTGCCAATGTACATGTAGTCACTTGATTACACGCTTGTACATATACGTTCATATCATACACATCATTTGTCTCTGTGTTCTCATCTAAAAATGTTATAATTAACAAAGACTCAGTGTGGAAATACAGCTCAAAGGTAAAGGCATGATTTGAGCAGTTATACAGTTAGTTGAGAACTTCAATATCCCTAGTGTTTCACTGACTCAGTTAAGACTCCTAGCATGCTGTGTCGTTATTTTTTTTTATCACTTCGGCAAAATACCTAAGGAAACCAGCTTGAGGGAGGGAATGTTTGTTTTGGCTCACTGTTTCAGGGGTTTCAGTCCATGATTCTTTGGACCTAAAGCAAACCAGACAGCATGGTGGATCAGAGCCCTTCACCTCCCAGAAGCCAGGGGGCAGAAGGGTGTCTGGGAACAGTACACCCTTTCAGAAACACACTCCCAATGTACGGATCAGGTAGGCTGCACCACCTCCCACTACTGCCATCAGTCTATAAATCCATCAATGGATCAGTCCATTGATTAGATCACAGCTTTCATGATCCAGTCACTTCCCAAAGGCCCCAGTCTGAGCACGGCATTGGGGACCAAGCCTTCAACAGAATATTTGAGTCACTGGGATACACTTTGTATCCAAACAACCAAGACAAGCAGCCGTGACCCTTACCCCATCCCTGGCCAACACACGCATGCGCGCGCGCACACACACACACACACACACAGGTCATGACATGGTCTTTACTGGGAGGGGTGGCTGCCTTGGTTGTTTATCTGGTAAGTTCTAGTCATCCTCAATTTTCCCAGGAAATGCAACCCTCTGTGACAGAACACTCTGAGGGCAGCATCCAAAATGCCCCTGGGAAGGTGGACGAAAATAAACCAACAGCGAGCATCTGGTCAGACAAAGATTGTGAAACTGCCCACAATTTCTAGGTTACATTTCCCCTTCCTCACATGTCAAGATGCGCCTCGCTGTGTGTGTGTGTGTGTGTGTGTGTGTGTGTGTGTGCTTTCAATCTCCATAAATACAAATTGTGTCACCCCGAATAGTCAGCGTGTCCTAGGCTGAAGATCGGAGCGCTGTCTAGTCCCATACGGCACAACAGTTTGCGCTTCATCTCATCAGTTAGTCCCACGTTCACTCCTTTCTTTTTGCTGTCAGTTGGTGAAGGTCACAGTGTGGATTAATTAAATGAGACCGTAGCCCATGACGCCCTTGGAAGGGGTCATTTATACTACACTGCCATGAAATGCACTGACTCTCCCAGCACCATTTGCCATTTTACCCACAGTTTAAATTCCCAACAGGCAGAGATATAAGTATGGAGGTGACCGCTTTAAGTCATGTCCTCATTGTGAATACTAATCTTGAAAATAATAACCAGAAATCATGATTACTTCCATATGTACTAGATGGCTGCTTTTGTGATTGTTGAACTGAACAGTTGTACGTAGAGATAAAAAAAAATAAACCACAACAATGTCAGAAGATAAAACTTGAAGAAGTGTATTCTGAAAGGTGATAATATCTCATCACAAAAATCACCAAGTTCACAAAACAAAGATGATCACACATTGATGTCCTCAAACCCAAGTCCCTGGGAACAAAAAGGTGCTGATTATAAATGAGACTTTGTGAATCCACATCTCCAGTGTTGTTCATCCATGAACAGCCAACACAAAATTCATTTATACCCATAAAAGATGTTTTCATTTCTCTAGTATGGAATATGAATGGTAAACCCTTTTGCTCCTGTCGGAATTCCCGGGATTCAAGTGGAATTCACAAGGCTTGTCTGAGAAGAGTGTGGTGCTCTAAGAGCTGGCACCAAACACACAACATCATCATCATCACCGGCAAAATCATCTTTTGTGTGAGAACCCTGGGAAGAAAATGAATGACGCTGCAAACTTTCCGTGACACACACACACACACACAGTGACATGGAGGCTGGCTAATTTCTAAGTGCCAATGGACAAAGCCACCTAACGAGATGATTGTTGTGATGGTGGGGCCCCTAGGTGATAACAAAGTTTATCTGAGCAAACAAATGAAACTGACGGTCCATTCCATGGCTCTGCCCCTGTGCTGGGATCTGCACTCACCAACCTGAGTTTGAGCAGCAACTCCACAGCTGATGTCAGCACGGCCACAAGAATGCAGGACTTCAAAGCCCCATTTCCTTGTCCGGTATAAGCTTTTACTTAAGTGGCTGAAGCATACCCTTTTCTAAAACGTTCTGACACAGCTTCTTGCCCTGTCAGGCCTGTTTCCGTTAATGACCATTCCCCCGAGACAATTAAATCAGAAGCCTGGGAGTCCACCAGGACTCCTCTCTCACATTGGACTGGACTAAAATAAGCTCATTATTGTCTTTTTAGCAAAACTTGATCAGAAAAAGAAAAACGAAAAGAAGTTCCTGGAATGCCCACTCTCACATTTGCAGGATGACCTACTAAATCGTGCTTCAAGATGTAGTTCCTGTCCTAATTTTTTCTCAGACTTTCATCTAGTGGACAATCAGCCCCACTCCCACCATCTCCCACTTCTAGTGCACGCTCAATCGGCCTCCCTCCCACCATCTCCCACTTCTAGTGCACGCTCAATCGGCCCCACTCCCACCATCTCCCACGTCTAGTGCACGCTCAATCGGCCCCACTCCCAAATCTCCCACGTCTAGTGCACGCTCAATCGGCCCCACTCCCACCATCTCCCACTTCTCATGCTCAAGTGCCCCACTCCCACCATCTCCCACTTCTAGTGCACGCTCAATAGGCCCCACTCCCACCCCCCACTTCTAGTGCTCCAATCCATCTCCCACCATCTCCCATCTAGTGCACAATCGGCCCCACTCCCACCATCTCAATCGGCCCCACTCCCACCATCTCCCACGTCTAGTGCACGCTCAATCGGCCCCACTCCCACCATCTCCCACGTCTAGTGCACGCTCAATCGGCCCCACTCCCACCATCTGCACGCTCAATCCTGCCCCACTCCCACCATCTCCCACGCCTAGTGCACGCCAATCGCCCCACTCCCACCATCTCCCACGCCTAGTGCACGCTCAATCGCCCCACTCCCACCATCTCCCACGCCTAGTGCACGCCAATCGCCCTCCCACCATCTCCCACTTCCACAATCGCCCTCCCACCATCTCCTAGTGCACGCCAATCGCCCCACTCCCCACATCTCCCACGCCTAGTGCACGCTCAATCGCCCCACTCCCACCATCTCCCACGCCTAGTCAATCGCCCCACTCCCACCATCTCCCACGCCTAGTGCACGCTCAATCGCCCCACTCCCACCATCTCCCACTTCTAGTGCACGCTCAATCGCCCCACTCCCACCATCTCCCACTTCTAGTGCACGCCAATCGCCCCACTCCCACCATCTCCCAAGTGCACGCCAATCGCCCCCTCCCACCATCTCCCATGTCTAGTGCATGCTCAATCGGCCCCCTCCCACCATCTCCCACGCCTAGTGCACGCTCAATCGGCCCCCTCCCACCATCTCCCACTTCTAGTGCACGCTCAATCGGCCCCCCTCCCACCATCTCCCACTTCTAGTGCACGCTCAATCGGCCCCCTCCCACCATCTCCCACTTCTAGTGCACGCTCAATCGGCCCCACTCCCACCATCTCCCACGTCTAGTGCACGCTCAATCAACCCCACTCCCACCATCTCCCACTTCTAGTGCACGCTCAATCGGACCCCCTCCCACCATCTCCCACTTCTAGTGCACGCTCAATCGGCCCCACTCCCACCATCTCCCCACTTCTAGTGCACACTCAATCGCCCCCTCCCACCATCTCCCACTTCTAGTGCCCCCTCCCACCATCTCCCACTTCTAGTGCACGCTCAATCGCCCCACTCCCACCATCTCCCACGCCTAGTGCACGCCAATCGCCCCCTCCCACCATCTCCCACGTCTAGTGCACGCTCAATCGGCCCCACTCCCACCATCTCCCACTTCTACAATCATCACTCCCACCATCTCCCACGCCTAGTGCACGCTCAATCGCCCAACTCCCACCATCTCCCACTCTAGTGCACGCTCAATCGGCCCCCCTCCCACCATCTCCCATGTCTAGTGCACGCTCAATCAGCCCAACTCCCACCATCTCCCACTTCTAGTGCACGCTCAATCGGCCCCCCTCCCACCATCTCCCACTTCTAGTGCACGCTCAATCGGCCCCACTCCCACCATCTCCCACTTCTAGTGCACTCTCAATCGGCCCCACTCCCACCATCTCCCACTTCTAGTGCACGCTCAATCGGCCCCACTCCCACCATCTCCCACTGCCAGAGACCAGCCCTGCATGCTGTCACTCCTTCCCAGGCTGTGTCACCTTGTTTGTGTGCTGGGATCCCTAATCAGCTGTGGACCCCTAGCAAAGCTAATCCCTTCTTCCTTGTCTTCGGGAACCTATCCTTACTTCATTCCTTGGCCCATGGTGGGAACTCGGTCAATCTCTGCTAAATTCCAGCACGAAAGAACAAGGGAGTAATTATCCCCTGAATCTCAGTGCTAGTTCCTCCTAAGGACTGACTTTGTCTACTTGTAACAGCACCATTTGAATGGAAAGAGATCTTGATTACTGCTCTCTGTAACATTAAGGTAATATACTAAGATGCCAGAGACAAGCTGAAACATGCGTTTTAAAATTAGATCCAAAGAGGAGTTAAGGCATCAGTGCCCATATTTCATGGCAATGCCCATATTTTTGGCCTTCTTGGGGGAGCAAAAACAAAAAGTATGCACAGAAGCAAAAGCAGAGACAAGAAAGCTACAAGATTTTTTTTAAAGCCCTAGTAAAGCGTATAGTCCTCTCTGGCTCACTGGCCTGGTCATTAAATGCTGGACCACACCCAGGAGTTACAAACTGGCTGTGTGCAGGTGGAAAGCCACTCGGCCGCTTGCAGGTAAACCAGGAGCGTGAGCAGGGGCCGCCCAGTCGTCTCGGCAGTTGTTTTTGGAACAATCAGCTGTTTGCTTTGTTCCTTGGTAGATAAATTGGAGGCGCTCTGAATTGTTCCGTGACTAGTCACTAACCTAGGAGAACAAATCTACCATCAACATATTCCAGAAGTGTTTTTTAAAGAATAAAGTAACAGCGGACATATATCTTGTGTATTAACTAAAGCTCTTTAAAATAGGCTGGAGCAATGGTTACAGACCACGAGTGGTCTCGTTTTATTGAGAGGTGGAAGTAATTACAGCTAGATTACCATGACTTCTCCAGTTAAAAGAAAAACTTCTACTGCAAACTCATAAAACATGATATTACTAGATAGATCTTCAGGGCATAAATGATACATGTATTGGTTAGTTGGCTTTGATGGGTGAAAATTATATGTTAAAAGATCTAAATTGAAACATCTAATTAGTGAATTAAAATTTGTTTATTTTGTGACTTATAATAGGCTATTTCATTTCTATTGACTTTTTTCTTTGAGTATTTCTCTTAGATCATAAAGGCAATGGGTAAAAAAATTCCAAATACATGGTTCTGATTAAGTGTAATTATAACTTCCCACACTCCTAATGTCATTCCATGACATTAGCAAGGTATTTTACTTAAGAATATAATGAAAATTTTAACATAAAATAAAAATATTCAGGCCTGGATTTCCTTACTATTCTATTCTGTGACCTAGTGAGTATAAAAATTCAAGATGAACGTGTGATTCTCCATATTGATTATTCTTATTAAAAAATTGTTTCCCTGAAGGCAGGATGGAGGGAGGGAGAGAAATGGCTTGTGTTTTCTTTTCTCTTTATTAATTTTTTTGTATATTTAACTCTATTACTTCTGAATAAATGTATATGTAGCTCATAAAACATATCTCTTTGGGATTTTAGAAGAAAAGTATTTTTCATTTTCTAATCTAAAAACCAGTTTCTTTATTCTTTTTTTTTTTTTTTTTTTTTTTTTTTTTTTTTTTTTTCGAGGTAGGGTCTCACTCTGGTCCAGCCTGTCCTGGAATTAACTATGTACTCTCAGGGTGGCCTTGAACTCTCGGTGATCCTCCTACCTCTGCCTCCCAAGTGCTGGGATTAAAGGCGTGTGCCACCACGCCCGGCTCAGTTCCTTTATTCTTAACAAAAGGCCCTAATTCCATATGTTGTATTTCATAGTTGGCACATTCTTGCATGGACAACACTTTATGAATTATTCAAGGTCAGAATCAAAGGAGACGGTTTTAATCAAACAGTAACTATAATTCCCTGAGTCATGGAAGCATTCTTAGTCAGTGTAAGAAAGGAATTCTGGGGCTAGAGAGATGGCTTAGCAGTTAAGGCGCTTGCCTTGGAGGCCTAAGGACCCAGGTTTGATTGCCCAGTACCCACATAAGTCAGATGCACAAAGTCGTGCCAGTGTCTGGAGTTCATCTGCAGTTCATTCTCCCTCATTCTCTCTCTATCTGCCTCTTTCTATCTCTCTCAAATACATAAAATAAATAAAATATTTTTTTTTTAAAGAAAGGAATTCTGGCCTTGAGCTCCGCCCCTGGTCTCTGTGACCCAGGGAAAACTGTGACTTCTGAGCTTTAGATTTCTCATTTCTGAGGTCAGAATGACACCAGCGTAAGGATTAAGTGTGGAAACAGACGTGATTAGAATACTGCATGGGTCCTACTAAGTGTGATCTTACACGTCACTGAAAAGACATTTTTTGAAAAACCTTCTCTATTATTTGGGAACAGTTGAAAACATACAGCTTCCACTTGTATGCAAGTGTCTGTGGTTCCTGGTGACCCCTAGAGCTTGTATCCCTCTCTCTGTCAGAACTCAGAGTCATCCTGGTCATGTTTCCTGGGGCTAGAAGGAAAGACCCTTGCTGCAGAACACCTGGAAGTCAGTCAGGAAATCCCCAGCGAGCTGGGTGTTCACTGCGAGGAATGAATTCCAGATCCAGGCCTTGCCTCATCTGTGCCTTCCCGAATGAGGGAAGATGCTTCTTCTTCTAAGGCTCTGGCCCTATTGGCATGCAATCTCATTTCCTCTCACTCTTCTGGGCATTTTTTCAACGACATCACCCTATGTTCCAGTGTCTCAGGACACACTCACATCTGAGTGTGGTGCTGCTGTGCTTCTTTGTGATACCTGTCCCCCTACTAGCAGCCAAGGAAGCTCAGCCCACCGTGTGGCCATCCTCTTCCCTGGTGATTTCAGATGCCATCTCGCAGCAGCTATGCACAACCAGACCCAGCCCTATGCCAGGTCCACCATTCGCATCTGTGTCTTTTCCTGCTTTCTCTGGTCAAAGTGCCACCACCTTGTTGTGTCATGCAGGGTCACACTGCTGTGGGCTTAAGCGACTACTGAGTCACTGCAAGTGGTTTTACATGTCTTCTTGGCTCACCCTTTCTCTCCATGCCCTTAGCATGCACATTAGCTCAGACCCTTCCTCCATCACACACCGTACTTGCGCACATCCCATATCTGAACTGAGAAGCAGGGGACATCTCAATAGCACCCCGCCAACTGGGCCCGCCCTTCACTTGGAGGCATGAGTGGCCCCTGTGCATGGCACACCCACTCAAGTAGCGTGGGCTCAGCCCTCTGCACTCTTTGTGACATTAAACTGCTCCGTTCCACACCTGGATCTTCACTCTTCCCTCACAGTTCATCCAGACATGTCTTCTCACTATTTTCCTATGTCTAACGATACCATTTAAATACACAGGCAAGCCAACAGTCTCTCTCAATCCCACACTTGGCTCTGTCCTTACTTAACTGAGTCCTTTGTCAGTGAAGATGGGTGGACTTGCAGAATGGACCCCCTACTGCCAATTCCAGACATCCCCGCTCTCCTGAAAAGCTTGTCCTTTCCTATTCTTTCCCCACACTGCCTTCCCTCCGCCAACCTGGACATGGCTGCTCATAGATAAACCACTCCCCCTCCTCCCCTTTGCCTGGCTCACTCTTTTCTTTCTTTGGTTGTCTTCCTAGATCTTTCTTGTCTCAACCCGCTGCTCATCTTACCCAAATCAGTTCCCCTGAGGACACTAGCATCAACGACCACATACAAATCTCTAACTCCAACCTCCATCCTGAGCCACAGACTCTTAAAGCCAGCTGTTGACCGGTGCTATCCACCTGGGTTGCCTAGGAAATCTGCAAAAGGAGAAAATGTTCAGAAGGAATCTATGAGCTTTCTCTGCCTTTGTTCTCTTCTGATCCCCCCCTCCATGGACTAACGTGGCCTCTGTAAATAACAACTGGTGGGCTCACCCTTTCCTCCCCCAACCTCCTCCTGCATCCACCACATCCATCACCATGTCTTTTGATGAATCTCTTTTCTTTAGAGCAATCCCCAGTAGTCCTGACGCAAACTAAAATAACCACTTCGTTAGAATATTATAGTATCCTTCCCGCCCTCCCCAGTATGACTCTCTCTACTCCGTGCTTCATCAACCCTGTGGTGGTTGGATTCAAGTGTCCCCCATAAACTTAGGTGTTCTGAATGCTAGGTTCCCAGCTGATGGAGACTTGGGAATTAACACCTCCTGGAGGCAGTGTACTGTTGGGGGTGGGCTTATGAGTGTTACAACCTGTTTGCTCTTGCCAGTGTTTGTCACACTCTCCTGTTGCTGTTGTCCATCTGATGTCGGCCAGGAGGTGATGTCCACCCTTGGCTCATGTCATCGTTTTCTCCTGCCATCATGGAGCTTCCCCTTGAGTCTGTAAGCCAAACTAAACCTTTTTCCCCCACAAGCTGCTCTTGGTTGGGTGTTCCGTGGCAGCGATGCGAACCTGACTGCAACACTTACCAGAGATAAGTCACTGATCAGTCATAGTCTGGAAAGGATCGGGGAGGGAGGCTCCTGAGCGTTTTCTTGCTCTCCCTCCCAAGCTCTACCCACAGCGTCTTTCTTTGTGGGATAGACCTTATTTGTTTGTGGCTACGTGGAGAACCTTTTTCCTTCTGCCCTATCAAACTTCCTATGACTTTCTTTTTATTATTATTTTTTGAGGTATGGTCTCTAGCCCAGGCTGACCTGGAATTCACTATGTAGCATCAGGGTGGTCTTGAACTCACAGTGATCCTCCTACCTCTGCCTCCCAAATGCTGGGATTAAAGGCATGCGCCACCACGCCCAGCTATTTTTTAGAAAATGGTACATGCTACCAGCCCCCATTTATTGCTATGCCCCAATTGCTTCTTCCTGGGCCGCTTTCGAAGTCCTGTTCTTCCTTAAAGTTTATCTCAATGTTTTCTTCCTCTCCATGGACTCTGCTGGCACTAAGTGTGATGAGGCTTTCCTGTCAGTTCTCACAGGTATGTTTCTACTGATGTTTTCCAGGTTGTAAGTGAATTGCTTCCTGTCTGTGACTATCTTCTTGCATCAAATGGAAAACACAGGGGGTTCGCTACATTCTAGCTTAGCAAACTGCAAGGGGTCAGATGACAGTCAACATTTTAGGGTGCACACACCTTCTGATCCTTGTTGCAACTTCACGGAAATAGCACTGAAGTTTACATTTGATATAATTTTTACATGTCATGGAATAGCATGATGTGTTTCATATGGTATATTCTTTTGAAATGTTGTAGTTCAAACATTTAAAATATGCAAGGCATTCTCAGATCATGGATTGTACAAAATAGGGCAATGAGTTAGATTTGGCCCTGAGCCAAATCTTGTTTTGTTTTTAGAATTTTAGGATTCTCTTTTTTTGTTTATTTGTTTGTTTGTTTTTTTGAGATAGAGTCTCACACTGGCCCAGGTTGTCCTCAAACTCACAACATTCCTCCAACCTCAGCCTCCCATGTGCTGGGATTAAAGGCATGCATCACCATGCCTGGCTAGGATTCTATTTTTAAAAACTATTTTATTTATTTATTTTCAAGCAGAGAGAGAGAAAGAGAGAATGAGAGCGTGGGAAGTGGGTGCACCAGGGCCTATTGCCACTGCAAATTGAACTCCAGATGCATGTACCACTTTGTGCATCTGGCTTTACATAGACACTTGGGAATTGAACCTGGGCAATTAGGCTTTGCAAGCACAAGTTCCTCTAAGTGCTGAGTCATCTCTCCAGCCCTCAGGATTCTATTTTACAATTTATACTCAAGAACTATGCAGTCCAAGTGGTGTATGGCCCAATCAGTAACCAAACTAACACTAGTCCTTGGCTAGACTGCCTGAGCTGAGTGAGAGAGAGAGAGAGAGAGAGAGAGAGAGACAGCTGAAAGCGACACAGTTTCCTATAGAGGAAATCGAAGTCAATAATAATAATAACATACTTGGTCTGCTGCTCAGCTTATTATGCTAATGTTTCTTCAAAAATAACTTGAACTTCAAAAGGTCACACAAGAGGGATTTTTTTTCATGTTTCCTCATGGGAGACCTACAGGGTAAATGAGCTTTGAGAAAGCTTTCTAGCACAACACTGAAAAATAAGTAGCAAAAGCAAGTTTCCTTCCATTTTATTTCCTGGGGATTTTAAAGCAACAATATCACTAATAAGCAACCATGATAATAATCTTTAGATAGAGATTGGTAAACAGCACTATGATTAAGGTATAAAAGGCCTTTAATTTGTACCTCTAGAGAAAAGAGACAATGACCTACTTCTAAAAGTAGATGAAGGTTTGTTGTTTCCTCTGACCATTTTTAATTGCACAGGGCCACTCTTCCCCTGTGGGGGGGCATCCAAATGTGGTCAAAGTGGCCCTGGTACACAGGGTGGACTCAGATTGTGTTTCAGGAGGACTGCTTGTAAGAAAGAAGCAATGGAAATTCCCAGATTCTGGAGCAAGTTGGCATATACTGACGTCACAGAGTCATGATCTGTCCTTAGAAAGGAAACAAATTCCTTTGCAAGGATCACTGAAGATGAGCCATCAGAACATGTATACCTGGCAGTGCAGCCAGTTGTACAGCCCAGCCCTCCACCTGAGATGCGCTTGGCGGGGAAACCCAGAGTTGCTTAAGGCAAGAGTGGGAGAACGTTCCTGTTCTTCCTACAGAAGTAGCTGCTTGAAGGTCTCCTAAGCAGCCAGACTGCAGCACTGAGGGAGACAGGCGCCTGATCAAATTATAGATCAGCAAATAGAAACATTTCCCAGAGCTGAAGTGGCTGACATATTTCTTATGGACACAGAGAAAGTTATAGTGATGTATGCATTCAAAAAAGAAAATATGGGCTGGAGAGATGACTTAGCGGTTAAGCTGCCTGCCTGCTAAGCCTAAGAATGCCAGTTCCAATCTCCAGGTCCCACATTTAGCCAGACGCAAAGTGACACCAGGACACAATGCCACATTTTCCCACAAGGGGGCGCACGTGTCTGGAGTTCATTCACAGTGGCTGAGAGGCTGCTGGCGTGCACATTTCTATCTGTCTCCATCTCCCTCTCTCTACGTCTCTCTCAAAAAAAAAAAAAAATCAACTTTCCTCGTCACTGTGCCAAACACTGTTTAGGTTGAGTTCCCTTTATCACATGTCTAGATTCATGCAGTCTTAATATACATCAATGCTTCCTATGAAACTCAGGATAAGACAATTACAGCAACGCCTCCTACAGCCTTCAACTATAACCCGAAGCGTCAAGCACAGCACTAACGCTCTCTCCTGCACCCCCATTCGATAGCTGAATGCTAGCCTATTGACTTCAAAACTCTGTTTCCTAAATAACTGCTCTGACTCTATTCCAAACGGGAAAGTGATGGTGGTAATTGGGGTGAGAGAAGGAGGGGGTGGGATGAAATACTGGATCTGAGTTCTAAATTTTTTATGATGAAAATAATCTATTTCACTTTTTTTAGAGAGAGAGAAAGAGGGAATTGGTGTGGCAGGGCCTCAGCCAGTACAATTGAACTCCAGATGCTTGTGCCACCTAGTGGGCATGTGTGACCTTGTGCTTGCCTCACCTTTGTGCATCTGGCTAACGTGGGACCTGGAGAGAGATTGGACATGGGTCCTTAGGCTTTGCAGGCAAGCACCTTAACCATGAAACAATCTCTCCAGCCCTATTTCACATTTTCAAACGTTACTTTTAAAATTTTTATTTATTTATTTGCAAGCAGAGAGAGGTAGAGAGAAGAGAGACAAACAGACAGAATGGGCATGCCAGGGCCTCCAGCTGCTGCAAACAAACACCACATGCATGCACCACTTTGTGCATCTGGCTTTCTGTGGGTCCTGGGGAATTAAACCCTGGTCAGTAGGCTTTGCAGGCAAGTTCCTTAACTGCTGAGCCAATTCTCCAGCCCTATTTCACATGTTTGTTAAATGTTTTTTTTTATTTACATTATTCAAATCTTACATTCATAATGGTGACTCCATTATCCTCCTCCCTGTCCTCTCTCTTCCAAAGGGACCCTCATCAATGGGGAATGTGGGTCATGCATTGTGGGTATAGTCAAGAGTTATGGGGGGTAGGCCAAGTCTCTGTGCATAATGCCCCAACTTGTGGCTCTAACATTCTTTCCACCCCCTCTTCCGTGAATTTCCCTGAGCCATGTTGGGGTCATTTTAGTTCTACTTCAGTGAGGAGGTTTTGGGAGCCTCTGTGTCTCTGAATATCTGGCTTAGTAGGAGTTGGATGTTCTCTGTGTTTATCTCCTTCAGCCTTTTTATGGTGTTGTAATCACCAAGAATGCTGTACCCTCTTTTTGATCGAAATTTCTAGCAGTTTTGAATGGGGAAAGGCTGTCCCAATATGGGCTACACTAAGATATGTTGGGGTGGTAATGAATGGTATCCATGGTCATAACTTCACACAAAGAAAGATCTTCATTGTAGAAGTGGCCCCATGCCAGACCACCCTGGATCCAAGCAGTCCTACTTGCCTCACCTAAGGCAGGCCTAGGAAAGAGCTTCCGTGACGAATACGTCAACCCCCTCTGCGTGGCACAGGAATACTATAGGATCCAAACAGAGGAGAGAACATGCTGATGGTCCCTTTGTAATTTTACATTATCGTCTTGGAACAATCCAGTGAATTTTACATGTAACCATGCTTATCTTACAGCTCTAAAAATATCATCTGTAGGGGCTGGAGAGACGGCTTAGCAGTTAAGGCACTTGCCTGCAATGCCAAAGGACCCAGGTTTGAATCCCCAGGACCCACGCAGGCCAGATGCACAAGGTGACACATGCATCTGGAATTCGTTTGCAGTGGCTGGAGACCCTGGCATGTCCATTCTCTTTCTGTCTCTTTCTTCTCTCTTGCCCCTCCTCCTCTCTGCCTCTTTTCTCTCTCTCTCTCTCTCAAATAAATAAATAAAAATAAAGATTAAATTAAGACCATATCTCATCTATAGACAAACTTCACTAGCAACTGCTTCCTTCACACTTATCTGTGTGATGATCCCATGTGGATAGAGACTCCAGGCTCTCCTGCTGCCTTGCGAAAACTCCTGTATATAATTTTTCTGCCATATTTTATGAATGGCTAGTCTCCTGGTGATAAATTGTTTCTGACTCTTTCATCTTCTCAATTTTTCACCTAAATACTGGAGAAATATTGCTAACTTCTGAGTCATGCTGAGAGGTGACAGAAAAGATTTTTCTTTTTCCTTTTTCTTTCTACAAAAGAGTTGACAGGGGACTTAGATTTTGCTTGGGATAGATTATGTTGCTGTGCCTCCATAACAGCAGATCTGCTTCATCAGTCTGCTTTGCCGTGTTAAGCTGGTTTGCACGCATTGAAAACAAAGATGACCCACAGCACTACATTCAGAGGAAACACTGATGTGGGGAACTTATTTATGGTAAACAAGTTTAGTGATCCTGAAATTTCTTTTATTTTTAAAGTTATGTATTTATTTATATGACAGAGAAAGAGGGAGAGAGAGGGAATGGGTGCACCAGGGCCTCCAGCCACTGCAAATGAACTCCAGATGCATGCCCCTTGTGCATCTAATGTGGGTCCTGGGGAATTGAACCAGGGTCCTTTGGCTTTAAAGGCAGACGCCTTAACTGCTAAGCCATCCCTCTAGCCCCTGAAATTGCTTTTGAATAAAATTGTTCATCTTTATTCATCCAATGTTACAGTTAGAAAATGTGCTTTTAAAATTTCATGTCAATAAAATGCTAAATTGTGTATTACTTTTAGCTTCTCCATCTGGGAAAATATTAGCAAAGTTAAACAATATTACCCACTACTTTGAATGCTAATCTAATAATATGTTTTTAAAAATTGAAATGAGAGAACTGTTATCTTGGCTATTAAAATGCAGATTATGTCTAATGTAATCAATCAGATATCATGCTGTATTATCAACCTGAAGCATTCTAACAACTGCAAGCATATCAGCCACATAACTGGTCAATTACAAAAAGGACGTCTTAAAAGGGGCTATCATAACTATAAGAAAGGACAGGAATTTAAGTAACTGTTTTCTCTGAAAACATCAGAAGATAAAAGTTTATTTCGGAGAACATGAACAAGCTGCAGAAGGAGCATTTTGTTTTTGTATTAACATAACTGGTACAGTAGGAAGACAAATATTTTGATCAGCTTGTCATTCTCAGTTTACTTTTCAGATTTTCCTAATTTCTGCAGCTTTCCAAAGCAAGATGGCATAAAGAGCCACGTTAAACGTAAGCCGTTATTCTAAAGGAGCCCTGTGAGTTCTGGTGGGTCCATGAGCATGTGTGTGGATATGTGTGAGTGCTTGTCTGCAGCTTGCACCTCCATTCTCTGTGTTCGGGTCCTTGGCTTCAGAAATAAAGCAATAGGAGAACAAAATAACAAATTAGCATTTTCGTTGCAGAGCCAAGTGAGAGAGGGAGGCTGTTTTTCTTAAACAATTTTCAGAAAGCACATTCTACACTGAACAGAAACAGACGGTCTAGAGAAATCCCCTTGGTGTTAAAACAACAGATAGAGAGACCTGACTCCAGAGCTCCTAGTGTGCAGAAGGCAGGGCGTCTGACACTCAGTGATCGCTAACCTCCACCACTCCTGGGGGAAAACACGGATGGGTTTAAGCCAAGGCCTGATCTATGTCGCTCAACACCACACCTCTGGTCTCTAAAGACTCTAGGCAGGAACATGCTACCCATCGGCAGGACCTTGGGTGGCCATTCTTATTTCCTTAGATAAAACTGTCCCATCAGCTTACAGAATTGGCTTGAAGAGAATGACTGATAGCGTTAAATATAATTTAAACCACCAATTTTGATGTCAAAAAGTGGTGACATTCATGGTTGGCAAGACGTGGGAAAATGGGACTTTTACTTTTAGAATCTTGCCTTAAGAAACATTTGAGGCACTGTCCCTTATCATGAAAGAGACATTTAATAACCCAAATATCCAGCTGCATATGAAAAGCTAAATAAATCATGATATGCCTATTTGAAATGTTGTTAGATGAGAAAAGACATTTCATGCTAAAATGGTTAACACTTGTCTACTATTCAACCAGATTTTTCACTTTTAGAATCTTGCCTTAAGAAACATGTAAAACATACGCCCTCTATGGCACTGTCCCTTATCATGAAAGAGACATTTAATAACCCAAATATCCAGCTGCATATGAAAAGCTAAATAAATATCCCTTCCTGATATGCCTATCTTTGAAGCTGTCTGCAACAGTAAAGTGGTACCAGAAGTGGGGTGAGATGAACCTGACCGTGTAAGTTTGAGAATGCTAAGTGCAGATAGCCCTGAATGTTGTTGTTAGATGAGAAAAGACCAGTTACCCTGCATGCTAGTAGATCATGGTCTCATCCAGGCCCAGAAAGTTTGACATCACTAATAAAATGCCCATAGATATCGGACTGAGATTTTAAGATTTTAAGTTGGAAAACCTGAAGCAAGCTGCACTGAGACTGGTTAGCTGCTATTGTTGAACAAATCCTTGATTTACATTAAAACAATGGAGAGGATGCCTGAGGACTGTTAAAAATATATTCAAATGGTGAAAGAAGACATTTCTTCAAAGGGTATTAGTTTTGAAAATATGAAAAATGCATAGCAAAGGAGGGGAAATGTAAGTGGCATGAAAGAATGGTCTTTTGTAACTTATACATGTTTTTTACAATGATAATGGAGTGCAGTGTTGGCATGGGAAAAGTGCCCACACATTTAGATGCAGGTATATTATGTACAAAATTAAAATATTTTTAAAAATGTTTACTTTGTTTGTTGTTGAAAGTATTTAACTTGTTTGAGAGAGAGAGATCAAGGAGGGAGGAGAAAGGCAGAGAGAGAGAATGGAATGTGGTAGTTTGAATATGTCCCCCACCAGGGTTTTTCAGCCACTGCAAATGAACTCCAGACGTCTTAAGGTGTGGTGATGGTTTGCCACCATTTGTGCATCTGGCAGGAGTTCCTGAAGTCTGCTGTGTGACCTTTTGGGTCCTGGGAATCAAATTTGCTTGGCTTTTCCTTTGGCTTTGCAGGCAAAAGCCTTAATCCCTGCCATAACTGTGCCCGGTCTGGAAGCTCATCTCTCCATCCCCACAAAATGAAAAATATATTTTTTCAAAGTTAAAATATTTTTTTTTACAATGGAGTACACATTTAGAGAGAGACAGAGAGAGAGGGAGAGGGAAGACAGATAGAGATCAGCCATTGCAAATGAACTCCAGACGCATGCCAGCAGCCGTGGGTCCTCAGCTGCTGTGAATGAGCCTTAACTTCAGATCTCTCCATCCCCACAAAATTAAAATATATTTTTTCAAAGTTAAAATATTTTTTTTTTGGGAGACACAGAGAGAGACAGAGAGAGAGGGAGAGGAAGACAGATAGAGATGGGCGCACCAGCAGCCTCTCAGCTGCTGTGAATGAAATTCAGATGCGTGCGCCCCCTTGTGGTCAAGTGCAGCATTGCACCCCTTTGCATCTGGCTAAACGTGGGACCTGGAGATTTGAACTGCTAGAGATTGGAACCAGCGTTTTTAGGCTTAGGAGGCAGGCGCCTTAACGGCTAAGCAATCTCTCCAGCCCAAAATATTTTTAAAAGAACAAAATGGTAATGGAACAATATGGTAACATAAGCCAGCTCCTGCCCATATTATTCCAGAGCAGCTAAAACGTCTTTCTTGCAGACGGACTTGCTACTAGAAGGTGTATGAGATGAGAGACATGAACGGCTAGCTCTCCTTTGGAAATCCTCCACTGTAACAGGGTTACTGACCTCCCCTCATTGCTCTTTCTCATCCTACAACACTCAGGAAATGCCTTATTTGAAAAAGCAAGTGAGCCAGTGACACTCCTGTCCTCACACGGTCACCTCAGAGGCCCTGGGTTAATCACTAATGCATTTCTCTCTCTTGCTGTGCAGGCTTGGAGGCACGCAGTCACTGCAAGTGATAGTGATCAATTTTCTCAATGCGCAAAGTGTGAAAAACCAAATCCCTTGCCCAATGCCTTCTCCCCTACACTTGCAATTCCTTTCTGGCTCTGGCAGTCTTCCCTGAAGCCCTGTGCCGATCTTCCCAGGCAAAGCCAGCACAAGCCCGGATTGCTTTTTACTTCTCTCCAGATTACCGTCACTGGCTCTATCTCTGAGATATAAACCCTTTATATTATTTGTGGTGTGAACAACCATTGTGTATGTGTCATCCATTTAAATATTTAAAAGAGACTTCCAAATCAAGGTTTGGTCTCTTTATACTTCAGCTATCTTAAAACAGGTATCAACTGTGTAACATAGGAAAACTTCATTCACACTTACCCCAAGTCTTCTGAATAGAATTTTTAGTAGCAGAAAAGACACCTGTCTTCCTTCTATGGCTCTCTGTGTGTTTCATATTTTACACTCTCCCCTTTAGTCCTTTGGAATTCACTAGTTTCTCAGAAGAGAGTTCTTCTGTGATTGACAATTATGTCTACCACAAGGTGACTCATTACTGGAATCCTAACACACCTTTCCATTCTATTTTACCCTTCGCTCCTGTGCTGTACAGTATGATAGTCACCAGCCATAGATGGCTACTTAAGTTTAATTTAAACAAAGTTCAATCTAAAACATCCAGCTTGTCAGCTGGGCGTAGTGGTGCATGCCTTTAATCACAGCACTTGGGAGAATTGTTAAGTTCAAGGAACTGCAGAGGGAGTCCCAGGTCAGCCAGGGTTAGAGTGAGACCCTATCTCAAGGGAAAAACAAAAACAAAAACAAAACACAAAACACAAAACAGCTTCTCATTTTCATGAACCAAAATTCAAGTGTTCAGGAGCCAAACCCTAGCTCATGAGTCCCATAGGCACAGCCCAGATATGGAACTCTGTCATTATTGAAGAAAGTTCTGTTGGGCAGCCTTGTTGTCAATAGTTCAACTATAATAGTTCTCAGAAACTTGAGAGAACTTACAGGACTAATAACAGAAAGAAGCTAAATCGTGGGAAGAAAGTTTATTAATTAATACTAAATGAAAGCAATAGACAAATTCAGTGAGTCTGGAAATAAGTAATCGAATTTCCCCAAGTCAAGAAATGTTCAGTAAATCTCCAAATTTATGTTTCTTGTTTTAGTTTCCTGCTAACTATTGTATAACAATGTGTGGATCATAATTGCTTCAGATTCTGGAACTTATCTACAGATTTTGTGGATAATTTTTTAAAAGACCATGCAAAGGTGTCGATCAGTTTATTTTTTTCTCAGTAAAAGTATGAGTAAGTTTGGTGCTGTTATACAATTATCTCCAACTATTTTAATACCTTCTGCAAGCTCCTATCCTCTAGCGGTGGGAAGTGGGGGCATCATGTCATATGTCAAATGTCCAGCTGCTATCTTGCTAATCTCTTTCCCCATGAAATTGGGCTGGGCAGTTCTCCTCCATGCAACATCCCAGCATGGATGTCTCTCTGTATTCTTGAACTACCATTGTCCTGCCCATCCAAACACAGTCTAACCACATGCTTATATAGCTATCTTCTCTGTTAAACTAGATAGCAAGTGGTGAGAAAACATCTGCAAAGAACTGTGTTTATTCTGGAGTGGCATTGTAGTGTGAACAAGTGTCATGGCAAACTGGGTGTGTGTGCAAAGAGGTTGAGGCCAAGGAAGTATTTAAAGGGAATGTGGGAAGGAATATAAGAAATAATGTTAAACAGCAACCCTTGGCCGCTAGGGTTAAAATCAGCAGTGCTAAGGATCAGTGACAAGGGTGGCACCGATTCAAGGTCCAACAGGCAACAATTGGTCATGATATTCTGGGTGAGTTTGTGGAGTCTTTGATGATGTAGTTCTGGTTATCTTCTGGGGCACTTCCTAGCAGGTTTAAGTATGGAGACGCCCCCCTCCAGCCCCCACAATGTCCCAATTTTGCACATTTGTTTGATTATTGTTATTATTATTATTATTATTATTTTGCGAGAGCTTGTTAAGTTGACTCATCTTGATTCTGAAAACACTCACAGCCCCATGAGGCCCTGGATTCTTAGGGGCAGGCCAGTGGCTGATTTTATTTGTATTCCTACCACCTAGCACCGTGTTTGACGCATAGCACACTCCTGATAATTTGCCTGAGTGAATTGGACTCACTTGTAAACCTGATTCTCATCTAGTTCTGCCTCTCAGTCTGGAGTCAGTAGTTTTGAAAGTGTAATCAGTGTAATTTTGTGTATGTTTAATTAGCAGGCAATTGAATTAATTTGAAATGTTAGCAAGGGTAAATACTGGCCATAATCCAGTTGGCTACTGCCTCCTTTACTGTACTAGTTTTCCAACTTCTTGGGGTAAAAAGTATGATTTTCGCTGACTAAAACCGACTAATTAGTGAGGTTGCCAAGTAAAATAATGTCTCTTCACTCGGAAATGATAATGTTTTTCAAGCTGTACAAATAGATCACTGATAAGTTTTGATGAGCCGAAAAGACAATGAGAAGCATTAACAATGTTAATAACTTCGATGAAAATTCACTTTCCAACATATCTCTCAAAATGGCAACTCTTTTCTTTTCTAAAAAATTTGAATATAAAATGGGTAAATGTTCAAATTTCAAAAGAGGAAACCAAATATATCTGTATATCTGAGCTCATACAAGCAGAATTCTGATATCCTCGACTAAAAGATGGGCAGTAGTAGTCAAATTTAAAGTGCAACAACTTAGCAACAAATGCCAATTCCTAACCAGACAATTTTCTAACCAGAAAATGTCGGGTCCTCCATAGTGTTTCAATGGTACCAGGGAAGTCAACTAGACTTGTTTTTGTTGTTTGTTTTGTTTTATTTTGTTTTGTTTTTGCTTCCAAGTAGAGCAGTGAGCTTAATTGTTCTTGGCATTTGTATCTCTTTTAAATTTATTATTATTATTATTATTATTTGCATGTACAAAGTAGGTGTGGTATGTGTGATGAGTGCATGTGTATGCAGACATGTGGTGTTCCACGTGTGCACGTGGGGAGACAAGAGAACGTGGGGCACCTCCTGTCCAGAATTCATCCACGTGTTTCAATGGAGTCTCTCACTGACTCCAGAACTTACTGTTTTAATGAGCCCCAGTGATTTTCAGGCTTCTGCTCCCCACGGGACTGGTGTTAGACATGTGTAGCCATGCCCAGCTATTTACGTGGGCACTGAGAAATTGAGCTTAGGTGGCCCGAGACCCCTCAGGCCTTCATGCTTTCAGGGGACAGCTTTTACCCTCAGCGCCGTCTTTTCAGCTTCTTAAAATTATTTTTGGACTGGCACATAAAAACATAAAAATTGTATGCATTAATGGGACACCAAGTCATATTTCCATACATATATGCATTGTTTAATGTTTCAATTCAGGGCTAAACATACCTAACTCCTCAAGTATCTATCATTAATTTATGGTGAAAACTTTCAAAATCCTTTCCTCTAGCTTCATTAAGTTCTCCTCTTTTAATATTAATGGCACATCTTATAATGTATTCATTGAAGGAATAAACTCTGTCTTTGAGCTGGTTGAGGGATTTGATATGTAGAACAATTTTTATTTAGAGAAATGCCCTAGAGATTGAATTTGAATGGAGATTTAGACTTTCCAAATGCCTCCAGACGCATTAGCACATTGAATGCAAAGCATTCAAGTACATGATTGGCCCGATTATTCGGGGAACATCTGCTTAGTTTATTTATCATTCATAACATTTCCCTTTATTTTTTTTTTGCTCTGGCCTTAAATTTCACCATTTTCTTTCTTACTAGTCCTATATTAGTGACAAGGAAGAAAAGAAAGGAAGGAAAACTCAAACTGATTATATTTTAAACATTTATAAATAAAGTTCATTTTAAAAATGAGGGTATGGAAATTTCTAGTTGAATGAAGGCTCCTGTAAGCACAGACATTAAGTGATGTGAAGTTATTTCAGTGTTTCTGTCTCATTCAAATCTGTCCAATATGCCATCGCTACCCGCATCATCCTTTGATGAGCTTCCTTGACTTAGGTCTGCACGGTGACGATTCGTATTTCCATTTGCATGAGTGAGAAGACAGTGTATGGAGAGACGAGGCTGGCGTATGAACGCAGAGGCCAGAGTCAGAAACTGAGCCATCAGTTCCCAGCTCAACTTCCATCCCCTACCCTTGCAGTTCTCAAGCTTCAGGGTCCACAGGCACTCTGGACGGTGTGAGCCACTCAGATGGCTGCCCTGTCCCCACAGTCAGGTTTCTGATTCAGTGGGTCTGGGATGCACCTGAGAATGAGGACGCCTAAGAAGGCGGTGGCCCACAGCCCTCCCTCGGGGAATGGCTCCTTTAAATCATTGTCTCTCTCTCTCTCCTTCTTCAGCTCTGTCTTCAACCATTGAGGCTGAAAACCACATCTGAGCAGGAAAATTCTTGACACGCTGAGTAGTCCTCCCCAGCCACCCTCTTCCCACCCCCACCATCACCGTCACCGTGCTGGTGATGCCTCCCTCTCTCCGCGTAAATGCTGCGTGAATCAACATTTTCTTGTGTATGAGGGAAAGGGCAGATTGGTCAAATGAAACACAGAAGGAACCTTTAATGGAGTCTATTTTAGCTAAATGCATGATGCATTTTTTTCCAAGCCACAGAATCTATTAAGGACAACAATAACTCACAAATAACCAAGGAAAATTGTTCCCATTTCTCTAACTTCCCAAAGTGCCCTTTCTTCCTCTAAGGAAACTTGAACCATAATCATGAGGACCGTCTTGGAAGACTGTCTTTCCTGCAAACCCACAATACTGCTACTGGCACCGGTCCTTGCTTCTTCGGCTTTGTAAAGGCTACTGACTCGTTCCACCTCCTTTGAAATAAACAGCTGCCCTTACAAGGCTCATCGCAAACCATCTCTCCAACTAGTCCCCGTTCCTGTTCATTGCAAAATGTGCCATGTCCAATGAACGCTATCCTGGCATTGTTGTTGTTGATTTTTCCTCCCTTCTGAAATACCCTGGAATAGAAATGTTATGCTTTTTCAGAAAAGTAACCAAATTAGGGCACTCTTCCCCTCCCCACCTCAGATAATTCATGGAAAATCGAGATATTGCAAACCACCACATTGTCGGTATATTACAAATGGGCGAATGCTGAAAGAAATGGATTACTGACAGTTTGTGAATGTGCCGACGCCGTTGTCTTACCTATGCACACTAGATCCATAAAACCATACATTCCATAGCAGATCTGAAAAAGGATGTCCTTCCTCTGCCACACTGCATAGGGGCTGAAGGCTGACCAGAGGAGCCAAGTCACACTGGCTATTAAGAACAGGGATCCTAGGATAACAGCAATCATCTGAACTTTCTCAACCAGTGTTATAGAAATGCTCTGCCACTAAAAGAAAAACAGAGGCATGTGAGAAAAAAGGTGCTGCGTATAATTTTTAAAAACACATTTCAGCCCTATATTTCTCTCCATAATACTAGACCCCTTTCCACTTGATCAACCACCAAATAAATGTTTTCATGTTATCCAGGCTATGAAAAATGGCCATGCAGATGAAGATTCATAAAAAATACCTTTAACTTGATTCTTTTCAGCAGTTCACCATTCCTCTAGTTTATTCTAGATAACAGAATTGAGTGTGAATAGCTGGAGAGATACTGGTAATCATATTACCTTCCACAAATTGTTGAAATTAAAAACACTGTGACAAAACATGGTGGGGACTGCTCTCTCTCTCTCTCTCTCTCTCTCTCTCTCTCTATCTCTCTCTCTCTCATATTAAGTTTAACACATTGGTTCTTAAAAGGGGGAAATTTTTCCCTTGCTCTTGTAGAGAAATGTAAAAAAAAATCATCAAATGAGGTAGATAATGTAATCAGTGAAAAAGGTCATATAAGATAACACGTTAAAATAACATAAGAAAACTGTAAAATTGTACATTATCTGTTATTGTACATCTCATATACTCAGAAATAAGTGATTTTCTATTAATTAGTGGTTAATCCGTGAAGCATGTTTGTCAAGATTTAGAATTTGTACACAAATGGAGCGTGTTGGAAACTCTTGAATGGTAGCTGGCACACAGCGTTCAGTGGGGAAATGACATGGCATCCCAGAGGTCCGTGCTTAGGAAGGCCAGCAGTACTATGGCTCAGAAATCTACTAACTCCTATTATCGCTGTCATATGCTTGAGAAAGAAACAGAACTGGCATCGTTCTGATAGTTGGGCAGGAAGCCATGAAACTTGCAACAACCTGCATGACGCTGGTCTGTAGGAGAGAGCTCAACTGCTGTTGCATAAAGCTCGTCAGAAGAACCCCAGTTCTAGGACAACTCCCTAAATCCTAAGCCCAACCAGTTGATGTCCACTGGATAAACCCGAAATTTCTTAAAACTCATACTTACCTTAAGTCTGAATATATACACTCCTAATACCAGTCATAATTTGCATCCCTACTCAGTCTCTCTCTCTCTCTGTCCTTCCCTCCCTCCCATTTTATGTACACCTCATAAATAAATTATCTACTTGTAATTTTTAAATCTGCACTTGACCTTGAGTATTATTATTAAATTCTGTACTTGTCACAGATTGAAAGTCAACATTCGAAATAGTTCATACTCTAAAATCATTTGCTTAAAATCATACCAATCGTCGTTTGCTATAATAAACACATTTCTCTTATTTTAATATGAAGTTTCATTAACTGAAAAAGTAGATCTTGCTTTTATAAATCTGAATGAATAATTTAACTGGTTTACATTATCTTATTATTATATGTGAGTCAATATGTATTTCTAGAATATTTTTGATGTTGTGTTTCTCCTGAGCTTTCCATAATTTGAAACACATTTATTCCACTTGTGTGATATTTGAATTTTAAAACATCTTATGTTTGGTGTCACCAAGCATATGTATAGTGTCAATGCCACTTATTTGTGTTTAGTTTGGAATTTCATTGAAACTTGCCTTAAATACGGCAACATGGTAGAGAATATTTTAACACTATCCGAAGCTGGTGTCCATCTGAAATGGATGCTACCACGTCTCTATACATTCACTTACCCTTCATAAATTCATTCAGTAGTCACTCCAGACAGATAAAAACAATGTATTTTCTTTTTATTTTTTGAGACAGTGTCTCACTATGTAATATGGTCTTGAAGTCATAACCCTCTCAACATTAGCCTTCCAAGCAACGAGTAATGCACCATGCACTACCATGCATGACTCTGAAATGCCTCATCCTTTTACATTCACGAGATAAAGATGATCTCTGTCTGTCTGTCTGCCTCTCTGTCTGTCTGTATTTGGTCTTCTTCTGGTGGTCAGTGTGTTAAAACACATATGAATGGGAATTCTGGGTAGTGAAAGGTGAGTGAAGAGGATTCACCAAGAACGATCTTCACTTATCTCTTGCCAATGGTCCGGGTGATCTTGCAGGCTCCTTATGTGACTTCGGTGGAGTTCGGTGTGAACATCTTGAGACTGTATATGCATTATAATCAGCTTTAATTAGACCGACTAATTAACTGGCCTAAGCTCACCCACAGAGGTCAGTGACGATAGGGGTGGTCGTAGGCACAGGGTTGTTGGTTTTAATGGATGTTTGAATTTGGCAAGACAGTGTTGATGCTTGAACACAGCTTTGGAGTTTCCCAGGACCAGGAAAATGGGAGTGGCCACACTGACTCTGAGTCAAGGCCACTGAGATTTTCTGTCAGCTGAGATTCAAACATGTGGGGTGTGGCTGTTCCTGCACAGGAGGGTGAATGAGTAAAGCGACAGTGCCAAAGGAAGGACCAGCGAGAACTCACCCTTATTTTGCTGAGGACAAATTAAAAAATGGCTGAAAACCCAAATGCTCGCCAGTGTGCAGTTAATATGTTTAAATGTAAGGGAGCGAGGAGCAAAAAGCTTCTCTTGACTGCAGTGCTCTGGGAAGCTCCTTTTTCATGGATATAAGAAGTATTGGGGGCTGGGTGTGGCAGCACACGCCTTTAACCCCAGCACTAGGGAGGCAGAGGTAGGAGGATCACCGTGAGTTAAAGGCCACCCTGAGACTACCTAGTGAATTCCAGATCAGCCTGAGCTAGAGTGAGACCCTACCTCGGGGGAAAAAATAGTATTGGGGGTGGGGTGTTAAAGTTTAATTTTAAATAAATAGATATTGCACACATCTCTAATGAATTTCTTGAATTTTTTTGTCATTTATCATTCAATCTATTCCACTAATAATACAACTGTGTTTAAAAGTTAATGCATTTGCCAGGCGTGGTGGCGCACACCTTTAATCCCAGCACTCAGGAAGCAGAGGTAAGAGGATTGCCATGAGTTCAAGACCACACTGAGTATACAGAGTGAATTCCAGGTCAGCCTGGGCTAGAGTGAGACCCTACCTCAAAAACCAAAAAATAAAAATAAAAGGAGTAAATGCATTCGTTCATACACTGATAGGCCATGAAAGTAAGATCATCTCCTCAAAGAGCTAATGAGGAAAAACCCGTTGAAACCAAATTAAATGTGATCCTGAAAATGAGGCTCTCTCCCTTGCACACTGACGTTGTCTTGGTAACTTTCTTGCACACACTGTCAACGCCTTCATACGTCTACCATTCATGTGCAACAAGGACTGCGGTACCATTGTTCCCCTAGGAAAAATAACTCTGTCTTCCACGCTAAGAAATTCAGCCAGAAGCTTCCTCTTAGAAGGCAGAGATTATCCACAGGCACGGCTCAAAGACCATCTGCTGGAACAATGCAAGTACAAGATGAGTCTACTGGGGACCATCTTTCTACCCCGCAGAACCCAAGGACTAGATTTAACTTTGAAAGATGACTTGAAATGAGCAAAAATTTTCAATGACTAAACACACTTTTTCAACTTTAAAGATCCAGCTATTGTGGTGCACGCCTATAATCTCAACACTTCGGAGGCAGAAGCAGAAAGATTACCATGAATTTGAGTCCAACCTGGATTACGTAGCTAATTCCAGGCTAGTCCAATCAGGGTTACACAGTGAGTCTTTCTTTGAATTTTTCATTTAGCTTTCTTCCCAAGAAATTAATATAAAAACAGCTTATTGGGTCTACATGTTTAATTTTCTTTCTTTCCATATTATCTGTTCATATGAAAATCTGTTCATATTTGCATAATAAACTACCGTTCCTGAAAAAAAGTGGAACCAACAGGCTCCTCTGCTGGAAACTCACCCATGTATCAGAAGTCATTTAATAATAATAACCTATCTTTTACACAGAACTAAGACATCCAAATATCTTTCTAAGGAGTTATATGAATTAAATCATTTTATCCCCACCACAACTCTATGAAGGAATTGTCATGAAATCTGTAGTCTGTGGACTATACAGAGCTCTCTGTGATCAAAGTGAGAAAGAAATTAACACTAAACAGTTATGTAAATGGTGGATTCAGTGGACAGAAAAGAGGAATCCTGGTTAGGAAAAAACGAGCATGAAGGGATTGCTTTACAGATAAATGAGGGGCATCTCTCAACTCTAGCTTTTTAAAAAATATTTTTTTTATTTTTGAGTGTGTGTGTGTGTGTGTGAGAGAGAGAGAGAGAGAGAGAGAATGGGCATGCCAGGGCCTTTTAGCCACTGTGAAAAACTCCAGATGTATGTGTTCCCTTGTGGTGCATGTGCACGCTTGCATCAATCATTGTGCGTCTGGCTACACGAGATCTGGAGATTTAAACATGCATCCTTAGGCTTCGCAGGCAAGCGCCTAGACCACTGATCCATCTCTCCAGCCCTCAACTCAGTTTTATCTGACCTTTATTCACTCTCTCAAATGCCATCCACTCATCACTTCTCATCCTGATTCCATCTCTCATCCATTCCCTTCTGGATCTAATGCTACTCTATCTACAGAGCAGTCCCTTCATGGCCCTTTTCTCTTAGCCAGGATCCCTCTTTCCTGGCCACAAATTCACTGTGTACATACGTGCTTAGTGTTCATTTCTTTCTCACTTCAATCCCAGGGTGCTCTGAGGTTTCCACATGATCCACAGACTACAGGTTTCATAATGTCAGATGCTGAACCACATTCCCCCTCATGTGCCCCACGTAGCTCAACATACCAGCAATGCCTGACATATAAGGAGACAGATGCTGGCTTCCATCACCTTCTGACCCACCAAGTGGAATATTCTTTTCTAACCCATTGCATTGCTGCTGTAGAATCAAGTCCCAGCATCAGTGAGTTGACAAGGGAGAATTCACACTCAGATTTGTCTCCAGCACCCAAGGCCTATCTAAGTTGCCCTTCTCTGCCTCTTCCATCTGCTCTTGCTTCCTCTGTCTGCCCTCACCCCTTCTCTGCTTGCTTAAACAGGCTCAGCCTGCATCTGATAGGAAGAACAAGGTGGGCATGATTCTGCTTCTCAGAAGGGGCTGTGAGAAAGGGAAACCCACAAGCACCTTAGTCTTCTACGCTAGAGGCATCCAACTTGAGCTCCATAAACACATCTGCACATGTCTCTTTGGACTGGAAGTTGCAGTTGAAATGAATACCGACACAAGGAAGACAGTCTCAAGGACTCGAATCTCTCTCATTTGAGCAAATTTAGAGAAAAAAAAAAAAAGGAAACTTTTATCACAAATTATTTTATATTTCCTTTATACACAGCATTCAGGGCTATTTATATCATTTCTAAAAGGATACAATGTATAATATGTAATTGGTGTCACTGCGTGTGATGGTCCATGCTAGCAGGTTGATTTTCTTGGGAAATCTGGTTAGCGATTACCCTGGTAATTACCACAGACTGCTGTCAAACCACACTGTTGTTATTCTTACCCAAAATATTACAGGTTAATTTGGGTTTATTATAAAATTGCCTTCAGAGAAGAAAGGCTACAAGAAAAAAAAAATAGGAACTATCTTTAATGAGAGAGGAGGAGACTAAGTCAAAGGAAAAAGGCCTTACGCTGGACGGATATCTTAAAGGTTAAGGCGCTTGCCTGTGAAGACTAGAAACCGAGGTTTGATTTTTTAGAATTAATGTAGGTCAGCCGTACATTGTGCACATGCATCTGGATTTCATTTGCAGTGGATAGAGGCCCTGGTGTGCCCATTCTCTCTCTCTCTCTCTCTCTCTCTCTCTCTTAAATAAGTAAATAAAAATAAAATCTTAGCTTAGCAATTAAGGCGCTTGCCTGCAAAGCCTAAGGATCCTGGTTTGATTCTCCAGATCCAACGTAAGCCAGATGCACACAATGGTGCATGCATCTGGAGTTTGTTTGCAGTGACTAAAGGCCCTGGGGTGCCCATTCTCTCTCTCTCCTCTCTCTAATAAATAAGTAAAAATAAAATAATTTTTTTTAAAAAAATCTTTAAAAAATGGCCGGAAGTCTCCCTTATATAAATCACTTCTACTAGCCGGACAAAGAAAGCACCTGAGAAAGACAGACAACCTCTGATTTCTAGAAAACCATTGAGGAGATTTGCCATTTTCTTTTTCTTTTCTTTTTTTTTTTTTTTTTTTAGAGCAAGACAGACACAGAGAGAAACAGAGAGAGAGGAAAAGGGAGAGAGAAAGAATGGGTGCTCCAGCAGCCTCTCAGCCTCTGTGAACAAACTCCAGATGCATGTGCCCCCTTGTGGGCAAGTGCGGCATTGCGCCCTTGAGTCACTTTGCATCTGGCTAAATGTGGGACCTGGAGATTCAATCAGGTGTTCTTAAGCTTGGCAGGCAGGTACCTTAACTGCTAAGCCATCCCTCCAGCCCTCATTTTGTTTTCTGAAAGAGCTACAATAAACTGTTTCCTCAATCTAGAATCCACTTTCCTTCCAGAAAGTACCATGTGCTCAGAGGAAACCAGGCTGGACTGTGAGAGGAGATTCTTACAGCATTCGTTCAGCTATCATATTCAGCTCTGTTTCGTGTTTGCCTGCCCAGGGCAGGCCAGCTGTGAACGGTAAGCTGGCAGGTGTGTGGCAGGGTACCACTACTCCCCAGGGGCACTGGAGAGAGCAGCTGCTCTAGCTGGCATCCCCATCAGAGGAAGACATCCATCTAACCACGGTCTATTTTCACTCTGCTTTAGATGATGTTCAGATTGAAGCCTGAAGGTGGGGATTGAAAATGGGGAAAGAAAACGTCTCCAGGTAGAATCAAGTTGACAAGAAGACACAGCACTCCCTTCCAACAGGTCCTTTCTCTTACAGAACTGTTTTACTGGCTGCACATGGAGAGTAATCATGCATAGTTTGTCCTAAGCCTGCTCTGCTTGAAAAGCATGTTCATAAACATATCAGAACTGAGATGAAATCAGACAAAAGGAATTTGTTTTGCCTGAGAAAGATGAAAGAAATCCAAACAACTCAAAAAATTGTGAAAAAACCAGTATCATTTATTTGAAAAAAAAATTAGTAGCAAATGACTTAATGATAACAGAGGTATTATGATTGATCTGAAATACAAAGAGGAAGAGGTAGAATAACTTGATCTGGAGGGATGGATTAGTGATTAAGGTGCTTGCCTGCAAAGCCAAAGAACCCAGGTTTGTCCCTCAGTACCCAGATGCACAAGGCGACACATGCAACTGGAGTAGTTTGTTTGCAGTGGCTGGAGGCCCTGGCATACCCATTCTCCCTCTCTTCCTCTCTCTGTCAAATAAAGAAACAATTTTAAATAAATTTAAAAAAACAGACCTAGAATAACTTGATGCAATTAACTTCATAGCATAGCTGAAATTAAAAATGGCATGGAGAATTCACCTTACCAAAGCTGACATGAGGAGAAATGGACTGTATGAATAACCCTATGCAAAACAAGCTGAATTTTTAAGCAAAATCCTTCCACAAACAAACCAGCAAACATTTCTAGGACAAGACAGTTAACAGATATTGTCAAACATTTAAATTAAAAAATAGTATCAATATTTTCACTAGGAAAATAAAACATGAAACATTTCCCAATTCATTTTATAAGACTAGGACAACTCTGACACCAACACGTGACACAAACATCTCAAGGAAAAAAATAAACCCAGATCAACATCTCTTCTAAACATGGATAGAGGGCAAAAAAAAAAAAAAAAAAAAAAATTCTTTCTAGCAATACATAAAGATACTAATGCAGAGTGAGTGGTGTTAAAACAGCAATGCAAGGTTGATGTACCAGTGAAGGAACAATCAAGAACAGACCAGATAATAAACCAAACATGAAAAAAAAATCCCTCATTACATATGGTAAAACTCATAAAGAAATTAAGCAGGAAAACCATCTTAACCTGCAAGGGTCATTTATGAAACGCTTTTAGCCAGATCACATCTACTTGTAAAACAAAAATGCTTTCTTGCCTCAGGTCAGACACTAAGAGAAGATACTCATCTTGTTTCTTCTATTTGATTTTGGACAGCAAGAGCAAAAGAGAACTGCATAAAAGTGCAAAGGAAATTGTGTTTGCTTGCATGATTGCCTGTGTACAAATCAATAAGAAAACCTTATATACTAGTAGCTTATTTAGTACATTAACAAATGTATTCAGTGTAGTTTCAAAATACAAGGTCAGTAAACAAATAGTCAGATTCAAGTATTAAAAACACTTAAAGAAAGAAGGAAACATAAAATGATGCTACATTAAAAACACTAACAATTCTAAATTACTTAAAATGGATTTTTTTTTTTTTTTTTGAGAAAACTACCCTTGAGCTTTCTATGGAACTCAAGTTGTCCTCCAACTCCAGCTTTTCCCGCCTTGGTGTCCTGGGTGCTAGATTTAGAGGTGTGTGCCAACACATCCAGCCTAGAGGTGAGTTTTAAAGAAGATTGAAATAAATGACAGATGAGAAGGCTCACTATTGTGCAGGGAACCATCCTCCTCAAGTTTAACTTCTACCAGGTGATGCCAATCAATCTAATTTTAATTCTCATAAATCAAAATAGAAAAGCAAACTTCCAAATCACTGGTTGTCATTTCCCTAAGACTAAGTAGCACAGACCCTGGGACCACGTTCCTGCATGAAACTCCTCATACTGCCCTGGCTGCTGGACATGTGCACACTCAGACTGCACTTTGTCCATAAACCATCACTTCATTTGACTGAAATGCCTGGGCCTCGGTCATAAGACTACAAAAATAATAAGCAAAAGGAAAGAGGTGTGTGGGCAGCTTCCCGAGTGCTCCAGGAGTTGCTGTGAGGGCTCCATGCCATTGGATAGGACTCAGAACTTCAATTTTTCTTCCAGAAATGTGGAAATCATGGGAGTTTGACAAGCCATATTCCAAGACGCTGATAATGTCTTTAGGGTAGTTTGCAGTTCTGAGAGAAAAAAACCTTAGGTGAGAATGACATTGGGTTTCTGAGCTGTGTGTCCAGATCTATCTGCCTGGGCCTGGGTCCTAAAGATTACAAATGAGACAGGCAGTGGTAGGGAGGGTGCTGATCCAGGGCTCAACGGACCCTGCAATACAGGAAAGCTCTACATTCAGTTCAAGAAGAAGATGAGCTCAAGGTGAAGGTTCGGTTATTAAATGAGAATCAAAATAGGAAGAGCCCGGGGACTTGAAACAGGGAGGGATGCTAATGGGAGAGGCACCTGTGAAAGGCCAGGGTCAAGGATACTCAGGGCAAGAGTGAAATGAGCCTTCAGGGCAGTGTCTTTCCAGAAACTCCTCTAAGGAAGTCTGTCCTTCATCGGGAGGAATAGCTTTTGGAAACAAAACAAGAGGGAGCCTGTACACTCTACAATCTGGCATACTTCCTATCTGGCAGTCCCCAGGCCCGAGGGCAGAATGTGGAGCAAAACACAAGCAAGACTGGAAAGTTTGTTTCTAAGAACTCAGGAGGGTTAGTTGTACAGTGGTCTGAGAACAGAGTCTCTGGATTAGCCTAACAAGTACGGGGTCCACAGTTCACATGGCGATTGGACCGACTCCTCCCTTATCCCCCTCCTAGGTCCTCAAGATCTAGCCCTTATGTCATTTCACTTGTTCAGTTGTTTATATCGTCATAAATTTTCATACATGGTAAAGGTTTATTAATCCAGATATACCATTCCAGATATTGAAATAAAGATACACTCGCCTTTTCAGCTCTTAAGACCTTCCCTGTTTCAACTGTTTTTCATAACAAAAGCAGGTACTCTTCATTATTTTAAACTTGTTTTAAAATTTATTTATTAGCAACAGACAGACAAAGAGGCAGAGAGAGAAAGAGAGAGAGAGAGAGAGAGAGAGAGAGAGAGAAAGGGAACACCAGAGCCCCCAGCACTGCAAACAAACTCCAGATGCATGTGCCATCTGTGCATCTGGCTCACGTGGGTACTGGAGAATCAAGCCTCGAACTGGGGTCCTTAGGCTTCACAGGCAAGTGCTTAACTGCTAAGCCATCTCTCCAGCCCCTCTTCATTATTTTAAATCAAGGAACTATCCCCAAGTGCCAATTGTCTAATACAGTTAGTCTTAATCACTTGATTTTGCCCTATATGATTTAAAGGCATGTATCTATGTAAGTACATTTTTGTTTCATGACCCCTTCTATACATTCAGAATTAATTATGTTTAACTACATTGCACCCAAGAGGAACTGTAGGCAGCAGTGTGTAGCTGCATTTACTTGTTCTCTCCACATGGCCTTAAAAATCTGCCTTTGTCAAAGGAGATTAGTAAAATGTTTAATGTTTCCAACTTCACTTTTGGACAGCATTTCACTGCAAGCAACTCCCTTACCGTGTCAGCTCATTCCACTCGCTGCACGTTCTCCTGGTGGTCCCAGCAGCCCCTTTGGTAATGGAGAGCTACAGCAGGAGGCAGAGAAGCTTTACCAAGGAATGCAGAACCTTTACAATGTGTCTGTCTCTTAGCTGTGGGAAGGCAGCATGGTGTGCTGGGATAGCTAAAGCTCTGAATTGGCTCTGCTACCAAGTATTTCATCTCATCAGGACCTCCATGTTGCTCTCTGTAAACAGCACTTGAAACTAGGTACTCCTACAGTTTACAGTGGCTTGAGCGTCTCCTCCGAAGTCTCATGTGCTGGAAGCTTGGTCGTCAGTGTGGAAATGCTGAGAGGTGTATATCCTGTAGGAGGTGGAGCTCAGTGGAAGGTTATTAAAACTAAGATTGGCCTTGTGGAATGAGATAGAATTGCTATGATGTTGCTACGATAAGAACAATGCCAGCCCTTGAATAACTCGTGTTTCCAATCATGCCATGTGATGGTTTTCTGCACATGTTCCTGCCATGATGATGCCACCCACCATGAAGACTTCTCCAAAGGCTGGACAGATGGAGACACCTGATCTTGGATGCTCAGGTTTCAAAGCTGTGAGCTCATTTTTCTAGTAAACTTCCCAGCCACAGGCATTTTGTTATAGCAACAGAAACAGAAACTTAGACAAGTATCTCAAAATAATGGTGCACTGATGTCTCCGTGATTCACTTTCCTTCCTTAGTTGAGTTCTAAAGGCCGAGTCAGTGACTGCATGACCATGAAAAGGCTGAGTCAGTAAGAGGAAAGACTTGTCCATAAAGCTGAGTGTTGGGTTTGCAGTGTCTAGTACATGAAACGGGACTGTGCCTCCGTTCTTGATTCAAGAAGTTCCATCATGCAAAGACCAATGTAAGTATGAGTATATACGCGTTCACTCCGTGTGAATTAACCAGATGCTCAGCACATACCAACATGTGCGGAAATCACTCCCCTCACAAAAATTCCCATGATCCTAAGATAATTGTGCAAGGAGAACAAAACCTAAAACTCACAACACAAGGCTGTGCGTGCTCGTGAGAAAGATAAACACGATGCTTAATGCATTGACAGACTGTCTTGGCCACAGTCTCCCAAAGAAGCTTCCAGAAGAAGGTAGCACCTGAGCCAGATTTAGCAGGATGAGTAAGAAGAGGCCGCTGGGTAATGAAGGGGTTGCACCTGTTAACCCGGGCCAGGGTGATGCAGAGAAACACTGAGGACACTCCAAATGCACCAAGGCAGAAATTCAGAAGCTGCTGAGAGCTGAGCACTAAAGTAGTATTAAGACCCACCCACCAAGGCTCAGGGAGGTTTGCTGAAGTGGGGGGTGGAGAGAACGTAAGAGCCACAGGGTGGGAAGGAATATCCAGAGACACAGCCCTCTCCAAAATGACAAACTGATGCTCTCAAAACACACAACCTACAACTACACGGTGAATACGTGCAACCCACTAAAGAGGGCCCTCAGCGGAGTGGAGGCAGGAAGGAGGGAAATGATGGCACCGACACTTGATGGATCCATACAAAGTTCCTACCTTATCAAATACAAGAAAGGGCTGCTGACTTGGGGGAGAAGAAAACAAGTAGTGTGTTCAGAGACAGTATGTTGGAGGAAATTGATTTTTCTCAGTACTAGAAAGTTGAAACAAACATGCTTACACACATACACACAAATACATACATACATATATACACGCACAAACATACACACATGCATACCTACACACATATATACATACATTCCTATATACATACATGCACATATGAGAAGGCAATTGGTAGAGAAGACGAGAGCATTAAGCAGGACTAGGAGGGAGATAAGAGAACATAATGGGGAGTGAATATGATCAAAGCACATTATGGGCCTGGAGAGATGGCTTAGCGGTTAAGCACTTGCCTGTGAAGCCTAAGGGCCCCCGTTGGAGGCCCAAGTCCCCAGGACCCACGTAAGCCAGATGCACAAGGTGGTGCATGCATCTGGAGTTCGTTTGCAGTGGCTGGAGACCCTGGCATGCCCATTCCCCCCACTTGGCAGAGAAGCTCCAGGAAGTGTGCTTCCACACCTGGTAACAGGCGAACGCGCTGCGTAAGCACGGTGCTTAGGAGCTGTTCCCATGCTGGGCGGGGGCTTCATAGTCAGTTCTTCAGAGTGTGAGCTCGTGTCAGCGAAGCTTTGATGAGGAATAACACACCTGCTCACCTCACCTGTGGCCACCATCAAGAGCCTTGCTGGAGGAGGTGTGTGTGGAGGGAGCTGGGATGGGGGAGTCTGGAGGGCCAGGACTCACTTTCTTTTCTCTTTCTCATCTTCCTCCCTCCTGATGTAACAACGTGGCAAACTCCTACAGTGACTTTCCCATCACGACAGACTCTGTTCTCTGGAAGTAAAGGTCTAATTAAACCCTTTTCCTTCCAGAACTTGCTTCTGATCAGGTATTTGTTCCCCTGTAATGAGAAAGTAACTGATGCCCAACCATTCCATAGCTACAAATATTAAACACGCCACATACACAGACACAAAGGCATCTGCCTGGGCATTTCTCAGCCAAAAGAGTGGAGAAGGAAGGCAGGCACGAGTTGGCAGTGGTGGGCACAGACCTTGGAAGGCACAATCTTACCTCTGCTTCTTACTAAGAGGAGGGGAGCAGAGTGGCTGCCATGACAGGACAAGCTCCAGGTAGGGAAATGAAGGAGGAGGGAGGTCAGATCAGCTGTGTTTCCCTCCCAGGCACTGCGGGGACAGGGCAGAGAGGACAAAGGGTAGGCCACAAATCAGAATTCAGAGACAACTGAGGCTGTGGCCTGGGAAGTCGCTCTTTGAAGCTACTTTCTCGTTCTATCACCAGGCCACACAACCAAGCCAAGGACAGTGTTTTTCCAGTGCTGAGTCACGTGAGGGTGTTTTCCTCCCACAGCCGGCAGAAGCAGAGCTCTGATTGGAGCGCATCGTATAGTGTTTGTGGAGTGTGCGTGTGCGTGCGCGTGACTGTGCGCGCATGTGTGAGGCTTTCTTCCTGTGTTCTTCTCCTGCTGATGGTGGTGGCCAACACCACGTGCCTAGGAAAGGTCCAGTCTTCTTCAGGGCTGTCCTAACTCTGCCTTTTGCTATTGGAGATTTGCTTGACCTTCAGAGCCTTGGTGTCCTCATATGAAAAAAAAATTGAAGTAATAATAGCTACCTGCTGTGAGCAGCCGTGACATAATACAAACATTTGGTCTCTCACCATGTCCTGACATCGAGCTTGTAAACTCCCTGACACCTCTGAAGTCACAAGTATGTTTTTTTTTTATTGTTGTTGTTTGTTTGTTTTGTTGGTCGAGGTATGTTTTTGACTGCTAACAAGATGACTGGGGGCTGAGAGCGCGTGAATACCCTTGTGATGAGGCTGTTGCCAGAGAAACCAATCATGCCGTTAGAGACCTTGAAATTGCATCCACACTCTGATACTCAGTAATGAGGAGGAACCGAAGGTTGAGCTGCTCACCGATGACCAGTGAATTCATGAATCATCTGGGTGGACTGAGGCCTCCCTGAAGACCCAAGGGAAAGAGTTCAGAGAACTCTGGGTTGGTCCTCAGAGTGTGACTCTGTGCCCTTTCCTGTGAATCTTGCCCTCTCCATCTCCTGCATTTGGTCATTCCACAGTCATACCCTTAATACTGCATGAATAAAAGTAAGGCATTTGCCTGATTTCCATGAGCTGTTCTAGCAAATTACTGAACCCCAGAAGGACAAGCCGCCGTCAGTCTTGTCTCCTTTAGGGCTGTAACACCTTCGGTGCCTTTCTGATTGAATATATACAAACAAACCCTTTGGGGAATTTTGAGGACATGCAGTAGGGTAAGGCCTTCTCTGAGACGCTTCTGCCTGAGAAGTCTTTGAGACAATTCTGCATTTCTTCACCTCTGAGCTGGTGATGGTGGTTGCCCTGACAATTTTAAGATGCCTTAGAAACATCCTTCCTACTGCCACAGTGCAAAGCCCTTTTTGATTCACGTGGAAACTGCACCTGCCTTGACCACACCTTCATACATGCACCTTTTCTAGCCAAGATGCATTCCCCGCCCCCAGTCTTTTCACTCTTGTCCTCTTTGTTTTGATTCTCACTGGAAACGTGACTAACAGAAGCTGGTGATAGGCAGACCACAGTCTGAATGCTTTGCTACCTAGAAATGCTCTCCACCACATAAACTAGCTTATCCTCTTGAAGCTCAGCCTTCTATACGGTCTTAGGGCATGAGCAAAATGTATCTCAGTCTTTGCTATGATGTAACAGGGATGGATTCTAGCCCAATTTCCAACACCCCTCATTTCCAACTAAAACATCAACATCACTTCTATTATCCACATTCCTATTCAGATCGTTGAAGCCGTACCGGAAACACCACTGAACTTCTGTTTTCAGCATGCCAGAATCTCTAGCCTAATCATACAAATATAGGCCTATTTTCAGATGACATGATCTTTATGCATAAGTTACATGAAAGTCTCCATCTCAAAACATCTAAAGGTGATTACTTCCTTCAGCAAAGTGGCAGGAGACAAAATCAATGAACAAAAGTCAGTAGGCTTTCTATATGCAAAGGACAAATATACAGAGAAAGAAATCAGCAAAGCTGTCCCATTTTGAATAGCAACAAAAAAATTAAATACCTTGGAATAACACTAACCAAGGACGTGAAAGACTCCTGGATCGGTAGAATTGATATTGTAAAAATGGCATTTCTACCAAAATCAATATACAGACTTAATAAAATACCATCATTCTTCACAGAGATAGAAAAAAGGATCTCAAAATTCATATGAATGGAAGCAGGCCTCAGATATCCAAACATGTCCTCAGCTAAAGAAATATCTATGGAGGTATCTCCATCCCTAAGTATATCTAAAGCTATACTACAAAGCCGTAATAAGAAGAATATCATGGTACTGGCACTGGCATAAAAACAGAAATATAGACCAATGAAACAGAATTGAAGACCCAGACCTTTGACAAAGGTGCCAATAACACAGACTGGAGAAAAGACAGCATCTTCAACAAATGGTGCTGGGCAAATTGGATGACCACCTGTTGAAAAATGAAACCAGACCCAGTCATCTCACCATACACAAAAACAATTCCACATGGACTAAGGAGCTCAGTATAAGACCTGAAACTCTTCAACCACTGGGAAAAAAACCAATTCCACATGGACTAAGGAACTCAGTATAAGACCTGAAACTCTTCAACCACTGGAAAAAAAACCAATTCCACATGTACTAAGGAGCTCAGTATAAGACCTGAAACTCTTCAACCACTGGAAAAAAAATAGGAGCAATTCTCCATGATATCAGAGTAGGGAAGGACTTCCTGAACAATACCCCGGTAACCCAGGAAATTAAACTATCTCTTAACCAATGGGATCTCATGAAGCAAAAAAGCTTTTTCACAGGCAAAGAAACCATAATCAGAGCCAGTAGATTACCCTGAATAGGGAGTTCTCAGAGGAATAAATACAAATGGCTAATACACACTTAAGAAAATGTTCAGCATCCCTAGCCATTAGGGAAATGCAAATTAAAATAAGTATAAGATTCCATCTTACTCTAGTAAGGATGGCAATCATTAAAAAATCAAATGACAACAAGTGTTGGTGAAGATGTGGGGATAAAGGAACCCTTATTCACTGTTGGTGGGAATGAAAACTTGTACAACCACTATGGAAATCAATATGGAGAGTCCTGAAAAAGATGAATATAGAGCTACCAATAGACTCAGTTATTCCCTTACTGGGCATTTACCCTGAATGCGTCATGCTTCATGCTCTCCAATGTCAAGCTCCCACTAGTCTTTGGCTAAAAGAGGGGCTACATCCATCAAAATCTCCCTAAATTGGGCTGGAGAAATTGCTCAGTGGTTAAGGCACTTGCTGCAAAGTCAAAGTCCCAGGTTCCAGTCCCCAGGACCTAGACAAGCCAGATGCAAAGGTGGCACATATGTCTGGAGTTCGTTTGCAGCAGCTGGAAAGAATGGCATATCCATTCTTTCTCTTTCATTCTATCCGCATCTCTCTCTCTCTCTCTCTTTCTCTCCCTCTCCCCTTTCATAAATAAATAAATAAATGAAATATTTTTAAATCTCTCTAAATTAATAAAGCTTACCCAATTTAACCTATGCTGACTTCACTCTCCATTGGAGAATCTGTTCTTATTTTTCAGAAGGTTGCAAGACCCAAGGAAATAAACCACCCCTCGCATAGCAGTCAAGGCCCCTGCAAAACCACAGTGGAAGTGGAAAGATGAGCAAGAGTGCTGCTTCCATGGTGAAGGAGATGCTGAGGATACTCAGCACCTACCAAAGCAGAACTCTAGAGGCTCCTAAGAGCTCATCACTGAAGTATGCTCAAAACACACCCAGCAAGACTCAAGGAATTTTGCTGAAGAGGGGGAGGAAAGATTGTAGGGTCACAGGATGGTATGACATGCCCAGAGGCACTGCCTCCCCCCAACAACTGACTTTTGCTCCTGTAATGCACAGCCCACAATTCCACCAGGAATGCCAGCAACCCCACTGAGAAGGGCCCCCTGCGGAATGGGGGCGGGAGGAGGAAAAGAGGGTACCAACACATGATGTAGCCATACAAAATATGTTCTTAATATAATAAAAAAGAAGACTAAATTTTCAGCAATTCCTCAACTGAACTCAGCAGCAATCCCAGTGAGGCTTTATCAAACAGACATGTACTGTACTGCCAGGGATTCTTCCAGAATCATTAATATAATATGTAAGTGAAGTTCTATTTGAGAAGCATTTTTTATTTTATTTTTTTCTTTCTAGTTCTCTAGGCTGGAACTGACTCTATTCAGATTGTTTCCAACTAAAGTTTTAAATTTTATAACATATGCAACTTCTCCTTTTGTGGCAAGAGTGATGGTGTAAAGAGCCCCTATTTAAGACACGGAGACCAGGCTCACAAAGACAAGTTTGGGTATTCCTCAAGCTGTTCTGCACGAGGGAATCATTGTATTGTGTCTCTGAACTCTAAAGACAGCACATCATGTGTGTACAATAGTGCAAGATATTGCCTTGGGCATTTTTCATTGCTGACTCCTGGATAACACAGGATGGGAAAGTGGATCATCTTTGTACCTCAAGGTGACAACCACACTATTCATTGTGGGCGTTTATCTGAGCTGTACTGGGGAAAATAAGACACGGACGCTTACAAACAATCTAGTGCACAGTCTCATGCTATAGAAACTGAGGACAAAGGAACAAGGCCTAACATAAAGCCATAGTTAATAAATGGCCAATACAATAAAAGTTACAGATATCTGCATTTCAGTAAGGAGTAACAGACTCAGAAAATGGTGTGATTTGACCTTTCTAATCTCCAGTCTAAGAAGTAACATTTCCTATAAGATTGGGCAAGAAGATGATGAAGCCTAATCAAAAGCTACAGAATTAGGACAGGAGCGATGGCTTAGCAGTTAAGGCACTTGCCTGCAAAGCCAAAGGACCTTGGTTTGATTCTCCAGGACCCACGTAAGCCAGATGCACAAGGTGGCACATGTATCTGGAGTTCGTTTGCAGTGGCTGGAGGGCCTGGTGTGCCAGTTCTCCTTCTCTCTCTCTCTCTCTGTCTCTCTCTCTCCCTCTCAAATAAATAAATAAAAATAAAGTATTTTTTAAAAGCTATAGAATTAAAGAATGGTTTGTACATTACCCGTGATGAGAAATTGCTAGCACACAGTCAGCTACACTAACAAAAGACTATGCAATATTGCTAAGACACAGTCAACTCTACTAAGAAACTGAAGAACATATGCAATATATGATGCATTAAAATAAAGTTTGGGGCTGGAGAGATGGCTTAGCGGTTAAGGCGCCTGCCTCTTAAGCCCAAGAACGCTGGTTCTAATCTCCAGCAGCTCCAATCTCCAGGTCCCACATTTACCCAGATGCAGTGACACAAGGGCGCAATGCCACACTTGACCACAAGGGGCGCACACATTTGGATTTTGTTCTCAGCAGCTGAGAGGCTGCTGGCATGCCCATCTCTATCTGTCTTCTCTCTCTCTCTCTCTCTCTTTCTAAATAAATCCATAAATAAATAAATAAATAAATAAAGTTTGCTCCAGAAGACATGTTTTCTCAAAATTGTCAGTAGCCTAATATGACCTCCCTAAGCCCTTTGCACACTGGATTGGAGACACACAGTGAACCTTATGAGGTTTATTCTCCTTTGAACAATAGAGAGTAAGGAAATTTCCATTCCAGATGGAAGCAATGCATACTTAACGTCTGTAACATTATTTTATTATTCCAATATGACAGTCCTGACAAATGTTGACTAGAGATCCAATGAAAAGTGTAACAATACTTTGGAATGGTGACATGGAGAACTCAATGTTAGCACTGCTTGACTTTTATTTTTTAAAAAAGTATTCATTTATTTATTTATTTGGGAGAGAGAGAGAGAGAGAGAGACAGAGAGAGAGGAGGAGAGAATGGACACACCAGGGCCTCCAGCCACTGCAAATGGACTCCAGATGCATGCACCTCCTTGTGCATCTGGCTAACGTGGTTCCTGGAAAATCAAACCGAGATCCTTTGGCTTTGTGCAGGCAAATGCCTTAACCACTAAGCTCCATCTCTCCAGCCCCTGCTTGTCTTTTTTTTTTTTTAAGTTTTTTTTTAAATTTTTTTTTTATTTTTGGAGAGAGACACAGAGAGAGACAGAGAGAGAGGAAGAGGGAGACAGATAGAGAATGGGTGTGCCAGCAGTCTCTCAGCTGCTGTGAACAAAATCCAGATGCATGCGCCCCCTTGTGTGCAAGTGTGGCATTGTGCCCTTGAGTCACTTTGCATCTGGCTAAACGTGGGACCTGGAGATTGGAACCGGGTTCTTAGGCTTAGTAGGCAGGCGCCTTAACCACTAAGCCATCTCTCCAGCCCCCTGCTTGTCTTTTAAAAGGACAAAATTTGGGAAAGATCTTCTTTCTAGATCAGTGGTTACCTCTTTAGTTAGCTGAAACACACACGTGTGTGCATGAAGGTAAACAGAGCACAATAGCAGACTAACACTTATCTCAAGACCACACTGCCTTGGAGAAGCTGTTAGCAATAAAACCCATTTGCCTAATTTCCCTCTTATTTATCAAGACAGCATTTTTATTTTCAAAAGAAAGCCATTACCTTACCTTTACACACAGCTGGATTATAATGACAGACTTAATTAAAAGTAACAGACATGTCTTTATGAGGAAAACTAAAGGAAAAAAAAACTAAAGAAAAAAATACAGAGGAATCTAAAATGTCTGGAATTTCTTTTTCTTCTTTCTTTCATCGATTGTTGCAATGGTTAAGTTCACAGGTCAGTTTCCTAAGGTGCCTAAAGATTCTTTGTCACCTGTCACTCTGGGCCATCTCCCAGAAAGCACCACTCTGTACACAGTGGTGACCTCTATTTTTGGTCCAAAATTGCTGCATGGCCCAACCAGTAAGTTCTGAGGCCCTCCTGGCCTGTTCACAGCATCCTTAGGAGACTAACTTCTCTAATCAAGAAGAAGTAACTGCCATAATAATTAATATGAAATTCAAATACAGTGTCATTTCTCATTGTGCCATTGATTAATTGCATTTTTGATGATTAAGATCATTGTTTGGAATATTTAAGCCCTTGAATGAAAAACAAAAAACTACATTCATCTAAGCCTTTGTGCTTGACAGTACTTAACCTGTGGCATCTCAGTGGCCTCCGTGCCCAGCGTGGTGTGTGATGGCTTCATCTGTTTGCATGGACAAACAGTTCCGCCTTCAGCGAAGTACCTGAGTGAAGGGCATGGGCCTCGATTCTACAGACACTTTTTTTTTTTTTTTTTTTGGTTTTCCGAGGCAAGGTCTCACTCTAGCTCAGGCTGACCTGGAATTCACTATGTAGTCTCAGGGTGGCCTTGAACTCTCGGCGATCCTCCTACCTCTGCCTCCCAAGTGCTGGGATTAAAGGTGTGCACCACCACGCCTGGCCTACCATCACATTTTTAACAGAAGCAGAGGTGGGACTTTGTAAAGGGCATTTTGCAAGAAGCATAACTTAAGATGAAATATTTAGCCCATCTACTTATTAAGGCAAAATTTGTGAGTCTAATTTAAGCCATTATTTTATAATGAGTGCCCTCTGGTTCCTTAATTCATCAATTTCCTTTGTAACACTTGCATTAGCTGTGCACTTAGCTCTCTTCCTGTGCTTTTCTAGAGCTCTGCTCTTGCATTTTGTGCTTCTGGCTTCCTTTTCAGCTAAGATCTGTCAAGTACCTCTTGACGTCATAGTCTCATTGCCCTATGAGAAAAGAGTGAGCTCACCAGTAAACCTGGGTCAGGAGCCCCAGAAGCCCTGACAGAGGACAGAAGCCACACCTCACAGGAGGGTCTGCTTTTCCTGAAGCCTACAGGTCTGCAGAATCAGTTTTAAAAATCTCAAAACTGGGGCTGGAGAGATGGCTTAGCAGTTAAGGTGTTTGCCTGCAAAGCAAAGAATCCCAGTTCGATTCTTCAGGACCCATGTAAACCAGATGCACAAGGGGTTGCATGCATCTGCAGTTCTTTTGCAGTGGCTAGAGGCCTTGCCATGCCCATTCTCTCTCTCTCTCTCTCTCTCTCTCTCTCTCTCTCTCTCTCTCTCTCTCTCATTCTCTTTCTCTCTCTCAAATAAATAAAAAAATATTTTTAAAATTTCAAAATCTTGGGCTGGGGCTGGAGCTGAGTGATAGAACAAGACCTGGGTTTAATCTCCAGCACCACAGAAGTTGTTGACTCAGTAGATATAATGCTTCCTGCTCAAGCTTGGGTACTCAAGAGTGGATCACAAACACCATCAGAAAGCTAAAAGCTGTGGTAGGCTTCTGTACTCCCAGCATGACAATAGGCAGACGGGAGATAGAGACAGACCTGAACTCATGAACTGGACACCTGGGGAACAAAATGGTGAACAACAATGAAAGCAACCGATCTTTCCTCAGGTGAGGAGCAAGGTGAGGAACCACACCTGAAAGTTGTCCTCTGACCTCCAGACATGCTCTGTGGCATGCACATGCCCACACGAATACAAATGAACAGACACATATCAAGCACACATGTCACGCACACATATGAATATAAAAAACAAGCCATATGCAAGGAATAAAGACATATGAAAATGTTACACCAGTTAAATCAAAACTTGGAGATTTTTACTTTTCACATAGTTGTCTTTGTCAGGAAAAGTGACTTTTACTTGGCTGGAGAGATGGCTTAGCAGTTAAGGCACTTGCCTGTGAAGCCTAAGGACCCATGTTCTATTCTCCACATCCCACATAAGCCAGATGCACAAGGTGATGCATGTACAAGGTCGTACATGCACACAAGGTGACACACGCGTCTGAAGTTCAATTACAGTGGCTGGGAACCCAAGTGCCAATTCTTTCTTGCACGCACACATTCTTACTCTTTCTCAAAAAAGGCCACTCTGTTGGGCTTGCCTCAAAAACAGTGATTTTTACTTACATGATTTTTTTTATTTGAGAGAGACAGAGAGAGACAGAGAAATAGAGAGCAGGAGGGAGAGAATGAGCATGCCAGGGCCTCTCAGCCACTGTGCATGAACTCCAGACACGTGCGCCCCCTTGTGCACATGTGCGACATTGCACACTTGCATCGCTTTTGCGTCTGGCTAAATGTGGAACCTGGAGATTTGAACAAGCATTTTTGGGCTTTGCAGGCGGGTACCTTAACCGCTAAGCCATCTCTCCAGCCCCTACTTAAACTATTTTTGAAGTGCCTTTGAGGGAGCTAAATTTTGCAGGAATAGGGATGTAACTCAGTTAAGCCTTTGCCTAGGATGAGTAAGGCCTTGGATTTGATGACTAGTACCCTCCTCTCTCTCTCTTTCTCTATCTCTCTCTCTCTCTCTCTCTCTCACTCTCACACACACACACACACACACACACTAGGCAAGTATCTATTTATCTTACGATAACCACAAAGTTGGCTCTGTCTATATGAGATCAAACTAACCATAACTTCCATAACTTCGATGCACAGAGCCTGAGGACTTATCTCTCACCAGAGATACAGAGCCTTCTACAATACCCCACACCCACACCCGGGCTTATCTAACAAGGAGAGAAGGCCAGTCAAAACATCTCAAATAACTGAGTTCAGTATCCCAGGCAGCCCCTAAACTGCAGGCGGCTGTTACGACGGGTCATTTAGAATACAGTCTCCACTACCAAATACACTTATGCTACAAATAAACGCTATGGTCCCGGCTTCATGTAGACTGCTTTGACACAGTAAAACGATCATAGAGAGATTTAGGAACACTGACCCTGGGCTCACTGAGATTACAAATGAGCTCAAGCTGCATTAGTCTACTCAGCATGATGACACTGCATTTTGTTACATCTGGAAATTGTTCAAAGGTATGACATCATGCAGAGGAGAAAGCTGCAAGAAATTGTGTGAACCGATGGGAGACTGGCTGTTTAGGAGACTCAACTGGGAGAGATGCATGGAGTAGGTTGCACAGAAGTTGCTTTCTCTGAAGCAGTCCCTCCACTCATGTAGGGTCAGGCAGTGGCAGATGCTAAAGTTTTCTTTCAAATGCAAGAAGTAAGCTCAAGATGAGTCCACACTGCCCAGCCAGCACACGTGAGGAGGGCTGAGAGGTAGAGAGCTCAACTCAGATGTGAATGACAAATTGACATTTACGTGATTGGAGTTTCAGACAATGACTTAAGTCACAGGTTGGAAACCTTTTGGGGGGACAAACGCACCAGTACTGCAGTATTGCGTGCAACAGGGGCTCAGGAACTGGAGCAAAATGAGAGCACAGTATTGGGGGGGGGGGTTCATAGCTATTCAGAAGAGCCACCTAACTTAAGACACAGATGGGCTAAGTAGCTGAGCACCAGGATTGCTCTGAAAATTCCTCACATCGATTTTCTTCAATACAGAGATAAATAAAACATGACCAAATCGGCTTCACTATAATATGGCTCATTGAGGATGCTGTGAATTATTTATTCCTGACTATCCAAGCGGAATACTTATTCGCTAATCTTGTAAAGCCATATGATAAAATGGTTCAAACCACCCTTAAATTGATTCATTTGCATAGACATCTTTAGCAACTAGCTTCTTTATTTGTGCTCCCGAACTAAACTTTATATACCTAGCGTACATGTAGACAATGTTTGACCAGCAACACTGACAGCCAGACCTACAGAAGGGTGACAAGCTCACAGAAGTGGTGACTGCTTCTCTTAAATTCAAGTGGCTTCCAAAATAAACCAGCAAGAAAATTCATTCATTCATCTTGCATTAACTTAATGGTTACTCTGTCCTTGATGCTAAATGCACTGGTGAGAGACAGGAAGTCCTTGCTCACATGGCACAGAGAGGAGTCATTGTGTAAATAAATATACACTGTAAGGAGTGAGGAGAAAGAGCAGGCCACTCTAAAGGAAGGAAGGAGGAAGAACTTGTCTAGGTTTGGAATTCCAGGAAGCCTCTTGGATCAAAAGGCATTCATGTAAGTCACTTTTTAGTTGCTGAGAGACAATATCTAAGGTAATTAGAGGAGGAAACATTTACTTTGGCCCATGGTTTCAGAGCCTTGACCCATAGTTGCCTCTATTGCTTTTTAGCACATGACACAAGACACCTGTTAACCTCATGACAGGAAATAAGGGGGAAAGAGAAGAAGTGGGAGGAGTTTCAGCATTCCTTTCAAAAGCATGCCCCCAATAACCTAACTTCATCCTATGCAATCCCATACCCTAAAGGTTCTGCCCTTCCAACAGTACCCCAAGTTGGTCCCCAAACCTTGAGTGTACAGGTCGGGGGAGGGGTAGGGAACTGAAGATCCAAAGGATAACAGCACTTCATGCAGAGTGCTGAGGAACGTGTGAGAACTCAAAGAAAGCAGATCCCAGGACAGATGTGCCTGGAGGAGGGCGGAGCACCAAAGAAAGCTCTAGGACAGTTCTTGGGGACATGGAGGACATAAGTTGAAGGTGGCCCAAGTAAGAACCAGTGACAGGAACTGACTCCAAAGAAGCAAGCATGACCAAGATCTGGAAGAGCCCAAGTCATTTTTAAGGGAGTTACAGTTCTCAAGCTGGCTATACAACCGGGCTCCAAGGGGCTTGAGGGTAACAAGTGATATTTCCTTAGTTGCTCTATAGAACATGAATCTGGGCAGAAGAGAAGCAGAGACCCCCACTTAGAAGATGATACAACTTGTCCAAATAGGAGGGGGTCCTCCCTGGCAGCAGGAGCAGCTGCTGATGACATAAGCGAGGCACAGGAACACCCTGGCATGGGTTAGAAGGGAAGATGTTCATTTCATTGACTGTCTCAAATTCTTATTAGATATACAGGAGAACATGTCAAGTTGGCAGTTATTTGTGAACATGAAAGAATTTACACGCTCAACATGAGATGGATCGGGATTAAAAACTAAAAACTAAAACATGAAAACAAACTAAACCTGAGCCACTCAGAAAAACAAACAGAACCCAAGGGGAGAATAACAAAAGAATGAGAGTGAAGACACATCTTCCACATCATGGAAGGCTTGTCAGGTTGGAGAACAAGGATGTGGGACTATGTAAGTCTATGTAAGTTAGACCCTAGAAAATAATCTAAATATCAATGCAACAATCCTAAATGAAACAGCTACACAGAATACTGAAAACAATGAATCACCTTGGGCGGGAGAGATGGCTTAGTGGTTAAGACCACAATTCCCAGGACCCATGTTAGCCAGACACACAAGATGGCACATGAGTCTGGACTTCATTTGCAATGCCTAGAGGCCCTTGTGTGCTCATTCTCTCTATCTCTATCTGCCTCTTTATCTCTCTCACACACAACTAAATAAATATTTAAAAAATAACCCACCACTAATTATAAGTAACATTTATTCACATAACATAAACATGTTAAAGATTATTAACATCTTTATATAAATCATTATAACAAAAGAGAAAAAACACATTATAATCTGTGACATAAAGACGTTTGATCCCATCTCAAATCCATTCTTGAAAAACAACTTCTTAATCCAGTCATACTTCCATTTTGTGCAAATCTCTAAATGTGATATCAGTAAAAAATACATAACTAGAAAAAGAAAATAATCTAAGCATGAGGTGACATGAGAGTAGAGAAGGGAGGAAGTACTCTGGTGGCAAAAGACCTTGAGCTGTTATCTGGGCTGAGCTGAGAAGCACAGTGGAAAGCTTGTTCCTAAAGATGCTGATGTTTTCTCTCTAGTGCCAGAAGGAGAGAGATCATGCAGTGGGGCACAACTCTGACATTGTATAGCATTTAGGGAAGAACTGATTTTAATTTTTCTAAGTCCCTAAGGCTGTGACAATAGGAAGCTTTGAAGCTGTAAAATATTCAAGAAAATTTAGGCATGCATTATACTACGTGTATAAGGAAATTGAGTTTCAATAAGCCACAAAGACAATTAGTTTACTGACTTGCTGACCCTCAAGTTTCTGAGTTTATTCTATCAATTAGTCCCCTAGAGCAAGCAAAACCCTTAGGCTCTGCATTTTATCACTTCTATTTGTAGTAATAAAAACTCAACTTACAGATTCAAAGAAACAACACAGAATGCAATGAAGTAGAATAAAGTAGGTTAGAATGCATTACTAAGTAATCCTTCACAAATGGATCTCCCTAGGCTTTATGTTTGTACATGCTTTATTGAGTACTTAACTCAAGGACACTCCCATCCAAGCAGATGGTCCAAGGACAGAAAGCGTAGGCCTATATCTAACTGCACAGCATGCCATGAGCTGTTGGAGCCTGGGAATTCCTACAGAGTTTTTGAGAATGGGACCTTATTTGGTTTCTGCAAGATCAACTTGGAAATGTAAAGCTTCATGGAGTCATTCGTTCATTTAAGCATTACACACTGAAAAATCTACAGCCAAGGTCACAGGTGCTGAGAATATTGTGGAACATATAACAATTCTTGTCTATAAAGAACTTTCATTCAAATGGGCAGAAAGAGGAATAAAGAGAACAGAGAGTGGATGCATTCTTGGAATATGGCCTTACCTCTCAGGATAAAGTCATTTTCAAGTATCACAGGGATTATTACTGTGGCTTTCTACCTGCATATTTTTGCTTCTGCTTAACCCCTCTCAGTTCTGTTGCACAGATCAACTGGTAAATACTTTTCGATTATTGCATAATCTTGCACTAGAGCTCCATTCCAAACCCTCAAGTGCCTTTCCAGTTTATATATGCAAATGGCAACAGAACCTAAAGTTGCATTTACAATGTATGAGGCTCCAGGACTCTGCCTTCCTGTCTTTTCCTTCTCACTGGAGTGGACTGCACAGATGATGTCACTCGATATCCCTCCTCCCATGACAGGTAGACTCCATTTCCTCCTGTAATGAAGCTGGCTTGCATGAGACTGCCATTGGCCAACAGAGTGTGTCAAAAGAGACATGTCATGTCAAAAAGCAGAGGATCACTTGTTGGAAGACGACTGACCAGAGATAAGCCACCCCACTTGAGATCTCCAAAAATGATTAGCACTCAGCATCCTGACACAGGTCAAAGATATTCCCAGTCCAGACTAGCAGATGAACTGTCCAGCTGAACCCAGCCAACTTGCTTACAACCAAGTTACTGGGCTAAATGAATGGTAGTTGTTCAAAACCATCAATTTTGTGGGTTTCTTTTTCATGGTGCAAAGCTAATCAACATATTATTATTATTATTATTTTTTTTTTTTGGTTTTTCGAGGCAGGGTCTCACTCTGGCCCAGGCTGACCTGGAATTAACTATGTAGTCTCAGGCTGGCCTTGAACTCACGTGATCCTCCTACCTCTGCCTCCCGAGTGCTGGGATTAAAGGCGTGCGCCACCACGCCCGGCAACATATTATTTTTAAGCCCTGTCTTTCTGCTACACTGACTTCCTTACTATTATGTGACTATAACAAGTCTACTTTATATTTGTTGTTCCTGGCATTAAGGGCAGACTCATGCATCACTCCCTTATTAATCATCAGTGAAGCGAAGCCTTCTCACAATCAGTTGCACAAAACTGTAAACATACGTACTCCACTCCAGACAAGAGCACATCATGACTTTCCTACATTGGGCATATGACCATCTAACATAATGTTTTACTATATATTTACTTAATTTTAAAAATATTTTTATATATTTAATTAATTTATTTATTTGAAAAAGAGAATGGGGGCAGCAGGGTCTCTAGCCATGGCAAATGAACTCTAGATGCACACATGCACTACTTTGTGTATCTGCCTTACATGGGTACTGGGGAATTGAACCTGGGTTCTTAGGCTTTGCAAGCAAGCACCTTAACCAGTAAGCCATCTCTCTAGCCCATCTTACTTTCAATCTGCCTTTCCCTTGAGGACCAAGACCTTCTCTTACTTCATTCATCCCTATGTTCCCAGTAACTAACTCAGTGGATGTTGTAATTGTAGAAATACAACTAAAGGAATATATGGTGGTTATATAAACAAGTAAATTAACAAGTGAAAAAAAACCAAAAATAGTAATAACTGCTATAGGGCTAGAGAGATGGCTCAGAGGTTAAAGGTGCTTGCTTGCAAATCCTGTCAGCCCAGGTTCAATTCCCCAGTACCCACATAAGACCATGTACACAGAATAGTGCATGCAAATGGAATTTGTTTGCAGTGGCAAGAGGCCCTACCATGCATATTCTCATTTTCTCTCTTCTCTCTCTCTGCCAGTTAAATAAATATATTTTTGAAAGTCTACTTTAAAAAAATAACAGCTATAAAATAGGGGCCTGGGTAGATAGCTCAGTGAGTAAAGAGCTTTCAATGCAAGCAGGAGGGAATGAATTTGGACTCCCAGCACCTATGTAAAAAAGTGCTGAGCCTGGTGACACACACCTGTAATCCCAGGGCTGGGAGTTGGAGACAGGAGGACCCCCAGGACTTGCTGGCTAACTTATGTAGCTGAATCACTGAGTTCCAGGTTCAATGAAGACCCTGTCTCATAGAAAATAAAATGAAGACATGATAGACAAAGATACCCAGCATCGACCTCTGACTCCCACATGCACATGTGAGCATGGAGCCCCAAATGTGCAACACACACATGCACACAAAAGTTGCACGTAAGTGTTGTGCCAGCAATGTTGCTGTTCCTCACTACACCTGATGGAGCTATAAAAGTCCAATGAGTAGTCTCCATTGATAGATCCAAAAGGCAGGGCTAAACCTTTTACATTAATGATAATCATTAAAAAAAGCTTCTACACTCAACCTTACTGCTTCATCCATCCTGATAAGTTCCGCCCTAGATTCAGGTCAGAGATGCTTGGGAGCACTCCCACTCTGCTAGGTACTGCTGCATACACTTAGACCTCATTGCTACAGTTCTCCTTCTTCTAGTCCTCATTCTCTATCCACAGCCTCTGAGAGAGTGATGGTGCACTGAGGTACTTGGAGGACACGTGGATACAAAGCAGTAGGGAGCTGGGTGTGATGGCACACACCTTTAATCCCAGCACTCAGGAGGCAGAGGTAGGAGGATCGCCATGAGTTCAAGGCCACCCTGAGACTACACAGTGAATTCCAGGTCAGCCTGGGCTACAGCGAGACCCTACCTCAAAAAACCAAAAAGAAAAAAAAAAAGCAGTACGGCTCTAATGCTGCCACCATTTCTCACCCACAGATATCCCCCCACATCAGTCCCAATTCCTCATGCATACTGTAATAGGAGGAAGCTCCTGGGCCCAAGTGCCTCAGCCTCATTGATGTCCATTGCTTGTCGCACACACACACACGCAAGTGTGCATGCACACACCCACACACACCCACAGTCCAGTAAGCTGGAAAGTAAAGGCCCTTTCCAGGAGGGGGTTAAATTGGCCTACTCCATAGAAGGAGTGCCACTAAGATGGCTAAGCAAAATCAGACCACTCACTCACATCCACGCTCCCTGAAGAGATCCACCCACAGAAGCAATGCTTCATTCGGTCAGTAAGGCGACATTATACCAACTTAGTTCTGCATTTATTGGCAAGATGAATAGCCATGCCTGTGGTAATATAGAGGAGCTGCACTGACAGCAGGATTTCCTCATGAATTCGACCATGTCTGTGCCGGTTTGAATATAAAATATTCCCCATAGCCTCATGCGTGATTACGTTGCATTCTCAATCCGCAGCTGGTGGACCTTTTAAGAGGTAAAGCCATGCTGGGGTGTCACTGGGGTTGGGCTTTAGGGAGTTAAGAGTCCTTCACAAAGCAAGCTCACCCACGCTTATTCCTCTCTGCTGAAATGACAAGATGTGATGCCTCGGCTGCCTGCTTGTGGTATGATTTAACCACCATGATGAAACCAAAATAGACTCTTTCCTGCCCGGCAATGAGAAGGCGACTGCTACACCCTCCCTCCCTACTTTCACGTACTCACTCTTCAGCTCCGAGTCCTTCTTCACGGTCTGTTCATTCACACACACCGTGTATGATCTGAGTCACGTCTGTCTGTTCCAATCCCTCCCCCGCAGCCCAGTATCTCACCATAGAACTGCACTGAGCTGGAGCTTTTGATAGAGAGGAATAGGGGCAATGTGAACATTTGGGTGGGCTGTGATGGAAGGGTGCCTGGCCTTCTTCTAAGAGGAGGATGAAAACACAAATATAAGGGAAGACAGACCTACCAAAAACAGGAAATTCTCACTGAATTTACAGACACTGAATGATAAATTTGTGCTGCTTTAAGCACATTGTTATAGCAGCCTAAGTGGACTAATACGTCGTACATGACCTTAGGCTAATGCTCAGAGCTGCCTCGTCACTATGTTCTTAGGGTTTCATGTTGTGATTTCGTCAGGGTGCCTAGTGCTGCTGCAGGGGACACATACATGTCTACAGTAAGGTGAAAAGCCAGGAAGGATGCATTCTTATTTTACCTGCTAGATATCCGTAGCAACATATACAATGTCAGCATAGTTGCAGAGTGTCATTTAGCAGAATATACCCAATGGAAGATGTATTCACTTGAGATAAGTTTCTGAGTATGCAGTTTTCACATATGAAACATTTAATGTATAGAAATCTGCATTTTAAAGCTAGCAAATGACATGAACAACATATAGATATCCCTGGGTAGATGGGATAGAAGGTTGCCTAAGCACTCCCAGCATAACTATGAAATAAGTAGAATTGAAGTGTACAGGTTTTTGATGTTTACAAGGTCATCAAGCAGAGAGCTCTCTAATCTGCTGACATTAGAATGAATGCAGGAGACGTGAGAGTGAAGCGTGGGTCTGGTGGGCTCACGGCAGGTTACAGGCATGGAATGACCTTGGATGGGAGGATGAATGGGCTGGGAATAGTGGGAACAATGAGTGAGAAGTTAGGAGGGGAAAATGAGGAGCTGCTACTCAGGAGCCCCAGTCTAGGAATGCCAAATATATATGTGAAGTGACTCACAAATGAACTTGCAAGAGAAATTGAGAAAGGACGAAGAGACAGAGCAGGACTGGGGTGATCGACATGCTTTTGGGGATCCATTTCTATTCCAGAATAGGATGAATAATTTTCACGGAGCTGCAGCTGTAGAAGACGACTCGGGGATGTTGCTGTCAGAATGTGGAGGAGGAGTTCTAGAAAGTTTAGTTTCACCTGAACCTCAAAGTGAGATTTGATAATCTGGACAAAAACAGCTTCTCTTTTTCGTTAACCCAAAATACTCAGGCGCAAACAGTGAGCTGTCCACGGACCTGAACAAGGGACCACAGGGTAGCCAGGGCAGGGAAGAATGCATTTGAGCAGTGGAATCAAACGTGGAGGCACGGCAGGTTTGTTGTAGAAAAGCTGGAAGATGCTACTCCAAGGAAATTCACATCCATTCATGTCAGGGACATATGCGAGGAGTTTAATGTTTGGGGAGTGCCCTCAATCCATTTCATCTCAGGGTTACAATCAAATGAAAATTCATGGTAGCAAAAATTCTTGGAGCTCATATATTTCTTTCTGTCTGCCTCTTTCTCTCTCAAATAAATAAATTAATTAAATATTTTTAAGTGGGGCTGGAATATTGGAGAGATGGCTTAGCAGTTAAGGCACCTGCTTGCAAAGCCTGAAGACCCAGGTTTGATTCCCCAGGACCCAAGTAAGCCAGAGTCACAAGGTGGCACATGCATCTGGAGTTTGTTTACAGTGGCTGGAGGCTCTGGAGCACCAATTCTCTCCCTTTCTCCTCTCTCTCTCAATAAGAAAAGTAAATAAATATACCTAAAAAAATTATATACAGCCCTTTAATCCTAGCACTTAGGAGGCAGAGGTAGGAGGATAACCATGAGTTCAAGGTCACTCTGAGACTACATAGTGAATTTCAGGTCAGCCTGGGATACAGTGAAATCCTACATCAAAAAAGAAAGGAAGGAAAGAAAGAAAGAAAGAAAGAAAGAAAGAAAGAAAGAAAGAAAGAAAGAAAGAGGAAGGGAAGGGAAGGGAAGGGAAGGGAAGGGAAGGGAAGGAAAGGAAAGGAAAGGAAAGGAAAGGAAAGGAAAGGAAAGGAAAGGAAAGGAAAGGAAAGGAAAGGAAAGGAAAAGAGAGGGGGAGGGAAGAAAGAAAGAAAGAAAGAAAGAAAGAAAGAAAGAACAAAAGAAAGAAAGAAAGAAAGAAAGGAAGGAAGGAAGAAAGAAAGAAAAAATAGGGCTGGAGAGAGATCTCAGCAATTAAGGCACTTGTCTCAAAGCCTAAGGACCGGGGTTGGATTCCCCACATAGCACCAGATGTACAAGGTGGCCCATGTGTCTGGAGTTCATTGCAAATGGCTAGAAGCCCAAATGCTACAATTCTCTTTCTTTCTACCTGCCTCTTTGTTTCTCTCTCTCTCTCTCTCTCTCTCTCTCAAATAAATAAATAGATAATTTTTTTTTTAATTCTTGGAAGTTCAGTCACCAATTAAGGACAATTTACCCCTCTCAATCAAAACAGACTTTGAACCAATGCAAATCTGTAGACTAGCTTGTTTTATTTTGAGATCTCCAAAAAGATTCAAAGCACATGAACAGACCTGGTATTCCCTATTCAAATGTGATTGGAAACTATCTTAACAGGAACAATGAATAGGTTGGGTCCTATATTAAGTTTCAAAACTGCCTTGCTATTTTTCCTGGTTTAGAATTCACGATCCCAAAATTTCTTGGGTTACAGAGTCCTGGACATCACACTATTTGCTCACAGAGGTTGGTTGGGCCAAAAGAAATAATTTACAGTCCTAGTTTTTTTTAGGCAGTTCAATCCATAAAACTTAAGCATCCATTCTCTAACAATAAACCTAAATATGAAATGCCCTCAATTCCTTAGACCAGAATGTGTGAATCTGCCACTGGGCAGTTTGTGAAATGTTGGGACCTGGTAAGAAAGTGACACCTTCACTCCCTTTTCTAAATTCATGGTGGTCTGAGTATAAAACACCCCTGTGGCTTCAAGCGTTTCTTGTTAAACTCATATTTAATCCCCAGCTGGTGCAGCCTTTGCAGGAGATGTGTCCCTGGGAGCAGGCCTCCAGGCTTTATGATCCAGCCCAGCATGCTGGTGCAGGCAAGCCGGCTCCTGCCGCTTCCTCTCTACTGAAGGGAAGATGCGATGTTCGGCTATTTGTTCCTGCTATGCGCTCTCCGCCATGATGAAGCATCCCCTCAAAACTGTAACCTCAAATAAACCCTTCCCTTCCATAAGCTGCTTCTGATGGCTGGGTGTTTGGTCTTGGCAATGGAAAGCCAGTTGCTGTAAGCGTGTTGATCTCTCAGACACAGCTGCTGTTTTTCATAGCCATGATAACGTGGCTTCACACAGTATATGATGCCATCATAAGCAATGTGAGAGCTTGAGTTTGAGTCCACATGTTGCCTGCAGTCAGTAATCCAGCCAGCGTCCAAGAGATGGCACAGAACTTTCTATGAGAATCTACACTATTCAGTGATGGGCCAGGAAGTCCTGTGTTGTTCCCCCCCACACCACCGACCCCCAGGAACTCTCAGTGTCACGTTCCAGGTATTTACAGGATCATCACTTTATATCTTGCATGGAACACACACAGGGACAAGGTGTTTAATTAACTGTAGAAGATGTAAGTCCATAGTTTTCAGACTCTCGGTTGCATTAGGCAGTGTTCTCCACTGGAACAGAGCTAACAGAATGGATGTATATATTCAGTCAAGAGTGATGTATAGAACTGGCTTACAAAATGAGGACAAGCAGTCCAACAACGGACATTTGCCTTTGGAGAGCCAGAGTCAGCTTCCCAATCTGGAAATGGGATGCCTTAGCAATCCTAAGCCAATGATGAAAGCCCAGGACAGTTCCTGGTACTGAGTTGGAATTGAAGACTGGGAGAACCTGACGTCTGATGGCAGTGGGCAGCAGCCTGACAGAGAGTCATTCAGAACAGACAGAGACTTGCTGGCTCCATGTCTCCTTCCTCACACTCACACGTCCCTTCTTTAGCCAGACACATTGCCCACTGGAGGGTTCAGCCCCTGCCCAAGGTGAAGACTTTTCTATAGAGTGTCACTTTCCCACAGGTCAGTCCTCTCTGCAAATGACCCAGCAGACACATTGGTGCATTTCACTCATTCCTGTGTAATCAAGATGACAACTCAGGGGCTGGAGAGATGGCTTAGCAGTTAAGGCACTTGCCTGCAAAGCCAAAGGACCCAGGTTCGTTTTCCCCAGGACTCACGTAAAGTCAGATGCACAAGGAGGTGCATGGGTCTGGAGTTCATTTGCAGTGGCTGGAGGCCCTGGCGTGCCCATTCTCTCTCCATTCTCTCTCTCTCTCTCTCTCTCTCTCTCTCTCTCTCTCTACTTGCAAATAGATAAATAAGTAAAATTAAAAATTTAATTAAAAAAATTTCAAAATAAAGATGACAACTCAAACCAAGCACATCAGCCATTTCTAGGTTTGGAGTTAATGTCAAATCTGTCATTGTTTTCTCTAGAAAGAAGGCAGTGGTCATTCCAAGAATACCAGTTTTTTGGTGTTTTTGCCATTTTAAGTCTATTATAATTCCTTTCCATTGGAGGTTTCTTTATGGGAAAATTTCTCAGTCTCTTGTCAATTGTATGACAGTGATGTGAAGTTTACTATACTGGACAATGTCAACTCCACAGAGCCCTGACAAACGTGATGAGTCACATTAAAGTGAAACACAGTACGGGGTGGGGGGTGGGCAACACTACAGATACCATATTCATGACCACCTGGCATTGAATGAACACCAGGCAACAATCCATACCCTAAACTCTGGTCAAGGTTTGGTCAAGTGTGGACTGAAGGCAATGCATGCACATAACCACAGCAGAACAGTGCACGGTTCATGATGAGTAAATCCCATCATGATCCCAATCCTGGGGCCCTCGGTACTGTGGACAGTCTCCAAAGCCAGCCTCTGGGATATGTGTTATACAGCATGAAATTAATGTCTCAGCAATGCCCGGGCTACCATTAGGAATTCAGTCTCCAGTCTGGTCCCAAGGAATGAATTTGAAGCTTGTACAAGTGGCCAGCACCTCAGGACTGGCCTCTCCACCACTGCCATGCAGTTGGTGGACTCTAACCTGCTTTGTAACACTATCAAAGAGAACAGTTTCCCGAAGCCCATGGTGTTCCAAATAGGAGGAAATCCAGTTGCATTTGTACTATGAGGGAGAAAAAAACAACAACATGCAAACAAATCATAGGAAATTTAATAAGAATCTATGAATTAAGCTATTAAACAGGGAGGACTATAAGACATCCAGTATTGTTACCATCCTCCATGAGAAGAAAGATCCAGCAAGATACGCGAGCCCTGAAATGCACAGACGCCAAGTGGGTGTGATGAGAATGGTCTCGTTCTGGTCTACAAGCACAAGTGAACTCATGCTTGCACATCTTTAAAGCAGCAGTCAAAGTGTGAGTTCATTAGGAAGGAGAACCACTTCTTATAGCTGCTAGTTTGAGTTCCTCAAATAATATCACTTTATCCAAGAGACACTGCGCACATTAACTGTTGTAACCTGCTATAGTTAAGGAAAAATCACTGTAAAAGGACCAAAGGCCCATAATTGCAGCATAATTCATGAATTGCTTGAGGTTGGGTGGGTGACAGGCGCAGGGACGACTGGCTGTGTTCTATGGTTCGCTTATAGTTTGAGCCTCTCAATGAAAAGTGCGTGTTTGGGAAGCCCGGTCATCAACGTGATGACGTGAGCAGCAATGAACCCTGCAAGAGGTGGGGGCTAAGCAGTGATGTGAGTTCTTCTGGGAAATGCAATTATAAAAGAGTCCTTGGCCTCCAAGTTCCTATCTCACCTTTTCTTATTTATTTATTTAATTGTATTTATTCATTTATTTCTGCAAATAACATAATTCATTCTTTCTGGCTGAATAAAACTCATATATATATATATATAGGAATTGTACATGCTACATATATATTATTATATATATAGCATATATATGCTGTGTTATAACCATCTGTTGATCGTCACCTAGACCTGTCACATAACTTAGCTGTGGGAAACATGGACTTGCAAGTTTCTCTCGTGTTCTCTAATGGATGTTGTTTTGTATATTCTGAGGAGTACTATAGCTGGACCATATGGTGGTCCTAGGTTTAGTTTCTGAAGACCCTCCCCACTGATTTCCATAGTGGACGTAGTCTCCATATGTTTATTGTGTGAATTTGTAATTCTTTTGAGAAGCGTGTCTTCGATTAACCTGCCCATTTATTGACTGAATTATTTGTAAGTTATTTTGCTCTAGCCACCCAAAACTGATTAATACAGCATAAAAATGTAGGCGAATCAATAATTAAACAGCTTCTGATTTATATAATGCTCACTGGTTCCATGAAAGGATATGCCAAGAACATATTGTATAAATGTTACTAATTAGCAATGAAATCATATGCCATATTGGAAGATAAACTGACTTTTAACACATGAATAATTGTGTTTCTTATCCCCAGTTTTGAGACTTTGCATATCAAATTAAACTTCCGCTCTCATCTGCAAAGGCCTGATGGTCCTTAGTGTAATAATACATACTTTTTGTCCTGCGTACATGTTTTGCAAACTAGAACTGTTAACAATCATGAAAACAATCACCCCAACATGGCTGTCCGGAACTTCCTGGGGCAAGAAAAGCAAATGATAATACAGTCTTTCTCAGTCTTGTGGATCTATTCAGAGAATTTAAAATATTTCTTTTTTGAAACTTTTATACAATTATTTGCGAGGAAGGGAGGGAGGGTGACCCCTAGGGACACTAGTAAATCGATGGAAAAGGAACTGAAGTTGTTTGAGGTCTTGTTGTAGGAAAGAGGAGCAAAAGCTAGAGAAGCAGAACCTAATGATTTTTACACCATGACCTTTGTAATTCTAAGCTGACATGGTTTGGGGAAATATTCCTTATTATTCAAAGAAAGTGGTATGAGAAAGGGCCCTGAACAGGGAATGTGCCCTAACAATAATAATAACTTACTTGAAATGATTGTAATTATTCATATATCAAACTACGTGTACATGTATATGTGCACGTGTATGCAAATATCATTTTAAATGTTTTTTTTTTTTTTGGTTTTGCGAGGTAGGGTCTCACTCTGGTCCAGGCTGACCTGGAATTAACTATGTAGTCTCAGGGTAGCCTCGAACTCTTGGCGATCCTCCTACCTCTGCCTCCCAAGTGCAGGGATTAAAGGCATGCGCCACCACGCCCGGCTTAAATGTATTTTTGTAGTACACAGGGAATTCATTCACTGTTCAAAAAAATTTGGAAAAAAATATGTGATCAAACTTTGCCATCTGTTCATGCCAGCAAATCACAAACAGCAGTGACAGATGGGTATAGGAGCCTTAGATATTAACTACCCAACCCTTTAATATTTATTCTCAATTACAAAATGGACTTTTATTTTAAAGAAGCTATTACAGGAAACTTTCCCTGAGTAGTCGTGAACACACTTCTTCACCCTAGATAGAGCACAGACCAAAGTACGATTGCACCAAAACCAGTTTTGGTGAGCCAAAGAGCTTACTGGGGTTACTCACAGAGCAGGGTGCAAGGCTGCTTCCAGGAGCGATGGATGGCACTGAGAAGCCGGGAGCTACAGCTCTGGCACGCACTGCACAGCCTGCAGGCAGCTGGGCATCTTCAGCAGGCTGCGTGTCTCGCAGTCAGCTCTGTCGGAGATTCCTGTCCCCACGCAGTTGTTTTCCCTTCTACAGCCTTAGGGAAAGCCCTGGCAACCTGTTCTCCCACACTCATTGACTTCCTGAGTCTGCAGAGCTTCCTTCCCACTTCCGGGAGGGAATATTTCAATTCCTCATTAACATTGGTCAAAGTCTGGCCTGAATCCTTCCTATAACCTTGAGGAGTGGCCATGTAACCTTTTACATTCTGGTTCTCTCAAGACTTGCCATCCTGAGTCCCCAGAGCCTCTTTCCTTCTTCAGGAGGGAAAGTTTCAATGCTGAGGAATCTGCTGGCTACACAACTCAAGTCCAGTTAACTCTTGATTGTCTTGTCACGGGTTGGTTGGAAAACGACCTTGCTCATGGAGTGATTCGAAGTTTGGTATCACTGTTCCATCTTCAATGTGGGGGTTAACTTTTCACAGACTATGCAGTTGGCTTGAAACTGGCACTCGCTACCAGTCTAAAGCTCACATTAGTGTAATGCTCTTCTCACTTCTAAAGTGACAGATACCTTACAAGTGTAAGGGGTCAGAACTGTCCAAAGACACGCAGCTATTTTAAGGTCTCAAAGGGCTAAGGATGTCTTCTTGCTGTTGGCATCATTTCTACAGTTTTTTCCTTTCATTTTCTTTTTCTTCCTTAGAAAGCAGTATAGTACACAAATTTTCAAGTCACGGTTTACAGTGAGAAAACAAAAACCTATTAAGGGGTTTTATTGAAATAGCTATGCCAAATTTAATTTAACTTAATGTAAACATACTCAAATAAAATATTTATTTTAGTTATTTTATATTCCCACAATGCCTCAATTAGTAAATTATCAACTTGCTGGCTCAGCAATACTTTATTTCTACACTAAGTTTCAGTAACTCTTGACAAAGCTTTACAGAATTTTTGTAGAATTTAGTTGGTTGAGTGCAGGAGACAGCTCAGCTGGTAAAGTGCTTGCCTCACAAGCATGCGGACCTGAATTTGAGACCCAGTGGCCAGATGAACACTGGGCATGGTGGTGCATGTCTATAATCCCAGTGATGGGGAGGCAGAGACAGGAGGATCCCTGGAGCTCACTGCCAGCCAGTCTAACTTAATCAGTGAGCTCCGGGCCAATGAGAGACCCTGTGTGGTGGTTTGATTCAGGTGTCCCCTATAAACCTACATGTTCTGAATGCCAGGTTTCCAGTTGATGGAGATTTGGGAACTGGCACCTTCTTATGGAGGCAGTGTATTGTTGGGGGTGGGCTTATGGGTGTTATAGCCAGTGTTCCCTTGCCAGTGTTTGGCACACTCTCAGTTCTTATTGTCCATCTGATGTTGGCCAGGAGGTGATGCCCACCCTCTGCTCATGCCATTGTTTTCCCCTGCAATCATGGAGCTTCCCCCTTGAGTCTGTAAGCCAAAATAAACCCTTTTCTTCCCAAAATCTGCTCTTAGTCAGGTGTGTTTTGCCAGCAACGCAAACCTGACTGCAACCCGCTGTCTCAAAAAGAAGAGGTGAATGAATGGTATACTGAAGGAACTCAGAGGGCCACCTCCATATGCAGTGCACCCATGCACACACACACATGCGTGATCACACACAGATGAACACAGATACATATACTATCACCTCATACACATATACGTGAAAAAATGGTGATGAGACCCTTCTAGAATATGTTCTAAGGTTTCAATAAATAGTGACTTCCATTTGACATTTGTCCCAGGGAGTTACATAATTCTATTCCATGATGTTTGTAGCAGACAGCTTCAGGTTCACTGAGAGGAACTTCCAGACCAGGCACAGTTATAGAGGAAGGGATTTATTGAAGCTTACAGATCCAGGGGAAGTTCCATAATGGCAGAAGAAGCTGGCCTGCTTTCACAGGACCAAGCAGAAAAAGAGAGAAGCCACAAGCCCAAAAGCCGCACCACACAGCACATTTCAGGAACTCCAGGTGGACTAGGTATTTTGCATATCTTTCAATTGGAATCTTAAACCCACCACCACACCTTAGGGCTGGACCCTAAGATCCATCCAGTGAGGATACCACCTCCAGCTAGGTGGCTGCAGATCCAAACTACAAACTAATAAAACACTGACTATATTGGGGGCCATTTAGTCCAACTACCACAATGCTATTTTCTGAAACCTGCATCAACTTCTTTTACTGTGCATGGATCAATAAGACAAGGATCAAAAGGTAAATAAATGAAAATGAAAACAAAATATACAGTGAAATTTGTGATCTAAAGTCCAAAGTGGATAATATTTCTGTCTTTTCCTTAACATTTCCTAGAAAATTAATAGAGTCCAAATAGTTCATCAGTTCCAGGAAAAAATGAGAGAGCAATATTTTTTGCCCAATGTGATTGCGACTAACTGAACTGGGTAAGTGTGGGTAAAAATCTCATCGTGGGCTGGAGAGATGGCTTAGCGGTTAAGGCACCTGCCTGCTAAGCCTAAGAACCGTGTTCCAATCTCCAGGTCCCACGTTTAGCCAGATGCAAAGTGATGCAAGGGCACAATGCTACACTTGCCCACAAGGGGGCGCACACATCTAGATTTCGTTCACAGCAGCTGAGAGACTGCTGGAGCGCCCATTCTCTATCTGTCTTCCTCTCCTCTCTCTCTCTGTCTCCATGTCTCTCTCCAAAAAAAAAAAAAAAAAAAAAAAGCTTTTTAAAAAAATCTCATTGTAACAAGTCTTATAAAATTATAACCAGATTCATCTCGGAAAATTTGGCCCACATATTAACTACTTACTCTAATTGGTGGCATTGCTGATAGAGAAACTATAAACTCCAGACACAAACACACACATATATTAGGCATGTCAGAATTTTTGCGATTTGCTGGCCCATGTTACTACTCAATTTAGATTATGAGTGCCTTACTAAGATTGAATCTGCACATTTCTTGACCTGCAACACTGTTGCTATGTCAAACGGGCTCTGAACTTGGGGGCACTGTGCAACTTAGAGCTGTGATGGTGATATTGATCATGATGGTTTGATAGACTTGTGGAGAGATTCGACCTGGGTGAGCGTAGAGCACAGTCAGTGAGGTGCCACCAAACAGACAGGACACATCTTTATTTGGAAAAGGACTCATCCTTGTTTCTGATAAAAGCTGTCTGATGATGGGACACATTAAAGGAATAGACATATGGGCTAGAGAGATGGCTTAGCAGTTAAGGTGCTTATGTGCAAAGCCTAAGGACCAGGTTCGACTACCCAGAACCCATGTAAGCCAGATGCACTTGGTGACGCATGGCTAGAGGCCCTGATGTGCCCATTCTCTCTCTTTCTCTCCCTCTTTCTGTCTCTCACTCTCTCTCTCTGACACACACACACACACACACACATAGTCAGTAAGGTAAAAGAATAAAATAAAATAAAAAATAAAATAAAATAAATAAAATAAAATAAAAAGAATACACATAAAGGACAACTATCTTACTCGATTCTTCTATGCAAATAATCCAGAAAGCATTACTGAAAGGAGTCAAAAAGTCTCAAGTTTGCTTCAAGTTTATACTATAATTATAACGTAGAAGACAAATTGTACTACCACAAACCAACTCCACTGTCACTGGGAGAGGTCAGGTCATGAATGGACAGCTAACTCTAAATATACTTACAATGTTTTCACCAGAGACTAAATTTTCCATCTTCATTGAAATTACCTTAATTCCTAACTCTTTCCCTTTGGGCATAATTATTTTAACACATATGCCTGAAAGTTTGGATTAATTTGTCAGGCAAATGTAATTGGATGGCTCTTTCATTTTAAATAGACCCGTGCCTTTAAATGAACATGTAACATCGGCAGTGCTAAGAAAGTTCCATTTAAGAAAGCAGTAGACAGAAGGGAGGTGCAAATTAACACCAATTCATACGCAATGCCAAGGCAAGTGCCAGTTAAACAGTCACAGGTAATTCTCTGAAAAGCTCAAAATTCTGCAAGCACAAAGGAGGCTGAGGCAGGAGGATCGCTGTGAGTCGAGGCCAGCCTGGAGCTACAAAGTGAGTTCCAAGTGAGCCTGGGTGGAGTGAGACCCTAAAATATGACCAAAAGGGAGGAAGAAAGATAAAAGTTCACAATTCTATTTCCAATGGTAATAGCATCTAAATAACTTGTGAGGAAGGAAGTCAAGCACCACCATGAAGTCACACGTGGCACTGCAGCTTTGTTCAGCAAGCCATCGCGTCACCCCACTGGAATTACCTTCTATGGAAATACAGGAAGGAAATAACAAACTGCAGGCCAGAAACAGATTTAGGAAACATTTTCCATCAATTTTGAAACATAATAAAGATACACATGCATCTCATACTGGAACAATCGTGAGAAAGCGTGCACTGTGGCAGAAAAAGGGAAGAAACACAGCATGATTTAAAGGGCTACGGAGATGGCTCAGTGCTCACAGTTCTCGTCATGCAAGTGTGAATGCCTAAATTTGGGCCCCCAGAACCCACATGCTGTCGATGCTGTAGCAGGTGTCTATATTCTCAACAGGCCTCCGGTGAGAAGGGAGGTGAAGGGAGGATCTACTGGAAGCTTGCATCAGCCAGTTAGGGTGGTGAAAGAAAGAAACAAGGAGCAATGAGAGACTTCCTCAGAAATGAAGTGGGAGGAGGGGCAAACAACAACTGAAAGTTGTCCTTGAGCCTCCACATGTGCCTGGGACATGCGTTCCTCATTCAGCCAATGACATATCACACACACACATTCTCTCTCTCTAAAACAAAATATAATATTAACACCAAAGCAACGGGAAGGACTGGGAGTGGGAGGGAGAAGAAATATGCGAAGGATTAAGAAGACCCTTTGATCGTCTTCTGGGAGACAGAACTGAGTCAGGCAGCCTCCGAGGCTCATTTTCCTACCTGTCTAGCAAGAAGGGTGAACCTCAGTCTTCAAATCCCTTTCAAGTCAAGTATTCTGAGAACACTGGCATTGATAAAAGATAGCTTAAAGAGAAAGAACACTTTACTCTTTGCTTAAGAATTTCAATAGGCCTTTTTCCTCCTACTAACATCCTCATGTCTAACTTCTGCTGCTTTCTAGGGTTAGAAGTTGAGTCGTGGTGAATGGACCAGTTGAAAGGGGGCTCCACTCAGTAAATCCCAGATGCTCTGTGCTAAGGTGAAGCTCACTGAGATACAAACAAAAAGAACAAAAAACAAAGAACAGTGCCCAAAAAAAAGAACAGAAAGAAAGAAAGAAAGAAAGAAAGAAAGAAAGAAAGAAAGAAAGAAAGAAAGAAGAAAGGAAGGAAGAAGGAAGGAGGGAAGGAAGGAAGAGAGGGAGGGAGGAACAGAGGAGGAAGGGAGGAAGGGAGGGAGGGAAGAAGGAAGGAAGGAAGGAAGGAAGGAAGGAAGGAAGGAAGGAAGGAAGGAAGGAAAGGGAGGGAGGAGGGAGGGAGGGAGGGAGGAAGTCAGAGCTAGAAAAGAGGCCACTGACTATGACCTGTGTCATTTGGAGACTGGCTACAGAGAGTTCCTTTTATCTGGATTCTGAGCCCCATGGCAGGGGATCAGAGTTTACCAGGGGCAAGGACAGTGCTCACAGGACAAGAGAGAGCATGTCCTTTGTGTTATTCCCACAGGGAAGACATACTGCAATGCTCCAAACAGCAAAGGGAAAGAGAAGAAATGACAGGGAAAGTAGCACAGGGGAAGAATGTCATACCGGCCCTGTGGTTTGACCCCAACCTTCAGGCCAGCCAGTCAACCAGGATCTCATTCTAAACTGGGTTCATTTTGCTCTCCACTCATATGCATTCACGTCTGTCTTTGACTCCTTCCTCTTTTAATTAATTTGGTTAATTTAGTTATTTGAGAGAGAAGGATAGAGAGAGGTAGATATAGAGAGAAAATGGGTGTGCCAGGGTCTCTAGCCACTGCAAATGAACTCCAGATGCATGCACCACCTTGTGCATCCAGCTTTATATGGGTCTTGGGGAATCAAACCTGGGTCCTTTGGCTTTGCTGGCAAGTGCCTTACCCACTAAGCCATCACTCCAGGCCACTTCTTCCTTCTTAAGGGGACCTTATAATGCTCCCACAGTATGTAGGTCTGCAGTGAGTGACAGGAAGCTTGTTCACAGAATCTAAATGTATAAGGAGAGATTTTCAACAAAACACAAGGATAGAGGAATAACAGGCAAGTAAGGGGTATCCATGGATATACATGATTTATATTCAAAGCATGAGAGAACAAGATAGCGTGGAATATTAACATGGAGACCAAGAGTAAGAGAGTTCAGGTTTCATTAAAGGAGCTCAAAGAACATCTTACAAGATGCCTTCGGGGGCTTGAGAGATGGCTCAGTGGTTAAGGTGCTTGCTTACAAAGACTGACAGCCTGGGTCCAATTCCCTAGTACCCAAGTAAGGCCAGATGCACAAAGCAGTGCATGTGTCTGGAGTTTGTTTTCAGTAGCAGGAGGCCCTGGCGTGCCCATTCTCACTCTCTCTCAGGTAAGATGGCGGCATAGGAGCCACGCCAAACCGGATCAGGCAGAGAATCAAGAAAAACTACACTCATCTGAGGAAGAGAGCAGAATATTTTCTCCGGAAATAGCGGAAAAGCAAAAGACAGCCAGAAACCCACTGTGGAGAGTGCGGCCCCGGCAGCTCGCTCCCCCCCAACGCGCCATGGGCCCCCAGCCGTGGCTCCCCAGCCCGCGGACTCCCCAGCCGCGGGCTCCCCATCCGCGGGCTCCCCAGCCCGTGGGCTCCCCATCCGTGGGCTCCCCATCCGTGGGCTCCCAGCGGCCGCTCCACCCCAAGAGCACCCCAGCAACTCCACTTCACTCAGCCGGCTCCCGAGCGGATCGGCGCCAAGACTCAACCCTCGATCCAAAGCTGCCAACCAGATCAGCTAAGCCCTGCTGAGCTTCGCTGCAAAAACGCCCGAACAAACAAACAAACAAAAAAAAAGGGACTTTTCAACCTCATCAGTCTCCTCACAGAGCCCAGAAATCAAAGAAAAATCTGCGGAGCTACTGAAAGAGACACACACCGTGAGTTGCTGCAGGCTTCCTGAACTCGCCCATCCCCAATCATCAGTTCCCCAGGAATTGGTAGAATCGAACAACAACCAGTGGCAAATTTGAACCACATCGTCAACACCGGCCCCAGCTGACCTGACCCAAGCTCCACAGCCCAGGTAACGAGGTGGGCACCCAGCATTAGTGAGTTTAAAAGCCACACCAAAAGATAACAAAGGCCTGCATTGGAAGTGCTAACCACTCTTTCCAGGTCAAGGCAGGGTATGTATTACATATTTGTGGGTGGCTTTACCATTTTCAAATAAGCTGAATGTGAGGGTTGAATATTGCTATCTGTACTACTTATAGATTTAAAGGGCCTTTATCTTTTGCTTCAGTTATTATTGAGGACAGGGTCTGATTCCCAAGCTGACAGGACTAAGGAGTGGACCATCACATGCCCTTAGGGATTTTAACCCTATAGGACTGGTTGTCTCAATTCTCACACTTGTATACTCTGTGTTCATGTCAATTGAATGTGTATTTTGCTCTGTTGAAGTTTAGAACTTGCCTCGAAATTGTTCCACCAGTCCACTACAATAATTGCTTAACAAGCAAACTCAACAGCTAAGTACTTCTACTTAAGTACAAGTGCTACACTTGACACCTTAAACTCATATCCTAAAATAATATAAAGGTGGATCACAACACCTAAGAACACTGAAGATAAATAGGAAACCTAAGCATCAAAGCAATCCAGGATGCAAAAGTCACTACATTATAATACAAGAAACACAAAGAATCAAGACAATGCAATCCCACCAAAAATTGCAAATCCATCAGATAGGTCCAACAATGAGACTGTTTTAGATGAAATTTCTGACAAAGATTTCAAGGGAATGATGATATCTATGCTCAAAGAAATGAAAGAAGAAATGAAAGCAATCCGAGAAGAAAACAAAGGAATTAGAAGAAAACAAACTGTTGAAGGAGATTACAGAGAAACAGTTTAATGAAATAAAAAGGTCATTAGAGGACATGAACAAGGAAATAGAACTACTGAAGAAAAACCAGGCTGAAATCTTAACCCTGAAGAACACAATCAGTGAAATAAAAACTCTGTGGAAAGTCTCACTAGTAGAATGGATGAAGGAGAGGACAGAATATCTAAACTAGAAGATGAGGTGGCAGATCTATCACAGTCCAACAAAGAGAAAGACAAGCTAATAGAAAGGTATGAATGGGAACTCCAAGACATGAGGACACTATGAAAAGATCAAACATAAGAATTCAAGGTATAGCAGAAGGGAAGAATTTCAATCCAGAGGCTTAGTAGGTGTTTTCCATAAAATCATAGAAGAAAATTTTCCCCAAATTGGGAAAGAAATGCCAATGCAGATACAAGAAGCATTTAGAACACCAAACAGACAAAACCTAGAAAGATCCTCTTCTCGCCATGTTATAATTAAACTACTAAATACACAAACCAAAGAAAGTATACTGAAAGCAGTTAGAGAGAAAAAGCAAATGACATTTGGGGAAACCCATCAGGGTCACAGCAGATTACTCAACACAAACCCTAAAAGCCAGGAGGGCCTGGGTGATGTATTCCAAGTTCTGAAAGATAAAAACTGTCAACCAAGATTACTTTATCCTGCAAAGCTTTCTATCCAAATTGATGGAGAAATAAGGACATTCCACAACAAAGACAGGCTAAAGGAATTTATGACAACTAAGCCAGCTCTACAGAAAATACTTGCAGGAATCATTCATGCTGAAGAAAAAGCAAAACACACACAGCAGGAAATAGGAAAAAGAAATCATATTCAACAGTTAGAACAAGTGAGTAAAGCGAAAACCAGGAAGAACTACAAAACAAGAAAAATGGACAGATCAAATACATATCTTTCAATAATAACTCTTAATATCAATGGCCTCAATGCCCCAATCAAAAGACATAGACTTGCAGACTGGATTAAAAAGCAGGATAAAAGCAGGACCTACCATCTGTTGCCTTCAGGAAACTCACATCCGATTAAAAGATAGAAACATTCTTAGGGTGAAAGGCTGGAAAAAAGATATATCAAGCAAATGGACCTAGAAAACAAGCAGGGGTTGCCATTCTAATTTCTGACAGGATAGACTTCAAACCAACATTAGTGAGGAGAGATAAAGCAGGTCACTTTATACTGATTAAAGGAACACTCCAACAGGAGGATATCACAATCCTAAACATTTATGCTCCCAACACGGGGGCCCCCAATTACATCAAACAAACACTATCGGACTTAAGGTCAGAGATAACACCTAACACAATAGTAGTGGGTGACTTCAATACCCCGCTCTCATCACTTGACAGGTCTACCCAACAAAAAATAAACAGAGAAACAACTGCATTAAATGATATCATGGAACAAATGGACCTAACAGATATATACAGAATATTCCATCCATACTGCAGAATATACATTCTTCTCAGCGGCACATGGGTCATTCTCTAAAATAGACCATATGATAGGACACAAATCAAATCTCAACAAATACAGGAAAATTGAAATAATCCCTTGTATGCTATCTGACCACAATGGGATTAAACTGCAAATCAACAACAAGAAAAACTACAGAGCATACAGAAATTCATGGAGACTAAACAGTACATTATTGAATGACGCATGGGTCATTGAAGAAATTAAGAAGGAAATCAAGAAATTCATAGAATCAAATGATGATGAGAATACAACATACCAAAACCTGTGGGACACAATGAAGGCAGTCCTACGAGGAAATTTATAGCTCTAAGTGCCTATATTAAGAAACTAGAGAGTTCACAACTAAACAATTTAATGCTTCACCTTAAGGCCTTGGAAAGAGAAGAACAAGGCAAACCAAAAATCAGTAGACGGGAAGAAATAATAAAGGTTAGGGCAGAAATTAATGAAATGGAAACCAAAAAAACAATCAAAAAAATCAATGAAACAAAGAGTTGGTTCTTTGAAAGGATTAACAAGATTGACAAACCCTTAGCAAATCTGACCAAAAGAAAAGAGAAGAGACAAAAATTGATAAAATTAGAGATGAAAAAGGCAACATCACAACAGATACCAAAGAAATTCAGAAAATCATATGGACATACTTTAAGAATATATATGCCTCTAAGTTTGAAAACCTGAAAGAAATGGATGATTTCCTTGATTTATATGACCTACCAAAATTAAATCAAGATGAGATAAACCATTTAAATAGACCTATAACAACCACAGAGATACAAGCAGTCATAAAAAGTCTCCCAATTAAAAAAAGCCCAGGCCCAGATGGATTCACTACTGAATTTTACCAGACATTCCTGGAAGATCTAACACCAATGCTTCTCAAACTTTTCCATAAAATAGAAGAGGAAGGAATTCTACCGAAATCCTTCTATGAAGCCAGCATCACCCTGATACCCAAACCGGACAAAGACAGATCAAAAAAAGAAAACTATAGACCAATCTCCCTCATGAACATAGATGCAAAAATTCTCAACAAAATACTGGCAAACAGAATACAAGAATATATCAGAAAGATTATTCACCCTGACCAAGTAGGCTTTATCCCAGAGATGCAGGGATGGTTCAACATACGCAAATCCATAAATGTAATACACCATATAAATGGTCTGAAGGACAAAAATCACATGGTCATCTCAATAGATGCAGAAAAGGCATTTGACAAAATCCAACACCCCTTCATGGTGAAAGTACTACAGAAACTTGGAATAGAAGGAACATATCTCAACATAATAAAAGCTATTTATGACAAACCTACAGCCAACATAATACTTAATGGGGAAAAACTTGAAGCTTTTCCTCTAAATTCAGGAACAAGACAAGGGTGTCCACTTTCTCCACTATTATTTAATATAGTATTGGAAGTCTTAGCCATAGCAATAAGGCAAGAGGCACTCATAAAGGGGATACAAAATCGGAAAGGAAGAGGTCAAATTATCATTATTTGCAGATGATATGATTCTATACATAACAGATCCTAAGGACTCTACCAGCAAATTATTAGAGCTGATAAACACTTTTAGCAATGTAGCAGGATACAAAATAAACACACAGAAATCAGTAGCTTTTCTATACACTAACAACAAACATGCAGAGGATGAAATCAGGGAATCTCTCCCATTCACAATTGCCTCAAAAAAATAAAATACCTTGGAATAAACTTAACCAAGGAAGTGAAGGATCTCTACAATGAGAACTATAAAAAACTCGGCGACAAATTGCAGAAGACACAAGGAAATGGAAAGACATTCCATGCTCCTGGATTGGAAGAATCAATATAGTGAAAATGTCAATCTTACCAAAAGCAATCTACACATTTAATGCGATCCCCATTAAAATCCCAATAGCATTCTTCACAGAAATAGAAAAAACAATACTAAAATTCATCTGGAAACACAAAAAACCTCGAATAGCCAAAACAATTTTGCATAACAAAAATCAGGCAGGTGGTATAACCATACCCGATTTTAAGTTATACTACAAAGCCATAGTAACAAAAACAGCATGGTACTGGCACAAGGACAGACAGGTAGATCAATGGAACAGAATAGAAGACCCAAATATTAATCCAGACAGCTACAGCTACCTGATTTTTGACAAAAACGCCAAAAATACTCATTGGAGAAAAGATAGCCTCTTTAACAAGTGGTGCTGGGAAAATTGGACATCTGTTTGTAAAAGGATAAACATAGATCCTTGTCTCTCTCCTTGCACAAGAATCAAGTCCAAATGGATCAGGGACCTTAATATCAGACCTGAAACTCTGAAAATGCTAGAGGAAAAAGTAGGAAACTCTTCAAAATATTGGAATAGGCAAGGACTTTCTGAATATAACTCCAATTGCTCAGAGAATAAAAGCACTAATCAACCACTGGGACCTTATAAAATTACAAAGCTTTTGTACAGCAAAGGACACTGTGAATAGAGCAAAAAGACAACCTACAGAATGGGAGAAAATCTTTGCCAGTTATTCATCTGACAGAGGATTAATATCCAGAATATACAAAGAACTCAAAAAACAGAATAACAAAATTCAAACAACCCAGTTAAAAAATGGGCTCTGGAACTAAATAGAGAATTCACGGAAGATGAAATACAGATGGCATATAAACATCTAAAAAAATGTTCTACATCCTTAGCCATCAGGAAATGCAAATTAAAACCACTTTGAGATTCCATATCACTCCTGTCAGAATGGCTGCCATCAAGAAAACAAATGACAATAAGTGTTGGCGTGGATGCGGAAAAACAGGAACACTTCTACACTGTTGGTGGGAATGTAAGCTGGTCCAGCCACTGTGGAAATCAGTGTGGAGGTTCTTGAGACAGCTAGAAATAGATTTACCATATGATCCAGCTATAGCACTCCTAGGCATATATCCAGAGGACTCTTCTCACTTCCTTAGATACTTACTTGCAAAACCATGTTTATTGCTGCTCTATTCACAATAGCTAGGAAATGGAAGCAGCCTAGATGTCCGTCCACAGATGAGTGGATAATAAAGTTGTGGTACATTTACACAATGGAGTTCTATTCAGCAGTAAAGAAAAATGAAATTATGAAATTTGCAGGGAAATGGATGGATCTGGAAAGGATTATACTTAGTGAGGTAACCCAGGCTCAGAAAGCCAATCGTCACATGTTCTCTCTCATATGTGGATCCTAGCTACCAATGTATAGACTTGTGTATGAACTGGAACCAAAAATAGGTACCAGAAACCAGTAAGCGGGTAAAAGGCTATAAGGGAGGGAAGAAAGGGAAGGACTTAAGTGTATGGTAATACACATATATAAATAGAAGAACTGAGTACAGGGAGGAATGGCCTAAGCGAGGCCATGGGAAGAGAATGCATACAAAAAGGGCAGGGGGAGGGACAATCTAAACTCAAGATATTATCAATAAGACATATGTAAAATTACTTTTTTTGAATAAGGGCACGTCTAGAAGATGTAGACTGTTACTAGAAAATTTTCAGTACCTGGGATGGAACTCCTTCCAGTGAGATGTTGGCCAAGGAGGTCCCGGTAGCCTCCAAAACATTAAGGCTTTTGCCAAAGCCCTTGGTTTCCCTAGAGAAATAGATAGTAAGACCCTATTGCTGAAGACATCTCATGCCTGAGAGGCAAAGACACTGAGAAAGCAAGCTGGTGCTGAGCAGAAAACCTTCTCCCTGTAGACCAGCCAACTGAAAGCTGGAAAAAGCTGCACTGCATGCAGCGTATGGGAGACAGAAGCCATCAACAGTGAAAATAGTGGATGCTGAATATTCACGCTTGGCCAGACAGGCCCAATGACTGAACAGGTGCAATAGTGGCGTGTCTACTCTTGGGGTAACCAAGTGCTCCATAATTGGACTGAAGGCCCTCTCTACGGGAGGGAATACATACCAGTACTGAAAAACCTAAGTAAAAGTCTATGGTAGGTGAGGTCATGAGCCTTGGGGGTATAAGCCTGCTCATGTCTGACTAAATGTATATATTATTCCCACCAAGCTGCCCTGGGGACACTACACTAAATGTTCATGTCCACATATTAACGCTATTCTCACTTCTGGCTAGAGAAGCTTCTCTTTTCAGATGGTGATGACCACTGGGATGACACAAAGGCAACATAGTGCTGAGAAGAAGGGATGGAGGAGTGCCTAGCACTGAAACACCTCTGTCACATCCTCCAGTGGCTCAGGGACCATTGCGGAAGAGGGGCGGATAGAATGGAAGAGCCAAAGGAAGGATATGACCTCTTACTATGCAGCTGCCCAGACAGAAATTGGCCTCGATATCCATGATCTTGCAGTGCCTAGCAATACCTTTGCAAGACCCTCAAAATAGAAGAGAAAGATGATGTCATCAAATTAGGAGAGAGACTAATGGAGAAAGGGAGGATATTGGAATGGGGGGAGGGAGGAGGAAATATCAGGTGGGGTTTTTTTTGGTATGTAAGATTAAAAGTCAATAAAAATTAAAAAAAAACACTTAGCACTATGTAAAGATTAAATGAATAATAGATTGAAACACTTAAAAAATAAATAAATAAATAAATAAAATATATTTTTTTAAAAAAGAAATGATATCATGTATCCACAAGTGACAATAATGCTGAACAGTTTTAAAGTCTTGGGAGAGGTGAAAAATAAGGATTCTGGCAAAGGCCAAGTGTCCTCCATGACTTTTCAGAAAGTTATATCTATAGTTACGACTGCACTTTTACTTGGAACATGTTCCTCAGTGTGGAGCTGTGGAAGAGAGTATGAAAAGACAGCATGAGAAAAGGGAGGGAAGGTGAGGGAGGGAGGAAGCAGGAGGGAAGAGGAAAAGGGACAGAGAGAGGGAGGGAGGAAAACAATTTTAAAGTTTGTGAAAAATAAGAGTACAGAGACATCATAAATGTTTAACTGGTATCCCAGAACAGAAAAGCAGAACAAAGAGGGCAGAAAAGGAAGAAGGGAGGAAGGGAGAGAGTGAGGGAGGGGAAGGAAAGGAGAAGGAAACGGAGGAAGGGAGAGAGGGAGGGAGGGGAAGGAAAGGAAGGGAGGAGGGGGGGAAAGAAAAGGAAGAAAGAGGAGGACAAAACTTACTGTGTTTTAAATATATTTTATCTATTTATTTATTTATTTATTTATTTATTTATTTATTTATTTAAGAGAATGGGTTCACCAGGGCCTCCAGCCACTACAAACAAACTCCAGATGCCTGCGCCCCCTTGTGCATCTGGCTTACGTGGGTCCTGGACAGTCAAACCGGGATCCTTTGACTTTGCAGGCAAACGCCTTAACTGATAAGTTATCTCTCCAGCCCCCAAAATTATTTTTTAAAGTGAGAAATTGAGGGCTGGAGAGATGGCTTAGTGGTTAAGACATTTTGCCTAAGGACCCAGGTTCAATTCCCCAGAACCCACATAAGCCAGATACACAAGGTGGCACATGTGTCTGGAGTTTGTTTGCAGCAGCTGAAAGCACTGGAATGTCCATTCTCTCTCTCTCTCTCTTTCTCTCAAATAAAGTAAATATTTTAAAAGAATATCTTTTTTTTTAAAGTGAGAAATTGAAAGAAGTAGAGTCCACATTGAATATCCAAAAATTTGGGTAGAAAACAATAAATATGAATTAGTGGACCTCAGTGAAAAGGAAGAACCTTCTGGCATCCAGATGGAATGGAGATGACTCTTCCTGGAAGGGAAAGGTGCCTCCTCACAGAACAGAGGACTCTGCCCTAAGTCCACATAATTACAACCATCATAATTTCTGACAAAGGCTCCAAAAATACATTTTGGAGGAAAGAAAGCATCTTGAGCAAATGGTGCTGGGAAAACTGGATATCTACATGCAGAAGACATGAAACCCAATTCTTGTCTCCAAGCCCTGCACAAAAATCAACCCCAAATGGGTCAGCAACCTCACAGAGGACCCACACCTCTGAGAAAGCTGGCAAAAGAAAAGCAAGGAGCAACATCAGGATACAGGCATGCGTCAGGATGTTCTGAAAAGCAAGGAGCAACATCAGGATACAGGCATGCGTCAGGACGTTCTGAACAGGACTCCAGGGAATTCTCTGTTGCTTAGATTATAAATAAGAGCAAAAAAAAAAAAATGAAAAATGGGACCTCATGAAAGTAAAACCCAAACAAAGAACTTTTTCAAATGGGTAAAGAGGCAGCCTACAGAATGCAGTATCTTTGTCAGCTATGTATCTGACAGAGGATTAATAGCTGGAATACACAAAGAACTCAAAAACCTAAACATCAAAAAAATTTAAAAAGTAGGCCAGAGAATTCCCCAAAGAAAAAAATATAAACAACTTATAAATAATCTAAATGTTTTCAACATCATTAGCCATCAGGAAAATGCAAACTGCAACTACTTTGAGATTCCATCTGACCTGTGGGAATGGCTATCATGAAGGAAACACGATAGTAACAAACACTGGCAAGGCTGTTGGGGCGGGGAACCCTCTCACTGTTGGTAGGAGGGGAAAGTGGTGCAGCTACTAAGGACGTCAGCGTGGAGGACTGCTGCAGTCAGGTTCGCATTGCTGGCGACATCACCTGACCAAGAGCAGCTTGGGGGGAAAAAAGGGTTTATTTTGGCTTACAGACTTGAGGGTAAACTTCATGATGGCAGGGAAAAATGATGGCATGAGCAGAGGGTGGACATCACCCCCTGGCCAACATAAGGTGGACAATAGCAAGAGGAGAGTGTGCCAAACACTGGTAAGGGGACACTGGCTATAACACCCATAAGCCCGCCCCCAACAAGACACTGCCTCCAGGAGGTGTTAATTCCCAAATCTCCATCAGCTGGGAACCTAGCCTTCAGAACACCTAAGTCTATGGGGGACACCTGAATCAAAACACCACAAGGATTCTCATAAAGGTGACAATGGCTGTCATGTGACTTCATTTCTTCATGAGTGGAGAAACAGACTCACTGTCTGTCTTTCTAGCGACACTAGAGCTGGCCCACAGGCCAAGGCAAGCCACCTGCCCTGGTTCACTCCACCTGCTTGCTTCTCCACCAGCATCGCTCAGCAGTTGGCTCCCCGGATCACTAAATGTCAACATTGTCCATGGCCAGAAGGGATATCCTTTGCTCTATTTCCCTTGAGTCATTAAACAGCTCTGGCATGAGTATGCAACCATGGAGGGGAACTGTTTGAAACGACGAACCTGAGGGGAGGATCAACCTATGGCACTTCACCAGGGCCCCAGCTCTTACCATAGAGTAACTGGGAAAAGGGCAAGAGTGCGGCTGTCTCGATGAACCCGACACCAGAACAAGGCTGAAGGAGATAAACACAGAGAACACTCAACTCCTACTCAACCAGATATCCAGAGACACAGAGGCTCCCAAGACCTCATCACTGAAGTAGAACTAAAATGAACTCAATGTGGCTCAGGGAAATTCACGGAAGAGGGGGCAGAAAGAGTGTTAGAGCCACAAGTTGGGTCATTATGCACAGAGACTTGGCTTATCCCCCATAACTGTTGGCTACCCCCACAATGCACAACCCACATTTCCCAATGAAGAGGGTCCCTTCAGAGTGGGGAGGACAGGGAGAAGGCTACTGGAGGCACCAACATGAATGTCAAATTAAAATAAATAAAATTTTAAAAAGAGTTAAGCCCCAGGCAGCTTTCCAACTAACAAAGGTGTTTTCCTTAACTCAAATTCATTTTTTCCCTATTTATTTATTTCACTTAAGCTAGAGAGACCAATAGTAATGGAGCAAGATTTTTAAAAAAATACACAGGAAGGAAATAATAGAAAATGCTCAGGTACAAGGGGCGCAAAGCCTGCAGGCAAAGGGCAGCCAGAGTCCCCTTCCAGTGGCTTGCCTGAGCCCCTCGGAACACTGCAACACCTGCAACACCTGCAACGAAACTCCCCAAGATCCCAGAAGAACCTCAGCAGTGCAGGTTGAGTATCCCTTAACCGAGATGCTTGAGATCACGAGTCTTTCAGATTCTGAGTCGTCTTTTCACAATTTGGAATATTTCCATATATAGAATGAGATACTGGGGGGGGGTGGTTGACATACAATTCTGAGCATTTATAAGCATCACATGTACCTAGGCTAATGGCAATTTTATATAACCTCTTACTAATTTTGAGCATGAAACAAAACGTGTACACACTTCCCCATCAAGCCTGGTGGCGTAATGTTGTTGCTCAAATCCTTGCAGATTTTGGAGTGCTTCAAATCTGGAGAGTTTGGATTAAGTACATTCGACCTGCAGTTTGACCTAAGTGGACATCAGCGTATTAGTCAGTGTATTCGCTGCATTTATTGAGCCCTTCATGTGTTGGTCAGGCTCACGTTATTACAACACAACACCTGAGGTGACTAACTCTATAAAGAGAGAAAAAGTTTAATTAGCTCACAATTTACAGACTCAAGTCCAAGATCAGGTGACCCACTCATCTGGCCTCTGTGAAGTTAGCATATCATGACAGGAACTAAAATAGGAGACAGGGGTCACACCTTGAACCAGAGCAGAGGACAAATTACCCATGGACCGTTGGGTCCCATTAGGGCTAGTGTCTTAAAGGCCCATGCCACCTTCCAGTAATGTCATCTTGCACACCAAACTTTAAAATATATGGACACTTCGGGCGGGGCATAATTATATTATTAAATCACCACAAAACCATAGCACACGAGTCTAGCAGTCCCTAGCCATAACGATGGTCATTCCTTCAAGTTACTCAAAAGCAACTAATTTAAATGAAGCCAGCTAAAGTCCCCAGTTCTTTGTCTTTCGCCAAGTGATTTTAAATAAATGTTTAGTCTTAGCAAGCCTCAGCGGACCCATTGGCAAAATGTGACCAACAGTGAGCCAATTGGACAGGTTCTTTCTTTTTCTTTTATAGATTTTATTTTATGTATTTTTTTTTTTTGAGGTAGGGTCTCACTCTGGCCCAGGCTGACTTGGAATTAACTATGTAGTCTCAGGGTGGCCTTGAACTCACAGCGATCCTCCTGCCTCTGCCTCCCAAGTGCTGGGATTAAAGGTGTGCGCCACCACGCCCGGCAATTTTATGTATTTATTTATTAGAGACAGAGGAAGAGAGAGAGAGTGAGAATGGGCACCCCAGGACCTCCAGCCACTGCAAACGAACTCCAGAAGCATGCACCACTGTGTGAATCTGGCTTATGTGGGACCTGAAGAATCTAACCAGGGTCCTTAGGCTTCACAGGCCAATGCCTTAACCACTAAGCCAGCCAGATTCTTTCTTTTTTAACCCCACAAACATTTGCTTATTTATAAAAATGATCGAGACATGGTTCCTTCCACCCAAGGAGTTCCCAAATGAGAGGATCTCACACCCAAGTAAGGACAGCACAAGGCCAAGGTGGTAAGTATGAAAGTAAAGCCAAAAGGTGCCGTGGGCACGTGGAGGAGGGAAAGTGATGTTTCTTGTTTCATCCCAATGGCCGTATTTAGTTCTCTGACAGGGGCGTGTCTTGCCTTCATTCCTCCAGAACTCTCTTTGTAGCATGGTTTCTTGGAGGGCCTCATTCTGTGTGCACGAAAAAACGCACTGCACACAGCAAAACAAATTTGAAATACCGTAGTAATTACTCAGGAAAAAAAAAAACAGGCTGGGTGCTGTGAAATGAATTTGGCAAACAAAAGTCGGGACCGCTCATGAAGACTTCGAAATATTAATTAAGCTGACCATCAGAGTGCTGCTTAAGATAAGTTTAACAAACTGCTCCATGCTGTCCAGATCATGCAGCCCTCCTGGTGGGCTTTCACCTCAGTGCACAGTCTCCTGGTCCTGCCCCCTCCACCCCACCAACTCCCCAGCACAGGGCATTCACTTCCTGACAGCATCACTCTTTCCTCCTTCGTTCTCCAGCACCAGCCCTTAAACCACTGTTCATTGACATTCTCTCCTTTCCATCCCTTAATCCTTCCTCTTGTTTTCTGTCAGCCAGCTTGATTGATTTTGGAGGCTTTAGCATTTAGCGAAACCATGCATTCTGATTCCTAATCAAAGCAACATATTGTCGTGTGTGCTTCTGAGCAGACCCAGGAATGCAGCGAAGAGTCACAAGGCTCTGCAGCCAGTAAAGTTATATGAACATCTTGTAGCCAGCTGAGGAACCCATGCACCCAAAGAGAGCCCACAACTTCATGGTGCAAAACACTGTGATTAAAGATAACGTTCAGGGAGCTGGAGATACAGCTTTCCAGTTAAGGCGCTTGCCTGCAAAGCCAAAGGACCCAGGTTCAATTCCCCAGGGCCCATGTAAGCCAGATGCACAAGGGGCACATGCATCTGGAGTCATTTGCAGTGGCTGCAGGCCCTGGCGTGCCCATTCTCTCTCTCTCTCTCTCTCTCTCTCTGCCTATTTCTCTCTCTCCCTCAAATAAATAAATAAAAATATAATTTTTAAAAAGATAACTTTCAGCTCATTATCTGAACTTTTAAGGCTGTGAGGTAAGCATTTAGATTAAGTACAACAATGAGGGTGACTAGATTATTTTCAGAGTTAATCTAGATTTCGGATGCCATGAGCACACAAAGAGAACCAGCAAAGTTAAAGGAAACAGCCGATAGGACAGCATGGAGGAGAGAGAGAACCTTCTGGGAAGCTCATGGGAAAATCATGAGAGGAGAAACCTTCTCTTCGGGGTTAAGATTAAGTTTGGAACAGGGCTTCACCTACATGTCATGTGTTAGGAGAAGGGAATTGAATACATTTACAACAATCAAAAACTCCCCCTGTTCTTCAAGTGTAAACTGCACTTCTTGATTTGTTTCAGAAGAATAGATTATGAAAATGCAGGAGGGAGGGTAATTTGACAGTGGAGAAACTGGAAAACACGATGGAAGTAATCTGCTATCAGTTGACTATGTCGCCTAACACACAGTGCAGTGTTGGGAGACGGAACCTAGTGACAGATATGACAGTCACGAAGGCCGTGCTCTCTTGGATAGAGTCAAAGAACTTGCAGGCACGTGCTTGCTCTTTCCTGCTCTCCTGTCCTGTGAGGACACAGTGACCTTTATCTTCAAAGAGTCATCCTGGCACTTCAGAGACAAGGGTCCTTACCTACCAGAGCAGGTGGATCTCTGTGACTTCTCAGAGTCCAGAAATATGAGGAAATAAATTTCTCTTCTCTATGCATGACCCAGACTGTGATATTTCTGCTCTAGCAACATAAAATGGTCTGGGGCATATGTAATAAAGGCCAGCATTAGCAGTATTGACATGGGAACTCCCCGGATATTATGTGACAAGAGCGACACGTCACTTCTATCTTTTTCCTCCTCAGAACTCCAAGCCCCACCTACCCACAAGGCAATTCTCAGGCAAAATCAAAGGATAATCTACAAATCACCTGGCCAGGATGCCTCAAAATTGCCAAGGCCATGGAAGACTGTCAAGGACAGCAGGCTGGTGGCATGAAGAGTGCATGTCACATGGTACCCTGAATAAGATTCTGGAATAGAGAGGGGAGGAGATTTGAGGAAAGGAAAGCCAGTGACGTCATTGGGAATGGTGGAACTTAGTAATGTGTACCAGTGTCATTTCTGAACTGTGACAGGAGTAATGTCATACAATGTCAACAACAGGGGGAGGGTTACTGGGCACATTTGCTCTCTGCAGCATCTTCACAGCTCCTACATGCCTTAAAATAAAATCTTTGTTGGGCTGGAGAGATGGATTAGCGGTTAAGGCACTTGCCTGCCAAACCAAAGGACCCTGGTTCAATTTCCCCAGGACCCACGTAAGCCAGATGCACAAGGAGGCACATGCATCTGGAGTTCGCTTGCAGTGACTGGAGGCCCTGGAGCACCTATTCTCTCTCTTTCCCTCCCTCCCTCTCTCTCTCTCTCTCCCTGTTTATCTTGCTCTCTCTAAAAATAAATAAACTTAAAAATTAAAAAATGAAATAAATAAGATAAAATCTTTGTTGTAAATTACGAAGCAACGTAATCACTCATACAGCAAACAGCAGGGGACTGGTAGGACAACATTACATTGGAGTTCTTTCTGCATCCTCAAATCCCAAGATGGGAATCTCTTCCATCTCCTCCTTGGTTCTGTGATGTCCAGTGTCTTCTGAGGCTGCCAGGCGAGCCACGCAGGTCTCCCACAGAAGGCTTGGAGCAAGGTCCCTTTCCTGGCATTCTTCTTCTCTTCTTCTCTGAAGCCTCCTTGACTCTTTTATTTTTATTATTATGTTAATCTCCTCACTAGGACTAATGTAGAGGCAGCTTTCAAGTAGTCTAAAGGCTATTTTCAGTAATGCTTAGACACAACAAAATGAATTATAAGGGGACAGGCACATATGTTTATACACAAAGGAAGAAATGAAATTTCTGGACTTTTCTTTTTTTTTTTTTTTTTTTTTTTTTTTGAGTTAGGGTCTCACTCCAGCCCAGGCTGACCTGGAACTCACTCTGTAGTCGCAGGGTGGCCTCAAACTCACAGCAATCCTCCTATCTCTGCTTTCCCAAGTGCTGGGAGCGCCATCATGCCTGGCATTTCTGGACTTTTCTATCAAACATGTGGAAACAGCTAGCTGGAATTCATAAACTAAATCAATACACTTTCTGAGGTTTTAATGAAAGGGCAACTGAGGTGCCTTAGCTTTGCAGACACCTGCTTGTGTCCAGAAGTTAAGTTCTCCTTACGGTCTCTCCAAATTCCTGTGTTGATGTTTTTAACTCCCAATGTGACTGAATTTGGAAAGAGGGTCTTTAGTACATAAGTAAAATTAAATGAAACCACAGGTATACTATAGCATTGCAGTCTGTAAAATCTCTCTCTCTCTTTCTCTCTCTCTAGCTTCTTCTCCTATTCCTCCTCCTCCATCTCTTTTTCCTTCTTTAGACCTCTCCCCTTTCCCCACCTCCTCTTCCTCCTTCATCCACCATGTAAAGATGCAGAAGAAGGGGCTGGAGAGATGGCTTAGCGATGAAGGCGCCTGCCTGCTAAGCCTAAGAATGCCCGTTCAATTCTCTGGGTCCCACGTTTAGCCAGACACAAAGTGATACAAGGGCGCAATGCCGCACTTGCCCACAAGGGGGTGCATGCGTCTGGAGTTCATTCACAGCAGCTAAGAGGCTGCTAGCTCACCCATTCTCTCTCTGTCTCTCTCTCTCTCTCTCTCTCTCTCTCTCTCTCTCTCTCTCTCTCTCTCTCTCTGACTCTCTACAAAAAAAAAAAAAAAGATGCAGAAGGAGGAGGCATCTGTCTGCAAGCTGTGAACAGAGCAGCCACCAGGAATCAAAGCACTGACACTGTGACCTCAGCCTCTCCACCCTCCAGAGTTCTGAGCAATCAGTTTCTCTTCTATAAGCCTCCAGCCCATAAATTTTGTTATGGGAGTGCTAGCTGACTATAACAGCTCTTTGTGAAAGAACAAAGTGATTAGAACATAAAAGACCAAATACACCTAAACTATACAACTGAAAAGACAGTTCTACCAATACTGATTTGGGGGAAAAATACATAAACAGTGTCATTTTCTTCTCATTTCATCCAAATAAATGCATATGGGCACTGGGCTGCTCTTCACAAAATCCTGGCCTCCATGTTTGAGTGCTCATATGGATGTGTTCCACAAATGTGCCCTAGTCGTAAATTTCTTTCCACTTCTAGATAAGTTTTGTTCATATTGTCTAAATCTAGACAGTTTTTTTGTGTGTGTGTGTAAGCATTTCAAATCATGTATTCACAATGCCAATACCTTCAACACACATACCAAATTTTATAAGCAGAATATAGCATCCAGATTTATGAGTTAGGGAGCATTTTTTTCTGTTAAGGGCATGATTTTAACAAGTAAAACACCATGCTTAGTTTTTTTTTTTAATTATTTATTTTTTAATTTATTTATTTATTTATTTATTTATTTATTTGAGAGAGAGAGAGAATGGGCATGCCAGGGCCTCCAGCCAGTGCAAATGAACTCCAGATGCATGTGCCCCCTTGTGCATCTCACTTATGTGGGTCCTGGAGCATCAAACTGGGATCCTTTGGCTTTGCAGGCAAATGCCTTAAGCCATCTCTCTAGCCCACCTTGCTTAGTTTTATAAATAATCAAAATAATTGGGACACAGGGCAGCCTCCTCAATACTGGAGGGCAATGATGTTATCAGATTGTGGTACCACGTGGGCAGAGTTGCGTTTCTAATTGTTATATGAACAAGGGAGCAGACTGTGGCCTGACAAGCAGTGCATTTCACGTCCACTCATCCCAGCTCCTGGAAGTTGATGTCTCTCGTTCATAACCTAAGTCTCCTCGAAATAAGAAGTGAGGTACAGCTAAGCACCGCTCTGATTGCAGGCATGCTCTGTCTTCTTTTTAGCTACCACCTCCGAAGTGCAGAATCCTGCCTGGCTTATGACCACTTGGAGACTAGGAAAGTGACCTGAAGGAGCAGGACTTCAAGGCTCCCTTCCCCCAGCATCACGATCGCGTAGATTTCGAGTGTATGATTTACAGTAATTTCTTCTGCAGACTCAAAACCCGAAACTCATTCAAAGTGCTGATGTGTCAGGCTATGAAAAACGGGGAAACTGGGATCAGTGGATTTTCCAAGTCCTTTGATTGATGGCACAGTAACAAAGCTGGGAGGACTAGCAACAGTCCCTATTTAGTTTGAAAGTTGTAAACTAGTGTGAAAACTGTCCAGCTGGTGTAGAAGTACACTCACAGCCATGTTTCCAAAGACTATTGCCTTATTTTATGGTACTGTGTAGGAGGGTAGAAATCATGGGGGAATTAGAAGAAGTTCCAGCTTAGAAAGGATAAACAAAAAATAAAGTTAGGGCTGGAGAGATGGCTAAGATGGCTAAGGCGCCTGCCTGCTAAGCCTAAGAATGCTGGATCCAATCTCCAGGTCCCACGTTTATCCAGATGCAGAGTGATGTAAGGGTGCAATGCCACACTTGCGCACAAGGGGGTGCATGCATCTGGATTTTGTTTGCGGCAGCTGAGAGGCTGCTGGCGCACCCATCTCTATCTGTCTTCCTCTCCCTTTCTCTCTGGGTCTCTCTCCAAAAAAATAAAAATTAAAATTAAAAAAAAAATAAAGTGGAGTTCTCAGCAGCCTTTGATTTCTGCAGTTATTTTGTCACAGTGAAAAATAACACAACAGGGAAAGGATATCAATATAGAATTCACTCTCTCTCACTCTCTCTCTCACACACACACGATGTCCATAGTCAGTTATCTCAGAAAATAATGCTCAACCTCTCACATCAGAGAAGTGAAAATTAAAATAGCACATTATTACTTTTAGGCAGCATTAACAATTTATTAATAGCTGATTATTTATGATTTCCTCATCCATGAGGTTACGGAAAGTGAGTGCCACCCTGCTGCTGATAGAAAATGCACAGCACTGATGGCAGGCGACTGGGAATCATCTGTGTGAACTCCAGTGGTGCAAATACTCCAAAATTCAACACTTCCACAGATGACTCAGGCCCACGGCAGTGCAACCAGTGGGTGTGCCAAGCTCTCTGTGCTATTGCGGTAGCCGTGGCAAATTAGAGGCCAACCAATATTCCTCTTTAGGAAAATGATTAAATACACAGTTAGATGACTAATAAATAATACAATGCAATGGTTGAAATATAAAGGACCCTAAGTGCTGATAGACTGTCAGGTAAACAAAGTTACAGTGCAAAGCAAGGAGGTGTTTCACACAGGAAGGGGCATAAAATAAGTACACGCGCAAGCGTGTGCACACGGAATGCATTTTGCAAAGTCTGAGAAGGCTGTGGCCACGCCTTTTCCCACTGATGACCACTGGAAGCCCAGCTGGGTTGAGGTAGAGCCTGGGCAGTAAAGAACATGATTATCCACATTTACTATATTATTTTTATATTGTCTCAATCATTTAAATTTAAACAACAGTCTGTTTTCTTTATGACTTCTGTAGTTCAAAACAACCAAGTACTTCCTAAGACATTCCAAATCTCCCCGTGTCCAGCAGTGCCTCAAGAACTGGGATTCCAGCCCCTAAGTGCCTGGATCGGGATGTTACTTCAATTTTCCCAGACTGACTTATGCTTTTCTGAACGCCAGAGTCTGACTGACCCTGAAAATCTTGACACAAAGTAAGGTACACCCCCCTGAGCAGGTCATTCTCACGGCATTTCACATGCAGTGCTCCTACTGAGCACACTGCCAAGTGCCTGACACATCAGAGCTCAGCAGGTGACAGTTGTTATAAATATTCTCACTGCCTGTAGAGCTTCTTGTTGTGTTGTAATGCGAAGCTTGTGATATATGCGTCCTTTGCTGAGCTCACAGGGCTCAGACGTAGTCAGCCTTCAAGTGTGTGCACAGGGAGACGTTTTACCATATTCTTAACCTTTTGGCACAATTCACTCTCAACTATCATTTGTTAAAAACATTTCGGTCCCACAAATATTATTTTAAGGTTTGCTTCAACAAACCCCCGTTAAATCTACAAACCTTCCAAAGCCATTGGCTACTCAATGAAGAGTTTTAATCCATACAGATGTATATGAAAATGTATATTTTCTTTGTACTAAGTTCTGGATGCACTTACCATAAAAGGTAATGATTGTGTAATTTATGCACTGTATAGTCATCTCGATGACAGTGTTTGGTTTTGATTCATCATAGAGAAGAAATTCCATTATCAGATGCTCCGATAAGATTTGAGAAATGAGCCCTCTTACTTCTCAAGTACTGGCCAAGTTCTGACCCACAGTTGATAAGACGCTCTGTATTATTTCTCGAATCCATAAAACTGCCAGCTATACATAGTTAGCACTTTATTTGGAGTTGGGGCTTTGTCTTCAAACGTTAAACTAAAACTGCCTTTATCAGTGTCTAATGTTTTCTTGGTTTCTCCTGGGAATCAGTGATCTTCTGACAGTGAGGATCTGGGAAGACGTGGTTAAATGAACACGCCTTGATACACAACGAGCTGTTCAGAGGCACATTAACGTAATCACTCCTTTCTTCACTCAATGAAATTTTATGCTACTTCGGTGAAAACTGTCCCCGTTTTGTACTAACCTTTTATTACAACATTAATCACCTTAATTATTACATTATTGTCACACAGATTAGTATACAGAGAATTTGGATGAAACTCTAACTGCTGAAAACATTTTATTGATCATACAAGACAGGTTTCAGTTCACTGTGTGTTTATTTCTCTTACTGCCTGTGGTTTGCTGATGAAAGAGCCACTTTAGTAAGTAACGTGGCATTTTTTTCTTATCATATAAAAAATATAGTAGAGAATACTTTTTCTAGCTGTCCAAACTAAAACATAGACCACTAGAATATCTGACTATAAATTAACCATTCTGACTGATGATTCTATTATAATGTTTAGCTTTTTTAAATTGTCTGAAATCTATTTTGGCCTCAAAATATATTACAACTTTTAAAAGCCTAAGTACTATTTGTACATCTTCATGTTACATACTCCACATAAGCCAGATGCACAAAGTGGCACATTCATCTGGAATTCATTTCCAGTGGCTAGGGGCCCTGGTGCCCCCACTCTCTCTCTCTCTCTTCCTCCTCCTCCTCTCTCTCTCTCTCCCTTTCTCTCTCAAATAAATAAAAATATTTTAATTTTTTTAAATGAAGGAAGGACACCAGCCTAAAATCATAACTCAAGGAAGCAAAAATAGAATAAACTAAACCCAAAGTTAGTAGGAAAAGGGAAAATAATAAATGTAAGTTCAGAAATAAATAAAATAAATTCAATAAAGATTTAAAAGATCAATGAACTAAAAATAATTTTGAAAGGAAAAATTAAATCAACAAACCTTTAGCTAGACTGGAATAAAGAGACAGTCAGAAATGAAAGCAGAGATATTGCAATTGATGCCACAAGCATGCAAAAGCTCCAAAGGGATTGCAGTTGTGTGCCAACCAAGGGACAACTTCAAAGCCAGTGATAAAGTTCTAGATACACAAGATATACCAAAACTGAATGACAAAGAAATAGAAAATCAGAACAAGGAGATTATGTCGTAACAATAACAAAATCTTTCTTCAAATAACACCCGAGGTTTGATGTCTCGCTGCTGAAGTCTACTAAGTACTTCAAGAGCTCCAGATCCATTATCGCAGTTCTCCGAAATGAAATCTTGGCAACTCATTGTCAACATTACCCAGGTGCCAAAGACAGTACTACCAAGGAAATGATGAATACAGATACAAAGGCTATCAATAAAAATACTGGCAAACAGGGCTGGAGGGATGGCTTAGTGGTTAAGGTGTTTGCCTGCAAAGCCAAGGGACCTGGTTCGATTCCCCAGGACCCATGTTAGCCAGATGCACAAGGAGGCACACATGTCTAGAGTTAGTTTGCAGTGGCTGGAAGCCCTGGCGCACCCATTCTCTCTCCCTCTCTCTCTCTCCCTCTGTCTTTCTCCCTCTCTCTCTGTCAAATAAAAATAAAAATAGCTTTTGGAGTGTGGCTGCAGCCTCTGGGAACACCGACCCAGGAACAATTGCTGACATGTTCCCTCCTTTCTCCATTTACTGTTGCAACAAATAAAGGATGTTTGCATCTAAAAAAATAAAAAATAAAAATATTCTAAAAATACTAGCAAACAACATTCAACAGCAACAGGGATAAAGTGGGATTTATCCCAGGAATGGGAGGGTATTTTCAAAATATGCAAATCTGTACCACTGTAACATAATGAAGAATAAAACACAAGATTATCTTAGTAGGCCAAAAAAAATGTATTTGACAAAATTCAGCACACGAAAAAAAGGTTAACCCAGTTTAGAAGGAATTACATTGATACCACAGAGGAGACGATGGTGGTCTCATACTCAACAGTAGGAAGCTAAAAGCTTTTCGTCTAAAAATAGGATCCAGATGAGGCTGCTCGTGATTGACAGTCAGCATATTACTAGGTGTCCTAATCAGAACAATCATGCAATGGGAAGAAATAAAACCACCAAAATCAGAAATGAAGAATTAAATGTCCTTGTTTATACATAAAACAATCTCAAATATAGCACCCCCTAATGATTCACACACACACACACACACACACAAAAAAAAAATCCCAAATACTTAACAAACAGTAAAGTTGCTGAACACAGAAATAGCTGGCAAAAGTTGGTATCATTTCTATACAATAAAAACTATGTGAAAAAATACATCAAGAAAATAATATCATTTATAAGACCAACAAAATATGACATACTTAAGAATAAATTTACCCAAAGAGATGAAAGATTTCTACACTTCAAACTATAAAATGATGCTAAAGAGATTAAAAATGCAAATGCATAAAAAATCCCATGTTCACAGATGGGAAAGATTACGATTGTTAAAATGACCATACCACTTAAAGTAATCTTCAGATGCAATTTGATTTCTTTCAAGATACCAATGTCATTCCTCACTGAAATAAAAAAATCAAAACTAGAGCTGGAGAGATGGCTTAGCAGTTAAGGTGCCTGCCTGCTAAGCCTAAGAACGCTGGTGGTTTCAATTTCCAGCGGTTCCAATCTCCAGGTCCCACATTTAGCCAGATGCAAAGTGACGCAAGGGTGCAATGCCGCTCTTGACCACAAGGGGGCGGAGGCATTTGGATTTCATTCTCAGCAGCTGGAACACTGCTGGAGGGCCCATCTCTGTCTTCCTCTTTCTCTCCCTCTCTCTCTCTCTCTCTCTCTCTCTCTCTCTCTCTCTCTCTCTCCAAAAAATAAAAAAAAAATCAAAACTAAAATTCATATGGAACTATGAAAGACACCAAATATTAAGAAGAAATTGTGCAAAGGAATAAAAGTAGACGCATCACACTATCTGACTTGAAAATAATCTGGAAAACTATAGCAATCAAAGGGTACTATGCTAGCATCAAAACAGGAACAGAGGGCTGGAGAGATGGCTTAGTGGTTAAGGCACTTGCCTGCAAAGCCTAAGGAGCCAGGTTCCACCCTCCAGATTCCACGTAAGCCTGATGCACCAGGTGACACTAGCAGGCAAGGTCACACATGTGTATAAGATGGCTCACATGTCTGGAATATGATTGCAGTGGCTGGAGGTCCTGATCCACCAATTTTCTCACTCTTTCCTTACCTCTCATTCTTTCTCTCTCACTTGTTTGCTATCTCTCATAAAAAAAATTTACAAGAACAACAACAACAACAACAAAAAAAAACAGGAATAGAGACCAATGAAAAAGAACAGAGATCCTAGAAATAAATCTATGTATCTATGGTCAAATAATTTTGGGGGGGAGAGGGTTGAGGAAGGGTCTCACTCTAGCCCAAGCTGATCTAGAATTCACTATGTAGTCTCAGGGTGGCCTAGAACTCATGGTGATCCTCCTACCTCTGCCTCCCAAGTGCTAGGATTAAAGGCGTGTGCCACACCACACCTGGTTGGTCAAATAAATTTTGACAATTGACCAAAAAAAAAAATTTTTTTTAAACATACAAAGAGGAAAGGTCAATTTCATCAATAAATCATGCAGGGAAAGCTGGAGAGTTACATGCAAAACATGACATCATACCCTCATCTCATCCCATATACAAACATCAAAAAAAAAAAAAATAAACTTAAGGTTAGAAATTTCAAAACAAGAGCACTAAGAGAAGGCATAGAGAAAAGATCCATGGCAGGAACCTAAACAATAGTTCTTTTAGCGATGACCCTAAAAGCACAGGTAACAAAACCAAGGCTCAGGGATCAAAAGGGGCAGATAAATGGAAGACAAATGTAATGACATCAGAGTTTAAAATTCCTATAAACCTTGCTGTGCCTAGCAATACCTCCCGCAAGACCCTCAAAGTAAAAGATGATGACATCAAAATCATCAATGTGATGAAGGGACATTTCATGGAATGAGAGAAAATATAAATAATATTAGAAAAAATTGTCGGGTGTGGTGGCACACACCTTTAATTCCAGCACTTGGGAGGCAGAGGTAGGGAAAGAAGATACCAACACATTATTTATCCATATAAAACATCTTGTTAATAATAATAATAATAATAAATCATAAAAAAGAAAAAAAAAAAAAACATACAAAAGGAAAGTTCAAGGCCACCCTGATCTCATCCCTACAAACATCAAAAAAAAAAAAATAAATAAATAATGAATTTCAAAACAGGTCAGCCTGGACTAAACAATAGTTCTTTTAGCGATGTGTAACAAAACCCAAAAACCCTACCTTGAAAAACATTCCTATATAAAAACAAGGGACATTTCATGGAATGAAAATATAAATAATATTATATATATATCCATATATATATATAGGCCATATATATATCCAGGTCAGCCTATATATACTTGAAAAAAACAAACAAAACAAACATATCTTTAATGCTCAGGATTACTAACCAATAAAGAAATCTAGGTGAGTTATTACTCACACCTGCTCGAATGGCAATTATCAGAATGAAGGCAGGAAGGAAGGCAGGTGAGTGTTGGCAAGGACATGGCCAACAACCAACTCCTTGGTGTTGTTGGAAATGTGAATTGGAACCACTATTGAACAAAACAGCATGGCGATTCCTCCAGAAATGAAAACTGGGGGCTGGAGAGATGGTTTAAGGTTAAAGCACTTGCCTACAAAGCCTAAGGACCCATGTTTGACTCTCCAGATCCCATGTAAGCTAGATGTACAAGGTGATACAAGTGCATAAGGTCACACATATGCACAAGGTGGCACACGCATCTGGGGTTCAACTGCAGTGGCTGGAGGCCCTGGCATGCCAAGTCTCTCTCTCATAAAAAATGGAAAATAGAACTACCACAAGATCCAACAATCCTGCACTGCTGGGTATGGATCCAAAGGAAGTGCACTCAAGTGTCACAGAGGCTCACACTAAGGTTCATGGTGGCATTATTCACAACAGTGAAATATGGACTCAGTCTGTGTCCATCAACAGATACATAAAGAAAATGTGGTATCCATACATAATGACACACTAAGCAGTCTTTATAAAGAACAAGAAGAAGGGGGCTGGAGATACAGCTTAGTGATTAAAGCTCTTGCCTGCAAAGCCAAAGGACCCAGGTTCGATTCCCCAGAGCCCACATAAGCCAGATGCACAAGGTGGCGCATGTGTCTGGAATTCATTTACAGTGTCTGGATACCTTGGCATACCTATTCTCTCAGTCTCTCTCTCTCTCTCTCTCTCTCTCTCTCTCTCTCTCTCTCTGTCTCCCTGCCTCTTTCTCCCTCAAATAAATAAATGTAAATAAAATATTTTTTCAAAGAACAAAGAAAAGGAAGGATGTTTTTCATTTATGACAGCATAGATAAATGCGGAAGACATTACGTTAGATGAATAAGGCAGCCACAGAAGAACCCACACTGTATGATTTCTTCTATATATGAAATCTAAACAGAACAGAGAGTAGAACACTAACTGCTGGGGGTGCGGATGAGGACATGTCAGTCAAAGATGTAAAATGTCAGTTAGGAAGAGTAAATTGAAGAGATGTATGGGACTACAGTTAGTGACATTATGGTGTTTTTCTTGAAATTAGCTAAAGAGTAGATTTTAGGAGCTATTACCACAACTCATGGTAATACTTGGGGTGATGCTTGATTTACAAGAGCCCAACTCTAAAATCAGAACTCAAGTGGGCTTCCCTGACAGAGCACCGCATTCCTTCTGGCTTTTGCCATGTTGTCACATACTTCTTGACCAATAGGCAGGGACAGTGTGACGACATGAGCTCGTGAGAGACACGCTACACCTTTGTTTTCAGTAGGACAACAGTGTACATACAGTGTGCATATTCTCAAGCCAAGACCAGTGTTGTCCTTGTTCATCTGAAAAAGGTATGCGTGGGCTTCCAGACCAATAAACGTGTCTAAAATCAACTATGAAGGCTGGTTAACATGCCTTGTAATTCTAAAATAAAAGCATTTCTCACCTAGAAAGACTATTCATGTCTCTCCCTTTTTTGTCATTCCCATTTATTCCCAACACAGAGCCATGCCTAGGGACTTACAACCAGCTGGAGACAGTCAATCTCCACACAGCCTCTCACCAATGACAGGGTCTCAGGAGATGGTCGATGCCTCAATGGTTACAGCTTAATCAATGTTCAGCTGGTTGTTAACTAGGATCTTAAGCTACTTGGAAAAAAAAAAAAAGTTCTCCCTCAAGCAAGATAACTTGTCATTAGTAGAACAATCAAGAGTAATTAAAAACCTCATTTTCAAATGTTTCATAAGTTTTACATCATGAAAATTACTTCTCATCTAATTCCCTTTAAAAAAAAAAATGTTGCTCCAAGCAAAATAAAAGGCCTTCTTTGAAAGTTTAAAACAGCAGAAGCTAAAATATGATCAATTTCTCTTTAAAATAACTAAAGTCCAATAATTGGTCAGTAATTGCTTCTATACATGTGAATCAAATGAATGATGTGTAAAGAACTTTCCCTTGGTTCATCAAAATATTTAAAATATGTGATTATGAATACATTGCAAATATTTTGACAGCACCAGATGCTATAATTATCTCCTGTTTAAATATATGGTGCCCGGAAATATAATGAGCGTGAATGCACTCCCCAAAATAAGTTTAAATGAATTTAACAATCTGCTTGAGTTTACAAACTTTGTACTCTTGAATTACTTAAAAAGACATCGGAGTCCCCCTGCTGCTGGTAGGGGGCTGCTTGGACCCTGTGCATGCATGTGCAGCAAGGCAGTAAGAACTGAGGCGATAAACCACCCACTGCACATCAGCCAGGGCCCAGGTTAAACCACGGAGGAATCGGCGAGATGAGCTAGAGTGCTGCTTCCATGGGGAGCCTGACAATCAGTGTCAGGGTGATGGAGACAGACACTGAGGACACTCAAAACATATCAAAGCAGAGATCCAGAAGTTTCTGAAAGCACAATGCTAAAGTAGACTTAAAACACACCCACCACAGCTCAGGAAATTTTACAGAAGCCGAACGGAAAGATTGTAAGAGCCACAGAATGGAAGGGAATGTCCACAGGCACTAGCCCCACCCTCTTACAATGACTGACAGCTGCTCTCACATCGGATAACCCACAACTCCTTGGGGAATACTAGCAATTCCACTAAAGAGGGTCCTCAGTACATTGGTGCCAGGGAGGACAGAAATAATGGTACCAACACATGATGTGTCCATAGAAAATTTCTACTTAATGAAAAGAAATATTTTTAATTTTAAATTACTACAAAAAATTCCTGAACCTTAATGACTTCACACCCCCAAACTGTAACATGGATGATAGGAAACAGGGTTTAATGAAATCAAAATCCACCCAAATGGTAGATGCTAAGGAAACTCAAAACCTATCAAAGCAGAGAATGAGAGGTTTCGGAGAGATCAACCCTGAAAGAGGCTTTACAGCATGCCTCCAGGGACTGTTGCAGAAGACGGAGCAGAAGGAAGCTAAGACCCACAGGATGGGCAGGCGGACTCAGGCACTGACCCCTGACTGAGACTGCCTGGCACATTCATGACCCCACAGTGCAAACCGACAACCCTACTGAGGAGAGCCTCAGTGGAATGAGGGGGGGAAGGGGAAAGAAAAACATGACCTGATGGTAACTTGACCCGCATGCAATGTGCTCATACAGTAAAATCCCCAAGTAATAAAAAAAAAAAAAAAAAAATAGAAAAGAACTCCATCCAGGTAGAAAATCTGACATCTTTGCTCACGCTAATTAGGTGGGAAAAAATGGCAATGACAATTTTTTTATCCCTTTGATAACTTTTGAGTAACTTTTAAAATATTTTCAACAAATAGGTTTTATTTTCCAAATAGAGAATTTTAAACTGATTGATTCTTGCTGAAATTCCAAGAACGTAGCTGTGGATCGTGCGAAACACGAGGGCAGAGCTGAGTAGCAAAGCTCACCCAACATCTAACTGGGGAGCACAGAGAGCAAGACTGCACTGGAAACCCTCAAGACATATTAACTTATTTTGAAAGAACTGTTAACTTTTACTAGATGATCTAAACTAACCCACTATGAAATCAATCAAACCTAAGAAAGTCGGACAAGAGCTCAAAGGAGAATGCTGTTCCCAAAATGATCAGTCCTCCTCCTTGCACATATTCATAGCTAATATCTTATTCCCTGAGAAACAACCATCACTTTTCTTCTGAACAAGACTCTTAACAGCCTACTTATTTTTGTGGCCTTTGAGAACTAAAGGTTTAAAGTTACTGATGACATTTCCTGTCAAATTTGGGGAAGTGATTGTTCCATTTGTGCTGACCAAGTACTATAAGATTTAAAAAAAAAAAAAAAAAAAAGAGTCTGCATATTATTGAAAGTTTTATGAAGAGGAAGAAATACTTGCACCACACAATGCTTTTAGATTCACATTCCATGTCAATTTAAGAGGTTCAAAAACACATGGGCTGCCCAGCATTCCACTACACTGACAAATGAAACCCATTTAATTCTAAGAGGGTTTCAGAAGCCCGAATATCAATTTGCACAGCTTTGGGAGCAACATAAAAATCATCACCTCTTTAAGGCATCCCATGTCTTACACAGTGGCTGAGTCTTGTACATGACACTCCAATACAAACCCGATCAGATTTTCTTGAACATTCCCTCACCGAACACTCATTCTCCAAACAAGCAACTATCAAGATGACATTCCAAAATAATTCATATCAGACATTGTGTGTTTCCAACAGAAAAAAAAAATTGGATTTTTCCAAAAAGAAAATTGCTTCAAAATGAGTTTTATAACTTATTTTATTATTTCTATATTCATAAATATTTATATAAGAAAATCACTACAATCCTACCTAGGTAGGCTATAACAGACCATATGTGGAAATTTAAGAGATGAGCTATTTCAGAGTCTTTAGCTTGAACTATGAATATGGCCACATAATTAAATACTTTAAAGGACTCAGGAGGAGAAAACTACCTGTGATTCTTAGAAATGAGAAGATATGTTCTCTGACCTGTTTTCTTGAACATCTGTCTGATTGTGTTATTTTTTTTCCTTGTCACTACCATATATAGAATGCAAAAACAGGCCAGGGACAGTGAGCCTCAACAAGGATATTAATATATTGATATTGTCAATATATTGATGTTCACAAATTATAAAATATTAGGCTATAAATACTGATCTACCCATTTCACTACTGGGAAACTAAAATCCAGAATGAAATGTATCTAAATAGCAACACTATTTAAGGTAAATATTCATTAGCAGACTCTATTTCTAGAAGGCTATATGTATTTTTAATGTTCTCTCAGTGACATCACAAGCCCCAAATGTGGACTAGTAGCCTTTACCTAACTACGCTGTTTAAAATTTTACCTGTTTCAAATTTTCACATCTACTTCCTTGCCTGGCGTTTTCTCCTTAGCACTTATGACCAATGAACTCACGAAACTGGCTTACTTGAAACATCACCAAGTTTTATGGAAAATATACAACCAAGAGCCAGGATTTTGTCTTTTTAGTTTTCTCCTGTTCAGCTCCAGTGTTTAGACTACTACCTGACATCTACTAAGTCACCAATATATATTTGTTCGATGACTGAATGGATGAAAAAGGTAAATGACTAGAGCTGGAGAGGTTGCTTAGTGGTTAAGACACTTGCCTGCGAAGCCTAAGAACCCAGGTTTGGTTCCCCAGTACCTACATAAGTCAGATGCACAAGGTGAAGCATGCGTCTGGAATGGCTAGAGGCCCTGCTGTACTCTATTCTCTCTCTCTCTCTCTCTCTCTCTTTCTGCCTCTCTCTATATTTCCTCTAATAAATAAATAAATAATTGAATAAGATAAAAAAGTCAATGACTAAACATCAAATTAAGTCTCCATAAATGGTAAACTATGGCCTCCCTAGGATTATAATTATTATTAATATTGATTTTATAAATGCAGTGATAATAAAATGAGGTTAGGTGTCATAAATCAAAAGGATCATCAAACTCCGAGGATCACTTTGAAAATGTACTTGACTTAATCATCCCAACCATATTAATTAAGGATCTTACACATGTGACATTACTATTAGCCACTGAGCTTGGCCAGTGGCTGAGCTGACCTTGATGTGCATACCACAATGTCCATACTCTTTAAATAACATTCCAAGACTCCTCGTAGAATCCCAACCATTTTGGAAGTTAAATGGCAAATTTTAAAAGAACTGGGCTTAAGTCACAAAGCATAGTTAGTTCAGATATTTGTTCATCTGTTGAATGACAAAACAAAAACAAACATAAAACAGACCAACAGACCTATTGCTTCTATTTCCAAAGCATTTTCAGATGGATCGATCTGTTTTTCTTTGTCTCTGCTGCCATAATTCCAACACAAGCTACTGCTACCCCCAAGCCCTCTAGTGACATGCATGCTTTCAGTCCTGCCTCTAGCACTATGTTCACAAAGCAGCCTAAGGAATCTACTAGTATTATTATGTTATAGCTCCACCTGAGATCACCCACGACCTTGTTATCCCTCTTAAAATGAAGCCCATTCCTCACGGTGGTTTGCGTGGCAAGGCACAGCGCTTGTTCCCCACTGACCTCTCCCATTCCTCCACATAGGCCGCTTTGTATTTCATCAAACACCCAGGCCATTTCCTGTCTTTGGTTTCACCATTCTCCTCTCAAAATGCTCTCCAGTGAGCTTCAGAAAGCAGAAGCATCAACCTTTTGGTCTTCTGTGTAGATGGAATTCTCTCTCGCTCAGGAATCTTGGCCCTACTTAAGCTTTTGGTGATTGGACAAGGCCCATCCACATTAGGCAGGCACTCATGTGGACTCAGTCTATAGATTCAAGTGCCAGTTTTACTAGAAACACCCTCAATCACAGACACACCCAGAATAACGCATAGCCAAGTGTTAGGTATACCCTGACATAGAATGAACCACCATACCCAGTTATAGAGTTATTACAGTTTGAGAGTTATTAATACCATCTATATTTAACAAGTTCTCACATTTATTTCCTGTACTCAACCATAAATAATCTCAGTTCTAGAAGAAAATGCCCTACCTTGTTTTTTTTTTTTTTTTTTTGAGACAGTCAGAGAGAGAGAGAAAGAGGTAGAGAATGGGCACACCAGGAGCATCTCAGTAGCTGTGAACAAACTCCAGACATGTGCGCCCTCTTGTGGGCAAGTGCGGCATTGCGCCCTTGCGACCTTTGCGTCTGGCTAAAGGTGGGACCTGGAGAATCAAATGGTGTTCTTAAGCTTGGCAAGCAGGCACCTTAACCGCTAAGCCATCTCTCCAGCCCCCTGCCTTTTTTTTTAACCAACTTGTTAAGCTCAGGGCTTAGAAGCATGCCTACTGGCCAAAGTAATTTGTTAAATAAATGAAAAAATAATCAGTAATGAAGTATTGATTATATAGCTCATAGTAGAAAATAACAAAGATGGAATGTTTTGACGTCAGCCTTGGGACATGAGTAAAATCATCTTCCAGGCCAAAATTAAACACATGCTGAACCATCCCCCCAAAGGATGGCATTCATAAGCCCCATGGCTTCAGCATGACTTGACAGAGAAATCTCCAGGCAGGTAACTTGAGGAATGGCTGGGATTTCACCCTCCTACAGGTTGTGTTTGGAGGACTTAATCAAAATGGCATATTTCTTTTTCCCGTGTCCTCTTCCATGACAGGTACTTCCTTCCATCGCAGTAGCAGCAGGCCAGTGGAGGCCCACAGCACACAGGGAGAGTCGTCACTCACGGTTTGTACACTTCACCAAATAACTCAGAGATTCAGTATGCAGCTGTCATGCCCAAAGCTACCCAACAAATTTCTCCCAAGTTCTTTGCAATCTTTTAGCTAGCCTGGCATTTCTTTTCCCACTTCTTTCAAGGAGTCAAATTATCTAGACCTACAAATGAACTTCACAGACGCTACTGCAGTGTGCCCGACAAGCCTCTGTGAAAGGCAAAGGAGGGCTCTGCAGCAGGAGACTGAAGGGCATCATGTCTCCAAAACTTGTTTCAACCTCTAGGTCAGGGGCTGAGTATGTTAGGCCCTGGGAGTACTGCGCAGAGAGAGACCATCCCCTCTACTCACTGTGCCCTTCTCTCCGTGGGACTGCAAGGCTCACTGGAAGCTTCCATCTACTCCTCCCATATAAGAAATGGAAGTAAGAAGAGGCTCAGAAAAGCAAGAAGACATTGGTAAGAATTCAACCATACTTACAGATAAATGAGCCTACTAAATCTTGTGTTCCTTTTTACTCTAAAGGTTTTGTGCCCTTCAATTAAAAAAATAATAATAAAGAGGATCGTTTACATATATATCTTTGTAAAAATCTGTAAATGTAGCAATAACAGAGAAAAGTTTAATATTAGCTCAGTGCTAGTGAAGGAGCTGGGGGAGAAAGCAAGGAATAATTATCTCCTGTGGCCTCTGAAAGGCTCCTTCATAAAGTATAAATAAAGTCCCCTGATGTTTGTGAACAATGCCAGCTTTCCTGAAATCATTTTTAATAGGTCAAACAAATGGAGGCAAGCCTGTGTAAATTTCTTGAAATAGTTCCCTGTTCATTGAAACTATTTTGTAGCTCACTGTGTCATGACACTAATGAAGAAGGGAGACGCCATTTGGCACAACTGAAAGAACATATATAGCAAAGGAGTGTCTGTCCAGAGGGTTCCTGGAATAAGAGCTAGAAGCATATGAGGCGCCACCCAGTACCCAAATTAAGCTCTTGACCACTTTCACATAATTAGCAGGCCATAAAAGAGATGCAAGGCCCTCTGTTATTCCAATCCGGATACACTGTTCATGAGTCATCAGTCAAAATGAACTAACGTGGAAATTTAAAGGATGAAAAGAAACAGAGCAGGTTATTTGATGGAAGTTTTCACAGTGCCTCACACCTACAGGAGAGAGGGCCTAAGAAATGTGTCTTCAGTAAGTTCCCCAATTGCCTTTGTCTGTATTGAAATGTTTCTAGAGTTCTCTCTTGTGTGCAGCTCTCCTTACATCAAAATTCATTTGGCTAAGTCAGAGCAACAACTGTGCTATGCTCACAGGAGACGCGTTGTCAAATAGCTAAGGAGACAGAAAGTACAAATCCCAATGCAGTTTTTTCTCAGCAGAATCCTCCAGGCCTGCCATCCATTTACTTCTAATTGTGGCTGATTATCTGCCCATCGGCCCAGTCCTTACTGTTCTGAATGGCCCAATGAACACCCAGCTTGCCCTTCGAGTCATCCCTTCCGCTCTCAGAAGGTCCAGGAATAGAAGGACCCTGACTTGCCTTTGTCCCAATCCCTTTAGTCACAGCACGGCAAAGTGCACATGCTAAGGCAAAGCAGGAAATGAGCAAGGAGGAAATTGCCTGCTCTTTTGCTACATCCCTATCTTGGAGGAGTGTGTTTGCCAGCAGAAAATCATGTTTTAAGTAATGCTATGACTACAAACCACTAACCAAAGGAAAAACATGGCACCTTGTGTTAAACCAGGTGGCAGATTTCACACCAAAAACTAAATCCACTAGACTGTCTTAGCAGCTCATCCATACCCATGGTCATACAGCGAAACCTCCACCAAATTATTCAAATCCCCTGAACAAATGCTACATGGAACTCTTCAAGCAGTGACAGTCTCCAAAAGCATGTGTGGCACACATGGGAACGTCTACACTCACTAGGTCTTTTTTTCAGGAAATTTTACAGTTTGAAAAGAGCAGATATATCTCACTGGAAGTTTTTTAAATATCTAGATTTTTTAAAAATATTTATTTATTTATTTATTTATTTGACAGAGGAGGGGGCATGCCAGAGCTTCTAGCCACTGCAAATGAATGCCAGACACATGCACCCCCTTGTGCATCTGGCTAACATGAGTCCTGGGGAATCGAACCTGGGTCCTTTGGCTTTGCAGGCAAATGCCTTAACCACTAAGCAATCTCTCCAGTCCTAAATATCGATTTTTTTAAAAATTTATTTATTTATTTGAGAGAGAGTGAAAGAGGCAGAGAGAAAGAGGAAGAGAGAGAGAGAGATTAGGCATGCCAGGACCTCTAGCCACTGTAAACAAACTTCAGATGCATACACCACCTTATGCATCTGGCTTACGTGGGACCTGAGAAATCAAACCCAAGTCCTGAGGCTATGGTCTGAGAAAACCAGAATATATTTGTCCAGGCACATTTCGGTTTTCTCAGATCATAGCCAAAGCCTTAAAAGTAACAAAAGGGATCCATTATTAAAATCTAGATATTTGGGAGCTGGAGAGATGGTTTAGTGGTTAAGGCACATGCCTGTGAAGCCTAAGGACCCAGGCTTGATTTCCCCAGGACCCACGTAAGCCAGATGCACAAACTAAGAATCAAAAGGCAATAGATAATGAAAATGTAAACCAATGAAAGTGATTTTCATTCCTTACGAGATACTCTCATTGCAGAAATAACATGACCCCCATGACTCTGAGAATCTTGCTAGAACACCCACTTATGTATCTGTTCATTCATTCATCCATTCATTCATTCCACAAATACTCATTGACTAACCACAGAGTGACCAAGAGAATGAATCTCAAGCAAAATTGCTATGCCTGTTCCACTAGAAGCAAGGCCAGGAACTCTAAGCAAACTCTAGAACATTCCATCCTAATACATTCAGAAGTGTCTATTGCACACACACCTACGAGGCTGCAGTCCAGAGGATGTGTTAAGGGAGGGATGCACAAGAACTCTCCACACTGGGTTCCAGGACTCACACTGAGAGGAGAGCTCGCTGCAAAGACACTGAGGACTTAATCTTTGTCCTGGTACTCCTGAGGTAATTAAAACAATTCCTGGGGACTTGGGGTTTGTGTGTAAGATAACCAAGCAATCATTTGGAAGAAGCAATGGTCTTAATCTTGAATGATATGTAATAATAATATTTAATGTTGTCCTGGAGCTGAAGGACCATCATTTTCTAAATGTTGCAAGTATATTGTGATTTCAGTCAAAATCAGAAAGAATAAAACATGCATGCAATTTTCTTAAAATAAATAAATAATCAGGAAACACCAAAGTCCACATCAATCCTCCATTTGTTTAAGCTACTAACCAAGGGCTGGAAAGATGGCTTAGAGGTTCAGGCACTTGCCTGAAAGGCCAAAGGATCCAGGTTCAATTCCCCAGGTCCCCCATAAGCCATATACACAAAGGGGCACATGCATCTGGAGTTCATTTGCAGTGGCTGGAGGCCCTGGCATGCCCATTATCTCTCTATCCTTCTCTCTCTCTCTCCCTGCCTATTTCTCTCTCTAAAACAAACAAACAAATAAATAAATAAATAAATAAATAAACAAACAAACAAACAAATAAACTAGTACCAAACACCATGTGGCATATCCAGTTCTTTACCTCTTTTGATGGAGCCTAGGAGATTTGACATTTTTTAGGGTCTTTGTGTGTGTGTGTGTGCGCACGCGCGCGCACGCAGAGAGAGAAAGGAGTAGGGGTTCACCAGGGCCCTTTGCCACTGTAAAAAACTGTAGATACATGCACAACTTTGTGCATCTGGCTTTTAGTGGGTACTGGGGAATTGAACTGGACCAGCAGGGTTTGCAGGCAAGGATCACTTTAACCACTGAGCAATTTTCCCAGCCCAAGATTTTACATTTCTAAGTGATAAGAGAAATGATTTTTAAAAGAATATCATTTGTGGGTTGGGAAGACAGTTTAGTGTGTGAAATGCTTACTGCACAAGCATGAGGACCTGAGTTTGGATCTCCAGTACCCATGTAAAATGCCAGGGACGGTGAGGCATGCTTGTCATCAAGCACCTGGGGAGCAAACAGGTAGATAGATCTCTATGGCTTATGGACTAAGCAGACTAGCTAAATCTGTGAAAGGCCTGTCTAGAAAATAAATAAATAAATAAATAAATAAATAAATAAATAAATAAATAATAAATGGTACTAAGCAAATCACTTGACATTGACCTCTGGCCTCCGCACATATGTACCACCATCAAAACACATGTGTACCCACATACAACATGCATACACATATACACATATGTATCCACACACATATGCATGCCCCCCAAAAAGAATATCATTCACTGAAACATTATGATTACAGGAAATTCAATATAAGTGTTGGTAGGCAAAACTGTTCTATAACACACCCATTCATTTATGCAGTGTCTACGGTGAAGACAACGGCTATGACGTCCCTCAAAGCCTGACGTACTTTCTGTCTGCCCCTGTAGAGAAAAGGCTTCCTGAACTCGGATTTAAGTAACACGACAACTGTATCAAGTGGAGACAGTCTGGAGGCATGACAACATTTCTCGACCCAAATATTCTCTGCCACCCTTTACTTGCTTGGAGGGATCACTCCATCCACGTCCGCTCTGGAAGTTCTTTCTCCTAGAGTCAGCTAAGTGGACAGGCAACAAAAGCAGAGGAGGTAAAACTTGTAAAAAACAAAAGGGAAATGTGCTTTCAAAGAGCTAAGCAATGTGGAAAAGCAGATGTACATAGAGCGCCACATTATCCTCCAGCCTGCTTCTACAAAGGTTCAAAACACCAGGGCACAAAGCCCCGAATGTTCTCTACCTCCACTTGCTCCATCTTCGAGCCATCTGGCTTTGAGAGAAATTGAAAACTCACTGTACACAAAGCCCTATACAGCAAACACGATAGCTACAGCAGTACACAAGAACTAATTTACGTATTTCATTCGGCAGAGAACCATTAATCTTTCCTAGTGAGTCAAACATGGATTCATGTGTCTCGAGAATGAGTAAGCAAATGAAACAGGAACAATTTCAAAGGCGAGGAAATTGCCTTCTGATGGGTTCTTTGTTTATCTTGACATTTTTAGTTGCCTATAAGGTATGCCAGCCTGTATGCTCAGAAATATTATATCTGAACATTGTTCTTCTGTAACTTGGCATGGTCATAAAAAAGCCTCACTTTGGCTTATTGCTATTAAACTTATAATAATGTTAATAAGAACAATATTCCGGGGCGGGGAAGCCAAAGTGTGACAAAGTTGCCCATATGTGAGATGTTTGGAAGTCATAAAATAAGGGCGCCCTGAATGATTTCATAGGACAACATGCAGCACTGATTCAGATGTTGTCTTACCACGTTCTCAGGATCTCAAGCAATTTCAGTGACAATTTTTCAGCTTCTCCTGGTGCACTGACCACATCATACTAACAACCAAGTAGTATGAAGGTGAAGATGTCTCTTTAATGCCCCACTTAGGAAAGAAATGAGTACAGAGACCTCAAAAAGTCAAGTTTCTATCAACAACTTACAACTAGGTCCAGAAGTGGTACCATAGAAAGATAGCCAAGACATATCCCACTGGTACTAAATTCCACTTTAATTTGAACATATAATGCTGAATCTCAGGGTTTGAACAACATGAATTTTAAAAAGTTTAAAAAAAATAGCCTCATGTCCTATCCTTCATAGGAGAACCCCCAGGTGTTCATATGACTGTGAGAAGATCTGTGGCTGAGAACACATTTTGAATGTTTAAAGGAAAACCAGTAGCAAGGTTAATGAAATGTTCCAGGCTACTAAAAATGCCACGGGCTGACACTCACCAAGGTACATGGCCAGACTGCAAGTCCTGGTCCTTCCCCATGTGCCCATGGCAGACAGCCAGCCTTAGTCTTCTCCCCTGCTACTGTGAGATGAAGGAAGGAGAGTTGGAAGATGGGCCCAGAGATGTGTTGTGTGAGGCTTAGCCAGAAACTTCTCCAGGAACTTTGGAAGCTTCTCAAACCACTGTCTGGATTCACCCCACCCTACAGGGGCATTTCAAAAGAATAAGTTGACAATGGCTTCCTGGCCTTGAATTGTGCTGTCCTGCACATGACCATACTGAGTGACATCTTAGAACCTCAACTGTGAGAAGACTCAATAGCATAAGTTAGACATCTGGATACATGCACTGCCATCACTGTGTCTCACATACCTGCTTTGAAAAATGCCTATTCGTTATTTACGGTAACTGATTTGGTGAGAAACTGAGATTTTTTTTTTTTTCCAAAAAAGGGGGAGAAGTGAAAATCTAAAGAGAAATATTGGATTCATAATAGCCAAAAGATGACCACAACCTAAATGCCTACCACAGCTATATAGATGTAAGGGAATCCCATTCAGCTTTAAAAAATTAAAAACACAGGCTGGAGACATGGCTTAGCGGTTAAGGCGCCTGCCTCCTAAGCCTAAGAACACCAGTTCCAATCTCCAGGTCCCACGTTTAGCCAGATGCAAAGTGACGCCAGGGTGCAATGCCATACTTGCCCACATGGGGCGCATGCATCTGGAGTTTGTTCACAGCAGCTGAGAGGCTCTGCTGGCGCACCCATTCTCTATCTGTCTTCCTCTTGCTGTGTCTCTGTCTCTCTCCAAACCAACAAAAAAAAATTAAAAACAAATCTCTTACAACAATATGGGTAAACCTACAGAGCATCATGCTAAGTGGAATAAGGTCAGCATAGAATAAGAAATACCATAGGATCTCATGTGTATGTGGAATTAATAAAAAAGGAACTTAGGACAGTAGAGAATAGAATGGTAATTACCAGAAGATAGCATGAGGCTGGGGAATGACAAAGGCCAGACTGGTCAACAAAGTTAAAATTAGACACAGGGAGTAAGTTCTGGTGCTCTAAGGCACACTGTAATGGCTGTAGCATGGAGCCATGTTAACAACAACGTGCTATATATTTTAAAAGAACTAAAGGAGAGGATTTTAATGTCCTTACCACAAAGACATGGTATGTATCTGAGATAATGGATGTGCTAATTTGCTTGATTTAATAATTTCACAATGTATCCACGCACTGAGACCCTTGTACCCTATAGTATATACAGTTATTATTAATCCATTAAAAATAAATGTGAACAGTCATGTGGAAAGAGAAGCCATTAACCTCACTATTGTGACAGTACAGTGGGCATCTGAAGGTCCTTGTGTCATAACAGGCTGAACAAGTAGCAATGGTCACAGACAAGGGTGATCACACAGTGTATGTCATAGGTGTCCCTTTGATCTCCCTTAAAAAAAAAAAGTGAACTCTGATCTAAGAGAAAGAACATAGCTAAAACTTTCCATTTGCATATGTTTTCCTACCTGTGGCTCATGACAGTCTGGCTTTTTATACAAAGGTTAAAGTTCCCAATACAATCCTTTATCTAGTAGATGTTATCGCTTCGAAGATTCCAAAGATTCTCTTGGAAAAGTACTGAGAGAATTCATGAGTTAGAGAATATCGCTTCATCAGTTGATAATGTCACCAACGTCCCAAAATAAATTCCATCTTATATGCTCCTGCACCTCACTAATTTTAGAACATATTATGGGATTCCAAACACAGATTAGCCTGAACTCTTAAAATATCAGTAATGTATCATCTTGGATATGTTAATAAATAGATTCGGCAAGTAAGGAGGATGGATTTAACTGCCTCAAATGTCTTCACTAACTCCTGTTGCTAATGATGCAACGATTAAGGTGTAAACAAGTCTACCAGCTTTCTAGTGGGTCCTTTCAGTGATTATTACCAAAATCCAATGTAAGTGGGAGAATTCTAAAGTCAATGACAGAAGCAAGTCAAGCTAAACTTTCAGACACTCTGCAGCAAGTTTCCCTCATGCACAGGTGCTTCCTGGCTCTCTGCTCCTTGACCTCACTGTCCATGTCTCCCAGTGAGTATTAGGGGGTCCATCATGCTAACAATCGCTTCTGAGAGTGCTCAGTGATATACATCCAATGCCAAGGATGAGTCAGACTCCCATGCACTTACAACCAACTTTGTTTCAGATCTCAAGGAGGGACGTTATAGTGATGCCTACTGGTCCATATGGACCCAGTGAGGATCAAACCCAGAGATCAAGGTAGATAGAAAGAGTAACCTTAGACACAGTCCCTGATGGAGAGTGACCAAAATGAAGACTCACTAAAAGTGCCTTTCTCTTGAACCTGAATTGGCCGTGAGGTTTGATTTAAACAGGAGAATGAAACAGAAGTGAATCATGTAACTTTTGAGGCTGAGCTCAAAATATCTGTAACTTCCACTGGCATGCTTCTGAAACCAGAAACCATTGTGTGAGGAGAATCTTGGACACAGGGAAAGAGAACTGAGGTAGCAATTAGCATCTCGAGCTGCACTCTCCCAACCAACAGTCAACATCAAGGACAAGTCAAATGAATGAACCATCGTACATGTTTCAACCCAGCCAAATGCCCCATTGATAGGCTCAGGTTAAGCCAAATGTAGAAAGAACCATAATCCTGATTTTTGGACATGGGTTTCAAGACAACTACAATAGATTGATAAATTGGTATAAAAGTAGTCTGATCATTAAAGGCTCTGGTAAGATGTGAGGTCTGTGCCCCTCTTCAGTGTGCCAATGCTCCTTACTCATGGTAGTTACACTTCCTCTTTCCAAATAATTCATAAGCCTCACCTGAAAAAAAATTTCACATTTTCACTTCATGCTTGCTAATCATGTCATAAATGCAACTCTCACAGATTCCAATTAATTATAAACTAAATGAATGATGCACAAATGAAATGCCAAGAAACTTAAATTAGTAAGGCAATAATAATTCCAGGTGCCTTCTGCTAACACTATGGTTTCATATGTTATAAATGCTCTCTGAAACCAAATTTGGTGACTTAGATATAAACACACAGATCCACTCAATTGTATGACTTTTCTCCCCTCTCAGCTTTTCAATCCTCTCTTCCTTTTACTTCCATTACATATTTTGTTTGTGTTTCAAAGTCTTTTCTTTTCTGTCTATTAAACTCCAGGCCCAACTCACTGCCAGATCTGACTTACCCATTTTCTGCTTCTCTTTAGGATCCCTAGTCTATTCATAGAACTTGAATCAGTTCATCAAGAAAAACTAAGGAGAAAAGAAGGGGTGAGGGGGGCGGTATTTATGGTTTTGTGATGTTGTGTTGTATAATTTTACACATAAGTTTAAAACTATGGACAGTTTCAGCAGTATCATTGAAGGTAGCTGTTGGCAATACTTCTGCACTAACTGTTGAATACAGCAAAGAATGAATGTGATTTAAAAAATCAAGAAAGCCTCTTGTGAAACAAAAAGTCCAAGTGAGAAGAATTTCAACCAAAGTTTCTAAAATGGCAAAGTTCTGCTGAACGTGCATCTGGTTTCCATAAAGGGAGCTAAGGCTAAAATACTTAACAAAGTACTAATAAGTAAGTTGTTTGACATTCCTAATTAATAAAATAGCTCTAACTGGATTTTGTGTGTCACTTTATCAATTTGCCTTTTAGGAAATAAAAATGGATACCATTTGATCAGTAAATAACAAATGAAACAAAGAAATCATTTGACTAAAAATGTGCTTTGAGTTTCTCAGATAAAACATGTCTTTCCCCAAACACATATCTACAAATTCTAAATCTTGTTTTACTTCTGAAATTTGCCTAAAATGTGTTTCCGTAGCATTAAATAGACATTTTAAATAATAAATAAACCTAAGGACGCTCATGTGAACGAGCTTATCACTGGGACAATGTCGGCAGCGTCTACCTGGCAAGGCTGCTTCATCTTGATGGCTGTGACTTGGTACCGGTAGCAGCACAGCTCACAGGTCCAGGAGCCCCTCTCACTGATCCACTTCAGCAGACAGAGCTGATGCGTGTACCGAACAGACCCATCACATCGACAGGGGTTTAACAACTCACCCTGCCAAAAGAAGAAGAAGAAAAAAAAAGCTCAGGATGAATATTTGTGTCTCTGTCTCTATTTAAAAACACAGCACTCTCCTTCTTTCCTTTCTAAGCTACAAGCTACTTGCCCAGAAGAATACAAGCATCAAGTTCTATCCCAGAAAGCCAAATTAAAATTTTATACCTCTGATGGGAATGATGCTGAAGTCTTAAAACTATTCCAATGATATTGCTTAGAGTTATGACATAAATGTTCTACCAACATGCAAAATGTCTGCAAGATATATCTCCTGAGACCCTGGGGGAAATTCTGCACTATGAAATCTCTTTAATAACTTTTAAGTGGATGGTCAGATGCATTTCCTCTGCAGTTATTCTTAATCATGGCTAAGGGAGAACTGCATGCCATCCCAGAAAGCAGCCTGCAATAGCATCATGCTTTTACTTTTTTTTTTTCTAAATGTAGCATCATAAATATTGACTAGGGGCAATGTGTTCCTGAAAGCCTGCATATTGTTATGTAATTTCCTTACTTTTAAAGATCTGAAACCTTGTTTTTCTCACACCACACACTTTGGAAGAGAGATGCACTATCCTTTCTCCTTCGTGATTACTCCCGTGTGAGTTTACAGGCACCTCTAATGGTGTTTGTAATTTCTGAAGTGTGTTTCAGACAAAAATATAAGCACCATCATTGCCTTAAGTAAGCTGTCTTTCAAATAGTTCTCTTACTACTTTCATAAGAACTCTAACATACTTCCGTCATCAGTGAGATCCAATAACCAGAATTGGCAAGAAGGGAAGACCCTGCTTTTTTCATTGTGACATGACTCCCCTCGCAGTCTGTATCTAAGACTGTCCGTCCCCAGATGCATTAACAGAAAACAGACTTCACCTTTACAGCCCTATGGGTTTGCTTTTATGTACAAACTAAAATCTTTTGAGCAATTCCCAAGAAATACTTAATGACATTACCACATCATTAGAGTACCAGAGGCGTCACCGACTGTAAAACCGGGCAGGGAGGTTAAAAGTGTAGGCTACGTTAGGTTTTACCACCAGGACATTTTAGCGCCTTTCACCCAAAGGACAGGGGAATGAAGCCACTGCTCAGAAGGCGGGATCAGACCAGCAGAACAGGAGGCAAGTGGGAGGCGTGCGCTGTCCGAGGTGCTGAAATAATCTACCCTTAAAAGCCCGGAGTCCGCCCGGGGCAAGCCGACCCCCTGGGCCATCGAACCTGGGGCCCCGCCCCGGCCTTACCTGCTCGGCGCCCTGGAAGCAGATCTTGCAAATGGGCTGGTGGTGCTGGTGCTGGTGCCCGGAGCGCTGGTCTCCACCTCCGCCGCTGCTGCTGCTTCGACTGCTGCACACGGAGCGCGTCTCGGGCTGCTCGCCGGCGCCCCGCCGCTCGCCCTTTCCACCCGCGCCGGCCTCTGGCTCCAAGGGGCCGCCCTTCTCCTCCGCCGCTTCGGGGACGGCCACGTCCGGGAGACGCCTGGCACCTTCCAAGGAGTCTCCTCCAGCCGCTGTCACCTCTTGGCCAGTGGGCAGCAGGGGCGGCGGCGGCTCGTCCGATCCCCGGCGCCTGGGAATCATCTCTCCAGGAGGCTCAGCCAAACCCACGGCGGTGCGCTCCGGGGGCGCGGGCGGCGGCGGCCGGTAGCACGGGACCGCGGACACCGGCTCTCCCTGCGGCGCCGGGGGCGGCTCGGCGTCCCGGTGATCGGTCCCACGGCTCCGGTTACCGGGGCGGCTGTCCTCTAAGCTCATGGTGGAGCCACCGTCGCCCTCCCGCCGGCCCGGCAGGCAGGCAGGCAGGCCGGGCGCGGACTGCGGTGGTGAGCGCGGGGTGGGGAGGAGAGCGCAGCGCCGAGGAGAGAGAGGAGGTGGGCTCGGGTTCGGGCTCGGGGGCGGGGAGGGAGGGAGGACCCCGGCGGCGGCGGCGGGGGACGCGGCTGCTCCTGAGCCGCCCGCTCGGCTCTGATGGAGGCGGCACCGAATCGGGCTGCGCGTGCGAGGCGCGCGCGGACGGGGGAGGCGGAGCGGGGCGCGCCGGGGAGGCGGTGTGCGGGGAGCTGGTGTGGGCTGATGTGCGGGGAGAGCCTGCGTGGGAGGGAGGCATGGGGGACGCGAACCCCGGGCGTTGGAGTGCGGAGAGGACCCGCCGGAATTGAGGGGTGGGGGAAATCCCTAAACCGCTTCCACCAACCCCGACCCAGGGACGCCGCTCACGTCGGTTCCGGGGCGGATTACTCTGCTCCGAACCGCGCGCCACTGCGGCTCTACGGAGCCGGGGGGAGGCGGAGGGGGAGGGGTCGCAGGATGCTGGTCCTGAAACCGTTACTGGATGGGTCAAGGGGAATTCCAAGACTTTGGCCGGCTGGGGGCGCGATGGTCCGAAGCCGACCCCCGCGTGGGAGTGGAGCCGGGGATTGAGCCAGGGCGCGCGGAACCCGCCGCTGTAACCGCCCAGCCCTTTAGTAATTTAGGGGCTTCCCATACCTTGCCCATTCAGGGCATTTCTCCTCATCCCCTAACGCTTTTATACAGAAGCTTCTAGATTTGTGATCCCATCCTGTGTTGTTTTTTTTCACTGAATCCTCGCCAGTGATCCTCGCCCCCTGCTTAAGCACATGCATTAGATAACTTGTAAACATCTCGGTGCCTTAGAGGAGGGTCATTTCCTGCAATGAGTCCTATTAACAAATTTTGGTCAGTTTCATCCTTGTATGAATGACATCATCTGTTACCCAGGAGAACTGGCTAGCTACAATCTTGAACCTGGGTTTGTATTCATCCTGAAACCGGTTTTCTCTATAACTCCATTTCACGAGACCTCCCCAGGGGTATCCTCTGGCCCCCGGTTCTTTGTGAAAGAAATTTGCTCCCTTGCAGGGAACTAGAAAGAAATCTACACATGAAGTGGGTTCCATAATAATAGGAACACAGGGCTTTGGGAAAGAAATCTGAAGTCACTGGGTTGACACAATGGCAATGTGTCTATGCAAATAGCTGGTGACTTTTCACTGGTGTTGAGTTTTTACGTTTTTGATGCAAGCTGCTGGCTCTCGGAGCGGAGCATTCGTGTTTAGCTGCCCTTCACAACAATAGAACCAGAATCAGATGAGCAAACTAACTTCGTCAAGGTCATCAGTCTATTAAAGGACCTTTAAGATCTTTGAAACCAGCTTTCTGGGCTCAAACACCCATGTTTTTTTTTTTTTTTTCCGGTCCTTTTCTTCCTTCCAAAATAGTATTTGGTGGCTCTGATTCTTATTAACACATGTTTAGAAATAGTTGAGATAAACTACCAACTTAAGTTAGTTTTCAATTACACATTTTGGCAGTAAGGACTATATTTGATTAAGAAAGAAAGAAAGAAAGAAAGAAAGAAAGAAAGAAAGAAAGAAAGAAAGAAAGAAAGAAAGAAAGAGAGAGAGAAAGAGGGAGGGAGGGAGGGAGGGAGAGAGGGAGGGAGGGAGGAAGAAAGAAGAAAGAAAGAAAGAAAGAAAGAAAGAAAGAAAGAAAGAAAGAAAAAAAGAGGGAAGGGGGGAGGGAGAGAGGGAAGGACGGAGGAGAACAACCCAAGTATTTTGACTTACATCAGCTTGATTGGAACAGAGTAGTAAAAAGAGTTAGAGAATTCAAGGATTCTTTGTCATGAGTGGCCTGGGATGAAATAACTTCCAGGAATGTCCTCTCACACTCAGTTCCCCTCTGAGACTAGCTTATTTCTGATAGCAGATTGGCAGGCACCAAGCACATTTTAAAAATAATAATCCTTGCATGCAGTATGAACTTACCCAGCTGAAGAAATGTGATTGTCTGTGTGCTTCTTGTCCATCTTCACCTGTCAAAATAACATTGCATGGTCTTGGATATTGCTCGGTCTAAGATCATCATAAGTCTTAAATACTCATCATAAATTCTTATCAAAGGGTCTGAACTTATATGAAATTCCCTGGTTTCAACTATGAAATTCAATTATGACTAATACATTGCTACAAGCTGTGACAAAATGCACTAGTGGAGATTGTATAGAAATCTGGTAGAATAATTAAAATAGCAAAGCTCCCAGTTATTCTCTTTTGAAGAAATAATTAACTTTAATAAGAGCAAATTAAGCTTCCATGATATGGTAGGTAATCACATAAAAAAAATTTTAATTTTAGTGACCTCCAAGGTAGACCTCTGCCCCCCCCCCCAAAAAGAGAAACTGTTTATGATCTTCAATTATCTCAAGAAGTCTTCAAGGAATCTGGAGAAACACTATAACTTTGTCCCTCTGCTGTCGGAAAAGGGGAGGAGTAGTGACCCAGAAAGGATGACTCCCTGGACTGCTGGAACCTGCTGGGACCACGGAGACCCAGATAAAGAAGGATACCATGGTCCTGATCACCACCAAGTTAAAAAAATAAAAATAAAAATAAATTTTTATTAATGCGGAAAGGTTCATGAAACTGACCTTAACATATATAAGTAAGGACGAAGATACAGGAAATATGGCAGATGAATTACATCTGTTGTGTGCACAACACACACACACACACACATGTGCTCACCCTTCATCAGATGAACTGTTTCCTTGTGACAGTGCAGACCCTTAAGATAGCACTAAGCTGAGTCCATGGGCGGAGGCAAACTAGGGAAGGAGGGGCTGGCAGGCACGTATGTCTAAGACATTGCTCTGAGATACTCATGGATCTCCCTAGAGGTCCTCCTGGCACTCCCTAGCGTGTAAACCCTGGAGTCTTTGTAATTCTGGCCCAAGCAGGTCATGTTCCCAGCATTATGCTGAAGCTGGTTTAGGTGGGATGTCCTTGGTTTGCCCTCAAGCAATGAAAGGTCACGCAAAGAGCTCTTTAGGAGTTCTGTTCTGATATTTTAAGTGTAGCTCTTAGGCATATGCCAAAATTGTCCAGTTGTCACTTTGGGGGTACACCAATTGCCTCTACAGCCACTGAGTACAACTCACAGAATCCTCAGTTGTGTCAAGTATCTGGGAAGAGACACTAAGAACTCTGGGTTATAGAACAGCAGAGCCATGCTGCACGTGGGAGAGGACACTGGCGCTCCACCTGCATGGCGACCAGTGTTCACCAGTGCAGAATGACACTTTGTTACCCACAGGCACAATGTGGTGCCATGCTTGACAATACAATGCCATATGAAGAGGAGTCCACAATGGATAGCTCCTAGTCCTTCCTTCCTGTTTAAATCCAGAGTCTGATATCAAGTTGTATCGCTCACAGCCACTGCTAACCAAACAAGTCCAGAAGCGAATAACACCCCCAAACCTGTCCCTCATCTTCATTATGTCGATAAGCCATTTATTCATTCATCCATTGTTCAAGCCAAAATCCTTTAAGTCATCCTTGACTTGTGAGGAATAAAATCTTTCAAACGTCCTTTCAAATTACATATCATATTCATGACTACTTTTGCCTCCATCCCTGCTGGGACCACCAACATGGTCTCAGGATTACCCCCCACACACACACACACCGCTTCTCTTCCTGGCATAAAATAATCTTCTGCAACAGCCAGGTGGCCTCATTCAAATGTGATCCAGTCACATCAGCCTCCTGCTCACTATCACCAATGCCTTCTGTGAGGGTTAGTCTCTGGTTTGTCAAATCCATGGGATTTAGAATTGACATGGAAACAAATCTCTTGGCATGTCGATTAGGCACTCTGTAGATTAGGATCCACCAGAACTGTGGGCGGTTCCACTCCATAGAGTAGGATCCTGGCCTGAATTAAAAAGAGAAATACAGGGCTGGAGATATGCCTTAGTAGTTAAGCATTTGCCTACAAAGTCAAAGGACCCAGGATCCATGTAAGCCAGATGTACAAGGTGGCTCATGAGTCTGGAGTTTATTTGCAGTGGCTGGATGCCCTGGAGAACCCATTCTTTCTCTCTTTCTCTCCCTCTGTCTGCTTCTTTTTTCTCTCAAATAAATAAATAAATATAAATAAATAAACAAACATTTTTTTATAAAAAGAGAAATATAGCTAGGCAGCAGCACTCATCTTTCTTTACTTCCTTCTCATGGATGTGACAATGTGACTCCAGCTTCCTGCTTTTCCATGTTATCCCGTGTTATTCCATGTTATCCAGGTTATACACATTAATCACATTATTGGGATGAACATACAAATCAAGCACAGTTTAGAGGAGGAAGGGATTTATTTCAAGCTTACAGATCCAGGGGAAGTTCCATAATGGTAGAAGAATCTGCTTCCATACATCCAAGCAAGAAGAACTGCAGCAAGTAAAATCCCAGCACTAGCGTGTGTGTGTGCGCACACACACACACACACACACACACACACCAAGAAACAGCAATTGGGGCTGGAGAGATGGCTTAGCGGTTAAGGCGTTTGTGGCGAAGCCTAAGGACTCAGGTTTGATTCTCCAGGTCCCAAGTAAGCCAGATGCACATGTTGGTGCATGCATCTGGAGTTTGTTTGCAGTGGTTGGAAGACCTGGCATGCCCATTCTCTCTCTCTCCCCTTCTCTCTGAAAGAAAGAAAGAAAGAGAGAGAGAGAGAGAGAGAGAGAGTGAGAGGGAAAGAAAGAAAGAAAGAAAGAAAGAAAGAAAGAAAGAAAGAAAGAAAGAAAGAAAGAAAGAAGAAAAAGCAATCAAGAATTAGCAGCAAGCAGGACCCCACAGAGCCCAGACTTCCCTGCAAACCTTCTGGTTAGAATTGGGATCTGACCCCAGTGACACCTTAGGGCTGGACTCTAGGATCTGCCCTAGTGACATCTCCGCCAGCCAGGTGGCTGGAGATACAAGTTACAAGTTTAATTTTGACACCTGAGTCTATAGGGGACATACATTCAAACCATCACACCCACCGCGATGTTCTTCCAAGACTATGCACTGAAAATAAATCCTATCTTCAGACACTTCTGGTCAGGTATTTTCTCCTACCAACAAGATGGTAATTGATACAACTTAATATCAAATATCTTAACATGTCCTAGGAGACCTCAGCCAAAGCCCGAGCTCCCTGCCTGAAGACATGGACATACACTCCACAGTAGCCACTCCCTTCCTGCTATCCATTCCTGCCACAATCACCACTTGTAATTGCCAGGATCCTCCTCTCCCTAGCCCAGGTCTCAGAGATTTAGTCCCCATGTCACTTGGGCCCTTCATCTGAAACAGAATCCTCCACTCTTGTTTTAAGTCTAACCTTGGCCAAGTTTCACTCATTTTTATCTTTCCTCTTTGACTAGTGCTATTGCCCTATTGGACACGATTGTCAGTGCCTAGAAGAGTATCTGGACAAAGTAATGCATAGCTGGTATTTACTCAACAAGTGAATGAGTAATCCAGCCCATCAAGCAGGAAATTATTCATCAGTCTCTGTGTTTGAGGCGCTGCGCAGCTGGTTGAGCTGAAGTCCCCAGGTGGGAATGCAATCTGTAGAAATAGGCTTCGTCCATATGATGCAAAACATTTTTCTCCACAGTTTAACCGAACTAGCCACAATTCTCCTATTATCATAATAATGTGTAAGTCGCTTGCTGCCATGAATAAATGAGGTCAAAGTCTTGGATGACCTTCATCCCATGTTCTCCAAAGGTATGTGTCCAAACATTTGAATGGTGTGTCACTGGTGTGAAGGAGTATGGTTGGACATTCACCACGCCTGAGCAACACTCATCACTGACCCACTGTGTTCCTCTCTATGTTTTTAACATGACACAACTTTTTCACATCTGTTAAGTCTATCCTTAAATTTGGTATCATGTTCTTTCTAGCACTATCTCCTGTATATCCTATTTTTTTCTAGCCTTGCGGCTTTTCCACCCTAAAAGACTTCCATATCTAAGCCAGACAGGTCTCTCTGTACCTTTATGAAGTACATTTGTTATGACCAACTTAATACCTGGATCTGACATTTTTCCAAGCACCTGGTGTCTTCTCTGAAAACTCAAAGATGCCTAATTTCCAAATGTAAATTTTGACTGCTACCAAAGCCACTCCCTTCACCTCCCCTACCCCATGAAAGTTACAAGACCTTGAAGGCAAACAAATAATATCTTAAACTTAAGCACATTTTTGGTAAAGGATCATAAAACACTTTTAAAAAATCACCAAGCATTGTTTTCTTTCCTGCCCTGAACCTTGGAAACACACAGTGCTTTTCACATTTCACAGAGATGTGAATGTCCAAAGTGCCTAATTAAATCACAATGAAGTCTGTCTGCACAGGGTGTCCTGAAGCAACCTCCCATCTGGAAGGCAGGGTGAGTATGTGTCACTTGAGGGGGACATCCAAACTGCAGACCTCAAAAAAGCCATCTCTGATTCCCCTCAGCTGAAAAACCACCTCGTTTTCTATCAATCTCACATAGTAAATGTGATTTTTTCATGCTCTGCCTTGCACTGTGACATTAGGTATGCCCTTATCTGAAGGTTTTCAGCCACTTAATTTGAGTCCTTCTAGGTCAGAGATAGGAAGCATGCGCTTAGCATGGTGTTCACCTAATGTGAGTTAAATTAGTGACTATGAATTCAAAAAGAACTACGTGGGCGTGGTGGTGCACACCTTTAATCCCAGCACTCAGGAGGCAGAGGTAGGAGGATCGTCACGAGTTCAAGACCACCCTGAGACCACAGAGTGAAACTTAAAGAGAGTTCATGAAATTCTAGTTGAGAACAGAGGACTCATTTTATTAGAGAATTTGCTGCATGGAGACCACTTCCTCCATAACTAGTATTGACATGGGCTTAGTGTCCCTCAGGATCAATTGAAAGCTGTAATAACACAGAGGAATTGTCAAGTTTCCTTTCTGTTTCCTCTGCTACTGCCCACTTTTCTCCAAGGTACTGATCCTATCACCAGGACACATGACCAGTTAAGAAGAGTGAAATCCAGACAGACAGATAATATCAGGGTTCTGGGTATGGCAGTCATATTCCCACCTCCTTCCTCTGACCTCTGCCATAAAAGAATCACTCTTTGGCCAAGGAGAAGGCCCAGCTCCCACATTATACAAGACTAAGAACCTCACACTCCATCCCTGCCCCTTTGTCCAGGTCTCAGAAACTGCAGGAATGGATTATCATCACCCTAGCATGCCTAACAAGCTGCTGACCAGTCAATGAAGATTCCATCAACCACAGGAAAGTTACCAATATATATACTATTGTCAATAATTACAGTGGTTGATGCTGAAAAATAAAAGCAGAATTACTGTGAATACCAATTCCTCAAATGAAGAGAAAGGTGCTTTCTAGAGGAATGCTTCTTGACAGATTAAAAAAAAGATGCCAACTATTCCCATATTTTGGAAACCTGCAGCCCGTACAAGTCTTGAGACTTGCCTCCTACTTCCTGACCACTTGAGCTCCCAGACCCGCCTCTTTTCCTCCCAGATAAACCAACAGCATGCAACCACGATCCCAAATGCACTTGAAATGGAAAAGAAGAGTTATAAAACCGCAGCTAGGAGTTGTGGGGGGCTGCGGGGGGCTCACTGGTTAAAAGTGCTTGTTGCACAAGTCTGACAACCTCAGTTCAGATCCCCAGAGCCTACATCAAGCCAGACACAGTCTGTGATCCCAGCGCTCCTACTTAGAGACAAGAAATAGAGAGACAGGAGAATGCTGAAGTTTGCAGTCAAACTAGCCCGCTGAATGCAGCAGTGAACAATAAGAGACCCCGCTTCAAAACAAGGTGAAAGGAAAGGACAAGCACTCAGGGTATCCTTTGAGCTCCACACATACATCATGACATGTGTGCATCTACATATACACACATACTCATAATCCTTCACACACATATTTAAAAAAACTGCAGTTATCTACAGGATTCCTAAATGAAAGAAATAATAAATAAAAGAAAGGCTTGAGTAGGTGGTAATTTAATAGTTTTTAAAATATTTGACATTATCATGAGCCATGTATATACAAATAATGTTTCCATATAATATGTAAAGGGTGAATGTATTGGAGAATCCTAAATATAAAATAATTATGAGAACCATCAAAAGGAATTGAGTGGTTAAAAAAAAAGAATAAAACATTATACGTGCAATCAGCAATTAGTGAGTAAATCCTTTTGGGTAATACCTTTGAGACCTGACTTCTGAAAACCTATAGCACAACTAAGAGGATAAGTTAGACATATACACATAGAAACATGACATAGAGTAGGTTATAGTGGGAGGATTTAAAGTGTTATGAATGTACAGAAATATGACACTTCTACATAGGAAATTTTCTCAGAGTGAGTCATTTGATCTGAAACTTGAATGCCAGATAGGAATATGTTAGATATAGTCCAACCCAACAATTAAGAAAATCAAGGGAATAGAGGTCTGCCATATATAGTAAGCTAAATATGAGGATTATCAAGAAAACAGTGCATGGAAAGTGTAGATGGCTAGAACAAAGGTCTAAGTGACAAGTAAGACATGCCTACTACATATGACAGCGTGATAAGACAGTCACCTTCTGCTGAAAATAGCATTGCAAAGTTTCAGCCATTTGCTTACCAAGAAGTCGCTCTTCCATCAAACACAATCAACAGCTACCTCAGGGCTGCAGAGATGGCTTTGCAGTGAAGGCACTTGCCTGTGAACCCTAAGGACCCCAGTTTGACTCTTCAGGTCCCACATAAGCCAGATGCATATGGTGGCACATGTGTCTGGAGTTCATTTGCAGTGGCCAGAGGCCCTGGCATGCCCATTCTCTCTGTCTTTCTGTCTCTAATAAATAAATAAATAAATAAATAAATATAAAATCTTAAAAAATTAAAATAAAAGAACTACCTCGAACCAGGAAATGAGCAAACTGGCCTCTCATAGTTCACATCAGCCGACACCCCACACATGCCCATAAGAATATAGGTATTAACATTTCCTCTTCCCCTTCAGGTGAGATAAGTAGAACCTGCTATATTTGATTTTAAATAAGATCCTAATAAGTACACCTCCTGATTTCCCTGTCCACAGCAGATCACAGATAACAAGATGGGAAATGTAAGCAAGCTATCCATATTTGAAAACATCAGCTGATAATCTTCCCCTCAAAATAAGCAGACTCAATCACTTAACACCTTAGCAGTAAGATTTCATTTATGAGCAAACAGCTTTATGCATGCTTGAGTTAACCTCTAGAGATATTACTGCCTTGTAGCATCTTCAATCACTTGTATTTAAAATAAATGGTATAAGTCTCCAAAAAAAAAAAAAAAAGTGCACAGCCTCATGGAATAGCCCTGAGTACAGTGTTTTCCTAATATGCCTCAGCCTGCCTTCATCCTCAGCACCTAAACATTAAATGACCTGTACCAGGTCTATTGATCAACCTGTAAAGGTTGATGGACATGTTCAGAAGATTACCATTCATTTCAGTCAGTTCTAATTTTCTTCCACTTAAGAGAATCAGATTAAAAATTTCTTCAAGCTCCTCTGGGTGGCTTCTTCCTCCTCTCCTCACTCCCTCCCCTGGCAGAGCCCCTGCTCTATCTGGCCATACTCCTGAGGGTGGGCATCATCCCTGCCTCTTCTCCATGAGCAGATGATCACAAGTCGTTTGAGAGCAGACCATTGATTTACCTTCATGCAACTTTGACAGTCTGTCCCCAGTGCTTAGCGCAAGTGTCGCAACACCTAGTGGGTATTCAGAAAAGGCTTACATAGTGAGCACACTGGAATGAAGTGATTGCAACACGTTCGAAGAAGATTCATCTTAAAAATGAATGAGTGCTCAACTACCTGAGCAATTCTTTTGCACTTATCAATGATAGCTAAAATTGATTGCTCATTTGCCGGGTCAGGCATTACTCCCAGCACTCCATAAGCACTAATTAATTTAAACCTCATCACAATGTCATAGTCAGGTACTATTTTCTTCATTATACTGAGGAGAAAACGGAGGTCCAGAAAAAGTGACTTGCTCATTCAATCAGCTGGTGACAGATTCTCACCTTCAGTATTAGTTGGGGATGGATATACATTATAGTGGTGGTTTGAATGTAAGCTGTCCCCCACAGCTTCAGGTGTTTGTGATTGAACCTCATAATCTCCAGCTGATCACAATCTGAGAGGTGGAGTCTTTCCGGAGGAGGTGTGTCACTGGGGGCAAACCTTAAAGTTTATTAGCTCAGCTCCAAGCCTAACTCACTCAGATTACTTCTGTACTTCTACTATGACCAAATGCAAGCTGACTTCCTGCTCATGGCATGCTTTGTTCCACCATCAAGAAACTTCTCAAGGACTGGAGAGATGGTTTAGTGGTTAAGGCACATGCCTACAAAGCCTAAGGACCCTGGTTCGATTCTCCAGGTCCCACATAAGCCAGATTCACAACAGGGTGCACGCTCTGGAGTGGCTAGAGGCCCTGGTGTGCCCATTCTCACTCTCCCTCTCTCTCTTGCTCTTTCCCTCTCTTTGTCTCAAATTAATTAATTTTTTAAAAAGAAACTTCTCAAAATTGTAAGCCTGAAATCAATCCTTTTCTCCCTTAGCTTATGGATGTTTTGTTCCAGCATCAAGAAGCTAAATGCTGTAGAAAAGAAAATTAGGACCAAGAATGGAGTGTTCCTGCTATAAGCCTGACCATGTTGTTTCTTTGCAGGAGGAATATGGAAGGATTTGGAACTTTGAACTGAGAGATGTCTTGCAGTTCTGTAAACAGAGCTTGATGGACCATTCCCATCAGAGTTTGAAAGGACTGATGGCAGAGAGAATTGTGGCCTGTGGAGGTCTGGCTTATGAAGTGTCAGAGGGGAAAGAGGATTTTGTCATATCGAGGCTAAAAGCAGTTCATGTGATGTTCTGGGTGTGTTCTTCCCATGTCCTGGAGTTGAGCAAAGTTGAATTTAATTTTCATTTGTTTTTACTATTTTTATTTATGTGTGAGGGGAGAGAGAGAATGGGTGTGGCAGGACCTCTTGTTGCTACTGCAGATATATGGACCACTTTGTGCATCTGGCTTTATATGGGTGTTGGGGAATGGAACCTAGGTCAGCAGGCTTTACAAGCAAGTACCTTTAACCAATGGACAATCTCTCCAGCCCCCAAACTGAATTTAAAAATAATGAACTAGATCTTTGGCAGAAGAAAGGTAAACAGGTTTGGATTCCAGGCACAGAGACCGCATTTGCTTTGGCTACAATTTTTTGAGAAATAACCACCATAGAGACTGGACCAGCTGTTCTACATTGAAAAGTAAGAATTCTGACTCTTTTGAAAGGAGGGGGTTTGAAGGAAAAATGCTGAAGGAGATGTCTGCTCCTCAAAATCAGCTTTATTCCCCACCCCCCCGGGTTTACAATGGCAGCTTCACCCACTAGAATTGGTTTTAGAAGCATGAAAATTGCCAGGAAAATAAGACCACTGGATTGGTGATGCAGTTCTTTTACAGATGGCCCCCAGGCCATGTGGAGGAGGGCCATGATTCTTGCATGAATGTCATGAGCAATCATGGTGTGCATCTGTGAAAATGAACAATGTGTTGCAGTGGCTACCCCAGGATTTTGAAGATGCCAGGTCTATGGGATGGTGGCCAAGGAAAGAAAGCTCATTGCTTTGGCTCAGCTGGATCTGCTAAGACATCAAGCAGATAAGGTTGGAGGTGTGGAATTTGGAGCCCAGAGATTTAATCATAGCTAGAAATGGAGCTGAAGGACTTGATAAGTGCCCTGTTGGTTTGCTATCCTTCATTGGTGCAATCTCTCCTTACTGTACCTTTTTCAGTGGGAATGTTTACTATGTGGCATTATGTGTTGGACATAATTAACTTGCATTTTGATTTTATAGGATCACAGTTAAGAGACTGGCTTGAGTTTCAGATGAGACTTTGGACTTTTAAACAGTGCTGGGCTTGGTAAGGACTATGTACTTAGGTTGTACCTTTTTTGAAGTTGGACTGAATGCATTTTCATCATACGATGGCTGTGAGTCTATGGGGTGAAATATGGTAGTTTGAATGGAACGAATCCCACATAGCCTCATGTATTTGGGACTAAACATCATAATCAATCCCCACCTGGTGTCACTGGGGGGGAGGGTGTCTTGAGGTTTATTTCTCCAGCTCCAAGCTCAGTTCACCCAGACTATTTCTTCCCAGATATGTGGCTAGTTGTGGGACAACTCCCTTTTCATGCCATGCTTTCTCCACCATGGTAAAACTTCCCTTCAAAACGATAAGCCTGGGTGGGAGAGATGGCTTAGTGATTAAGGCACTTACCTGAAAAACCTAAAGACCCAGGTTCAATTCTGCAGTACCCACAGAAGTCAGATGCACAAGGTGGGGCACATGCATCTGGAATTCATTTGCAGTGGCTGGAGGCACTGGCATGCCCATTTCTCTCTCTCTCTCTCTCTCTCTCTCTCTCCCCCAAATAAATAAATAAAATTTTTTTAAAAACAGGCTGGAGAAATGGCTTAGCAATTGCTTGCAAAACCAAAGGACCAAGATTCAATCCCCCAGGACCCATGTAAGCCAAATGCACAAGGTGGCGCATGCATCTGGAGTTTGTTTGCAGTAGCCAGAGGCCCTGGCACACTCTTTCTCTCTCTTTCTCTCTCTATCTCAAATAACTAAAGTGTTAATGGAGCTCCACCCATTTACAAAAGCCTGTGGTGGGTGCACAGAATTGCAAATGTGTTTACAGTGTTCAGCTTGATTGTCAACTTAATTGGTTTGAGAAGCATCTAGAAACTAGAAAAGTATATCTGAGTGAGTCTGTGATGGCATTTTAGAGATCATGAGCTGAAACCTCTTCAATCACTGCTTTCATAATAAAGAGTGTGACTCTTCAAGAAAAGTATATATATCCTTGTAGTATTGCTCTGGCTATAGTATTTGCTTGAATGTAGCAGGCATCATCGCACACCCTGAGCTCCTAGATGGAATAAAAAAGCAGGGGGGGCGGGGGCTAGAGAGGTGGCTTAGTAGTTAAGGTGCTTGCCTGCAAAGCATAAGGACACATGTTTGACACTGAAGGTCCCATATAAGCCAGATGCACAAGGTCACACAAGCGCACAAGGTCACACATGTACACCAGGTGACACAGGCCTCTAGAGTTCGATTACAGTGGCTAGAGGTCCCAGCAGCCAATTTTTCTTCTCTCTCTCTCTCTCTCTCTCTCTCTGTGTGTGTGTGTGTGTGTGTGTGTGTGTGTGTGCCTCTCTCACATAAAAAAAGGCCAGTCTGTTGAGTCTGTCTCAAAGAAAGAAAGAAAGAAAGAAAGAAAGAAAGAAAGAAAGAAAGAAAGAAAGAAGGAAGGAAGGAAGGAAGGAAGGAAGGAAGGAAGGAAGGAAGGAAGGAAGGAAGGAAGGAGAGAAAGAAAGAAAGAAAGAAAGAAAGAAAGAAAGAAAGAAAGAAAGAAAGAAAGAAACGGGGAAGGAGGGAGGGAGGGAGGGAAGAAGGAAGGAAGGAAGGAAGGAAGGAAGGAAGGAAGGAAGGAAGGAAGGAAGGAAGGAAGGAAGGAAGGAAGGAAGGAAGGAAGGAAGGAAGGAAGGGTGGAAGGAAGGCAAGCAGGGAAGGAAAGCCTTCTAGCTTATGCATTCTCCCATACCTTCTGCCCCGGCCACCATGACGTGATCTGCACTTCTCTGCCACACTCTTCACATCGTGATGAACTGAAACCTCCAATGCCAGGAGCCAACATCAATCTTTCCTTGCTTGCTTTACTCAGGCATTTGATCACAGCAAAGAAAAAGCAACCGCGCACCCAGGGCTATTACATCATACACTGAGAACAGCTAAAACAGGTTGTGTTGCTGGGGTGGACCTTGAGGTCTATGAGCCCCTAGCTTGATAGTTTTCCTTTGGCTCACTCTCCTGCTACTGTTTTCCACCTGTTATGGTACAGGTTAAGTCCAGCCTCTGCTCATGCCATGTTGTCCACTGTCATCATGAAGTTTCCCCTTGAGACTATAAGCCAAAATTAAAAAAAAAAAAAATCTGTCCTCCCATCCAGCTGTTTTTGGTCAAGTACTTTGCCCCAGCAACATGAAGGTAACTGCAACCTCCCTGTAATTTATTTTAGATTCCAGAACCTATTTCTGTAATGTTCTGTCCTGTCTTTTCCAGTCCAGTGACCATTTTCTTAGATGTTCCTAGAACCTAACTTTCTGTGAGTCTTCTAAAGCTTGTCTTTGCCCTCCATGTAAATGAGATTTCAGCTGGTGGACTATCTTTTTATTTAATTCATTTTTTTCAGTGATATAATAGATTTAATTATGCCTCATTTCTATGTAAGTACAATAAAATAAGCCAAATTCTGAAGTATGGGGGAAGTTAATTTGCTACTTGGGTAATGTGCAGAATTTAGTAAGGAAATCTCCTAGGCTCGATGCTACAACTCTAGAATTCCCTTCCTCCCTTCCTGACCATAAATAAGGCAGGATGAGAAAAGATTTCTGTATATAAAACTGCTGGCACTTGAAATGCAGCCATCATGGGGCAGAATTCAGTTCCGGGCTGTGGCAACCTCAGCACTGAGAACCATCATTGTCTAGACGCGGTAGATGCTCTGTAAATATTTGTAGAAAGAATAATGAGTGTTAGTTAGAATTATTAGAAGGAAAGCTGCCTTCATTTCCTCCTAGCCTTTCAAGAGGGCCTTTGGGGGTAACCATAGATTTACAAATACAAAGGTAGCTGACTCACATTGAGTAGAATGGTGATGATGAGCTGGAATCTACCCTTGCTTGGGAGACGCAGAACACTGAAGATGAGCTCTGGTGATGGAGCCACAAACATGCTGCTGTCTTGCACCTCTGGCTGTGTGTCAAAAGATACCTGAGTGTTTAACCTCACTGACTTGCCCTTCAAGTGACCCATGAGAAAGTGTTGGGTTTTGTCTAGGTAGGCCCTTTGACATATCAAGTCAGCACCTTTGCTAAGAACTGGCTATGAACTTCCAAGGCCATATGCTAAGAAGACAGTGCTTAGGAATGATCCAGAGTTGAAATGTATCTGAACAGGTCAAAGGAACAACTCCCCGGGACCTATGTAAGCCAGATGCAACAGGTGACACTACACACAAAGTTGAGCATGCACACAGGGTGGTGCATGCATGTGGAGTTCGATTGCACTGGCTAGAGGCCCTGGTGGGCCAGTTTTCTCTCTCTTTCTCTCTCTCTCTCATAAATAAAATAAATAAAAATTTAATAAGGCAAAGACACATGGAGAAGTATGATTGAGCAAAAAGGGTATGATCTTATAATAAAATCAGGGGGAAAATAAAAAAGACATGTTCAGATTACTTTGTGTGCCCCCGAGTCTTAAAAGATGGGGCATTCCTATCCTCCATGTGTAAGGATGGCATCTCATAGGGTCATATGATTTACATTCAAGGAATTTCCCATAATAGTTTTATATTTTTCCCCAGGAGAAGGGTGAAAGAGACCTGTGTGCTTCTTCCATATGCTCAAACGCCAAGGACCCATATCATGAGGTTGGGTGTCCAGAACCCCAACCAGTGTCTGTTGCCACCTGCACAGCTTACATCATGCTCCCTTTGGACAGAGGACAGATGCTGAGGGCACAGGTTGCTGTCCATGAATACCACTAACTGAGGGAGATATGCCAGTGGTATACTGAAGGATGGAGTAAATTTTGATTCCCTAGGTACTAAAAAAGAAGACACAAAACAGAAAAACATAGCTGCCCCGACTTTAAACAGCCGTGTGCCATATCTATTAATGGTCTCAAGTTATAAAGATGTCATCTGATGTTCAAGATTAACAGGCTTCAATCCAATGTTCCCCAGCCAGCACCAGGAGACATGATTGAGACCTAAGAGAAGTGGATGGGATGAGGAGGACCCCAGCTGATGGAGAAGTGAGGAAAAGAATTCTTCAGCAAGGGGAAACCTGGCTCTCGGGTTTCTTCCCCCAAAGAGCGGGGGAGCTGGGACCGAGGTGAGGTGGAGTAAGGAGTTTATGACTGATCTTTTGAGATTGATAGCACAAGGTATTGAAGCCAGATTCTTTTGAGATTGCTTTTTGATACCAGTAGCAGAAAGAAAATAACAGAAGTGGAGGGTCATTGAGTAAGTGTGACATTTCCTAGGCTCATATCTGTGTTCTGTCAGAAAAAGACGTCCTTACTCTAACAGGACTGTTCACTGTCATATTTCAAAGCACAATTCATTTACAGATCACGACTGAAAATGATCACACAAGTCTAGATTCATTCTTACCCTATGCTTCTCAGTCAATCAGGGGCAACTCTGCCTACTTCTACCCCACCGCTGCCCGTGGTAGACATGCGACCATGTCTGGAGAAATTTTTGGTTATCATACTTAGCAGGGTGGCACTTGTGATGTCAAAATGGTAGAGGCTGGAAAAACTCCTGAGCGTCCCACAATATACAGCCCACCCCCATGCACTTTAGCAAAGGGATCAGTATTTCCAGGGTGGAGAAACATCACCCTGAGTGATAGCAAACTGCATCCCAAAGTGTGAATGCAGCATAAATAAACATTTTAAAATGGCACTGAAAGGGGGGGGGGCCTTCACAAAGTAAGGCAGTATGAAAGTTTCAAAAATTTTAAAAGTAACAATAAGAATTTAAATTCTAGAAGCTTTATTTCTTATTGTTTGACTTAAAAGAAGTGGAAGGATTAGGAAAGGAAGATCCAAAGCTAACTGGGCGGTCTACGTATAATACAAGAAGATAGGCTAAGACGAAAGGCTAGGGCTGGGGAGAAGACTCAGTGGTTAAAGATACTTGCTTGCAAGCCCTGCTGACCTGTGTTCAGCCCTGAGCACCAACATCAAGTCTAATGCAAAGTCATGCGTGAGTCTAATGTCATGGTGACTATGGTAATGGGAGTCCCCTGAAGTTTACTAGCAGCAGCAACGGGGAAGACCATGTCTCAGCAAAGGTGGAAGGAAGGGACCAACACTCTGGGGTTGTCCTCTGACCTCCACACACATGCCCATGTGCTGTGGCTTATAGCCATGCACACACACCTACAGACAAATACCTACACACAAGTAAAACATTAAAAATTAAGAGATAATTTACAGTAGATTAAAAGTAATGCATATGCGAGAGAGGTAAGTCATCAAAAATTGAGGAGAGTCACTTTCTGTCAGCTTATTTTTCGTGTTTTCTCAATGCTTTGAGAATAAGCTTCCCACTAACTTTAAAGGATGGTTTGCATTTTAGCTTTATTGAAGCTATAAATTAAATGTTAAAAATTATCAGTGCCCCTTGTGTCAGAGTTTCAATCCCCTAGAATATAGATACATGCTTATATATAATTTCTGCTGAAACACATAGGCTAAGCAAAAACAAATTTTTTGGTGATAGTTATGGGAAAGAAAACTTTTTATTTCCAGGAGAGGTTACATGAGAAGAAAATGAAATTGGCTGATATAGCAAAATATAGTCCCGTTCAAGAACTAAAGCCAAAAAAGTCAAACAGAAGGGATCCCAACAGTCCACGAGGTGGGTAGAAATTCCCAGCAAAGGCTGCTTCCTCTAAGCCCATCTGCATATTCCCTTGTAAAATCCAGTCTCAAAGAACCCTGTAGATCAGCCTTTGGTGTTTATTGTAGGGTAAAGCTATCATGTGAGTGTACCCCCAAAGTTCATGCATTGTTAGAACCTAACCCTCACATGGCAGTGTGGGCAGGTGGGGCCCAGCAGGTTTTGGATTATGGGGCAGGCTTGTGCGGGGATTAATCACTTTATCTCCTGAGTAACTTCTAGCTCTGACATCACTGGGTGGGTTACATGGGCGCAGGTTGTGAGGCAGTGGAGCGTCTCTGAGTTTGCTTCTTCCACACACACTATCTAGGGTCTCTAATTTCTTCCGTGAATGGAAGCAGCACAGATCTTTACCACATGCTAAGCCCATGCTGGTGGACTTCTCTATCTCCAGCACTGTGCCAATAATCTCCCCCTTTTTTTAATAACTTACCTAGTGTCATGTACCCCTCACAGTAACGGAATGAAATGAGATCCTCATTCTCTACAATGACACCCACACCACTCTTTCAATGGAGCAGAAGCCCCCACCACCACCACATATAATCATCCACTCAGTGATCTCAACCATAATTCTCACTCTCCCATACTACATTGTAGGTTACACCCTATCTCTCACACCCCTGCAGACTCCCTTTCTTTAAGGCCCTTACTGTGACGGCCCTAACAAAGCTGCCTTTAACACACCTCAACAAGTATCTTTGGATAACTTTCTCTTAAGCAGATAAAAATAAAAACTTTATTACGATACTGTATTTTTCAGATTTTGTCATATATGTTATTTGTTGACATTGTGAAAAACAGAAAGAGATCAAGATGATCAGTAATTCTGCCATTCAGTAGAAATAAGTGTATGCATTTGTAGCAGAGAAGACTTTCTTTCCGCTCCAGCAACCCTGTCCTGGGAGGAATCTTTGGTAAGAGAAGAGAAAACACCAGAGTCTCTCTGAGAAAAATTAATGGTATTACAGGAGTCAAAAAGAATGAAGACTAGAAAGGGCAAGTTAAATTTTGGAAATGTTGGGGCTGGAGAGATGGCTTAGTGGTTAAGTACTTGCCTGTGAAGCCTAAGGACCCCGGTTCAAGGATCCATTCCCCAGTACCCACGTAAGCCAGATGCACAAGGTGGTGCATGCATCTGGAGTTTGTTTGCAGTACCTGGAGGCCCTGGTATGCCCATTCTCTCTCTCTCTCTCTCTCTCTCTCACTCTCTGCCTCTTTCTCTCTCTGTCTGTCACTCTCAAATAAATAAAGATAAACGAAATTTTGGAAATGTCTTTTACTTCAGAACTGCTTCTCTTAGAAGGACCAGAATTGATGTTCTCTTTCCTTAAACACTCTCCTCTCAACTAGGGGCAAGCTGGAAGGAGCAGTTGACAAGCTAGGAACTCCATCACAGACGTGAAGACTGTAAGATAAGTTGTGGTCCGTATGTAAGAGTGAATGTCAGAGAAAACAGACTAATCCGTACTACAAGGATCCAGAACATCCTGAACATAATCAAGAAACTTTTTCAACACACTGATGTGATCAATTATCACAAAGACTTTCTTTAAAGCAAGGCATGATGACTCTTGGCTATAATCTCAGCAGCTGGGGGAGGATTAGATGGGAATATTGGTGTAAATTCAGTGCCTCCCTTGGCTACATTTCAATACCATATCTCAAAAATTAGTAAGTACACACCTGAGCAATAGTGGCACACAACCTATGCAGGTAACCAACTGTTCTCAGGTTGAACATGAGATCTGTTCAGTGGAAGAGAACTCATGCCTCGTACCAAGAGCCAAGTCATAATCCCATGGATAGGAAACTCACAGACTCCAGAGACAACCTCCACTGCTCTTTGGAGAAGAATGAGTATACACATCAAAAAACCTCTCAAATAACTAGGCTTGTCCCCTTTAATGCCAACTACCTCTACCATGTCTTCCAGGGCACAGGAGCCATTGCAGAGGAAATAGCAACAGGAGTATTCCTCTCATGACTAGCCTGACAACCACATCCATGGAGATGGTGACAGGCACTGTGATCACTCAGATCTCATCAAAACAGAGATCCAGAGACTACAAGAGAGATTGCAACGCCAAACCAGATTTCTAACACATCCACCAAGGCTCAGAGAACACTGTAGAAAAGGGGGCCAAAAGATTCTAAGAACAACAGGGTGGGTGGAATTAGTCTAAGACACCCCACCCCACCTCCACGCCCACAGAGACTAATCGAGGCCCTCAGAACCTCACAGTGAATGCCAATAACCACACTGAGGAGGGCCCTCAGTGGAACATGGATGGGGAGAGGGGATATAGGAGCATAATCTGTGTGCTAGTTTGAATAGATGGCCCCTAATATATTCAGTGTTTTATTGGTTTATAGTTTGCATCTGCAGCCACCTGGCTGGAGGCAGTGTCACTGGGTGGATCTTAAGGTGTGGAGTTGGGTTTAAGATTCCATTATAAAGATATGCAAAGTGTGCCTAGCTGGAGTTCCTGAGGTGTGCGGTGCTGTGTGGCTTTTGGCTTTTTCTCTCTCTTGCCTGGTCCTATAAGAGCAGGCCAGCTTCTTCTGCCATTATGGAACTTCCCCTGGATCTGTAAGCTTCAATAAATAATATCCCTTCCTCCATAACTGTGCCTGGTCTGGAAGTTCATCTCAGCGAACCTGAAGCTGTCTGCTACAATCTGTGAAAAAAAAAAACTAAAATTTAATTTTAAAAAATTTTGAAAAATAACACCAGCAAAAAAAAAAAAAAAAAAAAAAAGGAGAAATTAATAAACTCCCTGGTTATTGTAGCCTGCTCTGGTGAAGGTGGAGGGGAAATATAAGTTAACAATAAGCGAATCAACAAGCTGGACATGGAATAGACAGGCTCTACCAAAATTTGCTATAAACTAAAGTTTACTAAAATTTTACTAAACTTACTACAAACTTCCACTTCTAGAAACTTCTTATATAAAAATGTTCATGCATAGTAGAAATATCTTGTAAGATGAAAGGGACAGAACCTAAGTTGTGTAATACATTTAGGTCCATCCCCCAACACCATCCATGGCCCTTTGCGGAGCTGTGAGGGCGGGCCAGGAGGAAAATAGCTTCCCTCTCAGTTCCACTGTGGTCTCTGGATGACTTGTGACCACAGACTGTGGTGTCTTCAGCACTAGGGGCTTACCTTTTAGCTCTGGCAGGTCAACAAGTGCTTTGGCAATGACATGCATTATTTTGGGGACCTCACGTGTATGTCTCCCTGATCAAAAGCTCACTGTGGGGAGTAACCCAAATCTGGTCCTGGGATTTACCAACCATGGCCCATAGTCTTAGGATTAAGCTTCCTCTACCTTCTACAGGGCACTTCTGTTCAAGTTGCCTCTCCCTCTTATTGAGGGTTATCTCTTGTAGAATTCTATCCAGGAGCAAGATGTCTGGGGTCCTGGTTCATGTTTTCATTAGTTCTGTGTTAGTCCCCCACCCTCCTTTCTCCCTACTCCCCCCAAGGCTCTTACACCCGTGTTCTTTCTTTTGTTCTGCCTCTCAACTTGCCTGTTCAGTAGCCACTCTTCCCCTTCCTTTCTGTTTCCCCTCTTTCCTGGCCTCAGTCTAGTTCCATGTATTACTCCTGATGCTTACTACCGCTTACAGCCAACTCAAGCCGGTCCAGGTTAGTAACCACCTATGAGAGAGAACATGCAGTGTTTGCCTTTCTGAGTCTGTATGACCTCACTTTGTATGATTCTTTCAAGTCCATCCATTTTCCTGAAAATCTCCTTACCGCTGAGCAGAATTCCATTGTGTATGTGTACTGCATCTTCATTAACTGTTCCTCTGTTGAAGGCCATCTGCGACGATTCTGCTTCTTAGCTGTGGTGAATAGAGGAGCGATGAATATGGTTGAGCAAGTGCCTCTGTGTTATAGAATCTTTAGGGTATATGTCCCCCAAAAGTTATAGCTGGCTTTAGTGGTAGGTTTATTTTCAGCTTTTTAAAAATATATATTTTATTTTTATTTATCTGTTAGAGACAGAGAGAGGGAAAGAGAGAGAGGGAGAGGGAGAATGGGTGCACCAGGGCTTCCAGCCACCACAAACGAACTCCAGATGCATGTGCCTCCCCCCCACCCGTGCATCTGGTTTATGTGGGTCCTGGAGAATCGAACCAGGGTCCTTAGGCTTCACAGGCAAATGCCCCAACCACTAAGCCATCTCTCCAACCCCTATTTTCAGCTTTTTGAAGCGTCTCCATACTGATTTCCATCGTGGCTGTACAGGTTTGCACTCCCACCAGCTCTGGAAGAGGCTTCATCTTTTCCCACTTCCTACCAGCATTTGCTGTCATTTGACTTTTTGATAATTGCCTTTCCAATTGGAGTTAGATGGAATCTCAAGGTTGTTTTAATTTGCATTTCCCTGGTGAACAAGAGACGTTGAACATCCCTTCGTGTATTTATTGGCCAGTTGTAATTCTTCCTTTTGAGATGCTCTGTTTAATTCCCTGCCCCAATTTTTGAGTGGGTTGATTGATTTCCCTATTGTTTACTTTTTGTAGTTCATTATAGATTGTAGATATTAAACTTCTGTCAGTTGTTTAGCTAGTGAAGATTTTCTCCCATTCAGTATGTTGTCTGTTGACCTGTGTTGATAATGTACTTATCTGTACAATACAATAGTTTTTAGTTTCATGAGGTCCCTGTGGCTGAGATCTTCTCTAATTCCCTGGGCTACCAGGGCCTTATTCAAAAGTCTTTCCCTACACCTATATCGTGTAGTGTTCTATTTTTTTTTCTAGTCATTTTAGGGTTTCAGGTCTTACATTACGGCCCTTGATCATTTGAAGTTGATTTTTGTGCAAGGTGGTGAGAGATGAGGTTCCAGATTCCTTATTCTACGTGTGGCTCCCTTTGTTAGAGATGCTAGCTTCTTTCCAGTGAGCTTTTTTTGCCGCTTTGTCAAAGATCAGGTAGCTCTAGTTACTAGAACTTATTCCTGAATCTTCTGTTCCATTGCTATAAAGTGCCCGTTTTGTGCCAGTAACATGCTATTTTACTATTATGGCTGTATGGTATATATTGAAATCAGGTATGGTGATATCATCTGAGGTATTCCTTTTGATGAGGACATTTTTGGCTATCAGAGACCTTTTGTGCTTCCATATGAATTTAATTATGAGATAGAGTTTCACTCTAGCCCGGGTTGACCTACAACTCACTCTATAGTCCCAGGCTGGCTTCAAACTCACAGCAATCCTTCTACCTCTGCCTCTTGAGTGCTTGGATTAAAGGTATGCACCACCAGTCCCAGCTCCATATGAATTTTGAGACTATTTTTTTCTAGCTCTATCAAGAATATTGCTGGGATTTTGAATTGGAATTGCATTGAATATGTATATTGCTTTTGGTAGGATGGTCATTTTAGCCATATTAATTCTTCTGATCCATGAGCAGGGGAAGTCACTCCATCTTCTCACGTCGTTCTCACGTCTTTCTTCTTCAGTGCTTTTGTTGTATAGGTCTTTCACTGTCTTGGCTAGAGATATTCCAAAATAGTTAAATTTTTGTTTTTGTAGCTATTGCAAATGGGACAGCTTCGTGATTGCTTTCTCCACTTGTTTGTAATTGCTATATACAAAGTCTACTGATTTTTGTGTGTTGATTTTATATCCTGTCACTTTGCTTCTATGAGCTTTTTGGTGGAAATTTTTGGTTCTCTTATGGATAGAATCCTGTCATCTGTTAATGGGGTTAGTTTGATGTCTCTCTTTCCATCCCTTTCATTTCTTTCTCTCGTCTTATTACTTGAGCTAAGACTTCAAGTACTGGGTTGTATGATCCGGACCTTTCTTGTGTTGAGATATGGTCCCTTCATTCCTACTCTCTCCACTGGTAATCATGGAGGGATGTTGTACTTTGTCGAAGGCCTTCTCTGCATCTGTTGAAAAGATTATGTGATTCCTGTCATTAACTCTGTTTATGTGATTATTATGTTTATAGTACATTTATCGATTTCTGTTTGTTGAACCATCTCTGCATCCCTGGGATGAAACCTATTTGATGGAGTTGGATGATATTTTTAATGTATTCTTGAATTTGGTTGGAGAGAATTTTATTGAAAAACTTTGTGTCTAAATTCATCAGGGGTATCGGTCTGCAACTCTCTTTTCTTATGGTGTCTGGTTTTGTTATTAGTGTAATGTTGGCCTCATAGAAGGGGGCAGAGAGCAGTCCCTCCTTTTCAACTGTGTGAAATAATTTGAGAAATCACGGCTTTAATCCTTCAGTGAAGGTTTGGTAGGATTTGGCAGTGAATCAGTCTGGACTTTTTTGTTGGAAGGCTTTTAATTACATTTTCAATCTCAGTTGATGTTATAGTTCTATTCAAGTAATTTATCTCATCTGGGTTGAGTTGAGTTTCTTAATTTTCTATTCTCAGTAACCATTCCTGTATTCTCTATCTCTAGAAATTTGAGCTAATCTATATTTTCTTTGGAGTGCATATGTAAGTGGGATCATGTAATGTTTTTCTTTGTGGCTAGCTTACTTCAAGAATGGTTACTGTGAATGGGGGTGAGGGTCAGAAATGGGAGGATATAGATCAGAAGGCACAAAGCAACACATAGGGAGAAAAAACAAGTTGAAAGTCTTATGTGCAATATGAGGGCTATAGTTAAAAATGTATGATGCTGTATTTGAGATTTTGGTTAAATAAGTATATTTCAATTATTCTTGCCATGAAAACTATGTGATTTTATATATATATAAACTTAGTTCACTATGGTAACTATTTTGTTAACTTTATCTATTACAAAATGTTGTAAGCTTCAAATATAGGTACTACAGCTTATCTTAAAATATACTTACACTGTTTTTAAAATATTTATAATAATGTCCTCTTCAAGCCTAATTTTTTTAAAAAAATTCTCTACCCCATTGGCTGCTTTTCAGAGATGAAGTTAACTGATTTAATTTTACTTGGCATTCTTGTTGCATTTTCAAAACTATAAATAACCTTTGGAGTACTATTTTGGCTGTGTCCCAATGCATGCTTTCATTCAATGCAGAAGAGACTGGAGTCTCCATCTCACCCTTTTAACTGAAATAGTTTCTAATGATTTAAACTTTGTGTTGACTGGATCTCAGGAAGAGACTGTACCTGTTGCTGTTCATTAAATTTTTATCAAGCACTAAAATTGTGAACAGTAAGGCTTCTGTACTTGAAAACGTAGCCTGGCATCTGATTACCAAGCTGAATGTGGAATATTTGAAATTCTTTCATGTGTGTCAAAACTTTTCAAATTACTGTTGGCTGGGTACAAAGTCATGGATATTATCAGTTCAGTTTGGTCTTTTTCTTCCATTAACTGAGCACTTTACTGTATAAACATAGTCTATTTGAGTCATACTCCACAGACGAGTTATACTCATATGTTCCCTTTCCCTGTCCCCCACTGCACCAAGGACCCTCCTCAGTAGGATATCTGTAGTCACCATGGGGTCATGAAGGCACCAGTCTCTGTTGCAAGGGGGACGCTTCTTCCCACCCTATGGCTGCTCCAATCTTTCCACCCCCTCTTCCTCTTCCTCAGTGTTTAGTGAGCCTTCTTGTGAGGCATGTTTCTTTCAAGTCTCCTGTGGTGTTTAGTTCTCAACAACCTCTGGTTTTCTGCTTTGATGAGTTTCGAATCTCCTCAGCATCTACCACTATCTCCCTGGAGGGGTTTCTCGGGCTGGCAGTGAGAATAGCACTCATATTAATATGCCATGCCCTCTGTAATGTTTCCTAGGCCCTGGCAGATGTGATGGAGATGACCTATATAATACTGGGCGGACAGCTTTCTCTTCTTGTAGCATGGGTGGGCCTTGGGTCTCCGCAATATCCACTGCCATCTGTGAAAATTGCATTATTTAACCAAAGGTGACGGGAGAGCAGCATGGCTCATGGGGGATAAGCATAGATATTTAGAAGGCATTTTGAAAGGCATAGCCTCTCCTTTTAGCCAAACAACAGTGGAAACTTCCCTCGAGGGTCTATGACCTTCTAAGCCCTGGGCTTCTGATTTGGTTCTCAGATGTGAATTCCCTCCCACTGAACAGGCTTCATATCCAACCAGAGAGCCACTATTGCACAAGTATATTCATCTTGCCTGGATGGTTGATTTTGTAGCTTGAAGGATCCGCTGCTTGTTCACTCTATTGGTGACCTTTATCCCCCAGAAGCTTGCCTAACACTTTCCAGCACTATGAGAGCTAGCCAGCAGGGAGCTGGATTCCCTATCAGTTCCAGCATGAGCTCTCAAAGTCCTGTGATCACAGCCTGCGTTGTCTTCAGCAATAGGGTCTTACCATTTAGATCTGATGATAACTAAGTGCTTTGGCAATGGCCTGCATTGTGTAGGGCCCCTCCCTGAACAACAGCTCACTATATGGGGTAACCCAGTTCTGGCATTGGGATTTGCCAGCAAAAGCCTATCTGTTTAAGGTAAAGCTTTCTCCTCTCCCTGCAGGGTAATTCTGACCAAATTATCCCTGCCCCACATCTCTTATTAAGAATTATAGCTTTTAATTAGCTAACCAAGAGGAAGGTTTCTATGGTATTGATTTATGTCATTACTAGTTTTGTGTATTTCCCCCTTCCCACCCTCCCTTAGTCCAGTACTCCCAAGATCCTTCTCAGCCTCATATTCTGTTCCTCCACTTGCCTATTAAAAATCCCATTCTCTCATCCCTCCCTGCTCTCTCCAAGCTTCATTATAGCTTCCTTGCAAATACAACAAACACTACAACACTACAACACAACAATTACTAGCAGCTACATACAAGAGAGAACATGTGCTATTTGTCTTTGTGGACCTGTGTACCTTCACTTAGTATGATTTTTCTTGAGGTCCATACATTTTCCTGCAAGATTCATTATTTCATTTTTCCTTACTGCTGAGTAGAATTCCATTGAGTATATGTAGCACATATTCATTATCTCTTCTTCAGTTGATGAGCATAGCAATTTTAATCTATGTCCCTAATAGACTCAGGTATTATTAAAATTGAGTTTATAGCTGCTGTCTCTACCAGGCAGATTCCTACTACAGTGGGGGCATGTCACTGGGGGGTGGATCTGAATTCCAGTCTAAGGTATGAACTCTGCCTGGGTTCCCTTCAGCTTGGTGCCTGCTTCTGGTGCTAGTGGTGATGGATCTCTCTGTGTGTAGATTTGTGAAAGGGGACCAGCTTTTTCTGCCATTATGGAACTTCCCCTAGATCTGCAAGCCTGAAATAAATTATATCCCTCCCATATACTGTATCTAGTGTGGCGGTTCAGCCCAGCAGCGTGGAGCTAACTACAAAAGAAATTGGTACCAAGAAGTAAAGTCATTGCTGAAATTAATCTGTGGATTTTGGAAACTTTTATCAGGAGGAATGGACATGGACTTGGTACTTGCTACTGAAGATGCCTCCCAGAGTGGTTAGCAAGTTTTATGGACTATTCTGGTGAGAGTTTAAAAATGCTAAGTGCAAAAAGAATTGTATTTGGAGGCTTTGCTTATGAACTTTCAAAAAGGAAGGAAAGACTGCAGAGAACCTTGTTGGAACTGGTGCACTAGCAGAAGGGCTTGCTGCATTCTGCTGCCTCTGCTCAGAAAGTTTGATTAAGGTGGAATTTGAAAGTCATGATGTGCTTAGTGGAAGATATCAAACTGAGAAATTTAAGATTTAAAGTTTTAAAAATTCATATAAGTTTAAGATTGCTGGCACTGAGACTTGTTGCTAAAACTGCTATTATTAAGGAGATATTACCATGATTAAGGAGGGCCCAACTGATTTACTTTGAAACAATGGAAAGGATGCCTAAGGAAAGACTGAATGGTGGAAATGCAAACTCTTTCAGAAGGAGATAACTGAAAGGAAAGAACCTGCTCTTCAAGGTCATGATTTATTTCATCCCTGAGATAACAACATGGCTGTATCCTGTACACCTGGTATTGGATTTGGAAGCATGCAAAACGCATGGAGTGGGTCATGAAGTGCACACAGTACACACAGGTCCAGGAGCAACTGCTGAGACATGGCAAATGAGGCAGGATGTGATGATCCTGATAAAGAGGACAGTCAGGCCATTTGAAGATAGATGGTGAATGCATGGAGACCCGAAGATGTTTTGGATATACCAGGGCTGCCATGGATCACTGTTGGCTCAGGATGGAAGTTTTCCCTGGCTACTCAGTCCAGCTGGAGGGGTAGGATTAGACAATTCAGAGACTGTCAGTCACTGGTTATTCATATCAGACTTGAACTGCAGATGTTTGATGACTGCCTAATGGTTGCTGAGTTTGCATAAGTCCAGCCTCTCCTTCTTATGCCCATTAGCAATGGAAACTTTTACTCTGTGCCATTGTATGTTGAAAGTATATAACTTGTTTTGATTTTATAGGACTCACAGCTAAGAGACAGTCTTGTATCTCAGATGACACTTGGGACTTTGGAACTATCTTAAAGTTGGTAAAGACTATGGGGACCTTTGAAGTTGGACTGAATACAATTTACAGTGTGAGATGGTCATGAGTCCATTGGGAGCCAGGGGTGGAATGCAGTAGCTTCAGTGTATGTCCCCCAATAGACTCAGGTGTCATTAAAATGGAGTTTTCGGCTTCCACCCCTAGCAGGCAGACCCCTGCTACAGGAGGGGCACGTCACTGGGGGTGGATTTGAATTCCAGCCTAAGGTATGCAGAGTGAGCTCTGCCTGGGTTCTTTGTGGTCTGATGCTTGCTTGTGGTGCTGGTGGTAGTTTTTCTCTCTGTGGATTTGTGAAAGGAGGCTAATTTCTTCCACCATGATGGAACTTCCCCTGGATCTGTAAGCCTGAAGTAAATCCCATTCCTCCCATAAAGCGTGGCTGATTTGAAGGTTGTTCCCAGCAGTATGGAAGCTGAATATGACCATGGGTATCTGGGTTTTTGTCATTTTGATATGCTGATTTCTTTTTTATGACCATTTCTATTATTATAAACTTTACAGTGTGAACATATTGCACATTGGTCATATTTCCATTGGGTTATATTCTTATAGCCCCTTTTGCTTGCCCCCGTTCCATGGAGTACCCTCCTCAGTGAGGTTGTTGGCATATATGTGGGAGAAGATGGACACAATGTCTCTGGAAACACCTTTCTATCCGGTGGCGCTTATATTCTTTCTGCCCCTTCTTCAGCAATATTCCCTGATCCTCGGCAGGCATATTTTAAGTCTCCTCTAGTGTCGGGATTTCTGCATCCTCTGAATTTCTGCTTTGAGTTTTTATATGCTTATTTCTAGGATCTGTGTTAAAATTTTCCAATAAGTCTCTTACGTTTCTATTTAGCAAGCTATGTGATGAATCTCTTTAAACATGCTAATTATTAGTATCTTCATTAAATTATTCATATCTTATTTATATCTGTGTAGATGTTAAATTATCAGTTCATGATTAATATTGATAATTAATATTAATAATGAATTATTCATTATAAAATTATAAATAAGGGCTCATAAGACGACTTAGCAGTTAAAGCACTTGCCTGCAAAGCCTAAGGGCTTAGGTTCAATTCCCCAGTACCCAGGTAATCCAGGTGTGCAAGATGGAGCATGCATCTGGAGTGTGTTTGCAATGGTTGGAGGTCCTGGAATGCCCATTCTCTCTATATATCTCCCTTTCCCTCTCTCTCTAAGATAAGTAAACAAATAAACAAAATATTTGTAAAAAATTTTAAATCTATAAGCAGTATATTGATATAAATATAATTGTACCATAATTAATATTAAAAACATGATAATATTTTTGATAGCAATGCTTTATATTTATGTATAATACACAATGTAAAATAATTCTATTAACAATCAATATTACTAAGGTAATTCCACTCATTGCTTAGTACTGGGGTTGGGATGACTTTAGTTTGGCATGTTCCTCTCAGGCTGTTCCTTCTGCTCCGGTTATGGTGGTTCTTGGCTGTGTGTTCAGTCTTTGAGATGGTCTGGATGGATGTTTGGAGCTGCTGGTCCCATAGCAGACAATGTAGAGCCAGACCTTAGACCTTAGTGTCTGTGTGAGTGCTGAGGAGAGGAGAGTGGGCAGACCCCAGCATCTTCCACCTCCAACTCACAGCCAACTCTCAGACCACCCTGGATCAGAATTGGCCCTTTGGACCAGCATCCTGGAAATCAAGAACGGAGCCAGCTTTTCTCCAGGTGTGTACTTGCGGGGGAACCAAAACAGTTCTTCCTCAGACTTTGCCTTTTCTGCCTTTTCTGTTTCTTGGATGGCAACTCAAGCTTTAGAATTTAAGTTACAGTGTGATGAGGTTCTCATCTTTGACAGCATTTGCTGTCAACCTGTTACCAACTATTTCATACATCCCAGACACACAAGTTTCATATCACCAGCATTCCCACTGGTTTGCTGGTACATTACAAATTTATTTAGATATATCTCACTTTAATTAAATAAGATTTGAGAGGAGAAAGCAATGCCTGTGTTTGTCATTACCCAAAGTAGACCAAATTCCAAAAGGGTTTTATATATTTAGATTACCAACGTTCAAAATTATGCTTCACTTACTGAGTCTATGATCTGGATAAATTAATGTCCCCTGGTTTCAGAGTATATACACCATCACACAAAGGGCAGAATAGAGTGCTCCATAAATGCTACCTCTATTTAGCTTATTAAGTATATTGTAAGTGACTAGATCTGGTAAAAAGCCATCTTTTACTTATAACCATTTGTGTGTGCATGGATATAGGATAGAGGGATACGTGTGTTTATTTTTATGTTTTCCAATAATAAAAAGATAACACCTATAAATATATACTATGTATCATGTACTTTTAAAGCACTAAACTTATATTTGCCCATGGTGGAGAAATCACAATGAACGTTAGCACATATTTTGGGCCAATAATGAAAACACAACATAAAACTTATGGGGTGCTTTTTTTTCCATTATGTTTCCTAATTAGCTACTGCTCATGTCTTAAAGATATTTTAGTTTCTATTCATTTATTTTGTATTGAGTTTCAATACCGAGCAATGCCTCAGGCAGAGGGCTTATGAGCTGCTTTTTCTTTTTATTAGGAATTACCATTCCACGGAGTAGAAATGAGGCACAAGGGGAGGGAGTGAAGCAGGGGAGACGGAGGCAGTTTGAAGATGCTAGTGAGACAGCCACTGCTGAGCGGACTTGCTCAATGCACGAAGCCCACTCTGAGGAGGCAGAAACTCTACTCCAGTATGGTCTGCAGTGGGGAGCAGCTAAGAAGATGAAATACTTGGCCTTCTTCCTTCTCTCCGGGACATTAGGCCCTCAATTCCCCACCTTGGGCGAAATCCAACACAATAAGCTTGCTTCTCCACCAAAATTTCAAACAGCTATGTTCAATGTAGCCAGCTTTTCAAGTCATTATCATTGAGGCACTGGAAACGAGCACCCAGCTTCTAAAACCATCAGGTAATACAGGTGTTTTTATGCTAATGAGTTGCCTGAAGCCTGGGGGCTAACAATGGGAACAATCACAATTCCATAATGAAGCCCTTATTAAAAACCCATGGGTTTGGGCTGAAGAGATGGCTTAGTGGTTAAGGTGTTTGCCTGCTAAGCTAAACCCTGGATCAATTCTCCAGAACCCACGTAAGCCAGGTGCACAAGGTGGTGCATGCATCTGGAGTTCGTTTGCAGTGGCTGGAGGCCCTGGCATGCCCATTCTCTCTCTGTCTGTCTGCCTCTTCCTCTCTTTCAAAGCAATAAAATAAATAAAATATATTTTTAAAAAATAGATGGGTGTGGCAAACTTAGGGTAGCTGAGTACTTAGTGGGTCCTGGAGTGTAGTGTTCCTTCCCACACATCTTCCAATGCATCTCCTCCATCTGACTGTTTACCTGTATCCTTTGCATTGTACTTGTAAAAGAAGGAATATAAATATCATCTCCCTAAGTTCTGTGAGCTGTCCTGGCCAATTATCAGAGCCCATCCAAGGCTTGTGAAAATCCTAACTTGTAGCCTTTTAGTCAGAAGTATGTGTGAAACCTACTGCTTACAGCTGCCACCTGCAGTGGAGGCAGTTGGGGCATGGAGCTCTCCCCCTGTGAGACATTCTCTGGCAGGTAGGATCTGAACCAAACTGAATCAGGGGACACTGGCTGGTGCTTATCACAGAATCTGGGACTGGAGAATTGGCTATGCATGGAGAGAAATCCCTCTATATACACATATTTTGGTGGCCAGAGGTGCCATATTTTGAGAATCATAAGAAAAAACAACAAAACTGTGGTGTCTTCTTATCCTTTACATGGTCTTTTCAAAATACTTTTACTTTGATTAAATCATGTCCAGTGAGTTTCAGTTGTCTTGACCAAAGAATTATTTAAAAAGTGTATTGACTTTTAACTTTTTTCTTGTTATTTTATTTTATTTTATTTTATTTTATTTTATTTTATTTTATTTTATTTTATTTTATTTTATTTTATTTTTTTTTTTTGAGAGTGAAACACAGAGAGACAGAAAGAGAGGGAAAAGAAGACAGAGATGGGCACACCAGCAGCCTCTCAGCTGCTGCAAACGAAATCCAGATGTGTGTGCCCCCTTGTGGTCAAGTGTGGCATTGCGCCCTTGCTTCACTTTGCATCAGGCTAAACATGGGACCTGGAGATTGGAACCAGCAGTCTTAGGCTTAGGAAGCAGGCACCTTAACCACTAAGCCATCTCTCCAGCCCTCTTGTTTATTTTTAGTAGCATGCACAGAGTTGGGCTTCATTATGGTGTTTTTCAAACAATTTTTGGGTTTTTTCCCTTTCCCCTTTCTCCCTCACCCCCCTCCCTGCTTTGTGCCCTGCTCCCACCAGAGCCTCTTTTCCATTTTCATGCTACATGTTTCTGTCGCCCCTTCCCCCACTACTTAGCATCCCTTGTTTCCCTCCCTGGTCCCCTATGTAGTTTCCTAACCTAATAACCTAATGTTATTTACAAACATAAAAACATTAAACTTAGGAGAGAACAAGTGATTTTTGTCTTTCTGGGCCTGGGGTTACCTCACTGAATATATATATATTTTCTACTTCAATCTACTTTCCTGCATATTTCATAACTTCATTTTTCTTCACAGCTGAGTAAAACTCCATCATGTATATGCACCACATTTTCATTATCCGGTCTTTGGTTCACGGACATCTAGGTTGATTCGATTTCCTAGCTACTGTGAATAGGGCAGCGGTGATCATGGCTGTGCACGTATCCGTGGCAGGATGCCGAGTCCTTTGGGTATAATAAGTCCAGGAGTGGTATAGCTGGCTCATATGGCTTTTGTTAAGTTGGTTTCCTACCATGTAACAAATTCTCTGACATTTGGTGGATCAGAGGCACCACCCAGCTCAGCTGTCTCTGTTTGTGGGCCAGGAAGCTAGACATAGATCAGCTGGGTGCCTCTGGCTCAGGGTCTCCAAGGCTGTGGTTGGGGGTCCCATCAGGACTGCACCAATTTCAAGGCACCCGTTAAAGGAAACTCAGTTTCATTCAGTAGGTTATGGACTGAACTAAATTTTCCCTCCGACTATAAACAGAGCCTCAGGTCCGCCTTGACCAAGGGCCTGAAGCTGTCTTCCGTTCCTTGACATGCGACAGCTCTACACGGAAGCTCGCTTCGTGGGATGAATGGATGCAAGGAAACCGTGTGAGAGAAACTCCAGCCAGTGGGAAATAGGCCTGGTCTAATCTCAGGTTGGAAGTGGCATGCCATTGCTTTCACGCAAGCAGTTTGTAGAAGTAATTACTGGGCCTCAAACACATGTGAGGCTTTCTTGTTATTGTTAAAACTCCCCTTGTGAAAGGAAAAAAAGCCTTTATCCCTCTATGGAACTGGAAGCAGCAGGTAGCATCCGTACCTGTTACCTTCTTTTTTTTTAAATATTTTATTATTATTTATTTGAGAGAGAGAGAGATACAGAAATAGACAGGTAGAGGGAGAGAGAGAGAGAGAATGGGCGCACCAGGGCCTCCAGCCACTGCAAACGAATTCCAGATGCATGCACCCCTTTGTGCATCTGGCTTACGTGGGTCCTGGAGAATCGAGCCTCGAACCAGGGTCCTTAGGCTCCATAGGCAAGCGTTTAACCGCTAAGCCATCTCTCCAGCCCCCTGTTACCTTCTTATTACTGTGAACAAACACCCAACCAGAAGCAAGTTATAGAAGGATGAAGGGTTTTTTTCCTTTTTATTTTTTTTTAAGTCTAAATTTTATTTATTTATTTGAGAGAGTCAGAGAGAGAGAGAGAGAGAGAGAATGGGCACACCAGGGCCTCCAGCCACTGCAAATGAACTCCAGACGCACCAGCCATTTTGTGCATTTGGCTTACGTGGGTCCTAGGGAATTGAACCTGAGTCCTTTGGCTTTGTAGGCAAATGCCTTAACCGCTAAGCCATCCCTCTAGCCCAGGACAAAGGTTTATACAGCTTCCAGTTTCAAGGGGAAGTTTCATGGTGGCGAGCACATAGCAACAGGAGCAGAGATCTTCACGTGATTTGGCGGTAAGGAAGCCGACAGTAAACAGCCAGTGGAACAGATTTACAAAGTTGAAGATCTGCCTCCAGCAGCCCACTTCCTCCAGCAAGGCTCCACACTTTAAAGGTTCCACAATCTTCCTAAACACTACCACCAGCTGGGGTCCAAGTGTTCAAATGAATGTGGCTATGGGGGACATTTCACATTCAAGCCCTAACAGCATCCTTTCACTGCCTTTCTGGAAGGCAAAGTCCTAATCTGCCCTTACCCACCTGGATCTGCTCGTCCAGGCTTCACAGCACAGGCTCCTTGAGGAAGGAACATGGTGGCAGCAGCATGCAAGGCACAAGCACTGTGGATCCAGATCGCAGCGTTTCTGTGGTCCACGCTGCAATATCAGTGCCTACTTCTCTTCCTAGCTCAGTACGGAAGTCTCCAATCCTGGCTTTGGGAACTCAGAGATACTATGAACTAATTCATGTCATTAACAGAATTCCTTTCCTCATTAAATTCGCAGTGTTGTTTTCTGTAGCTTGTTGTTAAGAAATTGGCATGCCATCGCAGTCCCATTCTGGTGTTCATTCTTTCTGTGAGTGCCTCTTCAACATCTGGAGCTCTCCCTTCTCATGTCTTCCTTCCTTAACTGTATCATGTTTCCTTTCCACGTGCAATCTGAGATGTCTATGACTCACCTAACAATGACTTGTTTTGTAAGTTGATCTTCCGATGATAATCTGAATTTTATAATCAACTCTTCATACTGTTTGCCTTCCAACTTATCTCATCCACTGATCTTATTTCTGTCTGTCTTCTCTTTTTACCTATTCATGTATGACCAGAATTTTCAACTCATCACTGATTTCTTATTTCATAGACTCTACTTACTCCTACATGTAATTGAGTATGAAGGCAAATTTCCATAAATTTGTTTCCATAGTGAATATTTTAATGCATTTGAAAATATTTTTATTTCTTTTCTTTTCTCAATATAATTTATTTATCTGTTTATTTATTTATTTATTTATTTGAGAGACAGAGAGAAAGAGGCAGGAACATAAATAGAGAAAGAGAGAATGAGTGCACCATGACCTCTTGCCACTGCAAATGAGCTCCAGACACATGTGCCACTTTGTGCATCAGGCTTTATATGGGTACTGGATAATCAAACCTAAGCTGTCAGGTTTTGCAAGCAAATGCCAACAACCACTGAGCCATCTCTACAGTTCTGCTTCATTTTCCTCTGACCTACTTATATTCTTTCTTGTGTAGGATACACATTATTTCAAAGATCAACTCTTTCAAGACTAAATTGTATTCGTATATCATATATATTCACTGTCCAGGGAAAGTTCCATCATGGCAGAAGAAGCTGGCTCACTTCATCGTACATCCACAGCAGAGAAAATAGCCAAAGCTCAAGCTGGCTCAGCTCCACCCCTAGTGACACACATCCTCCTGTCATAGAACTCAGCCTGGTGGAGACTTACGTAGGAAGTTTAATCTTGATCCAAAATACCCGAGACTATGGGGCATATTTCCATTCAAAACCACCACAGTAGCTATTCAGTAAATGCCTTAAATAACCACATTGCACCTACTGGGAAAGCACTATGCGTGGACTCCGTCTTCTTTCTGATCTGGAAATCTGTCTACCGCCACACATTATGACACAAGAATTTTTAGCATACACCCAGATAAACCTAAATGGTATTAAACAAAATAACAAAATGTTTATTTTTACAATACTGTTGGCACCATGATGCCATCGTAGTAAAACAGGCAGCTAGCTGTGACTTTTCAAGTCAGAGTGCACACATCCTTTCAAACACCAAACTGCTGGACAGTCTTTTGGCGTCTTGTCAACACAATGATTGGCATTGTTTCCATTTTGATTATATACCACGGAGCCTTCTGTCTCTAGTCTGGCCCCCTAGGAGGGTTGTTCTCTCCAGCAAGTGTGTACACCCCCAAAAGCTGAGTAGAACAGCCAGCAGAATGAATCAACTCTCCTCTCTCTCTGCAAGCACATGTGCATCAAGCCTATGCATTATTTATCCACCGGGTGATAAGATGTGAAAAAAAAATCCCCATTCCACCTTTACTTAACCTTGAAAGATTCTAGTTCTGGGCCTATTTTGTGAGATTTCACAACTTTTAGGGCATTACCCATGATCTACTAAACTTGGCTGCTTCCACACTTATTTTATGATAGCTATAACTTTATCTTCTCAATGCTGGATAGATGTCCTCACATGTAGACTGAAACTTCAGAAGCAGAGTGAGTGGATTCTCAGATGATTTTGAAGGCAGGTTACTTCTAATATTGGTTAATTGTGCACGCTTAAATGTTTAGTCAGTGTTTGATAGTTTGTGTGTGTGTGTTCATGTGTGTGAGTGTAGACCTGTGCATGCCATGGGGAAGTCAGGGGGGCAATCTTCAGTGTCAGTCCACAGTTTCTGAAGCAGATCCTCTCATTGTTCACTGCTAGGTGGACCAGGAAAGCTGGCCTCCCAAGCTTCTGGGCAATTCTTCTGCCTCTTCCTCCCTTCTCACAATAGATATGCTAGGGTCACAGATGTTCTCACTACAACATCTGGCTTTATGTGAGCTCTAAATGCAGGCGCTCATGCACCTGGTCTTCCATCTGAAGGGCGGCTATCAATTCTGCAGTCCACTCCTAGCAGCCAGTGATGGCATTACTGTGCACTTTAGCCATTTGCCCCAAATTAAGTTTAGAAATTACCAGTTTCTTGAACCTCTGTTCAAAATGCTAAGGATTTGTTGCATGATAGCAAAAAAAAAAGGGGGGGGGCAAGTGCTTTATCCACTGAACCATCTCCCCGGATCAATAGCTTTTAATGTGTATAAAATCTTTTGCCAATCAAGGTTATATGTGGATTAGTGTATGAAGAATATAAGCTTTAATCTCAGTACGGTTGTACTATACTTGAGTTATGTTGTAAAGTCAGTCGTTTTGGCAAAAATGTGTAAAATAACTCCCTTTGGCAATCAACCAACCAAATCCAGATACTCCTCTCTCCAAGTCCATGCAGCTGGATTTCCTATGTTACCACAGATATCTGTTTTGTCAATTTGACACCAAATGAAGTTTCTGGCTTGCATTTAAAGACCATTATACAAACAGTGTTTCTATTTTTAAAAAGAGAATCATTTTCAGTAGTGTGAGATGTTCACACAATCAGAGAATTACTGGAATTGACAATAGATTTATGTCCCATTTAATTTAACCTTAGGAATTCATGGTCTTTAGTGAACAGCGGGTAGAGTCATCACAGTCTCTCTCTCTCTCTCTCTCTCTCTCTCTCTCTCTCTTTCTCTCTCTCTCTCTTCTCTGTAAGATAACACAGGGAAGCTAAATGTGCCTATTCTGTGACTCCACTGGAATTTTCTCCAGTACCTATCACAAACCTATGGGAACCAGGAGCCTATCTTTGTACATATTCCATTCTACACATTTCCCATGTTCTACCATGACAAGTCTGACTTCTGTTCTAGAGTTTTGAAATTCCATTACTGCATCACATAGGAACAAACTGGATTTGTTTGCTTTTTCTATAATTTAACAAACAAAAGAAAGACCTGATGGCATGATCTATGGCTACATGTTTTGAATTTTAATTTGTTCCTTGGCACACATACATTGAATTTTGATCATGAAGGACTTCCTTTACTCTCTAATCCAGTTCTCATCTCCACTGAACCCTTCTGCTTCCCATTGAACTGCTTCTGCTAATGTGAAGTGGACAGTCCACTGGAGAGAGTGCCACAACGTCCCCCAGCAATCATTAACTATCAGTAGCTCCTCAGGGAGTGGTGAGGTCACATGATTCTGTCCCCTACCCATGAGAGAATCTTGGCTGGGCTTGTCCTGTGAGTCTTGTGCAGGCATTTTTAAGACCATATAATTTCCTAAAGGAGCTAATGGTTTCCACCACCCTATGTCTGAAGGAACATATTTCCTTGAGGATCTGGGATATGCAAACTGCTCGGTGCACCTACAATGGGGGACTTCTTATAAGACATGTTAACCTTTATGTCTTATGCCTTAACGCTCTGAGATGTAAACCATGCATTGAGGGACCCTCATAGGATCCATCCGAAACAAATTAAGATTTAATCTGGCATCTATGTGTGTACAGATTCTATTGATTTATCTGCTGAAAAAGTAAAAGAATAAGTAGAGAGAAAAGAAAAGGAAACTGGATTCGAGTATCTGAGAAGTCCTGACATCGGAAGTAGAAACTAGAGACAGCTGAGTGTGTATTTCAACCGCCTCGGAAAAAATGGAGGTGTGGTCTGCAAATGAAATAGAGGTTTAAAAGTATTCAGTGACTAGCCGGGCGCGGTGGTGCACGCCTTTAATCCCAGCACTCGGGAGGCAGAAGTAGGAGGATTGCCGTGAGTTCGAGGCCACCCTGAGACTACATAGTTAATTCCAGGTCAGCCTGGGCTAGAGTGAGACCCTACCTCAAAAACAAAAAACAAAACCAAACAAAACAAAAAATTCAGTAACTTTCCCAAGGTCTCAGAGATAAGTGGTAGAGCAGAGATTTAAACACAAGCTCTTCTGACTCCAACACCCTGATCTTCACCACGCACCACACAAGTACTAGTCTTCGTATATCCTCTGTTTCCTTGTTGCCTTATCCTAAAGGCATACTTATTTTTATAATAATTTTTCCTAAGCTCGGACATTTTGACTACCGATTTCTTTAAAAGAAGTAGTAAGTTAGATCAACGTTCCACTTTAGATTCCGAAAGTGTCTAGAAATCAGATAAAATGGTTTTTTTTTAATGAGAAATAACTGTCTAGGCAGGAGCTAGGGTCTGAAAAACAGTAGATTTGGCTTTTACAATAGAGTTGTTTTGCCAAATGTGTACTTGGGTTTTATAGCCCCAGGGGATGTAGGACATAAGATATAATGCCCAGGTAGAAATACCCCAGGTAGAAAGTAGTAGATACCGTCCAGATGGAGGTGGAATCCCGAAGAGTTACAACCTAATATAGCAAAAAGTAAGAGAGTGAGGCTGTGTTCCCAGACTCAGAGTGCTGGGGGATAAATCAGCTGTCTCCTTCCCTGGTTTGAGCAGGTTGAAGTGGGAGGGTGGTGCAAGTTGGGAGTTATCAGTTGGTTACAACACCTATTCAAATATAATACAAAACCTCTATTCAAACTCCTCATGAGATTCAAAGACCTCAAGCCTAAAATGTAATTCCGAATAAGAATTTTTATGCAGTGAGGACACATGACAAATTTGTTTGGAAATTTTGGGGTTCTCACAATTACTAGTCTCACAAGAAGAAGTTATGGGCAGAAATAGGGACACCACTGTTTTCTCTGTTATGAAGTGTCCCACTCAAAATGCTAATATCACACTTCTTGAGAAGTACCAATAGTGGTGGCTTGAATTAGCTATCCCCCATAAACTCATGTGTTTTGAATGCTTAGTCCCCACCTGGTGATGAGGTGGGAGGTGGAGCCTTGCTGGAGAAGGTATATTGTTGAGGGTGAGCTGAGGAGTGCCACAGCCAGTTCCCCTTTGCCAGAGCTCGGCTCACTCTGTGGCTGCTGTTCACCACCTGCTGTGGCACAGGTGATGCCCAGCTTCTGCTCTGCCAACTTTCCCTGCCGTCATGACACCTCCCCTCAAGACCAAGCCAACATAAAACCTCTCCTTCCGTCAGCTGCTTTTGGTTGGATGTTTTGTCCCAGCAATGTGAAGGTAACTATAACTCCAAGTTCACATGGATGGGCAGCCCCTCAAAAAAAGAACAAGTTAAGTTGCCCAAACAAAGACCATATTTACCTCAGATTTCAAGAATTCTCACCCTTCTCAAAGGTAAGCAATAAAAATGGTATAACAGGGCTGGAGAGATCGCTTGGCAGTTAAGGCGCCTGCCTGTCAAGCCTGAGAATACCCTTTCCATTCTCCAGGTCCCACGTTTAGCCAGACGCAAAAAGTGAGGCAAGAGCGCAATGCTGCACTTGCCCACAAGGGGCATATGTGTCTGGAGTTCGTTCACAGCAGCTGAGAGGCTGCTGGCACACCCATTCTCTGCCTCTTCTCTCTCTCTCTCTCTCTCTCTCTCTCTCTCTCTGTCTCTCTCAAAAAAATGGTATAACAATGAAATAAGGAAATAAAGTACCTCGCACAGTATACATGAAATATACCTGCACAATGGATTGCAGTTCCCACACTGGCACCTGGTAACTGGTACCAGGGTGAGAGATTTATCCAGGACATATGCCGAACACTCCTCCCCAACACATCATGGCATGGGCAGCCCAAGTTCTATGTCGTTCCTTGGCCTGCCTCATACCTGCACCAGGGCCCCTGCTGGGACGTCAGGGTAGTCTATCCCAGGGGACTCCTCCTCCTCCTCCTCAGGAGCAGGTACAGGACACAGGCATGAGGGGAAATCAAGAAGGGAAGTCAAGCCTGGCGTGGTGGCACACGCCTTTAATCTCGGCACTTGGGAGGCAGAGGTAGGAAGATCGCCTATGAGTTCAAGGCCACCGTGAGATTACAAAGAGAATTCCAAGTCAGCCTGGGCTAGCGTGAGACCTTACCTTGAAAAACCAAAGAAGAAGAAGGAGGAGGAGGAAGAGCAAGAAGAGAAGGAGGAGGAGGTGGAGAAAAAGGGAAGTCAGCTCAGGAGAAGCAGCTGTGGGAGAGGGGAGGGAAGATGGTAAGAGGCAGAGCCCCATCTCAGCTGTAGACCCAAGCCTAAGGCACCATTCCATTGGCTGCACATACAAATCATAAATGCCCATTAATGAAGAATTAAGAATGTCAAGATGGCAACTGTGGAGCATTGCACCCCAAGGCAGAGGCCTCTGTTATTGGGGCTCTCTGTGACTACATTAGTTTCATACCACATAGCAGGTCCCAGAATGATTCTAACAAGGAACTGTGGGTACTGTCAGACCAACACTCGTACATCAGGGACGGCTTCTCATGTTTGCAGGGATATGTATACCACTGCAAGAATCCTAAGTCCCTCTCAAAGTGTATGTAGTTTCATTGAAAGCCTTTCTTTTCAGTCTCCCTTTCTCAGGCATGAATTCCTCCCAGCCTAGATTTCCTCTGCTTCTGATTCTCCATCCAATGCACCACTTGTCTGCTGATAAATAACAGGAGTCCAGAGAGAAAATGGGAGGAGTGAGCAGGTTTGTTGATTGCTGCTTCATATTCGAACTGCAGACCGTCCTTCTGTGGGGGCCCCACACAGATCCCATTCATAGAAGTACATGGTTCTTTTTATTTCCAAAATCTCCTATTTAAGGACTTTGTGATAGATTTTGATGTCTTTCCCCTCTCTGCTTCTATTTCATTTTCCTCAGCACTGTCCATCTCTTTGCCACTTTCCCTCTTTCCTTTCTAGTTCCAAAACTGTGATGCAGTTCTCTCCACTCCAACACCTTTTATCCTACTTTTGTATCCCGGAACCCCTATCATTCTAGCTTACTGCATTTTAGGAGGTGGGGGGAACAGAATGACACATTTTGAATCAAATATACATGATTCTTGGAAAATCTCTCTTTTGTTAAGTCTCCTTCCAATTTGAAGATAGACATTTCCTTTCTCTTTTCTCCTCTTGTCAATGGTTTCTATAGAAGTTCTGAAGCTGGGGCTGAAGAGATGGCTTAGCAGTTAAGGTGCATGTCTACGAAGCCTAAGGACCCAGATTTGATTCTCCAGGTCCCACGTAACCAGATGCACAAGGTGGCACATGCATCTGGAATTTGTTTGCAGTGATTAGAGGCCCTGGCATGCCCATTCTCTCTCTCTCTCTCTCCCCCCCCCTCTCTATCTCTAATAGATAAATGAAAATCTTTATTTAAAAAAAAAGAAGTTCTGAAGCTGGTTCAGACTAATTAAGACTAAGATGTAGGGCCCAAGATGTGCCAAATGGAAAGAATGGCTTGAAATCATATTAACTGGAAAGAATGCGTGGGTGCTAAATGTTCAAGCAATTCCTGACAGCAAACACTCATTTTAAGGGAAGCTACACAGACACTGTACTCCTGTCTCTCCAGAACACATGAAGATGAGTTCCCAACAGCAGCATCTCGGCCATGGATGCCTGTGGCCCTGGACAACAACAGATCCAATTGAACCAATCAGATAATCTCCCTTTATCTCACCTTGGAACCAAGATAAGAGAATCGGGAGCTAAGAGTAATCAAGACAGGCATGTGGCAACATTTAGGAAGGAGGGCCTTGAGGTTCCAATGCAGAGGTTCCGCAGAGTCACCTCACACATCACAGGGTCCAATGGTCAGCTCGTCTTCATGTCTGTTGAGGTACTACCATATTCCATGTCTGCCCAAGGAATCCTTTCTTTGTGTCCAATGTGATTTAATTAGCATGGTATTGCAATTGAAAGAAAAAAAAATGATGCACAAAATCCTGCGACTTTATGCTCATTGGTTTCACATATTTAAGTCAGCCCGAATGGCCACGTTTATATCAAAATAATTACTGGCAAATGTTACAATCTCGGGTCCACTCCCAAGCCTCTGCCAGGTGAGATGATTCGTTTTTTAACAGCATCTCACTGACCGCAATCTCAGCTGTGCCTTCCACGTTCCCCAATGTGCCCACAACTAAGTCGCCATAATGCCTTGGTTTCCTCTTCGCCTCAGAAGTGTGGTGGGGATTTAACCCAGGTAAGAGCAAGCAAAGGTTTAAACTAACAAATGTTCATAATTTTGTCAGTTTCAATTCATTTTTGATGAATTCATTGCTCATTTATATGTGGCATGGTGTTTAATGGGGTAACTGTTTTCTTTAATGGAAAAAAAAATAGGTAGACCAAACATGTGAACCTGGCTGGCCTGTGCATAGTCTAAAGAAATTAAAATAATATAATACTATTCAGAACATGTTATGAATGCCACCTCAGTAAATTTTCCATGGTTTTCTTTAGTAAATTAGAACAATACCCATTAGAACCACAGAGGGTATTAAAAAATAGGTATTTTTACTGCTATCCTTTCTCTTTCACTAGGTAACAAATTTGAAACATTTTTCTCTGAGAAATGAAAACAGTCATCTATTCTGAAGGAGCAAAATCCTGTCTGTACAGTACATGATTACTTTGTGTTTGTACATATTTTACAAAGCAAATCTAAGTGCCTTATCTTCTTCAACTCTGTTAAGACACATTTTTATTTTATGATCCCAGTAGAACCCTCATCGTGCTTTTTCCCTTTACTTCCATATAAGATAGACACTCTCAGATAAAATATGGACCGAATTTCCATTCCCAGGGCAGAGTAAGGATGCTCAACTCCTACATTTAGATCCCTATCACGGGCTTTGTGTTCTCTGCTCTGAACAACTGAATTACCATCAACTCTATGTCCCTCACTGAAAATTGGTGATGAATAAGGACAGTGTGGAGATCTATCACCGAGGAGAGCAAACGTGTGTGCTAAGCAATTCAGCTAACATCAGACCACTACAGCAACTCGTTGTTATTATGTATGTGGCGCTTTTACAGAGAAGCCCTTGTCCGTTGGGACTGGGCTTGAAGGACAAAAGAGGAAGCAGAACAAATAAGCGAGTGGAGACACGAGAGCTGGGAGGAAAGCAAGCTGCAAGCATCAAGTTTTTCCGGCTTTTGGTTTCATCTTTCTTACTTCCTTGGGCCACCTGTCATGATTTCTCCTAGCAGGAGGGTTTTATTCGAGGACTGCATTCGAAAGATCTGGTGACACAAATTTGTAATTTTCATTTTGCTGAGGAAACTCTAAGAGAAATGTGTTTCATATGTAAGGCAGAGCCTAGGAAAATTTAAAATGAGAAAGGAAATATCAAGACATAGATAAAATGATGAAAGGAATATCTGTGTGTGTTTATGTGTGTGTATTTATTTCATATATATATATATATATATATATATATATATATATATATCACATATATACGCATACATATACATTAGGCAAGGGAGGAATGGAATTTTTCTAAGAGGAAATGAAAGATGTTAAGGAATATATGGTGATAACAGTATTATTGTCTCTTTATTTACTGACAATTCAGAGTTACCCACCTCTCATGACCCAAATTTTCACTTCCACACCAGAATGAAAACAGAAACGGTTCTTGTCCTGGTAGGTGGCTTCCTCTATCCTTCTTTTCAGGTGCCAAATGCATGCTTACCCATCAAGACCTTTCCTACGTCTTTTATCTTTAAACTTTATCTCTGAGTTAGAATGAAAAGCCTTGTTCAGGTAAAGCAATTTCAGAGATCACTGAACAGGAAAGTTTTTGCCTTTGGAATCTATGCACGGAATCTATCACATACTATTAGTTGTGTGTACCCACATATTTTAATTATCTTGTAGCTTTTGAGGCAAGCAAAAAATGTAACTTTCTGGTGCTGGTAATGATTTAGAGTCAAATAAGTAAAATATTCAGGGTAATAAAATCAAGCTAGTTCTAAAATTAGACGATGTAATGGCTATTGGCAAAAAGCAGACACTCTAAGTGAAAGAGAGGAGGGGAAATTCTGTGTACGTTGGTGACTTGGAAATTTTCATGAATATATCATGGCAGTAATTTCTTCAACCCTATATTTATTCACTCATTGAGTGAGCAACCATTCTGAATTAAGACATGATCGCTGCATTTATTTTTAGGGAGAACAAGACAAAAAAGTTCTTTGTTCCCATGGACATTACATTACAGGTGAAGTTGGAAAACAAGCAGGTAATTACACGAGAAACACATCAGCTAGTGACAAGTACTGTTTAGGGACCTAATAGGATGTCAAGACTTTTAAATTGCATGGGGAGAGGTCTTTCCAAGGAGGTAATATTTCACTGGGCAAGATTGTGTGGTAATAAGAAAAAGCAATGTGAATATCAGGGAAGAATATGCTAAGAAGGGAAAACTAATGTCGAAAGGATGAAAGGAGTATCTTGTAGCTGAACTTTCTAGATGAGGAAAGAAGGTATGAGGTAAAACTGAAAACGCAGGCAGAAGTCAGATTATGTAAAGCGGGCAGAGCAAGCACAGAAACTAGGCTGATCTTCATCAATATTACTGTGGGAAGATTTCCTAGAGTTTTGAAAAGGAGAGCGATGTGGTCAGATTCCTGGGTTTTTGTTTTGTTTTGGTTTTTTGTTTTTTTAGCTTTCTTTACATATTCCTTTTTATTTATTTATTAGAGAGAGAGGAAGGAAGGAAGGAAGGAAGGAAGGAAGGAAGGAAGGAAGGAAGGAAGGAAGGAAGGAAGGAAGGAAGGAAGGAAAAGGCAGATAGGATGGGTGCACCAGGGCCTGCAGCCACTGCAAAAGAACTCCAGATGCATGCACCACCTTGTGTATCTGGCTTAAGTGAATCCTGGGGAATCAAATGCAGGTCCTTTGGTTTTGAAGGCAAGCATCTTAACCACTAAGCCATCTCTCCAACCCAGATTTCAGGTTTTAGAAGATCACATGGGACACTATGCACAGGATGATTCTTTAGGCGTCAATAGCAAAAGCAGAGAGACACTTTCACAAGCTATCCTGGTGGCCAAGTGCAAACTTGACCATGGCATGGATAAGATCAACAGAAATAGACAGAAGTGGCCAGGTTCAGGACCCATTTTAGAATGACCCTCAACAGTTCTTGTTTATGAATTGAATAGAAAGCTGTCGAGGGGGAAAATATAACATGAAAAATATTCTGGAAGAATTGAATGGATCTTAATGCATTAGCTGGGACAGAGATGTGTTGGCGTGACAGGCTTGCTAAGCGGATACAGAGAGATATGAATTCCTTTTGACTGAATTAAGTTTGACAAAGTTATTATGTATCCAAAAGGAGTTCCAAGGGTGAGATGTGTTGGGCTGGAACTTAGGAACATGATTGGCCCCGAGATCATTCCATTGGTGATTAAATCTTATGGGTGCAGCTGTAGAAAAGGAAGCAAGAAAGTACAGTCTGAAAACCTATTGTTCAAGAAGTAAAGGTGTATGAACTAGAATTCAATTTGGGAGAGGGGGTGCCTTATAAGTGTTGCAATAAAAAGGAAGGCGTTAGCTCAGAGATCCATAAAGTTAAAAGTCACCGTGGGACTCTACAGTATGGACATCATTAGTGACCTTGACAAAATGACCTTCAGCAGAGTTAACACAGAGGACCTTACAGTCCAAATTCATTAAGTAGTGAAGCTGAAGTAAGGAAGCAACGCCAGCGACAAGCAGTTAAGATGGAGCTGGGTAAGAAGTGATCAGGTAGAGCCTGATGTGACATCAAAGGGTTTCTGTTTAGATGTGAGGTTCTGGAATAGGTTTCTATACTAGTGGTGATTGGATAGGTGTATTAGGGAGATTTTGATGGGTTTAGCCCCTCTTTTAGCCAAAGACAAGTGGGAGCTTGACATTGGAGGGCATAATCTTTGTCTCCATAGGATTCTGACCTGGTTCCCAATTCCAGGTATGGGTTCCTTTCCAGTGAGTGGATCTCTTAGCCAATCAGAAAGCCATTGGTTACCCACCAAGGCTGTGTGCCACCCTTGCACTGGTGTGTACTTCTTGTCAGGCTGGTTGCTTCTGAGTAGCTCAGACCCCTGCTTGCTCACACTGTAGCTGGCCACTTTGCCCCAGTAGCTCCTGTAGCATTTTCCAGCACTAGATGGGCTAACTGTCTGGGGACTGACTCTCTTCTGGATTCCAGCCAGGTCTCTCTGTGTTCTGTGATGGCAGCCCCTGGTATCTTCAGCAATATATACCTCAGGCAGGTAATCAAGTGCTTTGACAGAAGCCTGTCTTGTTTTGGGGACCTCTAAGGTCTCTCTGATGAACAGCTTAATGTGGGTGTGTGTTTGCTGAGTATAGTCTGTTCTAAGTCCATCCATTTTCCTACAAATTTCATTGTGTCATTTCTTCTTACTGCTGAGTTGAATTCCATCGTGTAGATATACCACAGCTTCATTATCCACTCATCCAGTGATGGGCACCTGGGTTGATTCCAGTTCTTAGCTATTATGAACTGAGCAGCTATAAACATGGTTGAGCAAATATCTCTGTAGTGAAGCATGGAGCATTCAGGGTAAATGCCCAGTAAGGGAATAACTGGGTCTGTTGGTATCTCTATAGTCATCCTTTTCAGGAATCTCCATACTGATTTCCATAGTGGTTGTACAACCAACAGTGGATGAGGGTTCCTCTTTCCCCACATTCTTGTTGTTTGATATTTTTAATGATTGCCATCCTTACTGGAGTAAGGTGGAATCTCATAGTTGTTTTAATTTGCATTTCCCTGATGGTTAGGGAAGTTGAACATTTTCTGAAGTATGTGTTAGCCATTTGTATTTCTTCCTCTGAGAGTTGTTTGATTACTTATTGTTTAGTTTTTTTTTTTTTTTAAGTTCCTTGTAGATTCTAGATATTAGGCCTCTGTAAGTGGTATAGCTGGCAAAAATTTTCTCCCATTCTGTGGATAATCTATTGGCTCTGATTATGGCACATTTGTCTGTGCAATAGCTTTTTAGAAGCACCAGGAATTCTATGGGTCAGTATATTCACCTATTATGGCTTTAAATTTGGTTGTAACTTGTTAATTTTTAACAAAACACATTCCTCAACAGTAATGATTTCAAGGTCATTTTCTTGTTTTCTAAACCAAATTTGGCCAGCATACATTTCCTTTGTTTGTATTTTCCAGTAGAAGACTTTAAAATTCTGGAGCCTTTCAAAATCCTACTTTAAAATCTAGCAGTGCAGGGCCAGTGTTTGACAATGAGTTACGAGCAGCTTGGGGATTTTCCATTATAGTGCTTGAAATCTGTCTTTTAAATTTTTTGAAAGTTTTCTGTTTTTGTTTTTTTTTTTTTTTTTTTGGATTCACATTCAGAGAACAGAACTGGTAATCTTAAATTCTTTATCTACCAGAGTATTACAGACCACTGATCATGCCATTTGTCTCAGAGCAAGCTGTCTTGTTGACATTTGTATACGTCAAATGCCACCTGAAAAAGAGATGCTTGCAGAGGGCCCTTTATTCTCTGTCTTGCTGCCTAGCACCCCCTAGCAAGGGCAGTCCTTACCTCAGAAAAGGTGCACGCCCCCCCCCCAGTTCCCTACTGGCAAACACAGAGGACTTATGAAAATACCTACCTTTTAGAGAGTAGAAAGTATCCCACTGTGGTGGTTTGATTCAGGTGTCCCTCATAAACTTAGGTGTTCTGAATGCCAGTCGCCCCAGCTCATGGCAATTGGGAATTAACACCCCCTGGAGGCAGTGTATTGTTGGGGGCAGGCTTATGGGTATTATAGCCAGTGTCCCCTTGCCAGTGTTTGGCACACTCTCCTGTTCCTGTTGTCCGCCTGATGTTGGCCAGGGGGTGATATCCACACTCTGCTCATGCTGTCATTTTCCCTGCCATTATGGAGCTTCCCCTCGAGTCTGTGAGCTAAAATAAATCCTTTTATTCCCCAAAAGCTGCTCTTGATCAGGTGATTTCTGCCAGTAATGCGAACCTGACTACAGCACCACCAACAGTGAATGAGGGTTTATCTTTCCCCACATCCTCATCAACATTTGTTGTCATTTGATTTTTTAATGATTGCCTTGTTCAGGAAGTCCTTCCCACCTCTGCTGCAGAGACTTCCTCGGGTTGTTTAGTGCAGGAGTTGATGACGTCCACATCTTCTGTTGAGGTCTTTAATCCAGTAAGAGTTGATTTTTGTGTATGGTCAGATGAATGTGTCAAGTTTCTTTTATTTTTTTAACAATTTTTATTTATTTGAGAGAGAGAGAGAGAATGAGGCAGATAGAGAATGAGCATACCAGGGCCTCTAGCCACTGCAGATAAACTCCAGATGCATGCATCACCTTGTGCATCTGGCTTATGTGGGTCCTGGGGAATCGAACCTGGGTCCTTTGGCTTTGCAGGCAAGTGTTATAACCACTAAGCCATCTCACCAGGCCTTATTTCAATTTTGTACGTATAGTTATCCAATTTGTCCAGCACTATTTGTTGAAGATGCTCTTTTTTCCCCCCTTTGCTTTTAAAAATAAATAAATTTATAAAGTTATTTATTTTTAATATGCTCTTTTTTCTCCAGTGTCCATTATTGGCAAAGTGAGTAGCAATTGGGCATGCTCCCCAGTCAGTGTTTGTGTTTGTGTGTGTGTGTGTGTGTGTGTGTGTGTGTGTGTGTGTGTGTTTAATGGAATCCCAAGCAGACCAAGAGAGTAAGTGGAGATCTCTCAATTTTCTGAATTGAGTTGTTCTTTTTGATATAACCATTAGGAGTCAGATGCCCCAGAGAGATGGGAGAGGGATCAAAGAACTATTATATATCATAGAAACATCTCGGAAATGTTCATGACAAAGTTTCTGATTTGATCACTAAGGGTTTTTAATAAAAATATATATTGTGTTTTCATCATTACAAGCCACATAGTTTCATCATGAAACTACAGAAAATGGACACATGCTAGTAGAAATTAATGAATCTTGGTGTGCTGCCAAACAGAAAGTGACTCGATCCACGGACTATGCCACCATTATTTTGTACTAATTGTAAAGAATATTGGCCTCTAGAAGCATGACTCCAAAGAGATGACAAATGTACCTGTGCTATAAAATTAATGTGATACTGTTTTTTGAGTGGCACGAACACTAGGGTTGTATATTTTAACAAGTATCAACATTCTGTCCTTATCGACACGATTCTTCATTTCATCTCTAGCAACAAGAACGAAAATTGTTCCATCCTCCCCTCCCCCATTCCTTCTCGTTGGTACCTCATGTTTTATTCCTGTTATTGCAAGCCATTTCCATTTGATTGCCACACGGGGAATTATTTTGACCCTTGATAACAAGTTTAGGAGCTCCTTGCAAACTGATTTCACAGTTTGCATTCACTTGAAGCTGTTCTTGGCTGGTCCCCGTGAAAGAGCACACAAACAGAAACCGAGGGGTCACTTTGAAGATCTGCTCAGGTTGAACATCGTTATTCACGATCTGGAAGAATGTGAAAACACAGCAGTCATGAAATCCGATGCGACACTGGGAATTGCTGCAATGACAAAGGAATCCACCAAGGAGGGAACCACAAAGTGGCTGGAATTCAGCTTGGCAAGTTATAATCTAACACGTCTGAGAACTAAAAAATAAATAAATAAATTCAAAACGTGGACTGTCAAGAACTGAAGTCAGTCAAATATTAATGTCCTCGAGACCCGAGGGTGATAGCAAAGTAATCGTACATGTTAGCCGAACTGGGGCGGGCTAGACACTGATCAATGCCGTCTTGTACAGCATATAAAGAAGTAGGGTAGGGATAGAAAAACGTGGCGACTGGGGAGATGGCATCTAGAATTCGGCTTGGTGTTGGAGGTGTTACTGCTCTGAAGGAAGGCTCTCCGTTGCAGAGAAGTGAAGGGCATCCTTCAAGGCAAGAATGAAAGGAGAGGACTGGCCTTAGCAGAAACAAATTAAACAGAGGAAGAAAGCAGATGAAACAGCATCAGCCGGACACGTTGGCAGTTACTGGAAGTTACAGGCCGTGGTGTGGCATAGTCATAAGCACTGCAAAATCAGCCGTTTTTGAAATCTCCCCTTCTGCCCCTTTGAGTTGTTTGACCTTAGGCAAGGCATGTGTATCACAAACTCTTGGTGATGGGTCTGAAAATCTGAACTAGTTAAAATGCTTAATTGGTGTGTACGTGCGTGCACGTGCACATGGCTGTGGCTCTGTGCACACGCATGCACCCATGTGGGTGCGTGTGTGGGCAAGTGTATGTGTGCAGGAATGCTTACTTGTTGGGGTTTTCTGGGAAATGAATAAAAGAAAACATTGAAGGAATTAGTGTAGCCCCAAAACGTACATTCTCAATGGATGTTGAATGCAACAAACTCCAACAGTAAAAAACTGGGAAAGCCATTTTATAATGGTGGATATACATTTTTGTCAAAAATTTTACTAACCCCAGATAGGATCATATAACTGAATCTGAATATAAGAATAGCTAAAATTTTACAATAATAAATGTTTTCTGAACATATACAACTATTTATTTTTTACTTTTCCTTAGTGATGATTTGGACAGAAGAGTTTTTCTAGGTGACATTCAGCTTCATAGTTTCTGCTCAACTACTCAGCAGCCTCTCTACCAGCGAAGGATTCATCGTGAGTAGACCACTGTCCCCTTTACTTTCTCCACCACATAACTTGACCATCTGTCCTCCCATCTCTTCCTAATCAGAATATCCCTAATAGACAGCCCTGCATCTAGCATTTTGTTGTTTTTTTTAAAAATCCAAGAGAATATGGAATGAGAGCCAGATGGTAAATTTAAGCAGATCTAGGACAATCACTTTATTTAGCTGCAAAACCAAACAAACAAAATTAAACAGTGGCTTCTCCTTTTTTTATAGATTGGTTTTTCCATCCAGGGAGCTCCTAGAAGTTTTGTGAATGACATGAAAGTCCCATCCACTTATCATGCAGGACATATCATCTCAAATTGTGACACGACAAAGCTGGAGTGTATTTAGGTTGTGTCATTTTGAAAAGGAGTCGGTCGTTGTGTAATTGTGTGTAATCTAGGATTTTAGGCTGTAAGGTAAGTGGAGGTAATACTTTTAAATGATAAATATTTGAAGGAAACCATGTGTGAACTCTAGGATGCAGCAATGTACAGAGAAGGAACATGTCTCTGAGGATGTAAATCACCAGGTTGAATAGAGTTTCTTCCATCCTTAAGTCTGCTGTCTGAATTACAGACTTCTGAGACGCATGAACAGTAATGAAGTGTATTCACATAAAGGCCCTGTCCTAATGGTAGAGGCCTGCCTTGGTACTCTACATCTGCTGTATTAATTAACAGGAATAGACACATTCCTTTTTCAATTGAAAACTTGGGCCCCAGTGGCTTGATCTGTCTGATAACATTCAAATAAAAAAGACTTTCAAAGACTTTACCGAGAACAGAAATGAGTCACATAATACTTCTAGACATGGTCCAGACATGTCAATTTCTTTTCCAAAATTGAACATTTTTCAAAGAGTTGGTAAAAACTATCAAGCAGATTCCAGCAAGGCGTTACTTAGAGATAATAGGACAATCATCCTGAGTCTTTCTCTACCATCTTGGCATTAACACCATTGAAGTAACTTCCTGTTCTTTAGGCTATTTCCACAGAGGGTACCAAACTACAGATTATAAATAAGTTTTGAATGTGATTAGCTTGACAAATATCTCCCTTCTTCCCTTAATACTGTGATTCAACATAATAACAGAGACAATGAGATTTTAAAATTTATAATACTTTTTTTTTTTTCTTTTTGTCAGACACTGTTTTTTAGACAGAGTCTCTTTATGTAGCTGTGACTGGCCTGGAACTCACTAAGTAGAACATGCTGGCTTCAAATTTGTGGAGATCCTCCTTTGTCTGCCTCCCAAGTGTTAGAGTTACAAGTATGTGTCACCCCAAGAAGCTTGAGGTGTTCACTTGTTTGTTTGTTTGTTTGTTTTTGTTTGTTTGTTTGTTTTTTGCCTGAAGGAAGGTATTTTCTTTAAGACAAGAACAAGTTGGGGCTGGGGAGATGGTTCAGTGCATACAAGCCCTTTGCTGCCCAAGCAGAAGGACAAGCATTTGATCCCTAGCACCCATGTATAAAGCACAGGCGAGATGGTGCGTGCCTGTCATCCCAGCACTGATTGGGGCAGAGACAGGAGCATTGCTGGGACTCGCTTCTCAGTCAATCAACCAAGCAGCAGAGAGACCCTGCCTCGGGAAAATAAAGCAGAATAGATATGTCTTCCTCTGGGCTTGCGTGATGGGGAGGGGTCTGCATATACTTGCATATACCACGTCACACACACACCAAATAAATAACTACATGAAAATGGTACACTTTGTTATCCGTAAATGTGAGCATTAAAAGAAATAACAGAAATATCCTGCATGGCAGTTCAATCAGATTAAAGATAAGTTACTGTATGTGACGGGTGGAGGCAGGGGGATTGTGAATTTGAGGCCAATCTGAAAAACTTAGCAAGACTTTTTCTCAACCAAACAAAAAATAAAAACACAGGGCTGGAGAGATGGCTTTGCTGTTAAGCACTTGCTTGTGAAGCCTAAGGACCCCAGTTCGATTCTCCAGGACCCACATAAGCCAGATGCACACGGTAGCACATGCATCTGGAGTTCATTTGCAGCTGTTAGTGGCACTGACATGCCCATTCTCTTTCTCTATCTGCCTGTCTCCCTCCCTCCCTCCCTCTCTCCCTCCTCTCTCTCTCTCTCTCAAATACAAATTTTTTTTAAAAATCATTTTTAAAAAATTATATTCCTGGGCTGGAGGGATGGCTTAGCAGTTAAGGTGTTTGCCTGCAAAGCTAAAGGACTCAAGTTCAGTTCCCCAGGACCCACATTAGCCAGATGCACAGGTGGTGTATGTGCCTGGAGTTCGTTTGCAGTGGCTGGAAGCCCTGATGTGTGTCCATTCCCTCCCTTTCTCTCCCTCTCTCTCTCTCTCTCTCTCTCTCTCTCTCTCTCTCTCTTTTTCTCTCTTTCTCTGTGTGTCAAATAAATAAATAAAAATAAAAATGAAATATTTTTTAAAAATTATATTCCTGGGCTGGAGAGATAGCTTAGCAGTGAAAGTGCTTGCCTGCAAAGCCGAAGAACACAGGTTCGATGCCCCAGGACCCACGAGGTAGCTCCTGGAGTTCATTTCCACCTGCTGAAGGCCCTAGTGTGCCCATTCTCTTTCTCTCTTTCCCTCTCTCTCTTTCCCTCTTTCTCTTTCAAATAAATTTTTTTAATTTTAAAAATTCTGTTCCTAAAGTGTCACTTGGACATCCTTTTGGTTAAAAAGAATACTTATAAGCACACGATAGAATAGGCTTCTTGTAACACCCAGGCTTGGCTTTGTCCTCACGGTGACTAAGATGCCGTCATCCCTTCATGACGTCAAGGAGGTGAAGTCTTACTCGCTGCCTCTCTGCGCACTCGAGTAGGATGGTGCTAAACATTTCCCAACGCTGGCCTGCACAAATATGACTTGTGATGCCTCATAGGATTGAATCACACATGTGCTGCTGAGTCAAGGTCACACAGATATGATGAGCAAATCCCATTCTGTTGTTAAGTAAAAGCAAGCTGTCCTACATGAGGTCGAATTGTGCAGCATGAGACATCTGCCACCTTAGGGGTGTGTTTTTTGCCGTTTAGATTAAAATGCCTGATAGGGACATTTGTGTACTTCCATTTAACATTTATTGCTCTAACTTGGAAGTCTGTTCTCCACAAATGTCCTTGGTGATGGCGTGGAAAGGAGGGAGACAGCGCTTCTGTTATTTAGTAGAGGAAATGTGCTCTTTATTGATGCTCAAGCCACCTCTGTCCAAATTGCTTTGCTTATCATTGCTATGCTGTCCTTTAAATTCTTTTACATTGTGAGTTTAAGGGCTGGAGAGATAGCTTAGTGGTTAAGGTGCTTGCCTATGAAGCCTAAGGACCCTGATTCGATTCTCCAGGTCCCATGTAAGCCAGATGTACATGGTGGTGCATGCATCTGGAGTTCATCTGCAGTGGCTAGAGGCCCTGGCACGGCCATTCTCTCTCTCTCTCTCTCTGTCTCGGTCTCTAATAAATAAATAAATAAAAAGAAAAAAGAACAACAAAAACAGAACTGGAAAAATGGCTTAGTGGTTAATGCACTTGCCTGCAAAGGACCCAGGTTCAATTCCCCAGTACTCACCTAAAGTCAGAAGCACAAGGTGGCACATGTTTCTGGAGTTTGTTTGCAGTGGCTAGAGGCCCTAGCATGCCCATTCTCTCTCTTTCTTTCTCTCCCTCTCTCGCTCTAAATATATAAAAATAAATCATTTCTTAGAAACACTGTAGTGTAACTGCTTTCAAAACAGTTAAGAAGTGCCTGGAATTCTGTTCCACAGAGGGAAATTAAAAATAGAAAGGAGGGGAAAGGAGGCTAGTCAACGTTCTGCCTTGGCTTACTTAGGCAGATATGTCTTCAAACTATTTCACATCACAAAATGTTCCATCCTTCCAAAGCCTGACAGGTGAGGAGAAAAAATAAAGACACAAGATTACAATGAAAAAGTAAATTGTTTAATGAATGCTGTGATCCAAAGTGCAGAGTTTACTAGGCAAGTGAGAGATAAAAATCACAGGATACAGGAAACTGCAAGAGCAAGGGTTCAGGATTTCCCAGAGTCTCTGAACCTCACCTGGATGCTTTGGTGGCACAGATCCCTCATACTATATCTGAGGAGCAAGAAGAACAGATGTGAGAATTGTCATGTCCACCACTCTCCACAGGATTCATATGCACAATGAAATCTGGGAGCCACTCATACACTGGCATCTAAAGCACTGAAAAATCTCACTGGCCTGGGGCTGGAGAAATAGCTTAGTGGTTAAGGCGTTTGTCTGCAAAGCCAAAGGATCCCTGTTCGATTCTCCAGGACCCACGTAAGCTAAATGCACAAGGTGGTGCATGCATCTGAAGTTTGTTTGCAGTGGCTGGAGGCCCTGGTGTGCCTATTCTATCTCTCTCTCACAAATAAATAAATATTTTTTTAAAGTAACTGGCGGGTTGGAGAGATGGCTTACACAAATAAATAAATAAATATTTTTTAAAGTAACTGGCGGGTTGGAGAGATGGCTTACACAAATAAATAAATAAATAAATATTTTTTTAAAGTAACTGGCGGGTTGGAGAGATGGCTTAGTGGTTAAGGTGCCTGCCTGCTAAGCCTAAGAATGCTGGTTCCGATCTCCAGGTCCCACGTTTAGCCAGATGCAAAGTGACGCAAGGGCGCAATGCCGCACTTGCCCACAAGGGGGCGCACACAACTGGATTTCATTCACAGCAGCTGAGAGACTGCTGGCGGGTCCATCTCTATCTGTCTTCCTCTCCCTCTCTATCTGTTTCTCTCTGTGCCTCTCTCCAAAAATAAAGAAAATAAAAATAATTTAAAAATTGTTTTTAAGTAACTGGCCTAAGCCGGGTGTGGTGGTGCACACCTTTAATCCCAGAACTCGGGAAGCAGAGGTAGGAGGATCGCCATGAATTCGAGGCTACCCTGAGACTACGTAGTGAATTCCAGGTCAGCCTGAGCTAGAGTGAGACCCTACCTCGAAAAACCAAAAAAGAAAGAAAGAAAGAAAGAAAAAAGTAACTGGCCTGAATCCCAAGCAGATCTTCATGGCCTTTAATTTGTTAAATAACAAAACCAAATATATATCTCATCTATTTCATCCAGCTATCAAAAATACCTCAAAGGTCACAGCCTCCTACCTGGTGGCGTCCTCCTTAATACCTCGTGTCTTTCCATCAGGTCTATCTGCTTTCCTTCTTATCCCCTACCATCTGTTCTCAAAGAGTAGTTAAGAAGTTAAAAAAAAAAAAAAACTTTTTAAAAATGACCCTGATAGTTACTCCTACAACTGGTAGTGGCTGTGTAAAAGAATGCTTAGAATGCTCCGCTCCCACTGCACAGAGATTCCGGTTCCCACACCTGCCTGCCTCTCTTCTCCACCCTCATCTAATCCTTCACAGATGCCTTCTTGCAGATTCTCAGACCTAATCAGTCTGTTTCTTCCCTGGGCTTTTGAACTTGTAACTTGTAACTGGTTTATTGAGAGGGCTGACTTGGGAGGAACGATTAGTGAGCTCAATACGCCCCCTCCGCATTTTCAGCAAGAGGCTTCCTTCCCTACCTCCAACTGGGCTCTGAGCCTTCAGCTCATGTTCTAAATAATCCCAGGTCTCACGCCCAGTGGAGAATGTCCCCTGTCTCCCAGCTCTAGCCTAGGAGTCTGTTGAGAAGGGGAGAGATGGGTCCCTTTGTTCTCTCTTCTTACTTTATCTCCTCTGGCCTAGCACTTGAGGTTGAGAACAGAGCGGGAGGTTATTAAGAAAAAAGATCATAATTGGTGTGCATTTGGACAACGACTTGAGCTGCCTCTTGCTGTCCTGACAAACACCCAAGTACCAGCTCTGTCTTGTAGGTCTCTCTTTTCTAATAATGCTAAGGATTTCCTCTAGATAAAAAGATCTCAGCTCTCATGAAACTTTTTAATTTCAATAAATAGCTGAACAGAATATTACTACCCTGGTCAAGATCAAGGGAGAGTATTCGTGTTGTGTCTTTAATTTCCCCTCCTTCAATAGCTGGTTATAGTAAATTCACATCCTCCAGGGAACCACAGTTTAAATGGGAATCTATGGCCTAGAGATTTTATGCCATTGTTTTTACTTGAATGATGATAATACCAAAATATCTACAGTGATTTTGTGTGCCTGTTCAGGTCCCAGAAAAAGTGCATCCCATGCGCCAAATGCTGGGTTATTCCAAAAAGATGACCAGAACATTTTCCTACTGCCTTTGGAGATTCAAATATCTCCCCTTGTGACTCTTTTGAGGGCATTTGGATGCATTACTTTCCATAGGTGCACGATCTTTCCCTAGGACTATCATGCACACCATAATGTGCAAAATAATATTACTTAACTATGATACACCATTTTTGAGATTTTTGAGACATTAAGTCAACTCCTGGTCCCCCAAATAGTCTACTGCCCACTTCATCAAAGATGTATTAATTACATGTGTTGTAGCTGTCTTGCTTTAATTACGTTTTTATTTGATGATATCTTCCTGTTAGAAAATGAAGATAATTGAAAACTCAGTACTACATACTTCTTTTCATTGAGAATGGTGATGTCTGACTGTCCTGTCAGCCATAACCCTTTCCCATAACCCTTGTTAGTCCCTCCACCCCAAACTCCAGTGAACCCACTTCTCTTTCCATGTAATGCTACTTATTATGTGCATAATAAATAAATACCTTACATAAATAATTTTTAAATTTATTTATTTATGAAAGAGAGAGAGAGAAAGATAATAGGTATAGGTATACCAGGGCCTGTAGCCATTGCAAATGAACTCCAGACATGTGCATCACCATGTGCACCTACCTAGCTTACGTAGATTCTGGGGAATGAAACCTGGGTCCTTAGCCTCCACAGGAAAGCGCCTTAACCTCTAAGCTGTCTCTCTAGCCCCAAATAAATCATTTTTAATGTAAAATATACTTGTGTGATATGTTAAATGCTCTTCCGAAAACCCATTTTGGTTTTGGTTATATTTAGGTTATATTCTCTGAGGATATGTGACTTTGATTTTCCAAGTGAACAATTTACTTGAGTTTTTCTCACAAATACCATCTCACAAGGCATAGAACTACTATTTGGAAATGTGTCCACCCAGTGGCTCTTCCTCAAAGCAAGCCACTTGGCTGCCTGTTCCATGCTGAAATTTCTGGTCTCAAGATCATTGTTCATTTAATTGATGGCTACTGTCTTCATCACACAGCTGTTAGCCCATCAAGAGACTGCTAATGAACTTAGCAATATACATTGCATTAACTTTTTCGCCCTAAGGTTAATCATGGGAATATTTTTAAATGGACTTTTGATGTGCTAAGCTTCCCTAATAAATATGATTAAGTAAGAGTGAGCTGTGAGAAAGGACATCAGTGCAATGGCGATTGCTTAGCATTGGGCTTTGGGTTCACGTTTGGGTAAAGAGAAATTTAGTGACTGTACTTTGTCAGTTCTGACAAATAAATCGTCTCTGATGTAGGCACTGACCTACCTGCATTGAGCTATTAAAACACTGGTTGAAGGCTGGAGAGATGGCTTAGCAGTTAAGGCATTTGCCTGCAAAGCCAAAGGACCCAGGTTCAATTCCCCAGGACTCATGTTAGCCAGATGCACAAGGGGGCAAACGTGTCTGGAGTTCATGTGCAGTGGCTGGAGGTCCTGGCGTGCCCATTTTCTCTCTGTCTCTCTTCTCTCTCTCTGTCTTTCTCGGTAAACTTGTAAATAAATAAATAAACATTTTTTAAAAATCAGTAAAAAAAAGTCTTCTTTGTTAGGATAAGAAAGAGCACATTCTGTGACTATATCTATAAATAACAAGATGTGTTTTATTAAAGAAATATTCCCTTATAATAAGTAAATAAATTTTATATAATATTGAATTTAAAACAAAATATATTTGCTTACTTTTTAGAAAAACAAGAACAATTTACAATGGACTTGCTGCTTCTGCTTCTGTACCTATTCCTTCTTATCCATCCTTCTGGGTGCTGTCATTTTAGCCCTTATTGATTCAGTTGAAATTGGACTAGTCTCTGGGAATAAAAAAACACAGCATGGAATTTAGAGCAATGAAGATTATACAGGTCATTAGAAATATATTTTTGTGATCTGATGCTTCTTATTTTGGTTTCCATTAGTGTGATAAAAAATAGTGGCTTTGCATTTAAATTTTCCATCATTTGCTCTCCAATGATATTATTTTGAACATTTTGATATAGTCAATTTAGTCATTTTTTCCCTGTGCCAATCAAACCCCCAAAATGATTATAATGATGACATCAGTGTTCAGGATGATAGCAACCAACATTGAAGAGAGAAAATTAATTTATATTTGAATGGGATCCATTTTTTTTCCCAAGGACAAAATCAGTACTCTCTCACCTCTTAGTACAAAATGTAGTTTCAGAGTTAGAAAAACCTATTGAAGCTTTCTGGGCTCATTTAGTTCAATAGTAGCTGAAGGATAAAAGTCACAGAGTGGGTGTCAGTAAGAGAGGAACATTTGCTCACAGTGTATCATGAGGGGTAAAGTCCCTACAGCCTTCTCCAGACACAACCTCCATGAGACCACTGCTTTAATCCCACATGTGTGGCTTCGTTGCTTCATTGGTTGGTGAGCTTTATGCGCTTGGAACATTTGTTGGAGAATTTCTAATTTGCATAAACAAGCCCAAATGAAGTCCCATTTACAGAAAAAAATATGTTTGGTAAATTTAAAAAACCATGAGACAGGGCTAGAGAGATGGCTTAGTGGTTAAGCACTTGCCTATGAAGTCTAAGGACACCAGTTCAAGGCTCCATTCCCCAGGATCCACATAAAAAGTGGCACATGCATCTGGAGTTCGTTTGCAGTGGCTGGAGGCCCTGGAGCACCATTCTCTCTTTCTCTCTCTCTCTCTTTCTTTCTCTCTGTCACTCATAAATAAATAAATAAATAAATAAATAAATAAATAAATAAATAAATAAGCAAACAAAAAAAAAACCATTAAGACATGCATTCAGTGGCTGGAGGCCCTGGAGCACCATTCTCTCTTTCTCTCTCTCTCTCTTTCTTTCTCTCTGTCACTCATAAATAAATAAATAAATAAATAAATAAGCAAACAAAAAACCATAAGACAGTTCAAATCCTATAGAATTATCCTGGTAATTATCTTCTTGTGTACTTTTTGATCATGCTGAGCATGCCAGAAAAGGTGTTTTAAGAATTTTAAGAATTCCTCATCAAATGAGGTCCTTCTCTGAATTCCTTAGAGGACGAGCTGAGCATTTCAAACAACTCATCGCTAAACCATTCAGTAAGAACAACCAAGAGTCTTTGAAGAAGACAGAGCCATCCCCAGAACTATATAACATGGTCCAAAAACTATAACCAAATTTGGCCTGCACCCATTTTGTTCTATTTTAGAATATATGCTGGACAAATAAAGATTGCATATATGGGATGGAGCAGTTAAGGCACCTGCCTGTCAAGCCTAAGAACACCTGTTCAATCTCCAGGCCCTATGTTTAGCCAGACACAAAGTGATGCAAAGGTGCAATGCTGCACTTGCCCACAAGGGGGCGCATGTGCCTGGAATTTGTTCACAGTGGCTGAAAGGCCCTGGCGCACCCATTCTCTCTCTCTGCCTCTTCCTCTCTCTCTCTTTTTTCTCTCTCTCTCTTTCTCTATCAAAAAAAAAAGATTGCATATATTTAAGGTGTACCATGTGATGACTTAATATACACATATATATTGTATACAGATTATTATAATTCAGCTAACCCATCCATCATGACTCACAGTGAGCTGTGGAGGGGGAGAATGACGTAAGTAATACATATTAGTAGCTAGTTACAATGCCATAGCCATACATTAGATTCCCAAAATGTATTCTTCTGACCAGCATTTCCCCATTCCCTACACCATCATCCAAGCCTCCAGAAACTGCTGTTTTATTCCCTGCTTCTAGAAGTTCAATGTTCTTAGACTTCACACAGAAATGACATCATGTTGCCTTGGTCTTTCTGTGCCTGGCTTATGTCATTTAGCATATCTCCTAAGTTTATTTTTGTTATCTCAAGGCAGATTATCTTCTTCTTTTGTCTAAATAATATTCAGATATATAACCAAAGGGTGGTGACTTCTAATCCACAACCTAGTCATTGTAACATATTTTTAATATGTGGACATATATAATATAAATATTTGAAGTCAGGTATGGTGGCGCACGCCTTTAATCCCAGCATTTGGGAGGCTCTGGTAAGAGGAGTTCGAGGCCACCCTGAGACTACATAATGAATTCCAGGTCAGCCTGAGCTAGAGTGAGACCCTACCTCAAAAAAACAAAAACATAAATAAAAATAAAAAATAATAGAAATAATATATATATATGACATTAGCAAATATTGTCTCCCATTGTATCAGTTGTCTTTTCATGTCTTATTTTTTCTTTTGCTGTTTCAGTGCTTTTCAGTTCAATATAGTCCCACTTATTTATTTTTGCTTTGTTACTGCCACCTGTTGTAAACAAAGTTTTATTGTCACACAGCCTCACCATTTGTATATGTGTTGGCAATTAGCTAATTTTGTGACAAAGCATCATCATTGAGCAATGATACAAGATGTGTTTGTGCTATGAAACACAGAATGCTTCCTATCTGGCCATCTGTAGAAACTGTTTATTGGCACCTGATCTAAAAAGTCATGATGAAGAGAAAGTGCCAGAAGCCACAGAGAGAAGACTGCTTTGGGAGTCACTGCATAGACCCATCGCAGAACAAGAAGCCATCAAAGAGAAAACGCATGAGCTGTTTGCATAAGTCTTCAGCTTCTGCATATCTTACTCTAAAGAGTCAATGTGCCAGGCCTGGAGAGATGGTTTGGTGGTTAAGCGCTTGCCTCTGAAGCCTAAGGACCCTGGTTCAAGGCTCGACTCCCCAGGACCCACAACTACCAAGGACCCACGTGAGGCAAATGCACAAAGTGGTACATGTATCTGGAGTTCATTTGCAGTGGCTGGGGGCCCTGGCACATCCATTCTCTCTATATATATCTGCCTCTCTCTCTCTCTCTCTCTCTCTCTCTCTCCCTCTCAAATAAATAAATAAAAAATTTAAAAAGAGTCATTGTGCTTAAACAGCAGATCTCAGTGACCTGAAGTGTTTTGAAACATATCATACTATGAATTTGTCTTCATCTGGGCTAGCAAGTTGTAACAGATCTTCAGGTCACTGAGATGAACTTCCAGACCAGGCACAGTTATGGGAGGAAGGAAAATTATTTGAAGCTTACAGATACAGGGGAAGTTCCATACTAGCAGAAGAAGTTGGGCCCCCTTTTACAGGACCAAGCAGAGAGAGAGAGAGAGAGAGAGAGAGAGAGAGAGAGAGAGAGAGAGAGAGAGGAGAAGCCAACAGCAACCACCAGCAGCAGCACACTTAGGAACTCCAGGTAAAACTCAAACACTTTGGGTATCTTATGCTGGAATTCCAAACCCATGTGCACACCTTAGGGCTGGACCCTAGGACCCACCAAGTGAAGCCTCCTCCAGCCAGGCAAACTTTAATAAAATCCTGAATATATTGGGGACCATCCATTCAAACTACCACAGGAATGATGATGGAGCTAGATATGCCTTATGTCCCAGAAAGGTTAGTTAGAAGTGGAGGGACAAAGAAAATATCATTATGCTATAGTTTTAATGCTCCAAATAATGACAGTGTGTCCCCTAGTTATCGACCCATGGACTTCTCCTTATTACCGTTTGAGGACACATAAGAAGCATTGCAATGCAGAACTGTTGAAAGTTATGATCAAAAAGATATGTGGGGGCTGGAGAGATGGCTTAGTGATTAAGGCCCTTGCCTGAGAAGCCTAAGGACCTAGGTTCAATTCTCCAGTACCCACTCAGAAGCCAGATGCACAAGGTGGCACATGCATCTGGAGTTCATTTGCAGCAGCTAAAGGCCTTGGTGTGTCTGTTCTCTCTCTCTCTCTCTCTCTCTCTCTCTCTCTCTCTCATAAATAAATAAATAGGTCTGGAGAGGTGGCTTAGTGGTTAAGTGCCTAGCTATGAAGCCTAAGGACCCCCGTTCAAGGCTCGATTCCCCAGTACACATGTAATACAGATGCACAAGGTGGCACATGCATCTGGAGTTCATTTGCAGTGGCTGGAGGTCTTGGTGCACTCTCTCTCTCTCTCTCTCTCTCTCTCTCTCTCTCTCTGCCTCTTTCTGTCTCTGTCTGTTGCTCTCAAATTCATAAAAATAAACAAAAAGTATTTATTAAAAATAAATAAAAATATTTTTTAAAAAAGAAATTTGGAGGAGCTGGAGAAATGGCTCAGCAGTTAAGGCACTTGTCTACAAAGCCTAATGATCTGGGTTCAATTCTCCAGTGCCCATGTAAAGCCAGATGATGTTCTAAAAAAGAAATGTGTTCAGATGTTTTCTTTCCCCCCTAAGGAAATACAATTCTTATAATACAGACGGAAGAAGATAAAGAAAGACTGTATATGAGTAGATGACACAACGTGCTTCAGTGAAAAAGTCTCAGTGGTCCCCGGGAGTTAGGGGGTGAGAAGATTAAACAAGTGGAGTACAAAAGGTATTTAGTGGAGTAAAACTATTCTGTATGTTATCATGTGAGCACGTGTCACTCCAAATTGTAAAACTCCCACAGCACAAACAACACCAGGCGTGTACCTCAGCATCAACCTTGAACTTGGCTGCTAATGTGTCAGTGCAGGTTCACCAGTGATAGCCAATGTACCACTCCTGTGGAGAAGTTGGTGGTGGGAGAGGCTGTAAGGCTGTAAGGCTGTAAGGGTGCCTGAGAACTCGCACACTTTTTGCCCCATTTTGCTATTTACCCAACTTTTCTCTAAAAGGTAAATCTTAATTTTTTGAAAACTGTTTCTGAAAAGGAGTAATTCAAGCTGGGTCAAATTCACAGGAATCAGTACCTTTGGTATTTACACAAAGACAAAATTTCCCAAGGAGATTTACAGGAGAGTGGGTCTGGAGAAGAGTTCACCTGAAGACTGTAGTCTAGACAGAATGTTGCCTTCGACAGGGAAGCGCAACTTCCACGTTCAAACCAGCTGCTGAGAAAGCTCCTGTCCCGTCCTCCTCCTCTGCGTGATGTTGACTTTTTTGCAGGGATTTTGTTGTTGTTCTGCCATCAAATCTTGGCAGGTCTATGAAGACCACAGATTCCGTGCTGTGGAATTTCTGGGAGTAAAGAGTGAAGGTAAGGCAAGTTCCACCAGCTCCTCTGGAATCACTTGAATCATGCTACAAGGAAGTGACAAGATCTGATAGAGGTCAGGTGTAAGCTTCTGGCTTTGATTTCCAAGGGAATCCCCAGCCCGTGTCATCCAGCCATCACTACATGTGATGAGGTGAGCTGTGAGACTACTATTGGTCCAGGCGCTGTTTGCCACGACAGACAGACCTTTGAGAAAAATAAAATAATTTCTGTTGTTTGGATGTGTGATTCATTATATAGCAATAAAATGCCAAAGGAGAAACCTGTGTGCATAGCTGTTGCTTTCTTAATAAACCAATGAAAAAAAAAAATAGTTAGTGCTATAATGTCCAGTTCTTATGGATACTTTTTACATCTTGAATAAGTGGCCTAAGTTTCTGTTCTTCTCCATAGTGTTCTCTGAACTGATGACTTCCCACTTTCTCCCATGCAAATGGTCTGTGAGAGCCAGAAGGGCGACACTCAAATTGCCACCCATGAATTTCATTAAAAATAAACTATAAAAACTCGGGGGCTGGAGAGATGGCTTAGTGGTTAAGGCACTTGCCTGGGAAGCCTAAGGACCCAGGTTCAATTCCCTAGGACCCACGTAAGCCAGATGCACAAGTTGCGCACGTGTCTGGAGTTCGTTTGCAGCAACTAGAGGCCCTGGTGTGCCTGTTCTCTCTCTTCCTCTCTCTTTCTCTCTTAAATAAATAAATAAATAAAAATTTAAGAAATAAGTCAGTCATCATTTCATGAATCTAGATCGTAGAGATAGAATGCAGTCAACAAGTATTGAACTCTCTAATGGTGCTATGCATTTCCAAGCTCAGCTTTATAAAATTACCACCTTATCATTAACGTAACGATTCATCCTAACATTTTTGCTGATGCGGTCACAGATCCCTGAGGACCCTTTCACATCTTGATGGGGCCTTCTGGCATGTACTGCGTCGCCTAATTATGGTTACAAGCCCAGCAGCCTATCATTCATTTGGAGGCAAAGAGACGCGTGAGTTACCAGGTCACATTCTTGGGCAAATTCCACTCCACAGTCAAGCAAAGGACAGCTGCCGGAGCATGCCCAGCGAAGGAGAATGTGGCCACGCCTGCCTCCAAGCCTACGCTCACCTCGTCATTCTCCAAAACCCAAATTCTCTCCCACTTGAGGGCAAAGGGTTATCTCTGTGATGTGGCCACCTACCTCTGTCTCTCATTTCTAAGACACTAGTCCTTACAGTCACAAATCCGAGAATTACATGCCCTCCTATTCAAAGCCATAACCTTCAGCTTTCCTCTTAAAACCCCTTTCTGCCTTCTCTGAGCCTGTCCCCATAAATTATTATATTTCTCCTATGGTGATCCTCCTGTCTCTGCCTCCCCAGTGCTGGGATTAAAGGCATGCTGGTTTTCCTTTTGTGCTACAGGCCTTGTATCTCTTTCATAGCTCCTTTCTTCGTCTACCAACCAGCTTCTGAAGAGAAAACCCACTGCCCCATTCCAATTGCTCCTGGTGCTGACGTCTGCATGCTGCCCTCCTAAGTTGAACTTTTAGGGTTGCCAGTGATGCACAGAAATGATTCCCAGTCTTACTGAATTTGAACTTTGTGTCTGTTTAGGGCATTCTGAATATTTCATCCTTGGAAAGAATACAGCTCCTTAATTTCCAAATCATCTTCTACATATTTGTTTGTTTGTTTAATTTTGTTTGGGTCTTTGTTTTTGGCTGTTCCCTTTTGGTGTTGGCGATGGAACCCAGGGCCTTGTTGGTGCTAGGTAAGAGCCCTCTACTCTAATTTATCCCTCCTCCATCCCTTCCTCTTTTCCTTCCTCCTTGTCTTCCTTCCTTCCTTCCTTCCTTCCTTCCTTCCTTCCTTCCTTCCTTCCTTCCTTCCTTCCTTTGCTTCTTGCTTTCCTTTCTCCTCGACTTCTTTCCTAGTTCTCTCTCAAACATAGAGTAAAAGTTTTCTGAAAAAAATATCGAAGCTATCAATTGCAGGTTCACCTGATACAACAACCAAATCCTCTGCTGCCTCCTTCCCTCCCGCTGCTGTTCTGTGAGTTGCTGGTTTTCCTGTTGTGCTACTTCCAGGTCTCCAGATGGATGCTGACATTGACCCATAATTATCTCATCAAACATCTTCATCAGGAGACTGAAAGCAGTCTCGGATCCACTTTTGAAGATACAAGAAGGCCAGGGCAGGACCGCATCTCCAGTGCAAGCATACCACTGTTCACGAACAGTGAGCATGCAGGGCCCACGGTTGCCTTAGTGCATCCTGGCTCTTTCCCTCCCCAGGAATAACAGAGCACACAAAGCTCTGTCAGCCATGCAAGCGAGCATGCTTCTTCACACTGGTTTCTTACTTAAAATGGTCCTTTGTCTAGTCTCGGTCTGTTTTCTTGTCCAAGGCGCTCTCGCTCTCTCTCTCTCTCGCTCTCTCTCCTCTCTCTTTCTGTTTTCCTTTCTGTCTCTCTTTCTCTCCGTATCCCCACCAGGAATTTTTACCAGAATTTTCCACAGACATTTCAAAGTCAGCGTGTTCAAACTGGAGCTCATGGTTCCTATCCCTCTTGCCACTCATGTTGTGACTTTTTGTATTGTCTGTGTTTATTTATTGGTGGCAACATTCTATCACCCTCTATTCACGCAAACAAGCAAGCAAAGATGGTCACCTAAACACCTTCTGCTCCTTACCTGCAAGGTGTATTTTGTTATCCATTTTTGCTAACTGTCTCATAAACCTTAGCCTTGCAGGCCTACTGCCCGTGACTCCCCAACCTCGCCTCACTTCCCTTACATCTCTCTCGGGACCTGCTTGGATTCAGATGGACTGAAAATCTGGTTTTGTTTCTTTGTGCACTTTTAATCACTACTGGACAGTACAGTGCAAGAAGGCCAAGTCGAGCTTCTGATTTTCATTTCTGAACCCATTGCAACTACATCGACCCAGCACTTAGCCCCGTGAATCCAAGTATACTTCAACTGGCCCAACTTGTGTGTACAGAAGCCATACCACCACCTCCCCACGCTGAGCTTCTTTCCTCACGTCAGGGTCAGATATTTGAATGAAGACCCTGTGTCATTCACTTCCCTTGTTGTAAAATAAGGAGTTCAGTGCTCTCTACCACAGAGGCATTACAAATATTAAAATGTGGTGCATGCTTCTGGAGTTAGTTTGCAGTGGCTGGAAGCCCTGGCACACCCATTCTATCTGTCTGTCTCTCTTCTTTCTATCTTCCTCTGCTTGCAAATAAATAAATACCATTTAAAAATATTCTTAGGGGTTTCTTAGATGGCTTAGTGGTTAAGGCGTTTGCCTGCAAAGCCAAAGGACCCCGTTTCAATTCTCCAGGATGCACATAAGCCAGATGCACAAGGGGTGCATGCATCTGGAGTTCATTTATAGTAGCTGAATGTTGCACTCATTCTCCCTCTCTCTCTTTGCCTCTTTCTCTCAAATAAATAAAATAAAATATATAGAAATATTCTTAAAATATTATAAGATTACATAACCAGTAAAAACAACATCTGCTTTATATAGACCAAAGTGGCACACAGGAATTTATTTCCCCATTCTGTATTAAGTTTCTCTCGGTCTGCATTGCATATGGACCCCATAATGGGTCACCATGAATGTCTGAATCTATAAAATAAATCTTGGCTCTGATCAACTCAATGTTCTTTTCTGGTCTCTTGATTTATGCTTCTGTGATTTTGAGATTAAATCAGCCCATTATGTGAGAGAAGGGAAATTGCGATCCTGAAATAATATGTGGCTCAAAAATGCAAATCGTTTATTTTTAGCAACATGAGGTTAATCTCAGTCTTTCACGGTTTCGGAAGCATGATTGATCTTTGGAAGAGACTATTTGAGCAATATGTTCTTTTGAATGTGGGTCAGAAGTTGAAGGCATTGGCTCTGTGATTATATCAGAAATACTGCAATAAATCGTAACAGGGGAGATATTCCTTACTTCAATGAAATTCTTAGCATAATAAATAGTCCCAGGATATAAAACCACAATTAAAACTAAGATAAGATTAATGTATTATAAAACAATTTATCCTACTACACTTAGACATTTTAACTTGAAGAAGGAAATTTTATTGGCTCCTACGAATACATAAATGGTTTCAACTAACTTATTATAAATTAAAAATGAACAAGTTATCTCCTATAAGTAAAATATTTATTTCTAGTACATCATCAGTGTTCTTTCATTTCAAATGTTTTACATTTGAAACTCTCATCTTTTCTTAGCCACTTTTCTCCTCATTCTTGTTCTTAGGATCACTATACCTTACACTTACATAGTGTTTTCAGATTCTGCTATTTCTTCTTTTGTATCTATCTCACTGTATCAAAGCCTCATGTTAATCTCATGAAAAAGATAAGCTAAATAGAATTTCACAGATGAGAGAACTGTCACCTTTATTCAAGATTACATGATTAGTAATGGCACTAGGGGGAAAATATTAAATCTTCAGAAGTTTAGTCTAGTGCTCTTTGAAAATGATCAACTATTCCAAATGCAAAAAAAATAATAATCTCCCTCTGCCTTTTATATAAACCAGCATTTGGTTTGCACTTGGATGTCCAGAGCATAAACTGTGTGCAGACTTTTGATTACCCTTTCTTTCTGCCATTTCAGAACTGAAATGGCAGAGCTTGGGAAAGTGTCCAAGCTTTATGCCGTGAAAACTTTACTTCGTGGAACTTGGAAAAGTCCGGTTGATTCTGTCAAAATCAAGAAAACTAGTGTTCATGTAAAATTCATAAGAAAAATGAATTTTTAAAAACTTGCAAAGATGGCTGTTACACCTTCACAAGCTGTATTTCAAAATGTATCAGAGGTTTTCCACTTCTCACCCATACCAGAGCGGCCCTCTCACAAACAGCAGCTGTAAACCTCGGTAAAATATATGAGGTGGTTATTTCAGATGCTGCAAAACAGACGCACAGACAACAGGAGCGGTGAGATGAGCCTCACTGCCTTGCTTCTGCAGACACTGCCCAAGTGCACTGGGAGGGAGGCAGCTCAGACACTGGGGGCTCTGCGTTCTAAGGAGACCACTGTTAGAGCTCAGGGCTGCTGCCTCACTTCCCCAAAGAAGTATATAGCTCTTTCTTCCTATGTTCTTTACACTCTTACACATTACCTAATGAAAGAAATCACTACTTACTATTCCTCAGAAACCAGTCAACAAGGGGACTGGAGGGCTGGCTCAGCGGTTAAGGCACTTGCCTGCAAAACCTAAGGACCCTGGTTCAGTTCCCCAGTACCCACATAAGTGCAGGTGCACAAGGCGGTGTATGTGTCTGGAGTCTGTTTGTTTCAGTGGCCTGAGATCCTAGTGCATGCATTCTCTGACTCTCTACCTGTCTGTCTCAAATAAATAAATTAAGTAATAGAAAACAGCCAGCTCCTCCCTTGTGATGTCACTTCCTTTCCTCTTAGCTGTTGTGTTCCCATTGCTTGTCTTTGTCTGATTGCATTTGTTAGTTTACAGTCTGTTCCCTGGTATGTTTCATGACCACATGAGTCCGCTTCATGTACCATAGCACCTGCGCTTCCTGGCACAAAAGAGGCGCCACACACGCACTTGCTGATCATCTGTGCTCCTGTGAATATTATCCTTTTGTTTACGTTGACTGTGGAGACCAAAGAGTGGTGTATTCAATAAGCATGGAGGTATGAGCAGGAGAAACAAAATAATAATAATAATAATAATAATAATAATAATAATAATAACAACAACAACAATAATAATAAATCCCCTAGAGGAGAACAAGAGATGCCAAAGAGAAGGCTGGACACAACAGAAAGAGAGTTCATACACAGCAGTGGTCTTTCTTTTTGCCATTTTGCATAGAGTCGACTTTCAGCATGAGTGTACGCAGGGTGCACTGCCATTCGACAAACCCTATGACATTTTCTGCCCGAGGTTCTTTGATGGTCAGGAGAAGACAGTGTGATGACATCAGTAGGGGTCATGCCAAGCTGATCCGGTAGCGTAGGTCCTGGTGCCTAAGCACCTATCTTCTTCCTTTTGGGCACTCAGTGAATGTGTGTTCACACTTCCTATGTGTCAAGCACAAGGAAATGTAAGGTTGAGTGCAGGAACATTCCAGAAGAAGCCAACAGCCTAGCGAGGAAGCAGACATGAGGCAAGTATACCGGAGGCTGGCCGGTACTGAAGTGGAAGCCTACACAGAATACTAGGAAAACCCAGCAAAGAGGCATCGACCTTAGCCTCACGGTGCAAGGAGGCAATGCATGTGTGCATGCTGAGCCCTGGAGCATGTGCTTAGTTTGCATGCAGAAGAAAAGCTAAAGGGCTGGAGAGATGGCATAGTGGCTAAGGCACTTGCCTGCAAAGCCAAAGGACCAAAGGTTTGATTCCCCAGGACCCACTTTAGCCATATGCATAAGGTGGCACATGTGTCTGGAGTTCGTTTGCAGTGGCTGAAGGCCCTGATGTGCCCATTCTCTCTCTCTATCTATCTCTTTCTCTCTCTCAAATAAAATAATATAAAGTTTAAATTAAAAAAAAAAAAGGAAGAAAAGCTAAAGCACAGACAGACATGGGGAATTGAAGATGCCTTCAGGACCAAAGAGCCACTGAGAGAATAGTTAGGAATCTTATCAAGTATGTGGCATGCTCTTGAGAATTTTCTATATAAAAGAGGTATTTTTGAAGTATTAGAAACATGATCAAAAGTGTACTACTTAATGAGTAATTGAACAGTGTGCTGTGACAGGAGAAAGGGAGATCCTGCCCACAGGCTGTTACCTGAGTTCAGTGCAAGACAACAAAGGCCCGATCTGTATTAGGGGCAGTGGAAAGTCAGAGAAGAGGAAGTTAAGAGGGACAGAGGCAGAATCCGCAAGTATTCATTTCTTCAACATTTTCTAAACCTTTACCTTTTTAAAGTAACTTTATTTTTCATACATGTACGTAATGTATTTTGGTCATATTCACCCCCATTGCCCTCTCGTATTCCCCTTCCCTTTAACACCCTCTTCATCCCAACTAATCCCCTTCCTACTTTCACAGTGTGTTTTGTGCCCTGTTGCATTAACTTACAGTTGCATGTGTGAGCATAGGTGGAGGTAATTTACTGGCCTCTGGGCAAGTGAGCAGTGGCTAAACCACAAATTTCAAAGGTGAGAAACAGGGGGAAGTTCAATTGATGCCAAGATTTTGTTGTTTACACACCAGTTCAGACAGGTGTGTCCACACTGAGAGAGCCATTGGTGACCATGTGCACTGGAGAGGTTTGGGTGAAATGTGAGGGTCCAGTCAACATCTGTACATATCTCTAACTCAGAAAAGAAGACTGAAGACTGAGATCTGACCTCTCTCCACTCATCAACTGAGTGTGCAACTGTGATGCACGCACAATGTAAAAAAATTAAAAAAGATGCGTGCTCTGTAGGATCCCAGGGAATAGATGGTATGTGTACAAGATAGAAAAGAACATTACATTAAAGGTAGCAAAAGGAAATTGGGGGGAGGACTAGCTGGGAATAAGAAGGGGTTTGCAGGGAGTAGAAGAGGGATAAGAGAAAGTGACAAGCTGGTGAATATGATGAACATATGTTACATATGTGTGTAAAGTGTAAAAATGAAAAATTGCCAAGAATGGCTCAGTGTCAAAAGCAGTTTCTTATTAACATGCCACCCTGAGCATTAATCCCTAGTACCACACCCTGAGCATTAATCCCTAGTACCACACCCTGAGCATTAATCCCTAGTACCACACCCTGAGTGTTAATCCCCAGTATCACACCCTGAGTGTTAATCCCTAGTGCCACACCCTGAGCGTTAATCCCTAGCACCACACCCTGAGTGTTAATCCCTACTACCACACCCTGAGTGTTAATCCCTAGTACCACACCCTGAGTGTTAATCCCTACTACCACACCCTGAGTGTTAATCCCTAGTACCACACCCTGAGTGTTAATCCCTACTACCACACCCTGAGTGTTAATCCCTAGTACCACACCCTGAGTGTTAATCCCTAGCACCACACCCTGAGTGTTAATCCCTAGTACCCACATAAAGCCAGATGTACAACATGGCACATGCATCTGGGGTTTGTCCCCAGTGGCATAAGACCCTGCTGCACCAAAACTCACACAGTCCCTCTCTCGCCCAAATAAATAAATAAATAAATAAATAAATAAATAAATAAATAAATAAAATATCTGGGCTGGAGAAGTTGCTCAGGGGTTAGAGGTGCTTACAGAACCTCACAGACCAGGTTCAGTTCTTGAGTGCCCATGTAAAGTCAGATGCACAAAGTGGCACATGCTTCTAGATTTTTTTTTGTTTTTTTGTTTGTTTGTTTGTTTGTTTGTTTGTTTGTTGCAGCGAAAAGTGGCCTGGGCATGCCCTTTCTCTTTCCTTTCCTGCAAATACATAAAAATATTTTTAAAAGAATAGCAAAAAGTAACTTGTGTAAAATAGGTACATATAAATTCTGTATAAGAAAATATCTTTCCTTGTTCCAAACCCAACTTATACATAAGTACCTTCTAACAGTGAATTAAAAAAAAAGACTTTCTTTAGTCATAAAGGAAATTATGTGAACAATTTAAAAGTTAGCACAGGGTGAATATCTATCAATTTTGTACTACTGGGGAGAAATTTTTATGTAAACTAATGATGGCGCCACCATATTTTTAGCAAGGATCAATTTTCCTTAAATCTGAATTTTTATTTGCTTGGTTGATTTGTTTTATTTGTTGAGAAATCAAGAATTCCGCATATGAAAGAGTTAGGGAGGAGCTTAAGTATATGTCTTCAACTACAGGTTTTACAGTAATTCAAAGAAAGGCATGTGAACCTTCTAAGTGCCTAGTTTATTCTAAACTCCAAATGAGAAAACTACAGTCTGTTGAAAAGAAAACCAAGCATGCCTAGTCATGTGACAGATCAAACAGCATTTTAATAGCACAGCAACATATCTAAAGTTACAGCAGGCCCCGTTGTGTACAAATTATATCTCCAACACCTCACCCTCCTCTTCCACTGGCATAAGAACGTGGTGGTAAGTTCTTTGCAGTTATAAAACAATCTTATATCTATTCTTCAATCATTTGGTCAATTTAGTGTGAATTTCACAGCGGAAATGTTTAGGAAATGTTTGGGATGCTTCTGGTCGTGAGGTTCTACGGCATTTGCAAAGGTAAGATGACGCTTTGATATTCAAGTTCTATACAAGCCTCATGTTCTGTGAGCCAGCTCCACCCCTGGTTGTTATTGGTAATAGGTTGGTATATCAATTTAATATTTTTATTTCTTAAATTAAAACTCAGTTATAAGCTGGGTGTGGTGGCGCACGCCTTTAATCCCAGCATTCTGGAGGCAAAGGTAGGAGGATCGCTGTGAGTTTGAGGCCACCCTGAGATTACATAGTGAATTCCAGGTCAGCCTGGGCTAGAGTGAGACCCTACCTTGAAAAACCGAAAAATGAAAAAAAAAAAAAAACTGTCAGTTATAAAATTGGTCCTGACACCGAGTTCTTCTGTAAGCCCTGCCATTATCGCATGGATTCTCCAACTTAGGCTGCACACCTGCATCCTCCAACAGACGTCCTGAGACGGCTGAGAATCGACCACATTACCCTCCCGTGGTTATCACGTCTCATGGTTAAATACAGAGTTAACAAGACCTTAAACGCACTCTAGAGGAAATGTTGCTAAAACGCAAAAAACAGGATCCTGAGATGGAGTTCTCTGTGCTCATTTTAAATAATTCCCTCACTGATGGTTGAATTGTGCCAAGTATTGTAAATATTGACTCTCATAAAGGGAAGTTGCTCTTCCTTATCTGAGGAAATTTTAATATAGCAAACAGACAATTTATATTTGTTCTGTGCCCAGTTATTGATAATTTTTTAGCTTGGAATGCATAAATACATAGCAATCCTCTGGGTTCTAGTCTACATATGTTTGAATTGAATGCATCGGCTCAGGTTTTATTCATTGCTCTGTGAGTCCTTTCCCATCAAAGCCTCACTAGCTCCTTCACCTCATCAAAATGCCGCCCTTTGCCCTAAATTCACATAATGAAGGAAAGGAAGTATTTAATCCAGCAGTTGAGTTTTTTAATCTGCTGTTGCTTAATTTAAACCTTAACATTTCTTATAAAACTTTTTACTTTCAACCTCTTTTCAAAAATTAAATTCCATCTTTAATAAGAACCAGAGAAGCAAGAAGAATTACATGCAAGAGAAATGATTTGACTATTTCCATATTTGCCCGGGATTTCATGTGCAGCTGATCGGCCAGTGCTTTGTTTCTCTGTCCACTTCAGTGCAGTAGCACTGATCCCTGCCACCTGCCATCCATTTTCTCCTTTAAGGCCACTCAAAGGAATCTATGGGCAGTGAGCACAGTAACCGTGTCAAGACTTAGGTTATTGCTCCAGCTTAGTAGCTGTGTGAAATTGGTAAGGTGCTGAGATGCTACACAGTCCAGTTTCTTGTTCTGTAAGACGGAAGACAAAGACACATCATAACACAGGCACAATGCCAGTGGTCATAGGTGATATTTTTACCACGTTGGGTTTCACAGAAGTAAGTTGACTCTTAGGATCTTTCAGTTTAAGACCCTTGGGTACGTGAAAGATTAGAAACAATGATCATGAGATATATTCTAAATACATGAACAACTTAGATAAGCTTCTCAATGGATACATTCGCCATTAATTGGAAATGAATACATGCATTCAATTCCCCCTCATTTGGAAAATAGCTTCTAAGATGATACGTCTTACTGTCATTTGAGAATGTGATGTTTTTGATGGTCTTATAATTTGATTGACAGCAAGTCACATAAAAAACCATTATTGATTACTCAGTGTTAGCATCTATACAATGACTTCCTTGTACAGCATTGCTTGTGAGACTCACCTTGGGTAGCAGACGCTCTCTAAATGTATGATGATAAAAATCGTGACAATGACTAAATATGCATTTAAATACTAGCGTGAAACGCAGCATCGATTTAGAGTCGTGGAGTTAGACAGGAACACAGATGCTGACAGTCCTCTAAAAAGCTGTATTTTGCAGCCTGACACAGATTAAGTGGCTTGCTCAAGATGCTGCTTTGTTGCAGAAATGAGATTAAAACCCACCCTAAATCAAAATCTAAGCCTCTTTTAAATAGTATCCTCTTGTTATGGAGATATGCCCCTAAATTTTCATAGTAAAAGAGTCAATACTTAAAATTGAAGAGGATGGAGAAAGACTACGCTTAAAATATAGTAGTAAAACATTTAATTAAAACATAGATTTTAATTGAAAATCTTCCAAAGATTTCATCCTAAAGGTTTGATATTATAGGAGAAGAGTTCCATTCAAATAATACCTGAGCTCTTTGTCCCAGCATAGATCTTTCTATGGTACTGTGAGAGCCCAGTTACAACACATTTGATTTTGTAATTTACTAAGACTTGTAGTATTGGTCTTAAACTAGATTTAATGATAGAAAGCATTCTAACTAAATTAGCCTTGCTGGTGCTCATGTTATTGTTCTTCTGTAGAAAATTTCAAAAATATTAATTTGCAGAGAAAAAAACCCAAAGAGAACCATCTCATATAACCTCTCTACGAGTAATTTATCCACATTACTGTTCACTGGATGGTCTGATGAGACAAACCCTTTCTCTCACTCAGGCCAGTTGGTGAGAAGCATATCTTCAAACAATGGTGGCTAAGATAATAGCATCATTAGCTATTGTTAGTTCTGCAAAATTATATGTGGGGTATTCAGGATACTTTCAAAAATGTTTTTTACTTATTTACTTGCAAGCACAGAGAGATAGAGAGAAGAGAAGCAGGAAAGTGGACAGAATGGGCACCCCAGGGCCTCCAGCCACTGCAAATGAACTCCAGATGCATGTGCCACATGCATCTGGCTTACTTGGGGCCTGGGGAATCCAATCCAGTCCGTTAGGCTTTGCACACAAATGCCTCAGCCACTGAGCCATCTCTCCAGATACTTTTAATCTGGATAAAATGTAAAGCAAGGGAGCTGTTGGCTTTGCCACTGGAGTAAGGAGAGGGGCAATCTATGCCACTGCTGCTCCTGGATCCTTATATGGTGGTCAAAGAAGCAGCACTCTCCTCATAAATGATCAACCCCAAGGTCATGGCCCTTGCTTTAAGACATAGACCTCAACCCAGCCGTTCACTCTTAACAGAAGATTGCACTAAGTGGGTGAACATTTGAATATTAAAATAATGTTTTTATTTGAGAGAGACAGAGAGGAGGAGGCAGAGAGAGAATGGGCACACCACAGCCTCTCAGCCTCTGTGAATGAACTCCAGATGTGTGCGCCCCCTCGTGTGCATATGTACAACATTGCATGCTTGCATCACTTTTGCATCTTGCTAAATGTGGGACCTGGAGATTTGAACAAGCATTCTTAGGCTTCACCAGCAGGTGCCTTAACCGCTAAGCCATCTGTCCAGCCCTAAGATAATTTTTTTCTGATAATTAAAATAATTTCCAAACCTCATGGTGGTAACAAGATATAATCAGGCTACAGTCTCAGGCCTCCCACTAACCCATGTTGGAGCATGCTCAAAGCCTCCATGTATGACATGTAGTGGATGCTTAAAAATACAGACTGACTTCTACGGTGGGCCCCTGTTCTCCCAGCGTCCTAACCTAGGCTTTCTAGGAAATAAAACTTGTAGCAGCGCTGTATGCTAAGATCTCACTGGGAGGCACAATCTCAAGATAGTCAAAATAGGAGGAAAGGACAGAATTAAAGTTCCAGGTGTCTTCTCCTGAGACTGCCATAGCTTCTGAGAAAGATGTGGCTAGTTCTTAGCACAGAATAGCATCCAGATGGACCATGTGCAGCCTGAGCCTCCATGGGGAACCATCCACCAAAGGAAAGGAAGCTGCTTGCTCGCTCCTGCCTGCTTGGAATTCAGTCCTGAATTCACACTAGAATTCAGGCCGGTGTACGTGGCCCCTGCCCAGGGTCCCATCAGAAGCCAAAAGTGATAGGAACAGGTGGAACCTACAGCTAAGCTAAGCTCACTTCTTCCTTGACCAACATGATGGCCACATCCTTCATGCACGTCCGCCCCACAGAGGGAGACTATCAGAGGGCTCTTCTCCAAGTTCGACGAGAGCAAGTGAAAAACCAGGAAGTCTGACTCTTATTAACTGCATTGCCTTTGGGTGTAATGCCCCACCCTCAACAAAGGGACAAGCCAAAATTCTGATGTTGAGCCAGCTCTTTATAAATAAATAAATTGATATATTTATACAATATAAATAAACAATATAAATATAAATATAGCATGTAAATAGAATTATATATTTATAAATATATTAAACTGTTTCAGTTGAATTTGATTTTGAAAGAAAGTGAATATCCTGTAGAAACTGTGTGATAATTTTTTTTCCAGGTCTTACTTTTAAACAGTTGAAGGAGATAGTTTCTTTATTTAATTATTTTCATATTATACGTACTTGATTTTTCCATATTCTCAGAAGCATTTAAAAGATTTTAATGGCACTGCTAGGACAAAAGGTCTTCCATTCTTGTCTACTTATTTCCATGAAAATGTCTCTCAAGGATTATATTAACAAAAAGAAAAACTGGGAGAACGATTGATGCAAAACTCTAATTCTCACAAAAAAAATATGGAATCTTCAAACCTATATTGCTTGAAACAAAAAAAATCCATCTATCCCATTAGCAAATAAATTTCTACTTTTATATGGCAATAACTATTAATCAAATCTATATGATTTAAACCATTTTTACTGAAAATTTTAATTTTAAAATATTCAATTCAAAATAAAACACTTAATATTTAGAGCTCTATTGTCATAGGAATAAAAATGTTTGTAATTTCAATTTCTATATTTTGTTGAAATGTTTCCAAAAATAAGATACATCATAATGACACTTTGTAGAATAAATAAAATGGAAATGATAAGAAAAGAGAACGGAGTGGCAGAAATTTCCCAACTATTGAATTTTCTCATGAATATATTAAGTAATTTATGGATGTCAAATTGTATAACAATAGTATGTAGGTTCCACGGGGCAGATTTTGAAGCAATTTTCAATGGTTTTGTCTTAAGTTGTTCGATACATATAATACCCCCAACTTTTTGGTTGTTGAAATATTTACCAAATAGATCACCTTACAATTGTGTTAAGGGTGCCGGTCTCCCAGTACTTCTCAGAGCTCATATTTGCATATGAAGTTTGGAAACACTGCTCTTCACAAGCTGCACTGCTTGCTCAAGTCTCTGTACTCACTATACCACTCACTAAAGCCCACATCAACCCTTGCTTCAAGAAAAGTCACCCTTGGGCTGGAGAGATGGCTTAGTGGTTAAACGCTTGCCTATGAAGCCTAAGGACCCCAGTTCGAGGCTCAATTCTCCAGGACCCACGTAAGCCAGATGCACAAGTGGGTGCATGCATCTGGAGTTTGTTTGCAGTGGCTGGAGACCCTGGCGCACCCATTCTCTCTCTGTGTCTCTCTTTCTGCCTATTTCTGTATCTCTCTCTCAAATAAATAAATAAATAAATAAATAAAAATAAATAAATAAATAAAAATTTTAAAAAATTGTTTAAAGAAAAGCCACCCTAGATCACAAATGCTCGCTATTTTGTTAACCTAGTGAGTATTGACCTTCCTCATCTTGCTTATTTGAGGCAATGGTATTGCTTTTCCACGGCTTCCATAACTAAGCATCACTGAGGTGGTCTAATTCAGGGGTCCCCCATAAACTTAGGTATTCTGAACGCTAGTCTCCCCAGCTGACGGCAATTAGAAATCAATGCCTCCTGGAGGCAGAGTATTGTTGGGGGTGGGCTTATGGGTGTTATAGCCAGTTTCCCCTTGCTAGTGTTTGTCACACTCTCCTGTTGCTGTTGTCCACCTTATGTTGGCCAGGGGGTGATGTCCACCCTCTGTTCATGCCATCATTTTCCTGCCATCATGGAGCTTCCCCCTCAAGCCTGTAAGCCAAAGTAAACCCCTTTTTTTCCCACAAGCTGCTCTTGGTCAGACTGCAACAACCACTGGCTAAGAGATGTAGAAGAACACGAAGGTTCTCCGCTGCCATTCTTAGGCTCTGGAAAGACCCTTCCTCACCTCTGCATAGCCTGTGATGGGGGCACCAATCCTTGGTGTTCCCTGGCATGCAGACGAATCACTCCAACCCTTGCTTCTGTCCTCACGAGCCATCATCCTGTGCAGCATCTGTGTCTTAGCGGCCATTTTCTTTCCTCTTCATAGGAAGACACCCACATTCCCCAGTTGCTCATACCAGTAACCTGACACTCATCCTGGATATATGCCTCTTCAAAATATAACTTGAGGGCTGGAGAGATGGCTTAGCGGTTAAGGTACATGCCTGTGAAGCCTAAGGACCCCGGTTCGATTCTCCAGGTCCATGTAAGCCAGATGCACATGGTGATGCCAGCGTCTGGAGTTCCTTTACAGTGGCTAGAGGCCCTGGTGTGCCCATTCTTACTCTCTCTCTCCTTCTCTGTCTTTAATAAATCTGATGAATCTAATAAATAGATCGAATAAATCTAATGAATATCTGTCAACTAATGACATCTTCCATGACCCTAGTTCCAGGTCAGCTCATATTCTGAGGTACCAGAGGTGGAGATGCAGTTCACCTGGTAACCCTGATAGGCTTGCAGCTTTCTTTCATGGACTTGCGAAAACCACCTCCTGCTCTGGACTCTCTAAGGCTTCCTCTCCCTCAGCTCCTGTTGGACCCCTTGCTTTCCTGACCTCTCACCTCTGCAGTCCTCAAGCCTCGTGGCACATGTTTCAATCTGTGGTCTCTGTTGCCGAGGTCATCCATGTGTAAGACATTACCATACACGTCTCACTGTCACTTATCCTGCCCTCTCCTCTGAGTCCAGATATGCAACTGTCTCCTTAAAATAACCTCTTAGTGATCTCAGAGGCGTCGCTAACCTACTGCTCCCAAATTCCACTGTTCGCCCCCACACGCCATCTGCTCACACTCCAGTTCTCTTACTGACACCCACATCCTCCCAGTTGCTCATGCCAATAACCTGACAGTCATCCTAGATATATGCCTCGTCAAAATATAACTTGAGGGCTGGAGAGATGGCTTAGCGGTTAAGGCACATGCCTGCAAAGCCTAAGGACCCCAGTTCGATTCTCCAGGTCCCATGTAAGCCAGATGCACATGGTGGCGCAAGTGTCTGGAGTTCACTTACAGTGGCTAGTGGCCCTGGTATGCCCATTCTCACTCTCTCTTTCTCTGTCTCTAATAAATAAATAAATAAAGATAAAATCTTAATATACCTTATATATAAATAACTTGAATCGACATAGTATCCATTTCCCTTGAAAATATTCTAATTGAACCCGCCATCATCACTGTTGAAATCATTACATTTTGGATAAATTTGAAAGTCCATATAAGGGTTTCATGGCTTCTCGTGTGTCATCTCTTACGTCTCCTAGATAATAAAAGGTGTCACAGAGACAACTTGCCCTCAGAAGAGTAAGTGGTAGTCAGTCTGGGTGTGGTTGTCAACCCCAAACCTCCCTCCCATCGTTGGAGTCAACCTTCCCTGGTTAGTAATGTTTCCTGCCTCAGACGACTGAACTCAGAGCCTTAGAATGAGAATTAGTTATCTGGATGTGGTGGTGATTGCGTTTAATTCCAGCATTTAGGGGGCAGAGGTTATGAGGGATACCATGTGTGTCTGAGGCCAACCTGAGACTACACAGTGAATTCCAGGTCAGCCTGGGCTACAGCGAGACCCTACTTTGAAATTTAAGAATCAGTTGCAAAGGACTGAAAGCATGAACAGTGTTGGTATTCAATCTAATGTTTTACTTCCTCATAGATAATGGAATAGACTTTGATCTCTTTCTTCTTTTGCAATCCAAAGTGTTGGGAAAATATTCTTTCCAGGACTGTCCCTTGTTCCAGTCTATCTTGCACTCTCATGGCCCATTCATAAAATTCATAACAACCAAATGATCCAATTATGGCTCAGCTTGAGGAGAGCCCCAGGTTGTTGCCAGGAGGCAATGGAAATGAGGATGAAGAGGCAATGACTCTCACTGTCGGGAGAAAGTAATTTCGGGCATAAATGGCCTAGTGGCAGTAGGATGGACGGTAAGGGAAAACAGGAATGGCATTTTGGAAGTAGATTCCAAGAGGCAGGTCAGAACCTTTGAGTTTTGGTCCATCCCCATGCTCTCTGAGAGAGTTTATTTCCAAAGACCACTGACCCTACAATATGCTAGTCTTTGTGTAAATGACCTTCTATATTTTTTAAATGTTTGATTCATTTCTAATAACCTTGATACAGAAACATCTGTTTCAAATGAAAATGTATAGAATCCATCCTTTGATGAACATGCAAGTCTACTGATGGTGGGCCTCACAATGAGTCATTTCAGTGACAAAGCGTGTACATGGAAACACTGTTACTTTCCCCAGTGTTCACTACACGAGTGTTCTCATCTCATCTCATCATTTTGGACTCTTCTCTTATTACCAGTTCCTCCCCATCCCATACATGCATCCAAATATCTGACCTAGCTTTTAGAATCTACTAACAAAAATATCACTCCTTTTTTTTCCACCTATTACCCACCCAGTTAACAGAGATAGGATCATTCCAGGGCGACACAGCAGTGTCCTTACCCTACCCCTGCCCCAGCATCACCGTCTCTTCAGCCTCACCTCCCTCGTCCCTCTGCCAGCATCTGTAGCTTTGATTACCTACGTGAAACCCACATCGATACCTACTTGGCTCACAGGATAAAATGCAGAATCCTGTCCCAGAATTTAAAGACCTTCCACCATCTGTTCCTACCCTGATCCCTCCTTGTTCAGTTTTATAGGTCACTCACATTTTCCAAACTTTTCGCTGCTATTCGCAGTTTCTTTTTGTAGAAAATCCAGTTGATCCTCCTACCCACAATCCACCTGGTTGCATATGTAAATTGCACTCTGTCCATGACTTCATCTATGACTATTTGCTGGTACTGCTCTGACACGTGATGAAGAAAAACTCCCAGTCCTACAGCTGCTGACCTGATCCTTGCGCTTCACATATGACCATTTCAACATTGGCTTTCTGCTCACTGGCAGCGCCTTCTTTTGAATCAATAACATCTCTACACTGACTGCTGCGTTTGACTTCTCCTAAGAGAGTTAAACTACTTTTTACTGTTTCCCATTATCTTGATGGATTTTTCTAAGGATTTAAAATTGAGAACAACAGCCACCGAGATGTGTCACTTAGGAATGCCTACGTGAAGACAGGATTTTCAAGGTCATATATAATTGATTCATAGAAAGATTCACCATCTCAGGAAGTGCCTATGTTTAACTTGGCTTTTTTACTCCTAACAGGTTAAGCTTGGTGAAATTGCATGTTTACTTGTTGATTTTATTCTAATAGAATAGAGAGCCCTCAAGGTTATCATTTTGCCATTCTGTAGGAGATTAGCCATTTTTTTATTTTTTCAAATTTAAATTTATTTATTTATTTATTTATTTATTTATTTATTTATTTATGGGAAAGAGAGAAAGAGGAAGAGGCAGATAGATAGAGAGATAGAGATAGAGATAGAGAGAGAGAGAGAGAGAGATAATGGGCATGCCAGGGCCTCTAGCCACCACAAATGTACTGCAGACGCATGCTCCACCCTGTGCATCTGGCTTTACATGGGTCCTGGGAAGCAAACCTGGGTCTTAGGCTCCGCAGGCAAAGGCCTTAACCGCTAAGCCATCTCTCCAGCCCGCCATTTTTTTTAAGCTAACCGACTCAACGTGTTCTAACTCTTTCATCAAAGCGTGCATCTATCCAGTTTCTTGAGAGGCTATTTGGTCTAGCTGCATCATCTTTGCGGATTTCTCATTAACTAGTTAATGAACCTCTGACTCGCATCATGCTGTGCTTGCATACTATGGCTGTGGTTTGGACAGGAAACGTCCCCACCAGGCTCAAGTGTTTGAATGCTCGGTCCCCTGCTGACAGCACTGTTTTGGAAGGTTGTGGAACCTGTGGGACATGGGGCCTAGCTGGCAGAAGGAGGTTACTAGAGGAAGGCCTTGAAAGGTTATGCCCACCTCCGGTTCAGGTCTGTGTTCTCTGATTCTTGACACATGTGGAAAAAAAGAAAAAACTTCCTGCCACCACACCATAACACCATGATTAACTGTAATCCTGAAATTGTGTGCCAAAATACACGTCTCCACCTTGAACTTAAGCCTGTCAAGTATTTTTCTCATAGCAACAAGAAAAGTAACCCTCACACATGAGAAACTGGTTATTTTTTTATTTCTTAAATTATACTTTAACACCATCGTTTGAAAGCACTTTATGATTACTTAATTACCATAAAATCCACTTCACTTATTTTTTTCTGGGCTTCTCACTTTATAAAACTATCATTCAATTTCAATTTATTAAACTAAGGGCCCATGAAAAAATTTCAGATTTGTATCACCAAGACTTTACAGTGTCATGCAATGTCAGATACATACCTCCCACCAGTGAATGTAAGGGGGCGGATGGACAAAAACAAATAAACTTTTCATAATTAATATTACCCTAAAAAGTAATTTTATCAACATTGTTTTTACCCCTATTTAAAATATGGATTTGGGGATGGAGAGATGGCTCAGCAGTTAAGGCACTTGCCTATAAAGCCTAGTGACCTGGGTTTGATTCCCCAGTACACATGTAAAGCCAGATGCACAAAGTGGCACATGCATCTGAAGTTTGTTTGCAATGACTAGAGGCCCTGGTGTACCTTTCTGTCTCTCTCTCTCTCCCTCCCTACCTCTCTCTGTTTCTCTATGCTTGCAAATAGATAAATAAAAAATTTAAATATACATAGATATTACACACACACATATATATATGAATATATATATATATATATATATATATATATATATATATATATATATTCCATTCTCATATTTTTGGAAACTACTTCACAAGCCTTCAATGAGCATATCAACTTTGATATATTCTTTTAATTTTTCAGCATTGTCTAAGAAAGCCACTATTATCCTAAAGAGAAAGACACAGTATGTTCAATGCCATATCTGTCAGTATAAATAACAGATTAGGTCACTCAAAATAAAATAATTATAGAGAAAGGAAATTGAAATTTTTACAAGATAATTTGGGCAGGCACACACACAAAAACCATAGATGTATAAAAATTAGTGAAGGCAATAAATTGGTGCCTTTGTTTTGAATTCCACTTCCCACAGAGTGCCCATTAAGTTTGAGACCACCTATATCAACCCAACTCCGTGATGAGGCTGTATTAACTGAGCTCACTGTCCCGGGTAAGGGTTGACCAGGAAGATAACAGTGTGAGTCAGTCACTAACTGTACCATTTGCTTCAGAAGTCCTTACAGGTCGACTTGCCAGGGCGATTTGCTGTATGGGAACAGCCCGTTACGTCGTCCTCACCTCCACACACAAACAGCTTGTCCATCAGCACAGGCTGGCCTCTGACCACTCAGAGTACATTTTAATGTAACAGAACTTGTCCAATATCACCTAGCCTTGACTTTAAAAATTTTTATTATTATTTATTTATTGTATTTGAGAGTGAGAAGCAGATAGAGAGAAGAAAGAGGGAGAGACAGAGAGAGAAGGAGTGGGTGTGCCAGGGCCTCCAGCCACTGTAAATGAACTCCAGACACATGTGTTCCTTGTGCGTCTGGATTACATGGGCACATGGGAATGGAACTCAGGTGCTTACGCTTCACAGGCAAGCACCTTCCCCACTAAGCCAACTCGCCCGCCCTAGCAAAGTATTTTATTGGCATTTTAATAATGCTAGCCCTGACTTAAAAAAAAAAACAAAACTATTTTACAGCATTTGGCCCACATTTCAAAACCCTATTATAAAACAAAATAATCAAATAAAAACCCTTCCCTAGCTTCCTCCTTTTATGAATAAGGTAAAGAGCCCACTGGCTGAATGAAGCTTTGCTTTGGGCAGATGTCAGTCAGCAGTGCAGTCATCAAGTTTATGGAAGAATTAGGAGCACTGAGAAGTGAACGGTGTGGTGAACTTCAGGATGGTTTCCAAATCCTTCTTTAGCAAGAACCTTGACTGAGGCATGATATCCTCATGCCGGGGGTTGTGAGTGTGCTGCTGTTTCAAGGTGACTGTCCCCCAAGGTCATGTGCTAGGAGGGTGGTACCTCACGTGACAGCACTGAGCTGCGATAGAACCTTTGGATAGTTCTGGGAGATAATTAAGTGAAGGGGCACCACCCCTAGGAGAGATTAATTTCATCTTACGGAAGGGAGTTGGTTTTTTTTTGCATGTGTGTGCAGAACTGCACTGGCTACTTCAAGAACAAATTGTGAAAAGCCAAGGCCTCCCGTGCACTTAGTCCCTCCTGCACACATCCTCACCACTTTCACACAGGTGTCTGACAGATGATGCGATTAGCTGGGATGCCCACACTGGCATCATATACTTGGGCCTCCAGAAATGTATGCCAAAACAAACCTTGTTCTTTTATTAAAGCACTCCACCTCAGGGACTTTGTTACTGCAACAGAAATGGAATGTGACATCACTGAATACAAGTTAGACCACCGGAGGATTATTGGAATTTATAGACAACACAATTATACAAAATGGATTAGCGTTATAGTAAGCAAATGATTGTCTTCCCCACTTCTCGACTGGCAACTCCATGCCTCTGAGAGAGAAAAGCAGAGCACGAATTAGTTTGGGAGTCAGCATCCATTTTGTCCATTCACTCATTTTATCCATTGCTCAGAATTGGCTTCCAGCAAAATATTAAAATAGGATTTGTCTATGAAAACCCGTTTTCTCTTCCTTATCATTTTGATTCCATCCACCCAGGAGGTCAACAGCTTCCGGTAGGCTTCTTGTTTCTGCTTCTTATAGGCTGGGTGTTAGCACAGTCATTTGTACCTGGGCATGATTGACTCAATGTCCAAGCCACGCCCTTCTTCTCCCTTCCCTTCATTGGCCACCTTAACCCCACAATCGACCATGCTATTTTCTCCCAAGATATCTCCATCCAAAACCTTTTCTTGTTGTTGTTGTTTTTCCTACTGAGGAAATGAATTATCTTTGGTGAAAGGAATTTCAGGGGGGAAAAAAAGTAAATTCCATTGGGACCAAGGAATTTCCTACTCTTACTTCAACTAATGTCCTTTTTAAAAAAAAAAATTATCTATTTTTTTTAGTTTAACTTAATGGTTGTAGAGTTATGAGATTTGCTTTAAATATATTTATTTATTTTATTAGTTATGTTCATAATGTGAATACATTCATGTTGGTGCCTTCGATAGCCTCCTCCCTGTCCTGCCCCCTCCAAAGTGACTCTCCTTGTGGGGAAGGTGGGTTGTGCATTGTGGGGGTAGCCATCAGTTATGGGGGAGAAGCACTGTCTCTGTGAATAATGTCCCAACTTGTGGTTCTAATACTCTTTAGGCCTGCTCTTCCACGAATTTCCCTGAGCCATGTTGGGTTCGCAACGCCTACTAAACCAGATACCCAGAGACACAGAGGCTCCCAAGACCTCATCACTGAAGTAGAACTAAAACAACTAATGTCCTTTTAACCTAGAGTGAAAGCTAGTCACGGTCACTCTCAAGCAATGGGGATTGCTTCAGGAGAATGAGCAAAAGGAGTCCATCAGAAGAAGAAAAAAGAGATGCCGGCAAAGCTCAATCAGACGAGTCCAGAAGAGTGACGCTGAAGGGCACCTGGCCCAAATGCACCAACAGCTCAGTGTCAGAAAGCTGTTCGAGATCATGGAGCTGCATTTTTCTTTTTTTTTCCCCCTCGAAGTGAAGATATAGTAAATTTTTAAACTTTATAGGCCATATGGCCTCTGTCACAACTATTCAACTCAGCATTTGTGGAAAGAGTGTCCCGGACACGCCCCAAGTAAGAGTATCTTTTCTCCATAAAACTTTATTTGTAACAACAGGCAGGCAGCCTGATGGATCTAGCCTGTATTCCCTCACTCTAGAATAATGGGGTGAAGGCAGTATGCATTCCATAGAAACCACGCAGCAAGTCAGCCATAACTCCCAGTTAGCCCCCCATAGTGTTGCTAAGCTGTGAAATCTAGCAGGCTAAGGACATTAAATATATTTTGAATTTATAATGGATTTACATGGATTGTAAGTCAAGGAGCACCCACAAATGGTATACAACATTTTATATGAAAAATTGGAAAATGTTGACTAAATGCACATTACTATATGTTGTATATAATATGTACTCTTTAGTTCATTAAAAATATGCATGCAGGGCTGGAGAGATGGCTTAGCATTTAAGGCACTTGCCCAAGAAGCCTGAGGACCCAGGTTTGATTACCCAGTACCCATGTAAGCCAGGTGCACAAGGTGGCATCTGGAGTTTGCAGCAGCTGGAGGCTCTGGTATGCCAATGACCATCCTCTGTGTCTTAAATAAATTGATTAATTAATCAATTAATTAAGCATTTTTAAAGACATGTATGCAGAGGAAGGCGTGAGATCTCCATCCATCCCTGATGAGTTATTGGCAATTAATGGACACCAGGGAGAGAAAAGACATTTTCTGCAATGGGCGTAATTTGTACCAGCTCTGGTACATAACCCCACTCCTGTGCCCATGCAGGCAGCCCTGGTCAAACTCAATGGCACACAAATAATTGAGGGACAAAAAGATATCAAAGTAGAAGAGAGACTAGTTGGGAAGAAGCAGGAGTTCAGCAGAAAAGGAGAGGGGACAAGAGAAGGTAACGAGAGGGGGAAATAAAAAAACAAAACTACGCATAAAAAGTTAAAGCTGTTATTATTAAAATCCCATTACATTTCAGAAAATAATGTTTTAATTATGTTTATTTTTAATTTTTTTATACTCACTGATTTGTGGCCAAATACAGAAGAAAGTTATTTACTTACAACCTTAAAAATTAGTATATACGCAGGTGATTAAAATTCCAGGTTTTCGTTTGATATTTTTATTTTTAGAAAATTAATATATAATTTTATTTTCAAATATATTTTGTAAAATGAATCAAAACAAAGATTATTGCTAAAATGAGCATCTTCATTTTTTAAAAATAATTTTTGATGGTTTTTGGAACTCTCAAGAGAATAAGAAATGGACTTCTCGCAAATTTGTAACTCATAAATCACATTTACTATTGCCCACAGAAAATTTTATGCTTAATGTATGCAGTGAATTACGTACAGCAATAAATGTGTCATTTAAATATATATTGCTATTAACTTTGGATTTTGCATTTTATTAAAGGAATTCTGTGGTGCATTTCTAAGTGGTTGTTGTCATAACTGGGACTAAAATTATACAAAGTGTTTCCCCCCACAGTGCCTTACTTGACTCAGTTAGCTTTTTTTTTCACTTTACTGTAATAAAATTTGAGAGTTTAAATTCTTGCATATATGTATTTGTCTGGATCTAAGTATTCTCTATAACTATATAGTAGAGGGTTAAGAAAAGTCTCTAGAGTGACAATTTGCTATACAAGGACTAACTGTGACTTTCCAGTACTGTAGTATAGTGGCTTCCATGCCAACAGAGTGAGCCTTGTTTGGATGCTATGTTGTGTTGTGATATGATATGTTATGTGCTTGTTATATTGTTTGTATGGGTGCTCACGTGCGAGTGTGCCCGCTGTTCTTCGCCCGTCCGCCTCGTTTGAGGTAGGGCTTCTCACGCTGCTGTTCTTTGATGGACTCAGAGTAGAGAAGTCCACCACAGGTTTTGGTTTTTCCGTGGGGATCTGGGCATCTGACTCAGGCACTCCACCCTGAGCTGCCAGAGCACTATCCTCTGGCCCATCTCCCAAGCCTGCAAGCGGCCTTCTTAATGAACACATCTCACTTGTGTGGACTTGCTGTTGTTCTCTTTGAGACTGGACACTTCCCTGCAGGACCATTAAGCATTGAAATGTTACGTTTTACTCGTTGTATAAGCCCATTGGCAGGTCTTTCATCTTTCTGTCTGTGTTTTCTTCCAGCACGGATGAAAGATGCTAGGATGGGCACCTGTGGCTCTTCTCGTCCCACCACCAATGCCCTCGTGTGTCTGCTTTCTTCACAACCACCCCGAACCTCACAATCCCTTCGTTTTTAGCGACTGAAGTCTGCTTTGTTCTTGTCAGCTCTTGAAGAGTCGCCTCTCCTACATTTGCACCACTACTCTGACAGTTTATTTTAGGATCACACCTTACCAGGGTGAGAGACTCCCAGGTAGCTGGATAAAATATTGTTTCTGGGTGTGTCAGGAAGAGAGCGGAGTTTAAATCCATGGACCAAAGAAAGAAAACCCTTGCCAATGTGGTTGGGCATCACACACTCTATTGAGGATCCAGAGGGAAAACTTGGAACAAGGATGAATTTGGGTCTCTTTCTCCTTGATACACATCCATCTTCTCCTGTCCACAGACAATGACACTCCTGGTCCTCAGGACTGCAGACTCAGAGCACGACTTAACCACTGGCTGCCCTGGGGCTCAGAAGGTCAGGTTGGTTTGTTCTGGAAATGTGCCACTACCTTCCCAGATTCTCCGGCTCTCAGAGAGTACATGCTGCGACTTCTCAGTCACCGTACTCACATGAGCCAATTTCTTATAATAAATCTTTTGTTTAACATATTGATATTGATATCTGTATATAGTAGTCCCATAGTGTTCCCAGGTGACTTGCTCCAGAATATGATATGAAATCTGTGTATGTTCGAGTCTCTTGTATAAAATGCTTCATAGTAGGGCTGGAGAGATGGCTTAGTGGTTAATGCGCCTGCCTGCAAAGCCTAAGAATGCTTATTTGAATTTCTAGGTCCATGCTTAGCCAGATGCAAAAATGACGCAATGATGCAATGTTGCACATGTGCACTGGGGGCGCAAGTGTCTGGAGTTCGTTCACAGCAGCTGAAAAGGCCCTAGCATGCCCATTCTCTCTCTGCCTCTTCCTCTCTCTCTCTCTGTCTCTCTCAAATAATAATAAAAAAAAGCCATGGTATTTTCATAGAACCTACGTCTATCTTTGTGTAGACTTTAAATTATCTCTAGTTTACTTACAACCCATGACACAATGTAAACACTGAACAAACAGTAGTCATACTGTATTGTTTAGTAAATAAATGACAAGGAAAAGGAAACTATGCATTTTCAGCATAGATGCACGGTTTTAAATTATTTAATCCTGAATTTGGTTAAAAGTATAAATGTGGAACCCACAGATTCAGAGAGCCAAGTGTGTGTGTGTGTGTGTGTGTGTGTGTGTCATATATTTGGACATATTAGACATGCATTTGGAGCCAGGTGTGGTGGCACATGCCTTTAATCCCAGCACTCGGGAGGCAGAGGTAGGAGGATCACCATGAGTTGGAGGCCACCCTGAGACTACATAGTGAATTCCAGGTCAACCTGAGCTAGAGTGAAACCCTACCTCGAAAAACCAAAAAATAAATGAATAAATATGTGTCTGGATTACATATGATATTTATTTTATTGCCTCTATTTCTCTGAAGAAATCTGACATAGAGTGAGATCATTGATTTTCTCACTCTGAAGCATCTTCTAAAAAAAATTCCCTGTACCTGATTGTTGTGGCCTTCAAGTCTCTGTCACAGACAATAATCTGAGATATTGCTTAAGGGCAGAAAGTGGGGGTTATAAATGCAGAGTCCAAATGATGAGTCAGACCCTAAAGCCTGTGCTACAAATTGCCCACACAAAGGCAACCTTGCTTTTAAATTCTTCAGTGTTTCTCTCAATCTTCCTTACTCCCATCTACACTCCCCTTTCTGTTTTGTTCCTTTGACATCTCAGGACATAAGCAATTAATAGCCAACTATTTGAAATTCAGAGAAGATTTTTTTTTAATATTCTTCTCCTCGATGCATCATAATTATCTCTAGTACTTTCAATAAACGTCATAAAATGGATTGAATAATACACACAATTCACAAAGAAAAACAATGTAATTTGTCACTTATGATGCTTTGCATATGAAAGAATGCTAAGAAAAAATAAAAGAATAAAAATAAGATAAATATCATAGTGCAAAAATAAAGTGGGAAAAAAGACTGCATTTGGGCTGGAGAGATGACTGAGTGGTTAAGGCACTTGCCTGTGAAGCCTAAGGACCCAGGTTCAATTCCCCAGGATCCACATAAGCCAGATGTTCAAGATGGCACATGCACCTGGAGTTTGCAGTGCCTAGAGATCCTGGCATGCCCATTCCCTCCCTCTTTCTCTCTTCTCTCTCTCTCTCTCTCTCTCTCTGCCTCTTTCTCCCTATCTCTCTCAAATAAATAAAAATATATATTTTTAAAAACACTGCATTGAGTTGAGTTGCTGTTACCTGATACAAGGGTCCTTGCAGTTTTAAGTGAACGTTCTTGAGACGAGAGCATCCTGAATTAACCAGGGAAGGCTTACCTCCAGCGATTTATCCTTAGAAGAAAAGGAGAAAGACGTACAGAAGAGCAGGCACGTGACCGGGAGACATAACTTGTAATGATGTGTCTTTAAGCCGAAGTTGCAAAAGATGAGGGCAGCACCCCCTGCCCAACACTGAGTCCAGACAAGAACCATGGGGTGGAGCCATTCTCAGAGCCTCTAACCCTTCCAACACTTTGATTCTGGACGTTGCAGCTCTGAAACCATACCAGAAGAAAAGAGGTGTGGTTTTAAGGCATCCAACTTTCATACTTTTTAATGACACTTCTAGGAAAGCCACGGATTCAAACTCTTTCACTAAAAAATGTGATTTCTTTTTTTGAAAAATGTGCAAAAATGCTTACACGTGGCATTATCAAAGTAATGGATAACATAACAATTTCTTTTTTTTTTCAAGCCTTGGCTTTGTAAAACATGTCCATGACTTCACCAACATTAATCCTTAAATATTAAATGCTCGGTACCTGTGTAACCGGATTTGTTCTAGTCATAAGCAGTGCTGACAAAGCTAGCACTTTCATCTTATTTTAGAAGTTTCTTTCACAGTAAGCCACGGACCTACAAATAGTGAGAAAAAAAGTCTTAAATGTCAGAATAAGCTTGGCAGACGTGCGTAAAGTCCTGTCGGACAACAAATTCCAGAAACCTTGAGAGTATCCACATTGTGGCTACCAGCCCCGCCTCCAAAATTCCCCTTCTTCTCACTGAAAAATGTTACGCACCAATACAAATTCCAAGAAGTCATGTAGGGAGGCAGTATTAAAGTCTTTCGTTGCTCATTCAGGTAATCACGGTACTATTACTGCTCTTTTTTGTTGTTGTTCAGTTTTATTTTGTTTTTTTAAATATATTTTATTTATTTATTTGAGAGAGAGAAAGACAGGAAAAGAGAGAGAGAGAGAGAATGGGCACACCAGGGCCTCCAGCCACTGTAAATGAACTCCAGATGCATACGCCCCCTTGTGCATCTGGCTTACGTGAGTCCTGGAGAGTCGAACTGGGATCCTTTGGCTTTGCAGGCAAATGCCTTAACTGCTAAACCATCTCTCCAGCCCAGTTTTGGTTTTTTTGAGAGAGGGTCTTACTCAAGCCCATACTGGCCTGGAATTCACTATGTAGTCTCAGGCTGGCTTTGAACTCATGGAGATCGTCCTACCTCTGCCTCCCAAGTGCTGGGATTGAAGGCGTGTACCACCACACTCATCCTTACTGTTCTCTCTAATTTATTCTTTAAACCCAGGAAAACATCAAATCAAAGGGGTGAAGGACATCAGATCTGATGAGAACACGAGCGTTTCTGAAGCTATAAGAATAACTACAGGAAATGTGAGAATGGCTGAGTCTGTACAGTTGTTGGACTGTGCAGCTGGCACTTCTGCAAGGTAACTTGCATGTAGAATGTATTCTCATTAAAAGACAGCAAATTCAAACATGTTCATCTAAAGCATCCTCACTGTCTCTGCTTCTGCTGTCATTGTGAGTCCTGTCTGTGAACAAATACCTTTCCATAAGACATCAGTCATATTCAATTAGAGCCCACCCTAATGGCCTCATTATAACTCAGTTATGAATCCATTTCCAAACAAGGTGACATGTATGTATAGATAAGGGAGTTCAAGCTACCCTTTTGGATATGATTTCAACTCACAACAGGAGCTTACAATTCCATCTCCTGTTAACTACAGAACAGTCTGCATTGTGGTAGTTATTCTGCAGCTAATTCTTGAGACGGTAACAGCTCCTTTTCAGTGACAACATACTGAATAGTGTGTGTCCTTTGTCTCCCTTTTTAAAGAACATTTAACAAAAGCCTTGAATGCTGATTTCTCCTTTTGAGAATGAGTCATGAAACTTTGCTTCATTTGTCAGTATAGTTGCTGTTTTCCTGGGGGCCTTTACTTTTTTTTTTTTTAACTCATCATACCTTACTGGAAATGTTCCCGAGTGTAGCTATCCTCTGCATAAGGCAGTGTTGTGATGTGTTGAAGCTGTATACATGGCCCCCCTTCCCTCTAAGCTTTAGCTTCTTGGTCCATCTGTAGCCTTTTAAAAATTCTCAATAATGTGACAATTTTACTTGATAAAGATTCCTTATCTATCTTCAACTTTTCTGTGAAGCCTTAGCTAATTAAAATGGTGGATGTTTTTCTTCCAGCTTTTCAAACCAAAAAAAAAAAAAAAAAAGGAAAGGAAAGCCGTTTGGCCAAAATTCTGAGCTCTTATAAAATTCTACCTTCCTCCATGTATAAAATGGTTTGGCCTTACACAGCTAGCTTCTCAATTTTCTTTAAAAACGCTGACTATATTGTCTTCTTTGTCTCTCTCCTATCCTATTCTTTTAATATAGAATCCTTTTCCATACTATAATAATTTAAGTATTTCATAGATATCTATTTATCCCTCCATTTTGCCTCTTACTTTCCTAACATTAATATCTGGTGAGAACAGTATCAAGAAAAGCCACAATAACCCACATTCTTCATGCCTTGGTTTAACTTCCCCATGTACCATGATACCATTCTGAAAAAAAAAAAAATAAGCAAATGCATTTTAGCAGGAACAATCACAGATAACCTGAGGATGGGGCTTTGTATTCTCTTTACTGGTAAAGGGTCCGAAGGATCTGCGAATCTGGGGTCTGTGGCATGAATGTGTTCCCCTCCGCAATTCTCATGTCAGGGTAGACTAAATAAAAAGGAGAAAGACAGCTGAGCATGAGCATTCGTGGCCCTCTGCTTCCCGACTGTGGACACAATTTGACCAGCTCTGCTTCACGCTCCCGTCACCAGGCCTTCGCCACTATGGTGGACTGTACCCTCAAACTGTGAGCCAAAAAAAACTCCCTTTCTTCTTTAAGATGCTTTTTTGCCATGTATTTGCCACAGCAATGAGAAAAGTAATCACAAGGGGACTGACAGGGAGGCTCATAGCATCAGCTGGAAACAGAACTGGTGCTGGAGGGGTGAGTACAACCACTGTAAAGACAGGACCACTGGCAGAGCGAGGGGAAAGGTAAGCGTGGAATCTAGAGATGGACCCAAGAGAGCCACAACGCCAAGCCTTTGCCATTCCTCAGACAGTGATGAAGAATTTGGGGGTTCACGGGAGGTCCCCATACCTGTGAACCCCAACCTTTGTGCTCTTATCTATTTTAACAAAGAATTGAGGAAACAGACTCTAAGAAGAGGAAATTATAGTTTATTTTGGAAAGAATCAGTATCCAGGGGGAGGCTACAAAGACTCAGACCAGAAGGGACTTCCCCTCCTTGCCCAGGGGCAAAGGGAGATGAAAGAACTCCAGGAGAAAAGCCTGTGGAAAGGGCACATGTGGGAGACCAGACCAAAAGATTTGGAAAACGGACACGCACACACACGCACGGGCACACACGCACACGCACACACACACACACACACACACACACACGGGAAACAGCGTGGGAGTGGAAGCTTTTCACCTTCACATAAGAAAAAGCAAGCGATCATATTTAAAGATCATACATGTGGAACCAAAATGCATGTAAGGAGTAGGCAGAAAACACCCAGGCCATCCCTTTCCCTGGAAAAAAACTTACACAGTGAGGTTCAGCTGGAAAACCACAGGACAGGCGGCCACGGAGAGAGGGAAGTGGATCGTTCCTCTTCCCCTCCCCCACCAAGACAGGCTGGGACAGGGACAAGAGCAGGAAGCGGGGGAGCCAGCCTCACATCACGGAATACATCCAAGACATCAATCACCCCTGCAGCAAGCCCTTTTAGAGCTCAGACGTCAAATTAGGATGGAACTTGTCATCAGACTCAGGTGTGGAAGGCAGAAACGGGATTGGTTCTTGGGCTCAAGGAGCTGACTGGGGATGGACCAGCCCACCCAGACGTGCTAGGGCGGGGTAGAAGAAAGGGGTGCTGTTGCTAAGTAATTGCTTGTCGCCGTCTTGGGTGAGAATGTACCAGAGGTGAGTTGTAGTTTAGCCAGGGCAAGCGGGGTGGTACCTCCTTGCTCTCCCTTTGGGATTCTGCCTTCGTCTGACAGCTGACAAAAAGCCGCCTTGCTCCTGTTTCTCCTTCAATAAGAGGAACCGAAACCGGAGTTGGAATTGAGAAATGGAGCTTTGGAAGAGGGACCCAGGCTTTTGTCCTCAAGGGAATCACCTGTGGAGGGAAGCCCCTTGGCCTGTCTCTCCTCCCACGTACTATCAGCGCTTCCCTCTGGCCCACCTGGAAAGTTAAAGGAGGCCCAGGGGTATAACTGTCCAGAGTAGGACACAAACGGTTAAAATAGATTTGAGGGCAGAGAGTGAAGATCAACTAGTACAGCATCCTGCAGAATACAGCTGGGCAACAGAAACTCAAACCCTCATCGGCTTTCATTTTCTGCATTTGCATGCACAGACATCAGGCCTCTTATTATTTACAATTGAAGGTGTATAAAAAGGTATAATTTTGAGTCACTCTAGTTTAATTTCACACTATGAAATTCATACATTATTCAGGATTATTGAAAAACAAAAATAGAAGTAAGTGAAGTATACACAAGGACTTGACCCAGATTTGAACCACTCTGAGGATCACTGGAATAGGCCAAGGATGCATGTTATCTCAATTTAATCGTTGCCAGTTGTCATGGTTGCCTGACTAATTGCTTCTGGTCATCTTGGGTGAGATCTAAAGATGAGACAGATGAGTTTTGCCCAGGGAAGGCCAGGTGGCATCTCCTTGCTCTCCCTTTGGGCCTCTGCCCTTGTTTGACAAAAGACCATCTTGTTCACATTTCTCCTTCAAAAGGAGGGATGAGAACAGGAAGAAACACACTTCGGAGTACATACTCTGCCACTGAAAGCCATCTGAATGCTACCACGCAACAAGGCAGTTTTCAAGGTGTATTCTCTTTTATTGTCTCATTAAACTCACAAAATCAGTGGGAGGTCAGTAGCATGAGAAAACAGCAGAGCAAGTCTCTGACATGAGACAGGCCTTCCAAGTGTCCTATTTCATGTATACATAGAGAAGACAGATTGAGCCAGGTCACCCAGGGAGTGCAGGGAAAACCAAGATTAGTATCCACGTCTACCTAATTCCAAATTCTTTCCATTATTCTACAGTCATTTTAAAAGTTTAGCCCAGCCAGGTGTGGTTGCACACGATTTTAATCCCAGCACTCGGGAGGCAGAGGTAGGAGGATCGCCGTGAGTTCGAGGCCACCCTGAGAATACATAGTTAATTCCAGGTCAGCCTGGACCAGAGTGAGACCCTACCTCAAAAAACAAAACAAAAAAAAAAAAAGTTGAGCCCAGAGATGCTAGCTATCACTCAAAAGTGACCAGTGCAGTCTTCAAAGAAAATATCAAGAGTAAAGATAAATGGAGATATATAGAAAGAAGAGGCGAGCCCACTGGAATAACATAGATAAGGCTCTAGATGGGATGAGTGGCTTTCCAGTTAGTTGCAGACAATATCCCCCTTGGGTGCCACAGGCAAATGTGACCAATAGAGGAACAAGGAAAGGTCTTGTAGCTCACCTGGCCGTAATGTGTCTAATAGAATCTGAATGGGACAAAGAGAAATCATAGCTCCAGTTTGTACTGCTCAGGTAAATTGCAGGGCAAATTGCAGTGGAAAAAATAACTGAATCCATTTGCTGATGTATAAAATGAAAACAGAAACAAAAAAAAATCAGATCTTTCTGGTAAATGAAAAGCTAATGTACGGATATGAAAAGTAGGAAGGAAAAAAGCGTTGTTGATATGAAAACTTGAAAGTAAATAAAAAGCAGAGACTCTGATGAATGCTTGCCATGGTGTAAAAATAACACCCTTTAATGTCACTATCTTCAAAATGGCTTGCTGTTGAAAGGCCAGAGTAAGGAGCAACTGTATTTTCTGCTTGAGAGATGTTCCATACAGTCTAAGAGGGGACAGACATCACTGTCTTAGGAATTTGACTAGACTTAGCACAGGTGTGTGCATGACACCTGGGAAGCTGCCTTAAGGTGAAACCATATGATACATTATTTCAAGTGGGTGATCCCTGACTTTTGTGTCACGTTTGTCACATGCTATAAATCACTGATGAACCTTGGATTGATTATTTTAAACAAATGACTGTTGTTAAGCACGTTAGTAAGTGTCTGATTCTGATTTATTTATTTATTTATTTATTTATTTATTTATTTATTTATTTATTTATTTGAGACAGAGAGAGGGAAAGAGAGAAAGGGAGAGTGAGAATGGGCACGCCAGGGCCTCTAGCCACTGCAAACGAACTTCAGACACATGTGATCCCTTGAGCATCTGGCTTACGTGGGACCTGGAAAATCGAACCGGGATCCTTGGGCTTTGCAGGCATGTGTCTTAACTGCTAAGCCATCTCTCCAGCCCTGATTCTGCTTTCTTTCCCAGTGATAATGTTTTAAATTTATTCTATAACAATTGTGCATCATTATGGAGTATAGTTGGATGTTTTGTATATTTATACACTGTGTATTGATAAGTCAAGGTACTTGGCTATCTCTCCTCTCAAACTTCCATCACTTCTTTGTGAAATCTGGCTATAACTCAGTCCCATTTTCTAATCTCAGCCATAAAGGAAAATCAAAACTATGAGATTTCAAGGGAAATGGAGGGAATTGGAAAATGTTATACTAAGTAAGGTAACACCACCCCAGAAAGAGAAATGCCAGGTGTTCTCTCTCACATGGATCCTAGCTTTGAGTGTTTAGATTTGTGTGTTTAAGTTGAAGTGAGTGTCTGTAGAGGCCAGGAAGCAAGAAAGGGACCCTGTGGGGAGAGATAGGAGAATATGTGATGTGAAAGCAGAGGGAGGGAAGACTGGAGAAGGAAAAATTGAATCAAGGAATGGGGTAGAAGGATAAAGGAGGGGAAGCAGGTAGGGAAGAGGGTTAGCCAAAGCTCAAGTTGTATGGAAAAGCCATATGGAAATCTACTACACTGTAAGCTAATTTAAAAAATTAACAATTAAACAGAGACTTTGAGTGGAGGTGTCCTGCATGGGTGGTTAATGTTGCCCCCAGAAGCCATAGATGTGAGATATCTTCATATGAATTGTTTGTCAGGGAGGCTCAGGAGGCCCCCAAGACAATACAGGCTATTACCATTGCTCTTGGTTGCCCACAAGAAGTAGATGGAAGAACGGGGAGATGGCTCAGTGGTTAAAGGCCCTTGCTTGCAGAGCCTACTGGCTGGAGTTCAATTCCCCAGTACCCATGTAAAGCCATATGCACAAAGTGACACATGCATCTGGAGTTTGTTTGCAGCTGCAAGAGGTCCTGGCATGTCCATCCTCTCTCTTTCTATCTCTCCCTCTCCCTCTCTCTTTCTCCACCCACCTCATAAATAAATATTATTTTTACAGAACTAGATGGTGGTAAGACCCTTTTGCTAAAGACACCACACACTTTGTAGTATCTAGAGTAAACAAGCTGGAACTGAGCTGGACTGTGTTTCTTCATTTACTGATTTCACTGCCTTTCTGTAAATATCCAAGAATGAAGTTACCAGAACATAAAGTAGCTACTTCTCTCTTCTAGCTTTTAAGAAACCTCTATATTCTTTTTCATAGTGGGCTGTTCCAATTCAAATCAAAACAAACAAAAAGCAACATAAATATTCTGATTTGAAAACAGCCAAATGATTGGAACGGGAATATATCAAAAGAAGACATACTAATGGTCAGCCAAATATGAAAACTGCTCTCCATCATTAATCATTAGGGAGCTATAAATCAAAAGCACAACAAGATGTCATCATACCCTAGATATAATAGCTATAATTTCAAAAGCAAGAAGTGGTGAGCAATATGTTTAAACCAATGCCTCTTTCATTTTTCTCAGTCACTGGTTTCTCACAGAGCTGAACTTTACAAACATATCGGTTTCACGCATATTGCATTTTTAGAAGTGCAATTTATTTAGAAGTTGATTTATATTCACAGGATAAAGGCAGACTTGAAATCCTGGAGATGCAAATGCTTGTCTAGTAAATAGGACTGGGGGGCACTTAAGTAGTGGATGAGTTAATCAGGAAATTGTAAGGAGGTTGTGAGGTTTAGGTGGCAACTTTTGACCCCTCTGTGAGCAAAAGGGGTCATTGGAGCAGCTGGAGGAGGGATTTGTCAAATGTGAAGAAAAGCACCCGCATGCAGAAGCACTAATGTTCATTAGTGAGTCCCCACGTGGTGTAGGCCTGTATGGAGACAATTTATTATTATCGTCACTATATGGAACTGCAGTCAGTCTGCACTAGTTAAGAACAGCTGTCTCCCACAAGACAATGTGCCTCTGAGGAGTTCCTAAGCCAGTCTCAGCTCACAGCAAAGCAATCAAGGCTGATTAAAACGCTAGCATTTAACTATGCACGAGAGCAAGCCAACAGGGAGGAAGGAAGGCGAAATCATCCCACCTCAAACCACACTTACATCATCCATAGGTGTTAACAAACCTTAATCGTGCCGATATTTGTTGATAGTTGTGATCACATGTCCCAGTGAGGAAATGGAAAGGTTCTTTGTTCTGCAGGTATGAAGTCATACTGTGTTTTTAGTGCACAATGAATCATGTTCAATATTGCACATTTGTATAAAGCACGAGGATAACAGGCAGTAAGAACTGTTAGAACTGAGATTACTGATGCCTTCTTTTTTTTAATTTTTTATTTATTTATTTATTTATTTATTTATTTATTTATTTATTAGAGAGAGAGAGAGGAAGAGGCAGATAGAGAGGAAGAGAGAATGGCGGTGCCAGGGCTTCCAGCCACTGCAAACAAAATCCAGACACATGCTCCCCACCCCTTGTGCATCTGGCTTATGTGGGTCCTGAGGAATCAAACCGGGGTCCTTAGGCTTCACAGGCATGTTCCTTAACCGCTAGGCCATTTCCTCAGCCCACTAACGCCTTCTTTAAAGTCACCCCCTCAGGAGGTGAAAGTCTTGTCTCCCTCTCTCTTCTATAGGAACAGTTTACTAGTCATTCATAAGACTGTTTGTCTGTTTCTCTCTTTCATTTTCATATTGATGGAAAAAATACTCAATGAGGAAAAGTTATGAGCAGCCAGACGCAAAGATGGACTCCGACAGCTGGAAACACCACAGGCCAAGCTTTTCAGGCTCCATGGGTGTAGGAAGCCATGTCTGCTTCCAGGCCCACCACGTCAGCTTGTGTTTTTAGCTCTTGCATCTGGATCCTCTGCATGAGCAATTGAGCCAATCAGAGCTGTGGTTATTCGCCCATCCCAATTGGGTGAATTAGGATCCGCTGATGTGACTTGAGAATTGAGCCAATCAGAGCTGTGGTTATTCACCCATCCCGATTGGGTGAATTGAGCCAATCAGATTGGCTGATGTGACTTGAGCCAATCAGACAGCAGCAGACACATACGCCATCACCAGTATATAAGCTCGGGCGCTCCACAGGGTCGGGGTCTTTTCTCTCCCTCTCAGCTTGGAGCTCCCAATAAAGCATGCTTGAGAAGAATCCTGTTGTCCTCGTTCTTCCCTTGGGCGGGACGGGCGTGACACATGGGGACCCAGCAGAGGGCACGCCATGATGGAGCTGAAGAGGATGTCTGGGCTAGAAGGTTGCTCAGACCTTGAGCAGACTCAAAATTCTCTTATCTATTCTCTTCTCAAATAATTTTGGCCATCCTTCCTTTCTCCAGACGGCACAGACATTGATTGGCTTCCTGTGGGGTAACAACCCAGGAACAGTGTATCATAGGCCATCAGTAGAATTTTCTTTTTTGCTGGAATTTTGGAGATTTTTTAAAAATGTATTTTGCTTGTTTATTTATTTAAAGGCATCGTGAAAACTTGGGTTAATTTCTAATATTTTTCTGTTATCATTTGTACTTTTGAGGACAAAATGCTTCGAACATACATGAAAGTGGAGGAAATAACTTGATAAATATACCTCATTTCAGCAATTTTCCCCTCATCTGTAACCACCACCAGCCTAGGCCTCCAGATTATGTGCAAGCAAGTCTCGGGTAATCATCTACCTTCACGTAGAAATGTCTCCGTGTACCTGCTTAAAATACAGAACACAGAAAGTGAATTTGAGCTCAACACGAGGAGAATATAAGTCCTATTCCTTGTTTGTAAAACTGTCATTTAGATTCTACTTCACAAAAAAGACAACCTATTAACGCAGCTCTCCCTTTTGCTCGCTTTTTCTGTCACCAGAATAAATTCAGTCGTGATGAACTGTGTAGCTTTCCTCCTGTCTGCCCTGGAAATTTCACCAGGTACTCAAATGAAGACAGGACAGACTAGAATGACATTGGTTTCTTTCAAAAAGAGATCATTTTCTTTCATAATGTGCAAAAGGTCAATGCTCACTTGTGCCAGTGAGAAGTCCAGTGTCAGGATCCAAATGACCTCACTTGATGTCTAGGGTCAAATATGAACTTTCAAGTCCATTTTGACCCATTAGTTCCTCCTCCAATACTGCCTTCGGGGTCACGCATATCGTATCACTGCTATTCCTCATGAAACTCACCCAGCTCCTTATTGTGCAGCAGTCTGTCACGTGGCTGCTTACTGAAAGGGTCTATAGCAGTTGTGACTTCCATTTTCATTCCTTCATGTCCCCACCTTTCCTTCCCAACTAGGACCAACACTTAACATAGTGACCTTATCGCTTACTCTTCGTCGTCCCTTGAGTAGTTTTCTCTCGTGATTCAATTTTCCTCTCTGGATGCAGTTTTTCTCATCTCGCCGACACCACTATCATTTGGGTACAATCACTAGCTTTTGCATAAGCTAAGTAGCAAAAGGAAAAATGTTATTTCAATTGACTTTTCTTTGGATATGGGATCCCATATAAAGTGTTCTTTGGGGTCAAACACCAAACTGTGAGTACTATGACATCAAAAGTATTAATATGAAGAATTCAGACTTTAAGATTGGATTGAAGCAGAGTTATTTTATATTGAATTACTCATGATAGTAAACTTTTGTGTTATAAAATTATAGTTTATGTAACATGACTTGGCATACAAATTATGGTAAACTATACAATAATTCATTTATGGGCATCAAAAGAAAAATAGGTTCTATACTCATTTGTCCAGTAAATATTTATTGAACACTATTATGTTAGAAATGCTAAGGTCTCATCCTATGTTTAAAGACATGTTAGTTCACAAAATAGACTAGGTCTATATGTTCATGAAAATAAAAGTCTAGAAATTGACACAGAAAAAGAAAGCAAATCAACCTTAGTCAAAGAAGCTTCTTTTTGCAGTGGGTAGTGCTTAATGCAAAAACTCCTCACTGGAGGCTGGAGAGATGGCTTAGCAGTTAAGGTGCTTGCCTGCAAAGCCAAAGGACCCAGGTTCGATTCCCCAGGACCCACGTAAGCCAGATGCACAAGGTGGCACATGCATGTAGAGTTCATTTGCAGAGGCTAGAGGCCCTGGCATGCTCATTCTCTCATTCTTTCTATCTCTATCTGCCTCTCTCTCTCTCTCTCTCAAATAAATAAACAAAAATAAAATAAAATATTAAAGCAAAAACTCATAAGTGGTCAGAGTGCTAAGAATAAGTGACTGCTGGTTGTATGGCCCTAAATAGGACATCTGTGTCACCCCCTTCAACACTCAGGGAACATCACAGAAGAGGAGGTGAAAAGAACGGAAGAGCCAGGGGATGGGGAAGGAGTGCTGTGGTGTGCTGTTTCCTGGACAGGAAATTACTGTTGCACTCATCAGCGCAATGCAGTTGTGGTCACCTGTGTAAGATCTCCACAATACTGGGCCCATCACCATGCCAGCATGGATGGAGGCAGGGCTCAGGAGATCCCATCTCTCCCCGAGGATTATTTTTGCATTTACGGTGACAGATAATTATAATGGTAAGGGTTGCCTGGGGAGGGTCGGTCACTTTTCTTCAGTGGTGTGGACAGTGGAAGTTACCCTTGGTCTAGGAAATACCCCCCCCCACCCATGCTCATGTAAGCAACAATGACACTCAAAGGGACATAAAAATAAGAGGGAGGGAAGCTGTAACAAAGAAGGGTTAAGCAGGAGTAGGATGGAGATAAGAAGAGAGGGTAATGGGGGCATAAATGATCAAAATACACTGTGCAATGAAACTGTCAAAATGTAAATAAAAATTAAAAGAAACAGTAAGCAAATAAATACAGAAGGAAATCTTGAGTGCCAATCAATGATGTAGGTCAAAGTAAACCCAGATTAAAAGAAAAACATCAGGGTAGGGGAGATTGCTCAATGTTTAAAGGCACTTGCTTGCAAAGCCTGAAGCCCCAGGTTCAATTCCACAGCCACCCATGTATAAAGCTAGACAGAAAAAGTGAAGCAGACATATGGTGCTCATTTTTAGGGTCAAGAAACTGGCGTGCATGCACACAGACACACAAATAAAAAGAAAAAAAGTTCAACGTGTAGGGTGGCCAACTGCCGACTTACCAGCAAAAGAGAGTAATGTTTTGTATGGGGAAATCATATATATAATAGCCATACTTTTGGTTTCAAATGAGTGAGTTCACTAAACACACAGCAAGCAAAATTGAAAGCACAAGTGGCAAGCAGCAGATAACAGAACACAAGACTGGGCACTCACAACATGCAGCAAAGATGACTAGGGACGTCTCAGTGAAAGAGTGAGCTGAGCTCTCCAGTTGGTCAAGGGCCTTGGGCAGTGTCTTCCCATCAAGGTGAAGCTTACAATGAGCAGTTCCTATCCACAGGCATTTTGATACGATGAGATGAACACTAGTGACGCTGCTCAAATCTTGAGATTTGGGGGTAGGATCATACAGTGCTGGGTAAGGCTCACCTCCCAGATGTTCTCAAGGACAGAGTCGTCTTTTGATTTTTTAACTCTTGGGCTCTTTTGTTGTTCTCTGTTCTCCTTATTACAGAGCCAGGGGCCAGCCTGCCCCAGGCAAAGGCTCGGATCTGAGAAGGAGCTGCCTGCTCTGAGTTCTCAACATGCTTAAACAGTACAAGACGATTAACAGTGCAACTTTATTACATGTGGTGACACAGAGGAAGAGATCGGAAACATCTTCAAAAACAAGCTTGTTAAAAAGCCTTTTGAAGACTATTCCAGTGACAAGGACCTAGACACTCAAATGCCTGAGCCAGAATGACTTCATCGTTTGTAAACAGCAACAGAAAGTTGAGCGTCTGTGAACTAGAATAATCCACAGAGAAGAACAGTATTGACAAAGTCACTGAGATGGGCAGATGTTCATCTTCAGAGGCTAATAGGACATAGTAAGCTATTGAGATTTGTGATTTAAAAAAAAAAAAAAAGATATTTGTTTGAATTTTTAAAAAGCCTGATTTGTGTTTATGTAAAATGTAAAAATTCACTCTTGAGAGTTGTAGCAATGGGGCAGGGAGACCATGGTGACTTCAGTTAAAGCAGACATAATAAAAATTGTGCGTGTGTGTGTGTGTGTGTGTGTGTGTGTGTGTGTTGGTTTTTGGAGATAGTATTTCACTCTAGCTCAGGCTGATCTGGAGCTCACTGTGTAGCCCAAACTGGCTTCAAATTCACAGCCTCCTCGGAGCTGGGATTCCAAGTGTGAGCGACCACACTCAGCAGATCCATATGCATCTTAAAGGTAATTCCAGTAATCCTGGACGGTGTATTTGAAATGGAATATAAGGGAACCAGGGAATCCGAAGTCAGTCCCAGGATTTCGATATGAATCACTAAAGAAAGAATGGTTTGGACAAAGTGGAACCCTTAGTTTGAGTTGGAAATGTTGAGTTTGCAGCCCATTTCGACCTGCAGGATACAGTGTGGGTGAGAAGATTGGTTACACCAGTCTGGAGCCCGGGAGAAGCTCAGAGAGGCGTGTGTTTTGGGGACGTCATACATGGAGAATGTAAAGCCATGAGATCCGTGAGGGAGAGTTTTGAGGTCTGAATCTTAAGTTATTCCAGCATTAAGAGAAAGGAAGAGAAAATACATTCATAAAGAGGGTAAAAGAGAAGCAGGCAATGAGATCAGCAGAAAACAGGGAGAATGTTGAGTTATAAAAGGGAAATAAAATGTTTCAAGACATTTGAGTCAATCATGCTCAAAGTTCAAATTATGAGGATGGCCAATTTATAGTGCAGTCATCGGCAACTTTAACAGAAGGTCCAACCACCATGGTGAGTGAGTGAGTGAGTGAGTGACAAAAGGCTGAACAAGGACATTAAGATGGAAACCTAAAAGATAGAGGAGGAGATCTGGTAACCATCAGTGATGCTCAAGTTAAGTTTGCTTACAAGGCAGGCAGAGAAGTGAGACTGCTCCTTGAAGAGATTCTGAGGCCGCGGAAGGATTTTTATTTTCTGCTCAAGTTGTAATATATTTTAGCCTTTCTGCATGCCAAAGAGATGAATCCAGAAAAGAGGTAGCCATTGATCATGTGAGGGGACGAGGTAACGGATGTAGGAGAGAAGTCCTTGGAATAGTGACAAGCCAGGATCCAAGCACAGGAAGAGACAGGCAGAGCAGGTACTGTCCATCGCGTCGGCAGCAGAGGCAGAAAAGAGGGGTTCCGGTGCAGGATAGATGCTCCGGAGCAGCGCGAGCTTGCTTTCCTCTTGAGCTCCTCTGTTTTTCTATCTGATGTCTGGACTGAGATCATTGGTTTGTGGACAGAAAAAATGTCAACGGCTGTCTCGGAGAGCGGGAGAAGTCACCGGAGAGGGAAACTGAGCGCAATATACTTCCAGGCAATTCGGAAGCCCCACTTGAGATTCTCGCAGTCACGCAGCTGCGTTAGCCACAGTCGGCTACTTGGCGCAGGCGTGGAACAGGTCAGTGGTTGACTCCAATCTGAGTTGCGGATTTTACTAGTCCAGTACAAATGGGGAAGAAAGGAAGTTCTGAGGCTCCTTGAAAGGCGGGAAGCTGTAAACGTGGGTAGACGAAAGGTGCTTAGGCTGCACAAAGGAAAAGGTAAGGGCATGAAGGACGTGAGGGAGGCCTCATAGACATGAGAACTTTAGAGCCGGGCAGGGAGTTGTAGCAGCACTGAGACAGGTAGAGAGGAGGGAGTGTCAAGGGGTGGGATCCTCAAAAGCAGGACAATAGCGGGGCGTGGTGGCACACACCTTTAATCCCAGCGCTGGGGAGGCAGAGGTAGGAGGATGGCCATGAGTTCAAGGCCACCCTGAGACTACATAGTGAATTCCAGGTCAGCCCGGGCTAGAGTGATACCCTACCTCGAAAAACAAAAAAACAAACAAAAAAAAAGCAGGACAATAGCGATGCGCTTACACGGATTAGTTGAGACCTATAGTGCAATCACTGTCTATAACTGAAATGTTCGCCATTGTAGTCACGACCCTCAAGTACTACTGGGGACTGAAATGTGACTAGTTTAATTTAAGATAGGTTACAACTGAAACATATGGAGTGAGGTTCAAAGACATGGTATTAATGTGTGATTATCATGTAAATGATAATACTTTGGGTTAGAGGGCCAAATGAAATGTTGTTAAAATTTATGTCCCTTACTCATTTTTACTTACTTATTTATTTGTTATTTGCAAGGAGAATGAGAGGGGGGAATGGGTGCACTGGGCCCTCTTTCCATTTCGTACATCTGGCTGTACATTGGTACTTGGAAACCGAACTCGGGCTTTGCAAGCAAGTACCTTTAACACTGAGCCATTTCCCCAGCCCATCGTTTTACTTTTTGATGTGGCTGCTATAAAATTTTTAATTTGGCTTGTAATTGTGGTTGGCATTTTGGTCTGTGGTATGCTACCGTTCTGTAAGGGAGTTGAGGAAAAGGTCCATGAAGTCAGGGGAAGGTGGTGAGATGCAATAACATCAATGAACAGGCTCACCAGGAAACATCAGGTAAAGATCATAAACCTGGGAATAAAAATGCCACTGGGGGCTGGAGAGATGACTTAGTGGTTAAGGCACCTGCCTGAGAACCCTAAGAACACCCATTCGATTCTCCAGGTCCCATGTTTAGCCAGACGTAAAATGACGCAAGGGCGCAATGTCAGACTTGCCCACAAGGGGGCGCACGTGTCTGGAGTTCTTTCACAGCATCTCTCTCTCTCTGTCTCTCAGTCTCTCTCTCTCTCTCTCAAAAAAAAATGTCACTGGGTGAGATCTGATCAGGATGTTGGTGACGAATACTACTAGGAAAGAAAGCATGGTGATGGATTGTGGTGAGAGGGCTGGGGGTTCTGAAGATCAAGAGAAAACACCGTCTACAAGTAGGAACAAACCTCATCTCCAGACATGGTAGTACATGATGCATACAGGAAAGCCGCATTGCCTTAGTGATGCATGGGAGAGCTAGGACCCTTAGGGAATGGGTGTCACTGGATTCAGAAGCATATGCTCGTTCAACAGAGACTTTGCTGACTGCAGATCATTAATACCAGTGAGTGGCAGATTCTGGGAACCATGTGGCTGGTCAGGTTTGGAGATGTGGAAGAATGTGTGTCCTTGTCAGGATGAAGAGCCTGACATATTCTCTGGTGGCTTGTAATGCATGATAATGGGATCTGACGTGTTCATAGCATGTATGCATGATGTCTTTTATAGCTCAGTTCACTCCTGGGCTTGGCACACATGGCAGAAAGTGAGTGATACGATTGTATATATGGCATCATGGTTTGTCCCTGCAAAGAACACACGCGGGCCATAGTGGTAGCTCAATTGGAAAAGTGTCTGCCTTATAAGCATGAGGGCCTGAGTTCAATCCTCAAGACCTATATGAAACTGCCATGCATTGGGGGGTGCCTGTCACTCTGGTACTGGGGCAGAGGAGATATGAAATTGCCATGCGAGGGGGTGAGGGTGCCTGTCACTCTAGTACTGGGGCAGAGGAGATAGGTAGGTCTCTGAGGTTTGCCAGCCAGACAGTCGAGACTAATCATATAATCAGTAAGCTCCAGGCTAGTGAGAGACCTTGTCCTTCAAAATCAAGTGGAGAACATTACTTAAAAATGACACCAAAGCCAGGCATGATAGCGCATGATTTTAATCCCAGCGCTTGGGAGGCAGAGGCAAGAGGATCACTGTGATTTTGAGGCCACCCTGACACTACATAGTGAATTCCAGGTCAGCCTGAGCTAGAGTGAGACCCTGCCTAGAAAAAAAAATGACACCGAAGATTGTCCTCTGTCTTTCACAGGCATGCACACACACATACACACACACACACACCTGTGCACACAACACATGCACACACATGCACCTGCACACACACACATGCACCTGCATACACAATCAAACCACAACACATGCACACACATGCACCTGCACACACACACATGCACCTGCATACACAATCAAACCTGAATATACACACACACCTGCACATCACACACACACACACACACACACACACACACACTAATTAAAACAAAGAACCCAACAGCTAGCTCACAGAAGCAGGGAAAGCATGTATAGAGACTTCTTATGAACTGTCACTGGTATCTAGGTTGTATTTTAGGAAATGTTCCAGAAGCTTCTTATATATTTGCTTAGTATAATTAATCTTTCTCCAAATTCATATCCACTTGGAACCTTAGTATGTGACCTTATACAGAAATAGTACATTTGCAGACATAATAAGCTAAGGATCTCAAAATAAAATTATTGTAGATTTAGTGTGAGTCTATGTTGTTTTGAATGAGATGTCTCCCATAGCCTGTGTTTGAATGTTTGGCCCCCAGCTGGTGGTGGTTTGGAAGGTAGAGCCTTGCAGGACAAGGTGTTGCTGGGGGCAGGATTTGGGCAAGAGTACCAGTTACTCTTGCCGCTATCTTCAACCTGCTGTGGCAAGATGTGAGGCCTAGCCCCTCTCTACTATTCTTTTACTGCCACAATCAAACTTCCCTTTGAGACTATAAGCTGAAATAAACCCTTTCCTCCCATCAGCTTCTTTGGTCTTTGTTCAGGTGTTTTTGTTCCAGCCATGAGAGGCTCCGTATAACATGGTCTAAGTCAATGGTTGGTGCTTTTGTAAGCTGACAAGAAAGCATAAGACGCAAAGAGAAGACAGCAATGGGCATAAGGAAGCAGAGGTTAGGACGCTGCATCTCTTGCCCTGGGAATACTGTGGACGGTCTCAGGGTATGGGAAACTTCTTCCTCGAAGCTCTAGAGGATACCAACCTTACCGATACCTGATTTTGAACATCTAACTGTCTCAGTTGTTAGTTTAAGCCACACTGTGTATTAGTTCATTACATTTCTTGGAAGCTAATACACAAGGTCATAATCTTCTGAGGAAGAGGGGAAGGTTTCAGTATTTTGAGTCATCTATTGAATTATTTTTATTTTTTATTTATTTATTTATTTATTTATTTATTTATTTATTTATTTATTTTGGTTTTTCGAGGTTAGGGTCTCACTCTGGCCTAGGCTGACCTGGAATTCACTCTGTAGTCTCAGGGTGGCCTCAAACTCTCAGTGATCCTCCTACCTCTGCCTCCTGAGTGCTGGGATTAAAGGCGTGCACCACCACACCCAGCTTCATTTATTGAATTAATGAATGTATTTGATTCACTTGACCACTTCTCAAGTCTGTGAGTGAAAAAATTATCAGACTCTTCAAAGACCAGGTGTGGCAGCCCACGCCTTTAATACCAACACTTGGGAGACAGAAGTAGGAAGATTGCTGTGAGTGCTAGGCCAGCCTGAGACTACATAGTGAATTCCAGGTCTGCCTGGGCTAGAGCAAGACCCTACCTCAAAAAACAATCTTTAAAAGTATTGACATAAAGAAAACCTCAAAGAGCCATTTTAAACCATTTCCTTGCTCTGATCTGCATTATATGAATGACATAAAAGCTGAATGATATTGTTTTGGCCACCTAGACATGTTAAGGTGAATCCCTTAATTTACCCCACTTCCCCTCAGCACTGTTTATAGAAGCCAGAAGCCATATTTCTAAATGGTGATTCCACGGAGGTCAAGTGTCTTTATTACCTTGAGAAAAGCAAGTTCAGGAATTCCATTGAAAGTTCTGGAAAAATATTAACCTCCATTCACCCAAGTAGCCTTACAAAGTTCATTTGTACTTTACAATAAGAGAGGAAAACACTCCGTGGTCGTGGTGCTAAGCCTGATATTGACCAAACCATTCTCTGCCAAATGACCCTCCTGCATCTCGCGTTCTGCATGTGGGAAGTGGTGGCAGCTGTGGGCTGACAGATGGGTTATACTCTTTGGAATTAAAGTGATGCTTTGCACCAAAACTCTGTTGTTCACTAAGAGGACTTCTGCATCATGGACACATTAATATAGAAGATTTTTAAAAACCAAATGCAGTGTCTAAATAAGGTTCTCTCGCACCACAGAACAGCAAAAATAGAAAGGGGGCTGGAGAGATGGCTTAGTGGTTAAGGCACCTGCCTGCCAAGCCTAAGAATGCCGGTTCCAATCTCCAGGCCCCACGTTTACCCAGACACAAAGTGACGCAAGGGTGCAATGCCACACTTGTCCACGAGGGGGCGCACACGTGTGGAGTTTGTTCACAGTGGCTGAGAGGCCGCTAATGCACCCATTCTCCCTCTTTCTCTGCCTCTTCCTCTCTCTCTCTGTTTCTCTCTATCCCTCTCTCTCACAAAAAAAAAAAAAAAAAATAGAAAAGGAACCTACTCTTGAGCCAGCAAAGTGAGTCTGTCATGAAACAGAGAGGAGAGCATCGGTCAAGGCTTAACCTGAAGGGCTTTGGATAAAATCAGGCTGAACAACTTCAAAGGAGTGAGACAAAGAATGTTCAACTCTCCAGAGGGGCATAAATGGGGCTGACGATAAAGACTGTCCTTCCCCCCGCCATCCATGCACAAGTGAGGACAGAATTCCCAGCATGCCGCTACCCACTACCTACTTATACTATGTAAGGCTTTTTTTTTTTTTTTTTGCTTTACGGACAGAAGTAAAAATGAAAAGGGAAGTCAGGGCAAAAGTTGGGGGTGAGGAGATAAAAGGAAGAAAAGGATTTCCTTTAGTTTGAAAACAAATAATAAAAGTTGCCAGGCTAGAGAGATGGCTTAGAGGTTAAGCGCTTTCTTGTGAAGCCTAAGGACCCTGGTTCGAGGCTCTATTCCCCAGTACCCACATAAGCCAGATGCACAAGGTGGCACAGGCATCTGGAGTTTGTTTGCAGTGGCTGGAGGCCCTGGTGCACCCATTCTCTCTCGCTCTCTCTGTCTCTTTCTCTGTGTGTTTCTAATAAATAAAAATAAAAATTTTTAAAGTTGCCAAAAGATATTAATATCTTATAGCTCATATGCTAACAAAAATATATAGTAGGTTCAGGCAATTAGTTAGGAGGTTTGTGCTACTATGTTAGATCTATAAAGATCTTATCTATAATATCTATAAAGATATTTATGCTATATTTGAAAATACAGAATATATGTTTTCACAGATTAAAAAACAAATTTCCAAGAGATCGCAGGGCAGAAGTGTCCATGCTGGGGGTCTGTACTTTCCTCCTGTTTGCTCAAGCATTTTCTGGGACTAGTGTAGGTGGAAGGTTGGGAGAGACAAGGCAGACCAACTGAAATGATGAACGTCTTTCTTTAAAAGACCCTCCCCCCCACCAAGGACAGCAAGTTCCTTTCACTTTCGAGGTTTGTATCCTCAGGATAGATAGAATCTGTAGGTGATGCTGATTAAATGAACTTTATGATATATTCATTTCTCTTCTGTTACAAGTTCTGTTTGCTCCTTTGCCAATAATATGTCTACTAAGTACTGGCTTTTTAAAACTAAGTACTGGCGTTTTTAAAAATAAAGGATTACCGTGAGTTCGAGGCCACACCAGCATGACTAATTCCAGGTTGGCCTGGATGAGTGAGACCCTACCTCGAAAAACCAAAAAAATAAATAAATAAAAAATAAATAAATAAATACTACATTTACACACCAGCATGACACAGGTGGTGGATGATGTGCACTTTCTCAAGCCATGGGGCCATGGTTTAAACAAGTCATTCGTTGAGCTCTTTTCATGGAATCGTTTTCAGATCTTGTGTCAGATTCTTCAGAGGCTGCTTTGTGGTGATAAAACTTTAGCCTTTGAGAATGGATCAGCCTTCTGTATAGGTTAGGAAGCCACTCAAAAAGAACAATACAGGGCTGGAGAGATGGCTTAGCGGTTAAGGTGCCTGCCTGCTAAGCCTAAGAACGCCTGTTCGATCTTCCAGGTCCCATGTTTAGCCAGGCCCAAAGTGATGCAAGCGTGCAATGCCACACTTGCCCACAAGGGGGCGCAAGTGTCTGGAGTTCATTCACATAGGCTGAGAGGCCACTGGCATGCCCATTCTCTCTCTCTCTCTCTCTCTCTGTCTCTGACTCTCTCCAAAAAAAAAAAGAAGAAGAAGAAGAAGAACAATATAGTAGTAAGAGGTGAATAATAAGATTAGGTGAGGGTTTTTTTGTTTGTTTGTTGTGTTTGTTTTTTTACAAAAAATTAATTCACAAAAAAACAGAACATGCCCACCACTGACATAATTATTTTGGGGAACAATCTATTAACTCTAGGATAACAGCCCTAGAGAATTCTTGTTTATGTACACAAGGAGATATATACCAGGAGATGTGTACAAGAAGATACTTTATCCTTAGTTTATTGAAGTGTGTAAATAATTTGATATTAATTCTTTGCTATTTGAGCAGTTACTTTTATGAGATCAAAGAAAATCTTTCTTTAAATTCAACAGAATGACAAGGCACGGGACCACATGCTACTGTGACAAATTTAAGTGGACATGACCTTGACAATTAGTCTGTTCTGTTTCCTGAAGTCTGAAGGAAAATTCAGTCTCATTATTCTTCAGTCATCCAGCCTCAGTAAAACCAAGACATGCCGTAGAGATGCTAGGGGCTATTGATCTCATTGGTTACATAAGGAGATGGGCATTTGATGGGGTTGAATGTCTTCACCTCCCCTGAAACAAACTCAGCAGCAACCATTGTTTTTTCCTTCCTCGTTAGCACTTACTGGTACAGATCCATCACTACCATGTCCCTTTCCAACCTTCAAGACCCACTTTGCTCCTTGGTTAGGGCTCTTCTCATACCATTTCACCATACCTCGCAGGCACAGCACAAAGGCAGTGCTGTGAGATTGGCCAGAAGCTTGTCTGAATTGTCTGAAGATCAGAGTCCATCAGTAGAAGCATAATTTGACTACACTGTGGAAATGGAAGTAGTGAACTCCAAAGGCCTTATAAAAAAAAAATGACTGCTTTGGGCCATTCAAACTCCTATGACAGGATACCATAAACAGGATGAATTATAAGCCACAGATTTATTTCTTATGCTTCTGGGAGCTGGAACCAAGTCTAAGGTCAAAGCGGTAGCAAATTCAGTGTCTGCTGAGGCTTGCTTCCTGATTCGTAGAGAACTGTCTTTTCTTGGTGGCCTCACATGGCTGACGGAGCAAAGAAACCCTTTCAATCTCCACCACAAACGTGGCAATCATTTTCAGCAGGGCTGTACCCTCATGACCAAACTGCTTCCCAAAGGCCCTATCTCCACGTTATCCTCCAATGAGAGATGGACTTTAAGAAAGATGTTAGGAGTATACATTCAGACTATGTTGCAGACATCTTGGGTTCTATGAAACACTGTTTTAAATATTGCTGGCAATGGTGACAAATTAGAAATGAAGAGGTTTTTAGAAACTAAAGGCTTGAATTCCACAGTCATGATAATAATCCTTGACATTCAATTCGCTAATATTTTCCATTTTTGTAGAAACATTAAAAGAACAATTTTTACCAGTTAAAAACGGAACAGTGTTTTATTACCATAAATGATGTTTTAGCCGCTGAGCTTATGTAAAGTCTCTTCTAAGTGCTTTTATTGTTTGAAATTTCTTCATCTGCATCTCATCTGTCCAGATTTATTTGTGAGCATTGAATAATAAGCAAGGAAGAGTTGCAGTTCTAAGCATTAAATTTTTCCTAAAAAATGGTTATAACTTCTAGCAGGAAAGAGATGGTTCATATTATATGTTCCTTGAAGTGTGTGGCCTCTTGATTCAGTAGAAAGGTAGCCAAAATCACAGATGTGTCAAAAAAACATTCCAATCTGTTGAGAAATACACATGCAAATTAAAAATTAGAATCGCTTTTCTGCATAGAAGGAAGTTGTGCCTTCAGTATACATGGCTGAACTCTGAGAGGAGATCCGACTGCACCATCATGAAGCTTGGGCTGGCTTTCACTTGTTCATAGACCATGGCTGAAAGCTAGAAGCAGCTCTCCTCAGAATACCCAAGAGACCCTGTGTCTTTTCGGTGTTCATGCCATGCTTTCATTTTCGGCCAGTGCCCAAGAGAAATGAAAATCTTTATCTAAGTCGTAAAGGTGTCTTCTTTTAATAGAGAGGTGGATGAGGAGAGGAGACTGCCCTTGACAGCCAGAGTGGTGGTCATAGTGAGTGCTGTCTTCCCCGGAGAAGTCTTGGCATTAACTCATTCTTTGTGCTTTGTATCATGCCATCATATCGTGTCACACATCACGTTCACTGAGTAGTGATTTTTATGTCCATACATAAAACACTTGTCCTATGTTAACACATATTAACCATCCAGTTACTCCTGGGATACTAATGAGAAATCTCAGAGGTTTTCCTGTAAACATTCCTGCATGGGATCACATTACAAAATACACACTTCCCTGAAAGGGAATTGAACCTGGGCTGTGCTGGTAAAAGTCCCAAATCCCAGCCATTAGACCACCAGAAAGGCACTCCTGTAAAACTTTTCTAATAAAATAGTACAGATTTGGAAATAAAGTATTTTTGAAGTCTCCAACTCTATGACACTGTGGGGTACCCACTCTGCTTGGCTCCCCATCTGATCATTACGTAGCTGCTAGATTGTTCTGGTCCTAAACCCTCATCCAACCCTTGAAGCAATTGGTTGCTGTTACCTTGTACATGTGTGCACTTCTGCCATCCTAAGGGTACATGTACAATTAAGGGTACATGTACAATCACTAAAATCCCTTGCTATGGGTACTTTTTATGTGGAAAAAAAAAAACCTGAATAGTTACAAATGCCACCAATTGCAAGCATAGACTTCTCTCTTTGTCTGCATAGCTTTGACCAAATGTGGGCCTCATTCAATGGATACCTTTGGCAGGAGTGCTGAGCCTCGTGCTAAAAGAACACAAATCACAACACTGCTTCCTTTACTCCTCAGCCCTTGTAGCTGTGTGTGCTAAACCATGGTTACAGGAGAAGAGGAGAATATAGTCAAAATAATTCCATGATTTGAAGCATTTTCTTTGAGTCTCCAGACCTTGTGCATGTGTGTATGCACACATATATTTACATACCCATGGATGTATTTATGTATATATGAATCCATGTAAGTATGTGTGTATATATATGGGGGTGTGTGTGTGTATAGATAGATATATTATATATATAATAATATATGTATTATATTATATATATATATGTTATATATAATATATATAATAATCTTTATAATAATCTCTATAATAATATATATCATAATCTTCAATGCCATTGTCAATAGGTAGCAGCAAAGATGTTCTATGAGAATAAGGATTGCCCATGGACGTGACTGAACTTTGTGCCATGGTAGTAACATTTTATCCACAGTGTATAATACTGCATAATGGTCTGCAGTGAACATAAGTGTCAGCAAACTTTGGAGAGGTTGGCTGCACACTAATGAGCAGGCAACATTCTCTCTATTATTTCAGCCAAAGGGACAGAAAGCAAAGAATTCCCCCTTTCTCTTGCTAGTGACTAGCAGCTTAGGCCAAGACCAACGCCTCTTTTTTTACGCATGCGCCACCTTGTGCATCTGGCTTACATGTGTCCTGGGGAATCGAACCTAGGTCCTTTAGCTTTGCAGGCACATGTCTTAACCACTAAGCCATCTCTCCAGCCTGACCAGTGCTTCTTGAGAGCCCTGGTAACAGGACCTACTTACTTCAAAGTTGGGGTCTGGGTTTGGACAAGATGCACAAGTTCTGTAATGATATAGACAGACAGGAAAACCTTGTGGCCCTTCATTCCAGTAGGCAAAGATGTCATAGCAGCCTCTCCTGTGCTTCTTGTCCCCACAGATTTATCCCTCTTGTCCCCACAGATCTATCCCTCTTGTCCCCACAGATCTATCCCTCTTGTCCTTTGTATCTAAGCATTTGGGAATTCTTTTTCCTCCTCTATTGAACACAATTATTTTTTAAATGAATACATGTAATAAAACATAAAGACATAAATGCCAACTCAGTTATGTTTTATCAGTAATAATTGTTGCATGGCATATTTTAATTCTTCTGAAGGCATTCAGTAAATAGAAACTGTGAACTTCTTAAGAGTGAATAAGTTTAAAGTCTCAAATTTTCATTAACAACTTTAGAAAAATATACCTAAATGAACATTATAGTATACATTTCTATTATTTTATTATTGCTTTATTTGAGAGACAGAAAGAGGTAAATAGAGAAAGGGAGAGAGAGGGGAGAGAGAATGGGCATGCCAGAGCCTCCAGCCCCTGCAAACAAACTCCAGATGCATATGCCACCTTGTGCATCTGCTTTATATGGGTATTGGGGAATCAAACCTGAGTCCTTAGGCTTTACAGGCAAGTGCCTTAACTACTAAGCCATCTCTCCAGCTCTATTTTTGAATATATTTTATTCATTTATTTGAGAGAAAGAGGCATAGAAAGAGAGAAAGAAGGAGGGAGGGAAGGAGAGAATGGGCACACCAGGGCCTCCAGCCACTGCAAACGAACTCCAGATGCATGCACCCCCTTGTGCATCTGGCTTACATGGGTCCTGGAGAGTCAAACCAGGATCCTTTGGCTTTGCAGGAAAATGCCTTAACTGCTAAGCCATCTCTCCAACCCCTCCAGCTTTATTTTTAAAATAATACTTGAAATATTAATCCAGGTAATGTAAGTTGAATATTTTTACAAGCATATGGAATTTGTGATATTAAGTATTATCAAATCTTTTAATATTTCATTTATTCATTATTATTTAAGAGACAGAGAGAGGCAGACAAAGAGAGAGAATGGGTTCCCAGAGCCTCTAGCATCTAACAGATGAACCCAGATGGACGTGCCACCTTGTGCATCTGGCTTACATGTGTATTGGGGAATCAATCAAACCTGGGTCCTTTGGCTTTACAGACAACACCTTAACTGCTAAGTCATCTCTCCAGCCCTACATTCACTTTTTTAAGTGAGTTTTTAAAATCATAATTTTGCAGCTGGGGACATGGCTCAGTGGTTAAAGGTGCTAGCTTCCAAAGCCTGCCACAACCTGGGTTTGATTCCCAAGTACCTATGTAAAGCCAGATACACAGAGCGGCACATGCATCTGGAATTTTTTTTTGTAGTGACCAGAGGCCCTGGCCCACCCTTCCTCTTCTCTCCTCTTCTCTCTCTTTCTCTTCTCTTTCTCCTGGCAAATAAAAATAATAAAAATATTCTCAAATTTTTTGCATGGATAATAAAGCATTTCTTAAATATTTACATAGATAATAATAAAGTGTTTGACTTACAAAACAAATGCAAGGACGTTCATTTAATTTAGTCTTTGTGAAAAAACAAATCCATAATGTTCTGCCTTACGTTCCTCTATTTTAGTATACAGTAACTTACTCTGTCACAAAATAAGCTATACAACACCAGTTAAACCAAAGCCCACAATCTAACTTAATGTCAAGTGAATTGCCTTGAGTGAGTATATGAAGTAAATCCCAAGATTAAACTTTAATTGCCAAATTTATTTCACTATGTAAAACTGAAACTTCCCAATTCTTAGCTTGAAAACCTTAATACAAAATATAAAGTAAATTGTTTCTATTTCACTTTCACTGTTTCTGTGATGTGCTCTCTTTCCCCTTCTTTCTTTATTTTATTTTTTTTATTTTTGGAGAGAGACACAGAGAGAGACAGGGAGACAGATAGAGAATGAGCATGCCAGCAGCCCCTCAGCTGCTGTGAACGAAATCCAGATGCATGTGCCACCTTGTGGTCAAGTGTGGCATTGCGCCCTTGTGTCACTTTGCATCTGGCTAAACGTGGGACCTGGAGATTGGAACAAGCATTCTTAGGCTTAGCAGGCAGGCACCTTAACCGCTAAGCCATCTCTCCAGCCCTCTTTCCCCTTGTTATACTTCCGCTTAAAACAGACAAGTTCTATCCCATGTTCAGAACCGCTTCTGACACTGCCCAGAGGCTGAAGCCACCCACCAGCTCCCAAGGGCTGACTGAGCCGGGCTTGCAGTGCCACTTTCAGCGTTCTCTTGCTGGTAGCATGCAATGGGCCTCGGCGGGGATCTTCGCACTGTGGGAGATTGCTTGGGGCAACACTGCAAGCTAAGCTTGTTGTTACTCCCCCACACCCCGAGATCTGGTTAACTGCTTAGCAGCCGGTGTCACCACATTTATGAAGTCCCAAGTTGACAAGGCAGACCTTGTGTACCAATGGGAAGAGATTCGGTTAGATGGAGGGACCAAACAACCCCAAAACTTCAGGGTTTATTGGAATAGAAGTTTGTTATCATATGTAGGTATATGAGTCTTATGCATTCCCAGGTAATAATTGCTTACCTTGGGGTGACCCAAAGATCCAGGCTTACAAAGACTCCCCATATAGGACACAGGATGCCCCCCACCCCATGGTCGATGCTGCAAGGAAATATACAGGCATCTCATCCGGAAATGAAATGGTTCTGTGCATCACTTTCCTAAGGTTATGGTGACACATTATTACAAACTCAGTGGTTTGAAACAACACAACTTATGAGCACACAGTTCTGGGGATCAGAGTCCAAAAGAGGTGTTCCTCTTCAGAAATCAAGGTAAGGCCATAGTCCTAGCTGGAGAATCCAGGCCCTTGCCTTTTTTGGCTTGTCAAAATTGCCAACACTCCTTGGATTGTGTCCATGTCCCCCATCTTTGGAACCACCAGCAAAGACTCTCCATGCAGAGGTGCAGCCTCTGACTCCCCATCCTTCTGTCAGCGCCCTGCTCTTGTGCGTCCCTGCTTCATCCTTTAAGGATTCTATGAGCACACGGCATCTGTCTAACACAGGATAATCTCCTTTTTAAGGTCCTTAGTAACTGCTACAAAATCCCCTTGAGCAAAGAAGCATTCACAGATGCCAGGACTCAGACATGGGTGTCTCCAGAGGCCATGGCTCCACCTCACTGACATCTTGGAAGAGGGTGACAGCAGCAGATTTTTTTTAATCTCTTCAAATCATTCATTTAAAAAATTGACAACAGGGCTGGAGAGATGGCTTAGCAGTTAAGGCGTCTGCCTGTTAAGCCTAAGAACTGGGTTCCAATCTCCAGGTCCCACGTTTAGCCAGATGCAAAGTGACTCTGTGTGTCTCTCTTCAAAAATAAATAAAATAAAAAAAAAAAAAACAGGCTGGAGAGATGGCTTAGCGGTTAAGGTGCCTGCCTCCTAAGCCTAAGAATGCTGGTTCCAATCTCCAGCGGTTCCAATCTCCAGGTCCCAATCTCCAGGTCCCATGTTTAGCCAGATGCAAAGTGATGCAAGGGCGCAATACCGCAAATTGACCACAAAGGGGCGCACACATCTAGATTTCGTTCACAGCAGCTGAGAGACTGCTGGCGCGCCCATCTCTATGTCTCCCTCTCCCTCTCTGTCTGTCTCTCTGTGTCTTTCTTCAAAAATAAATAAAATAATTTAAAAAATTTTTTTAAATTGACAACAAAGTTTAAAATGTACTTGCTGCATAGCCCAGGCTGCCTTCAAATTTACAATCTTGCCTCCTTAGTGGTGGGATTATAAAACTCTTCTACTAAAAAATAACACATGCACACATATATGCCATTTCTCTTCTTGTTTGTTTTTTTTTTTCTTCTCCAATGACCATTCTCAGATGGCATACATTTGGGGGGGGGGGACATTCTATAGGTCTGGTAGAGGTTTTTGTGCCTCAGAGTTCTTCCATTTCTTGTGATGATATGGATTTCTTTGAGGGATGCTGTCAAGTCTCTAAGAGAGATATTGTCGTAAGTCCTATGTGCTTGCCCGTGGGTAAGTGGGACCAACTGAGGTAAAGACTACCCTTGCTAGGGGATGCTAGGCAGCAAGACAGAGAATAAAGGCCCTCTGCAAGCATCTCTTTTTCAGGTGGCATTTGACGTATACAAATGTCAACAAGACAGATTGCTCTGAGACAAATGGCATGATCAGTGGTCTGCAATACCCTGGTAGATAAAGAATTTAAGATTACCAGTTCTGTTCTCTGAATGTGAATCCAAAAAAATAAAAACAGAAAACTTTCAAAAAATTTAAAAGACAGATTTCAAGCACTATAATGGAAAATCCCCAAGCTGCTCGTAACTCATTGTCAAACACTGGCCTTGCACTGCTAGATTTTAGAGTAGGATTTTGAAAGGCTCCAGAATTTTAAAGTCTTCTACTGTGAATACAAACAAAGGAAATGTATGCTGGCCAAATTTGGTTTAGAAAACAAGAAAATGACCATTAAATCTTTACTGTTAAGGGATATGTTTTGTTTTGTTAAAAATTTACAAATTATAACCAAATTTAAAACCATAATAGGTGAATATACTGACCCATAGAATTCCTGGTGCTTCTAAAAAGCTTTGCACAGACAAACGTGCCATAAGCAGAGCCAATAGATTATCCATAGAATGGGAGAAAATTTTCACCAGCTACACCACTGACAGAGGTCTAATATCTATAATCTACAAAAAACTCAAAAAAAAAAAAAAACTAAACAATAAAAAAGCAAACAATTCACTAAAAAATTTTGGCTCTGGCCTGTAACCCCCAGTACCAGCAATCAGTGTAACCCACATTGATCTGTTCACTCGAGAGACCTGTGAGGTCCCCCAAACAAGACAGACTTCTGACACATCACTTAAATACCTGCCTGAGGTAAAAGGCAAGAGCCTATTGCCGAAGGCACCATATGCTGCCAGCACAGCACACAGAGAGACCTGGCCAGAATCTGGAAGAGAGCCTGTCTAGTGCTAGAAAGAGCCAGATGAGCTATTGGGGGAATGTGGTCCACACCAGTGTGAGCAAGCGGGCATCTGAGCTACTCAGAAGCAACAAACCTGACAAGAAGTACACAGCAGTGCAAGGGTAGCACACAGCCTCACTGGGTAACGATGGGTGACTCAGTGGAAAGGAACCCATATCTGGAATTGGGAACCAGGTCTGAATCCTGTGGAGACAAAGATTATGCTCTCCAGTGTCAAGCTCCCTCTGGTCTTTGGCTAAAGGAGGGGGTCACATCCATCAAAATCTCCCTAAATCAATAATGTTTATCCTATTTAATCTATTCTAACTTCACTCTCCTTTGGAGAATCTGTTTGCCTGTTTCAGAAAGTAGCTAGATCAGAGGAGATAAACCACCCTTCACATCCCAGTCAAGGCCCAGGCAAAACCCCAGAGGAACTGGGGAGATGAGCAAGAGCACTGCTTCCATGGTGAGCCTGACAAGCGGTGTCGGGGCGGAGGAGACAGACCCTGAGGACACTCAGCACCTGCCAAAGCAGAGATCCCGAGGCTCCTAAGAGCTCATCACTGAAGTAGACTTAAAACTCACCCACCACGGCTCAGGGAATTTTTCGCAAGAGGGAGGGGAAAGATTGTAGGAGGCACAGGGACGGGTCGCATTGCCCTCCCCATAAGTGACTGCTGCTCCCACAATGCCTAACCCACAACCCCACGGGGAATACCAGCAATCCTACTGTAGCAGACAGCTTCAGGTTCGCTGAGATGAACTTCCAGACCAGGCACAGTTATGGAGGAAGGGATATTACTTATTGAAGCTTACAGATCCAGAGGAATTTCCATAACAGCAGAAGAAGCTGGCCTTTCTTCACAGGACCAGGCAAGAGAGCAAAGCCAACCAGCCACCATAGCACACAGCAGAACTACAGCCAAAAGGTCACACAGCACACTTCAGGAACTCCTGCTAGGCACATTTGCATATCTTTACAATGGAATCTCAAACCATCATCACACCTTAAGACCGGCCCCCAGTGACCTTGCCTCTAGCAAGGTGATTGCAGATGCAAACTATAAAGTAATAAAACATTGAATATATTGGGGGACATATATTCAAACTACCACATTCCGCCCCTGGCCCCCAATATATTTAGCTCCTGGCCCCCAATAGATTTATAACTATCACACATTGTAAATTGTACTCAGTCCAATTTCAAAGGTTCTCACAGTCTTGATCAACTTAAGATAGTGAGTCCTATAAAATCAAACAAGTTAAATACTTTCAACATGTAAAGGCACAGAGTAAACATTTTTAACTGGTAAAAAGCAAAGAGAGACTAGAATAATGCAAACTCAACTATCATCAGCCGTCATCAAACTTCTGCAGTTCAAGTTCAATATAACCAGAGACTGACAGTCTCCAGTTTTCCAATTCCGCCCCTCCAGCTGGGCAGAGTCGCCAAGGAAAACTTTCATCCCATGCCAACACTGCACTCCATGGTAGCCCTTTTGCACAGTCCTGGAATATCCAAAACATCTTCAGGTCTCCATGCAAACCACCGTGCATCTTCCAAAGGCTCTTGCAGCCTATTCCTGAGGGTCTTCATGCCCTGCCTCATGCTGCATCTCAGCAGCGGCTCCTGGAACCGTGTGCAATTCATGACCACTCCATGCATTTTTCGTGCTTCCAAAACTAATACCAGGTGTGCAGGACACAGCCATATTCTTAATCCAGGGACAAAATAAACCATAGCCTTGAAAAGCAGGTTCCTTCTCCAGTCAACTCTTTCCAAAGAGTTTGCATTTCTAACAGTCTTTCCTCAGGCATCCTCTCCATTGTTTTAATGTAAATCAAGTCGGGCCACCTTCCTTCCACCTTCCTTCCACCTTCCTTAAGATTGCTAATGTGTTTGACAATAGCAGCTAAACCAGTCTCAGTGCCTCTACTTTTAACTTGCTTCAGGTTTTCCAACTTAAATCTTAAAATCTCAGTCCGATATCTTCAGCCAAGCACATCAGTCCATTACAAATTTAAGTTTGATCAAACTTTCTGGGCCTGGATAGCAGAACATAGCCATCCCTTATGCCAGTAGCCCAGTTCCAACAAAGTCCTCTGCAGTCTTTCCTTCCCCTTAGAAAGCTCATAAGCCAAGCCTCGAAGTTCAATACAGTCTGCACTTAGCATTCTCAAACTCTCATCAGAATAGTCCATAAAACTTGGCTTACCACTCCAGAAGGCATCTTCAGTTGCAAGCACCAAGTCCATGCCCATTCCTCCAAAACAAAGGTTCCAAAAGCCAAATATCCACACGGTCAGATTCATCTCACCCCACACTCCTCGGTACCACTTTACTGTAGCAGACAGCTTCAGGTTCGCTGAGATGAACTTCCAGACCAGGCACAGTTATGGAGGAAGGGATATTACTTATTGAAGCTTACAGATCCAGAGGAATTTCCATAACAGCAGAAGAAGCTGGCCTTTCTTCACAGGACCAGGCAAGAGAGCAAAGCCAACCAGCCACCATAGCACACAGCAGAACTACAGCCAAAAAGGTCACACAGCACACTTCAGGAACTCCTGCTAGGCACATTTGCATATCTTTACAATGGAATCTCAAACCATCATCACACCTTAAGACCGGCCCCCAGTGACCTTGCCTCTAGCAAGGTGATTGCAGATGCAAACTATAAAGTAATAAAACATTGAATATATTGGGGGACATATATTCAAACTACCACACCTACTGAGAAGAGTCCAGTGGAATGGGCCAGGGAAGAGGAAAAGGACGGTACCAACATGTGATGCATCGATCCTACGTTCTTAATTTGTAAAAAAATTAAATAAATAAAAAGAATTCCTGGTGCTTTATAGATATCTAAGAACTGATGACATTTCAGTGTTCAACTACACACCTAATCAGACAGCGTGTAGATAACATATGCCTTTCCTGATTTTTGTGAGACCAAATTGAAAGCCTCTCCCTTTGCACTTAGCCAATTTCAGAGCCCATTTGGATGAAAACCGGAATACTAAGTCATTTCCCCCGATCATTGTCTCGCTGGGCTGGAAGCCTGTGCTAGGTGCAGATTTGCTCGCTTCGCATCCCCAGCCCCGCTCCAGGGAAGCTGCTGTCTTTTCCCCGCCGTCTTCACGGTGAGGAGAGCAAGAGCTCCTTGCCATCCACACGCAAATGCAGGATCTGAGGAGAAGCAACCTTTTCTTTCCAGGTTCAGAGTGATCAAGTCTCTTTAGCAATTATACAGGACACTACAATGGGAAATGCAAAAATCTGGGGACCTACTGAAACTTAATGACTCCCCTTATTTACTCAAGATCTCTTCTTAGCAGCCTGGTCCCTGCCTTAATTCATGGCTAATAGAGGTCAGAGTCAGGGCTAATAGCCTGCAGTTCAACATTCATTAAGTCATTCACTGATCATTAAAACATCCTGACACAGCGTTGCCTTGAAGTTTTAACAGCACCAATGTATGGAGGATTGCTATTCGCCAGCACTAATAACATTCTTTTATGACAGCAAGGAAACGTGTGCATCCCCAAACTAAAATTAGTCTTGATCCCCACTTCTGTGCTCTCAGTGCGAAAGTTAAAATTTAAAGACAACTTTCAGAGTTGGAGAGATGCCTTAGCGGTTAAGGCACTTGCCTGCAAAGCCAAAGGACCCAGGTTTGGTTCCCACGATCCACATAAAGCCACCTGCCCAAGGTGGCACATGCATCTGGAGTTCGTTTGCAGCAGCTCGAGGCCCTTGTGGGCCTAGTCTTTCTCTCTTTCGCTCTTTCTCTCAAATAAATAAAATATTCAGAAAATAAAGAAAACTTTCATAAAGGCAAGATTGTGTCCATCAGAACTCTCATGGCCATCAAAACCCGAGGTGGAAGGCCATGGTCTTTGGGATCAGCCAGGACACCAGGTGATTACAGAGCCTGCCTTGGGGCTGGCCTGGAAGATTCCTCTGGTCAACATAAATCTTGCTCTTTCAGAAGCCTCTAATCATAGCTGTTTGCTATGATAAAATGGTCCTGGACTGAAGCAAAGTTGTGAACATAACCGTGATCTAGTCATTTGAACAACACAAGACTAGATAAGCTAAGGATGACCAAAGGAACTATATGCACAATTAGCGTGGGTCTCCAGTACACTGCTGAGTTGATATGTATACCTGCATAACTTCAGAATTATATAAAAATACTATCCACTGTCTCTTAATACACATCCAAGTTTGTAAATATTGCTTAAAAGACTGGAGGATCCACACTCAATAATGGTTACCTCTAAGTTGGAGTGGGAGGCACAAGCAATGGAGGAAATGAGGGTGATCGTTTTGATAGCTCTAGATAACTTATTGTGACACTGTGTGAAATAACCAATGTGGAAACTTTTGTTGTGTTTCTGAGAAAATAGAAATAAACTGAATCTAATCCTAACGTTACCTAAGAAAACCACAAATTGAGTGCATATTGTGAAATAAGTGACCTATACGCTTCAAAAATGTTAAGGTCATGAAGGAACAAGGGTTGTCAAGGCACTAACCATAGAGATGGAACAGTTAGATGTAATGCATGCTCCCACATTGTATTTGGAGCCAGGATGGTATTGTATATATGTAAGTAGAAGAAGAGAGTAATGGGGTGAAAAGGCCTAAGTGAGGTCAGGGGAAGAGATTGAATAAAGGAAAGGTGGAGGGAGGGTGTGGTAGTTTGAATATATGTCCCCCAATATATTCAGTGTTTTACTAGTTATAGTTTGCATCTGCAATCACCTTGCTAGAGGCAATGTCACTGGGGGCCGGTCTTAAGGTGTTAATGGTGTGGGTTTGAGATTCCATTGTAAAGATATGCAAATGTGCCTAGCAGGAGTTCCTGAAGTGTGCTGTGTGACCTTTTGGCTGTAGTTTTGCTTAGTGTGCTGTGTAGCTGGCGGTTTGGCTTTGCTCTCTTGACTGGTCCTGTGAAGACAGGCCACTTCTCCTGCCATTATGGAACTTCTCCTGGATCTGTAAGCTTCAATAAACAATATCCCTTCCTCCATAACTGTGCCTGGCCTGGAAGTTCATCTCAGCGAACCTGAAGCTGTCTGCTACAGAGGGCTAATCAAAACCTAAGAGGATATAAATAAGTCATATGGAAACCTACTTTTTTGGACAATGGAACACTCAGAAGCCATAGATTGTTACTAGAAAATTTTCAGTGCCAGGGTGGGATACCTTCCAGTGAGTTGTTGGCCAGGGAGGTCACAGATACCCCCAAGACATTATAGGCCATTGCCAAGGCCCTTGGTTTCCCACCAGGAATAGATGGTAAGACCCTATTGCTGAAGACTTCACATACTTGGGCTGCAAGGCCACTGAGAAATCCTGCTGGAGCTGAACTGAAAGCCTCCTCCATGTGGACCAGCTGACAGGAAGCTGGAAAAAGCCAAACTGCATGCAGTTCAATGGGAGAGAGAGAAATCACCAGTGAAGATACTCAACAATGGACACTGCAAGCTTTAAATTTGGTCATCCAGGCCAAATGAGCCAATGGGTGCAATAGTGGCATGTCTGTTATGGGGGAAACCAGCTGCTCTCTAATTGGACTGGAGGCCCACTCCATGGGAGGGAATACATGCCTGATACTGAAAACCTACAACAGGGCCTAGGGGCATAATGTCTGCTGGTGTCTGGCTAAATGTATATACTATGCTCACCAAACTGCCCAGTAAGCACTTCTCTTAATGTCCATACCTATATATTAATGCTACTCTCACTTTTGGTTTGAGAAGCTTCTCTTTTCAGATGGCGGTGATGTTAGGATGATTCAGAAGGCACCATGGTGCTGAGAACGAGTGACAGAGGAGTGCTCAGCACTGAAATATCTCTAACACACCTTTCAAGGCTCAGTGCCCATTGAGGAAGAGGGGGCAGAAAGAATGTAAGAGCCAGGCTGGAGAGATGGCTTGGAGGTTAAGGCGCCTTCCTGCCAAGCATAAGAACGCCGGTTCCAATCTCCAGGTCCCAAGTTTAGACAGGTGCAAAAAGTGACACAAGGGCGCAATGCTGCACTTGCCCACAAGGGAGTGCACACGTCTGGAGTTCATTCACAGCGGCTGAGAGGCTGTGGTGTGCCGATTCTCTCTCTGTCTCTCTCTCTCGCTCACTAGCTCTCTATCTCTCTCAAATAAAAAAAAAAAGAATGTAAGAGCCAAAGGAAGGGTAGGACTCCTTACAACGTGCTCCTCTGGACACAAAGTGGCCTGGATATCCATGACCTCGCAGTGCCTGACACTACCTACACAAGACAATCATAATAGGAGGAAAAGATCATGACATCAAAATGAAAAGAGAGACTGATTGAGAGGGGGAGGGGATATGATGGAAAGCGGAGTTTCAAAAGGAAGGGGAAGGAAGGGACGTACCATGGGTAATTGTCTACAATTAAGGAAATTGTCAATAAAAAAATAAAATAAATAAAAATTAAAAAAAAAAAAAAAAAAAAACGAAAACAGCTCTAAATGGCATTATTGAAACAGTGACAAATGTTGAAAGAATACTGACTGAGATCGTGGTATTATGTCAACATGAAAGCTCCTGGCTTATTTTTATTCCTTTTTGTATGTGTACATATGTGTGTTCATATATATGTGGTTGAACATGTGCTCGTGGATATGCCTGCACGTGTGTGTGTGTGTGTACACACGTGTGTGTGTGTGTGTGCATGTGGAGACCAGAGGACAACCTCAGGGGTCATCCTTAGGAATTCTACTTACTTCCTTTGAGACAGGGTCTTTTGTTGTCTGGAACTCACCAGTTAGGCTACACTGGCTTGTCAGTGAGCTCTGGGGGTCCTCTGGTCTCTGCCTTCCCAGCACTAAAAGTAGAGAGGCTTCTACATCTGGCATTTTATGTAGGTTCTGGAGAAAGAACTCAGGACCTCCTCAGCCCAGAATTCCTGATTTTATAGAATTGGAATTTTCTTGCTCCTAAGTAGCACACATGAAGTTTTTAGGCATAAGCTAAGACTAGATTTTATCTCCAATCATTCAATGTTTTAGGAAATAGAGAGAGAGTGAGGATTTTAAATTGTTCAGGCTACAAGCTAGAGTTCAGTTAAGAGCTGACGTAGTCAAGAATCAGAAACAGGGCTGGAGAGATGGCTTAGCGGTTAAGGCACCTGCCTGTGATGCCTAAGGACACCTATTCACATCTCCAGTTCCCACATTTAGCCAGACGCAAAGGTGACACAAGTGCAAAATGTCACACATGCACACGAGGGGGCGCACACATCTGGAGTTCATTCACAGTGGCTGAAAGGCCCTGGTGTGCCCATTCTCTCTCTACCTCTTCCTCTCAGTCTCTCTGTCTCTCTCTCAAAATAAAAAAAAAAAAAAGAAAGAAAAAGAATCAGAAATATACTCGGCCGGCTGGAAACCCAGGACATCTACGTTTCAGTCTTGGGGTAGGCTTTTCTTCTCTGGGAACTCTTAAGTCTTCACTCCATAGATGAGGCTACCTGCATTGCAGAAGAATTTATGGTTTGGATATAAAGTATTTCCCAAAAGACTCATGTTCTGAAGACTTGGTCCCCAGCTAGAAATGTTATTGAAAGGTAATTGGTAACTGGATCATAAGGGTATTAACTTCCATCCATTGATGAATTCCTGGCTGACCAGTCTCCTAAGAGGTGGGGTCTATGCCACTAAGGGTATCCCCAGCCTTATGTCCTTGTCTTTTTGATTCCTGTGTATCATGGGGTAAGCGGTCTCCTTTGCCACACACACCACAATCTTCTCCATCACCATAGGCCCATCACAATGGAGACGGCCAACCATGAACTGAAACCACGAGCCAACTTAAATCCTTCCTCTTTTAAGTTGATTTCTCTTGAGTGTTTCGTCATAGCAACAAAAGCTAACACAGTAAGGGTTCCACTTTAAATTAGATGATTGTAAACATTCATCACATCTACAAAATACCGTCACAAAGAAAATATCTACAAATCAAGTAAGTGTCTTAGACTAACCAAGTTGACTCAGAAAATTAACCACCACAGGAAACGGGATGATGGTGGCATCAATTATTAAGCTCAAGAACAGGGGAGAAAAGCATGGGAGACTAAAATGAGTTCTGTTTCAGGAAAACCATGTTGAAATTGACTGCAGACACCCAAGTAAACTGTTGTGAGGACAATTTGACATGACCATATAGATGTGGTCAGATTGAATCAGTAAGAGGAGAAAGACTTACAAAGGAAAAGAGTTGGCAATCTCAAATGCTGGAAAGATAAAGATCCCATCAAATCTGCTCATATGTAGGCCGAGCGTGAGATGGGTGAGAGTGCTGAAGCAGAAACTGAACAGGTCTGAATAGTTGAGCATAGGCTACTCGTTAAGAACCCTTCCTTAGGATAGGACTCCTTACAATGCACTCTTCCAGACACAAAACGGCCTGGATATCCATGACCGCGCAGTGCCTGGCACTACCTATATAAGATTGGTATAATAGGAGGAAAAGAAGATGGCATCAAAATAAATAAAAGAGAGACTGGTTGAGAGGGGTAAGGGATATGACAGAGAGTGGAGCTGTGAAGAGGAAAAGGGGAGATTTTCATGGTTTATTGACTATAATTATGAAAATTGTCAATAATAAAAAAATTTTAAAAAGAACCCGTCCTTGACTATTCACTTGTTTCCAGGAGTATCTGATGCACCAAAATTTAAAAAAACAGTGACAGTTTAGGCAACACTATGGAGAGGCATTAACTGGAACCCAAAATGTCCTCAGAGGAAAGGGCTGAATTACTATACAGTGGACATTGTGACTCACTACTAGCTCTTCTCATGTCTTGAGCAAACCATGTAATCATTCTGATCTTTAATTCATTTTTATATAAAATTTAAATAATAAGTATTGAATAAGAATGAGGGTTAACCTATAATTATATGTGTGAAACAATAGTTAACTGGAAATATATGCAAATATTATTCCAATTAAACATTTACACAATGAGGATCTAAACATTTGGTCAACTTTTACTTGGAGCCTATTTTATAGAATTTGAGGGAAAAATAATTATTTCCTAATAATGTAGATTTTATGAATATGTTAGAAAAATGAGCTTTAGATATCTTTTATTTTATTTTATTTTTTTAAGGTGGCTCATGCCTTTACAAAGAAACTTTATTTTATTTTATTTTGTTTATTTATTTGAGACAGACAGAGAAGCAGAAAGAGAGAGAGAGAAAGAATGGGTGCACCAGGGTCTCCAGCTGCTGCAAACGAATGCCAGACGCCTGCGCCACCTGGCTTACATAGATCCTGAGGAATAAAACCTGAGTCCTTTGGATTTGCAGGCAAACACCTTAACCACTAAGACAGTAGCTCCAGGTTCAGTGAGAGGCAGGCAGAAGAGCCATAGCAGAAAGCACCCAATGATCTCCATGTACCTATGAACAGGTCATGTGCATCTGTACATGTGAATACAGCATATAAACACCACACACACGTAGACAGACACACAGAGAGATTGGATATTGATAATTTTTCTTTTGAGAACTACAGTTCATTAGCCCACTTATTGACTCAAAGATTAAGTTTTTTGATGTTTAATTTTTGAAAATTATTTATATAGTCTAGATATTAACCCCCCTATTTGACATATAGCTGGCAACAACTTTCTCCTATTCTGTGGGCTGGCTTTTCACTCTGTTGTTCATCTGCTTCATATGGCCATTAATCCCCTTTAAAATGGGACACTGACGGTTGGGGAGATGGCTCAACAGTTAAACGTGCTTGCTGGCAGAGCCTGACAGCCCAAGTTCAATTCCCCAGTACCTAAATAAAGCCAGATGCACAAACTGGTGGCATGCATCTGGAGCTTATCTGCAGTGGCAAAATGTCCTGGCATGCCCATACTCATTCACTCTCTCTCTCTCTCTCTCTGTCTGCTCAAATCAATAATAGCTTTCTTCTTTTTATTAAGTAGAAACTTAGTATGGACACCTCATATATTTGTACCATCCTTTCCCTCCTCCCTGCCCCCCACGCCACTGAGATTCCTCCTCAGTAGGATTTCTGGTATTCGTGGAGTTGTGTGTTGATGTGAGAGCAGCAGTCTGTCGCTGTGGGGAGGGCTTTGTCTCTGGATATTACTTCCCACCACGTGGCTCTTACATTCTTTCCACCCTGTCCCTCACAAACTTCCCTGAGACTTGGTGGGTGTGCCTTTAATTCTACTGTAGTGTTAAGTTCTCAGCAGCTGCTGGATTTCTGTTTTGGTGCATTCTGAGTGTCCTCGGTGTCTGTCTGCATCATCCTGGCCCAAGTTACCAGGATCCCCATGGAAGCAGAACCCTAGCTCATCTCACCAGTTCCTCTGTGTTTTCCCCTGGGCCCCGGCTGCTGTGTGAGGGGTGGTCCTTGGTTCTCACTGCTTTCTGAAAAAGAAAAACAGATTCTCGAATGGAGAGTGAGATCAGCATAGGTTAAAGGAGATAAACATTAATTTAGAGAGATTTTGATGTGGTCGCCTCACTTTTGGACAAAGGCTCCTGGGATCTTCTCATTGGAGTCCAATATTCTGGTCTCCATCGGGTTCTGACTTGGTTGATAGTTCCAGTTATGGGTTTCTTTCCACTGAGCAGATCTCATAGCCAATCAAAGAGCCATTGGTTACCCACCTAGGCTGGGTGCCACTATTGTGCAGGTGTGTCATCATGTCAGGTTGGCTGTTTTCATATAGCAGTGTCCCCTCCTTGCTTACAACATTGTTGGCCATTTTCCCCCAGCAGCTCCGACAGCACTCTTCAGCTCTATACTGGCTGACCATCTGGGAACTGGCTTCATTTCAGATTCATCTGGATTTCTCCATGTTCTGCATCAACAGTGTGCAGTGTCTTCAGCAATATGGTCTTACCTTTTACCTCAGGTGGGTAATCAAGTGCTTCGACAGAAACCTGTCTTGTTCTGAGACCTTGTAGGTCTCTCTGATCAATAGCTCGACGTGGATTATAACCAATTTCTGGTGCCAGGAGTTCTAGGCCAGAGCCAAATGTTTTAGGGTTGGGCTGCATCCCACCCTCTCCAGGTCCTTCTTATCAGACGATCCCTCCATGCCCCTACTGAGGGTTATGTCTTAGTCTGCTATCGAGGAGGAAGGCTTCTATAGTAGATCTGTTTTTGAATGGAACTCTCAACTAGTTTCCGCCTTTCTGGTTTCCAGGATTGAGGACTTGTGGGCCTATGAAGGTGTCATAGAGGGTTGCTCTCCCAGATGTTTTGCTTGCTTTGTTGTAGTTTATGCATCTGTTGGGTTCAGAGTTTTCTCCCCTCCACTACTACTCCTTTCCCATTTTTTTGGTTTGTTTGTTTTATTTTGAATGGTTCCTCCTTGTAAACTGTCTTCACTTAGAATTATGTTTCTTAGCCGGGAGTGGTGGCGCACACCTTTAATCCCAGCATTCATGAGGCAGAGGTAGGAGGATCACTGCGAGTTCAAAGCCACCCTGAAACTTCAGAATGAATTCCAGGTCATCCTGGGCTAGAGCGAGACCCTACCTCGAAAAACCAAAGGAAAAAAAAAAAGAATTATGTTTCTTGATGCTACTTAAGGGAGACAGAGATGCTAGTAACAGATATAATGATTAAACAGCAGTCATGGTGTTGAACTGCAGTACCTTTCTTCACTTCTGCCCCATATAAAATTCAGAGAGATTGGTGCTAGGATGCCGGTTGTGGAAAATGTAGATATATACTAAGTGTATGAATAGGTATACCAACAAAATTAGGTAAAGAAAAAGAAAGGGCAGTCTTAAGAGTCTTTTCCAGCAAGATACAAGTTAAGGCACAATAACCTACCAATTAAAGTACAATGATAAAAGTAATAATAATAAATAAAAATAAGCAATAATATGAAATAGCATTAGGTCCTCAGGCAGTATTTCTTCCTCACTAGAATATGGTTTCTCCCTCACCCTCCCTGGATTTGTTTTTTCGATCAGGCTCTGCGGGTGGGGAAGAAGTCTTATGGTCTGAGGAAGTGAAGCTGGTTAAGCCAGTGCCTGTCCTTCCAGATGAGAGGGATTTCTGTGACCCGTGTCTATTTCCTGCTAGTATCTCCTGATCTGCACCTCACCTCCCTGTACCTCACAAGCCTCTCTCTGGTGTTGGGGGATGGATCGTTGCCTGCACAGAATCTTCTGGGACAGAAGCTACCAGGGTCCTTCTAGGGGTTCCACAGCTCACTTCCAGAGAGTCCGTGTTGCTCACCCAGACAATGACGGTGCGGGGGGGTGTCATTTCCTTCTCTTTGGTCAGGATCTCCTGGCCTTAGCGTCTGGTTCCTGAGCCGAACCTTTGCTTCTGTCTCAGTGTCTACCCTGCTTCAGGCTGCCCCAAGTGCCTTGTCCAGCTGTTCATTGCTTCCCCAAAGCCTGGATCCTCTGTCTCTGGTTTTACAAGATTCCCATCCTTGTGGACCACTTCGCTGCTATACACAACTGATGCCAGCCAATAAGAGCAGCTTGTCTCAGCTGAGTGCCAGCTATGGCCTGGCTCTCTTTTCAAAATATGAGTAGAGCTCATCCAGAGACAAGAAAACATGCACGTACTGTGAGAAGTTCCACTGACAAGCAAGAGTAGTAAAAGGCTAAGAAAATGGGAGATGCTGGTGAAGACAGACGGGAGGGTGCACAGGTATGTCTGGAGGGCTGTGGAACAAGCTGTGATAAGAAAGTGGGAGATGCGGGTGAAGACAGACGGGAGGGTGCACAGGTATGTCTGGAGGGCTGTGGAACAAGCTGTGATAAGACAGTGGGAGATGCGGGTGAAGACAGACGGGAGGGTGCACAGGTATGTCTGGAGGGCTGTGGAACAAGCTGTGGTAAGACAGTGGGAGATGCGGGTGAAGACAGACGGGAGGGTGCACAGGTATGTCTGGAGGGCTGTGAGACAAGCTGTGATAAGACAGTGGGAGATGCGGGTGAAGACAGACGGGAGGGAGCACAGGTATGTCTGGAGGGCTGTGGAACAAGCTGTGGTAAGACAGTGGGAGATGCTGGTGAAGACAGACGGGAGGGAGCACAGGTATGTCTGGAGGGCTGTGGAACAAGCTGTGATAAGACAGTGGGAGATGCTGGTGAAGACAGACGGGAGGGTGCACAGGTATGTCTGGAGGGCTGTGGAACAAGCTGTGATAAGACAGTGGGAGATGCTGGTGAAGACAGACGGGAGGGTGCACAGGTATGTCTGGAGGGCTGTGGAACAAGCTGTGGTAAGAAAGTGGGAGATGCTGGTGAAGACAGACGGGAGGGTGCACAGGTATGTCTGGAGGGCTGTGGAACAAGCTGTGGTAATATAGTGGGAGATGCGGGTGAAGACAGACGGGAGGGTGCACAGGTATGTCTGGAGGGCTGTGGAACAAGCTGTGGTAAGACAGTGGGAGATGCTGGTGAAGACAGACGGGAGGGTGCACAGGTATGTCTGGAGGGCTGTGGAACAAGCTGTGATAAGACAGTGGGAGATGCTGGTGAAGACAGACGGGAGGGTGCACAGGTATGTCTGGAGGGCTGTGGAACAAGCTGTGATAAGAAAGTGGGAGATGCTGGTGAAGACAGAAGGGAGGGTGCACAGGTATGTCTGGAGGGCTGTGGAACAAGCTGTGGTAAGAAAGTGGGAGATGCTGGTGAAGACAGACGGGAGGGTGCACAGGTATGTCTGGAGGGCTGTGGAACAAGCTGTGGTAAGACAGTGGGAGATGCTGGTGAAGACAGACGGGAGGGTGCACAGGTATGTCTGGAGGGCTGTGGAACAAGCTGTGGTAAGAAAGTGGGAGATGCTGGTGAAGACAGACGTGAGGGTGCACAGGTATGTCTGGAGGGCTGTGGAACAAGCTGTGATAAGAAAGTGGGAGATGCTGGTGAAGACAGACGGGAGGGTGCACAGGTATGTCTGGAGGGCTGTGGAACAAGCTGTGATAAGAAAGTGGGAGATGCTGGTGAAGACAGACGTGAGGGTGCACAGGTATGTCTGGAGGGCTGTGGAACAAGCTGTGGTAAGAAAGTGGGAGATGCTGGTGAAGACAGACGGGAGGGTGCACAGGTATGTCTGGAGGGCTGTGGAACAAGCTGTGATAAGAAAGTGGGAGATGCTGGTGAAGACAGAAGTGAGGGTGCACAGGTATGCCTGGAGGGCTGTGGAAAAAGCTGTGGTAAGACAGTGGGAGATGCTGGTGAAGACAGACGGGAGGGAGCACAGGTATGTCTGGAGGGCTGTGGAACAAGCTGTGATAAGACAGTGGGAGATGCTGGTGAAGACAGACGGGAGGGTGCACAGGTATGTCTGGAGGGCTGTGGAACAAGCTGTGATAAGACAGTGGGAGATGCTGGTGAAGACAGAAGTGAGGGAGCACAGGTATGCCTGGAGGGCTGTGGAAAAAGCTGTGGTAAGACAGTGGGAGATGCTGGTGAAGACAGACGGGAGGGAGCACAGGTATGTCTGGAGGGCTGTGGAACAAGCTGTGGTAAGACAGTGGGAGATGCTGGTGAAGACAGACGGGAGGGTGCACAGGTATGTCTGGAGGGCTGTGGAACAAGCTGTGGTAAGACAGTGGGAGATGCTGGTGAAGACAGACGGGAGGGAGCACAGGTATGTCTGGAGGGCTGTGGAACAAGCTGTGGTAAGACAGTGGGAGATGCTGGTGAAGACAGACGGGAGGGTGCACAGGTATGTCTGGAGGGCTGTGGAACAAGCTGTGGTAAGACAGTGGGAGATGCTGGTGAAGACAGACGGGAGGGTGCACAGGTATGTCTGGAGGGCTGTGGAACAAGCTGTGGTAAGACAGTGGGAGATGCTGGTGAAGACAGACGGGAGGGTGCACAGGTATGTCTGGAGGGCTGTGGAACAAGCTGTGATAAGACAGTGGGAGATGCGGGTGAAGACAGACGTGAGGGTGCACAGGTATGTCTGGAGGGCTGTGGAACAAGCTGTGGTAAGACAGTGGGAGATGCTGGTGAAGACAGACGGGAGGGTGCACAGGTATGTCTGGAGGGCTGTGGAACAAGCTGTGGTAAGACAGTGGGAGATGCTGGTGAAGACAGACGGGAGGGTGCACAGGTATGTCTGGAGGGCTGTGGAACAAGCTGTGGTATGTGAACAAGACCTTTCAGCTGAAAGAAGTTAATGCCAATTTATTTGTTTCTCTGGGCTCCAAGTCTTCTTTAAAAAAATTAAGCTGGACTGGAGAGATGGCTTAGCGGTTAAGGCACATGCCTGCAAAGCCTAAGGACCCAGGTTCAATTCTCCAGGTCCCATGTAAGCCAGCTGGACAAGGTGGCGCATGTATCTGGAGTTCGTTTGCAGTGGCTAGAAGCCCTGGTGCACCCATTCTCACTCACTCTCTATCTCTCCCTCTCTGTGTCTCTAATAAATAAATAAATAAATAAAATAAAATCTTAAAAAATGACCAAAATGAATTAAAAATTAAGCATCAAAAGAGGAGTATAATAATTGAAAATGTTATATTTCCACTTACATGAATGGGGGTCTTTCATTCTTGTGAGACTGCCTCGTCCAAAATGCTTGTACACAGACACTACCCAGTGTCCACACAAAATCTTGTAAGCAGCCCAACTGTGACAGAAGGACTGGGGACTTCATGAACACGGTAATGAGACACCTTGGAAAGAAATGAAGCAGGGTAGTAACATGAGCCCACTTTCATTTGATAAAATGTGGGAAACTGGTAAATGGGAGGTAGGATTGGAGGCAGGAGATAGGTGGGAGCCATCACCATGGTGCCTGGGCGTGAGGGTTCAGAAAGGGGAGTGCTTGCAGTGTAGACTCAGGTGGACTTGATGACCAACTGACACGAAAGTAGAGGAAAGAAGCAGGAATTTGTTTTCCAGTCAACATAATCATGCTACCTTTAGTTTATAAATATCAGATTTGTGTCTGTAGTATCTTCATGTGCTTTGATGTTTTTATATCTGGATAGTCGACTGACTCACATCATGAATAATTATATTTAAGTGCTTCATTTTCAAAAAGTGGGAAAATATTGACTGCAAAGAATTTTCTTCTTTTTTTAAAATAATGCTTTCACTGATCCACTTTCTAGCATTACAATGAAGCTCCTACTTGATAAGTGGTGGTAGGTCCTCCTGGTTGTGAACAAACATAAACCCATGTGTACAAGGATTTCCTTAACATTAAAAAGAAATGATTGAAATCAATTGTGATACATGAATGACATATTTGTAAATACTGTTCAAAACTAAATACCTAGTATGATAAAAACAGTAATTTCACCTCCTCAACATTCATAAATCTTTCTATCTTTGTTAAATCTTAAAAACTAAATTTCGAGAAAGGACAGCGACAAGCCACTTTGCGGCCAGTGTCTTTGGAGAAAGGTCACATTCTTCTTCAGAGACATGTCAAGGCTAATGGATATATTCAAAGGTTCAGTTTCAGGGCCCTGAACTGAATTGGATTCATGCTGTTTTATGATTGCATGCCCGTGGCTGCCCGAGTTGGTTAGCACACCATACTAATGAGGCCAGTGGCAAAAGTTCAAATCCCTAGGCAGGCAATTTGTTTTTCTCTGCTTGTGGTGATGACTACAATACTGATCCCAAGGCAGGCATCAGAAACGTGTGTCCATCGTCACAATGTCAAGAGAGAGACAAATGCCCAAGTGAACACCTGTCCTTCCTATTAAAAGAACGTCTCAACATGCAACTCATGTGGGGACAGTGGTGTCACCTTCAGATGAAAAGCCGAATATTTCTCATATTACTAGAACAAACCAAGCTCTTGCCAGCAGCAAGTCATAATGTCATCAAGAGTGATGATCTTAAATTAGATTCCACATGAATAATTCCATCATTTTTCATCTTGGGACAAACAGCACTAAATTTACCATTAAGTTAAAAACTATGTGAAGTACACATTTACCTGTTCCCTTCCTGTCTCCCAACATTTTTATGACGATGAATCAGATGGCATCTTGGAGGCATCTGGAAAATAATAAAATATTAATCCATGTTGTCCCCTTCTGGCTCAGCAGGGAAGTCGATATACTGAGTTTTCAAAAGCTGAAAGCAAGGGCTGATGTGTCATTCAGCCTTGACCACACCAATTCAGAAAAGGACAACAGAATTCCAAGCCTGCTGCTGGCGTGAAGCAGTGCTTTGTGGGAAGTAAGTCACCCATTGGAAGCAGGAGGTACAGAGAGCCCGTCGTCGTCCTGAAGAAATTCCAAGTCCGTGAAGAAAACTCCAAAGCGGCTTTGTTGATGGAAAGTCTCCCTGAACATAGACCCACTTGTGACGTGGAGACTAATAAAGGCCTTCCAGAGACAGCTGTACAGTCAGCCAAGTGTCTACACAGGTAGGGTTTTAAATAAAGAGAAACAGAAAAATTAAGAATTACACAGCTGCAGAGTCTGTCTTCATATCTGTAGTCCAACAACCGAAATTCGAGAACTCTTCCTTGATTGAGCCTTCTGAATCTCGGGTATGATCATTCACTTCAACTATTTGGCTCACTCGTGCCTCTGCTTCCTGAATATCACTCAAATCCATTCCTGTTATAGGTCTTGCTTTATACGCCCTTAACACTCCACCCCTCTTGATATTCTTGGAAAGCTAACAAGACTCCATGAAACAAGCTCAAGTCTACATGGAGATTGTTTTTCAGGAAGAACAGCTTGTTTTGACTTACCATTATACAAGCTTCAGTCCATCGTCTCATGATCCTGTTGCCCTGAGCCAGCATGGCACATCAAAGCCACATCATGCGGCTGCCAAGCTGTTTGCCCTCGTGGCATCCAGGAAACACAGAGAAGAGAGGATGAAGCCAAAGTTCAAATCCTCACTTCAAGGGGATTCTCCAACGACTCAATGTCTTTCTACTAGTCCTCACTGCTTAATGCTTCCCTCCCAAGAGTGTCACCAGAAAGGGACCCCAACACATGGGCCTTTGGAACGTTCGAGGTCTAAATCTGTAGCAGATGTGGAATAAGGCCAGAGTGTTGACTCTCACAGGTAGAAATACTGTTACACAATATTCTCAGATCCCAGTCAGAGCCTAAGGCAAGAAGTGAAAATAAAGGGGTACAGATTACATGGTTGATGCTCCATTGCATTTAAATATGGTTGATATTTCTTTACAGTTAAAGGTTACGAACACAAGAAGAATTATAGGGCTGGGGAGACAGTTCGGTGAGTAAAGCACAAGCATGAGGACCTGGATTCAGACCCCCACACCCAGGTCCAGGTGCGGTGGTGCACTCTTGAAATCCCAGTGCTGGGGAGAAAAAGACAGAAGACCTGGGCCCATTGAGTAATTAGTGTGATTGGTGTGTTCCACGTTCAGGGAGAGAATAAGGTAGAGAGGGATTAATAAAGACATCTGACAGGCTAAAGAGATGGCTTAGTGGTTAAGCTGCTTGCCTGTAAAGCCTAAGGACCCATGTTCGACTCTCCAGATCTGATGTAAGCCACGTACACAAAGGTGAGGCACGTGCAAGGTCGTACATCCCACTAGGTGGCGCAAACATACACACATATACATATACACATCATGTACAACTCAAAATAAACTCAGAAACATTTAAAGCTCTGAGTGATGATGGCTTATTCATTATTTTACAACAGGGAAATGATTCACAACTGTTGTTTGCTCAAGGCACTCACTCTCGGTAGGCTGGAGGGATGGCTTAGCGGTTACGGCACTTGCTTGAAAAGCCAAAGGACCCAGGTTCAATTCCTCAGGACCAACATAAGCCAGATACACAAGGTGGCGCATGCATCCGGAGTTCATTTGCATTGGCTGGAGGCCCTAGTGCACCCATCCTCTCTCTCTCTCAAATAAATAAATAGTTATTCCATAACATGAAGTTAAGTTTAAAAGGGTTAAAGGGGGCTGGAGAGATGGCTTAGTGGTTAAGCACTTGCATGTGAAGCCTAAGGACCCAGGTTCGAGGCTCCATTCCCCAGGACCCACATAAGCCAGATGTACAAGGGGGCACATGCATCTGAAGTTTGTCTGCAGTGGCTGGAGGCCCTGGTGTGCCCATTCTCTCTCTCTCTCTCTCTCTCTCTCTCTCTCTCTCCTTCCTCCCTCCCTCCCTCTCTCTCTCTCTGTGTATGTGTGTGTGTCTTTCTCTCTGTGTCTGTTGCTCTCAAATAAATAAATAAAATAAAACAATTTTTTAAAAAGGGTTAGAGGGACACCTATACCAGGCCAGAATCATTGGATGCATCATAACCCTTTCTGACTTTTCAGAGTGTGGGCTGGCTGAAGATTGGTATTGTGGAGATACATCCAAGCGGTAGATGCTGTTACTCAGTATTGTCCCATCCTCTTCCTCAGTGCTCAGCCCTTTGAGGAAGACTACTTGTTTATGGTAAATACATGAGCTGATGTTTCTTCTGCAAAGTAACAGGTCAAGCCATGGGTTCTCCAGTATCTCATTGATACCACGCACCCTTCCTTTAAAAGCAACAGAAACTCAATCATGAGTGTGGTGGATAACCACCTTCTCATTTCTGAGAGGAAAAACAACAAAGAAACCTGATCAGAAGCAACTTATGGGAGTAAAGGGCTTATTTCGGTTTACAGTTTCCAAGGAAATTTCAGTTTGGTAGAGAAAAGTGTGACAGGCCTGCGCCTGAGGTCACAATTCTCATCAACAAGAAGGACGTGGTCTCTCTACGGGGCTTAAAGCTGGGCCATGTTAGCCCAAAGCCCATCCCAGCCCTACATGTTTACAATGACAATATTTTCCTTCTCTCTGAATATCCAAAGCTGAAAAAGGATCTCTTAGACAAAAAGAGTTGGACTTGCTTGCTACAGGAAAGTGAACTAAAATGTGATACTTTTTTTATTTTTATTTTCTGAGAGAGACATAGAGACAGACAGAGAGATAGGGAGAGGGAGACAGATAGAGAATGGGTGCGCCAGCAGTCTCTCAGCTGCTGTGAACGAAATCCAGATGCGTGCACCCCCTTGTGGGCAAGTGTGGCATTGCGCCCTTGCGTCACTTTGCATCTGGCTAAACGTGGGACCTGGAGATTGGAACCGGGTTCTTAGGCTTAGCAGGCAGGCGCCTTAACCGCTAAGCCATCTCTCCAGCCCGGAAATGTGATACTTTTTGATAGTACAGTTAGAGACGGAGAATGATGAAGGAAAGATTCCCCTTTACTGTACGGGGAGGTGAGTTTGGTAATGCAGTCCTGGAGAACACTACATCCATATAATTGATGAAGGAAAGATTTCCTCTTTACTGTACAGGGAAGTGAATTTGGTAATGCAGTCCTGGAAAACACTACATCCATATAACTTGTATTTGACTTCTCTTCTCCCCGTCAGCATAGAGGCTAATCTGGGAATGGAGTCAGTCACAGGAATCCACCTAGAGTAGTGAGGGAAAAAAGGTCTAACCTCAGAAAGGAGATTTCAGTTCGGCATAAAGAGAAACTCACAATTGTTGCTACAATAAAATACTGAAACACACCAATCAAAGGACATCAAGATTACATCCTTGGACTAATTTTCTACACAGGCTAAAAGAACAATTTCTGCCCAAGGTCCTCGGTTTTGTCCATTCATCCCTTTGATAGGAATGATTACCTCATAGCCCACTACTTAAATGTGTGCAAAGCACATTTCTCAGACCAAAGGCAGCGATCAAACCATGTTGTGCTTCTAGAATTGTGACATTTCTCTACTGTGGTGAAGTGCTTGTGGGTGTGAATATGGAGAGAATGAGTAAAAAGGCCACCAGAGTGTCATGTGATGGGCAATGAGAGACTGATCTTGTCGCTAACTACCAAAGATGGTTCTTTGCAATTAAGAATATTTCTGAGGGCTAGAGGGATGGCTTAGTGGTTAAGATGCTTGCCTGCAAAGCCAAAAGACCCAGGTTCAATTCCCCAGGACCCACGTAAGCCAGATGTACAAGATGGCATATACATCTGGAGTTCGTTTGCAGTGGTTGAAGGCATGCCTATTCTGTCTGTCACTCTCTCTCTATCTCTCTCTCTCTATGTGTGTCTGTCTCTCCAATAAATAAATAAATAAAAATTTTAAAAAATTTAAAGAGGAACATTTCTGAGAAATGAATGTAGGTCACCCTGTCTAAGTTGCTTCAGAGAGGAAAATGACCTCCAGGGGCAGAGAACTTTCTCTTCCAAATTTACACACACAGCAAAAAAAAAAAAAAAAAAATTGGATGACCATCTGTCAGGTACTAGCTCATATTTTGTTAAAGAGAATACCTCTAAAGGGTGCCTGCTATGAAAACTAAACAGTTGGCCCACTTGCTGAGCAGAAAATGTACTTTGTGTACTTTGTGACATCCTAAAAGAAAACAAACTAGGGCTGTTGCTCTAAGCACATGGACACTCACGCGTACTCAACCGGCAGGGTCGTAAGCTCAAGTCTAAAGTGCTAGCTCGACTCCTACTTCTAAAATGATGGCGCCTCGCCCACCTTGAAGAGGAGATTCAGAACAGCTGGGGTGAGAAGGCAAGGGGAATGGCTACGATGGCCTCCTGCTGTGTCACTAGTTCTCTTCATTGGCTAGGTCTGGAGACCTCCAGGGATTCCCCAGAGGATGGCCAACTGTGTTTTGGATAGCTTCCAGGACTTTGAAGCAATAGCTGTTTCTCAACTGGATCAGAAATATTCTTTTCCATTTTCTCAAGCAGTTCTTAACCGCTGAGCCACCTCTCTAGCCCAGTTTGGCCATTGTAGATTTGTGTCTGTCTTGGAATCAATGACCAGTGTGCTCCACGTGCTTCCATAACCACTGCGCTAACCTTCCCTGAGAGCAAGTTTCAAAGGAAGGAATAGAAAGAGGTGATCTATGTTGACTTATCTGAGCTCTTCTTCCTCTTTACGTGACACAGTATTAATTCATGAGGATACAGCTGGCAGAGTCGGACATCACGGTACATAAAGTCTACTAGAAGGTCCAGTGCAATGGCTCACAGAAGTTTGTTTTGATATCAGTGATGTCCAGTTGCTTACCAGTTTTATCTCACAAATAAAATGATACATTGTGGTTAAAATAATTGGTAGCATAATGGTGGCTGGAAACATAAAAAGTTCTAATTAGGGCTGGAGAGATGGCTTAGTGGTTAAGTCGCCCGCCTGCCAAGCCTAAGAACGCCTGTTCCATTCTCCAGGTCCCAAGTTTAGCCAGACGCAAGTGACGCAAGCGTGCAATGCTGAGCTTGCCCACAAGGGGGTGCACATGTCTGGAGTTTGTTCACAGTGGCTGAAATGGCCCTGGCACACCCATTCTCTCTCTCTGCCTCTTCCTCTCTCTCTCTCTCTCTCTCTGTTTCTTTCTGTCTCTATCTCTCTCTCTCTCAAAAAAAAAAAAAAAGTTCTAATTAGGCATTAAAGATAGTATAGATGAGGAGTTGGGGGAAAGGACAATTTTTTTGGAAAGACCAGCACTATATCATTGTCCATCTTTAAAAGAAGGAAGAGGAAGAGAAGGAAAAGGAGAAGGAGTTGGAGAGATGGCTCAGCAGTTAAAGGCACTTGTTTGCAAAGCCTCCTGGCCCAAGTTGAATTCTCCAGTATTTATATAAAGCCAGATGCACAAGGTAGCGTACTCTTGTTGAGTTCATTTGCAGCAGCAAGAGGCCCTGGTGTACTCATTTTCATTCTCTTTCTCTCCTTTTGCAAATAAAAACATTTTTGAGATAGAAAAAAGTTCCATAAAACAGAGGCCCCGTGGTAGATGGGAACAAAAATTCGTGAGTCTGAGCTGTCATTGAGAAATTTTATGGAGTGACAATGCCTGTTAGACACATTGATCACTGCGGCTTCACCCATTCATGCATCAACTTGTGATGAAGCCCGACATGTAACCCTTCACGGGTCCTTTGGAAGTCTTCTGTAGGAAGCAAGGCACTATTTTGATTCTTGCTTTATTCCTCCATGAAGGCAACCATCATACCAGAGTCTTTAAAAAAATATTATTATTTGGAGAAAGGCACAGAGAGAGACAGACAGAGACGGAGAGGAAGACAGATAGAGATGGGCGCGCCAGCAGTCTCTCAGCTGCTGTGAACGAAATCCAGGTGCGTACGCCCCCTTGTGGTCAAGTGCTACATTGCACCCTTGTGTCACTTTGCATCTGGCTAAACGTGGGACCTGGAGACTGGAACCGGGTTCTTAGGCTTTGGAGGCAGGCGCCTTAACCTCTAAGCCATCTCTCCAGCCCATACCAGAGTCTTTTATGAAATGAATTACAGTTTAAGGTAATGTTGTAGTCAGCTCCACGTTGATGGGATGAATTTTCAAACTAGACACAGTTTAGAGGAGGAAGGATTTATTTCAGCTTACAGATCTAAGGGGAAGTTCCATCAATGGCAGGAGAAGCTGCCTCCCATTCATAAATCTTAACAGAGAGACACCACCACCAAACAGCCAGCACTACAAGCAAGCAAGCAGACACACACCAGCAGCAGGAAAAGAGCAGGGCCCCGCCAGAGCTCAGGCTGTTCTGCACACCTTTAAGCTAGAATCAGATCTGCCCCCAGTGACACCTTTTCCAGCAAGGTGGCTGGAAGTCCAAGTGTTAATAAAACACGTGAGTCTACTGGGGGACAAGCATTCAAACGCCAACAAACTGTAAGCAGAATACATCCATTCCTCAGTTTTAAAAGAACAAAGCAAAAGTGAACATATGATGTGTTACCCAAACCAGGACACACTTGAGAGTGAAGAATAGAAGGATTGTTCATAGGGCTGGGGAGATGGCTTAGTGGTTAAATGCTTGCCTGTGAAGCCTAAGGATCCCGGTTCAAGGCTCAATTCTCCAGGACCCACATAAGCCAGATGCACAAGGGGGCGCATGCACATGGAATTAGTTTGCAGTGTCTGGAGGCCCTGGTGCACCCATTCTCTCTCTATCTATCTATCTATCTATCTGCCTATTTCTGTATCTTTCTCTGTCTCTCAAATAAATAAATAATAAAATATTTTTTAAAAACAAAGGACTGTTCATAGTTACACAGGACATCAGGTAATGAACTGATAGAGATCAGATCACTACGGACATCAGAACTCTAATGGCCCCTGAGTGTATCCTGGGTCTGCACAGCATCTGGGCTCTCTAATCTTTCTTTAAAGTAATGACTGTTGCTCTTCATGAAGGGTGACAATTTGAAGACATTTTAATCCATAGCATGTGTGACAGAAAGCTGGGAACATTCACGGAGCCAGGGGAGGTGATGTTAGTGGTGGAAAACAGAAGCGATGCCATTCCAAGATCATGGAGGATCTTCAGCTCACAGTTTTGTTTTTCTGTTTTGTTTTCTGAGGCAAGCCCAACAGACTGGCCTGCTTTTTTTAATGTGAGAGAGAGGGGTCGGGGGAGAATTGGCACACCAGGATCTCCAGCCAGTACAATCAAACTCCATATGTGTGTATCTCCTTGTGCCCATGTGCGACCTTGTGCACTTGCATCACTGTGTATCTGGCTTACGTGGGACCTGGAGAGGTAGACATGAGTACTTGGGCTTCATAGGCAAGGGCCTTCACTGCTAAGCCATCTATCTCGCCAGCCCTCGGTTCTCAGTTCTATCTGGGACTATTTCTCTGACTCTCACTCCCACACTTCCCAATTTGAAGCACTTCCTCTCAGCTCGCTTTAGCTCTACTTAAAGACATCTGACACTTACCAGCCAGCCATAAGAAATGATGGCCACAGAGGCCCACCTCAGGCTGGGAAGTCTCTCGAAGATCTCTTTCATCAGTACTTCTCCGCTCTACATGGCTCTGTCAGGCTCTTATTTCTAATTATTTTTAGAATAAGCCACTTAGGATTAATTAACTTAAGTATTTGGGAAAAATTATTACTAACTTATTTTTTTCTAAAGGGGACAGACAAGGCTCAGGGAACATTGCCAAAGAAGAGGTCTCAAAGACTGGAGGAGCCACAGGGTGGGGTAGGATAAGCACAAGGCATGGTGCCACCACCCCCATAGAGACTGACAGAGGCAACCAGGACCCTACAGTGAATAGCAGTACCCTACTGAGGAGGGTCTTCAGTGGAATGAGAATGGGAATATGAGATATAAGAGTAGAACCTTTTGAGGGGCTGGAGGGATGGCTTAACAGTTAAGGCATTTGCCTGCAAAGCCAAAGGACCCAGGTTCAATTCCCCTGGACCCACGTTAGCCAGATGCACAAGGGGGCGCATGTGTCTGGAGTTCATTTACAGTGGCAAGATGCCCTGGAGCTCCTATTCTCTCTCTCTCTCTTTCTCTCTCTATCTCCCTCTCTCTCCATCAAATTCATAAATAAATAAAAATTAAAAATTTGAAAAAGAGTAGAACCTTTTGAAAAATGTTAATTAAAAATAAATAAACAAATAAGACAGAAAAATGTATATAACCCAGGAGGATATTTATTGAGGAAAACTGCTCTCTCCCCTTAACACACATGGTTCCCTTGGGAAAAGGAAGATCCAGTTAGTGAGGATGGGAGACAGAACAGAGAACATCAGAAACTCCATCACCAGCAGCAGATCAGATATTCCGAGCAGCAGAAAGAAAGGGGTTCACTCACGGGTGGTTGTTTGGTGGGTCCCAGGACAGCTGGTACAATGCTTTCTAATTCAAAGGAGGTGTTACTCGGTCTATCTGGCCCACAGGTAGAGCCATGTTTTCTCTTCAGCTTCATCCATCATCACGCCAGCTTTCTTTCCAGTTCCCATCTGTCTGTCTTCTCTGGGCCACGTCTCCGCTGGCCCCAGAATCTGGAGATCAAGATGAGTCACTGGCTGGAACTCCACGCGCAGCTCTGATGGATGAGGTTTCTGAACAACTAACTAAGTGTTCTTTATCTGTGAGCACCACGCTGAGAAGAGATGACGAGGGTCCTGACCCGCCTAAACTGCTTTCCTTTGTCCTTCTTTGTCTGGTCAATAGTGTCCATTTGCCTGCAGGTCTCAGGGCCAATTGTGATGTGTAGAACGACAGGACAGAGTTTCTTCTCTTTAGAGTAAATAGCCATAGAAGGTCTGGATGTGCAGCTCAGTGGTCAAGCACTTGCCTCCCATAGGCAAGGCCCCGAGTTTCAATCATTGGCACAGAAAAACACACAAATAAATAATAAATAAAGTTAGTAGCCATAGAAAATAGCAGCTTTTAATCCTGGATGCATTCGTATTACACCCTATGGCAGTGGTCCTTAAGATTTTTTCCACTTATTTGTGTATAGATGTGTGTGTGTGTGTGTGTGTGTGTGTGTGTGTGTGTGTGTGTGTGTTGTGTGGGCATGGGTGGGTGTGTGCTGTGGCATGTGTATGGAGGTCGGAGGAGAGCCTGGAGGGCTTGTGCTCTTCATGACCTTCTCTGAGAAACGGTTTCTTGACACTGTGAGTGAATGCCAGGCCCACTGACCCGTAAGCTCTGGATTCCCCTGGTTCCACTCCCATTGTCATAGGCACTTGGGGATCACAAGTGCATGCGCCTGTGCATCCAGCTTTACGTGAGTGCTAGAGAGGATCAATCCTTTAGTCAGCAGGCTTTGCAAGCAAATGCCTTTAACCACTGAGCAAACGCCCCAGCCACCTTTATCATTTTTAGAGTCACGGGCCTTTTAGTTTGTTGCGTGGATATGGAACTCTTATCAGGAAAATGCATCTAAGCACATCATCAAAAAGTTTATCATCTAACTTTTCTAGCCTCCCTAAAAGAAGTGGTTGATTTTGTCACATCCAACTGGTCACAGAGAAGGGCAGGACCCTGGCCTCTTAGGTCGGAAGGGAACTTAAGAGTTCATTGAAGTCAACTTCCCGTTTTTTAAATTATTTATTTATTTATTTATTTGAAAGCAAAGAGAGAGAATGAGAGCAAGAGAGAGAGAATGGGTGAACCAGGGCTTGTAGCCACATATGCTACTCTGTGCGTCTGGCTTTACGTGGGTATTGGGGAATTGAACCTGGGTCAATAGGCTTTGTGGGCAGATGCCTTAACTGCTAAGCCATCTCTCCAGCCCTCTTTGTTTTTGTTTGTTTGTTTGTTTGTTTGTTTGTTTGTTTTTAGTATTGCATTGCTGAGAGTGGAGCATAGGTATTTCAGCATGCTGTACAAAAGCTCTCCCACTGACTAATAGAGATATTAGATAATAAGAAAGCCAACTTCCTCCTTTAGACTAAGAAAACAGACCTAGAACAACACTCTTAAAGATTGTGATTTTAGGACTGGAGAGGTGGCTTAGCCGTTAAGGCTTTTCCCTCAAAGCCAAAGGACCCAGGTTTGATTCCCCAGGACCCATGTTAGCCAGATGCACAAGAGGGTACATGCATCTGGAGTTTGCCTGCAGTGGCTAGAGGCCCTGGCATGCCCATTATCTCTCTCTCTCTCTCTCAAATAAATAAATAAAAATTTAAATAAATTATAAAATGATTGTGATTTTAAAAGTGTACTTAAAGTCTTTAAGATTAATGTTTCAAGTGCATAAGGCATGAATTCCCCTTTGCAGACACCCTGGAAATCCTCCCCTCTCAATGCCATATTGCCACTGCGTTATTTAGTCTGTGTGTAAAAAAACAAAACACCTAATACAAGTTCCTACTGTTTCTGGAATAATTAACCCACATTCCTCATGATAACTGATACAGAGTGCTGTTTTAAAGCAAAAAGACGCCAAAAATGAACAGTCTTTAAGAATATTGAACATGGTGCCAGGACCCAGTAGGAGCTGAGGAAATGATGATTATCTGGCAATGGAAGAAAGAAACGCATTAAAAAAAAAAAACCCACCATTGTTTGTTTCTTATGCCTATACATCGTGTGTATAAACAATTCATTAGATGCAAATCAGCTCTGGGCAGCTGGCCAGAGTGACGATAAACCACACAGTCCAGACATCTGTGTTGTGTAATGCCACACACCTGACAAGAACGTTAAATCATCTTGTCACAGTTTTTACCTTTTCTTGCCAGTTTTTTGGTTGCTGTTGTTTGTTTCCCTTCCTTCAGTCAGCAGCAATTAAGTCCCTGCTAGTGTTCCATGACCAGAAAAGTTGCTGTGCCTTTCCAGGGTTCCTCATTCGTGTCTCCCCTGACTTCTGAGGCCAGAGCAGTGAAGCCCAGGGGCTGCCCAACCTGTACACTCTGCTGCAGCCTTGGCCTCCACTCACTAGACGCCAGAGCCGCCTTACCTCACTCCACAAAGGGAGCAAAATCCACCTCTGGTCCAAGTTAAGAAACACTGGCTGAAGGAATTGGCTTAAAATCCACAGACTATATGAAGCTTAAAATGGAGAAAGTAGCAGAGTTGAGGGGAACCAACCTGACTGTCTTCTGGGTGAGTGACATCAAAGTCATTGAGACCTGATGGCTGCCTGCTTCCCAGAGATTCCCGTGATGCATCTAAATAGGCACTGGCTGAACATCCCCCCTCACGACCTGCTAACCTCTGCTGTTCAACTTCAGGAACATTCCTCCTGGTGGTGTACCATGCAGTCCTCTATTTTTCGAACCTCTGCTATGCTCATGGGGAACACCAAATTCATTATATTTGGACACATAACCAATGTCTGTGTGTTCTTCACAAGAGGAACCAGAGTGACAAGGAAAAGAGTAAAGAAATGACTTTAATTGATGTACCAGGCCATCAGAAATTCAACGACCAGGGTAGCCATTGGCCCAGTGATTCTAGAAAGTTCTTTGCAAAGTTGGATGACTCAGAAAGGTCCCTCAAGATGCCAGCCATCCATCCACAAAATCAGTATTCAGCCCAATGCCATATGGGGTTGGTTTCCAGTGTACCTGGCTTTGTGGTACCCTCATTCAAATTCCCTCCATCTTGCTAATTAATGGCAGAGCTGCATGCAACGCCAGAGCCAAGATGCAATGATGCCCCTCATTAACAGCGCCCAGGGAAGACGTAGGAAACGGGCCAGAGGAGCGGTTCCTTTATTTCCTTTGCTCAGAGCTCTATTTCTGCTCCAAGGTGTCCTCTTGACTCTCGTTTGAACTCCTCAAAGAATTGGCTTGAAAAATAACTTGCCACCATTCATCTCTGAGCTGGTTTCAGTTCTAACTCTTGGTTCCTGAGAGGCATCTGATTCAGTTCCAATTCCAAAATCCAACTGAGCAAAATGAACTTGCATTTTTTAACCTACAATTAAATAATTCATTTCTGTAATTCCACAGCATCCAACCCAAATAACCAGGTAGACAGGAACTCGTCTGCTGCGATCAGGAGAGAGTCGCCTTCCTTCCCCCTCTCTAATGACGTTGCCTGCCACAGTTTGCGTGGTTGTTTCAGAGCACGCTAAACAGATAATCAATACCTCATTAAGTTATTTCAAATCGCTGAACTACTGCTGCTTCAAAGCATGAGCATGAAATATAGTTTCATCAATAGAAACCCAGGTTGTATCCACACAAAGACAAAACAATTGGGCGATTTAGTCCAATTTGTAAAGAAAAAAAATCAAATGGGTTATTTGGTATTAGATAGGCCAAACAATTAAGTCCCCGATTTTTTAACTTATTTATTTTTGTCACATACGCAGGCCATAGAACCGACAGAGGCTGTCAGGACTTTCCTAGTTCATTTCTTTTGAGTTTCTACAAGCAGAATATTCGCGTATTGTATCCTTAAATGCTACTGAGAAAATTTCCCTGCTACTTAGCGGCAAGCGTGTTCTTTCTTTATCTGACTTAAGCATGAGTGGAAAGCAATTAATCAGTAAAAAATCGAACACTTACTCTGAGTCAAGTTCAAGGTCAGAGAACTTTTTGAAACATTATAAGACATGGTTCTTGCACTCACATCGCTTGTATTCTAGATGGGGAGTCAACAACAAGAGGAAGAATGTAAACTCGTCAGTAAGGCACTCTGATAAGTAAGGTGACCTTCTAAACAGTGGGACTTTGCGGCTAATGTTGGAGGAGTTTAAAGACAGGCAGGTTACCAAGGATTGGCAGCATTTTTTTTATAGCTTATAGTTAATACTATCTTTATCCCAAATTGCTTCTACGCACTGTATTTAGGGAAGTACTTCTTTTTATTAGCAAATGTTAATTATGTATAATAATGGCATTTTCATGCATCTGCACTGTGTGTTTTCATCTCCTTTTCCCATTACCCTCTTGTGTTCCCCTCCTGCAACTCCTCTCCCACTGCCCAACAAGTCTTAATTCTTTCTTACTTATTTATTTATTGACTTTATTTTTGGTGAACCAACAAATTTCACTGGAGCTGACTACTGGACCCTGGCGAGGGATTATTCATAGACACATGGGCTCCTTACTGGTGACCATACCACTGTAGAAAACTCCTCTCCCTCCCACAGTGACCCTTAACTGTTACAGATACATTCTGGAAGTAATTAATGTACAAACGGCCTCACAACATCACTTGAGAGCATGGGCTTCTGCTTAGCAAGTCCTGCCCTGATAGACTCTTTCACCTTTGCCTCATTTTCTATTTCCTTTTCAATGTTAATGTTGCCTCTTACCTCATTTTTTCCTCTCTTCCAATTAATTTTAAGATACTCCCTTTATTGAAATACATGTACAACACAAAATTCACTTAATTTTCTTACATAAAGTGAACACAAAACGAAATTGCAAGGAAGGAAAAATGATCGCTGTCTCTTTCTCTGTAGTTCTCTGCTGTGACCCTTAAAAGATAGATGAAACCAGAAGAGAGACCCCAGAAATAAATCCATGCATTTACAAGCAATTCATGTTAGAAAAAGACTCTAGGAATAGGCAATGGGTAAAGTAAATTCTCACTAGTAAATGGTGCTGGAAAAGTTAGATATCCACATGCGAAAGAAAGAAGTTAGATAGAACCTTATCTCGTATCTTAAGTAAAAATCAGTAAGATTTTTGTAAGAGATGATACTATAAAACTACTAGAAGAAAACAAAGGGGGAAACTTGTGACATTAACCTTGGTTAATTCTTCTTATTTAAGGGTTTTAAAACTTTATTTAAAAGTGACTTTGTTACAAGTTAAAAAAATCTGGGGAGGGCTGGAGAGATGGCTTAGTGGTTAAGGCGCCTGCCTGCTAAGCCTAAGAACGCTGGTTCCAATCTCCAGCAGTTCCAATCTCCAGGTCCCACGTTTAGCCAGATGCAGTGATGCAAGGGCGCAATGCCGCACTTGCCCACAAGGGGGTGCACACATCTGGATTTCGTTCACAGCAGCTGAGAGACTGCTGGCGCACCCATCTCTGTCTGTCTCCCTCTCCCTCTCTGTCTGTCTCTCTCTCTCTCTGCCTCTCTCCAAAAATAAATAATAAAATTTTTTTAAAAAATTTTTTAAAAATCTGGGGAAACCCTTGATCCCATCCAAAGCCTTCATAAATATGGAAAGCATGGCTAGTTTTTAAGTTTACAAAGATTCTGTTACAAATGGTGAAAGACTATATCTCTTGGCATTATACTCCTGGGAGGCAGTGAAATCGTCAAGCAGTCAGTGCATTGAGAGTGTAATGTCCCTACACCCCAGAATTTATAGTTTACTTCCTACAATGAACAGGAAGGCGGGAAACTTTTATGGTCCAACCAGGGTAAACTGTGCCTAGGTAACACTCCTGGCTAAATTCCTGTGTGTTCAATCTCAATGACATTGAGCACTTCTGTCCCGCTGGCCTTTTAGACGCACACCTAGTTTCTTCTCTCCGTTTCACCCCAAGGTGGATTGGAAACCACCATTGAATGTAGGTGACACTGGATGTAGCCAGTGAAATCTAACTGCACACACACACACATCCTGAAATACTATTCAGTGGGAAACAGTCAATGCTAAAAACCCTAACTGGCCAAATGCTGAAACCAGTGACTGCTGGGTGCTCAGCCATAACTGATACCCACGCGTGGCCTTCTCCGGAGCCCATGGAGCATCACAGAAAGAGTGGAAGAGCTAGGGGCCATGGAGGAGCAGTGTCAAACTCTGACATCGGACATGACGAGGCCATTTCATTCCTGAACTCACACCAGATGTAGTTCCCTGCACAGGAGGGGACTAGTCAGCATTCAGTTATAGTTAGAGGGGGGCTTAGGAGGACATTCTCCTTCTTAATAAGCCAATGGCAGTTAAAAGTTGCAGGGGAGGGCCTGGAGAGAGGGCTTAGTGGTTAAGCACTTGCCTGTGAAGCCTAAGGACCCCGGTTCGAGGTTTGATTCCCCAGGACCCATGTAAGCCAGATGCACAAGGTAGTGAGCGCATGCACCTGGAATTCGTTTGCAATGGCTGGAGGCCCTGGCGCACCCATTCTCTCTCTGTCTGTCTGTCTCTCTCAAACAGATAAATAAAAAATAAACAAAAAAAATTGTTTTAAGTTGCATGGGAGGGGGTGTCACTGTCTTCTGTGGCATAGGCATTAGTAGTAGGAGACAAGGAGGGGTACAGTGAGGTGGGCAAGGAGGGGTGAAGTGGGGCACATATGATCAAAATGTTACATGTATGTATATAAATGTAAAAAAAAAAAAAAAAAACTTTGACCTAAAAGCCAACCCATAGTCCAAGATGTCTATGATGTAGAGGGAACGGAGTTAATGATGTTGAAAATACTCATATAAAGACACAAGTATAGACACAGAAGCAGCGGTAGGCCGTTGTACAATAGAGTTTCACTGTAGTGAGGAATCATCTGATTAATTACAAAATATTAGATTTTAATTTACTTAGGGAGAGAGAGGGAGGATTGGCACATCAGGACCTCTAGCGACTGCACACATGCCACTTTGTGTGTGTGCCTTTGCGTGGGTGCTGGGGAATCAAAGCTGGGTCCTTAGGCTTGCGGGCAAATGCCTTAACCACTAAGCCATCTCTCTAGTCCCAATTATGTTTTTATAAATGGACAACCTTGATTATTTATACAGAGAGCTTACACATTTTATTCCATTTCAGCCTCTGACAAGCTCTGTCATGCTGACAGGGCAAATGTTATTATTTCTATATTTGCAAGTAGGGAAAAATAAGAAACAAATGAGTAAGGAGAAATTAAGAAAAGTTAAAATTAACAAATTAAGAAAATATATTTTCTAAGATGACAGAATTAATCTCACAATTGACTAGAACTCAGGTCTTTTGCATTCCCAGACCATATTTCTAACTTCTAGATCCATCCCTTTGCTACAATATTAGCATCTTTAATTAACTAATAATGAACGAATCAGTGAGAATAGCTCACGTTAATACTTGTGAGATGGAAAAATTTGAATTGAACCTAACTGTACTTTCTCTGGGGGAAGAAAGAGAAAATTTTTTACTTGCTCAATCACTTGATTTTTATACTGGATGTGGTGCCATAAAATCAAAATCCTGAAGGTTAGCTCTTGAATATAGTTTTAAAGCCAGTCAAATCTAGCAAATAAGGGCCCAGGTAACCATTTCCCCATACCAATTTCTGTTTCCTAATGTCTCAGAAACTGAGGTGGTGGCTTCATGCCCATAAGTGACCAGGAAAACTGAATGTTCCTCCGACAATGCATAACCCACAACCCCATGGGGAATACCTGCAACCCCACTGAGGAGAATCCCCAGCAGAATGGGGGCAGAGATGAGGGAAAACAGGGTACCAACCCATGATGTATCCAAATAAAACATGTTGTTAGTAATAATAAATATAAAAAAGAAACAAACAGGTAATACCACTCGTGGAGATGAACAAATAAAAATAAATTAAGAGAAAAAGTAATAGTAAGTGACCAATAATTAAAAAAAGAAAAGAAAAGAAAATACCAGGCTGGAGAGATGGCTTAGTGGTTAAGGCCCTGCCTGTGAAGCCTAAGAATGCCCATTCGAATCTCCAGGTCCCACACACAAAAGTGACACAAGCACTCAATGTTACACATGCGCACAAGGGGGCACACGCATCTGGAGTTTCTTCACAGCAGCTGAGAGGCCACTGGCACACCCATTCTCTCTCTAACTAAGAAAAGAAAAGAAAAGAAAAGAAAAGAAAAGAAAAGAAAAGAAAAGAAAAGAAAAGAAAAGGGAAAATAAAAGACCAGACCCTCGGTCCATTAACCCATCTCTTTGCTCAATGAAGAATGTGAATGTGGAGACCAGGGTTTGGGGAATCCTCCTCACGTTGTGTTCCTCCTCATCTGGGCAAGGAGTGCTAAGTGACAAATGACTGAAGGGTTTCTTCAGGGTGTGTGTGTCATTTGTTACCAGGCATAACCTGACATTAGCTGAGCTTACATAAGGTTTAAATGGTAACTGACCTTGATCTTTCCATAGTCGTGGTTGATTCTTCTTAAAATACTGTTATAGTTGACCTAGCTCTTGAGAGAGCTGTTTGAAAATTAAAGCAGCATGGCTGGGGAGATGTCCCAGGGGGTTGGAGTGCTTGCTGATAAGCGTCGGATGGCTGGAGTTACCCTGAGTTCAATTCCCCAGTGCCCCACAAACAGCTGTTCATATCCATGCACACCTGTAATGCTGCCCCGTGCCATATGACTTGAGGAAGTAGAAGAACTTTGCTTAGAACAACTGTGTGGCCTTTCTCCTCTTAAGAAAGATGCTTACAGCCAGGAGTGATGGTGCACACCTTTAATTCCAGCACTAGGGAGGCAGAGGTAGGAGGATCGCCATGAGTTCAAGGCCACTCTGAGACTACATAGTGAATTCCGGGTCAGCCTGGGCTAGAGTGAAACCCTACCTCAAAAAAAAAAAAAAAGAAAGAAAGAAAGAAAAAAAAAAAGAAAGAAAGATGCTTACACCATGCACCCAAACCTGAAACTAAATACTAAATACAATCTTTTAGTCATGTCAGTGATGAGTCCCCAGTTTTTCTCTGCCTCCTTAGCTTCTGCAGGTTCGTACAGGAAACATTCTCTCTTTGTCGGAGAGTGAGAATTTACTAGATTGGAGAACCATTTCAACACTTTGAGCAAGGTTCCCTTTTGTGTCTGTTTAGCAGGAAATTCTCTTGGAAAAATAAAAGTGAAAAGATGAGAGATCACTGGCAATTATTTAAATGCTCCACTAAGAAACCTTCTAAAATGCTTCCTCTTCCCAACTACTTTAATAAGATCATTTGAATAAGGAAACGAGGGGGAATTTTTAGCAGCTACTATTTTTGCACAGGATATAAGCCTCTTTCTTAATCTAACATTAAGTATAAGTACTTTGGGATGGGTGGGAACTAAGCCGTTTTCCCTAGGTTGTATTCTTATATTAGTCCCTTTAGAAATAGTGTAGCTGAAGCAAGAAGCAAAATGTGCTTTTTACTACCCCCCCCCCAAGCTTTCTTCCAGAAATCCGTGTCTCTATCTTTCAAATGCATAGCTTCAATTTTTACTTTGACGAATGGGCTCAGGCCGTTTTTGTCAACATGCATTCTTTTCTGCCACATGTTTCATTTGTTCAGAATTTTCTGGAAGGCATCCCTGTGCTGGGGCCTGCCAGCAGCCTCAAGCGGAGCAGTGGCCCTGAAGCATGCCATCAGCTTCGCAATGGGAGCAGCGGGCATCTCAGAAATGAAGGGACCCCTGGCTCTTGGCGGATGAGAAATCCCTCCCTGGAGTTCTCCACCAGGTGTCTCTCCCAGGGTTCCTGGCCAGCCTTGAAATGCAGGCTTCTTCATTAGCTGGGAGCAGCTGGCCAGAAACATAGTGGAGCACGTCTGCTGGCAGTGAGCTCTTGAAACTGCCTGGAACAGAATTCTGGATCCGAGACAGCATGAAGTACGGATGTGTGTAAAATCTCAATGGCTTCTGAGAGACGATCCTGCGCTCGGCTGTCTGTTCAGAACTCTACCTTACTGGCTAGAGCAGCAGACTGCATTGCTTTGCATTGCCTTTCTTGTTTTCTGTTGTTTGGGGTGTGTTGTGTTTTGGGGGGGGAGGTTATGTGTTTGCAGGTGCATGCGTGAAGGTTACACATATGCGTATGGAAGCCAGAGGATAACCTTGAGTATTTTCCTCAGGCATTGTCCACCTTTTTCATAAAACATGTTATTAATTTACTTATTTGAAAGAGATAGAGAAAGACAGGATGGGTGCTGTAGGGCCTCCAGCCTCTGCAAGTGAACTCCAAATGCATGCACCACCTTGTGCATCTGGCTTAAGTGTGTCCTGGGAATCAAACTTGGGTCCTTTGGATTTGCAGGCAACTGCCTTAACTGCTAAGCCATCTCTCCAGCCCTGCACATTTTGCTTTATTGAGAACCTGCAAATTGGCCACATTCCCACCGGGTTATATTCTTTATGTCCCCTCTCCCCAGCCACCATTCCACTGAGGCCCTCCTCAATGGTGTTACTGGTATTCACTGTGGGGTCACAGATGAACCAGTCAGTCTCTGTGGTGGGGGGGACAGTGCCATAGAATACAACTTCCCACTCTGTGGCTCTTACATTTGTGTCCCCCACCCTTTTATACTGTTCCCTGAACCTTGGAGGGTACTTTAAAAGTCTCCTTTTGGGCTGGAGAGATGGCTTAGCAGTTAAGGCGCTTGCCTTTTGCAAAGCCTAAGGACTCAGGTTCGATTCCCCAAAACCCACGTAAGCCACATGCACATGGTGGTGCATGCATCTGGACTTCATTTGCAGTGGCTAAAGGCCCTAGTGTGCCCATTCTCTCATAAAGATAAATAAATAAAGTCTCCTTTAGTACTGAGCTCTTGGCAGCCTCTAATTTTCTGTTTTCATGAGTTTTGAGTCTGCCAGTGTCTAGCACCACCTCACTGGAGAAGGTTCTCAGACTAGCAGTGAGAGCCACCACTTCCTCTGTAGTGTTTCCTTTGCCCTGGCAGATGTGATAGGGACGACTTGTCTCTTGCTAGGCAGCCGGCTTTCCTCTCTTGTCTTATTCATAGGTCCTGGGTCTCCCCATTATTCACTGTCATCGGCAAAAAGTAGATTCTCAAAAATGAAGTCGATTCTCTAGCCGAGTGTGAGAGCAGCTGGATCAGAAGGAATAAACAGACAATTGGAAGACTTTCTCATGAGCACAACCTCTGCTTTTAGCCAAAGCTTCCCTCTAGGTAGGGTCGATGGCCTTCTAAGCCACAGGCTTCTGACTTGGTTCTCAATACCAGGCCTGAATCTCACCCCCATATTTCCCACCACTGAGCGTGCCTCGTATCCAATCAGAGAGCTGTTGATTATCCCTGTGTAGCAGACAGCTTCAGGTTCACTGAGATGAACTTCCAGACCAGGCACAGTTATGGAGGAAGGGATACTTATTGAAGCTTATAGATCCAGGGGAAGTTCCATGATGGCAGAAGAAGCTGGCCTGTCTTCACAGGACCAAACACAGAGAGAAAAGCCACAAGCCAAAACCCACACAGCACAGCACACCTCAGGAACTCCAGCTAGGCACACTTTGCATGTCTTTACAGTGGAATCTCAAACCCACCACCACCCCTTAAGATCCGCCCAGTGACACTACCTCCAGCCAGGTGGCTGCAGATGCAAACTATAAACTAATAAAACACTGAATATATTGGGGACCATCTATTCAAACTACCACACTCGGTAACCTATATGCCACTGGTGCATGGATGAGCACATCGTGCCTGGCTTGTTGATTTTGCTTGTTCATACTTTGGGGGACTTTCATCCCCCAGAGATTTGTCCTGTGCTCCCAGCTCTATGAGAGGTGGCCGGCAGGGATGTGGCTTCTATCTCATTGCAGTATGATCTCTCAATGTCTGAGACTGCAGCCTGTGGTGTCTTCACCAATTTAGAGCTTGTGGGTAACCAAGTGCTCTGGCAGTCCTTGTGTTGTTTTGTGTGTGTGTGTGTGTGTGTGTGTGTGTGTGTGTGTGTGTGTGTAGGGGGTCTCATGTGTCTCCCTAACCACCAGCTCCCCATGCAGAGTAACCCAATTCTGGCACTGGTTTTAAGGGAAAGATTTCTCCACTCTGCAGGGTGCTTGTGCCCAGACTATCTCATCACTATTTCTGTCCTCTCTCTCTCTTTTAATTTTTTTTTTATTTTTAGAGAGAGAGGGAGACAGATAGAGAATGGGCGCTCCAGCAGTCTCTCAGCTGCTGCAAATGAAATCCAGATGTGTGCGCCCCCTTGTGGGCAAGCATGGCATTGCATCCTTGTGTCACTTTGCATCTGGCTAAATGTGGGACCTGGAGATTGGAACCGGGTTATTAGGCTTAGTGGTTAAGGAGCTTGCCTGTGAAGCCTAAGGATCCTGGTTCGATTCTCCAGTCCCACGTAAGCCAGATACACAAGGTGGTGCATGCACCTGGAGTTCATTTGCAGTGGCTGGAGGCCCTGGTGTGCCAATTCTCTCTCTATATCTGCCTCTCCTCTCTCTCTATATATATATATTTGTGTGTGAGTGTGTGTGTGTGTGTATAATACATATCTAATAAATAAATAAAATAAAAAGATTGGTGTCTTTTCTTTTAAAAAAGAGTGGACTGGAGAGATGGCTTAGCAGTTAAGGCTCTTGCCTGCAAAGCCAAAGGACCCTGGTTCGATTCCCCAGGACCTGTATAAGCCAGATGCACAAGGGGGGCTCATGTGTCTGGAGTTGGTTTGCAGTGGCTGGAGGCCCTGGCTCACCCATTCTCTCTCTCAAATAAATAAAATATATTTTTTTTAAAGAGTGATATATCTTTTAATTAGCTAAACAAGATGTGTGTTTCAATGGCACTTATTCATGCCATCATTGGTTTTGTGAGCTACCCTCTCCTCTTCCTCTCTTCTCTGTCCCCAAACGCTCTACCCCTGCATTCTGTCTTCTATCCCATCCTCTGATGCGGCTTCTCCTCTCTTCAACCTCATCATAGCATCCTTACCAGCTCTACTGATGCTTTTGATGACTTCTGGGCAAATCAGAAGACTCCATGTTAGGATCCACATGTGAGAGAAACATGCAGCATTTGTCTTTGGGATCCTGGGTAACCACGTGTAGCATAACTCCTTCCAGGTTCATCCATGCTTTTCCCGCCAATTTCATAATTTCATGTTTCCTTACTATTGAATAGAACTCCATTTTGCATACGTACCACATCTTCATCATCCATTCATCAGTGGTGGGCATCTGGGTTGATTCCAGTTTGTAGCTATTGTGAATGGAACAGCAACAAACATGCCTGAGCAAATATCTCTGTAGTAAAGAGCAGAGTCTTTGCCAGGCACAGTGGTGCACACTTGAATCAGCACTTGGGACAGACTTAGGAGGATCCCTGTGAGTTTGAGGTCAGCCTGAGACTACATAGTGAATTCCAGGTCAGTCTGGGCTAGAGCGAGATCTTACCTCAAAAAACAAACAAAGAGCAGAGTCCTTAGTGTATATATTCAAGAGTGGTATAGCTGGATTAAATAGTGTATCTCTTTTTAGATTCTTGAGGTACCTCCATACTGATTTTCGTAATGGCTGTACAAGTTTACACTCCCACCAACCGTGAGTAGGATTCTCCTTTCCCATGCCCTCAACAGCACTTGTTTTCATTTTATTTTTGAATGATAGCCATTCGGATCAGAGTGTGATGGAATCTCAAAGTAGCTTTAATTTGCATTTCCCTGATGGCTAGAGATTTTGGACATTTTTGTTAGATGTTTATCGGCCACTTGTATTTCTTCCTGTACTCCATTTTACGACTTAATTGACTTTTAATTGCTTAGTATTTTGAGTTCCTTTTAGATTCTAGATATTAAGCCTGTAGTAGTCACATAGATGGCAAAGATTTTTCTCCCATTCTGTAGGTTGTCTGTTGCCTCTGTTGATGGTTTGTTTAGCTATACGATAGCTTTTAAGTTTCATATTAGCCCAAGGATCAAGTGTTCGTCCTACTCCTTGGACTACTGGGGTCTCATTCAGAAAGTCTTTCCTGATGGCTATCTCTTGGAGTGTCCTCCCTAGCTTTTCCTATCGGGTCGTCTATTGAGGTCTTTGATCCACTCGGAACTGATTTTTGTACAGGGTGAAAGAATACGGTCTAGTTTCTTTCTTCCACGTGTAGTTGTAAGGAAAGTGTAGGAGAAGAGCAAGAAAGAGCACCAGATTTGATTTCTACAGACAGATTGTTTATTAGGAGAAAACAGTGAGGGACCCCAGCTTTCCCACGGCATGAAGGCTGAAGCACCGAGTCAGGCTGGGGTTCAAACTTATAAGGAGGGTCCTAAGGCAAACAGACTGAATTAGCTGCAGGTCCATGGGAAGCAGATTAGGCATCAAAGTCATTTGCTGGGAATAGGCTCTTTAGCAGAGTTGACTAGGGAGGACTGGATGTCTCCATTCTCTATAGCTTTCTAATCTGAGGGTTAGTTATTAACTCTTTAGTGTCCTCTAGTTTTCTGGGAAGGCTATTAACCCTTCAGTAGTTATCCAATTTTTCCAGCACCAATTGTTGAAAATGTTCTACAGTGTGTGTTTTTTTCCTTCTTTGTCAAAGATCAGCTGGCTGTCGTTACTTGAACTTACACCTGGATCTTCTGTTCTATTCCAGTGATCTATGAGTCTGTTTTGTGTCAGCAGCCTGCTGGTTATGGTGCCATATCCGTGTAATACATCATAAAATCTCATATGCTGATACCATCAGCCTCATCCTTTTTGCTGAGGGCCCTTTTGGCTATCCTGGGCCTTTTGTCCTTCCATATGAATTTTGATATTTCTTTTTTCTATTTCTGTGAAGAATAGTACTGGAATTTTGTGTTTGTTTTTGTTTTTTGTTTTTCAAGGTAGGGTCTCCCTCTGGCCCAACCTGACCTGGAATTCACTATGTAGTCTCAGGGTGGCCTCAAAGTCACGTCGATCCTCCTACCTCTGCCTCCCGAGTGCTGGGATTAAAGGCGTGCACCACCATGCCTGGCTTGGTATTGGAATTTTTATTAGAATTGCATTGAATGTGTATATTGCTTTGGTAGAATCCACCCACCTTTTTGAGACGGGCCTTCTCTCTAGCCTGGAACTCACCCAATTAGGCTAGACCAGCTGGCCAAGGAGCTCTAGAAAAACCTGGATCACAAGTGCTGGAATTATAAACACATACCACTGCACTCAGCTTTCTATGTGGATTCTGGGATTGAGATCAGGTTTCTATGCTTACAAGGTGTGGTGGTGAAGTCTGTGTCAACTTGATCTGTTGAGGAATCCACAGACACTCCTCATATGTGGGTCTCTGAGGTTGCTTCCAGGAAGGATTAACTAAAGGAGGGATCCTTCCCCCAGGATGAGCCCTTCCCCCAGAGTGGGCGGCCCCTCTCGGAAGGGGGGCTTGATCTAAGGAAGCTCCAGGAAGGAAAGAATCCCCTCCCCCCACCTGGCTGTTGGCTCTTTCCAGGGTGGACTGAAGAGCAATGTGGACTTAGGAGCAGCGTCTCCCCAGGACGCCTCCAGGCCTTCAGTGCTGGATCGGGACTGCTGAGGCCTGAATGGACTGAGTGGCTACCAGGTTCCTTGACTCTCGGACCTGCAACCTGCTATTGCTGGACTGTTGTAAGCTAATCCAATAAATTCCCTTTTAATACAATTCATGCTATCGGTTCTTTCCTCTAGAGAACAGTGAGGAACACACAAGGCAAACCCTTCACTGCCCAGTCCAGGTTGTTTCCTTCAGCACTTTTACTGCATTTTTGCTTCCTTCGCTGTTTTCTCTTAGCAACCCCCCCCCACCCCGCAGGCTCTGACTACTTTCTGAGAGCCCGTGACAATGCTGAGCCAGGCCGGCACAGGAAGAGCTTAGCAAGTGTCTTTTGCCGAAGGATTAAGTTATTTTGAGACACTGTCACTTATGATTGTCATCTGTCATTCTAAAACTCAGTGAAATCTCTACCAAATGTGAAAAACACCATGCACAGCAAAATCGAATCCAACACAGTTCTGTGGGTTATTTTTGTTTGTTTGTTTGTGTGTGTGTGTGTGTGTGTGTGTGTGTGTGTGTGTGTTTGTTTCCACTCTATGCTCCTTTATATGAGCGCTCCTGAAACTTTTTTTTTGTGGCATGCACTATTTTGGCATTTTGGTGCGGTCTTAGGCTCAGATTAAGAGTTTGGTTTCTCTTTTAAACAATGAAACAGTTCAAACCAGTAATGTGCAAGGAAGGAAGGGAGGGAGGGAAGAAGGGAGGGAGGAAGGAAAGGAGGAAGGAAGGGAGGAAAGAAAGGAAGGGAAAAGGGGAGGGGAAGGAGAAGAGGAAGGGAAGGAGGGAGGGAGAGAAAGAAAGAAGGAATCTTAAAGAACTGAGAGGCGAAAACATTTTACCTATAAAGAAACAAAGGTGACATTGGGATCCATTTTCTCCACAAAAAGAAAAAAAAAATATATATATATATATATATATACATATATATATATAAAATCTAATAAGTGAAAAGAGAAAGGAGTGATTTAAAGTGTAAAGCAATAATAATGATGATGACGAATTCTGTACTGTGCAAAATTATTCTTCAAAATTAAAAGAGAATGCCTTTCTCTGAAAAAGAAATTTTAAGAATGAGAACTTTTATTTTCCTAATTCTTCTCAATCTAATGGGCGACAGGTTGTTCAAAAATAATAGCAATGATATCACCAGCTGCATGCGCTTATGCATGTGCAGAACAAGTGACAACACCTATGTGACAAACAGGAGAAAGGGCTGTGGGATTTTTGTCCTTTATAAAGTACTCACAGAGCTAATGAAGTCCTATAGTGTTATAAGTTCATAAATGTGTGTTTCAGACTCTAGAACAGCTACTAACAAGTTTTTAAAGTATATTTGATATGATACAACATGATCAAACATGGAATCATACACAATGCTCAGCTAAATGTACTAAAGGCTGAAAATGTGTCACAGATAAAAATAGGAACAAAAAAAAACAAGTATAAAGAGTGTAAATTGTAATAAGCATGATAGATATTAATCCAGCTATTAAAACTGATGTTAAAGTAATCACTTTCAACATTAAGTATCGGGCTGGAGAGGTAGCTTAGCAGTTAAGACACATGCCTTGAAGCCTAAGGACCCAGGTTCAATTCTCTGGGTCCCACATAGGCCAGGTGCACATGGTAGGCATGCATCTGGAGTTTGTTTGCCGTGACTAGAGGCCCTGGTGCGCCCATTCTCACTCTTTCTCTCTCTCTCTCTCTCTCTCTCTCTCACCCTCTCTCTGTCATAAATAAATAAATAAATAAATAAATAAATAAATAAATTCAACATCAACTATCTAGTATACCAATAAAAAGGCAAGCATTGTCAGAGTGGATTTAAAAAACCCTAAGACTCAAAGAAATGTCTATAGGAAAGTCACTATATATAAAAACAAATGTAGATTAAAAATAAAGGAATGGAAAAATACGTGCCCTGATAACACTAATGAGGAAAAGGTATTACCTTTATTGATTTGAGACAGAGCTGACTCAGAGCAAGGAAAGTTATCAGGGATAACGACAAAGGTGTCCATACTCCAGGAACACTCGGCAATCCTTAATGTGTATGCATCCAGCAGCATCAAATTACAGAAGGTAAAAACTGATAGAACAGCAAGGAGAAACAGATAAATCCACCTTTATACTTGGAGATTTAAACATCCCTTTATCAGAATTGGACAGATTCAGCAAGCAGAAAATTACCAAGGATAGAGTTGAACTCAAAGGCACCGTCAGTCAATTGAATACACATGACATCACTAGAGTACTCCCTTCAACGATGGAAGATCACACACCCTTCTCAAGTTCACGTGGAGAGACTACATCCTGAACCATTAACCACATCTTTAAAATAAAATTTAAAGAATAGGAATCAGACAATGTCTGCTTTCAGACCACAGTGGAATTAAACCAAATATCTATAATTATCTATAATAGATATATACCTGGAACGTCTCCAAAGACATAGAATTGAATTTATGCAACATACTCTTATATAATGCATCCAACAATTTTTTAAAATATTTTGAGCTGAAAGATAATACAACTAATAAACCTTGTTAGATGCCAGGGAAGTGTTTACAGAAAATACAGAATGAAATATATGTTCCTAAAAGAGGAAAAGGTCTAAATATAATAATGAAAGGAAGCTTCTAACTTAGAAAGCTAGAAAAAGATAAACACATTAATTCAAAAGTGGTAGAAGAAATTAATAAAAATTAGGGCAAAAATAAATGGTATTAGAAGCAGGAAATCAATGGGGAAAATCAACAGAACTAAAAGCTGTCTCCAAAAATGATAAAAATAGCCAGGCGTGGTGGCACGCCTTTAATTCCAGCACGTGGGAGGCAGAGGTAGGAAGATCGCTGTGAGGTAGAGGCCAGCCTGAAACGACATAGTGAATTTCAGGTTAGCGTGGGCTAGATTGAGACCTTACCTTTAAAAAAATGATAAAATTGGGGCTGGAGAGATGGCTTAGTGGTTAAGGTGCTTGCCTACAAAACCAAAGGACCCAGGTTCAATTCCCTAGGACCCACATAAGCCAGATGCACAAGGTGGCACATGCGTCTGGACTTCGTTTGCAGTGGCTGGAGGCCCTGGCACCCCCATTCTCTCTCTCTCTCTCTCTCTATCTATCTCTTTTCTTTCTCTCTCTCATATAAATGAATAAATAAACATTTTTTTAAATGATAAAAGTAATAAACCTGTATTTGGGCTAAGAAAACAGAGAGAAGACATCACTACCAATCCTATGGACATTAAAAATGGTAAAAGACAGCATTACAAAGCACTGTTCCCCCTTCTTTGGTTCTTCCATTCTTTCTGCCACAGCTTCCACAATGACCCCTGAGCCTTGGCAGGTGTTCCGCAAAGTGGCCTTTGCCATTCGTGAGCTCACATTGACTACTGTTACCTGCACAAGGCGTGCATAGTCCTGGCACCATCAACATGTCCTGGATGACAGAGGAGGGAAAAAACAGAAATGACATCAAAAGAGAAGAGGGACTAGCTGGGAAAATGGAGAGGTTGATGGAGTCGGGATGGAAGGGGGAGGGTGCTGAGAAGTTTTTTTTTTTTTTAAAATTATTTTATCATTCATTTATATGAGAGAAAGAGGAACAGAGAGAGAGAGAGAGAGAATAGGCGTTCCTGGGCCTCTAGCCACTGAAAACAAACTCCAGATGCATGTGCCACCTTGTGCATCTGGCTTATGTGGGTCCTAGGGAATTGAACCTGGGACCTTTGGGTTTGTAAGCAAGCACCTTAATTGCTAAGCCATCTCCCCGGCCCTCTTTTTGTAATTAATAAAAGAATATTATTAGCCGGGCATGGTGGCACATGCCTTTAATTCCAGCATTTGGGAGGCAGAAGTAGGAGGATTACCAAGAGTTCAAGGCCACCCTGAGACTACATAGTGAATTCCAGGTCAGCCTGGGATAGAGCAAGACCCTACCTTGAAAGACCAAAAAAAAAAAAAAAAAAAGAATATTATTAACAATCTATGCCCACAAATTTGATAACCTAGATAAAATAAATCAATTTCTTGAAAGAGACCATCCATCTATCAATACTCAAAAGGAAATAGACATCGGAAGGCACATGTCTGCTGAAGAACCTGAATCAATAATTAACCTTCCGAAACAAAATGCACCAAGCCCAGATGGATTCAATGAATATTGACTTCAGAGGCTTGTTACAAGTTTCTTTTCAATATTCATTATAAAAATATGTGCAAACATCCTTAACCACATATTAGCAAACTGAACTTCAAATTTTATCTAAAGAATTTTACATTATTACTGCAGGGCATTTTTCCAAGGTGCATAAAGCTCCTTCCACACTAGAAAACACATTACATTCCTCAATAGGCTAAGAAAAAGAGCCGCATAATTACATCAACAGGTGAATAATAGCATGGCAAAACCCAATATCTAGAATAAAAACAGTTCAGCAAAATAAGAATGAAGGGGCATTTCTTCAAGTTGATAAAGAACATCTACAAGGGGGCTGGAGGAATGGTGTAGCAGTTAAGGCATTTGTCTGCGAAGCCAAAGAATCCGGGTTCGATTCTCCAGGACCCACGTAAGCCAGATGCATGAGGGGCGCATGCTCTGGACTTCGTTTGCAGTGGCTGGAGGCCCTGGAAGAAGAAGGCACGTCCTCTCGCCACTGCTTTCCGAGCAGTGAGGACACGTTAAGCTCCTACAAAGAGACAAGACGGGGAAATAAAGAAACAGCGTACAGATTTGGAAGGAAGAAACAGCACTGTCTTTGCTCTCAAAAAGCTTGAGCATCTGGCTGGAGGGAGGGATCAACAGTTATGGGAGCTTGTTTGCAAAGCCTGCTGGCCCTAGGTTTGATTCTTGGTAGCCACATAAAGCCAGATACACAAAGTGGCACATGCACCTGGAGTGGCAAGAGGACCTGGGGTCCTCTCTTTCTTTCTCTCTCTCTCTGTCTCTCTCCCCCATCTAGCTCTATCTCTCTTCCTATCCTTCCTCCACTCTCTCTGCTTGCAAATAAATACATAAAATATTGTTTTAGCCATGAGCATCTATGAGAAAAATCCAAATGAATTAAAAATATTGAGAACTAAGAAGTGATTACAGCAAAGTTGTAGGACACAAGGTCAACAGAATAAAGTGAATTGTTTTCCTATATGCTGCCAATGAATACGTGGAATTTGGACTTATCGGAAGATGAATCAGAGACCTAAGTGCAAAATATAAGCTTATAAAACTTAGACAAAAAAGGTGAAAAAACCTAGATGACTCCCCAGGACCCACGTAATCCAGTGGCACAAAGTTGTGCACGCATCTGGAGTTCGTTTGCAGTGGCTGGAGGCCCTGAAGCGCCCATTCTCTCTCTATCTATCTGCCTCTTTCCCTCTCTGTCTGTCGCTTTCAAATAAATAATTTTAAAAAATTAAAAAAAAATTTAAAAATAAAGGACATCAAAATAGAAGAGAGACAAGTTGGAAAGAGGGTGTTCATTGGAGTGGGAATAAAGACAGGGGACAAAAGAAAGTAATAAGAGAGGATTATGAGCAAAATATATTATGAAAATTGTTAATAAAAGGTTTTAAAAGATGGCCAATATTGGGAAATGGCAAGTTGAAATGATGAAATGCTACTACAAATCTATTAGAAGAGAAAATTCACCATCGACAGCAAATGCTAGGAAGAAACGTATTGCTAGTAGAAATGTTTAATGCCGCTGAGAAGATAGGTTCACAGTTTCTTACAAAAGTAGACCTGGTCTAACCACAGGTCCCCTTCTTATGCACCCAAATAGTTGAAAATCTGCTTAAACAAAAATCACAACAAATCTAGCATCTTTAATTATACTTCCCCAAACTTGGAAACAACCCTGGTATTCTTTAGTAGGTGAATGGACAGATCCGGATAATTGACTCTTATTCAGCACTAAAAATACAACAGTTATCAACTCATGAAAAGACATGGAGGAAACTCAGTGGATATTATTGAGTTAAAGTCACACAAGTCGGAAAGGACAACATGCTTTACGATTCCAACTACACAGCGTTGTGGAAAAGGAGGTGAGACTTTGGTAGGTGTTTCGGATTAGATGAGGTCTGGGGCTTTCACAGTGGACTTGGAGCTTCTACAGGGAGGAAGAGATCACCTTGCCTGCCATGTGAGGATGCAATGACAAGGAGGCTACTTGCAAGGCACACAAGAGCTTCCACCAAGAACTGAACTCTGGTGGACACTGGCACTGAAATTCCTAACTTCCGGACTGCAAGCAAAACAATCTGTTGTTTAAGTGGCTGGATCCATGGTGTTGTGCTAGCGCAACTCAAGCTGACTGACACAAGGTAGCTTGTGTAGCAAAGGGGAAAACAGGAGCCCAAATCAGGAAGGCTCATAACAGAAGACCAGATACTGACAAGCCTTGCTCCTGGGGAGTTCAGGATCTGTCTGCAGCTCTGAGATACAGTATAAACTGTGCAGGGAATCAGATGCCACCTAGGAGCAGAAGGGTCAAGAGTCTAGAAAGCATGGGCTGGAAAGATGGATTAGCAGTTAAGGCAGCTGCCTGCAAAGCCTAAGGACCCAGGTTAGATTCTCCAGGTTCCACGTAAGCCAGATGCACATGGTGGCACATGCATCTGGAGTTCGTTTACAGTGGCTAGAGGTCCTGGCATGCTCTCTCTCTCTCTCTCTCTCTCTCTCTCTCTCCCTCCTTCTCTCTGTCTCTAAGAAATAAATAAATAAAAATAAATCTTTCAAAAAAATTTTTAAAAAGAGTCTAGAAAATACAAGTAAATAATAAAAACCAATAATCAGGGCTGGAGACCCAGGTTCAATTCCCCAGGACCCACGTAAGCCAGATGCACATGGTGGCGCATGCATCTGGAGTTTGTTTGCAGTGGCTAAAGGCTCTGGCATGCCCATTCTCAGTCCCTCTCTAGCTGCCTTCCTTTCTTTTTTCTCCCTTTCTTTCTTTCTTTCTTTTTCTTTAATTCTTTCTTTCTGTCATTCTCTTTCCCGCTCTCTCAACTAAATAAATAAAATTTTAAAAATAGTAATCATAAGTAACACATAATTATTCTGTTCTGTGCAAAGAGCTGATCTGAAAGACTTTCCTGTCTAACATGTGTGATTCCCTCAACTTCACAATACCCTTTGTCTGAGGTACTCTTGTCCTCGCAGAACAGATGAGGAAACCGACTCATTCCGGTAGTTGATATAATTATCTGAATACGCAGCTTTCAGGGGTGCATCCTCATTTGAAAGTAGACTATTGAATTCTACTATTCTTAGTCCTTATGCTCCCTGGGCCCCTGGGTACCTGGGTCACTGACAATGGCCTAAGTAATAAATTCTGGCAGCCAAGTGATAGTCAGCTCTGGCTGCCCACTGGTTGACTGAAAGACTTCAAAATTCCCTAAGAGCTTATCTACCTCTTTCCCCTAAAATGTGCTGCAGAGCTAATTCCCATTGCAGTCGCCAAGAGTCATCTTTGGCACACATCCTAGTGGTCACTTAAATAATCAAAAGCAACTCGCTTTTCCTAAGAATAAAATAGTTTCCTGAGCTTAAGCCACCTCTAGGAAAATTGGTGACCCATATGATTGTCATACATTCATTCAACAAACATCAAGGTAGACCCACATAGAAGACACTAGTCTAGTTATGGGTATCACAAAACTACAAACAAGGTCCTGCCCTCATGGGCTTACAGTCTACTGTAGGGAGAGCAGGGGGGAAATACGTAACAAACAAATAAATAGATATCTGCAGAAGACTGTAACCAAGAAGAAAAATGTAACAGAAAGGACATTTATCATCAGATAAATCAGGCTTGGTGGCGCACGCCTTTAATCCCAGCACTCATGAGGCAGAGGTAGGAGGATCACCATGAGTTTGAGGCCACCCTAAGACTAAATAGTGAATTCCAGGTCAGCCTGGACTAGCATGAGACCTGACCTTGAAAAAAAAAAAAATTGGCTGAAGACAAGGTGTCATTATTTGACATTTCCCAAAGCTATATAAGAAAGGTGAGTAATAAGTTCTCTTAGTTTTATAATTAAACTCAGTCACTGCATTACATAGGTTGGAATATTTCTCACTTTGAATTGTGACTACTGTAAAGGAATAAATATAAGAAAATCATAGTCACCCATTCTTCTTTGTAATGATGCGTTAACTCTCAACCAAAAGCACGGCAAAGGCATGCCACTGACACAATTGTATTTGTGAGTAAAGCTTTTAAGTTATTATTACATACAAAATTTGTAATCAATAAAGACTAGCCAAGCTACTTCTTTTGAATCCATGGAAACATGATATTGAATTTTTTTAAAAGCCCAGTAGCTTATTATTCAAAGCAAATTTAAAAGCCTTAAAAATACTAATATTATTATAAATTTCTGAACAGAGTTATTTTAAAGTAGAACTAAGGCTGGGCATGGTGGTGCATATCTTTACTCCCAGCCCTTGGGAGTCAGAGGTAGGAGGATCTCTGTGAGTTCAAGGCCAGCCTGGGACTACAAAATTCCAGGTCAGCCAGCCTGGGTTAGGGTGAGACCCTACATTGGGGGAAAAAAAGTAGAAATAATCTTTAAAAGGAAATTTTACAATAAAACACTATTTCCACAGTGTATTTCATAGGAATCTTATTTTTGTGTCCATAAGGCTAAAGATTTAGGTGAGCTTTCAGCATCTTTCTAAATTTCAAGACAGGATTTCTAAACATGGAACCTAAGATTGTGCTCCCCAAGTCCCAGAACTTGTGTCACTGCTGTGACTATCCTGAGTGGGGATCTTAAACAGAGGAGGTCGCCCTGTGGGTATAATCTAATCACATCACCGCTTAAAAGCGGGGGGCTTTCTCCTGCTAGTGGCATAAGAGTAAAGTAGAAGGCTAAGGTAAACCCAGAGAAGTGTTCAAGATGAAGGTGGACTCAGAACACGGCTGCTGGTTATGATGGAAGGGGCCAGGAAAAGGGGACCTCCAACATACACATGAAAGGAAACAGATCCTACCCAAGGCTGAAGGAGAGATGGGGAGGAGAGAAACAGAGAGAGGACTTTTCCCATAGCCTCCAGAAAAACAAACCTAGCCCTGTTATGTTGCTAGTTTGATTTGACCTTGTGAAATTTTAGAGCCAAAGATCCAAACATGTTCACTCACACTTTTTTTTAAGTTCTTTCTTATATGAAGATAAAATCTTCCCCTTTCTTATTGATATATTTTATATGTATTTATTTCTTTGAGAGAGAGGGTGCAGAGAGTGAGATAAAAAGAGAGAAAGAATGGGTATACCAGGGCTTCTAGCCACTGCAAATGAGCTCCAAATGCATGCACCATTTTGTGCATCTGGTTTACATGTGTCCTGGGGGATTGAACCTGGGTCCTTTGGCTTTACATGCAAGCACCCCTAACTGCTAAGCCATCTCTCCAGCCCTTCGCCCACACTTTTGACCTACAGAACTGAGAGTCAATAACCCAAAGATGCTCTAAATTCTTAAGTTTATGGTAATTTGTTAGGACAGCATTAAAAAAAAAAAACTCAACATATCCACGTATCCTATGTCATAATAAAACGTCTCTAATCAGTTTCAGTTTCTGTTGTTGGGGCTGTTTTCTGTTGAGTTCACCCAACTGAACTGCTTGTCACAGCATTTAAACATAGTGTCTCTTCCTATTACTTTGACCTTGTTCAGCTTGCCTGTGGTGTTAGGTGTTTTCCTTGCGCTTATACATTTATTAATTAGTGAGGGAAATTTGCTCAGGGTCACTGTATGTTCTATGTAACCTGCTTCACTGTTAGCTGTGTTTTCTTAGGATTCTATAAACTTTATGAGGTGAGTTTCATCATTTTCCCAGGGATCTTTTCCTACATTTATGATTCTTCCATTTTAAACAAAGTATGTCATATGAAAGTATTCGAACCACTGGTGGAATTAGTATTATTCTCCAGATAATTTATTATTTTTCAAGTAAAGCTAGTTGTGGTTTTGATATTTGGTAGTTGTGACATAAGCAAATTGAATAAAAATGCAACCTCACAAATTACTATTGGAATATGGTAGAATACACATAGCTTCTTTCTCACACTTCATAAAATATGAAAATATCCTAACCTCGTCCAAAACTTGAATTATGATTCATGACTTCAGCTCAGTGAAAATTGGCTTCCATTTCCAAACCGACTAACCAGGTCTCTGGGTGACACAAACACACAAAAAATATTTATATTCCTCTTTAGTAGATGTGATGATTAATCCTCATTGCTAATTTGACTGGTGAGAAACACCTGTGAGTGTGCCTCTGCAGACATTTCCAAAGAGCATTACATGACTGAGAAGGAAGATCCACCCTGATGGTGAGTGTTACCATCTCATAGGAGGAGGCCTGAATGTATCAAAAGGGGAAAAATTACCAGCATTTCCTTTTATCTGTTTCCTGGCCTGCCATGACATGAACTGTTCGGCTCTGACATGTCTTCATGTCCATGATGAACCAAAGCCTCAGGAAGTATAAACAAAATAACTCATTCTTCCTTTAAGTTGTTTCTGTCAAGAAGTGTAGTCATAGCAAGGCAAAACTAACACAAAAATTGGTACCAGGAGTGGGGTCATTGACATAACTAAATCTGACTATGTGGTGGTTCTTAGACCTTTGCAATTGCTCCAAAGAAAGATTTTGGAAGAGTTAAAGACAGAGAATGAGAAAGCTCTTGTATATATATGCAACACTTAATGGGTGATTCTGACAGGAGTTTAGAAGACAAGATTGCCAATGACATGCAGACAGCAAAGACTATACTAATAAGGTTTCAGATGAGACCAAGGGCTGATATTTAGCTAGAAGGTGATCATGCTGTATTCTACAGAAGAATCTGGCCACATTTTATCTATGTTCTGAAAGTTTGAACTAAATTCAAAAGTAATGGACTAGTTTATTTGGTGGAAGAAATGATAAAACCGGGCTGGAGAGATGGCTTAGCAGTTAAGGTGCTTGCTGGTGAAGTGTAAGGACCCAATTTCAATTCCCCAGTTACCCACATAAGCCAGATGCACAAGGTGGCACATGCATCTGGAGTTCCTTAGCAGTAGCTAGAGATCCTGGGCTGACCATTTTTTCTCTGTCTCTCACAAATAAATAAAATATTTTTTAAAAGAAATGAAACCATGTGTGGTGGCACACACCTTTAATCCCAGCACTTGGGAGGCAAAGGTAGGAGGATCACCATGAGTTTGAGGCCACCCTGAGAATACAGAGTGAATTCCAGGTCAGCCTGGGCTAGAGCGAGACCCTACCTCAAAAAAAATAAAAAGAAAGAAAGAAAGAAATGATAAGACTGCATACCATGGTTATTACTGTTTGCTTTTCTCCAGATTTACAGTGAGAATTGAAGACCAAAAATAAGTGGAAGAACTGCAAAAGCATGAAGTTTGAGCAAGGTCAAATTGAAAAGAGTGGACAAGACAAATGCAAACATAGCCGCTGTTGTTGTCAAAGGGATTGCCACCACCAAAGAGAAGGTGTGCATTTTTGGACCGTGGCAATGTAAAAGATGCCTTGACGGTGAAACTCCACCTGTTAAAGACTCCAGGGTACAAAACTGAAAATTCATTTGAAAGACTTTCATTGAAAAGAGTGTTTGGGAGGGGTTTCTGCTCAAACAAGGCAACCCAGGAAGTGTTTTGTCAGCCTTAATCATGCAGGCAGTTAGAGGCCATTACAGCTATGGTCCAAGCAGGACTGACTACTTCTCAAGGTGATAGAAGAACTGGTGTAACCCATGTGGTACCAGTCTTGCACACATAAAGAGTGCAAGAATTATAGGGTATTAGAGGCTTGCATCCGGATTTTTAATACACTCACATTAGGCTAGGAAATGTGTTGTGAAGCAGGTTCACCTTCCCTTCAAGGAGCTTTTGAGAGATTAATGCATGAAGCTGTGAAGGTGAAGACTAAGTTGCAATGGCAACCCCGAAATATGGGAGCTGCCAGGAACACCCCAATGTTCATGAGGGTACTGGGATCAAACTCGGATGGTCTCAGACCCTCCTTCTTGTGTGCCAAGTGCTCTGACCCACTGAGCCTTCTCTCTAGCCCATAATTGTATGTTTTAAAAATGGGAAACCATCTTAATGTTGAACAAGGGGAATATCTTGTTTTCCCTCAGCATATTAGACAGCTCTCAAAAGTAGAGTGTTGGTTTGCATTTATTGTAAGGGAAAGGGAAAGATGCTGTGACCCACCAAAAAGTGAAAAAGCCAGAACAATATGTTTCAAAAAAGTATGTGCTGGGCTGGAGAGGTGCCTTAGCTGTTAAGATGCTTGCCTACAAAGGCAAAGGACCCAGCTTGATTCCCCAGGACAGATGGACAAGATGGCACATGAATCTGGAGTTCGTTTGCAGTGGCTAGAGACCCTGGTGCACCCATTCTCTCTCTCTCTCTCTCTCTCTCTCTCTCTCTCTCTCTATATATATATATATATATATATATATATATATATATATATATATATATATGTAGCAGACAGCTTCAGGTTCGCTGAGATGAACTTCCAGACCAGGCACAGTTATGGAGGAAGGGATATTATTTATTGAAACTTACAGATCCAGGGGAAGTTCCATAAAGGCAGGAAAAGCAGCTTGCTCTTCACAGGGCCAAACAGAGAGAGAGAAACCAACCAGCCACCACAGCACACAGAGCAAAACTACAGCCAAAAGGTCACACAGCACACTTCAGGAACTCCTGCTAGGCACATTTGCATATCTTTACAATGGAATCTCAAACCATCACCACACCTTAAGACCGGCCCCCAGTGACCTTGCCTCTAGCAAGGTGATTGCAGATGCAAACTATAAAGTAATAAAACATTGAATATATTGGGGGACATATATTCAAACTACCACAATATATATATATATATGTGTGTGTGTGTGTGTGTGTGTGTGTGTGTGTGTGTATATATATATATATATATATATATATATATATATGCCTCTTCCCCTCTCTCAAATAAATTATATATATATATATATATATATATGTATATGTATGTATATATATGCCTCTTCCCCTCTCTCAAATAAATTATATATATATATATATATATCTTCCCCCTCTCAAATAAATTTATATATATGTATGTACGTATATATATATATGCCTCTTCCCCTCTCTCAAATAAATTATATATATATAATGTCACATGCTATATAACATTTTTCTATCACTTTAACCCCTGTGGAAAGATTCGGGTTATAGCTATTATTACTACCTAATGTCACACAAGGACTCTGAGCCTCAAAGTACTAAGTACTTTATGTGAAAGAGCCAGTAAAAAGTAAAGCTGCAGTTTGAACATGGGTAGATTTAACCCTAAAACTCATACCCTAAACCACTGTAAAAAAAAAAAAAAAAACATACAGAATACAATTTAACTTTTAAAGAAAATGTGTTAAATACAGTGAAATTAAAATATTTTATGTCTTCTAACATGTGCTGCTTCTTACAATCTTTTTAAAACTTGTGTGTGCATGCACGCATATGCGTGTGTGAGAGTGTACGGCACTACGGCATACATGTAAAGGTCAGAAGGCAACTTTCATGTTGGACCGCGCCTTCTACTCAATTGAGGCAGGGTTTCTCCTGACCTCCTTCTGCTATCGTGTTTGCTGTGCTTGCTCTTGCCTTGAGCTGCCGGAGAATTCTCCTATCTCTACCTCCACGCCCCATCTCACCGTCAGCATGCTGAGATTACAGAAGCCCACCACAGCTTCTGGCTTTTTAAGTGGGGTCTGAGGATCCAGCTCAGGAATTCAGACTTGAGCAGCCCGTGCTTTAACCACAGAGCCATCTCCCGAGCTCCTGTTTTTATAATCTTTTTGCATCTTGTGATCATACAATTGTTGACGGTCTGGAGTAAAGCAGTTGAATTCTTCCAGAGAGGATTAAGAATTGCTTTGGCCACATTTTTAATTAAATTAAATTAAATTCTCTTCTTTAGAATCTTTGGACCACTTGGGAGTAGTAAATTCAGACCCACAAACCTGCATATAGGTTTCCACTTGTGGTACAAACTCTCAAGGGAGACTCTTGTTTGTCTTTCTCAGCAGAGCACTAAATTAATAAAAAATTCCTTCTGTTTTTTTCCCATATGGTTTGGGGGCTTTGTATCCTGAATTTATATGGGGGGGGGTTCCCTGTCTTGGATGTTAATATCTCTCTTAATGGCATATCTTATAATCAATGGCTTTCTAGATTAGATATGCTTAGATACATTAAATGTTAATAGTGAAGATATATTATAAGTTGTTTTATTCTTTTGCTTATATTACTTTTTCAAAACTTTTAGCAAAATGGCAGGATTTTCCTTTTTTATCATATTTAAAAATTGAGCAGCCAGGACGTTGTAATTCTGAACCAATAAACGGTGTGGCTGGTTTGTAGGGAAGAGAAAATATCTTCTCCTTCCACCCCAATGGGAAAAAAGTGACAGACACATGAGAGAAAGACATACAAATATGTTTAATATAAATATTACATGACACAGAAGCCTTCCAAAGGAAATGAAGACCAGAATAGGTAAACCTGACAGCTTCTGTACTAGGGTGAATGAAGGGTGAGAAGCTGTGGGGAAATTGAGCAGGATTAAAAAGACTTGAGCTAACAGGAGGAAGTCATCCTCTCAGAGTCCTCCAGTGTCGCCTGTCTTCAGAGACATAGATCTTCTTTTCCCCTGGATACGGGAAGGACATCTCACTGAGACTCCAAGAGCCTGCTTGGCCTGTCACTGCCCTCCCTGAGCATTCCTTGCCTCAGTTTCCTTTTATGTCAAAGCATTGCATTCTGAGATAACACATCCTGAGTCCATCGGAATCATGTCCATCCTAAGTCCCAGTCTGCCTGCCAGTGCACATATACACGCCCTCGGTTATAAAGAGAAATGATAGGTAATGTACAGCAGACATTTTGAACTTGTAGCTATCATGATATATGAGATCATTAAATTATGGAAGAAAAAGGCTGATTTTGCTTCAAAATTCTGGAAGCAATGGCCCAAGATGTGGTTAGTTCATTGCTTTGGGCCGCTGGTGGGAAATCCAGATGGTTATTGTGTGGTATACATGACACAGGAAAGCTTCTCACCACACAGGTCATAAAACAGCACTCGGGAGGCAGAGGTAGGAGGGTCACCATGAGTTCAAGGCCAGCCTGAGACTACATAGTGAATTCCAGGTCAGCCTGAGCTAGACTGAGACCCTACCTCGAAAAACAAAACAAAACAAACAAAAATAAATAAATAAAAGGAGAGAGAGAGACAGAGATACTAGATGCCTCATGTTGCAATCAGCTCCATGTTGCTAGGACGAACATCCAACCAGACACAGTTCATGGAGGAAGGGGTTTACTCAGCTTACACAACCAGAGGAAGTTCCATCAATGGCTGAAGAAGCTGCTTACATCCATATTTCCAAGCAGAGAGAAGAAACTGCAGCAAGCAAACACAAACCACCAGCAAACATCATCACTACAGCTCAAAACTGTTCTCATCACACCCTTGGGCTTGAATAGGACCCTCCCCCAGTGACACACCCCCATGTAGCAAGAATTTGCCTGCTAGAGGGCTGGAGAGATGGCTTAGTGGTTAAGACGTTTGCCTGCAAAGCCAAAGGATCCGGGTTCGACTCTCCAGGACCCACATAAGCCAGATGCAGAAGGGGGCACATGCATCTGGAGTTCGTTTGCTTCGTTTGCAGTGGCTGGAGGCCCTGGCACACCCATTCTCTCTCTCTCTCTCTCTCTCTCTCAAATAAATAAATAAAATTTTTTTAAATTATTTTATTTATTTTTTTTTGGAGAGAGACACAGAGAGAGACAGACAGAGAGGGAGAAAGAGACAGAGAATGGGCGTGCCAGCAGTCTCAGCTGCTGAGAACGAAATCCAGATGTATGCACCCCCTTGTGGGCAAGTGTGGCATTGCGCCCTTGCGTCACTTTGCATCTGGCTAAACGTGGGACCTGGAGATTGGAACCCGGTTCTTAGGCTTAGCAGGCCGGTGCCTTAACCACTAAGCCATCTCTCCAGCCCCAAATTAATTTTTTAAAAAAAGAATTTGCCTGCTAGAGGCTGAAGCCTAAAACTCACTTTTTTTTTTTTTTGTGGCAAGCCCAACAGACTGGTTTTGTTTGTTTGTTTTTTGTGGTATTTTTGTTGTTTGTTTTTTTGGTTTTTTTGAGGTAGGGTCTCACTCTGGCCCAGGCTGACCTGGAATTCACTATGTAGTCTCAGGGTGGCCTCGAACTCACGGTGATCCTCCTACCTCTGCCTCCCAAGTGCTGGGATTAAAGGCGTGTGCCACCACGCCCAGCTCTGGCTTTTTTTTTTTTTTTTTTTTTTTTTTTTGAGAGAGACAGAGAATTGGCACACCAGGGCCTCCAGCCACTGTAATTGAACTCCAGACACTTGTGCCACTTTGCGTACATGTGTGACCTTGTGCACTTGCATCACCTTGTGCGTCTGGCTTACGTAGGTCCTAGAGAGTTGAATATGGGTCCTTAGGCTTTGCAGGCAAGAGCTTTAACTACCGAGCCATCTCTCCAAAAAAAAATTTCAATTTTACTAAGACACCTGAGTGTATGGGGCCATACATTTACACTGTCATAGTCACAGTACCACAGCTTTCATGCTCAAAGGGTCTGCCTTGGCTGACCAACCATACCAGGCACCTCAGCAGTTCTGCAGCTCCAGCTACAGCCAAGACCAGACACACACCATCCCCACAAAGAATTTTTTTACCGAAGTCTGGTGTTCTACTTCCTGCTGAGACCAAGACCAGCCCAGGTTGATGGGACAGGCAGGGACTCTGATGCCAGCCTCACGGGCTATGAACATGAGTGCAGCTAATTTCAGGTTCCTTAATGACAGACTGGCTTGGTCACTGTCCACTCAGTGTCCTCTGATCTTGGTTCGCCATTCTGCTGCACACGCACAATGTCAGTAAGTACCTTGGAAGATGGCCGCCTTAGTAAACTTGTGGCGCTAAGACACTCAAGCTAAGGCAGGAACTGTGGGACATGTCTCCAGGGGCAGAAGGACCTTTCACTGGGCCCCCTCTCTAAGATGAGAACAGACCCTCCCAAGCAGCACCACTCTTGGGGTCCAAGTCTTTAATACATGGGCCTCCTGGGAATGCTAAACAATTCAAATCACAGCACCATCATTAGTTCTTTAAACTCTGGATTCCAGGAGTTGCCCACAGTGCACTACTGAGAAATGGAGCAAAGATAAACGCTTTTGACAAATATCTCTGAAACAACTGGACATTGTTGGTGCTGCGCAGGAGTGAGACATGAGTACGGTCAGAGATGGGTGAAGGGACAAAGACAAACTTGATCAATGTTTGCCTAATGTGACTCCATTTTGTGAACTCCACCATTTTGTGCTTAACCCCTCACCCAGCCCAAATTCCAAGAAAAACCACAAAAATTTTCCCTTGAGCTGGAGAACAAACAACTCCTGCCTCCTGATAAAAATAAAACCTTGAAGTTTGTTGGTGTCCCAACACTGCCAATAACATGGGGGGCTTCCACCAATCATGTTAAGGGTCACTCTGTTCTCCCTAGGTGGACTGTCCTTGCAGCTGTTTGTGATTTTTCCTTTTAAAACCCTGCTCCCCTACTCTTTGGGGGAGCAGTCCAGTTTCCGATACTAGCTGCTTCCCTAATCGATTGGTTTCCCGCAGCTTTAATAAAATTTTATAAGCTTGAGCTCAAACCTCTGCCTCTATCTCCATTACTGCACATTCTCAAACCCTAACAATGGGGACAGGTGACCAGGAAGATTTAGAAGGCTTCCCTGACTCGGAGGTCTGCTGTCAAGAGACCTGATGTTCTCAGCTGGAGAAAATGGCTTAGCAGTTAAGGCACTTGCCTGCAAAGCCTAAGAACCCAGGTTCGATTCCCCAGCCTGGCTTACGTTAAACTTCTTATTGTCCCAAATGTACTAAAATATCAAGGAAATGAAAATGGATAAGCAGGTCTCCTAACTGGAGCTTTCCCCTTGTTATACTACTTTAGGGCATTATGTCAATTAGAGATTTTGAAGCCATGTTTGGCTCCTGTCTCTTCTCTTCATTCTCCAAGTTTTCCATCAACCTTTCAGCAGAGTCTGTTTGTTCCCCCTCAGACGTGTCTGCTCGTCTGCTCCATCTCTGCTCATTGCTGCCTTATCTTGTCCTCACCTCGCTCATTTAAAGACACAGAGCTCAGGCTGGAGAAGATGGCTTAGCAGTTAAGGCATTTGTATGCAAAGCTAAAGGACCCCGGTTTGATTCCCCAGGACCCACGTAAGCCAGATGCACAAGGGAGCACATGCATCTGGAGTTTGTTTGCAGTGGCTGGAGGCCCTGGCATGCCCATTTCTCTCTCTCTCTCTCTCTTTCTCTCTCTCTACCTCTTTCACTCTCTCTCAAATAAAAAAATAAATTTTAAAAATTAAAATAAAAATAAAGACACAGAGCTCATCCCAGTCTTCATATTACACTCCATTGCATACATGGCATGTGACATTTTCCTAGAACTCAATTCAAGGGGTGGAAGGTTATGGATTTAAAAATGATAGGTTTGGATATCAAGTTGACAAGGGGTGGACTTGTAATCTGTCTTGTCAACTTGAATGGAGCTTAAAATCACATAGTAGACAAATCTTTGGGCATGTCTATGACAAAGTTTCTAGATTAAGTTAATTGAGGTGAGACTACCCACCCTAACTGTGAGTAGTGGCAACCCATGGGCTAAGATTCTGGACTGAATAGAAAGGAGACAGGGCTGGAGAGATGGCTTAGCAGTTAAGGCGCCTGCCTGCTAAGCCTAAGAACACCCATTCTAATCTCTAGGTCCCACGTTTAGCCAGATGCAAAAGTGAAGCAAGGGTGCAATGCCTCACTTGTCCAGAAGGGGGTGCACGCATTTGGAGTTAGTTCACAGCGGCTGAGAGGCTGCTGGGGCGCCCATTCTCTCTCTCTCTCAAAAAAAAAAAGAAAAAGGAGAAAGCTTGCTGCTGAGCATCAGCATTCATCACTTTCTGCTTCCTGACTGAGGATTAAATATGTCTAGCTACTTGAAACTCCCTGCCATCGTGGACCTTCTATCTTAGAACTGTAAGCTAAAATAAACCCTTCCTTCCTTAACCAAATAAATAAATTAAATCAAATAAGCACCATGGACCTATGTTCCTCTAAAGCAGGGTCATTTCTGATTCTAATGAGGGAATGTCATAAGGTCCTCTGGTGGAAGTTCTCATCAGTTGATGCAGGTTGAGTGGAATATTGAGTGATGCCGAGTGTTAGGGGTACCAAGGCAATGTTGAAGATATTCCAAGGAAATTAGCCAGAGACACTAAGGAATTTCAAAACAATACTCAGGACCATCCTAATCAGTTCCTTCTTCCTTTGACATTGTATTTTCACTGTTGTGAGTGTGAGCAAGGAGAGGCCAGGTGTGGAGGAGAGCATAAGTTCCTTCCTCCTTTGACATTGTATTTTCACTGTTGTGTGAGCAAGGAGAGGCCAGGTGTGGAAGAGAGCACCAGTTCCTTCCTCCTTTGACATTGTATTTTCACTGTTGTGAGTGTGAGCAAGGAGAGGCCAGGTGTGGAGGAGAGCCACAGGCAGAGGTTCTCCATGTGTCCTTGTATCCAGGAACAGGAGCTAACACATGGCATGATGGTCATTCCCAGGGATGGACAGTGGCAAGTCAGGAGTCCAGCACCCAGTGAGGCTGCTGCTGAAGTGACCATTGCCATACAGCGAGGCAAACTGTGATCCCCACTATGCGCCATCACGTGCACTGCCCCCAGCAGCCTGCCCACCTACACTTAGATGAGGAAATTGAGACCCTCAAATCAATTTCCCCACTGGAAGGAGCTAACAATGGTGTCGTGTGTGTGTGTGTGTGTGTGTGTGTGTGTGTGTTCACATGGGTGACTGCAGGTACATGTATGCACTGTGTGAGTGTGGAGGTCAGAAGAAACCTTCCAAATCGTTTAAAACGGATTGTACTCCTTTCTTTCCCCTTTTGCCATCTCCTGGGACCCTCTTCTGTGGGGTTATGGGACTCACTGTGGGGTCATGAAGGCCTCAGTCAGTCCCAGTGGAATAGTGGGGGACCGAGCATTATGGTCTTCCCACCCCCTCTGTGGCTCTGACAGTCTCTCCTCCTCTTCCGCATGTTCCCTGAGCCATGGCAGGCCTGTTGGCAGTCTGATTTAGCACTGCGTTCTTTGTAGCCTCTGGATTTCTGCTTTGATGGGTTGTGCTTGATCACCGTGCCTGCCACCTCTTAAGATCCATTTGTAAGGCGTGAATTGCAGAATTTTGTGTAACTAATAAGTTCACCCGGGAAAATCACAAGTGGAAAGTGATTTTCAGAAACGGACATTCTTCAGCCTTTTCACCGATGCAGTAAAAGAGTATTCTCTGATCTAAGGTTCCCTCCTTCTGCCCTGACTCGTATCCTTGTGAGATGGCCTCTCTACTCCTGGACAAGACCCACGACCACGACTGGCATTCTCTTTGGAGGGAGTGCTGGGACTTTGGGGCTAATCAAAGAAAAAGACGTGACCACACGGTGGCAGTAACAAGCACAAACTTTGGGTGTCGCTGACAGATTCCTACACAGGGCAAGTCCCTCACCTTGTGAGCAGTCCTGGAGGTCACTGCGCAGGATACACTATTTATTCAAAAGGTGGATGGGGGGCTGGAGAGATGGCTTAGTTGTTAAGGTACTTGTCTGCAAAGCCAAAGGACCTCGGTTCGACTCCCCAGGACCCACGTAAGCCAGATGCACAAGGGGTGCACACATCTGGAGTTCGTTTGCAGTGGCTGGAGGCCCTGGTGCACCCATGTTTCCTTTCACTCTCCTTTCCCTTTTTCTCTCTCTCTGCCTCTTTCTCTCTCTCAAATAAATAAATAAAAATATTTTTTTTTATAAAGAGGTGGAAGGGGCTTATCACGAAGCAGCTGGACAGGAAGTCTGCTCCTAAGGACAGCAGCAGCTTGGTGTCTGTACAGCCCCAGGGCTAATCTGAGGTACAGCTATAAGATTCTGAGCAAGAGTCTTATAAGGAATGCATGCAAAATGGCCTGGTTCTTTCTCTCTCTCTCTCTCTCTCTCTCTCTCTCTTTGGTTTTTGTTTTTTTTCAAGGTAGGGTGTCACTCTAGCCCAAGCTGACCTGGAACTGGCTTTGAATTCACAATGCTCCTCCTATATCTGCCTCTGAGTGCTGAGATTAAAGGCATGTGCCACCACACCCAGCCTGCGCTCAGTTTTAAACAACGGGATGTATAAATTATTTGAATATGATACCAGCAGACTTTGGAGCTAACACATCTCTGCTCACTGTGAACAAGGAAATGCACAAAGGTCCTCTCTCGCTGTGTATATGGCCCCATCTCTTCTTGTACATGGTCTTTCTATGTGGACTTGTCATGCGTAGCCGTTAGCTTCTCCTTGCTGGGACAAAACGCCTGACCAAAAGCTGCTTATGGGAAGAAAAGGTTTATTTCAGCTGACATGGCGCAAGCAAGACTGGGGATGTCACGCCTTGCAGCATCTCCTGACTGGCTGTCATCTCACTGAGCTAGTAAGTTTCAACCCCCAGTGACACACCTCCTCCAGCTGGGTTCCACTTCCCAAAGGACCCACAACTTGCCCAAATTTCCAGCAGCTGGGGACCAAGTATTCAAAACATATGAGCCTTATAAGAGACATTTCTTTCAAACCACCACGTGGTTCCTGCTCAGCTGGCCTGGTTTAAGCAGCTCCAGGGTTTTGGCTGTCTCCATCTTACAGTCCAAGCCCAGTCATCTCCAATCGTTTTGAACCAAACTGGGTTGGTGATGCGCAGACTCTGTTTAGTCTCTGATGGCTCCATCCTGTTAGAGTTCCTGTCCTTAACCTTATGTCTCCTGTGGCCCGCGGGCATTTTCCTGCACTGTCTCCCTACCCCTTCCATTCTTTTTTCTTTTTTGCTTGTTTTTTGAGATAGGGTCTCACTCTCTAGCCCAGGCTGACCTGTAATTCACTGTTATTCTCAGGGTGGCCTCGAGCTCTCGGTGATTCTCCTACCTCTGCCTCCCAAATGCTGGGATTAAACGTGTGCACTTCTACACCCTGCTTTTTTTTTTTTTTTCTTTTGGTTTTTCATGATAGGGTCTCACTCTAGCCCAGGCTGACCTAGAACTCACTATGTAGTCTCAGGGTGGCCTTGAACTCATGGTGATCCTCCCACCTCTGCCTCCCAAGTGCTGGGATTAAACGCGTGCGCCGCCACACCTGGCTTTTTTTTTTTATTAAGTGCATACTTTGTACGGACACATCATGTTTTGGTACCATCATTTCCCTCCTCCCTGCCCCCACTCCACTGAGGACCTTCCTCCGTGGGGTCGCTGGTATTCCCCATGGGGTGGTGGGTAACCTGCGCCAGGGTGAAGGAGACAGACACTCAGGATCACAACATGTACCAAAACAGAAAAACAGAAGCCTCTGAGAGCTCAACACGGAAGTGGACTTAAAACATACCCACAGGGATCAGGGACATTTACAGAAGAGGGGAGGAAAGATTGTAAGAGTCCGGTTTAGGAGGGGCTATCCAGAGGCACTGCCCCAACAATGACTGACTGCTGACTTCCATTCCTTCTAGCTGCTCTGATAGAAGGTATTTCGGTCTTAATTATTGTATTATTCTCCTTTTTTCACCACTGGACTGGGAGCTCGGCTCTGTTCGCTTTCTCATCCCTGAGGCTGGGAGCCCTGCTGGCCCTCAGCAGCTCGTCCTTAGTGAGTGAATGGTATGGCCCCAGCCATGTAAGCCTTCTTCCATGGGTGAAGGATACATTTTTTTCAAAGCTTCTTATTTAAACGGTTATTATTCATGCATAAGTTCCAGGAATTTTTTTTAAAACACAACTGATTATTGGGTTTTTCCCCTTATATTTCCATCACTAATCCTCCTGCGGGGATCATTTTATGATAAGCTTAGGTTCAGGGCCAAAGGAGTTCCTCATATTAATGACTATCCAAGAACAATTATATTATAAATGTTTATGAACCACTAGTTTTGTTTTAAATATTTATTTATTTATTTATTTATTTGAGAGAGTGTGTGTGAGAAAGAGAGAGGCAGAGAGAGAGAGAGAGAGAGAGAATGGGCATTCCAGGGCCTCCAGCCACTGCAAACAAACTCCAGATGCATGCACCACCTTGTATATCTGGCTTACATGGGTCCTGGGGAATCGAGCCTCAAATGGGTCCTTAGACAGGCAAGTGCTTAACTGCTAAGCCATCTCTCCGGTCCCAAACCACTAGTTTTTTTTTTGTTTTTGTTTTTTTTTTTTTTAATGACAAAACATGACTTAGATTTCATCTAATACACAATACGTTCCCTATTTCTTTCTTCCCTTTGTGTGCTGAGAACCAAATCCAGAGCCTTGCACAAACTATGCAGGTGCTCTACCACCGAGCTACAACCCAGCGCTTTTGTTCTGTTTTCAACAACAGCTTTATTGAGCCATGACTCATTCACATTCTTTAGTCCCTGCGAGCACCTATGACAAAATTCCTGGCATGGAGAATTGCGGAAGTTTATTCCTCACTATTGCGGATATTAGGAAAGCCAGGATCAAGTCCTCTGTAGGTCAGTGTCTATAGAGGACTGCTCTTTGCTCGCAGATGCCCCCTTGAACCTGCTTCCTTCTGAGAGGACAGAAAGCTTCGTCTTCATCTGGCAGTGGGGGAAAATGCTTCTCCTTAAGACTTTTAATAATGCACCTTTGAAGGGAGAGCCCGTACAGCCTAATTATATCCTCAAAAGCCCCACTTGTTCATCTCCTAAGTGATTCTATAACCAGTCAAGAGTTGACCATCAAGATTATCCACCGCACTCAGTGTGCAAATAAGAACAAAGTGGCCTTGAGAAATCCTATACTTTAAAAGCAATCTCTGCTCTGATCTTTCCACATATCTCTGACTCTGGGAAGTCCTAAAACTATCCCAGAATTACACGTTGACAAAATGTTTCTTGTAAAACTTTCCTCTGGCTAGTTTTGTGGTAAGTAATCCTAGATCCCAGGGCAACTGTCAGTGAGAAAGCCAAACAGCAAGCAACACACAGAAGAGAACAAGGGCTTCCGAGTCTCTCTGTGGCTGCCAGAGAAAGCCTTCATGGTGTTTGTGTTTATGCATATCTGCATTGGAGCCCTTTAATGTAATCGGAACTCTACTTAGGATATTTAATTGCCTCCACTAGTTTCTTATCAAGATCAGCATTCATCATTTTATAATTTCCAGTAAAGAGCCTGTACGTTGTAATTGTTTTAGTATTATTGCTTACAAGATTGGCAAAATATAAGGTAACCCAGATCTTACTTGAAACCCCAGTAGCTCAAGACATTAATGAGATCACCATTTGAGCCATATTCCCAGCTAATGTTGATTGAGTTTTATTTATTTACCTAAATTATCTCGCTCAATCCTAAAGATGTCTCTGTAGAGTAACTACTATTACTTCCAGCCGACTTGGAGAGAGGAACATGGGGTGTGTATGAGTGTACTTATATAAATTCAAATCCAGGCAATTTCACCCCGCCTTCTCGACACACAAACCAAGCAATCCTGCTGGCTTTGTGTCATCCAAGGACAGCAGCCATGACTCCAGGAACTGTGGAACACTTGTCTGAATCTGAGATGTACTCAAAGTGTTAAATCACCAGGAGACTGTGAACATGTCTCATGGTTACATGATGCTAATTAAATTATATTATTAGAATGGCACATTTTTAACATTTTAACATGGCTGCTAGAAATTTTTAAATTACATTTGGTGTTCACATTGTATTTCTGTAGGACAGTGTATCCATATATTCATTCCCAAATATTTATCAAGCATTTACTAGGTGGTTGGCATACAATGCCGGATGAAAAAAGCAAATACCTTCTGTCAAGGAGCTTGTGTTTTAGTAGTGCAGTAAAAAAATAATAATAATAAAATAAAAAATAAACCATGTGCATGAACAAAGATAAACAGATAAAAACAGTTTTACAAAGGAGATAATGGTAATGCTTAAGGAAAGAAAAGAAAGAAGGCAAAAAGGAATATTTGCTGGTGAAAATTAAAAATGGTTTGTGGCAAGAAAGTGGTATTTCTGTAAAATCTGAAGGAACTGAAGGAGGAGGCCACCTCATCGTCTAAAGGAAAGGAGCATGAGAGCCGAAGGGTCAGGTGCAAAGGCAGAAGAAGGTCCACCTTCTTGGATGGGCAGAGCAGTGTCTAATCTAGCTGCAGTGGAGAAAAGTGCTAGAAAAGTAAGAGAGGTGCTGGAGAGGGACCGTGGAGGGCATAGTGAGGGCTTCCATGTCTCCTCCATGGGGAAATCCTGGTGTGCCCAACAGTGGAGTGGCATAACATGGCCTGTACTTTAAAAGAATCACCCAGGGGCTGGAGAGATGGCTTAGTGGTTAAGGCACATGCTTGTGAAGCCTAAGGACTCTGGTTCAATTCTCCAGGTCCCACATAAGCCAGATGCACAAGGTGGCACATGCATGTGGAGTTCATTTGCAATGGCTAGAGGTCCTGGTGCACCCATTCTCTTTCTCTCTCTCGCTCTCTCTCCCTCGCTTTGTCTCTGATAAATAAATAAATAAAAAATGAAATCTCTAAAAGAATCACCTGGGCTGCCATGCTGAAGATTGTGGTTCCTGGGATCCCCGGCCAGGGTTCCCGGGAGATGTCCAACCATTTGGGAAGCAGGGTGTCACATGGCCGTGAGTGCGATGGGAAAACAGCCGGGACACAGCTTCAGAGAACAGCTTGTTCATAACAGGGGCGTGGGTTTATCAGCAGATGTGAGCGGGAAGGGACACAGGTTCTAAGGGGATTGGTGGGTTTGAAGGTTGCTTGTTGATGTCATCTCAGTACACTGGGATGTCTTGGGAGAGGGTCACATGGTTTAGGCAGTGGCTGGAAGAGCTACTCGACCTAAGTCACATAGAGGAGAGCCACAGCTGCAGGAAGGCTGCTGGCAGTTGCTAGACAAGGCTTAAGTCTACCGGAATGTCCAGGTGTCCCAGGCCTGAGGAGGGAGCGGCCCTGCTCACCGGCATCTCTGGGCAAGGTTGTGGGGGGGGGTGAGGTGTGTGGTGACCTTATGAAGAGGGGGCAGCCCCACTTTTACCAGCCTGGGGACCAGACAGGGATCTAGGCCTGCTACATGCAGCGTAGCTACGTAGGCCCTTTGTTACATCAGGCAGCTCAGGTCCCTCTCCTGAAGGGTCCAGCCTGTGCTTAGCAGTGCCCAACAGAGGACAGATTGTTTCAAGGTCACCAAAGTCATGGGAATCTTTCAAGAATCTCCGAGCAAGGTGGTGGTGGTGGTGATGACAGAAAGGTGGCGAGCAGTGGGGTTCTCTCCATACTCTGAATGGAGAAGGGACCATCAGGATTTTCCCAGATCAGATTCCGGTGCCGAAACTGCAGAGTGGAGGAGGCATTTGAGTGTTTAAGCCCCTCAGGATAGAAGGTATTGACTTGAAAACTTGTACATAAAAGGGGTTAGAAATGAAAAACTTCCTATGACTAATTTAGCACCAAACAGGACCAGGGCAGCAATATAGGAAAACCAGCAGTCAGGCTGAAGCCAAATCTAAAATGCTTACTAAATGTCCAGCTGAGGAGTCCAGTGGACAGCTAGATGTACAAATCCAGAGTCCAGGGGACAGCTGGATTGCAAGTCTGGGAGACAGCTGGATATATAGGAGTCAGAGTCCAGGGAACAGCTGGATGTACAATTCAGAGTCTTGTACAGGGGGCAGGGCTGCACACAGGTACAAATCTGGGTGACATTAGCAGTCAACTGATTACGATATTTTAACATAAGTCTGTGAATCTGTACGGATCAAAGGACGTAGGGCTAATCTGAGGAAATAAGTTATTGTGGGGATAGCTATACGGACAGACTGTGGGAATGAACTATGGGAAGGAAGTGTGGGAATATTTATTATGAACATTATCCTCTTCTTTGAGAATTTTGCTGTGAGATGCTAAATTCCTAACTTGTAATTTGCCCTAAAGTTAATCATACAAGTGTGTAAGTCACCCTTTAAAACACTATGACCCCGTTTCCTCTGCCTTGGTATACCTTTCATCTGAACAGCACAGGTGACCAATATTGACAAGCGATGTTTAAAGCTGCTAACTAATCTTAAGCTCTGCTCTTTGCCCAATTTCCACAAGTTATATCTTTACCTGACTGAAATTTATACTATTGACATTCAACTCATAGTTTGTTTATGAATTGCAGGTATGCCTTAACTTATAATACAGAGTTACTTCCTGGAAAAAAAAACATCATAAGTTGAAAATATCATGTCAAAAACACATTCAAAATACCCAACCAAACATCATAGCCTAAACACTCCCTTAAATGCACTCAGAACCCAAAACTTATCAAACACCCGAATAAAATCAACAAACTCAAAGAATGTTTTATAATAGATTATTGAACATCTCGTGTAATTCGTTGAATACTCTACTGAAGGTGAAAAACAGAATGGCTGTATGGATATGATTTTACACTTCTGTAAAGTCAAGAACCTCATGTCAATCCATTATAATCAGAGGCCATCTGCAGACACAAATCCCACAGTCCTAGAAGCGTCTGGAACTTTAGCATTGATAAGAATCATAGTTATTTTTCTATTACATTGCCACTGTTACAATTTCTAGAAATAGCATTTATGCTCATTACAAATTTAAAATCACCATGGTTATGTAGACTTACACTAGAGCTGATTATTTAATGTGCTAATAAGTTATATATTGTTACTGGAGCATTTAAAATGTTATTAGGATAGCCATACCTAAAATAGTTGTCTTCCTTAAAATCCTATACTGTGTATTATATTTTTAAATGTGACTTTTCCAGAGACTTTGTGAAGTGAGTTCATAGCATAAAAAAAAACCAACCTAATCATCCCTCAAAGAAGGAGGGTTGCTGAGGAGTATTTTCAGTTATGAGATGTGAGACAACCTTCTATGAGGCAAGTTCAAGTCTAGGCAGTGGCATGTAGCTTGAGAGTACGTGAGTGTCAAAGACAGAAGAAGAGCTGCCAAGGAACGTGTGGAGGAAAATTGGCCAACAAGGCACTCCAGAAGTTGGTAGTTCCTGAATGACAAGGGAAGAGTGAGAGGCTGAGATAGAGGCAAGACCGTGGTAAGTAAAGTTTAAGGAACCATGAGGGTAAATACATACTGAGAGCTCTGATAATTAAAATAATTAAGGAAAGGAAAGAGTGACGGTTGTAATGACAAGAGGAACACATTAAGTGTCCCAGGAGACGTGTCCCACATATACAGAGTTAGAGTGGGTGGGATGGGATGGGACAAACCTAGCCACTTCATTTAGCCACATTGCAGGTTCCTGGCCCCTCCGTGTGACCTTGTCCTTCTGATTGAAATCATTTGAAACTATCAAACATTCTTTCTCCTGGCATGTCTGCATGGCAAGCTGCCTGAAGCCTGTAAAATTGTGTCTGCTAAAAAGCATGCCACCATGTTGCCTCCTATTCACCTCACCAATGCGCTTCCAAGTCCACGGAGTGATATGTCTGAACAACCCACTCATCTGTTACTGGGGAAGGAAAAAGCATCGTCTTTCCCAAAAATCCCATGAAGCATTTCACAAGCCTGGTTTGTAAGTGCTTGATTGGAAGAAAGTGTAAATTCTGAATATTTTCATAGGAAGCGTTTTCAAACCCTCCTCAGAAAAAATGATGGTCACATAGCCTTTAATTACTCATGTTTTTGTTTCAGTTACAAGCTTCAGCAGGGAAAACCCATGGCAACATAGTCCCCACGGCTTCTCTCTCCAAAACAACTTCGCAAGCCCTACAATAATCACGCTTACCCAAATTAATGGCCAATGGAATAAGAGTTCTATTCAATCGTAGGAAGCAACTGAATTCCACATAGCCAAGAACTTAGTTCTTTTTCAAACAAATTCTCAAGAGGTCAAGAGTACAGCATGCAGTGAGCGTACAGGAACGCCCACACGTTCTCCTCACAGTTTTGCACGAGTTGTTGGTCCACCTGCCCAAGCCTTCTCCACTCAGGCATATACCTGACTCATTCTCTTGCCACCCAGGTCTTTAATCAATGCTGAGTCATCAGAGGCCTGGCAAAATGACAACCCCAAGAGTCCAAGTGACACTCTTGCCCAAGAATGCTCCTCCTGACAATTGAACTGCTTTATTTTGGTTTTATTTGGGGGAGGGGGTGAGGAAGGGGACAGGGCGTCATGTATTCCAGGCTGGCCTCACTCTGGATCACAAGATGATCCTCCTGCCTCGACCTCCCAAGGGCTGATATGTGTCACCGTGCCTGAATTATGTTGTGCTAGGGATCAACTGGAGGCCATGTACATGCTAGCCAAGCACTCTAGCAACTAAGCTACAGCGCCACTTTTTGTTTTTCTTTATAGTGACCTCAAATCCCATCTACTCTAATCACTAATGAATTTTCACTGCCAAAAACCTTAGATCTGATACCAAGCAAAGGAGCAACACAGGTGAACTGAATGAAGGAAAATGTGCGTGTATGAATTGAAAACTATGAATGTAAAAATTGCTGTCTTGAGAAAATGTTTTTAGAAATGCTTGCAGTTCATGATAAAGCAACAAATTAAAATATATTTTGCACAAGCTTAAATAATTAAAATATAGTAATAATACAGGAGAATTCCATGTAGCTAAGAAAAAGCAAAGCAGAAATTCAGCCCAGAGTATATGCTTTTTAAAAAATTTTTTATATTATTATTTGAGAGAGAAAGAGAGAGAAAGGGTGCACCAGAGCATCCAGCCACTGCAAACAAACTCCAGATGCATGTGCATCTTGTGCATCTGACTTACATGGGTCCTGGGGAATCGAACTTGGGTCCTTTGGCTTTGCAGGCAAGCACCTTAACCACTAAGCCATCTCTCCAGTCCAGAGTATATGCTTTTATTTGAAAGGTAAACACTTAAAAATAAAGTGTTATAATGTAAGGGTTTCATCAAGTATGTCAAATGCTTGATTTATGTAAAGTTTGTTTTAAGCACCCCGACATCACACATATTAAACACAATGGTCATACAAAAACGTACACACACTCCTTCCCAGCTAGTTCTGAAACAGAAAATTCCTACTTCTGGTTGATAATCACAGTGATATTTATGGGAATTACCGTGTTAAACTCCAGGAGGTATTCCTAGCCAAAAGATCAATGTAACCCTCTACCCACAGAAGCATCTATCGTCTGGATAATTTCCTCCTTATAGATTCAGGCAACATGAGGCAGCATTTTCAGATATTTCTGGCTGAATTCCAGCCCTCTTCTCACAAACCCATTGATTTGGTTAGGGGAATGAGGGAGGGGAAGGAAATGGAGTGGGGGAGAAGGGAACACAGAGGCGAAAGTACTAATTCCATGAGTGGTGCTGATGTACAACTGAACAGCAGCTACAGCTCCATTCCAGAAATACCATTGTCTTTCTGTCATTTATTTCCCACTTGCCCCTGTTAAAGAAATTCTGCTAGCTTCCTTATAGCATGTAGAGGCACTTACCTGTTTATTCTCTTCTAAATATACATTATATATATTTTATTCAACCCCAATACTTTTTCCCTTTTTACATTAATTTATTTATTTGAAAGAGACTGTGAGAGAGAGAGAGAAGCAGACATATATATAGAGAGAATAGGCACACCAGGGCCTCCAGCCACTGTAGACAAACTCCAGATGTATGCACCACTTTGTGCATCTGGCTTTATGTAGGTACTGGGAATCTAACCCGAGTCCTTAGGTTTTGCAGGCAAGTGGTTTAACTACCGAGCCATCTCTCCAGCAACCCCCCCCCAATACTTTTTACTTTTAATATTCTTATTTGTGAGCAGAAAGAGAGAGAGAGAATAGATGTGCTAGAGCCTCTTGCCACTGAAAACAAATTCCAGATACATGCACCACTTTGTATATCTGGCTTTATGTGGGAAATGGGGGATCAAACCCAGGCCAGCAAGCACCTTTAACCACTGAGCAATCTTCCCAGCCTTGACCCCAATTCTTTTATTGCAAATTATTGCACATCTACTGGGACAGAACCTAGAAATGCTATTCTGGTAATCTTTGCTTAGTGTGGGGACGTAGAAGGTAGATTTCACAAAACAAAGAAGGGAAAAAAATATAACTGCTAGAGACATTATGCTCAACAACTCTTGGATTAAGCCATTTTTGTTCTTTCATTTAAAAATTCTATTTGTTTTGAAGATTTATTACTCCTTTTTAAGAGCTTTAAGCCACATTCCTGTGACATAGCCCTGTGGGAAACACCTAGCCTAACTCACCCAATAGTATAGAGGAGGTACATACCCAATTTCAATCTTGAAAGGTTGGCTTCCTTTAGTCTCAAATACAATCACAGTCTTCCAAGATGAAGGGCCTCAGAACAAAAGGAAAGCAATGGGGTGAAAATGACTTAGCGGTTAAGGCATTTGCCTGCCAAGCCTATGGACCCTGGTTCAATTTCCCAGGCCCCACATAAGCCAGATGCACAAGGAGTACATGCATCTGGAGTTCGTTTGCAGTGGCTGGAGGCCCTGGCGTGCCCATTCTCTTTGGGCTGGGAAAAAGGCTTAGTGGTTAAGTTAAGACATTTGCCTGTGAAGTATAAGGACCCTGGTTCGATTCCCCAGTACCCACGTAAGCCAGATGCACAAGGGGGGACATGCGTGCCCATTCTCTCTTTCTCTCTGCCTCTTCCTCTATCTCTCTCTCAAATCAATAAATAACTACATTTTTAAAAACTCAAAAAAATCATACTTTTTAAAAAAGAAAGCAAAACATGCGTTTACTATTTCAGACCGTTTTGCTTTATATGCTGGGAGATTTGTGTTTGATACTCTGAAAGGGGCCAGTAACTCTCATTCATTGCTCAGCTCGTTCATTCACACCGTTGTGCACAGAGCCTATTTGTAAGCACCTTGTTGATGAGGTAGCTGTGTCCTAATGGGAGCACCAGGAGGAACTCCCTACTTAATGTTCACACATGCCCCTGGTCTCGGTGGAGTCTTGGAGAGGGTTATCAGTCAACTTTCCAGAAGCAGCTGCTTCTCCAGGTTTATCATGCAGATTGAGGCATAATGGCCCCTGGCGGAGACGTTGTTTTTACTCTCTCGGGCATTTCCGGATGTCTATGGAAGATATACACTGGATAGATCCAAAGATCCTTAATGGGCTAATTTCATTGCCCCAAGCTGGACCCAGGAAATGGTCTCGAAAAAAATAAAATCAGAGGACTGCTAGTGTGTGATGTTTCCTTTACCTCCCATCCTGAATAATTGATCACAAAGTAGTCTCAAATTCTGAATAACGCGAACACAGAATGAATTATTAACGTGTGCTTCCCCAACCTCATCACTGTGTCTTCCTTCCTGGCCTGGTGTGCCTCACTCCTGTGCCAGGACGTCATGGAAGAGTCTCTATGCTGGGCTCGTTAGACTGCGGACTCAACGTGTTTCCACCCTGTGTCTTTACCTGGAAAGGGAGGGGCTCGGATCAGTGATTTCATGGCCTCTCAGGACTAATCATTTGTAGTGTTTGGGATGCAGGGGCGGTTCCTTTTCCTTGGTACCATTCAGCTGCTGCTCTGGGTCAGGATTAAATCAAAGTTTCTCAAAGACATTTCCACCCAGCTTGAGGCAAAGGACAGTTCTCCATAGGGTGAGTTTTCCACTGGGTGATGCATGATAATGGATTCTAGTCGTGGGAGCACTCATTCAAAACAGGAAGGAGGAAAATCAAGCAGAAATGAACATGCCTGCCTGAGTGACTCCTCAGATCAGAGCGTTTCCCTCCCCCTGCACCCCCTCCGATTTCCAGTGACTCCCCGTTATTCCTGCTCCACTCCCAGCAGATCTGGAGCCTTCTTCCCCTTGTGTCATGAGTTTTAAACTTGAGACAGATTTTGTCCTCCTTTCCTCCTGGCCATTTTCCATCTTGGGCATTCTTCTCCCCACCCCACCCCTCTGTCATTCTCCTTTTCCTTTGGCGCTACCAGCCATCACCATCTTTTCCTGTTGGCAATGAAGCTGAAGGACAATGGGACAAGGGAGCAGGAGAGGACGGAGGTGGGAGCAGCGAAGAATGACTCAGGGCAGAGAGACTGCGTGACGTAAGTGCTTCTCCTTATTGCTGCTCCAAGAACCTTTCATTGAGATAAAGCACACTGTATTTCTGGGCTCAAAGGAAACCTATTATCCACAGTGACACGTGGCCCCAGTGTGTCCTGTCATGAGTCAGCAGTCAGCAAGAGGTGACGCCTTCACTTTCAGGGAGCCGGGGAGTCCACAGTGGCTGCTGTGATGTCGTCAGTACTCATGGGGGCGGGACAGGAGATGAAGAACGTGAACGACAGAGGCAAGTAAAGGAGAGGGGAGGCAGGATGCGCAGTGGACTGAGTCTTAGCATCTACCTCAGTCAATCACCTGAGGAAACTCAGCTTGCTCTGAGGGTACATAACGTCAGACTTCCATGCCTATTTTTCCTCAGCACCTTTAAAAAGATCACTACATCCATAAAAATTATGTCAGCACAAGTTGGGACATTTTGCACAAAGACATTGCCTCTCACCCCCCTTCGCCCCCATAATGCACGACCCACAATCCCATGGGGTTGACCTGCATCCCCGATGAGGAAGGCCTCTTCAGAAAAGGGGCAGGGAGGAGGGAAAGCATGGTACCAACATGTGTTGTTTACATACTAAATATGTCTATGTCTAATTAAACAAAGTCAAAGGAAAAAATTATGTCAACAGTATCATTCATTGATCCTTAAGGAATGGCAAACTGAAAAATGAAAAATATGCTATGCATCACTGAAAAAATAGTACAAAACATGTATGCAAGTTCTCACAGAAGGTTTCATCGCCAGTCCCGAGTTTTAGACAAAAAATACGTAGATTTTAGCTCAACATACCTGGCAAACACATCATGTACCAGGCCCTGGAGTGCTGAAGGATGGCTGGCTTTGGCATTTAGAAGCTGCTCATTGTAATGGATCAGTCAGTCCTTTGGGTCTTTGCCAGCACCAGAAACCACTCTGCTCACTCAGTGAAAAGCGGTTGCTGAAGAAGGATGTCACTGATGAGCCCGAAGAATCACCACAATAGCGACATCCTCACCCTGTGACTACGAGAGACCACACTGCAAAGCCCTGCAGAGCAGCCAGCCAGGGTAGCAGCCCTGAAGCCGCACTGTGCGTCCCTGCTGCAATCAGCATTGGCTGCCACGCCCACTGGCCTCACTGGACCGTCCACTGAACTTGACTTTCACAGTGATTCTGTTCATCTCCCAAGATGCGAACTCCAGGTCCAACCTACAAGGATTAGCTTCCGGGGTTCACTCCCTAAGTAAAAAGTGGAAATGGGGGCTGGAGGGATGACTTAGCGGTTAAGGCGTTTGCCTGCAAAGCCAAAGGACCCAGGTTCAATTCCCCAGGACCCACGTTATCCAGATGCACAAGAGGGCACACGCTTCTGGAGTTCGTTTGTAGTGGCTGGAGGCCCTGGTGCACTCATTTTCTCATTCTCTTCCTCCCTCTCTCTCTCTCTCTGTCAGATAAATAAATAAAAATAAATACTTACTAAATAGGGGAAATGGATATGGAAGGATATAAAAAAGGGCTCACTATCCACTAAATGCATAAAGTCTCATTTGATATAGGTTTCACTCCTGTTCAGTCTGTGCGCCAACACCCCCTTCCCTCCCAATGAGACCTTCCCTTCCCCATTCTGCACCCTTTCCCACTTTCATTTTTCTCGAGCGCTGTTTTTCTTTCTAATGCTAATGAAAAAATGCCAAAACACCAAAACAAGCACTTTCAGAGGCTAGATCTGCTCTAAGAGCATCACGTGTTGTAACTCATCTAACCTTCACAGCAACGACACAAATCAGGTCCCAGTTCCCAGGTGAGGGAACTGAGCTACAGAGAAATGAAGAAGCTTCCTCAAGGTCACCAAATGACTGAATAGTGGAGTCCGGATTCAAGCCTGAGGTGTTCTGGTTAGGGAGTCCCCAGTCCACCATGCCTTCATTTCGTAACTCGCTTACATTATATGTTGAGCTTCCTCCTCTGTAGTGCAAACCCCATAAGGCCAGGATTTTTTTTTTAATTGCTATAGCCCCAATGCTAATCATGGTGCCTGGCCCAGAGTAATATCTAACATGTCTGTCTGGTTTATTAATTCTCTAGTTATCATTATTACCCCCTTCAATGGCTGGTATCGTCCCACATACCATCCAGGGTTTCTAGTAAACATTCATTGGCACGAAATCAATGCCCAGGGTATATTTCTCTGATCACATTGTCCTGCTGTTTGCTCTGGGAAGAAGCACCCAGCAGATGTGAGGAAGGATCTCTCTCTCTCTCTCTCTCTCTCTGTTTCTTTCTTTCTCTCTCACTTTGGGCCAAGGCCCCACAGGCCAAGAACAGATAGTAAATGTCAAGGGTTCCTCATTCCCAAACAAGGCGCATAACCAGTGACACCCTTCAACCCGCAACTGTGCACAGCCAGACAAGTGAGAGAAGCTTGTGGAGAGAGGCTGGTTCTGCTCTGACATCAGGCAGGCTCCTCTCAGCTCCAGAGACCAAATAAGTGCTTATGAGACCTTCAAGACGGCTTTCACCTTTCTTTTTCACTTCCTTTGTTCTTTTCGGGGGAGCAGAAAGTTCTTGAGACAAGGTATCACACTACAGCCCAAGCTTGCCCCAAACCCATTATGTAACCAAGGTTGGGATGAAATTCCTGACCTGTTATCAGCTTATAGAAGGAAATAGTTTTTTTTATTTATTTTTATTTTTTATTCTTTTTTTCATAGTATTGGTTCCATTGTCCTTCTCCCTGTCCTCCCACTTTCAAAGGGACCTATTTATTTATTTATTTATGTTTTTTGGTTTTTTTCAAGGTAGGGTCTCTCTCTAGCTCAGGCTGACCTGGAACTTACTATGTAGTCTCAGGGTGGCCTCGAACTCATGGCAATCCTCCTACCTCTGCCTCCCAAGTGCTGGGATTAAAGGTGTGCACCACCACGCCTGGCGAAGGAAATGGTTTTAAGTTGGCTTACAGTTCCATGTTGTATAGCAATTTTCTCCAAATTAAAACATTCCCTTCTAGGGGGAGGAAGAAAGCTCAGGAGACTCAGAAAATCAACATGTCTGGGGGAGAAGTTGCAAGACCTGATTCTAAGGGAATAGAAAGGGAAAACATCTGCTTAGCGACTTCCGGACCAGCCAAGCTGCCAGCAGGGTGTGCAGTGTGCTTGGCAGCTGCTGCTTCCGTGACTCTAGTACTCTTTTTTGTTTGTTTGTTTTGTTTTGTTTTTTTGTTTTTCAAGATAGAGTCTCACTCTGGTCCAGGCTGACCTGGAATTAGCTATGTAGTCTCAGGGTGGCCTCCAACTCATGGCAATCCTCCTACCTCTGCCTCCCTAGTGCTGGAATTAAAGGTGTGCGCCACCATGCCCGGCTACTTTGTTTAAATAATTTATTTTTGTGTTTATATTATTCTAATTTTACATTCATATTGGTGACTCCATTATCTTCCTCCCTGTACCCCTCAAAGGGACCCTCATCAATGGGGAATGTGGGTCATGCATTGTGGGGGTAGTCAAGAATTCTGGGGGATAGGCCAAGTCTCTGTGCATAATGACCCACCTTGTGGTTCTAACACTCTTTCCACCTCCTCTTCCATGAATTTCTCTGAGCCACACTGGGATCATTTTAGTTCTATTTCAGTGGTGAGGTTTCGGAAGCCTCTGTGTCTCTGGGTATCTGACTTAGTAGGAGTTGGATGTTCTCTGTGTTTATCTCCTTCAGCCTTTTTCTGGTATCATGATCACCAAGAAAGCTGTGCTCTTTAAATTCAGTTGCGCTCAAGTTCTCATAGGCAGAATGCCACCAATCTCTTTGCCATGATACTACTTTACCTGCCTCTAGCCCAGTTCCCAATACACTCCTTCTTCCCCTCTGAAACTTCATAAGCAGCAGTAATACCCAACTCCCTCATTCCCAACGTCAGTGGATTAGTGGACTTGGACTCTATACAAAGGAAGCATGCCACTGTTGTGAGCACACCTGGGCAGTGGACTAGCATCACCCAAACCACTAGAGCACTCCTTTGATCCTACAGCTATTCTCTACTTCCCTCCCTGTTATGCACTTTCAAGATACTGATTGATTTATTTATGCTTCAGTGAGACTTAAGTTCATGATGGTTTATAAACTGGCATTGTTCTTAAACGGTTCAAGCCCTCTGCTGGAGAGCACTGTCAAGTGAGCTGAGAGGGTTCCCATCTCACAGTGCTGGAATTCTTTCTTCATCCCATGGATGAGTCCCTAGACTTAATCGTGTGTGGTGCAGACTCTTGTCCACAGTTGGCCGGGGTTGAGGACATCACTTTGCTTGTTTTCTGAGTTCAGAGAAATCTGCTATGGTTATGACATTGGAGACCATTAAATATATTTCTGCCTATTAAGTAGGCCAGAAAAATCATTGATTCCAGGCTGGAGAGATGGCTTAGTGGTTAAGGTGCCTGCCTGCTAAGCCTAAGAACCCGGTTCCAATCTCCAGGTCCCACATTTAGCCAGATGCAGTGACGCAAGGGAGCAATTCCACACTTGACCACAAGGTGGGCACACATCTGGATTTTGTTCACAGCAGCTGAGAGGCTGCTGGCATGCCCATCTCTAGCTGTCTTCCTCTCCTCTCTGTCTCTCTCTGTGTCTCTCTCTAAAAAACAAACAAAAAAAGAAATAAAAAAATCATTGATTCCTTTCACTGGACTCCTGTGCATGAGTTAAAATATAAAACAGGCAGAGTATAGATGATGAGCTCACATTGACTTCCCAACTGCAGTCTAACCCACTTTAAAACGTATTCATACTCCAACATCAAACACTGTGTCACAGTCCTTCTCTGTCCTTAAGATCAATGAGTCTTGAATCACGGCCAGATTATCTAAATGGACTTGAAATGTGCAGTAAGACTATGACCTTAAAGATCACTGATAGAAAATGGAAGACCCTGATGAGAAGGAGATGGCTCCACAGAGCCGGGAAGTGACTGGTCGAAGTCAGATGCTCTCCGCCACCCTTAGACATGCACCTGAGTTCTAAGGTCCAACCTGGATTCTTCTGAGGAAACAAACCTCTCCAAAAAGCCTCTTTATAGCCTTCTGTGTTGACCACATTCACGGGTCTATTATCTTGCCCGTGGGTTAGGCCTGCTTCCATCCGTTCCTCATATCCTTTATATATATATATATATATTTGTCATGAAGACTTCCAGCTGCCCTCTGCCCAAGCCTAGTAAGTACGCTGGCATACTTTGACTCATACTTCTGCCAATGAGGCACACATGCAAGTGTGTGTGTGTGTGTGTGTGTGTGTGTGTGTGTGTGTGTGTTTACATGTGTACGAAGGTTTGTTAGGCAATTTGGGAAGTTATGACAAAATACTACAGGTAGGATAGCTCATAGACTACAAGAATGTATTTCTTGGTTTTAGAGGCTGGGCGTTCACAAGAGCTGTGGCAGGTTCAGTGCCTAGTGAGGCCCCCTCCTCACAGGCACTGTCTTCTCCCTGAATCCCCATGGGAAAGAAGACACAAGGACTTCTCTATGTGACAAGCCCCACTCATGTGCACATTGCCTACATGATTTATTTCACGTGCCCACTTATTTGTCATCCCCTTGGGTATCAGGATTTTAACATAGAAATTCGGCGGGAGGGCATGAATATTAAGACCATGGCAATGTGGGGGAGGTTTTAACACTTAGGTCTTCGAATGCAGGAATTCTGTGAGTTTTGCCTGGGACCTCACGGACAGCGGATGGTGAAAGCAATGTGCTTATCAATGGACCCACGTGATGGACAGGATGAAATACCCCTCATGAAATCCAGGAAGCCAGCTCCGAGACAGACAGCTCTCTCATGAAGTCACCCACAGCAGCCTCCCCGCTCCTCAGTGGAAGTCAGAATTAACTTGCCTTAGCCCGAGTAACGGACCACTTGGGCCACACTCCACCTTATCTGAACCTGCTGTGTGTGCTTCTCTCCCCAACTGTATGCGTGAAGAGTCGACTGTGTAAGACTGCACCGTAGCTCTGAAGATATTCTCTCTAATCCATACAATGACCATTCCACAGACAGATGGCTGCCTGCTTTTTCTTTTTTGGTTTTTCAAGGTAGGGTTTCACTCTAGTCCAGGCTAACCTGGAATTCACTATGTAGTCACAGGCTGGCCTTGAACTCATGGCGATCCTCCTACCTCTGCCTCCCGAGTGCTGGGATTAAAGGTGTGCTCCACCACGCCTGCCTTCTGCCTACTTTTTAATGACGAGAAAACGGAAATTAAATTATACATAGTGGGTAACAGGCCGAGCTGCAATATTGTTAGCTGGGCCACATGGCTGTCCTTCTCCAGGTCTTTTCCTGCAGAGAAGAGGACTCACGGTGCTCTATGACATTCCAGCCTCTTTCTGCCTCTTTATTCCTTCCTTCCCAAGAGACATGATGAGTCTCCATGTGGCTTAGATTGGAAGAAGAATCTGAATGTTCTGTCCTACTTTCTTCCATTCCTTTCCCTCCATTCCTCTTGTTCAGAGGACCCAAGATTTCCTCTCTTCCTAAGTGACATACATCTTTTGATAACCCCTTTAGTCCCTATGACCAAAGGTGTGGGGATCTGTAGTGTGGGTGCAATGCAGTGTTCATCAGTAATCTTAGAGAAGAGGCCATACGTAAAATTTCAGACCAGTGAAAGCTGTGAAGACCAGAAGAGCCAGAGAAAATAGCTTTGAGCCTTTGTTTACGAACAAGCCTTTCAGCCTTGGATCCGAAAGAGGCTTGAACACAATGGTTAGTACGGTGGTGCCACTGGATTTTCATGACTCCAGCCTGGGCAGAGGCATTTAAGCCTCAGGCCACGTGGTGTTATGACCTTGATAAGTGACTGCAGCTTCCGGAGGGTTTGTCCGCCAGCCATTGACGCTCCAGAGTGTCGGAGACCATGAACAGCATAACAGCCATCTTGTATGAGAAGCCATCTTATGGACTCAAAAGGCCTTAGGATCAGAATTGCCCCAGCTACAAGCCCTGGCTGATCACTTTATCTACCTATTGGATCAGAGTTGCCCCAGCTACAAGCCCTGGCTGCAGGCGATTACTTTATCTGCCTATCGGAATGTAACAACAGACCTTCCCATGACCCCTGGGATTAAGAGTCCCATGATCTAACCTTATCAATCAGAACACCTTGTAATCCTGGGTCAGTGACCCCTGGGATTAAGAGTCCCATGATCAAACCTTATCAATCAGAACACCTTGTAATCCTGGGTCAGTGACCCCTGGGATTAAGAGTCCCATGATCAAACCTTATCAATCAGAACACCTTGTAATCCTGGGTCAGTGACCCCTGGGATTAAGAGTCCCATGATCAAACCTTATCAATCAGAACACCTTGTAATCCTGGGTCAGTGACCCCTGGGATTAAGAGTCCCATGATCAAACCTTATCAATCAGAAAGTCTTGTGACCCTGGGTCAGTTTCTAGTTTACCTTCCTCCTGCCTCCCCTATATAAACCTCTGTGTGAAAAATAAAATTTGAGACTTTGACCAGGTATTAGGCTTAGTCTCCTTCTTTGTGTCTGTTTGTCTCTCTCATCCAGGTTAATCTCCCCTCGGGCCCTTGTTGAACTCCCGCTGGTCGGGGGACAGAGTGGCACGGTTGACTGCACAGTGCAGAAAGCTGATAAGGTTCACAGGCCTCCGCAGAAGAGCAAGGCAGTGCAGGGATTAGCAAAGACACTGGGGCACACAGCTACCAAAGGTGACAGGACTCCCTTGGTGACAACTCAGCCAAAATTCACACAGGTACGTTCTCTGGATGGAGCCTCCTGCATCGCCGAGAGTTAATGAGAGCCCTCCAGGCTTCCACGAATGTGTGGGTCATTGTCAGGAAGGGAGGGTTGCCGCTGATGACAGGTGGTGTATTGTGCCCTTGACCCACATGGGTGCGTGTGTTTCTAAGCAGGGGCAGTCCAGGCAATGGTTCAACCTTACGGAAAAGTTTTCAATTTCAGAATTCAGGACTTTGTGCTGATTTTAAATTACACTGCTAGAGAATTCCATTTTCATGTAAGGTTCTAGACTTACATGATCAGGGTCAGGCATCAGGAAGAGAAAGCAGACAGGAAGTGCTAGTGGAAAGGTGATGGAAATACTTGATGGCAGCATTACAGATGGTGACGGTCACCATTTCCTCAAACCCGTAACGTGTGCCAGGAGGCAACAATGCCTTCACCCTGTGGGAACACCAGTTCACATAGCGCTCCAGACAACTAGCTGTGTCTGGGGAGGTCAAAGGCAACGAGGTTTCTCCAGCTGTCTTCTCTAAAATTCACCTGACTCTGTTCTTACAGAAAGTTATTGTTGCTGAGTTCTAAAAGCCTGCCTTGGCAGGGGAAGCTGCTTTCTGAGTTAAGGACTGACTATTTTGCTGAATGTGGTGTGTGTGGGGTCAGGACTATGACGTGTACCCCATTGACTTTTTAGAGAGAAAGGCAAAAACTGCTCTCAAAATTTACACCTTAAAATCCTCAGAAAATATAAGTATTAGCAAGGATGCAGAGACACTGGTGGGGGGGGGATATATGGAAGAGAAGCACTAAGTGAAACTGAAAGAATGTCACTTTTGTAGCCTTAAAGGAACTATTCTCATCACAGATATAAATAAGATCCACTGCCCCAGGCTCGGTCTTCAAAGGATGGCCTGAAGACCACTAAGGGATGTCCAGACCCTTGAGGGAATATGCCAGACAGACACACACTGATTTTGTAATAATAGTGAAATGGCACTTTGCCTCGTGTGTTCACATTTGCACCCATAATACAAAAAAGCAAGGCTGGGCCCCTAATGGGCCTTGGCGCGGCAAAGCATGGTACTTATGGGGTTCGGCATGTACAGCTTATGATGACTAGTCTCTGCTGTCATCTTGACTGGATGTAGAACTACCGAGGGAACTTTAAACACAACCTCTGGGTGCCTCGATGAGGATGTTTCCAGGGAATTTAACTAAGGATGGAAGATTTACCCTCACTTTGGGCAGCACCATCTCATGAGCTGGTTTCCCAGACTGAATCAAAAAGGAAGAAACGGGGCTGGAGAGGTGGCTTAGAGGTTAAGGCATTTGCCTGCAAAGATAAAAGGACCCAGGTTCAACTCTGTAAACCAGATGCAAAGGGGGCGTGTGCATCTGAGTTAGTATCTGGAGGCCCTGGATGCCCATTTCTCTCTATCTGCATATTTCTGTATCTCTCTCTCTCAAATAAATAAAAATGAAATGTTTTTTAAGAAAGACAGGAACAAACGAGCATAGCTCTTTCTCTGCTTCCTGACTGAGGATGCAACGTGATCAGCGGCCTTATATTCCCACCACCATGACCTCCTCACCAGACGGACTATACCCTTAAGCCACAGCCAAATAGGCAAGCCCGTCCTTTCTTACATGTTTTGTGACACAAAGACAGACACAACAACCAACAGAACAGAACAAAGTAGGCAAAAAGAAAACCACATATTTTTGGCGACCTAATTTTCAACAACATCAAAAATAATCAGTAGGAGGGCTGGAGAGATGGTTTAGTGGTTAAGGCACTTGCCTATAAAGCCAAGGGACACAGGTTCAATTCCCCAGTACCCACATAAAGTCAGATGCACTAGGTGGCATATGAGTCTGGAGTTGGTTAACAGTGGCCAGAGGCCTTGGCACACCAATTCTCTCTATATATCTGCCTCTTTCTCTCTCTCTCTCTCTGTCAAATAAATAAATAAATATTTTAAAAAATTATCAGTGGGGAAAAGAGACAGCCTATTCAACAAAAATGGGTTGGAAAACTGGATATTCACAGGAAGAAACATAAAATTAGATCCATATCCTTCATTCTGTATACAATCAATTCAAACTGGATCATAGACTTTAAAACCTGAAACACTGGAAATGCTAAAGGAGAACACAGGAAATACACTTTACAATATAGCCAAGAACTTTCTGCTCAAGACTCCATTAGTACAGGCAACAGCCCCAGAGTAAACAAGTAGGACCATATAAACTTTAAAAAGAACACCATCAGTAAAGCGTGAAAAGGACAGGAGACATTTGCCAGCTGTAAATCACAGCACTAGGATAATATCCAGAAATTATAAAGAAAAACTTATACACCAAAAAAATCCAATTATCAAATGCACTAATGAAATTGACAGTCCTCAAAAGAAAAACAAACACTAATGGTCAGGAAAGTACTTTTATAAAAGTGTTCAGCCTGAGTAGCCATCGAAATGCAAAATAAAAATACTTTGAGATACAACCCCAAGTCAGAATGGCTATCATCAAGAAAGCTGACAATAAATGCTGGTGATGATGTCCAGGCAATGGTTCAACTCTTACATGAATAAGTGGGTATCCAAGGATGTCCAGAATTCAGGATTTTGTTGATTTTATCAATGTTATTACACACAGATTGAGTGATCAGATTAAGAGGCCCAAGAATTTCATGTAAGGTTCTCTGGACTTGACTGCCTCTTTATTCCTTCCTTCCCAGAGACATTTGAGCATCAGGAAGGCAGAAAAGCAGAGGTGCTCTGGTCTCGCAACCCAAGATTTCCTTCTTCATGAGGACCAGGATAACCCCTTTAGTGGTGTTATGACCTTGAAAGTGACTGCACAGGGTTTGTCCGCCAGCCATTGGCGGCTCAGAGTGGGTGCCATAAAGCCATCTTCCTGCCTCTTATGGATCAAAAGGTGTTCAGCTCAGCCCTGGCTGCAGGCGATCACTTTATCTAATTGGATCAGTTGCCCCAAGAACAAGCCCTGGCTGCAGGCGATTACTTTATCTGCCTATCGGAATGTAAACAACAGAATGGACCCAGTCCCTCTGATCTAACCTTATCAATCAGAACACCTTTCAATCCTGGGTCAGAGACCCTGGGATTAAGAGTCCCATGATCAAGCCTTATCAATCAGAACACCTTGTAATCCTGGGTCAGTGACCCTGGGATTAAAGGTCCCATGATCAAACCTTATCAATCAGAACACCTTGTAATCAGGGTCAGTGACCCCTGGGATTAGAGTTTCATGACTCAAACCTTATCAATCAGGCACCTTTAATCCTGGGTCAGTGACCCCTGGGATTAAAGTCCCATGATCAAACCTTATCAATCAGAAAGTCTTGTGACCCTGGGTCAGTTTCTAGTTTACCTTCCTCCTGCCTCCCCTATATAAACCTCTGTGTGAAAATAAAATTTGAGACTTTGACCAGGTATTAGGGTCTCCTTCTTTGTGTCTGTTTGTCTCTCTCATCAGGTTAATCTCCTCGGGCCCTTGTTGAAAAGCTGGTATACAGTTGACTGCACAGTGCAGAAAGCTGATAAGGTTCAGGCCTCCGGGCAAGGCAAGGCAGTGCAGGGATTAGCAAAGACACTGGGGCACACAGCTACCAAAGGTGACAGGACTCCCTTGGTGACAACTCAGCCAAAATTCACACAGTGCGTTCTCTGGATGGAGCCTCCTGCATCGCCGAGAGTTAATGAGAGCCCTCAGGCTTCCACGAATGTGTGGGTCATTGTCAGGAAGGGAGGGTTGCCGCTGATGACAGGTGGTGTATTGTGCCCTTGACCCACATGGGTGCGTGTGTTTCTAAGCAGGGCCAGTCCAGGCAATGGTTCAACCTTACGGAAAAGTTTCCAATTTCAGAATTCAGGATTTTGTGCTGATTTTAAATTACACTGCTAGAGAATTCCATTTTCATGTAAGGTTCTAGACTTACACGATCAGGGTCAGGCATCAGGAAGGCAAAGCAGACAGGAAGTGCTAGTGGAAAGGTGATGGAAATACTTGATGGCAGCATTACGGATGGTGACAGTCACCATTTCCTCAAACCCGTAACGTGTGCCAGGAGGCAACAATGCCTTCACCCTGTGGGCACACCGGTTCACATAGCGCTCCAGACAACTAGCTGTGTCTGGGGAGGTCAAAGGCAACGAGGTTTCTCCAGCTATCTTCTCTAAAATTCACCTGACTCTGTTCTTACAGAAAGTTATTGTTGCTCAGTTCTAAAAGCCTGCCTTGGCAGGGGAAGCTGCTTTCTGAGTTAAGGACTGACTATTTCACTGAATGTGGTGTGTGTGGGGTCAGGACTATGACGTGTATCCCATTGACTTTTTAAAGAGAAAGGCAAAAACTGCTCTCAAAATTTACACCTTAAAATCCTCAGAAAATATAAGTATTAGCAAGGATGCAGAGACACTGGTGGGGGGGGGAATATATGGAAAAGAAGCACTAAGTGAAACTGAAAGAATGTCACTTTTGTAGCCTTGAAGGAACTATTCTCATCACAGATATAAATAAGATCCACTGCCCAGGCTCAGTCTTCAAAGGATGGCCTGAAGACCACTAAGGGATGTCCAGACCCTTGACAGAATATGCCAGACAGACACACACTGATTTGTAATAATAGTGAAATGGCATTTGCTTTGCCTCGTGTGTTCACATTTGCACCCATAATACAAAAGCAAGGCTGGGCCCCTAATGGGCTTTGGCATGGGCAAAGCATGGTACTTATGGGGTTCGGCATGTACAGCTTATGATGACTAGTCTCCGTTGTCATCTTGACTGGATGTAGAACTACCGAGGGAACTTTAAACACAACCTCTGGGTGCCTCGATGAGGATGTTTCCAGGGAATTTAACTAAGGATGGAAGATTTACCCTCACTTTGGGCAGCACCATCTCATGAGCTGGGGTCCCAGACTGAATCAAAAGGAAGAAACGGGGCTGGAGAGGTGGCTTAGAGGTTAAGGCATTTGCCTGCAAAGATAAAGGACCCAGGTTCAACTCTCCAGGACCCACGTAAACCAGATGCACAAGGGGGCGTGTGCATCTGGAGTTCAGTTGCAGTATCTGGAGGCCCTGGATGCCCATTTTCTCTCTATCTGCATATTTCTGTATCTCTCTCTCTCAAATAAATAAAAATGAAATGTTTTTTAAGAAAGACAGGAACAAACGAGCATAGCTCTTTCTCTGCTTCCTGACTGAGGATGCAACGTGATCAGCGGCCTTACATTCCCACCACCATGACCTCCTCACCAGACGGACTGTACCCTTAAGCCACAGCCAAATAGGCAAGCCCGTCCTTTCTTACATGTTTTGTGACACAAAGACAGACACAACAACCAACAGAACAGAACAAAGTAGGCAAAAAGAAAACCACATATTTTTGGCGACCTATTTTTCAACAACATCAAAAATAATCAGTAGGAGGGCTGGAGAGATGGTTTAGTGGTTAAGGCACTTGCCTATAAAGCCAAGGGACACAGGTTCAATTCCCCAGTACCCACATAAAGTCAGATGCACTAGGTGGCATATGAGTCTGGAGTTGGTTAACAGTGGCCAGAGGCCTTGGCACACCAATTCTCTCTATATATCTGCCTCTTTCTCTCTCTCTCTCTCTCTCTCTCTCTCTCTCTCTCTCTCTCTGTCAAATAAATAAATAAATATTTTAAAAAATTATCAGTGGGGAAAAGAGACAGCCTATTCAACAAAAATGGGTTGGAAAACTGGATATTCACAGGAAGAAACATAAAATTAGATCCATATCCTTCATTCTGTATACAATCAATTCAAACTGGATCATAGACTTTAAAACCTGAAACACTGGAAATGCTAAAGGAGAACACAGGAAATACACTTTACAATATAGCCAAGAACTTTCTGCTCAAGACTCCATTAGTACAGGCAACAGCCCCAGAGTAAACAAGTAGGACCATATAAACTTTAAAAAGAACACCATCAGTAAAGCGAAAGGACAGCCGACATTTGCCAGCTGTAAATCACAGCACTAGGATAATATCCAGAAATTATAAAGAAAAACTTATATACCAAAAAAATCCAGTTATCAAATGCACTAATGAAATTGACAGTCCTCAAAAGAAAAACAAACACTAATGGTCAGGAAAGTACTTTTATAAAAGTGTTCAGCCTGAGTAGCCATCGGGAAATGCAAAATAAAAATACTTTGAGATACAACCCCAAGTCAGAATGGCTATCATCAAGAAAGCTGACAATAAATGCTGGTGATGATGTGGAGAAAGAAAAGTTCTTGGGCTGGAGAGATGGCTTAGCGGTGAAGGTGTTCACCTGCAAAGCCTAAGGATCCTGGTTTGATTCCCCAGGACCCACGTACACCAGATGCACAGGGGATACATACATCTGGAGTTTGTTTGCAGTGGCTGGAGTCCCTGGCACACCCATTCTCTCTCTCTCTACCTCTTTCACTCTCTCAAAAATATATATATATTTTTAAAGTCCTTATTTACTGCTGGTGATAGTGCAACCTAGTGTGGCCATTATAGAAATCAGTATGGAAGTTTCTCAAAAAAATTAAAAACAGAACTGTCATATGACCCAGTTATACCATTCCTGGACATATAAGCCAAAGACTCCATATTCCACAACAGAGATTTTTGCACATCCATGTGTATTGCTACACTATTCACAGGAGCAAGGATATGGAACCAGCCTAGATGTCCATCAGCATTATCCATGAATAGACAATGAAAAGGTGACACAAGCAAGCTGGGGAATTGATTCAGTGGTTAAAGGTACTTTCTTGCAAAGCCCGGTGGCCCATGTTCAGTTCCCTAGTACCCACCTAAAGGCAGATGCCCAAAGTGGCACATGGGTGTCTGGGTTTTATGTACAGCAGCAAAAGCCCTTGCACACCCATATCCTCCTCTTCCTCCTCCTCCTCCTCCTTCTCCCTCTCTCTCTCTCTCTCTCTCTCTCTCTCTCTCTCTGTCTCTCACAAGTAAATATTTTAAATTTTTTTAAAGAAGAAAATGTGTTATATATACACAAAAGACTTTTACTCAGCAGTAAAGAAAAATGAGAATATAAAATTTGCAGGAACAAATGTGTATGAATCTGGAAAGAATTAAATTCAGTAAGGTTATTCAAACTTGAAAATATAAAAATTTATATGCTCTCTCATATGCAGATCCTAGCTTATGCTTATATGCATGTATATAAATAGGAACACATGTGGATAAGAAAGGGGACCACAAGAGGGTCAACAAAAGATGCTGAGGAAGTGCGAGGAGGAAAGGACACGTGCAAGTGAAGAACAGAGAGGAGGGGACAGGATCCAAGGGGCTCACGGGGTTGGGAGAAATGGGATGAATCCACGTAAAAGTGTGTTTGAAAATGCTATCATAACGCCTAACACTTGGTGTGCTAATTTTACAAAGTATAATAAAAGGAAATATGACTTTGAGAAAAGGCACCGTTATGAAGAGCCTTTTGTGACTAAAACAATAGCAGATTTGAGGGTCCAGTTGTCTTCTACTAAACTGAATGTAAGAAAGACTTGCAAACATGTAAAAAAGGAGTACTTATTTTTTCACTCTATTTGAATTGACACATAATAATTGTATATATTCAGGGGACACAATTCTAATTATTAGGTATATATAATTGTATGTTGTGGAATTATTAAATCAAATTAATTGGAATACTTGGCACCTCACCTGCTATTCTAGCAATTTTAAAAATATACAATATCGGGCTGGAGAGATGGCTTAGGGGTTAAGGCGCCTGCCTCCTAAGCCTAAGAACACTAGTTCCAATCTCCAGCGGTTCCAATATCCAGGTCCCACGTTTAGCCAGATGCAAAGTGACGCAAGGGTGCAATGCCGCACTTGACCACAAGGGGGCACACACATCTGGATTTCATTCGCAGCAGCTGAGACACTGTTGGTGCACCCATCTCTGTCTTCCTCTCTCTCTCTCTCTCTCTCTCTCTCTCTCTTCCTCTCTCTCTGGTTGGTTGGCTGAAAAGAGGAAGGGGTTCAGTGGAAGGGATATAGAGGAAGGGGGGACAAGAGGGTCTGATGCACGTGGGGATTCTGATCAAAATCTATTATGTACATATTTAAAATTTTTCAATAAAATGGTCTTTTTAAGAAGTAAAAAGGGCGTGGTGGCACACGCCTTTAATCCCAGCACTCAGGAGGCAGAGGTAGGAGGATCACCGAGAGTTCGAGGCCACCCTGAGACTACATAGTTAATTCCAGGTCAGCCTGGACCAGAGTGAGACCCTACCTTGCAAAACCAAAAAAAAAAAAAAAGTAAAAAGGGGCTGGAGAGATGGCTTAGTCCTTAAAGCATTTGCCTGCAAAGCCAGAAGATCCAAGTTCAACTCTCCAGGACCCACGTAAGCCAGATGCACAAGGGAGCGCATGCACCTGGAATTTGTTTCCAGTGGCTGGAGGCCCTGGTGCACCCATTCTTTCTGTCTCTCTGTCTCTCTCTCCCTCTCTCTTTCTCTCTGCCTCTTTCTCTCTCTCAAATAAATAAATACATTTATTTTTAAAAAGTAAAAAGAAGGCTGGCCTACCATGTGTGGGGCCCTAAATTCAATCTCCAGAATCACATACTAAATAAACACATGCTGCATGAGTTAGTAAAACAAAGGGCTGCAAATGGCAATGGCAGTATTAAAGGTTCATGAGAAGGTAATTCCCGGGATTTGAAGGTCAAATAGATTCTCAGGAGAAAATAACTCAATAAGATCCCACTCTTCAGGTCACAGAATCTCCAACCAAAGTGGTTCATTGATTGAGAAGAATTGAGTTCTTACTCAATGATGCTGGCCCCATAGACCCTTCCATCAAGCATGTGAAAAGATCACTGGAGTGCAACGTGGAAGTGCATGAAGAGGAAAATATGCTTCATGGGCTGGAGAGATGGCTTAGCGGTTAAGGCGTTTGCCTGAAAAGCCTGACACGGGTTCGATTCTCCAGGTCCCACTTAAGCCAGATGAACATGGTGGTGCATGTGTCTGGAGTTCGTTTGCAGTGGCTGGAAGTCCTGGCACACCCATTCTCAATCTCTCTCTCTCAGTTTCTAATAAACAAAAAAATAATAAATCTTTAAAAATAAATATGCTTCATGTCCAGAGACACCGCAGAAAGCAGCTGTTAACTTAGTAGGAACTGAGCGGAATTGGGAAAGGTTTCCTGAAACTAGCAGCCGCCAACCTCAGCTGTGGAGGGTAATTTAGAATCAGCCCGCAATTCAAGCCAAAAAAAAAGGTACAAAGGTGAGAAATGCTATGTTATGTGTAAGGGGATGAAGTTGGAGTGGTGATAAATAGAGGAGGAATTTGTGGGATGTGGATTTGGGGACATAAGCGTGAAAAGCCAGGGATTGGGTGACTTAGATGATGGGCAATGAGAAATGTGTGACTTTCGCCGTCAAGAGCACTGGTGCTGTTATGCCTGCATTTTATGTAGATCATTGAGCAGCTTCCTATAGGAATAATTGGCATAAAACAAGATTGTGGAGAGATTGGCTTCTTAGAAAACAAGTGGTATGGGCTGGAGAGATGGCTTAGCGGTTAAGCGCTTGCCTGTGAAGCCTAAGGACCCTGGTTCAAGGCTCAATTCCCCAGGACCCACTTAAGCCAGATGCACAAGGTAGTACATGCATTTGGAATTCATTTGCAGTAGCTGGAGGCCCTTGTGCACCTATTCTCTCTCTCTCTCTCTCTCTCTCTCTCTCTCTCTCTCCCTCTTTCTCAATTCAAGTAAATAAATTTAAAAAAAAGAGAGAGAGAGATGAGATAGTTCAGTGTTTGGCAGCTTCCACCATAGCACCCACTTAGTTAATCTAAGTATCTTAGAGGAATGAGCCTCCTTAGGACTTCCTAGATTATTGGGGGTCCCACAGTAATTAATACAGGAGAGAGTAAGTGCCTGACAATAAAAACCATCACAGGACACCTGTGGACGGCCACTGACTTCTGACTCATAGTGAGTCATAAGATGTTTCCTTTGGGGGCTGATGGTTTTAAAGGTGCTCACCTGCAAAGCCTGCTGGCCCAGGTTCTATTCCCAAGTGACCCACATAAGCCCTGGCATGCCACACACACACACACACACACACACACACCACATGTATAAATCAATTATCTTTCCTTTTTATGCATGCTTCTTTGATTTCCTATTTTGCCCAAGGGAGGGAGAAAGGCAGGCAGGTAAGTAGAAACCAGGAGACATGGCCTTCTTCCGGGCATGGATCACGGCATGTCTGCCCTCCAGTGACTATTTTCACAATGGAGATTTCTATTTGGTTCTTTTTCCAGATATAAATAATACATGCATGTGATGGTTAAGTCTGTGTCAACTTGATCTGTTTAGGAATCCACAGACATTCCTCATAAGTGGGTCTCTGAGGTTGCCTCTAGGAAGGATTAACTAAAGGAAGAATCCTTCCCCCAGGGTGAGCCCTTCCCCCAGAGTAGGCGCCCCTCTCGGAGGAGGGGCCTGGTTTATCTAAAGAAACTCTGGGAAGGAAAGTATCCCCTCCTCCCACCTGGCTGCTGTTCTCTGCTTGGTGCTTGGTGCTTGCTGCTTTCCAGCATGGACCGAAGACCAGGGTGGACTGAAGAGCAGCGTCTCTCCAGGACGCCTCCAAGCCTTCAGTGCCAGATAGGGACTGCTGAGGCTTCCAGCCTCGTGGACTGAGCAGCTACCAGGTTCCTTGACTCTCAGGCCTGCAACCTGCTATTGCTGGACTGCTGTAAACTAATCCAATAAATTCCCTTTTAATACAATTCATTCTATCAGTTCTGTTTCTCTAGAGAACCCTGACTAATACGTGCATTTCTTGGTTCTTCATGCTATTTTCAGTATTCTGTATGAAAACACGTCACGCACACCTCACAGTCTCGGATCCTGTAAATGTCTGCTCGCCTTACTTCTGGACACCGGCTTTCTGTTGCTCACTCACATTTGCTTATGACGGCTTGCTTTGGCTTCAGTTTTTTCTAAGTTAGGAACCCATTGCCTTTGAAACCTTATTCATGGGAGATCTTTGAGGCCATAATTCAAAGTGTAATTCAAATTTATAGGAGTATTTTCATTTGCTGTGGCCAGCCTTCAGAGGCACCTACTAACCCAAGACTGTTCTAATTTTCCCACAACCAAACAGGCAGAAGAATCTTTGTTCCAAACCTTTATAATTTAAAGCTTAGAATTTGAAATTATAAAAAGAATTGTTTTTCCTCAAATTCACTAAAATTTGAGACAAGTGTGTATTTCCAGCATTATCTCCAGTGTCTTTCTCAGCATGACAAGTTGACGCTCAACCAAGAGCAGCTTATGAAAGGAAAGGGTTTATTTTCACTTAAAGTCTCATTGGAAAGTTTCATCACGGGGGAGAAAACGTGGCCGAGGGTCACATCTTGTCACAACAGCAGGACAGTAAATACTCTGAGTGAGCTAGAGAGCAGTGGGGAGGGGAGGGCAGAGGGGAGTGCTGGACCAGTCCCAAGGCCTGCCCACACACCCCCAGGGACACATCTCCTCCAGCCGGACTTCACCTCCAGTTACCGCCTCAAGATGTCACCAGCTGGGCATCATATTGTCAAAACACTTGAGCCTGTGGGGGATATTTCATTCAAAGCACCACAACCACTTCTCCCTGGCTAGGTGCAGGATTTCGCTCCTGTGTCTGTGTGTTTGGCCCATTTAAACTCAGAAAATAGCACCAGGTTCTACTCTTTGATTTGCAGTTCAAGCTGTACCTCTCCCTCCCTTGTTCTCTGGGGCCTGGGCCTTTATGTGGCTTCTACGAGGGTCCTGAGAAAGTCCTTTACTTTTCCAAGCTCTGTCTGTAGTATTTTTTAAAAAAATACAAAAGCTAGCCGGGCGTGGTGGCGCACGCCTTTAATCCCAGCACTTGGGAGGCAGAGGTATGGAGGATCACTGAGAGTTCAAGGCCACCCTGAGACTACATAGTGAATTCCAGGTCAGCCTGAGCCAGAGTGAGACCCTACCTTGAAAAACCAAAAATAAATAAATAAATAAATAAATAAATAAATAAATAAATAAATACAAAAGCTGACTTTTTAATTCATAAAATGTTTCGATGTACTGTACTGGGAGGGGTCCTTTGAACATCTCAATGCCACTTTGTAGAAACTAGAAATTACAACTCCAGGCTTGCATTATGCCACAAGTATACTAGTTCCTTCCTTGTTTCTATGATCTGACAAGCGAAGGAAGGAAGGGGAGACACTTTGGCTCACAGTTTGAGTGCTGCAGTTCATGGAGAAGTCGTGGTGGATGGTGTCCCTATGGTACCAAAAGTCTACAGCAGAGCGTCCTTACTCTTTAAACCTTGGAGGAACAGGAAACAGACAGTGCACAGGAAATGGATCTGGGCTACAAAATCCTCACTGGCCATCCCCAGTGAGCCTCTTCTTCCAGCAAGGTTCCTTCTGCTAAAGATCATGCAACCTTCAAACAGTGCAACCCTCTAGGGACCAAGAGTTTAAACACACGGGGCTAGCAAGGACACACACATCCGAATGTGAACACTGTGCTGTATCTCTGCAGAACCTGGAAGGAAGAGCCATCATCCTGAACTACGCTCTTGTGAAGCATGGAAAACAGGTGGGACCCAGGCGTTAACAAGACCAAACTGTCATTTCTTCCACACGATCTATGAGAAGATCCAGATGGGCATCAAGTAAGTCAATATGGGAGTGTCATTAGGAAGAATAGAATGTCAGCCAGGCGTGGTGGCGCACGCCTTCAATCCCAGCACTCGGGAGGCAGAGGTAGGAGGATCGCCATGAGTTCGAGGCCACCCTGAGACTACATAGTGAATTCCAGGTCAGCAAGACCCTATCTCGAAAAACCCCTCCCTAAAATTTAATTAATTAATTAAAAATAATTAATTAAGTAAAAGAATAGAATGTCAATATATCACTACTTCCTTAAGTAAGGAAGAGCTAGGCAGGATGGGTAGTCTCCCGGGGAGGCAGCCATACTTGACCTCTCTCTCAGGAACTGGGAAAGTGCGGGCATCGGGACTCTCAAGGCAACTGGGTGATGGATGTTACAGAGGTCCAGGAGCTGGTGTGCGCCGCCAGAGCCTGTGGATCTGACTGAACCCACTCGCCTACGCTGGCTCTCTAAAGCAAGAGGCCACACTCAGTACTTGTCTTTCAGAAGCACATTAACTGATCAAATAGGCTTAAAACTACTTCTTCTGGGTCCCGTGACTATGAAATGAAGCTTCTCAAAAAATAAGCAAGTTTAAAATCCACCTTGATGGCTACTTGTTACCATGACTACAGAATAATCAGCCTTTTCCTAATAGCATGGAAAATATCTTATTGGCGAAAAATGATGCCATCGAAAACTGTGCAATAATTTGAGGAACTAGCTCTTGACAGAAATCTATGTACTTTTTAGCTAGAACTAAAATCCTCAAAGGACCATTAACCTGTCACTGTTTCAATTAACTGCATATGTATTGGGCCGGAGAGATGGCTTAGTGGTTAAGCACTTGCCTGTGAAGCCTAAGGACCTCGGTTCAAGGCTTGATTCCCCAGTACCCACGTAAGCCAGATGCATAAGGTGGCACATGAATCTGGAGTTCGTTTGCAGTGGCTGGAGGCCCTGGTGCGCCCATTCTCTCCCTCCCTCTCTCTCTCTCTCTCTCTCTCTCTCTCTGCCTCTTTCTCTGTCTGTCTGTCACTTTCAAATAAACAAAAATAAAATAAACAATTAACCACGTATGTGTACACATGTGATATCCAATCCAGAAGCAAGAGGTAATGACAAAGAGTGCAACACCATCGTTGGAGTTCGTCTTTCACACACATAACATTGCCACACAATTCAGTCATGCTCGGACACTCAATAGGTTCAAAAGCCATAAAACTGCCAGTCATAAAATAAGATTTAAATCTCTGTGACAGTCTGTGTAGAACAGAAAGAAAGGAGATACACAGAATAGATTTTTAAGTTTGAAGGAAAAAATACTTGATACACAATGAACTAGAAAAAAAATTAAACCCAACTCAGATTTCTCATTTCCTAGTGATTTTCATTAAGACTAATTACATAGAAATTTTTTGTATACAGTGAGAGAACTCTAAGTAGACATGCTGAAAGTATCCATATTATATTCTATTTCATTTAAAATGCACTAGTGAAAAGTACTTATGGGGCTGGAGAGATGGCTTAGTGGTTAAGACACTTGCTTGCAAAGCCTAAGTACCCAAGTTCAATTCCCCAGAACCTGTGTAAGCCAGATACACATAGTGGTGCATATGTCTGGAGTTCATTTGCAACCGCTGAAGGCCCTGCTGTGCCCATTGTTCCTCTCTCTCTCTCATAAGTAAAAATAAAATATAGCAGGGCGTGGTGGTGCACGCCTTTAATCCCAGCACTCGGGAGGCAGAGGTAGGAGGATCGCCATGAGTTCGAGGCCACCCTGAGACTACAGAGTGAATTCCAGGTCAGCCTGAGCTAGACTGAGACTAGACCTCGGAAAACCAAAAAAATAAGTAAATAAATAAAATATAATATTAAAAAGTGCTTGTAAGTCCAGCACTAGAGCCTAAAAGCCAAGAAGCATGCTTTGGCTTCTGAAGATGTCCCAGCTTCCTCATCCGTGGTCATGGATTGAGTTGTGTCCTTCAAAATTCACATTAAAATCCTAACCCCCTCCCCCGGTACTTTGGAAGGTGATTTCACTTGGAGATGAGTTGCTAACAAAGTTAATTAAGGTTGAATGATATATCGGGTCTTAATTCAACACTGCTTCTTGTTTTTATAAGACGACATGAGGACACAAACGCCCTCCCAAATGAAAGACCAAACAAGACACAGTCAGAGGGGAGCCATCTTCAAGAGAAGGAGAGAAGCCCCAGAAGAAATCGACTCCTGGTCAGCTTGATCTTGGACTTCTCGTCTCCAGAAGAGTGAGAAAATCAATATATAATGTTTAAGACATCCAGCCTGAGTATTTTGGGTTATGGAAGGCTAAACAAAGTAATATAGCCACTAAATAGGAAAATGCCGGATCCACATCTTGGAGGAGTTATGAGGACAACATACGTGGGTGAAGACCAGCTAAGCATGGGGTGGTGTTTTGGAGGTGAAATGCCCCCGGCCTTCTGCATAGACGAGTATGTTTGGATACTTGATCCCCAGCTGCTGGAGCTGATCTGGAAGGGCATGGAACCATGCGGAGGCGGGGCTTCCTAATGCTGTGTGTCACTCGTGGCAGGTGCTGAGATGGTATCGCCTGGCTCCATGTCCTGCCTCCTGTCTGCTTTCTGACCGCAGGACGACGCAGGCTTCCCGCTCCGGCCTTGCCTTCCCCACAGGAAACTTCCCTTGACACTGTAAGGCAAATCAAACTCTTCTTCTTCCATGGGTTGCTTCCGGTCAGGTATTTTGTCCAAGCAAGGCGGAAGTGCCTGACACACAGGGTACAGCGGAATGGGACTTGTCTATGTTTCCAACATTTGGGAGGTCACCGTGGGAGGACTGGGAGTTCAAGGCCAGGCTGGGGAACAGGATCTCCTGCCTCAAACAAGCAAGCAAGCAAACAAAACAACACCAGCCACTAACATTAACTATGTACTGACAGTGTGTCAGAGCACCAGGACCAAAGGCTGGCACAGGGTTGTTTCTCAGTCAGTCCATTTACTGTGTTAATTTTTTTAAATTTTCTTAAATCAAGGGCTGCTCCGTGAAAACAGAATAAGAGTCTAACCATAAGTTTGGATTTGGTTTTGAATATCAGCTGCTCTCTGTTCATCATCCTGCCTAACTTGGGGGGAGTCAGCCACTGTGAGGAACGGTGGCCGTACGCAGTTTTTCATCCACACATGGATAAATTACAGATTGAAAAATGCCAACAATTCATTTAACCTCGTCTGGTTCATTATATCAGTTAAGAACAGGGGGATTTATGCTATTTCTTGTGTTAGGCGATAAGTCACTGCATTAAATGAGATTATAAGTCTTGACCGAATGGCTCCCTCTTCACAGATCCTAACCTAACTCTGTCTTTACATGGAGAAGAAGGGAATTGGATGTAAATTTTCAAGAGCTGTCAGAAGAGACATACCATTTCAAAGTGAAGTAGAGACAGCTGGAATAGAAGCATGTTTCAAAAGAGGCAGAAAGGGAGTAAGGGAACCAGCTAGTGAAATTGCCTGGATGGCCCAGGGAGTGAAGACAAAGAGATGGATAGATTGACTGCCTGGTGCTGACTTGAGAAATTTAATGCAGGCTACGATAAGATGACGGATGAGCACATGTGGTAGGGCGTTTTCGGTGTTAATGGGGACAAGCCACTGCGAGACGAATAGGTGTTAAGATGATCCTGAAAACATTCTGCAGTGAAAGGAAAGGAAAGGAAAGGAAAGGAAAGGAAAGGAAAGGAAAGGAAAGGAAAGGAAAGGAAAGGAAAGGAAAGGAAAGGAAAGGAAAGGGTCACCTGGCAAAGGCCTCACAAGGAAGGTCACCAAGGACTTACCCTTAGCTCCCATAGAAAGACCAAGGTGGTGGGCCTGGAGAGATGGCTTAGCGGTTAAGCGCTTGCCTGTGAAGCCTAAGGACCCTGGTTTAAGGCTCGATTCCCCAGTAACTATGTAAGCCAGATGCACAAGGGGGCACATGCCTCTGGAGTTCGTTTGCAGAGGCTGGAGGCCCTGGCGCAGCCATTCTCTCTCTCTCTCTCTCTCTCTCTCTGTCATTCTCAAATAAATAAAAAATAAACAAAAAAATTTTTTAAAAAGAAAGACCAAGCAAATCCACACCTGCTCCGAAGTTAACCTAAAACAGACATGCTCATCTTGGTTAAGTATTATATAACCAACACGTGATGGAGAAAGTCAGCACAGCCACTGGACCAAGTATCCTAAATGTCACATGTCTTTTGATGAGTAATTCGATTTCGAAGTGGTCTTTGTCGCATTGTGTGTCATTGTCCTTGACCTCCCCCTCCCCCAAGAAGACTGCGCCATGAATTTACAAGAAACTGGGGCTGGGAGGATGACACAGTGAAGTTCTTCCTCACCAGCATGAAAACCCGAGCCTAGATCCCCAGTGTCTATGGAGAGGAGGGCTCAGGGGCCTGCATCTATAATGCTATCACTGGAGAGGCGGAGACAGGAAGATCCTGGGCTTGCATCCACAGAGGGAAAGGTTCAGAGGCCTGCATCTATAATGCCATCGCTGGAGAGGCGGAGACAGGAAGATCCTGGGCTTGCATCCACAGAGAGAAAGGTTCAGAGGCCTGCATCTATAATGCCATCGCTGGAGAGGCGGAGACAGGAAGATCCTGGGCTTGCATCCACAGAGAGAAAGGTTCAGAGGCCTGCGTCTATAACGCTCTTACTGAGAGGCAGAGACAGGAAGATCTTGGCCTTGCATCCACAGAGAGAAAGATTCAGAGGCCTGCATCTATAATGCCCTTACTGAGAGGCAGAGACAGGAAGCTCTGGGGCTTTCTGGCTGGCTAGTCTAGCAGAAGCAGTGAGCTCTGGGATCAGTGAGAGACCCTATCTTAAGAAAATAAGGTGAAGAAGCTGGGCGTGGTGGCGCACACCTTTAATCCCAGCACTTGGGAGGCAGAGGTAAGAGGATCACCATGAGTTCAAGGCCATCCTGAGACTACATAGCTAATTCCAGGCTAGCCTGGGCTGGAGTGAGACCCTACCTCAAAAAAAAAGAGAAAGAAAGAAAGAAAGAAAGAAAGAAAGAAAGAAAAAAAGGAAGGAAGGAAGGGAGAAAAGAAGGTAAATAAAGTGAAGAGTAATTGAGGAAGATATCCAGCATCAACCTCTGGCATGTGCATATGCACACACACATGCCCCACAGGCATACAAACATGCATACACGCATGCATGCACGCACATTGCACACACATCAAATAATTTCATTAATTTACAGTGAATTGTCTTTTAAAAACTAGACGAACTTCTTAGGTTGTGAGCTATTTGCTATATGTACTTCTTTGTTTCTGTATGTTCATAATATGCAATTTGATTTAATGCAATATGCTAATTCAGTAGATATGTGCCAAACTTTAGTGACTTTTTTTTTTCATCAAGGTCTAAATTCCAGAAAGTTAAAACACAGGGCTGGAGAGATGGCTTAGCAGTTAAGGAGTTTGCTTGCAACGCCAAAAGACTCCGGTTTGATTCCCCAGGAACCACATAAGCCAGATGCACAAGGTGGTGCATGCGTCTGGACTTGGTTTGCAGTGGCTGGAGGCCCTGACTTGCCCATTCTCTCTCTCAATCTCTCTTTCTAATAAATAAATAAAATATAATTTTTAAAAAACTTTTTATCTTTTAATTTTTATTATTTTTTTTTGGAGAGAGACACAGAGAGAGACACAGACAGAGAGAGAGAGAGAGAGAGGGAGAGGAAGACAGAGATAGGCACGCCAGCAGTATCTCAGCTGCTGAGAATGAAATCCAGATGCGTGCGCCCCCTTGTGGTCAAGTGCGGCATCATGCCCTTGCGTTACTTTGCATCTGGCTAAACGTGGGACCTGGAGATTGGAACTGGTGTTCTTAGGCTTAGGAGGCAGGCGCCTTAACCCCTAAGCCATCTCTCCAGCCCTAAAATATAATTTTTTAAAAGACAAAAATAAGATCAAAATTCTTATCTCCTCTCCATGGTAGTTAATATGAGTTAAACTGCCCCAAATAACATTCCTGTTGAAAAGTATTTCAAGTATGTTGAGAATCTTTTTAAAAAATTAAGGTGCTGGGGATATAGTAGTAGAGAGCTCAGCTAGCTAGCCCGCACAAGAGTTCAATTCCCAACACTGTCAAAAGAATAAATAAATAACCTTGCTTTTTTTCTTTTTTACTGAAGTGCTGGGGATTGAACCCAGGGCCTCATCCATGCTACGCCACTGGTCTACTGCTGAGCTACATCCACAGCCCCGTAGCTGAGCCTTTCTCTTGCATAGGGTGGGGTAGAAGTGGACTTGAGGAGTTGCGGTGAGTCTACTAAGTAAGATGGCTCCAGACAGTAGACTTGGTTTTGAAGGCCTAAGGTAACTAGCTGAGAACTGATTGCACATTTAGGAATGCTGCCTGCCAAGCTAGTAATTGAGTCACAGCTGCCAGAGTAGCTGCCAATTTGATTCATATAGAAAATAAAAATAATAAAGACATCACTGAGAAAAAAAATTCTCGGGCTTATGTTTACATAAAAAGCAAGTTTGAGAAGCTGGGCGTGGTGGCTCACGCCTTTAATCCCAGCACTCGGGAGGCAGAGGTAGGAGGATCGCCAAGGGTTCGAGGCCACCCTGAGACTACATAGTTCATTCCAGGTCAGCCTGGACCAGAGTGAGACCCTACCTTGCAAAAACCGAAAAAAAAAAAAGCAAGTTTGGGGGCTCAGGCGATGACTTGAGGGTTAAAGGCACTCGTCTACAAAGCCTGTTGACCAGGAATTCGATTTCCCAGCAACCACATAAAGCCAAGCACAAAAAGGGGTGCAAGCATTGGCATTTGTTTGCAGTGGCAAGAGACTCCAGCACTTACACACACACACACACACACACACACACACACAAAATGAAAGGTATTTTTAAAAATCAAGCTTGATAATCTGTAAACTCAACTGATGACATCAGTTGGAAGAACTGAGAAAACCATCTGACCAGCCTTTTACTGGACTGATGGCTGACTCATTTTAGAAAACGAGGAAGTTGGGCTGGAGAGATGGCTTAGCAGTTAAGGCACTTGCCTGCAAAGCCTAAAGACCCAGGTTCAACTCCCCATGACCCATGTAAGCCAGATGCATAAGGGGGCACACACATCTGGAGTTTGTTTACAGTGGCTGGAGGCCCTAGCATGCCCATTCTCTCTCTCTTTCTCTCTCTCTCCCTTTTTCTCTCTCTCAAATAAATAAATAAATAATATATTTTTTTAAAAAGAAAGAAAACAAATAAGTTATCCCTGCATGGGGGGACATGAATGCTTCTCTCTACTATGATTATCCCCAAGACACGCAGCTATGTGCCTGTCATTCATTAGCGGAGACAATTTTTAATTGCATGCCTCCCTCATCCACCCCTGACAATCCCACCAAAACCACATGCAATCAATAAAGAATCATTATGTCACTTCAGCAGGAATGCTATAACCTGGCATACGTCAATGAAACCAGCAATCCCAGAACGAGAATGGAAAGTGAACTTGCAGAAATAAAGGTGTCAGTTCGCAGATGGTGAGAGAGGCCTCCCGACTGCCTCCCCCCTTACCCAGATGGGTATTAAGCGACAGTAGGCCATGGTGACTTGCCTCACTACAATGAGTACAGGCGGCCACTTGGAGTGCTAATTTGTTATCAACATAACGGCATGAAAGTTAACATAATTTCCTCTGACAAGTGATTCATTCTAGAAAGAAAAAAAAAACTGTGAAGCCCTTCAGATATGAGACATCTGAAAACCTTCTCCTATCCAACCCATAGGTATTCCGGGCTGGCTTCATAACTAACTAACGGTATGCCAAAGGAAAGCTGTGAGCTACGGAGACTTTACCATCTTGTATGAACATGGCAAGGTTCATTATCACTTCTAGAAAGTGTCTGTGACAGGAGTGACAACTTGTGTTATAAATAGTGTCTCCTAAACATCCAGAAACAAAAGGTGCTGGGCTTGGGATCTTAGAACACTTTGCACACCGAGCAGGGTGACTTCGTATGCACTGTGCAACGAGCCCGGCCTTATACTGTGCTAACGCTTATTTTTTACCTCAAGGCAGAGAATGGCAGCTTTGAGGGGAAGACAATGAAAATACAAGGATGACATTTGCCAGAGGGAGAAATTTCAGTGTCCTGATGTTTGTGAAAGCCCCAGCAAGAGGGAAGAGAGGCAACACCTGGTCCCTCCTCCATGGTTCTTTCCTTCATCCCTTCTCTTGTCTGTTGCTTAACTTGAGCAGTGACTCAGTCACCCTTCACGTAGAGGGGGGTGGGGGAAGGAGGAGCGGAAATGGAAGCAATTCTTTCTCATCTATCACATGGCTTTATTTGAAAAAGGCTAAATATAATTAAAGCTAACATTATTAGCATGCATCAAACTCTTGGATTTTTTTAAGACCCATTTGTCTGATACATTCGCATTCATAAAAGCTTTTGGATGCTTTGGATGCTTTTAACTTGTACTCTATTAACTGAGTGGTCAGGAAAGAGATGAATACTCCAGAGCAACTTTGAGTTGTCATTTGAAGGTCTCTGGTGTGTACCATTGCGTTCTTCTCAGGGAGGGGGTGGAGGGCTTTGATCTCAGCACAATGCCTCGCCCCGAAATACCCTGCCTTCTGACATGTACAAGAAAATTTGCGTGGTCAATCTACCAACAGTTAAACATCTATCTTGATATTTCGAGAAATTTCTTTACTTGAAGGGAGCAGGTGACATTTCTAATCAGCCAAGCAACTGGGTTTATATGAACAATGCATCCTGCCAAGATGGCCACTCAAGGAAGGAGGGAAGAAAAGGGTCCTGTGTGTTCCCAATGACCCAAGCACGTAGGGTAGAGAAGCCACAAATTTGTGAAGTCAGATAAATTTAAGCCGTTGACAAGTCATACTTTTTAGGGTAAGGGACAAATCCTCCTGCCTTCTGTGTTTCTTGCTTAAATTAACCCTTTAATTGCAGGTATAAGTAAAAGCCAGATGATAGGAACGTGGGGTCCAAGAGCCTGGTAGAGCATAAACCTACGTTCCAACCAGCTAGTTGTCCTCTTTTCCTATCAGAATCGTATCATCACCTGACTAAGAACTCATGGGCATGTGGCCTCAGCTACAATCTAATGCCAGTGTAGTCCCTGGGCCACCTAAGCATAAGGAACGAATGGGTCTCTTTCTTAACCCAGCAGCCTCATCTCAAAAAACATTTTGCCAGGCCTGGAGAGATGGCTTAGTGGTTAAGTGCTTGCCTATGAAGCCTAAGGACCCCAGTTTGAGGTTCAACTCCCCAGTACCCACGTAAGCCACGTGCACAAGGTGGCTCATGCAACTGAAGTTCATTTGCAGTGGCTGGAGGCCTTGGTGTGCCCATTCTCTCTCTCTCTCTCTCTCTCTCTCTCTCTCTCTCTCTCTCTCTCTCTGCCTCGTTCCATCCCTGCCTGTTGCTAATAAATAAATAAAAATAAACAAAAAAATCATTTTGCCTTTTTGAATTGAAGGGACTGAAATATGAGCCTAGAACTTCAAAGACCTATTTGGGCTCAGGAGAATGTTCACATGAATGCTGCATCTGGGTTTGTCGAGCATTTGCGCTGTTTGGATCACTTCTAACTTTGCTCATTAGCTCTAACACCCCCAGAAACAAAAGCAGATCGGTGCCCATTTACATGTGCTGGCAGATGGGAGAGAGAGAGAGAGAGAGTGGAGGGTTTCGAAAAGAAAATCCCGCCTGAGGACAGAGAAGGAGGCAGGGCATAAGCTAAGAGAGTCTTGGAGTCTCCGAAGAGCACAGGTTTGCTAAGGCCCAGGGAGCTTGGAGAGAGGAAGCGAATCTCACTGACGTCCCTACATTGACTACTTATGGAGGGGTGGGGCTGGAAGCGACCTCACTTTGTAAAGTGTCTGCCTTGCAAGCGTGAGGACCTGAACCTGATCCCCACTCCCCACCTAAAAATGTTGGGCATGTGTTCAATTCTCCAGGGCCCACATTTAGCCAGATGCAAATGACTCAAGCGTGCAATGCCGCACTTGCCCACAAGGGGGCGCACGCGTCTGGAGTTCATTCACAGCACCTGAAATGGCCCTGGCACACCCATTCTCTCTGCCTCTTCCTCTCTCTCTCTCTCTGTTTCTCTCTGTCTCTCTCCTTCTCTCAAAAAAAAATGGTTGAAGAAAATGTTGGGTGTAGCAAAGCACACTGGTTAGTCAAGCACTCTGGAGGCAGAAACAGGAGGATCACTGGGGTTTCTAGCCAGCTATAGCTACTGAGAAATGCCACCCAAGATTGTCCTCTGGTCTATACACACACACACACACACACACACACACACACACACACACAGAAAAAATAAACAAGAAGAGGCCAAGGAAAAAGGACACAAGACAGAGGAAAAGGAAGTCCAGCCGCTCAAGAAGACACCAGGCCTTCAAGGACATCACACTGATGACCAGACACTTCTTCCATCATGGTGGATGCGCTGCTGTCTTCCTTCCTTCCTCCCTCCCTCCTTACCTCCCTCCCTCCGGCAAACACACTGCACACTGTGTTCCAGCAAGACCAGGTGCTATGGGTGATTCCAGTAAACACAGGGAAGCTTCGGTTTGTGCCAAAGTTCCTTGCTACTAACTACACAACACAAACATGTGATTGCTCTCACACCCTAAGAAAATTCTAACATCCTAGTAATAAGAATTCTGAGGGCTAGAGAGATGACTTAGCAGTTAAGGTGCTTACCTACAAAGCCTGAAGACACAGGTTCAACTCCCCAGTACCCATGTAATCCAGATATACAAGGTGGCACATGCATCTGGCATTCATTTGCAGTGGCTGGAGGACCTGGCACACCTATTCTCTCCTCTCTCTCTCTCTCTCTCTCTCTCTGTTTTTTCCCTCTTTCTCTCCAACAAATAAATAAATAAAATGTTTGTTAAAAAAATAATTCTGATACTAAGTTCTAAACTCCTTGAAGATGTAATGATTTCCCTCAGTGCCTTTCATATAATATGTGCTTATAACAAATTAATTAACAATATCTCAATAATCTCAATGCAAAATTTTAAAATCTCATATTTTTAATACATATCCAAAGTATTTATATTATGAAGAATTTATAGTTACTTATAGTTATTCTAAAAATACTACTACAATAGTCAAGATTTGGCTAAAGAAACAGAACATTTCCAAATCTTTGAAGTTTTCTCTTTTAACTCCCCGAATCACCTTTTAAATTCCCATTTCTACAGTGTAATTACTAATATTTTGAATTTTGTATCAATCATTTTGTTGCTGCAAAGCGTCAGTAACAGGGTGACTCTACTGTTCAGAGCTATGTTCACAATGGTCAAGTGCCATTCAGAAAATGCTAGAGCCCTTAAGATGATGCTAAGTTTGCTCTGCCTGTGCTCTGGAAATGAAATAGCAAAGCCTGCATGCCAGCATGCCAGTTCACCCCATGATTTACTAAATACCTTAAACCCGCTCTTAAGACTTGCTGCTCAGAAAAAGAGGTTCTATGCCAACTGACAGTGTGCTCAACCTGGTTACACAAGAACACTGGTGGATATGCTCAACGAGATTAGTGGTTTTTTAATATATTTTATTTATTTATTTGAGAGAGAGAAAGAGGGAGAATGAGAGAGAATGTGCACAGCAAGGCCTCCAGCCAATGCAAATGAACTCCAGACACATGCACCACTTTGTGCATCTGGCTTACGTGGGTCCTGGGAATCGAACCAAGGTTCTTTGGCTTTGCAGGCAAACGCCTTAACTGCTAAGCCATCCCTCCAGCCCGATATTAATGTTTTATGGCATCTGCTCTACAGCCCATGGTTCAAGGAGTTTTGACTTTCAGAGCTTATTGCTTAAGAAATATACGTTAGATGGGTGTAACTGCCGTAAGTCGTGATTTATTTTTCTGATAGATTTGGACAAAGTAAATTAGGACAATGAACACCACGATTCCTCATCGAGATCACCATGTTGTGACGTTGACAGGATGTGAGACTAAGGGGATGGTGACCCTCATGCAGGACTTTGAGGGGTTAAGACCTCAGAGGAGGAAGCAGTTATAGGTGTAGTGGGAATAACAAGAAAACTAGAATGAGAAGTGGCTGTGAAGACAGGACTGAATTGCTGCAATTTCAGGATGAAACTTGTAACAAACAAGCAGTTATTTCTTATGGATGGGCAAAGAAAGTAGCTTCTTACCATGAGATCTCCTGGATGTGCTGGTATACTTCTGTAATCCCAGGACCGGGAGGTACGTGGAGGAGGAACAGGAGTTCAAGACCAGTCTCAATTACATTAGTGAGTTCAAGACCAGCCTGGCCAACATGACATGAGAAAGAGTAAAAAAGGAAAAGAAGAGGGCTGGAGAGATGGCTTAGCAGTTAAGGCACCTGCCTGCAAAGCCTAAGAATGCCCGTTCGAATCTCCAGGTCTCACATTTAGCAAGACGCAGTGATGCAAGGGCGCAATGTTGCAAATGCCCACAAGGGGTGCACATGTCTGGAGTTTGTTCACAGCAGCTGAGAGGCCCTGGCATACCCATTCTCTCTATCTCTGTCTCTCTCTCTCTCTCTCTCTCTGTCTGTCTCTCAAATGAAAAAAAAGGAAACAAGAAAAAAATATAAAATTTTTAAAAGGGGGTGGAGAGGAAGGGAAAGAAAGGAGAAGAAAAAGAAAAAAAGGAAAGGAAAGATGTTGAGCACGTGGCTGAGTCACATGGATTTACAATATTATGTAAGCTTAATTGATAAAGCAATGCAAGAGTTTGACAAGAATGACTAATTTAGAAAGAAATTCTACCTTTGTCAAAATGCTGTCAAGGGCCGGGCGTGGCGGCACTTGCCTTTAATCCCAGCACTCAGGAGGCAGAGGTAGGAGGATCCCCGTGAGTTCGAGGCCACCCTGAGACTACATAGTGAATTCTAGGTCAGCCTGGGCTAGAGTGACACCCTACCTTGAAAAACAAAACCAAAAAAAAAAAAAAAATGCTGTCAAGTACTACATGCCTTTCGTGAAAGGAGAGTCAATCAGTGAGGCAAACTTCACTTTGATCTCATTGTCAGAAATTTCCCCAGCCACGCCTTCTCGTCAGTCAGGAGCTGTCAACATTAAGACAACAGCCTCCAGCAACACAAAGATTACAGCCGGGCTGGGTGTGGCTCACTCACGATGGAGCACTTGTCTAGCATGCATGAGGCCCTGAGTTCAACCCCTCAGTACTGAAAAATAAATTACAGCTTGAAGAAGATGGTCATCAGTATTTTTAGCTAAAATATACACTTTTACATAGAGAATTCCAGGTCAGCCTGGGCTAGAGCAAGACTTTATGTACCTCGAGGGGGCGGGGGGGACGGGCCGGAATGTACTATTGAAGTTAATATAGTACAGGGTAAAGATAATGTATTAAGAAAGAACTCAGCCGGGAGTGGTGGCACATGCCTTTAATCCCAGCACTCAGGAGGCAGAGGAAGGAGGATCACTGTGACTTCAAGGCCACCCTGAGAATACATAGTGAATTCCAGGTCAGCCTGGGCTAGAGTGAGACCCTACCTGGCAAAAACAAAAAAACAAAAAAACAAAAAAAAAAAGAAAAGAAAAGAAAAGAAAAAAATCCTGTGGCTGGAGAGACAGCTTAGCAGATAAGGAACTTGCCTGCAAAGCCAAAGGACATCGGTAAGATTTCCCAGGACCCATATTAGCCAGATGCACAAGGTGACACATGCGTCTGGAGTTCATTTGCAGTGGCTGGAGGCCCTGGCATGCCAATTCTCTCTCGCTCTCCCTCTTTGCCTCTTTCTCTCTCTCTCAAATAAATAAATTAATTTAATTAAATTAAAAAGGTGGGAAAGTTTGTTGTGGCTCGTGGGCTTGAGGTTTGGCCCATGGTTCCTTGGCTCCAGTATTTCTGGACGTTTGGTGAAGTCAAGCTTCGTGGCAGGGAGCATGTGGTGGAGTGGAGCTGCTTGCCTCGTGGAGGCTGGGAAGGACATCCAGAGATGATATGTATGGCCTTGAAGGACATGCCCCCTCCCCCAGTGAAAACATACTTCCTCCACCTAGGCCCTGCATCCAAAAGTTCTCACCACCTCCCAGTAGCCCATTAAGCTTTGAGTCCATAAGGATATTAATCCGTTTGTGAGGTTAAAGCTTTCATGATCAATCAGATCCCTGAGGTCCCTCTAAACACTGCTGCACTGGGATTCAAACCCTCAGCACATGAGCTCTGGGAAACATTGAAGATCCACACATTAAGAGGAGAAGACCCTCACTCTTTCACATCAGAAAATAGTGTTTTTGATAGGATGAGGGGCTGGAGAGATGGCTTAATGGTTATGACGCTGCCTGCAAAGCCAAAGGACCCAGGTTCGATTCTCCAGGGCCCACATAAGCCAGATGCACAAGGTGGCACATGCATCTGGAGTTCATTTATAGCAGCTAGAGGCTCTGGCATGCCCTCTCTGTATCTATCTATCTGCCTCTCTTTCTTTCTCTCTCTCTTTAATAAATAAATAAAAATTTAAAAAAGAAGATAGGAATGAAAGTTTCATGTACTGAGAGTGATGGAGTCATTTTGGGGTGGGTTAGCATAACAAATAGTTTAGCCACCCAGAAAACTGCAGGGCTGAGGCGGTGAAGGCACCTAGCAACTGCCAGGAACCTGGGACCCACATGGGTACTGGGCTGCATGGATACCCAGCTCCACACAGTGACTGGTTTTCTCCTCTGCTCAGTGCACATTCAAATATATTCTTCGATAGATCTGAGATCAAACATCAAGGGGCCATCGAGCCTGGACTAATTTGGGGAACATGTGCAATAAGCAAGCTATGTCCTCTAATAATAGGAAAACCCCTATTTACCATCTGATGCCTATGTATAAACCAGGCGTACATATAATTAAAATCAGATGCATCATGGGAAGGAGCATGTGCATTAGAGAAAATGTTATTAACCCAAACATCAATCAAAGTACAGGATCGCCCAAACCAGGCCTCCAGCAATCAATCCAATTTTTCCTAAAAGTCCTGTGAAGAGAAGCCACGGGCCACTTCCTGGTGCCTGTGAGTGCTCTGCACCCGAGTGGCCTGCTGCCCCTCTGGCACTGCGTTCAAACCCTAACTATCACTCTGCTCTTAATAAAGAATCTTTCTGAATAAGTACTTGTGTGTGTGCCTTTCTTCGACTCTTTGAGTAAGATGCCAAGAACCTGGAAACACCCAGAGACCACTGGTAACGATTTGGCGCCCTTGCATTACCACAGTCTGGGTGAGAATGTTACTGTCTGGGGAGCAGTTCTGGAGAAGGAACGGATGATACAGATGTGCCTGGACCCTGGCTGGGCTGCTGCAAATTCACTCTGAAGCAAGTCTGGCATTTCTGATTGTTCAGGGTACATAGGCACTTACGGGCTGGGGTTAAAAATCAAATCGAATCAAATCAAATCAAATAGAAAAAAAACCAGTGATTCACCACCAATGGTGTGTCAGCTGGAAACGAGAGTAGTGGATGTGAGACGACGAATCTAAGCTGCTAAATGCTGGACTGTCATCTCCCACCAAGGCGCCTGACTTCACTGGCTCTTCAGTGTCTCACTGTATTCAACAGGGTGATTTTTTTTTAGGCCAAATATTTTTGACTTGGATATTATTTTAGAATAAGTAATAAGAAGGAAATATTTTGGAAGCACTATATACTACAAAGAGATGCAAGCTGATTATAATTTCTATTTACATCTGACTTTACCAGTTTTAGCAGTAATGTCCCACATACTTGGAAATCCTTTATTCCCACGCAAATGGGGAGTGTTTTTTTTTTTTTTTTTGAGAAAGAGAGAGACAGAGAGAGACAGAGAGAGAGAGCTAGAGAAGTAGAGATATATAGAGAGAGAACGGGCACACCAGCCTCCTCTCAGTCACTGTGAACAAACTCCAGATGCATGCACCCCCTTGTGGACAAGTGTGGCATTGCACCCTTGCATCACTTTTTGCGTCTGGCTAAACGTGGGACCTGGAGATTGGAACTGATGTTCTTGGGCTTGGCAGGCAGGCGCCTTAACCGCCAAGCCATCTCTCCAGCCCAGGAGTGTTTTTTTATTAGGAGGCATATATATATATATATATATATATATATATATATATATATATATATATATATATATATATATATCAGAATTTAGGGATTCAGAGTTGAATTGACAACCTTTTCTCCTCTTGTACTTTATTTATTATTGGGGGTGGGAGAAGGTTCAAGACACAGTTTTATGTAGACAATGCTGGCATCAAGCTTGCTATATAGTTGAGGATGACCTTCAAGTCCAGATCCCTGGAGGCTGGGGTTGCAGACATGTGCCACCAACAGTTGGGTTTTATTTATTTTTCTTAAATACAGTACTGGTGACGGAACCCAGGGCTTCATACCTGCTTGCCACGCACTCTACCAACTGAGGTACCTCTCCAGACACTCACCTATTTTATTTATAGTTGACAGTTAATTATATATAGTCGGGCCTCTATAACTATGGTTTCTACTTCTGTAGACTGAACCAAGCACAGACTGAAAATATTTGGGGGGAAAAACAGTGTGCCTGATCTAAATATACACGGACTTTTGTCATTATCCCCTAAAGGACACTTACTGAATTATAACAATTTACATAACACATTGTGTTAGTATTAGAAGTGGTCTAGATATGATTTAAAGTATAAAGGATGATACGTGCAGATTTTAGACACATATCATACTATCTTACATAGGGACTTGAGCATCCTTGGATTTTATTATCCAAAGGATTACACTAGAACAAATCCCCCACAGATATTAAAGGCCAATGGTAGCTATATGATATACAATGTGTTGTTGTAATGTAGGCACACATTGTGGAATTACTCACCAAGTTGACACATGGTGATGTACTCATGTACAAGGCACTCATTACCATCAGGCTGGGGAGATGACTCTGGGTAAAGTGACATAAGTTTGTTGCCCAGTATCTGCTTCACAACCCTGGGCATGGTGGGGTGTAACTACAGTCCTAGCTCTGGGGTGGATCCATGCAGCTGAGTGTCTGTGGAGTCTGGCTGAAGTCAGAGAGCTTTAAGTTCAATGAGAGACTCTGTGGCAGAACATACTGGGGAGACCCAAAATGCACCCAGCTGAAAATAAGAGGTTGTCGAGAGGTCAACAGTAAATGAGATAGCTCTCACACCCTCCCAAGCCTGGGGGGACATTGCAGAAAAGGGGGCAGAAAGAATGTAAGAACCACTGGGTAGGAAGGGGCACCTTGGGGCACCGTCGTCATTACATGAACCAACTAACCGCTAAGCCATCTCTCCAGCCCAAAATGAAAGATTTTTGAGGAAAAGTTTTTATTTCCATAATCCTTTTGGGCTCTGTGTCCCAGACTCTCAGGGACAATTCTTAAACGTTATACTCTTTAGCCATTAGACACTCAACTTTAAGAAGAACCTGCATAATAGCTTCACCCTGGCCATCTTAGAACTCTTGGCTGCCTGGAATAAGACAGTTGCTCCACTGGCTGTTTCAATGACCCTGAGCTACAACCTGGCCGTTTGGCATTGCCAGGACAGGACAGTTTCAACTCCTGGCGTGAACAGCCCAGCCCATAGTTGTTCTTACACATTCTTAACTCCAGTACCATGTCCCTGGTCCCAGTGGCTGGAAGACAGAGACCCAAGGAAGTGTGGTCCTATGTAGCAACCCATCACTGATAAACAAGCTCATGACAAGTACACTCAGCAGAGGGAAAATCTGAATTTATGTTTCCAACCAAAGCAGCAGCACAAACTTTCATTCATCAGACAAACATTATGGAGTGCTTACTATATATATATGATAGCACTTATCTAGGCTTGCTTGTCGGGGCCTGTGTCTGGCTGGGTTCTTGCTCTCCCAGGGTTTGATGGGATTGAAGAAACATACAAACACGCGGAAGGCACATCCACTTCACCCTAAGCACATTTGTTGCATAATTGAATTTGATCATCCATTTTAAGGCTTAGTGAAAAACCAATTGCAGAAAGCCTTTAATTTAAAATGGAAAAACTCAATGATTTCCTCCTACTGGAAATTTAAAGGAGGAAAAACCCTTATTATCTAATAAATTATCTTCATTAAAAATGCATTAGTGATCAATCTTTATAACATCTGGTGACAGCTACACGGCTTATTTAAAAAACAACACAGTCTCTTTTCTCCGAGCATGCTTTTTATGGCTCTTCCAAAGGAAGCTCATTAAACCAACCCTAGAAGAAGGCAAACTGCTCTACAATAAATTTGTATGGTATAAATAAGAGAATGCTTAGCATAATATTTTAATTGCTATTTTAATTTAAGGCCTAATGCACTGCTACCCAAAATGTCGACAGCAGAAACTTGCAGAGCACAGTTCTTACTGTTGGCTGGGAAACTCTAGGAAGATAGGTAGAGTTGATTGTTCCGACTCTTCAAACAACAGACTATCAACAACCCCATGACTAGGCGCTGTAATGACACGATCCTCCTTCCTTGGGAAGCTCAGTGAGTTCAGCTGTCTGGGCTCCCTCAGTGTCTATCCATGCTTAGATAGTGTCCACGCAGGTGCGCACGAGCACCAAGGAGGCGGAAGCAACAGGGCCGTGCATTTCAAAACAGCTGTGTGGCCGTAGCTCAAAAAAAAAAAAATCAATGAGGACTAAGAAAAAGACAGGTGTTAAGCTGCCCTCACTCTTGTTTGGAGAGTCTGCTTTATTTTACAGATGGCGGAGAAAATGGAGGTGAGCCAAGCTCCATCCATAAGATAAGAAGATAGCTGACTGCCCGTCATGAGATGTGCCACCTCTACCACACCTGTGCGCCCAGGAGAAATTACAAAGAAAGTGGCGACATGAATCTACTCTTTTCTTTCTTTCTTTTTTTTTTTTCTTGGTTTTTCGAGGCAGGGTCTCACTCTGGTCCAGGCTGACCTGGAACACACTCTGTAGTCTCAGGGTGGTCTTGAACTCACGGTGATCCTCCTATGTCTGCCTCACAATTGTTGGGATTAACGGCGTGTGTGCGCCACCACATCCAGCATGAGTCTACTTTTAATGGCTAGCCTGACAACCAGCTCTACGGTGACGGTGACAAACACGGTGATCAATCAAAACCTATCAAAGCATAAATCCAGTGGCTCCAAAAACCTCAACTCTAAATCAGACAGACAACCAACCTGTCTGCCATGGCTCAGGGGACACTGCAGAAGAAGGGCCAAAGAACGACTGTAAGAACCACAGAGTGGGCAGGAATCCCCTGAGCATGGCCCCCCACTACCCCACAGGGACTAAGTGAGGACTTCATGCCCCACAGTGGATCCCCCGATACCGAAAGCCACACATGGATTCTGTTAGAGCCCGTGTTTCTTCGACTCTTAGCATACTCTATCAGGATATCTAAACGGTATCATCAAAATGAGTTAGTTATAGGTTTTTTTCTTTTTTGGCCTAGCGTTATAGTTTGAATATGAGATGTCTTCCCTAGGCTTGTGTGCAGAAGGTTTGGTCCTTGGCTGGTGTTGTCTGGGGAGGTTGTGGGAACCTGAGGAGCAGGGTCTAGCTGGAGGAAGTAGCTCAATGGGCGTGCGCCTTTAAAGGTCAAATTTTGTACCTGACCCCTTCCTCCTTTTCCTTCTTTCCCTGCTTCGTTCCTTCTCTCCTCCTCTTTCTTCTCTCTCTCTCTCTCGTTCATGGTCACCATGCAGTAAGCAGCCTCTGTGCACAAGGACCAGGATACTCCTCCAAGCTTCAGGTCTAAAGCCGTAGATCTAGCCAAGCTTGGGATGACAGCTCTGAAACTATGAGCCAAAAGAAGTCCTTCCTCCCTGAAGTAGTTTTCCTAGGTATTTGCTCTCAACAATGAAAGTCTGATTAATATCCCTGATTTCAGACAGATGGGTTGTTTCTACTAAGGAAGCACTGAATACAAAATATAAGAAGCCAGACTCCCACAAAGTGACCCTTAGCTTCTTCAGAACCCAACAATCTGCTCTGCACTCCCAGGGACTCCCAAGAGATCAGGTAGGAAAGATGTCAATGCAGAGAGAAAGCGAGGAGCTGCTTATATTGACGAGAAGGGGCACTAGAACTGGAGAGATGGCTTAGTAAGGCGCTTGCCTGCAATGCTTAAGGACCCAGGTTCAATTTCCCCAGGACCCACATAAGCCAGATGCACAAGGTGGCACATGTATCTGGAGTTCGTTTGTAGTGGCTGGAGGCCCTGGCCCGCCCATTCTCACTCTCTTTTTCTCTCTCTCTTTGCTTCCTCCCCTTTCTCTCCCCATCTCTCTTAAATAAATAAATAATTTAAAAAAAAAAAAGAAGAAGAAGGGGCTGGAGAGACGGCTTAGCAATTAAGGCACCTGCCTGCGAAGTGTAAGGACCCAGGTTCGATTCTCCAGGTCCCACATAAAACCCAGATGCACAAGGTGGCACATGCGTCTGGAGTTCGTTTGCAGTGGCTAGAGGCCCTGGCACACTGTTCTCTCTCCTCTTTCTCTCTCTCTCTCCTTCTCTCTCTGTCTCAAATAAAAATAAAAATAATTTTTAAAAAGAAGGGCACCGGGCGTGGTGGCACACGCCTTTAATCCCAACACTCGGGAGGCAGAGGTAGGAGGATCACCGTGAGTTCGAGGCCACCCTGAGACTCCATAGTGAATTCCAGGTCAGCCTGGGCTAGAGTGAGACCCTACCTCGAAAAAAAAAAGGGGGTGAGTACTGAAGAGTCTGAGCATGATGAATGACTCAGTGAAAACCGGGGTTCAGAGGAAACATGATTAGACATAAGCTGTAACTATGGTGCTAATAATGAAGAAACAAAACCAAATGGAAACAGGAAGGTTTCTCCAGTTTTAATACCTTTCTTTCCTTCTCTCGTGACCATGGTTTTAATGTAGCTCTGTAAACATTCATACGGAGGCTTAAACCCCACTGAGGCCATATGAGGAGCCAGGGCCTTTGAGGACGCGATTCAGAGGTCAGGACAGCCTCACTCTCGTGAGTGGATTCGTGCCTCGCAAAGGACAAGAGGCTCCAAGCTGGGGTACCCTCTGCCTGTGTCAGCCGGACTGTTGATTTCTCTGTGACAAGTATCTGAGGGATGTCAACTTAGAAAAAGGAAAGATTGATTTTATCTTGTGGTTTCAGAGGCTCTGAGCCATGGTCAGCTTCTCCATTGTTTTGGTCACAAGGTGAGGCAGGACACAATGGGAGAGCATGTGTAAGGCGATGCTGTTTATCTCATGGTGGCCAGGAAGCAAACAGAGTGTTGGATGGGGAGTCAGGAAAGGCATATCTTTTCCGTTTTATGCCCACATTGACCCCATGATCTAGTCATGTCCCCAGAGTCCCCCCTCTGGACACTACTTGCAATGGGGTCCAGCCGTTGAGAGAAACCTTCCAATGTAAACTGTAACATTATCCTTCTGAAACGATAGGGTCCATGGAGCGAGGCCTCACCACAGACCAAGTGTTAATGCCTAGATCACGATGTCCCAGCTTCCAGAACCATGAAAACATAAAGTTCTGTTTCTGGGCTGGGGGGATGGCTTAGCACTTGCCTGCAAAGCCAAAAGGACCCAGGTTCGATTCCCAGGACCCACATAAGCCAGATGCACAAGGTAGAACATGTGTCTGGCATTCATTTGCAGCAGCTGGAGACCCTGGTGTGTCCATTCTCTCTCTCTCTCTCTTTCTATTTAAATAAATAAATTTTTTAAATTTTAAAATTTTAATTTCTGTTCTTTATAAATTATACAGTCTGTAACATTTTGTCACGACAGCATGAAGAGACTGGGTCACCCTGCCCTGCTGTCGTGCCAATCAAGTGTATTGCATTCTCTCTGCTCTCCATATAGGTCTCTGTTTATTTGGGGTGTGTGGTCAGCTCCACATTGGTGGAGGTCACTCTCTTCAGCCAATGACAAAAGGAAAACTTGAGCCTATGTCCACCATTCACAGGACTTTCCATCTTGGCATATCCATTGACCTCCCTGAACTCAATTTCTTCACTTGTCAAATACAGAAGCCAGCACATCCTTCCGTTTGTAAGCACATGTAATATGCCCCCCCATTGTTAATGTCAAGACCACTATTGTACAATTCTGTAACTTCTAGGGGAGTGACATTTCTAGGACATGGACTTTGTGACCTTGACCCCTAGATTTCAAGGCCAGACCAAGTGGACCAGCAGACTGCTCCAAAGCTGCCTGTTAACACTCGTACTGCTTATTTCTGCAGTTTCCAAAGCTGTGTGATCATCATAATCACCTGAAAACCTTCCTAAAATATATATTGCAAAGATGGCTTGCTAGAACCTCTCAAATATGGAGCGAGAATGTCAAGGATGGGATAAAGCCAGATCCAGGGTGTATGCATGCAGTGTTGACAAAGAAGTTCTGGTGGGCAGTTGTCCCTGGGTTCCATTCAAGTTGCATTTGCCTTTATGGAAAACTGTCCCAGACCAGTAAGTGCCATCTGTGACCAAACTTCCAGTGACCAGCAACATTTGAGAAACTTATCTTAGTGGTCCTTCGTCTCGCGGCAGCTGGTGGCTTTCTTGCTCTTCCTTACTGCACTCCGCCCTCGCCTGTTCCCAGCCTGCCTTTCTTGGCCCATCCCATTTTCTGCACTCAGTTCTCCCAAGCTCAGATTCTCCATACGCCAGAGCAGCATTAGCTTTTTGCACATTGTCTCCCCCTCCACTCTAAACATCCGATGTCCTGACATCTGAGATATATATCGCACCATGTCCTCTGATCTCTCCTTAGCTCTCATTGCAAGACAATGTGGCTGTTTTCTTATAAAACCTCGTCCATACATTACATAGAATAATTCATTTAAATACTGTATAGATGCACAATAGCACGTCCCCTTTCCTGACCCCACTACCAATGCCTTCCAACCCTTGTTGAGAAGCTACAACTGGGGCATTTGTAGCCCTGAAAAGCTGATCCAGTATGTTTTAAATTTTCTCCTGTTGCTCTTCCACAGGATGCTAATGTTTCTTTGACCATGTCTCCTGAAAAGCACCGCAATTCCTGAGTCGGGACAACAGGCCTCCTCCCTCCCACAAAGCTGCAGAGCACCTCGTGAATTACCAAGACGCTGCTGGCACCACCAGGGCCACCTTGACCTTTGCTGTTTTGTTCTCATCAATCTTCCCTAGGCATTTAGAGCCATCTCCCACTCAGACAGTGAAGTAAGAGCAAGTATGTGCATGTGTGTGTGCCCAGTGCTTGTGTGTGCGTGTGTGCATGTGTGTGTGCGTGTGTGTATGTGTACACGCTATGTTTGGGTTTTTGAGGAGGTAACTCCTTTGGATTTCACTCCCAGGAAAATGAGTAAGAAAGGGAAGTCAGGGCAAGTTTGTATATTGGGATGTTTTCAGCTGTGGGTTGGTAAGAACTCACTTAAAAGTAGCTCAAGGGCTGGAGAAAGGGCTTAGCTTTAAGGTACTTGCCTGTGAAGCCTAAGGACCCTAGTTTGATTTCCCAGTACCTACATATAAGCCAGATGCACATGGTGACACATGTGTCTGAAGTTTGTTTGCAGAGGCACACACACACACAGTCTCTCTCACACACACAGTCTCTCTTGCTTCTCTCACTCTCTGTCATCTGCCACAGTCTTTCAAATAAATAAATAATTTTTTTTTTTTAAGTAGCTCAAACAGAAGTCCGAGGAGCTAGCTTAGATGGTAAAGTGCTTGCTATGCAAGCATGAGAATCTGGGTTGATTCACAGAAGCCATATAGAAATGTCAGGCATGGTAGCCTGTACCTGGGATGCCTGGGAGAGACAGGAGGATCCCCGGGCCTGCTGGCTACTTAGTCATAGTCTGGTATGTTCCACACCAGCCACCTTGCCTCAAAACAGGTGGACGGTGTTCTGAAGGTGACGCCTGAGGTTGTCCTCTGACATCACGTGCACACACATGCTCACACACACAGCACACACTGTTTAAAAAGTGGACCAAGCAACAAGGACATAAGCAACAAAGGAGCATGGAGGAGGGACCCCCAGCTGCTGCAGTGCTTCAGTGATATCAGCAGACTTAGTCCATCTTCTCGCCCTGCTGTTGAACCTGCCCTCTGCGCTAGATGTCAAGACTGCGTTCACTGAACAGTACTGGTGCTTGCTCGTGTGAATCCCTTTCATTCGGAAGCAAGAATTTTCTTAAGACTCAGCCCCACACCCCCTTCCCTCTCGTGTCCCCTTCACCAGTATTGGGTCATAACTTCCCGTTCTAACTGGAAGAGAAACTAGGACTATGCATCCGTAGCAAATGGGATCCATGGTGGGACCAGGACCTGCTGGAAACAAGATGGGAACAGGCAGAGGGTAGAACGGTCATCGTCTAAACAGCCTACACAGACTGTCCCCAGGGCTTAGGTGTGAATGAAGAATGGAAGCTTTGTGTCCTGCCTGGTCCTCCTTGGAACTAACTTTGATGCTATAAATGATTGCTCTGGCCTAGAGGGATGGCTTAACAGTTAAGGTGCTTGCCTGCAAAGCCAAAGGACCCAAGTTTGATTCCCAAGGACCCAAGTAAGCCAGATGCACAAGATGGTGCATACGTCTGGAGTTCGTTTGCAGTGGCTGGAGGCCCCGAAGGTCTCTCTCTCTCTCTCTCTCCTCTCTCTCATTTGCCTCTCTCTCTCTCTCTCTCTCTCTCACTTCTCTCTCTCTCTCTCTCTCTCATTTGCTCTCTCTCTCTCAAGTAAATAAAAACAAAATACTTTTTAAATTTTTTAAATGATTGCCCTTTACATATGAAGACACACAACGTCAGAAGTGAGGTGTAGACAGTCAGACATCACTATTTTGGCCACTCCCTAAGGCGTCTTCTCACCTTTACTGGATTTGGAATTACATAGGAAACACATCTCTGCACATGTCCATGAGGGGTGGGCTCCAGAGAGGTGTCACTGACGGGGGAAGGGGGATACACAACCTGAATCTCGGCAGCACCATGCCATGGGACCATGCCCTGGAATGAATCACACGTGGAAAGGAAGGGACTAATGAGCACCCACTCTCTGCTTCCTGGGTGGGGAGCCTCTTCCGGCTTCCAGGTGGCCATCTTCCTGCAGTGCCCACACTCCCGACAGAAGAAGAACTAGCTAGCTCTTTGGCTTCTTCTTATCAAAGTACCAGTCCCGTTCACGGGGCCTTGGCATTCAAGCAGTCATTATTTCCCACAGATTCCACCTTACTAAATCCATTAAATCAGGGACTGGGGTTTCAACAGGTGGAGACACAGACATTTATTCCACAGCAAGACAAGAATGAAAAGAGGAAACAGGGGCAGTAATAGTGCCTAGACTCGTGGCCCACCTCCAGCTTAGCAGTGGTCAGAGCCTGCCAGGCATGTGAGCAGTGCCTGAGCCTCCTCTGAGCCTCCACAGGGGACAGTTGAACCAAAAACCAAGTGAAGGCACCAGCTATTCTAGAAATTAATTTCACTCTTGAGTTTGTGAAGCCTGCAAATTTGTGGATAAGGAGAATTAATGAGGAATGTCAGCAAATAATAGGTGAAGCAGACACTTTGAAGTCAGATTCTGGGCTTGAGTCCAAATCGGGTCCGTGGTGCTAGAGCGCTGTGTGAGTGATGTGGGGCGTGTTCTGGGACAGCAGGAAGTGCCAGCGAGGACTGTCCACACACCGAGGGCTCTGGTAAATCAGGCGCCTCAAAGGTCAGAAGGGCAAAATGTACCGGCACCAGTGAAAGCCGTAAAGGCAAACAGAGCCTGGCATCGCTTCAGACTCCCATGGCAGTGCCTCTTCTAGGGGGCAAACAAGGCATCTGTGCCCCTCTAGTCTCACTCACGAGTCGTGCTCAGTCTTTCCCTTGCTCCCAGCTCTTGGGTCCCTGGTGATTTGATGGGGAGGTCAAGGGCCTGCCACCCTTGCTCCCTGAAGCGCTCCCCCCTCCCGGGACTTCATTCTATCCCTGCCAGTTCTCTACCACGTGCACTACACCCAGACTTTCTCCATGCACACCTTTACTTCTATGCTGACAAGTCACCAGAACTCTCTCCAGTAAGGTAATCACTGGTCGACTCGGGGTCTAGAAGCCCCATCACGATCTGTCTGTCTATTCCGTTTCCATAGGGTGTGTCATGTCTACATTTAGAAAACGCAACTGTGGGAAGATTCTTCTGCCCCTACGTCATCACCCACCCCCTTCCATCTGTAGGTACAGCAGGACTTCACTTGTGAAATTATAATTCTTTTACTCTAAAGGCAGAATATCAAAGAAGATATAAATTCAGGCTCTGGGTTTGCAGCTTGAATGTGCCCCTTGTCGGCTGTGCATAGATTGACACTCTTGTGCCCAATATTCTTTACCCCAAAGACGATAAAAAAAAAGATGATAGTAAATTCTTCATTGAATTAATGTGAGGATTTAATGTTATGAATTTGATGTTTTCTTCCTGCAACCCAAATATTGAAGCCCTAGCCCCAATAGGATGATATCGGTAGGGGTACAGTACTTTGGGGAGATTTGAGAAGTCATGGGGTGGCATCTTGAGATTGCATTAGTTTCCTTATAAGAAGAAGAGACTCACGCTGTCTCTGCTGTATGAGGACACCGTGAAGAGGCTGTCTGCAAGCCAGGAAGGGGCTCTCGCCAAAACCAAGTTGGCCAACACCTCCAATGTAGGATTTCCAGCCTGCAGAACTATAAGAAATAATAAGTGCATGTCTGCTGTTTAAGTGATCCAGTCTGTGAGGTTTGTTTTTTTTTAATTTTTGTTTATTTTTATTTATTTATTTGAGAGTGACAGAGAGGGAGAAAGAGGCAGAGAGAATGGGCACGCCAGGGCCTCCAGCCACTGCAAACAAACTACAGATGCATGCGCCCCCTTGTGCATCTGGCTTACGTGGGTACTGGGGGATCGAGCCTCCAACCGGGGTCCTTAGGCTTCACAGGCAAGTGCGTAACTGCTAAGCCATCTCTCCCATCTGTGAGGTTTTGTGAGAATGGCCCAAGTTGATTCAGCCAATGAGTTACTGCAGGTCAATAGAATAGAATGGAACAAATGGTGGGTTGATGAAAATGGTGTGAGAAGCATTTGTGGTCATTGGTCACGTGGTAAAGCTAGGTAGATGTCTTGACTTTCTTTTGTATTTACATATCATTTATCATAATTACTGAATATCTCAATGCCCTCTTATGTGTGGGGCCCAAGGCAAGAGTTCACTTGCCTACTGTGGCCTTGGTTATTACTTCCTGTTACTAGTAAGTTCTCAGTGACGCTGAGCTGCTATTCGTGGAGTAGTCTCAGACAGAAATATATTCATTGGGGCTGGAGAGATGGCTTAACAGTTAAGGCACTTGCTTGCAAAGCCAAAGGACCCCGGTTCAATTCCCCAGTACCCACATAAGCCAGATGCACGAAAGGGCACACACATCTGGAGTTTGTTTGCAGTGGCTAGAGGCCCTGGGGCATTCATTCTCTCACTGTCTGTCTCTCTCTCTCTCTTTCTCTCTCTCTCTCTGCTTGAAAATAAATAAATAATAAAAAAATTATTTGGAAAAAAGAAATGTGTTCATTAATGAAATGTTCACAGAGAGTTGTGTTGGGTTTTTAATTGTTCTGGTGAAGAACTCTACCCACCGTTCCTTTCCAGGTATTTCCGGGTCATTTCTCCTATTGTGATTTATGAACAGGTCCAATTGTGACGTGAAAATGGCATAAGTTGTGAGATAGCCTGAGCCTGAAAGATGTGTGACTTGCAGAAAAATGGAAGATGGCTGGCTACACCATGAGCTTCCTCCTGAGCCTGTATCTTAAACATAGAACAAGTTCCTCAGGGTCCATCTTGGCTGAGTCTCACCTGCCTTGTTAGTGACTGAACTGGCACTTGCAGAAGAGTTTCTCAATTCATGTTACATGTTACATGTTACATGTTACATGTTAGCCACCCATAATAGACAACTCCTCTGAATATGACATTAATCATGAAAACCACCAACACCAAAAACTCTCTCTGTAGCTTTTGCTGCCAGAGACCTTAAATTGCTTTCTTTTTCTTTTTATTTCAACACATTGTTACAATTGTTTGATTTCATTATTAGATACTATTATTAATCTGTTACTGTGCTTAATTTATAATTTTGGTTTTTTTAATTTATTTATTAGAGACATAGTGGGGGAGAGAGAGAGAGTGAGAATGGGTGCGCCAGGGCCCCTAGCCACTGCAAATGAATTCCAGATGCATGCATCAGGCTTATGTGGGACCTGGAGAATCAAACCAGGATCCTTAGGCTTCGCAGGCATGTGCCTTAACTGCTAAGCCATCTCTCCAGGTCCCTTAAATTGCTTTCTAATGGCCACCTATCTTTACAACATTCCAAAACACCACCCAAGAAGACACACCATCGTTTCTACTTGACAAGTATAAGTTCTGTGTAAAACAAACACAGGCCTCACCCTGTGGCTGCATAATGAGGCAACGCAAGCCATTCTCTGAGGTCATGATTCCCGGTTTTCTTTCCAGTAAACTCCTAAATCTATCTTCATTTTCTCATTTTCCATTCCTTTTATTGATAATCTTTATGCAGGTAAATAATGTATTTTGATAACATATAGCCTAATTATTATCTCTTATCCTCCCCCCCTCATTGAGTCCCCTCTCAAGTAGTCTCTTCTTCTCAACAAGTCTCCCTTCTATTTTCATGTCTTTTTTGATAACCCACTGAGTTTAGTCAGAGCTGCTTGCATGCATAGATGGGGGATGTCATTTGCTGGAGTGCTGGCAACGCACTTTCCCTGAGGAGGGAAGACCTACCCTGAATGTGAGTGGCACTACCCCATGGGCTGCGATCCAAAACTGAATGAAAAGGGAGAAAGTTATGTGAACACCAGCGTTCATCTCTCTCTGCTTCCTGAGTGTGTACAGAGTGTGACCAGCTGCTTCACCCTTCCACAACCATCCTTCTCTGCCACGACGGGCTGTGCCCTCAAACCATGAGCTATAAACCCTTCCTGAAGTTGCTTCTCTCAAATATTTTGTCGAAACAGTGAGCAAAGTAACGAATGAAGATGCCTAATTATCATGTGAGAGATTTAAAGTGGACAAGTGGGGCCTGGAGAGATGGCTTAGTTGTTAAGCGCCTGCCTGTGAAGACTAAGGACCCCAGTTCAAGGCTCCATTCTCCAGGACTCCATGTAAACCAGATGCACAAGGTGGCACATGCATTTGGAGTTTGTTTGCAGTGGTGGAGGCCCTGGCGTGCCCATTCTCTCTCTATCTCTCTGCCTCTTTCTTTCTCTGTTGTTCTCAAATAAATAAAAAAGTAGACAAGTGGTTTTTATGTGGGTTCTTCTGACAAGTGGAAATGTGTTAAGGCTACTGTGGGAGCAGCATGATGAATGCAAGGTGATGAGGCTGGGGACCTGCCATGTTCACAAACTGAACAATCGCTTAATTTGGCCTCTGATGTATCATTTTGTTATGCACATAACATGAAGCTTCTTTTCTAGTTTACATATTGGAATACCACCTATGATTTTGTCCACATAAATGTGAAATAAACCTTGTGGTTGGTAATTAAGCAACAATACATAACAACAACAATGCAAGCAAAAAAAAACAGATGGATGGAATGGATGGTCTTGAACCTTTCTTTTCTTGTCACTAGTCAATGGTTCTTAGCAAAGAAGTGATGTTTTATAAATTCACCTTCTGTCAATGCTTTCCAGCCATAAGCCTTCAGGAACACTCTGACCCTGGGCAAGGAAGAAGACCGCGTAAAGAAGCACAGAGTACCGCAACAAGCAGGTGCAACAGGGGGCTGGAGAGATGGCTTAGCAGTTAAGGCACCTGCCCGCCAACCCTAAGAATGCCCCTTTAATGTCCAGGTTGGACGTTTAGCCTGATGTAAAGTGACACAAAGGCACAATGCCACACTTTCCCACAAGGGGGCGCACATGTGAATTCGTTCACAGCAGCTGGGAGGCTTCTGTCGCACCCATTCTCTCCCTCTCTGTCCCTCTCAAAAAAAGAAGGAAGAGGAGGAGGAGATGCAGCAGGGACCCAGTTCTAGGATCTGGGCTTTGTTTGTGTCGTTAGAGGTGTGGGTGTTGAGAACACAGGGTTCTGATCTAGTAGCACTGACAGAAAGTGGGATTCTATGATTGCATATATGATAAACCTTATCTGAAGTGAAGGCAGACCAGAGCAAAGACACAGCTATAATCAGTGAAGAAATAGAGGTCGTTCTTCACTGTGAGAGAGGCTGTTTGGTATTTTAGGGGTTGTACAATGGCCTTGTTTAATCTCACTTCATCGTGGTCTCAGAGTGACCTTGCCTGGTGTTGGTTGTTCTATGTTCTGTTTACACTGAGCAAGAAAAAAGCAGGTCCAGTGAAAAGTACCAGGGTGGCTTTCCGTAACACTGAGGTCCAGCTGAGAGCATCAGACCTCCTCCCAGATGTCATGGGCAACTTTGCAACTCAATACCTTTTATCTCTCTAAAATAAATGTCTGTTTTAACTCAGGAACAGAACCTTAAATTCCCACAGCCCTACTTGAGAGTCCCCTAAAACAATAAGACACTTCTCAGAATAACATTCACCACTCTGAACATTTCTGGGAAACATTTATGAAAATAATCACACTCAAAGAGTATTTTTTGCCTGGTACTTTTCCCTTTCCTTACTCACTCCAATTCTCTGCCACCCAGGGATAACGGAAGTGATGTGGAGATTCATCTGTGTGTTCATACCCTCAGGAAACTCTAGGAGATATCAAGTAATAAACAGAGAATAAAAAGCAGGAAGGTGAAATAATGTAACCAAAAAATACACGAAATTTCTCACAAATATTGCTCACTGCAGCAAGAAGCTACTTCGAATGAATACCAGCTGTTTTTTTCCTCTGTGTAGCTTGTGGCTGTATTCTAGCAAAGTGGGTTCCTTTTTTAAAATATATATATATATATATACACACACTCTGGCCAGTAAACTCCAGGCCCAGAGTTGGATTGCTCCTCACAGTAAGCTATTAGCCAGGGAGACCCATGAGGTCCCCAAAACAATGCAGGCCATTGCCAACATATCTGATGCATCTGGAGTTCGTCTGCAGTGGCTAGAGGCCCTGGCGTGCCCATTCTCTCTTTCTCTCTAACAAATGAATAATAAAATCTTTTTTTTAAGTGTTCCAATTTTTGTCTTATGGTGAAGCCACTTCCCCATTCGCATTTTGTGTGTCTTGGATGCCCCCCACCCGCCCGTGGACCAACCAAATAATACTATAGTTCTGGCCATCATGTTCTATTGGGCAGTATAAATACCTGACTCGCGTTTGTTCAATGCAAGGATATCCACCTGAGCTTGAAGCGCTGAGCCTGGGAGGATATGACTCTGATCCAGTTTCTAAATGTAATTACCAATTTATAAGAAGAGGGAGGAAAAAAATCACACAGTAAATATTTTGGGGATGAAACCAGCAAGTGCAAGACCCTTGGGGGGAAGTTTTTCTGCTTCTCCCACAGCAGAGGAGGCAGAGACAAAGAATCTATAGAGATCTTGCCAGCAAAAAACCTATTAACCAGAGGATCACCATGAGTTTGAGGCTACCTTGAGACTACATAGTGAATTCCAGGTCAGCCTGGGCTAGAGTGAGACCCTATCTCAAAAAACCAAAAAAAAGCCTATTAACCAATCACAATATAAGAGATTGCTATGAGTATTGATTCAGCTTTATAAGACCATCAGAGAAATGTGAACTGCCAGAGTGCTTGGCAATATGAAACAACTGTGGCTTAATCTTGGCTTTGACGATGACATTACAAGTGTTTTTAGAAAGAGCATTTGTTCTTCAGCAATACACAATGAAATAGCTACAGATAACATCTGCGATTTCCTTCACAATAATGGTAGTCTAGAGAGGAAGCAGAGGAAACCAGACTGACTGGTGCTGATACCTCTTGAAAATAGTGAAAATAGTGATGAGAACACACTCGCATTCTCTACTTTTACTTTAAATTTGCATTCCAGTATTTTGAATAAAATTGAATGCATCAGTCCACTTTTGAAAAAAAATGATACAACTTAATAGACATTTGTTTTAAGATACATATTAGAAAGCAATTAAATGTCAAGCCACAGGTTAAACAGATTACAAAAAAATTCCTATATAATGGCAGGCGTTGTTTTTAGATATGGGAACACACTTATGATTTGTTAACAAACAGATGTCAAGATAAGAATAGCTCAAGTATATGAAATATACATTGCATAAATATTGCATTTCCAGATGAGGCCCATCACCTGACCTCCTCCTAAGTCTAGTTCTTCCTGCCTGGGCTCCCTCTGTCTGGCCACCTCCAGAGGTGTCCTGACAGCCCATCTACATTCTCAGGAGCTGCATGGACATCTACTGATTAGCATCCTATATGTAGGGGGCTTGCAAATAAGCCACTTACTTTTGTTGCTTATGAATTAATCACTATAAATTGGATCCTCTGTCTTCTGAATCCATAGAGTTGTGAAATATTTTTGTGTGTGTCTATGTGTAGGTGCACATGTGTGTGCATGCATATGTAGGCCAGAGGACAACCTCTAGTGTCATTCTTCAAGTACCATCCACCTTTTTAAAAAAACATATATAGCCGGGTGTGGTGACACACGCCTTTAATCCCAGCACTCGGGAGGCAGAGGTAGGAGGATCGCTGAGAGTTCGAGGCCACCCTGAGACTACATAGTTAATTCCAGGTCAGCCTGGACCAGAGTGAGACCCTACCTCGCAAAACCAAAAAATATATATATATATAACTCATGGTGATCCTCCTGCCTCCCCTTAAAGATGTGCACCACCACACCTGTCAAATATTTATTTATTTTGAGAGAGAAATAAAGAAACAGAGAGGCAGTATAGGTGCTCCAGGGCTTTGCAGCTGCAAATGAACTCCAGATGCATGCACCACTTTGTGGATCTGGTGGGTACTGGGCAAGAGAACCAGGCTCAGCAGACTCTGCGAGCAAGCATCCTTAACCTTTGAGCCATCTCCCCAGGACACCATCCTTCTTTTTTAAAAATATTTATTTATTTATTTATTTATTTATTTATTTATTTGAGAGAGCACAACAGGGAAAGGGTCAGAGAGAGAGAGAGAGAATGGGTGCACCAGGGCCTCCAGCCACTGAAAACGAACTCCAGACGCATACACCACCTTGTACACCTGGCTAATGTGGGTCCTGGGGAATCCGGCCAAGGTCCTTTGGCTTTGCAGGCAAACGCCCCAACCGCTAAGCCATCTCTCCAGCCCACCACCCATCTTTTTCATACAGGGTCTCTCACCAGCCTAGAAATCACCAAGCAGCTACATTGGCTGGCCAGTGGGCCCCAGGGACCTCCCATCTCTCCCTCCTCAGTACTGGGATTGTAAGTGTGCGCCCTGAGTTTTACATGGGTTCTGGGGATCCAACTTGGATCCTCCTGTTTGCAAAGGAAGCATTTTGTAACTGAGCTACCTCCCCAACCTGACTGGTGGAGTGTAAGGACGACAGGTAGCTTTGTAGAATAAGGAGTGATATAAGGCGCTGGATTTAAGGCTGAGTGGGTGTAGTGCTTCCCATGAAAGCGGAAGTTCTGATCCCCAGCGCCAGGACGTGATGCTGATCATGATGGCACAGGCCCAGACTCCCAATGGGGACTCCTAGGGCTCGCTGGCTAGCGAGGCCAGATCATGAAACCTGCCTCACACAATAAGGTGGAAAACAATTGAAGAAGGTACTTGATGTTGACTTTTGGCCTGCACACACACATTCATGCACGCTTGTACATATACATGCACCCACCCGTGAACAGACCCTTACACGTGCGCCCACGTACACACAAAAATAAAGAAGTACAATTTCGGGCTGGAGAAGATGGCTTAGTGGTTAAGGTATTTGCCTGCAAAGCCAAAGGACCCAGATTCGATTCCCCAGGACCCACACAAGCCAGATGCACAAGGAGGCCCATGTGTCTGGAGTTTGTTTGCAGTGGCTGGAGGCCCTCTTTCTCTTTCTCTTTACTTTTCTCTGTCTCTCTCAAATAAATAATAAAATATATTTTAAAAAAGAAGTACAATTTGTCCATTTTAAAAGTAAGGAAACTGGGACTAAAATGACCCCTGGGTTTTGATTTTCCAGGGGCTTACCAATAGAAATTACATTTGCCTAGAAGAGACTTGGGGGGGGGGGGTTGATGGAGAGTGGAGTTTCAAAGGGAAAAGTGGGGAAGTACCATGGGATATTGTCTACAATTAAGGAAGTTGTCAATAAAAATAAGTAAAAAAAAAAAAAAAGAAATTCATATCACCATAGCCTGCATTGTTATCTCTGTGAATATGACCCCAATTTATTCCATTATTTTTTTTAAATCACAGTCATCCTGGAGGGAGGAACAGTACATAACCTCTGTCGTGAGCTTCTGACCCTGCCATGCTATTAAAATGGGTATGTTTTATTTATTTATTTATTGTTTGTTTGTTTGTTTGTTTGTTTGTTTGTTTTGTTTTTCCAGGTAAGGTCTCACTCTGGCCCAAGCTGGCCTGGATGGAGTTCACTCTGTAGTCTTAGGGTGGCCTTGAACTCACGGCAATCCTCCTACCTCTGCCTCCCAAGTGCTGGGATTAAAGGCATGTGCCACCATGCCTGGCTTAAAATGGGTATTTTTTTAATCAACCATTAGAGCTTTCCATTAAAAAAAAGCATAGGTTACTAATTACCATCAGATACCATGAGGAGAGAGAGATTGAGGACTGAATCAGGTGGAAGTGGGTTTTTCCAAACTTTTCACTTTCAAGTGGACATTGTGCTCAATTAAAAACAAGGTTAAGGCTGGAGAGATGGATTAGCGGTTAAGGCGCCTGCCTGCAAAGCTTAAGAACGCCTGTTTGAATCTCCAGGTCCCACATTTAGCCAGATGCAAAAGTGACACAAACATGCAATGTTGCACAAGGGGGTGCATAAATCTGGAGTTTGTTCACAGCATCTGAGAGGCCCTGGCACACCCATTCTCTCTCTCTCTGCCTTTTCCTCTCTCTGTCTCTCACTGTGTGTCTCTCTGATGTTAAAAAAGAAAAACAAGGTCAATCCATCAATTACACTATTTTAAAATAAAAGCTATTTTAAATAAACATTAATGTGTAATTTATGCCCATTTTTATTTGATGAACAGTCTCATTCATTTATCTTCAAAAGTACAACCGGGGCTGGAGAGGTGGCTTAACTGTCAAGGTGTTTGCCTACAAAGCCAAAGGACCTAGGTTTGAGTCCCCAGTACCCATGTTAGCCAGATGCACAAGGGGGCGCACGCGTCTGGAGTTCGTTTGCAGTGGCTGGAGGTCCTGGTGTGCCCATTCTCTCTCTCTGTCTCTTTCTCTCTCTCTCTCCCTCTCTCCCTCTTTCTGTGCTAAATAAATAAATAAATATAAATAGAGCCACAAAGGGAGTAAGCACTCCCCTCAAAGGCAACAGTAAGGTGGAAAGATCTGAGCAATACAGCAGCCGCTACACAGGCATTCATGTTTCTGGTGTCTGGGTGACATAAATGTGGCATAATGCAAAGCTTGCTGCTTGCTGACCCACTCTCCAGAAACGTAGGACACAGGAAGTAAAAATCCCTCAGGGCTGTGGAGCAGTGCAGGATCCCATGGGACTGCAGTCGCCCCTTGACCAGCACTATGCAGCGGATGGTGAAAGCAGACTCATCCCATGGTGAGAGCCCCCCCCCCCGCCACCCCGCAACTCCAGACACACCCAGTTGCCAGGCCCAGGCCGGGGCCTGAGTGTGTCCTGCAGACACTGGTGTCAGCGTCAATGACCGTCTTGCTCCAGCTCTGGGTAAGGAGAAGGAAAACCCTGGCAGATTGGGCCTTCAGTCTTCCTCCACGCCCAGACATTCCCAGTGCAGCGCTCTCCTGGCCTTTCCAATGTCCTTGGTCCTCAAATTAGCACCACTGAGTGGAAGGAACAAGCTGTAACCAGAAACCCAGCTAATGAGCACCTCAGAGACCTTGTCAGAAAGACCATCCCTGTCACTGAGTCTGTGTGCTTTAGAACGCCACTCTAGGCAGCCTGAGCAGAGGAGCACCAGGCCTTGTGTGGAATAGATGCTGAATGGTAGATTGCACACACCACAAAAACCAAGGAAGAAAGGCCAGGCATGGTGGTGCCCACATTTAATCCCAGCACTCGGGAGGCAGAGGTAGGAGGATCGCCGTGAGTTCAAGGCCAGTCTGAGACTACATAGTGAATTCCAGGTCAGCCTGGGCTAGAGTGAGACCCTACCCGGAGGAACCAAAAAATAAAATAAAATAAAATAAAATAAAATAAAATAAAATAAAATAAAACAAAACAAAACAAAACAAAACAAAACAAGGAAGAAAAGAGAGTGATCCACTGTTGCTTCCCCTGCAGTCTGGGCTTCCCGTGAGGTATATGCAATGTCTCCTATTTCATGCCTTTTTTTTCCGACGTAGGGCCTCACACTAGCCCAGGCTGACCTAGAATTCACTATGTAGTCTCAGGGTGGCCTTGAACTCTGGGCAATCCTCCTACCTCTGCCTCCCGAGGACTGCGATTAAAGGTGTGTGCCACCACGCCCTGCTGAATGTCTCCTACCTCAGATCCTACAGTATTATTCTAGAAGAGGGAGCTGGAAGGGGGTACCATCAGGGAAGAACTTAGCTCTGCCCTCACTGGGGACTCAGGGAGAAGGGCCTTCTGGATCTTGCTATAGTTCCAAGACATACCCTCCACCCCCCAGCAGCCTTGCTGGCATCAAACACCACCAATCCCGGGCACATTCCTATTCTGTTGCTGAGCCTTGAAAGCTCCTGTGCTGGAGGGACGCTACAGCGGCCCCAGGTTTCATTGCTTCACACATGGATGCCAGTTGATGGGACCTCTGTGTTTAACACCACAGCCACTGATGGGTTTCCTTGCTGGGAAGAGTGCCTGGGGCTCCTCCCGCACACTGTTTTATTATTGACCAGGGAGAGATGCCCTCTCATTTGGTAAACTGTACCTGGTTTTTCTGGCCTCACTGGTTGTTAATGTTTATTCTCAGCCCATGGTGAGAGTCAAAGAACCGCCACTCTCATTAGCTCCTGCCCAATTAAGAATGATGCTCGCCTCCCCATAGCTCAGATACTGGTACCCAGCTGTAGCTGTTTGAATTACACTGCTCGAAGAACCAGGGGATGCATTCAAGCCACTTCCAATGCTTCGGCCCAAGAACACAAGGGCGCATAGAGACTGTTAGTCCTCTACAGCCCCTCCATCCCACTCGTTCCACACCCACTTGCTGCCATTGCTGAGTGCTTACGTGTATCAGGGATGCTCTTTGTGGTTAAGGTACTTGCCTGCAAAGCCTAAGGACCCATGTTTGACTCTCCAGATCCCACATAAGCCAGATGCACAAAGGTGAGGCAAGCGCAAGGTCGCACATGTGAGCATCTGGAGTTAGATTGCAGCGGCTGAGGCCCTGGTGTGCCAATACTCTCTCTATTTCTCTAAAAAAAATTTAATTTTAGGGCTGGAGAGATGGCTTAGTGGTTAAGGCACTTGCCTGCAAAGCCAAAGGACCTCATTTCAATTCCCCAGAACCCACATAAGCCAGATGCACAAGGGGACACATGCATCTGGAGTTTGTTTGCAGTGGCTGGAGGCCCTGAGCACCTATTCTCTCTGTCTCTGTCTCTCTCTCTCTACCCCTCTCTCACACAAATAAATAAATAAAAATAAAATATTTTTAAAAAAATTTTTTTAAATTAATTTTAAAAAAGAACATACTTTGTATGGATACATCATGTGTTGGTACCATCTTTTCCCTCCTTCTTGCCCCCATTCCATTGGGGCCTCCTCGGTGGGGTTGCTGGTGTTCCCCATGGGGGTGGAGGGGTTATGTGTTGTAGAAGCAGCTGTCACTTACTGGGGGAGGCAATGCCTCTGGGTATGTATGCCATCCCAACCTGTGGCTCTTACAATCTTTCCTCCCCTCTTCTACAAAATTCCAGGGAGTCTCCTAAACAATGTGCAAAAGCATGACAAATCTATGCTTTCCAAGCTCTAAGAACTCTGGAGCAGAGCTCATATTCTACTCCTGAAATGTATGAGTTGTGTGCCCTTGGGAAAGTTCTACTCCTGACATGTATGAGCTGTGTGCCCTTGGGAAAGTTCTACTCCTGACATGTATGAGCTGTGTGCCCTTGGGAAAGTTCTACTCCTGACATGTATGAGCTGTGTGCACTTGGGCAAATCACAAAGAGGAAGGCTACCCTTTGATACTTTAACTGGATCCAATTTGTCATAAGATAAATCTGTGGGCTCAATGCCTTCATGGGTGAGCCCCCACCCTCACTTTGTCCCCCGGCCTCACATTGTATACTCATGCAGCCATCTTACAAAAGCTGATGATTGGCCACCAGGGACACGAAGGAAATAGAAAGAATGAATCCGCTGGAAGTCTTCACCACCCCTCACCCCAGGGTTGTCAACTTTGTGCATCTGTAAACCAGAGTTGGAGATAACTAATTCTAGGTGTGTTAACATGCACGGCCTGGGTGGGAAACATTTTACTATTCTGTCAAAGTACAAACACACAAATCCTTTCTTTTACAATTGGGAATTAATCACAAGGAACAAGAGAAGAGTGTATGTGCAAGGATATTTATGTGTTGTTCATTTTTCTAGCACAAGAGTGGAAAGAATTCAGATGGAGGATGACTATCCACAAGCATGGCGCATTTGTACAGTGAAATATTACAGATGTATAAAAGACATGGCGTGGCTGGCGTGGGCAAGGCCTTGGGCCCAACCCCAGCATCATACACACGCAATTACAACAGCAACAATAACAATAATAATAATAAACTTTATAATAATATATAATAATAATAAGTCTCAGTGAAACAATCTGTATTATAATTTACTGAGAAAAGTAAAGTATTAACATTAGTATTTCCACAGTATTTATCACAAAGATGTTCTCTAAAGTGATATCAATACTTTGATCACAATGGCTGCCCCAGGGGAAGGATGCAAGGTGGTGTGCAGTCAGAAGGAAGAGGGACAGTGACTTTCACGACACGCCTTTTGAATTTATGTCACAGGAGTGCATCCCTTATGCAAGAAGTGGATAATGTACAATTAAGCCCAGCACTTGGGAGGCAGAGGTAGGAGGCTGTGAGTTCGAGGCCACCTTGAAACTACATAGTGAATTCCAGGTCAGCCTGGGCTAGAGTGAGACCCTACCTCGAAAAACAAAAAACAACAATAACAACAACAACAACAAAATACTACTGATGTCAAAGCAGGTAAGGCGCGTGATTTATAAAATGGAGACAGAAAGAACTGACTGAACATCACGGATCTGCAAAGACAACGAAGGAAAGATGTGGTAGACATACAGAGAAGCAAGCGGCGTGGCCAGGCCTAGACCTTTCATATCTCCTGGCACAACCTGTTCCTCTACTCAATTTGTGACAAATATCCACGTGCCCATTAACAAGGAAAGGGTGTTTGCACTGGATGGCTGGTTAACTGCCAGAAGGCACTCTAGTCACATCTATTGGGAACTGCTTACACACTAAGTTTCTGGCATTTTCTGTAAGCTGATTGGCCTCCTGCGGGGGTTAAGTTTTGTGTCAACTTGATCTGTTTAGGAATCCACAGACACTCCTCATAAATGGGTCTCTGAGGTTGCTTCCAGGAAGAATTAACTAAAGGAGGGATCCTTCCCCCAGTGTGAACCCTTCCCCCAGAGTGGGCAGCCCCTCTCAGAGGGGGCTTGATCTAAGGAAGCTCCGGGAAGGAAAGAATCCCCTCCCCCCACCTGGCTGTTGGCTCTTTCCAGCGTGGACTGAAGAGCAATGTGGACTTAGGAGCAGCGTCTCCCCAGGACGCCTCCAGGCCTTCAGTGCTGGATCGGGACTGCTGAGGCATGAATGGACTGAGTGGCTACCAGGTTCCTTGACTCTCGGGCCTGCAACCTGCTATTGCTGGACTGTTGTAAGCTAATCCAATAAATTCCCTTTCAATACAATTCATGCTATCGGTTCTTTCCTCTAGAGAACCCTGACTAATACCTCCTAACTAGCCTTTCGCCCCACCCCCTCAGGAACCATTCTCCAACTGTGATGGTGAATTTTATGTCACCGTTGGTCAAACACCAGTCTAGATGTTTCTGTGAAAATGGTGTTGAGGTCAAATTGACATTTCTATCACCAGACCAAGTAAAGCAGATGCTGCCTCCCCCAACAATGTACATTGCAATGTAATTGAAGGTTGAAGGCCTTCACAGAAAGAAAAGGAGATTCCTTGAACAAGAAGACTACCTTCAAACTCTGAGATCTCTTTTTTTTTTTTATTTTTTTTAAATATTTTATTTTATTTGCAAGCAGAGACAGACAGAGAGAGAGACAGAGAGGGAAAGAATGGGAATGCCAGGGTCTCTAGTCACTGCAAATGAGCTCCAGGCACAGGCACCACTTTATGCATCTGGATTTACATGGGTACTGGGGAATCAACCCAAGTTACTAGGCTTTGCGGGTGAGTGCCTTAGCTTCTGAGCCATTTCTCCAGCCCTTAAACTCTGAAATCTTTATGTCAGCTCTCTACCCTGCTGGCCTGCTCTGCATATGTCCCACCACTAGCCACAAATGCAGGGACCCATTCCTTAAAAAATAAATCTTGGGGCTGGAGAGATGGCTTAGCGGTTAAGGCGTTTGCCTGCGAAGCCAAAGGATCCTGGTTCGATTCTCCAGGACCCACGTAAGCCAGCTGTACGAGGGGCACATGCATCTGGAATTTGTTTGCAGTGGCTAGAGGCCCTGGCGTGCCCATTCTCTCTCTGTCTGCCTCTCTTCTATCTCTCTATCTCTCTGCTTGCAAATAAATAAATAAATAAAATTTAATTAAAAAAATCTCGGGCTGGAGGGATAGCTTAGCGGTTAAGGCATTTGCCTGCAAAGCCAAAGGACCCAGGTTCGATTCTCCAGGACCCACATAAGCCACATGCACAAGGGAGCGCGTGCATCTGGAGTTCAGTTGCAGTGGCTGGAGGCCCTGGTGTGCCCATTCTCTACACCCCTCCCCCATTTCTCTGTCAAATAAATAAATAAATAAAAATAAAAATATGTTTTAAAAATAAAAGTAAATAGATCTCTCTTGAAAAGGGTGGGTTCAGTTTCTGCTTTTCTAGAGATACCCCAAGTATAAGTACTTTGTCACTGTTTTGAACAAATACCCTGCCAGAAGCAACCTATGAAAGAAAAAGGGTTTAATTCAGCTGAGAGTTCCAAGGGGAAGTTGCATCGTGGCCAGAAATATATGCCAGGCACCAGCAGGAGGTCTGTGCCACACTGGCAGGCAGGAAGCAGAGAGTCAACAGCCGGTACAGGAGTACAAGCCTCCAAGGCCCGCCCTCAGGGACCCACTTCCTCCCTCAAGACTCCACCTCCTGAAACTTCTAGAATATTTCCATGAGCCAGGGACCAAGTGTTCGAACACAGGAGCCTATGGGGGGGCATTTTACACTCAAACCATGACCACCCACTCATGGGATTGGCTCCACTGATGACACACCATACACTGCCCTTGGTACAGTCTCTGCTGGCCTCTTACTTACTGGCATGCATACGCCCAGCCCTGCTAGCTAGCTTTCAAGGTCGCTGTGAGCAGGCACCAGCAACGGGGGCTCTAGAAGGAGGTGAAGCTGCGCTTGGAATGGCAGTGAGCCTGGGGCCAAGCGCTGGGCTTGGTTCATCCACAGGTGAGCATTCAAATCAGCTCACGAATCAGAACACAAAGGAAAAGAAAACTGAAGGGCGGCCTCAGCCCTCACCAGTTGTTTCCAATCACCAGCATGCTGTATGTTGCATGTTCCTCCCCACAGCCCCCTAAAGACCCGTCAAAGGCAATTTATGGTTCGCCAGTCATCAGGTAAATACTGTAGTCAACTTCCCGCAGTGCCGAGCTGAGCCGATTCTGTTTCAAGATGAAAACTCAAGAGTCATGATTTTAAATAAGACCCATTCAAAAAAAAAAAAATTATAAAGGGGAAAAATATTTAATGTTACCATCCTCACCTATACTCCAGTGTCTGAATTTGATCATCCATGTTCAAAGATGAAATTATAATGTTCAACTCCAAGGCTAAAATGCCATTCTTTTTTTAAACTATTATATTTTTTATTGACAACTTCCATACTTACATACAAAAAGCATTTCCCTCCCCTCCCCCATTCCACTTTAGCACTCCAGTCTCCATCATATCCCCTCGCTCTCTCCATTAGTATCTCTTTTAATTTGATGTCATCATCTTTTTCTTCTATTTTGAGGGTTTTGTGAAGGTATTGCTAGGCACTGCAAGGTCATGGATATCGAGGCCAATTTCTGTCTGGGCAGTTGCATTGTAAGAAGTCATACCCTTCCTTTGGCTCTTACATTCTATCCGCCCCCTCTTCCGCAATGGTCCCTGAGCCTTGGAGGGTGTGATAAAATGCCATTCTTGAAAGTCACGTTGAATTCTTTGTTTAGACACCTCTGCAGATAGGTTTCCACTCCTGACTTTTTATTGTTTCCAATATTTAAGGGGTTACAGGATTAATCAAACTAAATTTCAGTTGAATAAAGAACCGATTGGTTTAGTATTCTGATCAATAAGTCTATTTTCAGTGAGTGCCCAACTGCCAACAATTCTGTCCCTCAGGAATATTGATTTATAAGCATGTCAGACAGAGATTTTATTCTCCTTCCTGTTTTTACTGCTCGGCCTGAAGCTGTCAACCAAGAACTAGCCCGGCCCTGGGGAGCGAGGAGACAGCATAGCATGAGGCTGTCTAGGGTCATCTTTGAAAGCAGGAAACACTCAGCTTTGACCTGGTCTGCTGAGATCAATACAGCACGGCACAGCAAAAGGAAGCAGATGACAGTGTACGGTTACATCAATATTTTTCTTTATTATTTCATTTGCATTAAGTCCTGTTAAAGCACAGGCAGACTAAATTGACCGTGAAAGATACAAAAAGGAAAATGTGATGTGAATCATATCTCCAGTGAATTTTAATCAACACTTTAGCTTTTGCAGCCAGGCTTATTTTCCTCTTAATGAAGTTATCTTCCTTCCATTCTGAGTTGTGTGGGATGTTCAGTATGGGGCTCATGGAGGAGAAACACAACTGTTGTCTACCATCAAATGATGTCACCGTTAGTATGTCAGCACAGTTAATCTCAATGTTCCTTATGCGATTTATATAATTGTGAATTAGGCTTTTTCCACTAAACACCAGAGTAAAACAATTTCTTATGTTATAACCTTTCCCTAAACAGGCTGTTACCATCCCATTGTGAAAGGGACCTTTCTGGAGCCCCAGAGAACTAGTCAGTGATGGAGGCTTTCTCCTCATCTGTCTATCCCAGCACCCATGTTCTTTCCTCTATGTCCAAATGCCTTAAAAATAGTTGCTCCAGGGCTGGAGAGATGGCTTAGCAGTTAAGGCGTTTGCCTGCAAAGCCAAAGGGCCTTGGTTTGATTCCCCAGGACACACATAAGCCAGATGTACAAGGTGGCACATGCGTCTGGAGTTTGTTTGCAGTGGCTGGAGGCCCTGGTGTGCCCATTCACTCTTCACTCTGTGTGTGTGTGTGTGTCTGCTTCTTTCTTGTGCTCTCATAAATAAATAAATTTTTAAAATTTTTTTAAAAATAGTTGCACCTGTTAAAGACTAAATAGGTCATGTCAAAAGAAAGCCAACTTGCCAGGCGTGTGGTGCATGCCTTTAATCCCAGCACACAGGAGGCAGAGGTAGGCAGATCACCGTGAGTTCGAGGCCACCCTGAGAATATAGAGTGAATTCCAGGTCAGTCTGGGCTAGAGTGAGACCCTGCCTTGAAAAGCCAAAAAAAAAAAAAAAAAAAAAAAAAAAAAAAGCAAAAGAAAGCCAACTTGAAAGGGGGTCCACTCTCAAAATGGCACAGTGTGACCATCAAAAAGAATAACAACCATGCTCATTAAAGTATTAAATATAAAATCAGTGTGTTCACAATGGTACTTTAAAAAAATTATTTTAGGAGCACAGAATCATTTTGATGAAAACCAATACTTACCTAGAATCTAAAGTTTGGGGTGCCCTTCCTTCCTGTATAAACTATATTTCAAGGCAACAAAATAATTGGTGAAGATAAACTCTTATTTGGAGAGGCAAGATAGAGAACTAATGCAGAAGAAAGGACACGATAAGAAAATTGTCATTTCAGTCTACAGTGAAATCCTGGAGGAGTCCGTGGTGGTCAGTGAGTGATCAGAGAACGTGCAGAGCATGAGGACTCTGACTTCGTCTGATTCATTATTGTTTTACTGGAAGTGGGGTAAACAGGCTCCATGAGATCTCGTAGAACTCCACGGGATATACACAGCATGGGAAATATTAGAACCTAAAAAAAAAAATCACTTGAACCTTAATCAAACTTTGCCTACATATAAACTACCAGTTTGTAGAAAATCCAAAGAACAGAGGAATAAGTTAAAAACGTCACTAACAAGTGTAGAAGACTGCAGAATCCAAATGATACCCGCCCTGACTTCTCCAACAGAGCGACTATCAAAACGTGGAGAGGAGAGGAGAGGGGAGGAGAGGAGAGGAGGGGGGAGAGGAGGGGGGGGGGAGGGGAGGGGAGGGGGGGGGGAGGGAGGGGAGGGGAGGGGAGGGGAGGGAGAGGAGAGGGAGGAGGAGGAGAGGGAGGGGAGGAGGGAGGAGGAGGAGGGAGGGGAGGGGGAGAGGGAGGGAGGGAAAGGAGGGAGGAGAGAGGGGGAGGGGAGGGGAGGGGAGGAGAGGAGAGAGAGGAGGGGGGAGGAGGGGAGGGGAGGGGAGGGGGGAGGGGAGGGGAGGGGAGGGAGGGGGAGGGGAGGGGAGGGGAGGGGAGGAGGAGGAAAGATGAGGGGAGAGGAGGGGGGGAGGGGGGGGGAGAGGAGAGGAGAGGAGAGGAGAGGAGGAGAGGAGAGGAGAGGAGAGGGAGGGGAGGGAGGAGGAGAGGAGAGGAGGGAGGAGGAGGGGGGGGGGGGGAGGCAGTGGATATTGAAGCAGGCCAAAGATCAAGTAACCATGCAGGTATGGAATTTATTGTTCATCATTGAAATAGCTCAACTGTAAAGAACTTTAAGAAAATCAGTGCTGGAGAGATGGCTTAGTGGTTAAAGCACATGCCTGCGAAGCCTAAGGACCCAGGTTGGATTCTTCAGGTCCCACTTAAGCCAGATGTACATGGTGGTTCATGCGTCTGGAGTTTGCAGTGGCTGGAAGCCCTGGTGTGCCCATTCTCATTCTCACTCTCTCTCTCTGACTTCTAATAAATAAATAAATAAATAAGAAAATTGGAGATATTTGAATATTAACTGGAATTAGAACATTTTCAGTCTTACTATTTGATGATGCCTAGGTGTTTATATTTTTTAATGTATTGCTTAATTTTATGTGAAGTATGAAGAAAATGATATTTGCTTCAAATGTTCCACGACAGGTGTGTGTGTGTGTGTGTGTGTGTGTGTGTGTGTGTCCATATAGCGAGGGAAGGGAGGCACCAATAAGAAACCGAAACAATTGTTGCAAAATGCTGAGGGGTGTTGACAGTGAGCAGTGTAGACATAAAGGTTCATTGTCCCATTCTCTCTACCTTTCTGTGTCGGGAATTCCATAAGCTTTTGAAAAGTAACACTAGCCAGAAGCCGCAGCACTAGCGTCTGTAATCACAGTGTACCTACAGTGAGAATCTCGCGGTTCAGCTACCCTAGCAAGCATCGAAAGACTGCTTTCAGCAAAGTGGAAGGAAACAACCAACACCCAAAGCCATCCCCTGACCTCCACAGATGCTGTGGCATGTGTGCGTCCATACTCACACGTGTCATCTAGATGCACAGCATACAAAAGTAAAACTAAAAATTATATTAGGGGCTGGAGAGATGGCTTAGCAGTTAAGGTGGCTGCCTGCTAAGCCTAAGAACACCCGTTGGATTCGCCAAGTCCCATGTTTAGCCAGACACAAAGTGACACAAGGGCACAATGCCGCACTTGCCCACAAGGGTGTGTACACATCTGGAGTTCGTTCACAGTGGCTGAGAGGCCACTGGCGTACCCATTCTCTCTCTCTGTCTCCCTCCCTCTCTCTCTCTCCAGAAAAAAATTATATTTAGGAAGATATTAAACAATGCAGAAATGAAATCCTATTCTTGCCAAAAACCAGAAGACCATGAAATAAGTAACTGAAAAATTATCTATCAGAAAGCCCTACCCCATGTGGTACATACTGTTCTCTTATCTACATTGCAGATGGAATCACTCTGAGTTTTATCTGATCAGGTTTGAAATTGATGGCTTATTAAAAGATTAATTGGGCTGACTTAGCTGTTAAGGCGTTTGCCTGCAAAGCCAAAGGATCCCAGTTCAATTCTCCAGAATCCATGTAAGCCAGATGCACAAGGGGGCGCATGCGTCTGCAGTTCGTTTGTAGTGGCTAGAGCTCTGGCATGCCCATTCTCTCTCTCTCTCTCTCAAATAAATAAATAAGTACAGTATATATATTTTAAAAAGATTAATCACCTTTCACACTACAACCAGCTTAAGCAAGAACGTTAAATTGCTCAATCTTAGACAGAATTAAAATGTATATGACAGGCTCGCTGCACATGTCTTTCCTGTTTCAAGGAAAGAATCTAGAGGTGGACGGAGGAATGTAAAGACTGTAGATGAACTGTGTGTGGTCCTCTTTAAAGAGACTACAGTGATAGTTGGTTTTTTCAAAAGCAGATGCTGTGCTGGGATCACAAGGTGAAACAAAATTAGTGATGAGTGAAGGGAAGAAAACACCCATGATGGAGTCACTCCTGCTGGTATCATTTAGGGGTTAAAAATATGTCCTCTCATCATATGCCTGCACACATTCCATACTATGACAGATGGAGGTCTATTTTTAAAAAAATACTAAATTTTAAATATACTTCAGAAACATCTATCTACACAATGGATTAGGACTTGATTAAAAAATAAATAATTTAACACCAAAAGCTCATTGAAGGAAATCTGGTCTGTGGAGAAGCCTCCCCACCGAAAACAGAACTCTTGTGCTCAGTAAAATATTTTATATTAAATTAAATGACCAAATATTTTAATTTTCAGTTTGTGAGAGAAATTATTTACTGAAATATTGGTTTGGTTTTAATCCTAGAATAATAACAGCTGGAAAAATAAAGGCATTTACAAGATGCTCAGATCAGAGCACACTCTTAGATCAGGCCCCCAGGGAACCAGGTTCTGAAGCAGAAGCACACATCTTTTAAGAGGGGATTGCGCTCATATACATCACCTCTGAAAACTGGGCACAGGAAGACGCTGAACGGTGATGTTATTGCTGGACGCCTCAGCAAATTCCACAGGGAGACTGGGTGTAAAGGGTTTGTCCGAGCGTTTCTTACAGAAGCACATAAACACGCCTTTGGATGTCCGTGGTCACTGACCGTGGACAAGGTAGCTCCCTTTGGCCAAGGGCCATTCATTCCCAAGTGTACTCAGTAAGGATTTCCTTTCAAAGGCAGAAGCCAAGTTCTTCTCCTCCTCTTCTTCCTCTACTTCTTCCCCTTCCTGTTGCTCTTTAATTTAATTTTTTTATTTATTTGAGAGAGCAAGCGAGAAAGAGGCAGAGAGAGAGAGAATGGGTGTGCCACAGCCTCCAGCCACTGCAAATGAACTCCATACACATGCACCACCTTGTGCATCTGGCTAACATCGGTCCTGGGGAACTTAACTGAGGTCCTTTGGCTTTGCAGGCAAACGCCTTAACTGCTAAGCCATCTCTCCAGCCCCTGTTGCTCTTTTTATTGACTTTAGTGCCTCGTGCTTCTAGGCAAGTACTCTACCACTGAGTTACTATATCCCAATCTTTCTTTGTTTTTTTATACTTGAGACAGGGTCCTACTAAGTTGCCTAGGTTGGCATTGAACTTGCTCTGGAGCCTAGGAAATCCTTAGCGTTGTAATCCTCCTGCTTCAGCATCACGTGTCAGGCATGACTGGCCTATGTCATCAAGCCCAACTGCAAGGCAACCCTCCTAACCTGGGCAATGAGTGCTTTGCTCCTCAAGGGGAGAATTGGGGTGCAGCTTTGCTTCCATTACAGGCCACCTGGTACCTCTCTGACCAGTGCTTGTATACCACAGGATCACAGAATAGTTCCATATAATTCTAGATGTTCTCGTTGTCTGTGGAAACGCATACCAGGACGGTTATTGGGACAACTCCCAGCGCCCATCACTGCAGCTCATCATGTGATCCCCATCTGCCATGATCCCGTAGATCCCCCTTCCATTTAAACACTTCTGCTGCTACTTTAAGAGGCTCTCCTGGTGGGCTGACTCAGATTCTCTTCCCAGAAGGCTTTGAGCCACGAGGGCATACTTGTGGTGGAAAGTGACCACACTCAAGACCTGGTCTGTACTTGGTCATTTATTCAGTGCAGAAGTCTGAATGTGGTACTTTGAAGGTATGGCCCCATAGACTCAGGTGTTTCACTAAAAGGAAGCTTGCAGGCTGGAGAGATGGCTTAGCGGTTAAGGCGCCTGCCTGCTAAGCCTAAGAACCGGGTTCCAATCTCCAGGTCCCACGTTTAGCCAGATGCAAAGTGACGCAAGGGCACAATGCTGCACTTGCCCACAAGGGGACAAACACATCTGGATTTCGTTCACAGCAGCTGAGACTGCTGGCGCGCCCATTCTCTGTCTCCTTCTCCCTCTCTGTCTGTCTCTCTCTCTCCAAAAATAAATAAAATAATTTAATAAAAAATTATTTATAAAAAAGGAAGCTTGCAACTTGAGCCACTAGCAGGCAGATCCTTGCTACGGGGAGCGTGTCACTAGGGGCAGATCTTGTAGTTCAGCCCTAAGGTGTGTGTTGGAGTTCTGACAGTTTGGTGATCTCTCTCTCTCTCTTCTTGAATCCATGAAGGTGAGACTTTTTTTTTTTTGCATTTATGGTGTTCCCCTGGAATCTGTAATCCTGAAATAAACCCTTTCGTCCCATAAACTGTTTCTGGCTGGGTGTTTGTCCCAGCAAGGAGGAGCTTCAGAATCTTGCAAAGGAACTAACCCAGGGAATCACTTGTGTTTGTGTAGCTGCGACTGGGTGACAGCTGTAGCTTAATGTTTAATGGAATGCCAAGTCCCCCGAAAGGAGCATTTTCCCTCTGGAGACCAGTACACAATAGAAGAGCGTAAGTGTGCAAGGATAAAACAGCACAAGTAGGTCATTGGAAATAAGGGCGACTGAGGCCATAGGGCCACACCTACTTCTGACCCTTGTCCCGTGGCGCTGCCATCCCATTTATTTGGATAGAACACAGTTGTGCATAGTGAGCCTCGATTTAATGTCACCCCATCGTCACATGTCACCGCATCCAGACTGGCACCTGGCTGTGTTATTAAAGGTCCTCATAAGCAGGTAGCTTCTAAGCAGAAGTCAGGGATAAGAGCAGTGGAACCCATGGGCATAGTTGGTGCATTATCCTTTTTAGTCACCCCCCTGCCTGGCTAAGAACACCACGTTCTGGGACAATAATCCCCCCTCATCTGGGAGTTCATTTTCTGTGGTTTTAGTCACCTATGGTGAGGTCCAAATATCATACAAGGAACATTTCCACAAATGCACGACTCTTGTTTTAAATCGCCCAGAACTGGGATTAGCGTGAGAAAATGCATCACTGTCCTACCCTGGCCCCTCTGAACGTGAACTGTTCTTTGTCTGGCATGCTCATGCTTATGCTGTGCGCACAGGTCAGTTACTTAATGGTGGTCCTGGTTCTAAGAGCCGATGCTGTGGTTTCAATGTACCAGTGTCCAGGTAAGCCTCAGAGAGTGGCCCCCGGCCACACCAGCATGCTGTCATTCACCTCGCCTCAGCTCATCACATAGGCACCATGTGACCTCACCTCATTACAAGAAGAAGGGAGTGTCCAGTACAATAGGCTACTTTCAGAGGCCATTTATATAACTTTTTATGGCATGTTTTGTAACTACTTTATTAGTTATTATTAATCTCTTAGGTTTCCTTATAAATTGAATTTATTATAGGTGTATATGTATAGAAAAAAAAACATAGCATATAAGAAGTTTGCTCTGTCTGTTTTTAGGCAGCTCCTGGGGGTCTTGGAATATGAATACGAAGGTTACTATAACCATCCTGTGGCTGTATACCCTCCCAGTTGTCACTTCAGCCTAGCACTTGGTTACTTTCTCTGGTTGCTGCCCACAAATAACTGACCAGACACCTGTCCCAGAGGAAGGACGAAGTTTATTTGGGCTCATTTTTTGAGGGGTGGTAGTCCTAAATGACAGTGGGGAAAGCAGGGCAGGTCAATTCTTTACCTGCGCAGCCAGTCAGGAAGTAGAAGAGGAACAGGAAGGGAGGCCAGGAGACAAGACTTCAAAGCCCGCCCCCAGGGACCCACTTCCTCCAGCAGTGCCACCTCTTAAAGGTTCCACAACCTTCCCAAGTGGTGCTAAAAGCTGGGGACCAAGCGTTCGAACACATGAGCCTCTGGGGGACAATTTCATATTCAAGACACAACAGCACTCTTTGTGACAATTGAATGCTCCCTACTTCTGCCACCTAAGGTCCGCCAAAAGACCTAAGGTGGCAGAAGCCTGGGGTCCTATTGCTGCTGTTGGGGAGCCCAGTTAGATACCAGCATTGTGTGCAGCATCCGCGGGGCCCTTCAGGGGACGCCACCACTGAGTTGCTCAGCATTCCAAGGCTCCATCCCAGCTCATCCCTTCCAGCTTTGGTAAAGGGCTCATCTTCTTGGGTTACCTGTGAAACTCAGTGAACTCTTGGGTTTGTTTGCCCACAGGACATAGCCATTCCAGCTGGCATGCTCAGTTCTGGGAGCCTTTTGAGATACATATATATATATGACAGAGAGAGACACAGAGAGAGAATGGGCATGCAGCAGCCTCTCAGCCACTGTGAACAATCTCCAGATGTGTGTGCCACCTTGTGGGCAAGTGCAGCATTGCACCCTTGCATCACTTTGTGTCTAGCTAAATGTGGGATCTGGAGAATCGAAGGGGCGGTCTTAGGCTTAGCAGGCAGGCGTCTTAACCTCTAAGCCATCTCTCCAGCCCTTCATATATTTTATTGCTGACTGCTAATATATCCCTCCTATGTCTCCCTTGCTGCCTTTGTTTTTGCTAGAAAAGGATCCAACTAAGAAACTCCAAGTCATTCACAAAGAGAGTGTTAGGGTTTCCCAGTGTAGGTAAACCTTATCCAATCATATAGCCTGTCCTCCTCAATCTAGGCCCTTGGGAATTCAACCTGTTGTGTTCTTCCACTCCTGCTAGCGTCTGTCGGCTAGGTCTCCCGTCTTCTCTGGTTTTATCCCTTTCTTCTCCTTTTTTTTTTTTTTTTTTAATTTTTATTATTATTTATTTGAGAGAGATACAGAAATAGGCAGGTAGAGAGAGAAAGAGAGAGAGAGAGAATGGGTGCACCAGGGCCTCCAGCCACTGCAATGAACTCCAGATGTATGCACCCCCTTGTGCATCTGGCTTACGTGGGTCCTGGAGAATCAAGCCTCGAACCGGGGTCCTTAGGCTTCATAGGCAAGCGTTTAACCACTAAGCCATCTCTCCAGCCCTCTTCTCCTTTCTTAACAAAGCCAGCACTTCTGTGAGGTTTTATTGTAACTTGACAGTTCAGTGGTCAGCACACTTATCCTACAAAGAGCCAGCTTCTACGGGCCATGTACCCTCTGTTGACACTACTGGCCTGTTCCCGTGTAACAAGGAGGCATGGAGAGATGGCACCATTGAACGGGTGTGCTAGTTTATCCCAATGCAGCATCTCCTCCCTCACGGACTGCAGGCTGGATGTGGCTTGGAGGCTGCTGCTGATCCTTATTCTAGCTACTGGAATGGAGTCAGAGCAGCTTCTGAACTGGGAGCATGCAGTATATGTAGGACGGGCTTCTGTATCATCTTCATGCAAGGGCAAGCGGTAGCTCTTAGTAGAGAGGAGTGTAGAGTTTTGGTCCATGACATAAAGATCCCCATCTAGCCTCAGATCCCACCCTCCTCTGCCCTGGCTTTGTAAAGCAACTTGCCATGGTTAGGAATTCGCCTTCTCTGGAGCTCGGCTGGCCTTATAATTAAGTCCATGGCTTGATCCTGGCTTTTTTTTTTTTTTTTTTTTTTCCTGCCTCTGGCTGCACGAGATGAGTTTCTTTATAAACTACCATCGGCCCTCTGGCTTTCACACTTAGCCCTAAGTTGGTGATTAATCACTGTAGCCTTTCTCTAATTCATTTTGTAGCACTAAGCGGCCGCCGTCCAATTCCACTGCACTAAAATGACCTCTCTCTGGAGGACCTCAGACCCTGTGCAGTCACCACCGGGAAGCTGCAGCCTGACCACGGCAGCCTGGGGCCTTCAGTACTCCACAACCCAGGGATGATGCCCCTAATCCTGCCAGCTGCAGGCTCTCTCCCAGTTTAGCCTTCTTCCTAAGGCTATTCCTGAACCGCATGCATTTAGGTGAGAATGAACTCTGCAATGGAAATTTTGATGGAGGACTTTCACTGGGAAGTGTTTTCAGGATCAATACTTACAGGGAACTAAGTGAAAAAGAATTCCACAGAGGAAGAAAATGAACTGCAGTTTAGTAGTAACGCAGGCCTTGGGCAATCACGTGGATTGCTGTCAGGTGGTTTTCTAGTCAAGGAAGAGAGCCAGCCACGGGTGCTAGCTGCCTGCCTCAATCACAGAGGATGTGGCTCTGGGCAGGGAAATTCTCTTTTGCAAGGGAGGGTCCCCACAGAAGGACTCATCTGAGTGACAACAGAGATCAGCACTCCTGGGGCAGGAGCAGAATGAGCTCTGGGAAGATGGGGCTCTTCAACCTGCTATCTTCAGAAAGGACACTGGAGAGGTATTGCTGTCACATCCTAACTACTGGGGAATCTTGGGAGTTGCGCTGGGTCCAGTTAATGGCTGTGGTTGTAATGGAGGCTAAGGGAATGTTGGGTGATGAAGGCAGTAAAGCAGCTGCAGTCTGCTGTAGATAGACTTTAACCTGTACTTCTGAAGAGCAGAATAATGCGAGAGACAGACAAAAACAGAGAGAAAAGAAGGGAATGAGGGAAGAAAGGAGAGAGGAAAAATAATAATCAGTTCACCACAGCAGCCACATCTCCTTAACTGAACATACGCCTTATAGCATCAAGTCCTGCTGTTTCTCTGCTTTTTAACACGCAGCGTTTTCCTGCTTTTTGGCATGGCTTGGGAAGGGGTATTGTATCATCACGATGCCGCATTTGTGACGGTGGCAAACTTGAAGAGGCCTACTGCAATTTAAAATAGGTTTGTGTTAACGTTCAAATGAACAAAGTGAATGCTTCTTAGTATCTGTGGTGGACAGATGTCTGAGCAGATGTAACTTACTTCTTCCTGAAGTTAGAATAAACTTGTAAGCAGAGCTGGGCATGGTTCCACACGCCTTTAATCCCAGCACTCAGGAGGCAGAGGTAGGAGGATCCCCATGAGTTCAAGGCTACCCGAGACTACATAGTGAATTCTAGGTCAGCCTGGGCCAGAGTAAGACCCTACCTCGAAAGACCAAAAAAAAAAAAAAAAATATATATATATTTTAAATTATTTCATCTTGGAAGCTGCAGCTTTTTATAACTCCCACAGAAAACTGCAGCTTAAGTTTCTCAAGGTCTTCAAGCACTGTCATCACACTTTCATCATTTCAAATTCTGATGAATTCATCAGAAATTTAATTCCAAATCCTACAATCCTTTCTTCTTGGCCAACCATCATGCGCAGCCAGAACTTTTACCGTCAGGTGATGTCAGGGTTTATTTCTCTGTGAGACTCTGCATTTGTGGGATTATGGACAACTGATTTGGCTCTTGCATGCAGATTTTGAAATACGGCCATCCAGTCAGTTTCTGTTCCTGTAAATGGATCATGCCATGTCCAGACCACCTACTCTCATGTTAGACTTATTCTTCAGGAAATGCTCCTGGCCAGGCAGGTTTTCAGTGCATCCATTCAAGACATTTGTTGATGCAACTGGGGTCATCACATGCCTAACCCCCCACCTCTACCCTTGGTTGCTATTTTGCAGGCTACACGTATAGACAGCAAGGTAGAAGTCACGAATCTAACCCTAATAAACATGGCTGAAAGACAAACACTAGGCAAGAATGTTTCTTGCTCAGAGTTGGGAATAAATGGAATGGAGTGCTCACACACCCTAGCTTAGGGCTCGATGAGTAGGGTTAGATAAATAAGGTTCACCAAATCTTAGTACAATACAAATTGCTCAGCTCTGGACACTGAGCTTTCCGTACAACTGAACAGAGGTCTCCTCTAGAGAGGAATGTATCTCACTCATTCCAAAGGTCTCTAGAAAGATTAACACATTTGACTATATATCAGGAGGTGTATAACTAACTCCTACTGTCTCCAAACCCAACTCTAAAAATTGGGCCAATCTCAGCTCTAGTGGGGAGAAGTAACAATTAGGTGTAGCGCAGACAAATCTGTGTGTTTGGGTGTGTTCAATACTATAGGGATTTATTCTGCGATAGTGCAAACTAGGCTAATGTTAACAGAAACTCCACAACATACTGGCTTTGATTTGTTTATTAAGTCTGGCCAGCTCAGGTTGGAATGGCAGCCGTACTGCACAGTATCATTTGGACTCTCGGCTCCTTCCGTGCTCCTGCTCTGCCATCCCCTAAGGCATCGTTCACATCTGCATGGGTGATAACGGCAAACCTCATTTCCAATTTATGATTGAAAAGATACAGGAGCTAGAAAAGCAGCTTGTCTCAGACACCATCAGTAGTAAACTGCACCCATTGTCTGAGCACAATCACAAATAACTTGTCAATTAGAATGTGCGTGAACCCAAATGGTACTGCCAGGAATTCTCCATTAACATCTACAACAGTGACACTTTAACCAAGGGTTGCATGAGCTCTTATCTTAGGAGAAGCCAAGAAGTACCTCCCCCCTCCCCCGGCAGGGCACCCCTGACAAATTAAAGGCCAATTCCACCAGCTTACCTTGGTTTACCAATATTGGGCTTGCTGACAGGACATGGGCAAAGGATCACTTACAGAAGCGTGGAGACCCCAAGCAGCCACACTAACATGGGAACCACGTGCCCATGGCTGGGTAGACGATGCTCGTGTCCCTTGACCTTCCACCCTCTATGTACTCTAGTTCCCGAGATCTCTCGCATCACCACGCAGAGCTGCATGCGGGTGACTGACCTCTGGTGAGGGTCTTTCCCTGCCACTCCCCTATGGGGCAACGACAGTGGGCTCAAGAATGCGTGTGCGCTCACAACTGCTTCCAATAAATACAGCAACAGTGGTTCTTCTGGAGGACTGTGACACAGAGGCAGAAGCTAGCAGCTGAACAACAAAGAATCTGTCAACAGCCAAAACCAATTGTTCCCAAGAAAAGGCAACACTTTCTTTCATGTAGCAAACAGGTATTTCTACATTGAGAGGTCTTTCTTTTTCAGCTGCTGCAAATTAAATGGAGCTGAGTAAATTTTACAGCCCTTCTCCCTCTTCAGAAGGATTCTGAGGACACAGATGGGAGGGTGGCAATATTAACAACACTGAACCGGAAATCATCACCTCCAGCTTCCGGCTGTCATCTCCTTCAAAGTTACTGAACAACCCTGAGTCTATTTCCTCATCTAAAGTAGCACTACCTACACCACAACAGAGGATCATAAATTGTGTTCATACTCAGTAAAACGGGAATTTATGGAACATAAGGCAGAAAGAACACATCAGCAGTGTCTACTCTGAAGGCGGTGAGCACCAGCAGCGAGACCAGCAGGGGTTCCTGAAACACGTGGAGAGGACAAGATCTCTCTGCTGGGATCCTGGTCTGGGTGTTTCAAGCTAGAGCCCGACAAGGCAACCTGACAGGACCATCAGCGCTCGTGTTTCTTGTAGCAAAGACTCCACACAGGACAGACACGAACCAAACTGAGTTTTACACAGTAACAATGGGGACAGATGTAAGAAAGTAAGTTGTTCAACAAACCTCAAATCAGAACAAAGAGTGTCCTCTTCATCAAAGGATGGGAGTAGTAGCTAATAAAATAAATGGAGGTCGGATTTGTATTTTATAAATTGGTAAACCCTGCCTTCATTGTTTCTCACGACAATGGCAAAAAAAAAAAAAAAAAAAAAAAAAAAAAGACAAATGAGGATTTATAGATAACAAGGTACAAGCCACCCGCTCTGGGCTGATGTGGTAATGCAGGGTAGGATGTAATTAAATTAGCTCAGGGGAAGGAAATAAGTACACCACCTGACAGATGACAAGGCAACAATCAGAAACAATGACCTAGACACTGCCACTTGAACGAAGTGAAACTGAGAAAAGCTGTAACACATTATTGTGCATCACTTGATTACGTGTAAGTTAAAAACATACCACGTGCAAAGCACTACCTGGGTATAGATCTCAGCATGTTGTTAAAAGGGTTTCAAGAGACTGAACATTTTCTGTGGGGAGGGTGTTAGAAGAGGCTGAAGGAGCAAAATTCAAACCAGGCAGCCCTTCTCTTTGGGGTAACAGGGTCAAGAACTCACACAATTCTGCATCCAAGTGACCTTTCCAAAGTAACAAAGGTGTATAGTGGGTATGAACTCCAAATCTGCCCAGTATATTAGTGCCTTCTCATCAAAGACTCAACGGTGAGGTAATCTTTCTTTCGAAAGCAGAACCTAGTAATTTCATTATTCCTAAACTGTTCACATAAAGGCAGCCCTGAAAACTGAGTCTGAGTGCCTAGCACTGTCCTTGGCTGAGTTCAAATCTAGAAATAAAAATGTTCACAGCAGGGGCTGGAGAGATGGCTTAATAGTTATGGTTCATGCCTGTGAACCTAAGGACCCAGGTTTGATTCTCCAGGTCCCACGTAAGCCAGATGCACATGGTGGCACATGCGTCTGGAGTTCATTTGCAGTGGCTAGAGGCCCTGACATGCCCATTCCCACTCTTTCTCTCTCCGTTTCTAATAAATAAATAAAAATAAGTCTTTAAAAAATGTTCACAGCAAGCCATTCACAAGCTCTTCCCTCTACCTGGATTTCAAAGTGCCCAGACATGTTCCACTTCTAAGCCACAAGGTGTTCAATGAGTGACATTCAATTTGGCTCCTACAAAGCCTCACAGCTTCCAGCCCCCAATGCCTGTGATTTGGCGTAGACAAATCACTCATGTTTCCCACATTACACTGCCAGAAAGCACCTGAACACCAGGCAATAAAGCCACTGCTAAGCAGCAGGTCCCACAGCCTAACAAACATGTCACCACTTACAAGGTTTAAACACTGCCAAAAATGAAATTTGAAAACCAGTAGGACTTTTTTTTTTTAATTAGGTCAGAACAAATGAAGTAGCAGCAAAAGAAAGCATCCCGCCATTTGGCTTCCAGTGGCCTCAGGCAAGGAGCAAAGTGCAGCAGGAGGTGCATCTCAGTCCTGCAGCCTCTCAGAATCTAACTTGGGCCCTAAAGTGCATCTGTTTGGTGGCATTGTTCTTCATCCCTGTCTTCAGCATCCATTTTGATTTCATCCTCTGCACATACTGCATGTCCCGCTCCCGCATAAGAGCTGCTCCTGTGGTTGGAAGGAAGTTAAGAAATGAGTCAAAGGTCTTAGTTGTAGTCAGAGAATCTTCATGGAGAAACCCAAAATTAGCTTTGGGTAAGTGGCTCCTTATAATTGAAGAGAGATGCTAAATTGGGGGTTTTAAGCAATGGGCTGCAGGGATCCATGTATTCCCCTGAATCACATATGAGAACTGTTGTAAATATACATTTCTCTGGATGTGCATCTTTAGTTTTCATCAGATTGAAGGAATTTCAGGCCCCACTGACCCAAGAAGACAAAAGGAAAGAAACTATCATCAAATGATAATTCCTAAAGATGATGTGTCTGCAGGAATCAAGTGGCCCCTAGCTCACAAGCATCTGCAAGATGAAACCAGTTGCACACAAACGGGCCTTTACAGTGGCTTTAGGTGCCAGAGCTTTCCAGGACATCAGAAAGGGAGATCGCCTCTTATCCTCTCCACAATCCTCCACTGACTGACCCTTTCCCAAAAGAGCTGAGGATGGCCAGCTTTACACAGCACATACTTCAAAAGAGATCTAAGTAATAGCACGCTGATAAGGTTTTAAAGTGTAATAATTTGAGTGGCCATTACTCATGTGAACCCTATTGAATTACTAATCATACTCTGGGAAAGTTGCCAGGAGCTGACAGCTAACCTGTGTGATATGCACTCACAAAAGGCAGTCCGATTGTTGCTTCTATTATATAAATGAGCCAACAGAAGGTTAAATTAAATTACTCATGCTTGCCGGGTGTGGTGGTGCACACCTTTAATCCCAGCACTCAGGAGGCAGAGGTAGGAGGATCACCATGAGTTCAAGGTCACCCTGAGATGACACAGTGAATTCCAAGTCAGCCTGAGCTAGAGTGAGACCCTACCTTGAAAAACAAAAACAAAACAAAAAAATTACTCATGCTTATCATATGAGAATCTGTAAGTACATCATATCTGTCATGTTAAATTCTACATCCCAAGCTAGGATACTTTCTCTGTGTAGCCTCTGGGGTTATTTCAGCTTGTGATGATTACTAAGTAACTCTCTTTCTAACTACTACCTTCTGAAAAAGTAGTCACGGTGTATGAATCTAGAGGATCCATAAGGACGAGATGAATGGAAACCCCATCACCCAAGTCCCCTTGAAAGTATGAGATCCTGGCTGGTCCCCAAGGGTGCGCATGGATGTACCTGTGCTGCCAGTCCACCCCAGGGCTCGATACTGCTGGAGTACCCTGCCCACGGCCTTCTGGTTTCTAGCAACTGCCACCGCTCTTGTCAACCCAAATCGCTGTTTGTAGTACCTCATCAAGGAGCGATGACCCACTCTGGCACCTGTGTTTCAAAAGAACAATATTGAGACACTGAGCTGAATCGTTCTTTCAAGGTACAGCTGTAAACCAAAGGCTTCTCCAATCATATCTTTAAGGATATGAGCCTTAGAATATCTAGCAGAAAAAGAGATATACCCATATGTTTTAACACCTAAAGATGAAAAAGTGTTAATTAAAAAAAAAAAAAAATGAAAGTAAGGGTAAAAATCCTTGACAGAAAGAAGAGTAAGCAAAGAATGGTCAGGTCTACAAGCCACAGTCCAAGTCCAGAACAGAAATCAATCCACTGTAAGTTGTCTATTCCAGGGCTTCTCCAACAGGGATGATTTGACCCCTTCAGGGCACATCTGGCTCTCACTGGAGACATCTTCCGTTGTTTCAGCTGGAGTGCTACTGCCATCTAGTGGCTGGAGGACAGAGATGCCACTGAACACCTTACAGTGCACAAGCCGACGTCCACAGCAAAGTATTATCATGCTGAAAAGGTCATTAGTGCTGAAGTTGAGAACCTCCCATTTTCTATCTGATGGAAATTGCTTGGTGGACTTTAAAAAGATGATTAAGTTAAATTCTCTCCAAAGTTTTGCTTATTTAGGAAAAAATTTTGAGATTTCTACTTAAGAATAAGGTACATCTGAGTGATTATTATAGAAAGGACATGCCTAAGCCAGAAGTCTAAATCCATTTGAGCAGCCTGTTTGCAAACTTACTGGAACACAGTCACCCTCATCTGTGCAAGTATCTCTAGCTGTTTTTGTGCTACCACACAGATCTGAAACAGTTGCTGCACAGAAAGAATGGCTCAAAGCCTAAGCTATCACCACTCTGGCACTTTACATGAAAATGCCCCAAACTTTATGTCTCAGCTTCAGAACAGATGAAACCGAACAGGGGAAGTTTCAGAGGTGGCTGCAGGCTCCAACAGAACAGTGGTTCTCAATAGATGGTCCTCCGTCCTAGCATAGCAAGGGGGTGAAGATGGTGCCCAGGTTAATGGCATCAACACGGCCCTAGCTCGCTACTAATAAATACAAGTGTTGCCCTCACGAGAACATAAGTAATTAAATACCTTCCCAGATAGGCACAAATACAGAGATATTTAGCAACTTATCCATTGGCATGAAACAGCCGTTCCCACTAAAGAAATATGGCTGGATAAAATCTTGCTTATAGCTCCTAGGAAACTTTTATTTTTACAGATCTAAAGCCATTTCTTTCAGAACCTTTTATGGGGAAAAAAACAAACACAGTCATGAACTCTCTATGTATGTGGTGAAAGGATGTTATTTTAGCATCTGAACTCTTGGTGTCAGGTTACTGATCCTCTATACCTGGCTTTGACCATATACCTGCCTACCAAACTGCCCATTCCCACCTAACAGTCATGTCACTAGTGCCACTGGATACTGAAAAAAAAGTATCTCCTACTGTAATTTCTTACGAGTATTAAGCATTTCTCATGAACCAAGAGCAGTCTCATCTGGCCAGTCAGCAGCTAAATCAATGTGTCTTCCACATCACTTCCTCCTTCATATTAACTGAAAAGCAAAGCCAAATCTTAATCTCCAAGAGAAATGTTCACAGTGCCCTCTACTGGATATTTTCTAACTGGGGTCATCTAATTGCTGATTGTAGCAAAAGTAATGCTTTTGAGACCAGGTACAGGTGACTCAATCATCATTAAGCTCTCTATCTTACAATCCTTACCAAATTGGCTTAAAGCTGACATCTCAGTCATACAAAGTGGCTTGTGAATGGTAAAGTTTTCAGAAATAGAGAGCTGATCCAACATGATGCCACAACACTACATACATTGTTTGTCCAGAGATCTACTTTCTTGAGTTGTCATAAAACCTCCCAAAACTACCAATGAGGCACGGGATCAAACCAATAAATGGAGTGCAAGTCTCACCATAAAAAAAAAAAGAATTTTAAGATCTGAAATGACAAACACAATAAAAGCACATATTTCACAACAGCGGTGGCTTTTGTTGACTCAGTTATCTGCTTTGTTAGTTTTCTTGGTTTTGGTTTTGAGGTAGGGCCTCAATGTATCCCAGGCTGGCCTCAAACTCATTAACGTGGCCAAGCATGACCTTGACTTGACAGACCCTCTTCTCTTGTCTCTACCTGCCACGTGCCAAGGTAACAGGTATGCTCCATAATGCCCGACTGATGCACTCCTGCACAGCCTGGGCCTCCTTCAGGACAGGCAGGTACTCTAGCACATTTTGTCACTCAGAAGCTACCCTAATGCCTCATCTTCTGTGGTGATTTTGGTTTGTATGTGGATGTTTTTGCTCCTGGCTCTCAGTCTTCTCCAGGTCACAGATGTTTTCAACAAGCCATGGCCACAGGAAAAGTGGGCAGAGCCTAGCGCGTGAGCCGTCCTGGCAGTTTAGTTTTTTTAAAGCACAACGTTCTGTTGCACTTCAACACCAAACCAGTTACTAAGTATAAGTCAAAGACTTTCTCATCAGATGCTCTGAAATAACTTGATTCCGTAAGTGGACCCACAGCCATGAGCAAGAAAACCCAGGCTTTAAAAAAAAACAAAAAAAACAGAAAGAGAAAAAGGACATTCTACCTACTCTCAGGCCATTTTCCTCTTTGACTATAGGAGCAAAGCAAAGCAATCCTCCCCAGGAACTTAAAGGGGAGTGCGGGAAAATAAACAGGAAACCCCTTATTACTAGAGGACCCAGGGAATCAAATTTGACTTTTAAAAGTCATTTCTGGGCTGGAAAAATGGCTCAGTAGTAGTCAAATGAGACAGTGGAGACAGGTGTGGTGGCATACGCCTTTAATCCCAGCATACAGAGGACAATGGTAGGAGGAATCCCATGAATTCAAGGTCACCCAAAAACATCTAGTGAAGTCTAGGTCATCATGGGCTACAGTGAGACCCTACCTCGAAAATCCAAGAAGTACAATGATGTGAATGTTAAACATACTTGGTGCCCTGGAAGTAAGAGGAAACTTTCATCATCCAGGAAAGGAACAGAAACAAGTTCTGGAACAATCTCCTGAGTGGGGGGAGGTGAAGTGAAGATACTTCTTATGGGAGGGGTAGGAGTAAGACACAGGTGCTGCATAAAGACCCACAGGAGGGGACCACAAGGAATAGCACGCGACATGAGGGACCAAAAGCTGGAGAAGCCGATAGAATTTGCCCACTACAGAAATCTAGATGGCAAAAAATAGACTGGTGTTTTGCTGGGTGTGGTGGTGCCCACCTTTAATCTCAGCACTTGGGAGGCTGAGGTAGGAGGATCGCCATGAATTCAAGGTCAGCCTAAGACTACAATTTCAGGTCAGCCTGCATTAGAGCAAGGCACTACCTTGAAGAAAGGAATGGAAAGGACAAAGGAAAGGAAGCAAGGGGAAGCTGGCTGTAACACCCATAAACCAAGAGGCTTCATTTCACAAATTGCCGCCAGCTGGGGACCTGACATTCGGAACACGAGTTTATGGGGACAAAACCTAATTCAAACCACATCATACAACCACCAGAACACAAGTGTATTTTCCTCCGTCCCTCCCTCCCCCTTCTTTTTTTCTTTCCTTTCCTAGTTAGAGCAAAGCAACACTCTGACATGTTGATGACAACACAAACATTTACTTTAAATTTGAGGTTCTGTTTCCCTCAATATGGTATGTAATTGACGGAGCTAGTCCTCTTCCACAGCACATCCATATTAAGCTATTTTTTTCCCCAGGTAGAGTTTCGCTCTAGGCCAGGCTGACTTGGAATTCACTCTGTAGTCTCATGGCGGGCCTCCTACCTGTGCCTCCCGAGTGCTGGCATTATGCACTTACCAGAAGGCAGAATCAGTTCCATGGTTTCATCATCATATTCCAAGTTCTTATCTGAAGACAACTCATCAACCTCATCTGGAGCCTCTCCTTCCTTGTGATCCGGGTAGCTACTCCTGTAACAGAGGAATGGCGTTAATAAATTCTTACTTCAACTTACCTCAGAGACGGGAGTGCATTTGCAAACATGGCAAAGCACTAGTTACCTCCAGGGCCTGCCCACTGAAAGGGTTCAGGAATAGACAATTCGCCAGCACTTCTTTGTAGTAAAAGTCAACAAGTGACCCATAAGAGGACTTGTTCTGCATATTTGTTTTTCTCTATGAAGGTTACCAATGCGGAGGATGGAACACAGAACTGGACATGCAGCTACAGGTGACTGTGACACAAGTTCTAGAGCAGTGCTGGCCAACACAATTGATAAGGATATGCCTGTGTTTCTCACATGTTAGCTTTAGACATGTAGGCTTTCAAGTGAGGCAGTGTGCAATGTGACTTTTGTGTATAATGTGGTGGGTGCATGGCGTATGCACATGTATGTGCCCTTGCAGTGTCCTGTACGCTTGCCTGTGGTGGGGACAGCTCACCTGCAAAGGCCAGAATGAACACTGGATGAACCTATCCATCACTTTTTTGACTGGTTTTGTTTTCAGAAACATCTTCTTTTACTAATTTGGAGCTTGTGGGGCTCCACAGATTCTCCTATCTCTCCTCCCCTGTGATGCCAGGGTTACAGGCACATATGGCCACAGTCAGCTCTGTTACAAGATATCAGGAGATTTGAACTCAGGCAGTTCCAGGCCCCCTTGGGCCCTCATGCTTACACAGGAAGCCATCTCTCCAGCCCTGAATTTGTAATTTACCTTTTAATTCATTTAAATAGCCATAAGGATAGACCTAGTAATTATCACACTGGACAGTGTAGTTCTAGAAGCTCTATGTTCTTAGATATACTGAAAATTTCATATTTATATGAATACACGGAAAACTGGACAAATAACAGTAAAATATTAACAGCTAGATAACCATTATTTCTAATAGTGCAAAACTGACACCTACTCAAATGTGTATCTGCAATAGATAAGCCACTGGGAAGCATTCAATGTAATCTTCTACAAGTGAAAACGAATGGCCTGTATCATACGCAATAGAAAGAACAAGTCTCACAAATGTCAAGTTGAGTAAAGGAAGCCAGATCTAACAGTGTACTTTCTTTGCAATTCCAATTATACAAAGTTCAAAAGCATGCAAAACTTAGTAAGTAATGCTCTGCTTGTAGGTGAGAGGGCTAGTTACTGGAAACACATACAAGGGAGAAGTCAGGGCATTATGAAAGTTCTATTCTTGTAATTAAAACTTCACTGGGATGAATTATGATACACGTATGTCTGCACCTTTCTATAAATTTACCCTTCGTTAAAAAAACTCTAAGTAAAAAGCAAGGTAGGCTTGGTTACTTTAGAAACAAAGGAAGAGTTATTTTCCAAGTTTTCTTTATTGAGCCTTATAAAGTTTTCTTTTTAAAGCAAAGAAATATCCATTTTTTGTATAAAGACTTATACCATTTCTCATTTCTAGCAACCATGAAGTTCAAAAAAGCATCATTCAGGGCTGGAGAGATGGCTTAGCAGTTAAGGCGCCTGCCCGTTAAGCCTAAGAACGTCAGTTCCAATCTCCAGGTCCCATGTTTAGCCAGATGCAAAATGACACAAGGGCACAATGCCGCACTTGCCCACCAGGGGACGCATGCATCTGGATTTCGTTTGCAGCGGCTGAGAGGCTGCTGGAGCACCTATTCTCTATCTGTCTTCCTCTCCATATCTCTCTGACTCTCTCTCTCCAAAATAAAAAAATAAAATTTTAAAAATTTAAAAAAAAAAAAAAAAGCATCATTCAGCCAGGTGTGGTGGTGCACACTTTTAATCCCAGCACTTGGGAGGCAGAGGTAGGAGGATCACCATGAGTTCAAGGCCACCCTGAGACTACACAGTGAATTCCAGGTCAGCCTAGACTAGAGCAAGACCCTACCTTGAGAGAAAAAAAAAAAAAAAAAAAAAACGCATCACTCAGACAAAAGGAAATTCATTTTTTGCCTCTTTGAGGCACTAGAGACCAAACACAGGTTCTTATTCATGCATTTAACCACTGGGCCAAATCCCAACTAGGAAATTAAATGCCTTAGCCATTCACATTAGTTGTCAATCTTAATTCAAATTAACAGTCTTACCACACTCAGTAAACAAGAGTAACAACAAAAGGCACTATCCCATAGATTCTAAAAGGAAAGATAATTAAGTAAATAAAAAAAAAAAAAAAAAAAAAGGAAATTGGCAATAAAAGCTATGAGAACAGATAAAAGGATTAGGAAGGCATTGCTGTTTTATGAAAGTTAGTCATGGACAGCCACCCTAGGAAGGCAAATTTTATGTAAGCCTTTCAGGAAATGAGGACTAAGTCACTATAGTCTCTGGACAAAGGTTACAGGCAGGTGACAGGGAAGTACAGAGGTTAATATATGATCCCTTGGAATCCAAAGTGCAAAACGTGAGAACACAAGCATCTTAGCTAAAGTCAGTACACCTACAACACTGTGAGCAAGTAAACTCTTCTACCTTGACCTTGAGGAAGAGGGGAACCCTGGGAAGACTTTGATCTGGCTTCATATTAAAAAGGGTCCCTCTGGCTAGCTCTGAGAACATAACCCAATAAATGGGTAGTAAGGATGAAAGTGAGGAGATCAGGCAGGAAGCAAGCCTGGTGATGGATGGTAACCCTAACTTGGGATGAAGAAGGAAAGACAAGAAAAACAGTCACATTTCAAAGACAACTTGAAGGTAGATAATAGGAATTGGTCATGTAATTCTAACATGCTTGCATGAAATAAAATAGAAAGGATGAGTACAAGGTTTTTGACTTACATACCTGGAAGGACAGAATTACCATTTACTTAAGATGGAGCAGGTTAGGATGAATCTGAACGCAGCACACATGTCAAGGAAAGCTAGTCTGGAGTCGAGGGAAAGATTGTATTAGATACAGACTTGGTAGTCGTGAGCCCATAGGAGGTAATGAAATCTACCAGACTGGGCAGGACCGTGAACATGTAAAACAGATGGGGCTCAAGAGGTTAGAAATCTGAACACAACATTCCGAGCAACTACAGGTAGTGGCCCCTGACTTGATCTTTGGTATTTGCTTTGACCACACCCAACACCGTCAGTCAAAAAGTCAAACACACTAACTAAGCTGCCAGGAAACTTGAGGCTAAATCTCTGTCTGTGGAGGATGCTTCTACCTAGCATACAATCTGTCTTCTCCACTGTCACCACCTCTACCCCTAATTATGCCCATTAACTGCAAAACCTAAACTGCAAAAATGAGAAATCAGGGAGAAAAGGCAAAGTAAAGATCTAAACACTAAATTTTATGTATCACATGGGTCATGCATACTTGACATTGTAATTACACATACCTATATATATCCCTATGCTACATCACAGGAAGTAACAACAGAAACAAGTTATTAATGAGTACCTAACATAATGAATAAATTGTTCCAGTCTCGTTAGGATCATCTATGGGATAATCTCATCATCAAATGCTAGGGTCTGGCCTAGGTAGCCACCATCTCAATTTCCCTAAGAAAGAGCTGGCAGTTTAAGGCCTCTCAGGGAAGCCAAAATGTGATGCCTATTTTTCATAGGTCTCTTCACAAGGTAACGAGCAAAAATGAACTTCTATTTAACCACAAAGAACAAAAACAAGTCAGGCAAGCTTCAGTTTGAGTCTGAAGTCCTCACTTTCCTAGACACACTACAGTGAGGTTCTACACAGAGGTGCTAAAGAGTTAAGAAAGTATAGAACAAAGCTGGGTGTGGTAGTGCCTGCATGTAATCCCAACTCTTCAGAAAGGCTAAGGAAGCTGGGGCTTGGTGCCACATGTCTTTAATGCCAGCTGAGGTAGGAGGATCACTGTGAGTTTGAGGCCAGCCTAAGACTACACAGTGAACTCCAGGTCAGCCTGGGCTCGAGCAAGACCCTACCTCGGGAAAACAAAACAATAAACAAAAAAAAAAAGGCTGAGGGAGGATCTAAAGTTCAAGGTCAGCCCAGGCCACATTCATGAGACCCTAACTTTTTCTTAAAAGGAGAACATATAACATCACTCACTACACTACTAACATGAAGACCTCAGCTCAGTTCATATGGAACTGCAGACTTACCTAAAGTCATAGAAATCTGCGAATTCCAAAGCAGCATCGCCGTCCGTGAAGAGCTTGCAGTGGCTCTTGTCGTTCATATGCGCCTGCACTGCCTCAGTGGAGTAGAAGGATCTCCCTTTCTCGTTGCACCACAAGCAAATCTTGCCAACACCAACTTTCTCGCCTGGTCAAATTATTTGAGGAAAAAGAAAAGATTAGTTTTTTGTAGCCAGGTCAAATCTCACCATTTATCTGTGCAACTCAAAAAACATCAAAATTGGGGCTGGAGAGATGGCTTAGCAGTTAAGGTGCCTGCCTGCAAAGCCAAAGGATCCTGGTGTGACTCTCCAGGCCCCACGTAAAGCCAGACACACAAGGGGGCTCATGCATCTGGAGTTCGTTTGCAGTGACTGGAGGCCCTGGTGTGCCCATTCTCTCTCTCTCGCTCTTTCTCGCCAATAAATAAATAATTTTTTAAAGTACCAAAAACACACACACACAAACCTAAAAAAAAAAAAAAAAAAAAAATTTTGTTTTTCACAAAAACAAGCAACTTGTTAAAGACTATTGAGAAACACAAAATAAAACGTGATCTTCAATAATGTGTATTTCCAATTAAAAGGATAACTGTCATACCTACCCAAATACCTAATCAGTCCCTTCAGGTCTGAAAGATATTCTATATCAGGAATGAAGAAGCTGTGGGCTTTAGTCATGTGAGCCACATTCTTCATAAGGGAGCTTGAGTGATGGGAGCAAAACAAGCAGTCTGTTAGTGGGATGGCGCCCAGGGGGGGGCTTTCCCCAGCCTCCTCCTCAGCATCCTGCTCCTCCAAGTCGTCCTCACATTGCAATTCCTCCTCCTCCTCCGAGTCAATGTCTTCCCAACCTTCAAATCAGAGTTTTGAAATGCAAAGTTACTTTTTACAAAGTGATAAACACAGTAAGACATCGCAATTATTCATATGAGGCATTACAGCCTGGTATTTCCCCTTGAAGTCAAATCCTCTTTCAAGATCTCCATTTGACTACACTGAGGCCTGTATACTAAGAAGCTCCTGAATCTTTCTTTTCCAGTACACAGTGAACGTCAAATGGTCTCTCATCTCTTTCCTATGCCTCACAGCACCTAGCTCAGGGTTTAACAGCTGTCTCATGGCTGGGTGCTTTTAAAAACTGGTATCCCAATGCCTACTGTTTCTGTCTGTTGCATGGATGAGGGGTAGGGTCCATGAACTGCTTGCTATAGGAAGAAACTAAATCACCAATGAGACAGTGTAACAGGTGAGGCCTCTGTGAACCCACATAAATGGACTCATGTCCCTAGAGCAAGGCTTGAGGTACTACTAACCCTCCTTGCCTTTTGCTCCCCCCTCCATGTGAGTAGTCAGCCCATGCTCCTTCTGCCTTTTCCATCATGAGAACAAATCACAGGAAAATCCCCCACAGAACAGGCCCTCACCAGACAAGGACACTGTTAGCAGCTTGATTATGAGAAATTATGAGAAACTAAACCTGTGCTATTTATAAATTACCCGGCCTCAGATATTTTGTTAATGAATCAGGAATGGCCTCAGATGAGAGACCAACACCATCAGGGTCAAAGTGTGGGGTGAAGGAAAAAAGGAACAAATAGCTGCAAGAGTCAGAGGCTACGTTGGTGGCTCAAACTACACAGTTCAGGATCACTAGCTGTGTCTGACCTCATCTTTCAGCACAAATAAACTGAGTGAAAGGCAAAGGCCTAACAAGGAACCCACGAGAATCAGAGATTCTACAATAGTGGGCCAACAGACTGTCTTCTAGTGTGAAGGTGTAAAGCTTCCTCATTCCAAACAAAAGAGCCGTCCACCCTGGGAGTATTTATAAAGCATCTATTCTTTTCAGTTAAGCCTTTAGGTTAGACAAAACTCCCTGTGGCATTTCACAAATACTCAGACACCACCTACACTCATCATCACTGTAAAACGTCATGAGGAAGCCCATCATTTAGACCACGAATCCAGGCTAATTCTTTAAAAGGCATTAAGGAAGTTTCATATAAAATGCAACTGGAAAAAACTGAAAGCCCACCTTTCAAGGATTAAAGTGCTCAAACAACTACTTACACTGTTCACATCAGACCCACCAAAAAGATGGTGAGGGGGACAAGGGCAAGCATAAAAAAATGGAGTCCTAGGACTGGAGAGATGGCTTAATAGTTAAGGCGCTTGCCTGCAAAGCCAAAGGACCCAGGTTCGATTCCCCAGGACCCACTTTAAGCCAGATGCACAAGGGGGCCCGTGCATCTGGAGTTGGTTTGCAGTGGCTGAATACATATGAGAAATTTCATATACATGCATATACATATATATATATATATGAAATTTCAAAGCAATAAATAAAATTAGCAAAAAGGTGTTTGTTTTTAAATGGTATTCCTCCAGGCCTGTGATCCCAGGTACTGTCCAGGCTGAGGCCACAGGGAGCCCCCAGCTGAAACCAACGCCCCTGTGGCAGAGCCATCACCTTCCTCGTCCAGGTCCTCCTGCCCGTCCTCCTCGTCCTCGTCGCCGTCCTCGTCCTCGCCCTGCTGCCTGGCCAGCTTCTTGGCCTGCTGCTCAAACCACTGGAGCCGGGGCGGCTTGTCGGCCGGGTCTCGCTCGTGCGCGGCCCGTGACTCCGCGGCCGCGACGCCGGCGCAGCGCTCGGTGCCCGCGGGCGGCGCCCGCTTGGGCGACGTGGACGGCTGGGCCTTGATGGCCCGCTGGATGGCGGCGTTCACGGCGTCCTTGTCCACGCCGTGCTCGCGCAGCCCCTTCTCCAGGTTCTTCTCGTTGAGGCTCTGCACGCGGCGGCTCACGGCCTGCACGGCCTGGCGCTCCAGCTGCCCGTGGCGCCGCGAGCGCAGGTGGTTGTCGTAGGCGTTGAACGAGGCGAACTTCTTGCCGCACACGGCGCAGTACGTGGCCGTGTCCCGGCGCTGCTCCTCGGCCGCGGCCCGCTGCGCGCGCACCCGCTCCTGGAAGCCCTCGGCGCTCACCGGGGCCATGGCGGCCACCTTGCGGCGCAGGTTGTAGCGGTGCCAGTCGCTCTTGTAGTGGGCGCGCTGCAGCTCCGCGTCGCGGAACGCCACGCGGCACGTGATGCACGTGTACGTCGCCGTCGCCGTCGCCATTCCCGGACCGGGAGTCCAGCGACCGGCGTTCAAAACCCCTGACACGGTCAACGAGCGGCCACGAACACGAACGCTCAGCCCCGGCTTCCGGAGTCGCACTGAGCGGACTTCCGGCGTGCACCGGATAATAATCACGGGCGGACAGGAAGTCCCGCCTCTTGGGAAGTAGCCACGCCCCGGAAGGGGCGGTGACGCTCCGCGCTGACCCGGTACGGGATCCGTCCCTTTCACTTGAGGTGGGCGGTGGTTCCCTCGCGCTGGAGGTTCTCGCACGGCTGTGTGGAGCCACGGGCCCGGGGTGAAAAGCGGAAGTCCCCGGAACGGGTGAACGGATGTGGCGGAAGCGAAGCCCGGGGTGGGACTTCCGGTTGTCCTCCCGGGGCTGGGCTGCGGTGAGTCACTGTCGCCATGGAGACGGAGCCCGCGCCTGCGCCCTGCTGACGCGGTCCATCCCAGCCCGGACCAAATGCTGCACTGAGGGGTTTGCCTGCCAGACTCCAATCAGCCTGTCTCATTTCAAATATCACCAAATTAAAAAGTAAAGATAGGGCTGGAGAGATGGCCAAAGGCCCCAGGTTCGATTCCCCATGGGCCCACGGAAGCCAGATGCACAAGGGGGCGCGTGCATCTGGAGTTCACTCGCAGCGGCTGGAGGTCCTGATGTATTCATTCTTTTTCTCTCTCCCTCCCTCTATCTCTCTCTCTCAAATAAAATAAAGTAAAAATAGGTGAAAGTGCTTTAAATTTTTCATTTTCTTTTCGAGCGTTTCGGACTATTGAAAGCCCGGTCACTGCCCTTCCTTCTACACACGCACCTCTACTTTCACTTTCCTTCTATATAGGAAGCAGCCTGTGGCCCTCAGCAGACTCTGGGCTCATGCCCCTAGACCTCCAGAACTGGACGCTAAACACATCTCTTAAAAGTGTTTCAGTAAATAAGTAAATATTTAAAAAGTGTTGCAAGGGGGCTGGAGGGATGGCTTCGTGGTTAAGGCTCTTGCCTGGGAAACCTAAGGACCGAGGTTTGGTTCCCCAGGACCTACGTAAGCCAGCTGCACAAGGTGGTGCATGCGAGAGGAGTTTGTTGGCAGTGGCTGGAGGCCCTGGTGTACCCATTCTCCCCCCCCCACCTCTTTGTCACTCTCAAATAAATAAATAAATAAATAAATAAATAAATAAATAATAAAAACTGTTTCAAGCCACAGAAGTTCTGTTGACAACAATAGAAACAAATGGACTAAGTTAGCTCTCTTAACTACAGGGTCGTGAGAATCACACAGGATACTGACTCTAAATGGGTGTTTTCTACTTCTTAGACCAAAGCTTACTATTTTTTCCCATAAGGGGCTAAGTCATAAAAGGCTAGGCTTTGTAGGCCTATTTAGTCTTTATTGAAACTATTCAGGTTCACTGTTCAAAGATAAAGCAGCTATAGATAATACATAAATGATTCAGCATGCCTGTATTCTAATGAAACTTTATTTATGGGTGATAAGAGTTTTCATGTAGTTTCTTATTACAGGATAGCCTTCTGATATTTAAAAAATATAATTTGAAAGAGAGAATGTGTGCGCCAGGGCCTCCTGCCTCTGCAAATGAACTACAGATGCATGTGCTACTTTGTGGCTCAGGCTTTACATGGTATTGGGGAATTGAACTTGGGGCCATCAGGCTTTGCAAGCAAGTGCCTTTAACCACTGAGCAATCTTCAGCCCCAGCTTTCTAGTTTTTAAAAATTTATTTTAAAATATAGTTTGGCTATATTTATAGACTCATATCTGTAATCCCAGCAGTTCTTAGGAGTGTGAGATTGGCAAACTACTATGAATTCAAGGCCTGCCTGGGCTACAGAGTGAGACCTTGCTTCAAAAATAAATACATAAGGGCCTGGAGAGATGGCTTAGCAGTTAAGTGCTTGCCTGTGAAGCCTAAGGACTTGGGTTTGAGGCCCTATTCCCCAGGACCCACGAAAGGCAGATGCACAAGGTGGCGCATGCATCTGGAGTTCATTTGCAGTGGCTAGAGGCCCTGGTGCACTCATTCTCTCTCTATCTGCCTCTCTCTCTCTCTCTCTCTCTCTGTTGATCTCAAATAAATAAAAAATAAACAACAACAAAAAAAAGAAGCTGGGCATGGTGGCACACACCTTTAATCCCAGCACTCAGGAGGCAGTTCTAAGCCACCCTGAGACTACATAGTGAATTCCAGGTCAGCCTGAGCTACAGTGAGATCCTACCTCGAAAAACCAAATAAAAAATTAAAAAATAATAAATAAACACATACAATTATTTTTTAATATGTTTATTTATTTGAGAGAGAGAAAGGGGGAGAGAGAATGGGCGCACCAGGGCCTCCAGCCACTGCAAACGAACTCCAGATGCATGCACCCCCTTGTGCCTCTGGCTTATGTGGGTCCTGGAGAATCAAACTGGGATCCTTTGGCTTTGCAGGCAAACGCTTTAACCGCTAAGCCATCTCTCCAGGCCCCAAAATTATTTTAAGTATAAAGTCCATAGCAAATAGTTGCAGGCTGGGTTTTGCCTATGGGGGCTATAGTTTGCCAGCCCAATCTTAAGACACGTAATTCTTGCAGCATCCTGTGATATCCTGTTGTGTTTATGAGGGAAACATATATAAAGAGTTATTAGGTCACCTTCTCAGAGCCCCACGGTCACTCGTGTCAGAACCATTAAAAATAACTAGGTTGGGGGCTGTGGAGGCGGCTCCGTTGGTTAAGTGTTTGCTGCTCAGCGTGGGGACCTGAGTTTGGATCCCCAGCACCCTCGTCAATGCTGAGTGGGTGTAATGAGCAGCCTGTCTTCCTGGTGCTGAAGGCTGAGATGGAATCCCGGGGCAAAGTAGGTCACCTAGCAGAAACCGTGAACTCTGGAAGACCCTGTTGTCTCAGTAAGTACGGCAGATAATGATTGAGAAAGACACCCAATGTCAGCCTCTGGCGTCCACATGCAAGTACACGAACATGTACACTTAAACACACACACATACATGCACCCACACACGTAAAAACCACCTAGATGAGGACCTCACATGACAGGCACTTTTAGGACACTTTTCATCTATTTATTCTAGAGACATTTGGTGGAACTATTGATGCAGGATTTGGGGGTTTGGGAGGGGTCTCAAGACTCGTGGATGCCAATTTTGGGGTCCATTTTTTTTGAGGTAGGGTCTCACTATGGCCCAGGCTGACCTGGAATTCACTATGTTGTCTCAGAATGGCCTTGAACTCATGGTGATCCTCCTACCTCTGCCTCCCAAGTGCTGGGATTAAAGGCGTGTGCCACCACGCCTGGCTGGGTCCTTATTATTATTATTTTTTTGGGGGGGGGTTTCGAGGTAGGGTTTCACTCTGGTCCAGGCTGACCTGGAATTAACTATGTAGTCTCAGGGTGGCCTCAAACTCATGGTGATCCTACCTCTGCCTCCCAAGTACTGGGATTAAAGGCATGTGCCACCACACCAAAATGGACTTGAGAAGGCTTAATTGTGGATTATTGAGTTTATTTAGGGAATGTGAGGCTGTGAGTTTTGGGGGAGTGTGAAGGTAATTATGTGACTTGCATTTGTCTTAGGACTGTAGTATCAACATCAGAACTGGAGCCATATTCTGGCCTTCCAACCTTACCTAAATACTGCAATGGTGATGGAGAAATAATATGATTTCCTGATTTCGTTATGATTCAAATAACCTGTGACAATAATTCACTGAAGGTTTTCAGAGTAATTTCTTGTCTTGGAACTAACACAGTTGGATCAATGTATAAAAAACAAAACCAAAACAAAGTCCACAAACATAAGACAAAATATGAAATTTATTTTCTTATAACAAATGTGGATTTGCTTCTAGCCTGATATCAGTAGTATGGTGACATTTTCCACTTTTAAAGAGAAAGAAAGTTGTATTTATTTAAATATAAGTGAGCCAGGCATGATGGGTCATGCTTGTAATCCCAGTGCTAAGGAGTCTGAGGTAGGGAGATTGCCATGAGTTTGAGGCCAGCCTGGAGTACATCAAAAGACCCTGTCAAAATTATATGCATATTCCCCTTAATCAAAGGTGTTCTCACTTTTAGTTAAGAGAATCTGATTTATTTTACAGATGGCAGAGAACAATGGGGAAGCCAAGATCCATAAGTTAGACAAAAAAGACAAGTGACTGCCCACCAAGATGTGCCACCTCTGCCATATTCACCAGGTCCAGCAGAATCTGCAGAAGAAGCAGTGATGAGTATTGCTCCCAGTGCTGGCCTGACAACCGCCTCCAGGAAAGGAACAGCAAACACGGTGGAGAACTGAAACACACTGTAACAGAAATGCAGAGTCCACAGAGAACCCAGTCCTAAAAACAAGCTGCTATCACTCCCACCAAGGCTCAGGACTATTGTGGAAGAGGCACAACTCCCCCAGACTAACAGAAGGCCTAACTTTTCCACAGTGAACATCTAAGACCCCATTGACAGGGCTGGAGGGATGACTTAGTGGTTAAGGCGTTTGCCTGCAAAGCCAAAGGAGCCAGATTCAATTCCCCAGGACCCACGTTAGCCAGATGCACAAGGGGGCACACACATCTGGAGTTTGTTTGCAGTGGCTGGAGGCCCTGGCACACCCATATTCATTCTCTCTCTCTCCCTCATTCTCTGTCAAATAAATAAATAAAATAAAATTTTGTTTTTTAAAAAAAGACCCCATTGACAAGTGGTCCTCAAAGAAATGGAGACCGGGATAGAGGGATACAAGATCATAAAACTGTTTTATAATAAATATATAACTATAAACACACACACACATGAAATACCTACGTATGCTGAAGATACTTGTCAATTATAAAACTTTTATAGTTATTATTCCTATAGTCTTTGAAATTAGGGTGGAAGAAAAGTGTTTTGTGTTGGTTTGTTTAATCCCTTTTGGAGAATTTTAGGGTAGGAAAAAGCAAAGGTATTTTAGAAAGAGGATCTGAGGCTGAATTCACCTTCCACTGCCAACATCAAGTTTCTTGAACACGGTTTATTGTCTTATACAAAACTCATGGTAAATGTATGCTGTTCCCATTGTGTGGTTTTGCTTGGCACTTACTTTTTGCACGACATGAGCCTTTTCAGCTCCTGTATAATTTTTTAAGTTCACATTTTAACAACTACATTTCACTCTGATCATACAATCCATTCTTTATTAGGTTTTATAGACATGGAGGAATATTGCTATCTGTACAAATTCCCATAGGAGGTGACAACCAGGGAATTGCTGGGGCTTGCTGACAATCAAGGACAGCTGGAAGTTGAGTGAGAGAGAGTGTCTCAAGGAAACATGCAGACGACTATACTCTGACAGCTACAAGGGGACATGGAGCACACCCAACTGCACGCGCGCACACACACACACACACACACACACACATCATGTCACACACACCACACACATACAAAAGAAAAACAGATAGTGGTTAACAACTATTTTATAAATATGTGACTGTATTTTTCTTCATGTCCAGAAACTCATTGAACAGAATTCAGATATATTCTTCCCAGACTTACAAGTTCCAAGATTATCTAACACAAATTTACATTTGTACCAAAATGGGCAAGATAATGAAGGCACAGGCTCACTTTACACCAATAAAGGACATCAAACACAGCCATGAGGCACCAATGACACATAAGCATCGTCAGTCACAAAAAGCAAGTGTTCAGATCTTCAGGAACTTCTCTCCCTTTGACATTTGGCAAAATTCAGCCTAGATATTTTAATACCTCAGAAAGAAAAAAATAAATACGAGCTGCTACATTAATTAAAACGTTGTGTTACTTTAAATTAATCTTTAGGAATAAAAGGGATGAAGCCCCCCCCCCAAAAAAAGGAGAATACCAATGTTGTATATTCTTAGACCACCCTACCTCTCTGAAGGTCTCGCATGTCTCTGTAGAAATGCCAGCCTTAACTGAAGATTTAAGAGATTTCTGATAGTTGCTGACATGGTCCCTCAACGCTATGAAAAGTTTATATTACAAAAACAACTATCTTGGTTTTTTTTTTTTTAAGGTTTCTAAAAGCTGTAAGTCAAATTTGATTATTTAAAGGTGATCTTAAAACGTTTTAAGGAAGAATATCTTCTAGCTCAAATTTCTTCCCTGATAAGAAATAGATACATATTTAGACTGCAATGGGCAAATTAATACATGTTAAATCCAACACAAGTTCCTCTCCTCTATGCAGACAAGAACAGTTAATTCTTTATTGCTGATAACATCACTCAAAGGACATACTGATCACTAGTTCTACAATCTTCGGAGACTCCAAACACAGGATAAAAGGGAAGGCTAAACTTCAGTCTGAGCAGGCAGAATAGATCTGCCTTCACAACATCCTTGTGGACAACATATTGTGAAAAGAACAATGCAACAACCAAATCTTCGGTTAGAACCATCCTATGATACTTAACTTCTTGCTTGCTGTGGCTCAATGCCATCCGTTGCAAGACTAGATCCCGTGGTCAATGGAGCATGCCACTTTACAAGTAAGCCTATGTCTACAACTGCAGAAATAACATGGAAACGTTTCAGCTTAGCAAACAGTACTGAAGTATACTTTTCCATTTTTTTCCTAGGAACTAATTTTGATAGTATTTCCCAAGTCCTTTGATTAAGACACCATCATAATTTCTTTTGCCATTAAAATCGATCCGATTTTTAAAAACTGCTTCCAAGTATTAGGAATAAGGGATCTGGCAGCATGTGTTCACAAGAATTACTTTTCAGTGAGATACAATAAACTTTTGCATGCTTGAAAATTAATCATGAAAAAAAGTACTTATGGAAGGATCTTGGTGTTTTTCTTTTGCTTTAAAAACAACCCCTAATCATTTCTGATACCACAGTATGTGTGTATACATATATATATAGAGATAGATAATTTCCATGCTTAAGACATAGAACTATCAGAAATATCAATCTATCCGTATCAGCTGATATACATCCAAATCACTGCAGAAGGGGAAAAAAAAAAAAAAAAAATCTAAAGTAATCATTAAAGCTTATAGTTCAGTTTTTTCCCTTTTTTGTCTTCTTTATTGTTGTTGTTATTATTTTTTGCTTGTCTGAATTTTTTTTTTGGTGGTTTATCTATGCTCTGCCGCAAGCTGACTCCCAGGCTAATGGCCCCCGAGGAGATTTGAAAGGAAGCCCGAAGACTTCTTGTTCTGCTGTGTCTCTGTTTCCTGGTCTTGTGTAAGTCCCAATTCACTCTCGATTTGATCCAGCTCTGCCTGGTCAAGGAGTTCAAAGTCATCGCCTTCTTCAGTGTCCGTGTCCTCCCCTGGACTGGGGGCCGCCTGGGCAAGGGCCTGTTGGGTGACTTCTATCTGGTCCTTGACGGCTGCGGTCACGGCCGCTGTGATGACGTCTCCAGCCAGGGTGCTCATCAAGTGCAAGGCTTGGTCACTGTTCAGAGGAAGGGTGAGCCCGGCCGCCGCCTGCCTCTCTCTGCTCGGTCTGTGGCCGCTGTCCAGCTGCTGCTGTTTTCTCTTGAACTCAGTGGGCAAGCCAAGGCTCGTTTCATCCTCGTCATTTGTTCCCATGCCGTTTTCTGGAGATGGAAAGTCAGAAAGACCTCGAGAGAAAACTTCCTCACTAGGCCGGTCCAGGTCTGTGAAATGCATAACAAAAGGTCATGCTTACGCACCTGAAGACATCTGAAAGAAGAGCTGTCTAGAAATCTTTGATATTGAACCCTCGGGGCAATCTGGGCATCTCACCTCGCTTTCTGAGTCAACTTAAATTGAATTTCTCCATATTTTCTTTCTTTCTCTCTCTCTTTCTTTCTTTCTTTCTTTCTTTCTTTCTTCCTTTCTTTCTTTCTGTGTGTGGTTTTTCAAGATACAGTCTCCCTCTAGCCCAGGCTGACCTGGAATTCACTATGTAGTCTTAGAGTGGCCTCGAACTCACAGTGATCCTCCTGCCTTGGCCTCCTGAGTGCTGGAACTAAAGGCATGCGCCACCATGCCCAGCTTGGTTTTTTAAAATAGTTTTTAAATAATTTTATTTATTTATTTATTTGAGAAAGAAAGAAAGAGGCAGAGAGAGTTGAGGGTGGGAGGGGGAATATGGGTACACCAGGGTCTCCAGCCACAAATGAACTCCAGACACATGTGCCACTTAGTGCATCTGGCTTACTTGGGTCCTGGGGAATCAAACCTGGGTCCTTAGGCTTTGCAGGCAAGTGCCTTAACTGCTAAGCAATCTCTCCAGCCCCTTGATTTTTTTTTTTTTTTTTAAAGCAGAGTCGAACTTGAGTCCAAGCTGACCTGGAACGCACTATAACCCAGGCTGGCCTGGACTCACTTCAACCCTCCTACTTCTGCTTCCCAGGTGCTGAGATTAATGGTGAAAATACATTATGTCCATCTTCAGTCTCAGGCTGCCCTTGAACTCTGAATTTCACCATATTTTGAATCCCATCCTGAATCTATGTCAATCTCTCTCCATATGTAGACAAATATTTCATGCCCTCCCTCTATCTTCAGCTTTCCCTCTTAGCATAGAACAATGTCTATAATGACAACCTTGTCAAATATGAGCTCACGGGTTTGACCAATGTTTTGGTGGCTGTGATGGCTTATCTTTCACTGTCAACTTGACTGGATTTAGAATCACATACTTCTTCTGGGTGTATGTTTGTCTCCAGAGAGATTAAACTGAGGAGAAAAGCACCACCCTTAACGGGGGCTGCCACATCCTACGGGCTGGGGTCCTATACCAAATAAAAAGAAAAACCGAGAAAGCATACAGAACGTCAGCATCCATTTCCCTGACTACGCATGCCTCATGACCCACTGCCTTCACATTCCTGCCACCTCATCCAGAGCTGCTCTCAACATGATGCCCTACCTGCCTTGATGTGCTATACTTGTAAAATACAAGGCAAAGCAACCTTTCCTTGACCTGCTTTGTCAGAAAGTCTATCATGGCCATAAGAAAAGCAACATACAGTATTCATCATAATGATTCTATCCTGCTCCTAAGTGGGAATTATCTTAAGCCAAAGAGGATGGTCTACAATCATGAACTAAAAAAAAAAAAAAAAAAAAAAATTCAGTTGGAGACATTCATGGATCCTGGTATATCAAATGGACATTGAAAAGTAGCTCCAGCCCCTTCTATTCCAATTTAACTCAAGAGCTTATAGAAACATTTGGCTCCCCATAAATATAGCTGAAACCAGGCCATTCCAGTATTCTGGACATTTGAAATCAATGTGAGATTAGAAAGCAAATTGATCTCATTTTTACTTTTGATATCAAAATTTTACTGTCATAGTTAATTCCTGATAACAGTGATTTGATAACAATGATTATTGTTTCTTTTCTGTGTAAATCTGAGATGTGATGTTTCAGCCCAAGTATTTGCTATTTTGCTTTTTAAATATGGCCTCCTTTGTCAATATTGAAACTTACAGAACTTGAGTAAGCTTAGTTTTCCGCTTGTTCTAATACCCTTGAGAAACAAGGAAATGGAGTCCATAGAAATCACTTATCTATTTCAGGTCATAGGCTAGCATATGGCAAGACAATTATTAAGTCTCCAACTTCCAAACTCATCTTTAAAACATTGAAAAGCCTCCTTTTTCCTACAGGAAATAAGTGGTTTTGAAAGTAGATATAAAATGGATGGTTTATCCTCTTCCTTGATAATCTGTTCAATTTACCAAAATGCTCAGCATATGGAGCTAGAGAGATGGCTCAGTGATTAAGGCACTTGCCTGCAAAGCCTACCAACCTGAGTTCAGTTGCCCACATAAAGCCAGATGCACAAAGTGGTGCATGCTTCTGGAGTCTGCTTGCAGTTGCTGGAGGCCCTGGCATGCTCATACTGTCTCTCTCTGGGCTTGAAATAAATAAATAAATAAATAAATAAATAAATAAATAAATAAATACATAAATAAATAAATAAATATTTAAAGGCCATTTTTAAAGGTTCACATTATGGCTGAGACTATTTAAAATAACCCACTGGTGGAGCTGGAGAGATGGCTTAGTGGTTAAGGTGCTTTCCTGCAAAGCCAAAGGATCATGTAAGCCAGAGGCCCAAGGTGGCACATATGTCTGGAATTTGTTTGCAGTTGCTGAAGGCCCTGGCACACCCATTCTCTATTTGACTCTCTCTCTCTCTCTCTCAAATAAATAAAATTTAAATTTAAAAAACAACCCACTGGTAACAGCTAAAGCTAAAATATCACACAAGAGTTGTCTCTCAATTTGTGTTATGGATAGAATGTGCACTCACAAGGAACACAGTGCTCTACTGTTTTAATTGTATTTAATCTCTGTTTGAGTAAGACAAGTAAGTTTGCCTAATGTTGACGATAAATGTGGAGCTAGCTTTGTACTCAAGGAGACTCGTCCCTCACATTTCAATCTTCATGAGTAATAAACCGGACTGTTTATGATTGGCTTTTGTCTCTGTCCTCCTGTGGTTGCTGAAAGTAATGCTGCCTGACATTTTGGAAGGCTTTTGTGGTAGTTTGAATAGATGGCCCCCAATATATTCAGTTTTTTATTAGTTTGTTGTTTGCATCTGCAGCCACCTGGCTGGAGGCAATGTCACTGGGTGGATCTTAGGGTCCCGCCCTAAAGTGTGGTGATGGGTTTGAGATTTCAACCTAAAGATATGCAAAGTGTGCCTAGCTGGAGTTCCTGAGGTGTGCTGTGTTGTGTGGCTTTTGGTTTGTGGCTTTTCTCTCTGTGTTTGGACCTGTGAAGGCAGGCCAGCTTCATCTGCCATTATGGAATTCCCCTGGATCTATAAGCTTCAATAAATATCCTTTCCTCCACAACTGTGCCTGGTCTGGAAGTTCATCTCAGGGAACCTGAAGCTGTCTGCTACAGCTTTTTAAAAAAGTTTGCCATGTTTTGTTTTCAACATGAAAGGCAGAGTTAGTCATAATATTTTATAAAAAATTCTGAAACATAATTCATAGACCACAAAAGCACCTGTAGAAGCATACAATCTGGTAGGTTTTTAGTATATTCGTGATGCTGTACAACCATTGCCTCAAGTTCTAGAACATTTGCATCAACCCCAAAGAATAGCTATACTGATTGACTCACTATTCCCTCCTGTTTATCTCTGGCCACCACCAATTAACTTTCCCTCCACATGCATCTGCCTATTTGGGGCAGTTCCAGAATTTGATTGCAATCAGACAGTCCAGCGGCCTTTGTGTCTGGCTTCTGTCACCTGGCATCGTGTTTTCAAGGCTCATCCAAGCTTTAGCAAGTATCAGCACTTTATTCACCTTCACAGCCAAGGATTATTCTGTTGTACACACGTGCCACCTCTTATTTACCCAGCAGTCATGTCGTGTTTTATATGATCAATAATAATAAAGAATACCCAACCCACAAATATTAGCCTACCATCAGAAGTGTCTGTCTGTGGAGTGTATCCCTCTGAAAGGTTGAAGGTGCCATTATCAGTCCAAGATACCTCCGAGACATCTGTGTCAGACACGGATAACTCTTTGGCAGCAACCGAGAGGCTGATCTGTATCAATACAAATCCGAGTGGTACACTTTAAATTGAAGAAAATCTTTTGGAAAAATCTACAACTAACCCCCACAATTCTAGGATGATTTTTTTAAAAATGGAATATTTTCTTTTGAAAATGTTCAACCACCTTATAAAACAGGAAGCATCTATCAGGGCAATCATTTTACTTTGCTTTATGTAAACAAATGTATAATCAAACCACGTAGGAACAAATTGAAAACTAAAAGTACCTTAGGGCAAAGAGCTGAAAAGTCTAGTTCACTGTCATCTTTATGACTTTTCTCTTTATCTGCCACTGTTAAGAAAAAAAAAAAATGGAAGCTTTTAGTTTCCCAGCAAGCTCAGACATTGCATTTATTTTACCATAATTCTTATCTCACACTCTCCTTACTCTCCAATGACTGCCTATAAGATTAAATAGCTGCACTCAAAAAGCCTCACATAATGGTTGCAAAACACTGGTTTCCAGAGAAACATGGTCCGCATTGGTTTAGCATAGCATATTCTAATGGCAAAAGCATCCCTGGGAACTTTACAGCATTTCGGATTCTCAGCCCTACCCTAGACCCTCGGAGTCAGGCTTTGGGGTGGGTCCCACGTTCTGAGCTTTCACGCACCCTCCAGGTGATGCACACACTCCACAGTTTGAGAGCCTACAAGGTCACAGGCAAGTTAAAATGTAAAAAGAAAACCATTGGTTTTCCTTTGTTTTCTTTTCCTTCCTGTTAGTTCAGTGGCTCACACTTATTTCTATCATTAGCATTTTCAGTAGTCCAACCCCAAATAAAATAAAGCAAATGATAAATGGTAAAACAGAGAAATAAAATAAAGTAAATGGTAAATGGTAAAAGAGTTCTCTCAACCTTTTCTCCCTGACAATTAACTTAACTGTATGCTGGAGGAAAGAAAACACTAAATATGTTACTTTGGAAGTGCCTTTCCTAATATTGTTGAATAAAGGGCTAAAACGTCCCCAACAGTTATTTAAGGCGTTCTCACAACAAACCACCCGCTCATGTCTCCTCTCACGTGTAGAATCTTAAGATTCAAACTTTACCTACCAGATCTCTCACGTCTCTTCTGGTTAATGTATTCTCCAATTCCAAAATCTAGTTTCAATAGAACCGACTTAATCTTGCTGTATATTTTTTGTCCAATATCATTACATTTAAACAGTGGACACAAAAATGCAAACAGTACTGAAAGATTAAAAAAAAAAGAAAAGAAAATAAAAGAAAACAGTGTAGGTAAAATGTCCTTCAAAAGGTTACATTTTAGTACTTCACAAAATACTTTCTCTTTACGGAACAACAGGAACTCTTTTCTGGGGGCACTCGCTCTGTGAAGTAAGCTCCTAATTTCTGTTCTCCTACAATGAAAACATGTTGCACAACACCCACACACACACACACAGCCATTGATTTTAGATGTGCATTCAGAATGCCTTTCTCCCCTGAATCTTCTTCAGGTGACTGTCCTGAGTTCAACCTTACCTCTGTTTATCAAAAGTCAAAAGTGATTGTTCATTAGTCTCTTGTCAGTAACACTGGGATGCTGCTGCTTGGGACTGGTGTGAAATGTAAGTGAAATTAGTCCAGAGCACTTGAAAAGTCCCTTTCCCAGCCTTTTTTTCTCCCTTACTTCCTAAACAGTGCACATGAAGAAAGTAAATTTCTAAGTGAGTTCAATTAGGAGGACTGGATTTGCAATCTCAGTGATTTTTTTGTTGTTTTTTTGAGATGGGATCTCACTCTAGCGCAAGCTAACTTGGAACTCACTATGCAGTCTCAGTGTGGCCTCGAACGCACAGTGATCCTGCTACCTCTGCCTCCAGAGTGCTAGGATTAAAGGCATGCGCCACCATGCCTGGCCTTACCAGTGTAAGAAAGATAGGAAAATGTGAGGTTCAGTTAAAGTAGTGGGTATCAGCTCAATTAAAAGGTGGCAATGGGCTGGAGAGATGGCTTAGAGGTTAAGGTGCATGCCTGTGAAGCCTAAGGACCCAGGTTCAATTCTCCAGGTCCTGTGTAAGCCAGATGCATATGGTGGTGCATGCATCTGGAGTTCGTTTGCAGTAGCTAGAGGCCCTGGCACACCCATTTTCTCCCCCACCCCGTCTCTAATAAATAAATAAATAAATAATTTTTTTAAAAAAGGTGGCAATGAGAGATCTTCCTTTTTTTTTCTTCAGGAAAAGCAGAAAACATATACTTTTTAAAAAATTATGTGAGTTTTAATTCACATACAATGAATTGCATATAAAGTGTACACTTTGATAGATTTTCACATGTGTACAACTAAGAAATGACCATAACAGTCAAGACAGTGAACGTGGGCTGGGGCAATGGTTCCGTGGACAAAGGTGCTTGCTTACAAAGATCACCCAATTGCCCAGACTCAATTCCCCAGTACTCACGCTGAATGCACAAAATGCTGCATGCATGTGGAGTTTGTTTGCTGTAGCAGGAGACCCTAAGGTGCTCATACTCTTTCCCTCCCCTTCCCTCATAAATAAATAGCATTTTTAAAAACAAGCATATTTTCTCCATGGCACAAGTGTCCTCATGTTTTTATTAAATGCTCTCTCCTGCCCCTTGCCTCTGCCTCCCCCATGCAGTATCCCCCGGCAACCACTGATCTGCCCCCTCACTCAAGGTTGGTTTGAATCTTTGAGAATTATATATAAACAGAATATACAACATATACTCCTCCGTATCCACTTCCTTCCTTCAGACTGACTGCTCTGAAATTTACCTGAAGTGTTGCATCAACTTTTAGTACTGAACAGCAATCTGTTCCTCCACTGTTTACCCACTCATTCCTCTGTTCAGCTTGGATAGCTTGTATTCCACTTGGTGCTACTCAACATGACTGTTACTAGCAGCTGTATATGAATCTCTGTAGAGATGTCTGTATCCATTTCTCTTGAGTATTGGATGATGAGTCATACAGGAGAAATTGCCAGACAGTGACTTGAAATGACTACGATTTTACCTGCCTGCCAACATTATGTAAGAATTCCAGTTGCCCTACGCTATTTCTAATACCAGGTACAGTATTTTTAATGCTAGCCATTCTGGCAAAGATACAGTGATATCTCTTTGTGGTTTTATTTGTTGAACCACAGAACGTGTCTGCAGGCAGAAGTGTGGGTGTATTTGTGGGGAGTGGGGCAAACAGCTTAATAGTCTCACTGACAAAACTTAACAGAAACATACTTATGGGCTGGAGAAACAGCTTAATGGTTAAGGTGTTTGCCTGTGAAGCCAAAGGACCCAGGTTCCATTCCCCACGACCCACGTAAGCCAGATGCACAAGAGGCACATGTGTCTGGCATGCCCATTCTCTCTCTGTCTGTCTCCCTTCTCTCTCTCTCTCTCTCTCTGCTTGCAAATAAATAAATAAAAATTCAATTCAAGCCAGGCGTGGTGGTGCACGCCTTTAATCCCAGCACTAGGGAGGCAGAGGTAGGAGGATCGCGGTGAGTTCAAGGCCACCCTGAGACTACATAGTTAATTCCAGGTCAGCCTGGGCCAGAGTGAGACCCTACCTCAAAAAACCAAAAAAAAAAAAAAAAAAAAAAAAATTCAATTCAAAAAAGCATTTAGAAACGCACTTTTAATTCCACCTTTTGCAGCTATTTTTCCTATTTTAAAATAATACGTCTCTAGGAGAAAAGAGAAACTTTATAATACATTAGGAGAGTAAATAATCAAATAATCATCAGCTTGTTTTGTAAAGTAGAGTTCCCCCTTCCCTCCCAAACTCTGGAAGGGCTACTGACCTCTAAACGATGCCACTAGCCAAGGGTTCCAGTATACTTACACAGTAGATAGCTGAGCACGACTCCAGGAATGTAGCTTCCCAAGATGGTGAAAAACGTGCACACACTGCAGACCAGGAGGCAAAACTGGAAGCACCAGAAATAACACAGGACAGTCACACATGGCACCAAGACCTTTCAGACACAGGGGATGCACAGGATGGTTACTTTCCTATATGCCATCTATTAGGTTATGGCAACTGTTTCTCAAACAGCATTCTTGATTCTTAGGAACACTACAGAAGTGCTTGAACTAACATTAACAAACATTTTTAAGGGCAGAGGAGCTAATTCCCAGTACTGAGTATGGCGGAGTCCATTACTCACAGCTGCAGATGCATTACTGTCAGATTTTTTTTTTTTTTTTTTTTTTTTTGAGGTAGGGTCTCACTCTGGCCCAGGCTGTCCTATCATTACTGTCAGATTTAAGCATCTAAATGCTAAGCCCAACATTCCTCAGAAACAACTTTTGCTGAGCCTGATAACTAAATCTGTAACTTCAAACTACTGTAAGTCTATTGAAGTTGGTAAACACAAGAAAATATGTTAGCTGGGCGTGGTGGCACACGCCTTTAATCCCAGCACTCCGGGAGGCAGAGGTAGGAGGATCACCGTGAGTTCAAGGCCACCGTGAGACTACATAGTTAATTACAGGTCAGCCTGGGCCAGAGTGAGACCCTACCTCGAAAAATCGAAAAACCAAAAAAAAAAAAAAAAAAGAAGAAGAAAATATGTTACAGATATAGAGGCGTCTAAACAAATCTAATGTCATTTACACAGCTGGTAAACATCTGGCAAAAATCTATGGACAATACTCCCTCTTAACCATATCTACTCACTTTTAGGTCAATTCAAAACCAAATGCAAATGAAATGCAATCCCTCCAATGAAATGTGGTTACTTTTCTTCTTCTTTCTGTCAGTTACAAAATAACATTTTAAAAAAACAACTTGGTCATTTGGCTGGGAGATGGCTCAGAGGTCAAAGGCACCTGCTTGCAAAGCCCGACAAGCCTGGGCTCGGTCCCCAAGGACCCACGTAAAACCAGATGCACAAAGTGGCCCATGCATCTGGACTTTGTTTACAATGGCTGGAGGCCCTGGTGTGCTCATTCTCTCTCTCTCTCATAAACAAAATATTTTTTTAAAAAAGAAAAGCTACTTCAGGGCTGGAGAAATGGCTTAGGGGTTAAGGCGCCTGCCTCCTAAGCCTAACACTGGTTCCAATCTCCAGCGGTTCCAATCTCCAGGTCCCACGCTTAGCCAGATGCAAAGTGACGCAAGGGTGCAATGCCTCACTTGACCACAAGGGGGTGCACACATCTGGATTTCGTTCTCAGCAGCTGAGAGACTGCTCACGCGCCCATCTCTGTCTGCCTCTCCCTCTACCTCTCTCTCTCTCTCTCTCCAAAAAATAATAAAAAATAAAAATTTTTAAAAAAGAAAGCTACTTCAGAAATAGCATGAAGCCTTGAAAGAGTGTGAAATTCTAGAAATGGAGTAGAAGAAACGCCACAGAAGTTGAAGGTGTGAACAAGCCAGTCAATAAAAGCATAGTTACACTAACAATTCCATTTTGCAAAGGGATCCTGCCCAGTCCTACATTTTGTCACGTCATCCTCAGCCAATGGACTTGGGGCACACTAATACAACTAATAAAACGCAGTGGTTTCAAGTTTGGAACCTTCAAAAGTATGTTTAATCATGTTAGCAAAATAGACACCAAATATCTGTCATGCCTCTCGTGTGGTTATCTGTTCTGAAAATAGCCTTGAAATGGTTAAAGAAATCCAGTAGCAGATTGGCACAGCAGAAGCGTGCTGGGCCCGTGATTAAAGAAATTCTTCCAAATAGAACACTGACTATATCAGAGTGCTCAAAATTTTTCCAAGCCTTGTTGTATTATTTAATGTTCCGGTGATGTGAGGTCACTTGTACATAATACAAAAGGAGCGAGCTTAAAGGCTGAGAGTTCTAGCTCTCCCTTCCAAATACTGGTGGATGCTTTAATCTAAAAAGCAGTACTAGAACCCACAAGGCCTGTCGATGGTTCTGCTCCTCACCCAAACTATTGAGACTTTGATGAGTCTTCAAGTGCATGCCCTTTACCATGCAATCCCTTTCTAAGCCCTCGAGATTCCTCCCTTCATCAGTTTTGGCCTTAACTGAAAAGAAATATTGTGTATAACCACAATGAGTGTTTCTGCCCAAGCTTGCCTGTTTGCCTGCTGCATTCCATCCCTTTTTTTTCCCCCAGTGGGGGTCTGGCTATGTATGTAACCCATTTGACCTTTAATTCATGTTCTTCCTGCCTCAGCTTCCCGAGAATGGCATACAGATGTCTGCCACCACACCCAGCAAGGTTTCCTAAATAAAACACATTCTCTAGTCTGTAGACTCCATTTCCTCTGCAAGTTCCTCAAAGGACTATGGGTAACTCTATTTCCTTTGCTCTCATAACCAGACCAAATACATCAAGTGAACTTGTGAATAAGACAACTTTGTCCTTTGGGGATGGCAAAGACCAATCACCATTAATTCTAACTAATGTGCTGAATAAATCTCTTTTTAAAAAAAAATTACTTTTTTTTTTTTTTTTTTTTTTTGCAAACCCGGGTCTTTTGGCTTTGCAGGCAAATGCTTTAACCACTGAGTCATCTCTCCAGCCCACTAAATCTCTTCAAATACAAAACTGTTAGAATTTCATATGTGATCATTTCTGAGCCTTGTTTGGCCAGATTTTAGGGCAAATGTTCACAGCATATTCAGAACTGGAAAACACGAGTAAGGAAAGTTGTTAGTTTATTCCCAGGTATACTTAATATACTCCTGCATCAGAAAACTTGCCTTGCCAGGGTTCTGCTGTTTAAAAAGAGACATTTCTTGAAGAAATATGCTGAAATTCATCCATGATTCTGCAATGCAGTGGCTGAGCCTGGGTCTGTCATCTGGCTTGGAATTGATCACTTCCCAGCTAGAGAGAGAAAAAGAAAGCAAAGTAGCTGAAGTTTAGATAATTCTTTCAAGACTCATAGCTTCAGCAAATATTTGTTGAACATCCATTGTTGGCTTCAGTAGATGGAAAAGCCCCGTGAATGCAGAGGTGTAAACCAGCCCGATCCCGGGCTCCTGAAACTCAGCTGCCAACAGAAGCAGCTAGCTCCACGAGTCATCGTCTTCAACAAGGGACGCTCCCGGGAGGAGGACAGGGGTGGGGCTTTGGGATATGTTTTCTGCAGAAATCATTTTTCAGCTCAGATCCAGAATGAATTTACCCCAGGTGTTATAAAGAACCACGGACAGTACATGCAGAAACCCCGGGCGGGAAAGAGCTAAAAGTGCTGTCCTCCCCCACCCCAGCGTGGCTCTGAAATGACCCAGGAGGGGAAATACAAAACAACAAAACAAACAAACAAACAAACAAACAAACAAACAAACAAAAACCATACAGCCAGTGCACACCTTTAATCTCAGCACTCAGGAGGCAGAGGTAGGAGGATCACTGTGAGTTTGAGGCCAGTCTGGGACTACAGAGTGAGCAGCTCCAGGTCAGCCTGGGCTAGAGTGAGATTCTACCTGGAAAAACCACACACACACACACACACACACACACACACACACACACACACACACACAGCTTAGGGGAAGCAGACATAGAGCATACAGGGCATACAGAACTCCTTGGAAGCTTGAAACCCTCCAGATGGGAAGCCACAGCACCTTCAAAGAGCATGCCTCAAACACAGTTACTAGAAAGTGTCGCTCCGTCCTCAGGATGGCGTGGTGGCTGGAGACTGTGACAGCCAACAGGGTCTTAATGACACACCCTGCGTTCCTCAAGTATCTTCCCAGCCATCGCGCTAGAGAAGTTGGATGGGATGCAGAGGCTGACAAGGTGTCATGTCCTCCAAACACCTCAGCAAACAAAAAACTAGAATGTCACTCCAGCAAAACAAACAAACAAAAAACCCCACAGCAAATACATGCCATCCCCTAAAACTACAATGACACCAAGCTTAAGGCCTGCTTACCAGTCCTAACTCAAAATACACCAGCTCAAACAAGCTCTGGTAAGGGATCGATCTCAGCTTCACTTATGCAAGGAGAATCCAAGAGCAGGTCACTAGAAGACAGTGCCAGGAAGCTACAGACATGCAATAACCAAATGCACCGAGGTTTCTAGCAGAAGAAAGAATTGTTAGTGAACTGTCATTAGAGCTCCAATTGTTATGGTTTCAGGGTGACGTCATCTCTGGATTCGACCCTAGGCCAAAAGGCAAAATGACCTCAGCCCTTAGATGGGCATCTATACAAAAAAAAAAAAATGTGTTCATATAGATTCTGTCAGTTATATATGTCATATAGATTTGTCAATTAATTGAAATTCTTTTTGAAAAAATAAACTTTGTGGGGCTTGGTGGTGCAGGCCTGTAATCCCAGCTAATCTGGAGTCTGAGGTAGGAGGATTGTAAATTCCAAGCCTGCCTGGGCTAAAGAGTGAAGTTAAGGCCAACCCAGACAATTTAGTAAGATCCTGGCTCAAAATTTAAAATAGAAAAATTTTTTTAATTTTTTATTTTTACTTATTTATTAGAGACAGAGAAAGGGAAAGAGAGATAGGGAGAGGGAGAATGGGCCCACCAGGATGCGTGCGCCCCCTTGTGCATCTGGCTTATGTGGGACCTGGAGAATCGAACCAGGGTCCTTAGGCTTCGCAGGAATGTGCTTTAACTGCTAAGCCATCTTTCTAGCCCTAAAATAGAAAAATTTTAAGGCAAGCATAGTGCTGTGGGATATATAGAATGACTGCCCAGTAAGAACAAGGCCCTAAATTCAGTCCCCGGAGTCACAACAAAACGCCTAATCGTTTAAGTGAATATAATCGTGGTGAATGGGAGAGTGGGATGTGTTATTTTCCTTTCTTTTTGTTTAATGCTCAGCCAGAGAGTCACCGAAGTGTCACTTGTCCATGCTGATGTTGTGCAACTACATTAGACATTCCCCGAAGCACTTCTTACGTGTCATAAGAAGTGAACTTCAGGCCAGGCATCATGGCGCACACCTTTAATCCCAGCACTCGGGAGGCAGAGGTAGGAGGATCGCCATGAGTTCAAGGCCACACTGAGACCACGTAGTGAATTCCAGGTCAGCCTGAGCTAGAGTGAGACCCTACCTCGAAAACAATAATAAAAAAATAAAAGAAATGAACTTCGGGGGGTGTCAGTGATTAGGCAGTGGCTTATGGACGCATGCATTCTTCCCTGGATCACTGAGCATGCATGTTGACATAGGGGTTAAGTCTTTTTTTAAAAATTTATTTAGTTATTTATTTATTTGCAAGCAGAGATAGATAGAGATGAAGAGAGACAGACAGAGAGAGAATGGGTGCGCCAGGGCCTGTAGCCGCTGCAAAAGAACTCCAGATGCATGTGCCCCTTGTGCATCTGCCTTACATGGGTCCTGGGGAATCGAACCAGAATCCTCTGGCTTCACAGGCAAATGCCTTAACCGCTAAGCCATCTCTCCAGCCCGGGATTAAGTCTTGCTTCAGGCCTCAAGTCTGGTGAATGGTTCCAGGTTATTAAAGAGCACTAAGTAAATGGCAAAGGAGTCACACTACCTAACAACACCTTGCCCAGGAAACTTTTTCTTTAAACTTTTATTATTTTTTTTTATTTTATTTATTAGAGACAGAGAGGGAGACAGAGGGAGAGAGAATGGGCATGCCAGGGCCTCTAGCCATTGCAAATGAACTCCAGATGCATGCGCCACCTTGTGCATCTGGCTTATGTGGGAACTGGAGAATCGAACCAGGATCCTTAGGCTTCGCAAGCAAGAGCCTTAAGCGTCTTAACCACTAAGCCATCTCCAGCCCCCAGGAAAGTTTTGACACAGGGGAGAAAAGGCTACACGGAAGAAGAAATGCAAAGTTATTCAGCTGTGGTTTCTTTGCTCCCATAACACAAGTGGGCTGCAATTGGCACAAGCTAGTCTATCGTTCAGTGGACTGGGACAGTGCTGGTGACAGAAACACAGATTTTCATTTTTGTTTCCTATACTATCTGTATTTAAAGGTAGGGCTGAGCTGTTTAGAAAATATGATTCTATCAAACGTCAGGGTTTTTTGTTGTTGTTGTTGTTGTTTGTTTTATTTTGGGGGGGGTTGGTTTTTTTGAGGTAGGGTTTCACTCTAACCCAGGCTGAGCTGGAATTCACTGTGTAGTCTCAGGGTGGCCTTGAACTCATGGCAACCTCCAACCTCTACCCCTGAGGACTGGGATTAAAGGCATGCACTACCACGCCAAGCAATTTGTTTTTTTTTTTTTTAAATAATGGAATATTTGGAGTATGAGTCCTTCAAAGATCAAAGTAAAACAGAGGAAGAGTTTGTGTTTTAAAATAAATTTAAGAGACCAGGGCAATGGTTCAATGGGGAAAGCACTGTTGGCTGAAAATAAGAAGAGCCAACTGTTAAATGTTTTACTTTGTTCAGATGTCAGAACTTTGTTCTAAATGCTACCTTTAGGATTCAGGCTTCAGAGAGAATATCATATATTTTATTACTTAGTAAGTGATGCCTTACAATTGGAAAAGAGCCTGCTTTGATGCTAAGCGACCACTGCAGAGATCATGTAACTTAAGGTGTTTTCCACGGCTCACAAAGTTATTACACAACTGAAAATTCTCTAGCATTCATGAGTCCTATCTATTTTTTTTAATTTTTTTTATTTATTTGAGAGAGAATGAGGTAGGCAGAGAGAGGCAGAGAGAATGGGCACACCAGAGCCTTCTGCTACTGCAAACAAACTCCAGATGCATGTGCTACCTTATGCATCTGGCTAACATGGTTCCTGGGGAATCGAACCTGGGTCCTTTGGCTTTGCAGGCAAGTGCCTTAACCACTAAGCCAACTCTCCATCCCATCTTGTCTATTTTTTATGATGGATTTCAAGTAGATATCATCCATTAATTTATCAAATAAGACATTACCAAGTTCTCCCTTTGTGTCTTACCTTGTGCTAAATATGTCACATCTGTGTGTGTGCATGTGTGTGTGTGTGTGTGTGTGTGTGTGTGTGCGTGTGTGTGTGTGCGTGCGTGCATGTTTGTGGAGGAGCATGTGTGCATATGTGTGGGGAGGCCAGAGCATAACCTCAGATAGCTCTTCGGGAATTCATGTCTTTTTGAGGCAGGGTCTCTTATCAGCCTAGAGGTCACTAATTAGGGTCAAAAAGTGAGCGCCAGGGATCCACCTCCGCAATGCTGGGATTACGGGTGTGCACTATCACGCCCAACATTTCTGCTATTATTTCTGAAGCTGAACACCAACACCACTGTGCCTCTCACATGTCTACAGACAGCATCACTTGCTGGGAAGAAATGAGAATATTCAACTTGTGACGATTCTTCACAGCAGTAAGAAACAACTGAATTATTATGAAATGGCTCTCACTTTGAAAATGCCTCGTGTGTGCAGGAGAGATGGCTTACTGGTTAAGGCGTTTGCCTGTGAAGCCTAAGGACTCAGGTTTGATTCCTCAGGACCCACATAAGCCAGATGCACAAGGTGGCACGTGCGTCTGAAGTTCATTTGCAGTGGCTGGAGGCCCTGGTGCACCTATTCTCTCTGTCTGCCTCTATCTCTGTCTCTCAAATAAATAAGTAGAAGTATTTTTTTTTTAAAAAGAAAAAGTCTCATATGATGGGGTATTTTTTTGAACAATAAGTTCCATAATTGGTAACATTTATATTAACATAATAAGTAATTCCCATTGTTACTTGAATTCTTACAAACCCCAAAAGAAATTCATTGTGTATAGCTTGAAAATATTACCTAACCAGATGAGCTTAGGGAAGAGTCATAAATGTTTCTGACATGAACAAATGTTTAGACTATGCAAAATAAAATCTAAGGGAGATGTGACTTAGAAACCTAAAAGGAAAGTTGAAGAAGGAACATCACTCATCAGTGTAAATGAGAACGGACCCAAAAGAGTTGGTCACTGGGAGTTTAACAGTTAAAAATTATCCGGCCGGGTGTGGTGGTGCACGCCTTTAATCCCAGCACTTGGGAGGCAGAGGTAGGAGGATTGCCGTGAGTTCGAGGCCACCCTGAGACTACATAGTGAATTCTAGGTCAGCCTGAGCTAGAGTGAGACCCTACCTCGAAAAACAAACAAACAAAAAAATTATCCAGTGGTTTACTGCTGAAACAGATATTTTTATAGTCATCCAGAGAGTCTACTATTAATGTATTTTAGCACATTTCAAGTTAAGTAAGATAGGATTACACGACTTGGAATGAGATGAGATGTTTAATGTCACCTTTTCAGTTTCCTATGTTATGAATGAAGAGCATGAAACCTACCCGTTTTGTTGTCTCACTTCCTAGAAAATGTAGAGGAAAGTGTTGGGATTGACCAACACCCAGGACCAGCCCTTTCCAGGAAAGTGGAGCACATCATGTGCAGAATCCGAGTACTCAGCGGAAACGAAGACCCACACGAGGTGGCTGCTGACGTCTGTACACACACATCCACACCCAGCTGCTCCGTAATGACACTCTAGGCTATTTTCCTAGAAAGCCATGTTTGGGAAACAACCAGAGAAAGGATCTCCTGCGAATACTGGACGCAGTTTGGGAACATATCTCTGCCATGGTATGTGGCTATGCTCCTACCATCCTTCGAATAGAGCGGTATGCAGCATAAAGCCCAGCTCTCATAGCCCTTCGCCTTCAGAGAGCTGGGATTCACGATGTAAACTCACAGCAAGCCTCCTACCTCTGCCTCTTGAGTGCTGAGATTCAAGGTAGGCGCCACCACGCATGACCTTTACCAAGTTTTTAATTGAAGAATACAAGCCATCTATGATTAAAGCTCATCTACTATTCACTCCTCACTTTCAGGCAGAACATGCAATTTCTAGGTTCAAAGGGAAATAAAATCTGCGGTACTGTCTCCCAGTCTTCTCTTAATTAGGCAGTGAACCAGCCATGCACTCACTGTAGCCACAAGTGAAGAACAAAGGACCACTGGGGGTCCCCTTTAGTTACCACGGTCCTCAATGTTCCATCCTTCTAGTGCTTTTAGAACTAGTGCTTCCCAGACACAGAGAAGTCACCACGGAGCTCCCAGTCTCCTCCTGTACACGCCAGCTTTCAAATAGACTCTGCCCCGTGTCTGACGCTGTAAACCCTTCCCCCAAAGCTCCAGTAAATGCCCTTTGATTACTTTCGTTTTTTTTTTTTTTTTTTTTTTTTTTTTGCGGAGAGAGAGAGAGAGAGAGAGAGAGAGAGAGACAGAGAGAGATAGAATTGATGTGCCAGGGTCTCCGCCACTGCAATCGAACTCCAGATGCTTGCACCACCTAGTGGGCATGTGCAAGCTTGCATTTGCCTCACCTTTGTGCGCCTGGCTTATGTGGGATCTGGAGAATTGAACATGGGTCCTTAGGCTTCGCAGGCAAGCACCTTAACCACTGAGCCATCTCTCCAGTCCAAGTTTTCCTTCTTAAGAAAAACTAGCAGGTGTTTTTGACAAATGATATTCTGCATCAAAACAAAAGATCATTTACAGATGCCAAGCTCAGTTCTTTATAGGATCTGAAGAATGTATGCTTTCACCTGTCTATGGAGCTGTAAAGGTAAAAAGGTACTCCTCATGAATCTGCCACACGATCTGCAGGGAAGAGGACTTGCAGGGAGAACTTCCAGTCAGTGTCAGTTTTTCTGCCTCCATACCCTGGAGTTCCTTTGTAGTGGCTAGAGGCCCTGGTGCACCCATCCTCTCTCTCTCTCTCTCTCTCTCTCTCTCTAATAAATAAATAAATAAATAAATAATAACATTTTTGGAAAAACAATCCCTCAACTATAAACTAAGGCCTGCTCTGGTCCTGCCACCAGAGGATCACACTGACTGGAAGTAATTCAACAGGCACCTGTAGGAATACAGGTGGTAGGTTCAAATAGCCAAATATGTCTTAAAGATTTTATTATGTGTCTTACTGTGTACCTCGTTTCCTTTAACCATGAAGCTGAGTCTAACTGTGAACTCCTCATCCTCCTGCCTCCACATCCAGAGTGCTAACATCACAGGCACACACCACCATGTCCAACAAAATGAAGTACGGAACTGCCTAGTTTAATGGAATTTTATGGGGACTGGTTTCAGAATGCAGTACACAGTACTCTCCAGCAGAGGGTGCTGTAGGACTAAGAAATGTGACACCCATGCTCCTTAAAATTAGATTGTCATTCTGTAGAGGACATGTGTTAGCAGCTGGCCTTCACTCAAAGTGTGCTTAAGCACCAGGAAAAAAGAATGACACTGAAACAAATGAATCTTATCATGTCACTTCAGCACTGTTCATGTCAATGAATCTACACTGCGTGTGTCCCTGCCAGTTACCATTTTCTGCACAGATGCAGAGGTGTGAGGCACGGCCTCCAATCAGAAAAGAAACCTTTTACATGTTGTGACCCCAGAATGATTCAGAACACACACACTTTGCACACAAAAGTCACCTGTTAAAAAATGGCATTTGTGGTACCGGGCGTGGTGGCGCACGCCTTTAATCTCAGCACTCGGGAGGAAGAGGTAGGAGGATCACCATGAGTTCGAGGCCACCCTGAGATTACATTGTTAATTCCAGGTCAGCCTGGACCAGAGTGAGACCCTACCTCAAAAAAAAAAAAAAAAAAAGAAAAGAAAAGAAAATGGCATTTGTGGGGTCTGGTAAAATGGCTTAGCGGTTAAGGTACTTGCCTGCGAAGCCTAAGGACCCAGGTTCGATTCCCCAGTACCCATGTTAGCCAGCTGCACAAGGTGGCGCATGCATCTGGAGTTTGTTTGCAGTGGCTGGAAGCACACCCATTCTCTCTCTATCTGCCTCTCTATATATATATCTCAAATAAGTAAATAGAGAAAATATTTTTTAAATAGCATTTGTATCTCAGCCACTGGAGTCTAAATTTAAAGCAAAGTTGGGGATTGGGTTAGTGAGGGGAACCTGTTCAATGCAAGATCTCTTCATTATTGTATATGGAACTGTATAATTATAAACTTTTCAAAGGTAAAAAGTATTTTTACAACTGAAGGCTATTTTTCAAAGCAAAATTTACATTTTTAATATATCAGAGTTCAGGTCCTTTGACATATTCGCTGAGCTTTAGATTTGAGGAGATAATCTGCCAACAAGAGACAGACAAGCAGGAGCGGATGGTGGGGAGGGCCGAATGTGGTGAGGAACGGGCGGATACATGAATCTTCGTGGTGCAGTTTGAGTTCTTGGTACTGTTAAGCTCAAAGGGAGGAAGCAGGGAGCCAAACAAATCCTTCCCGGACACCCCTGTCACTGGAACCAGTTCCCTTCTGCCCGAAGCTGGGTTTTGGTGTGATTATTGGCATTTGTAATACACAATAAAGTGCTATATTTTCAGCTGAAACGATGGGACATTGCATGTTTCGAATTATGAGTGGACATACCAATGACAAAGAATACTGGGATGAGATAACACAGATGGCCCCTCTTTGACCCAGGGGGCAGATCTTCACTGCAAGATGCAAACGGGATGAATCCAATTCGAGTAAAAGCTTACCATGCAAGCAACCCTATTGGCAGCATGAAATAATAACCAAGACCACTTTCTAGGGACCAGACACTCTTTTGCCTTCTGTAAACCTATCATCTAACCTAGTCCTTATGACTAATCTGTGAGTGAAACACTACTTGTTATTCCCGTTTGATAGCCGAGGAAATCGAGGCCCAAATTCATTAAGTGTCTGGCTCAAGGTCATAGAGCTAGCGGAGCAGGGGAGGGCTAAGAGGCACAGGACACTCTCCACATTGGAACATGGGGACCGTTTCAAAGATGAGTGACAAGAACATGAAGGCGGTCACACGGGCAGGAGGATGGATCCCTAACTGCCAAGCTAAACAAACAGAAATAGAAAGATCTAAGTAGCAGCCCTGGCTCCCAGATGAAACTGGGGCCTGGGGAGTTTAGCTTTCTCTTTGCTCTTTGAAGCCCACCAGCAGTTTTCTAAGTCATGCCCATAACGTGATTCCAGGATGTGAGTCCCCCTTCTCCCACTAAATCACCACACTTGTGCATGACAAACATGGCCAAGCTTGCCCAGCACTCTGCCAACATTGTCTCAAGTAATCTCTGCATAATCCCCTCTCCTGCTGAGTCATGACAACACCTGAGTGTTCAAGACTAGTGTTATTGCCACTCTGCCCAAGCGAAAATGCAGGGTTGGAAGGACACAAAGCCCAGCAGATCGTGTTACTGACAGCCATGCATCGTGGATCAGGTCTCCACAGCAATGCTCTGTTGTCACGTGGACTTGCCAAGGGTCTTTAAATCCCATGAACAGTGCTCCGTTCCTCTATGAAGCACATACAAATAATTGAAATGAAGGCAGGCGTGGTGGCCCATGCCTTTAATCCCAGAACTGGGGCAGCAGAGGTAGGAGGATCGCCATGAGTTCGAGGCCACCCTGAGATTACATAGTGAATTCCAGGTCAGCTTGAGCTAGAGTGAGACCCTACCTTGAAAAAAAAAATAACAAAACAAAAAACAAATATTGAAATAAATCCTAAGCAGTAAACATTCAAAGAATAAAATAGTTTTAAGAGTAGTTATTTAGTGATTTCATGTATACTTTTCGTTAATTTATCTTGATGTCACTATTAATATTAGCAGAATTAGCACATATGTATTTACATGTATAAAAACTCATAAGCTGGGCGTGGTGGCACATGCCTTTAATCCCAGCACTGGGGACGCAGAGGTAGGAGGATCATGGAGAGTTTGAGGCCACCCTGAGCCTACAGAGTGAATTCCAGGTCAGCGTGAGCTAGAGTGAAACCCTACCTCGGAAACCAAAACCAAAAAACCAAAGTCAACAAACAAATAAAAAATCACATAAAACAATAACTCCTCTTAAAAATTTGGAAACTAACCTTTATTTATATAAACTATGAATTTTTGTTTTGTTTCATTTTCTTTTTGTTTTGTTTGTTTTCTTTTTTGAAAATAAACTACCTTAAAAATTAGGCAACTAAGAAATATGGACTGGAGACTTTGCTTAGTGGTTAAGGCGCTTGCCTCCAAAGCCTTAGGACCCATGTTGAATGCTCCAGATACCACATAAGCCAGGCACACAGGTGATGCAAGTACATAAGGTCATCGTGCACACAAGATGGCACATGTGTCTAGAGGTCAATTACAGTGGCTGGAGGCCCTAGTGTGCCAATTCTCTCTTTCTCTCTGTTACTCTTTCTCTCTCACATTAAAAAAAAGGGGGCCTGAACCGGGCGTGGTGACATACACCTTTAATCCCAGCACTTGGGAGGCAGAGGTAGGAGGATCACATGAGTTCAAGGCCACCCTGAGACTACATAGTGAATTCCAGGTCAGCCTGAGCTTGAGCAAGATTCTACTTTGGGGGTTGGGTTGGAGAAATGGCTTAGTGGTTAAGATGCTTGCCTGCGAAGCCTAAGGACCCAGGTTCAATTCTCCAGGTCCCACGTAAGCCAGATGCACATGGTGGCACATGCGTCTGGAGTTCATCTGCAGTAGCTAGAGGCCCTGGTGTGCCCCATTCTCTCCCCCTCTCTCTCTCTTTCTCTCAAATAAATAATAAATAATCTTTTAAAAAGGAGGGGACAGTCTGTTGGGCTTGCCTCAAAAAAAACTATGCCACATGTAGTTCAACAGTTTCTAGAACTGTAAATTCGTGCTCCATGTAGAATTCCTTCTGGCCAAATTTAATGTTTGACTCTTCTATGGGAATCTCTGGAGCCATGAGCACCCACTATGGGCTTCAGTAGCCCAGGACCGAGCAGCATTTGTGACAGGAGTGGAAAACAGAGCTTGGTACTACTTGAGGAAGTAAAGATCACATAGATCACCATCTTCCCATGGGATATCAGAGACAACGAGTCTCTTTTTTGGCACTATTTTTAAAGTTTTTATGGGGTAACCTCATTTCATTAGAAAACACTGTATCAGATATTGATGTGTCCGTAAACATATTCATACTCCCCATCCTCATTCACTGTGTAGATTTTTCATCCGTCCCTATGAATCCATGATTCGACAGTCAATTTTAAAACACATCTGGAAGATTTCTAGCATCTTGGAGAATAAACACCACTTCATAGTATGATTTTACTATAAATAGGAAATGTATATTGAAGCGAAACAGTATTTCATGAAGCTGTGTCACCATCCTATATAGAAACTTCGAAAGAAAAAGGACTGTTATAACTAAGATTGTCACCTAGTAACCGTGTGACAAACAACTGCTATGACCCTCACACCTATAAATACAACTGGGCCTGGAGACCATTCGTTCTCGGCTAGTGACCTAAGGGTCTTGTGCTCTCCGCCGGGAGTGAACATCTGTGGGTATTAATTCCCGTCAAATTCTTCTTAGAAAGGTCAGTCGGTATCTGGTTACAGACTTAAACACTTCTTAGTGTGATGTGTTCGAATCTTTTCTTAATCCCGCGGAGCCCGACTATGTTTCTCCATGAGTGAACAGACAGACGCAGGTAGGGAGAGAAAGAAAATCAAGCCAAGGATTTACTCCCCGCCACAAACATGGGCAGACGCAGAGCCGTGACAAAGCAAGTGAGATGTGCCAACTGGAGGATGAAATAAGCAACCACAAGATGAAGAAATTACATTGCACTCCACTTGAAGCTTCCCCTTTTTCAATTAGGCACACAGGCAACTCCTTTCTCCAAGGCCAGGGACAGAGAGGCGCCGCTGGCAGACTGCCCATCTTCTTATACCCAGGGAAGCTGAGCCCCATCTTCCCAGGGGCAACCTAGGTCTTTTTTTTTTTTTTTTTTTTTTTTTTTTTTGCAAGGTAGGGTCTCATTCTGGCCCAGGCTGACCTGGAATTAACTATATAGTCTCAGGGTGGCCTTGAACTCAAGGCGATCCTCCTACCTCTGCCTCCCGAGTACTGGGATTAAAGGTGTGCGCCACCACGCCCAGCTCTAACCTAGGTCTATTTGAGGCTTGCTAGCTTCTCTCTCTCTCTCTCCCTTTTTACACCATGAAATGAACCAGAGATCAGCTAATGACTCTGAAGGTTGTCTTTCTCCATTCTGTCTAAGCACTGTCACTTTTGGGGGAAGTGGCAGGGGGCATCACCAGCTATCCACAGCATCATGTGGAAGGCTGACACTGAACCCATGGACTGCTGGGTTACTGTGGTATTACAGCTTCACGTGACTAAGAACAAGGGGGCCAGTTAGGAGTCATTTGTGGCATCTTCGCTTTTGTTGCTTTGATAATAACAGGTAATTTAATGATGAAACTTCCACACGCCCTGTGCCTGAGCAATGTAGTGTCCCTCACTAGGGTCAAATAAGCACCTACTGAGACTGTGAACACCAAGGCCAAGGGCTCATTCAGTCACTGACCCGGAGGAAGAAAAGCTTTCTGCTATATCCTTGGAGGACAGATAAAATCACCGTGAAACGTGCTCCAGAGACAATACTGTCAACACGGAGCACGTCGGCCTAACTCCAACGTAAGCGTTCACACTCTATTTGGGGTCCACAATATCCCGCGATTTACAATCCAGGATTTACTGCAGTTGTGCTCAAAAGTAAATGTCACTTCCTGCTTTTTATTTTTTTATTTTTATTGATTTTTTTAATATCTTACTTTTATTTATTTATTTGAGAGAGAAAGAGGCAGAGAGAGAGAGAGAGAGAGTGAGAAAGAAAGTATGGGCATCCAGCGACTGCAAACGAACTCCAGATACGTGAGCCCCCTTGTGCATCTGGCTTATGTGGTTACTGGGGAATAGAACCTGGGTCCTCAGTCTTTACAAGCAAGTGCCTTAACTGCTAAAGCATCTCTCCAGCCCTCCTGTCTGGTTGAGAGTGTTGTTATTGAGATGTATTTCTACCATTTCCTTATGGAAACATACAGCTATAGGAATTTGCCTAAAAATGAAAAAGACTAGCCCTTCAATGTACGTCTAGTGACCACAACAGCAGCCATTTTGTATCTCATACAAGATCAAAGGACATTCTGGAAATGATTGTTCAGAAAACATCTCTCATACTTCTTTTCCAGTCACATTATTATTATTTTTTATTTGTCGGGCTTGATGGTGCACACCTTTTTAAAAATATTTTCTTTATTTATTTATTTGAGAGAGAGAGAGAGAGAAAGTGAGTGTGCCAGGGCCTCTAGCCACTGCAAACAAACTCCAGATGCATGCACCCCCTTGTGCATCTGGCTTACGTGGGTCCTGGGGAATCGAACCTGGGTCCTTTGGCTTTGCAGGCAAATGCCTTAACTGCTAAGCCATCCCTCCAGTCCCCAGTCACATTATTAATTGGCGAGAAAGCTCCTTCCATGCAGCGAAGTGGAACTGAAGGAGACCTAGGCTCCATCTAGCCCTGCAGTGACAGGGCCTCCCGCTCTTCTTCTCACTCCGCCACCCTTACCTGTGGGTGGCAGACACTCCTCTCTGCACAGGAGCTCTCAGCCGGCTCCGCTTTTTGTCAGTGGTGTGCAGAGAATTTAGTGACAGCCACCTGCATTTCAGGTGTGCGTCAGTGCTGGGCCAGTGTACTGAAGATTGTCTAGCCATTGGCACTTCCAGGAATTCACTTCCTAGAAACCGGGCAGCACAGAAGATCAGCTTATGCCCCACCTGTCCTAAGTGCTAAGGAGCAGTGGGAAGCCACCTCCCCTCCCCTCCTCTCCCTCGGGGGCACTAGTTATTAGACTTGAACTGATTTGAGACGCCTCCTCTTTGTTCCACACAGCACACGTGCAGTTCATAATAAGGGATACTTCTTTTGCTGTATCTCTGTACTCCAGTCACATGAGAGAGGCTGAACATCGAATCGAGCCACAGAAACAGCCTTTCACGGAGCCTGGACATCCCAAGGACTGTTTCTACCCAAACAGATAAATTACACGATGCTCAACATTTCTATCTTGACCTATTCAGGTTAGATAGCCAGCTACAAAGGTAAGGAGTCTTCTGGGACGTGGACACCTTAAAATGATTTCAATGAGCCAAGCTGGGCAAAAAAAACAAAAACCATTTGTCATTAATGAACAATGGCCATTTTAAATAAACATCATGCAGGAGAAGAAGACGGGGAGAGACAGCAATCTTTTTTTGTTTGTTTTTTGAGAGATGAGAGAGAGGGAGAGACAGAGAGAAAGAGAGAAAGAGGCAGGGAGAATGGGTGTGCCAGGGCTTCTCAGCTGCTGTGAACTAACTCCAGATGCATGCGCCCCCTTGTGGGTATGTGCGGCATTGTGTGCTTGTGGCACGTTTGCGTCATTCAAACAGGTGTACTTAACCACTAAGCCATCTCTCCAGCCCTCAATCTAACTCTTTTTTTTTTTTTTTGGTTTTTCAAGGTAGGGTCTCACTCTAGCTGACCTGGAAGTCACTATGTAGTCTCAGGGTGACCTTGAACTCTCAGCAATCCTCCTACCTCTGCCTCCCAAGTGCTGGGATTAAAGGTGTGCGCCACCATGCCTGGCTCTCAATCTAACTCTTAATTGTTGCCTTGAAAGTTGTTTGAAGCTTTACATTTTGATAAGTGACAAATCTCTCAAGCACATTCTTTTGCTTGCTCTTGTATTTTCAATAAAATGGAAAAGTGGCTCAAATAAGGTTGAGTTTAGGACTAGAGAGATAGCTTAGTGATTAAGGTGCTTGCCTGCAAAGCCAAAGGACCCAGGTTTGATTCCCCAGGACCCACATAAGCCAGAGGCATATGCATCTGCAGTTTCTTTGCGGTGGCTAGAGGCCCCAGCATGCCCATTCTCTCTCTCTCCTATTTTTCTCTCTTGAATAAATAAATAAAAATAAATATGTTACAAAAGGTTGAGCTTGTACAAGGTAATTGTTTTTAAAAACAAATATTTATAATGGCTTCTCTTGCCATAAATATAGGCCCTGTGCCTTCTAATCTATATGGTCTTTAATGAAACTGTCCAGTTCCAACTTGTTTGAGGTTGTGCATTATTACTACTTTCACTTATTTGATTTTTTAAAACTTTTTATTTATTTGAGAGTGACAGACAGAGAGAGAAAGAGGCAGACAGACAGAGAGAAAATGGGCATTCCAGGGTCTCCAGCCATTGTAAATGAACTCCAGATGCATGTGTTACCTTGTGCATCTGGCTTATGTGGGTCCTGGGGAATCAAGCCTTGAACTGGGGTCCTTAGGCTTCACAGGTAAGTGTTTAACTGCTAAGCCATCTCTCCAGGCCCTACTTTCACTTATTTAAAGAGAGGTAAAAGCTGGGCATGGTGGTACACGCCTTTAATCCCAGCACTCGGGAGGCAGAGGCAGGAGGATCGCTGTGAGTTCGAGGCCACCCTGAGACTACATAGTGAATTCCAGGTCAGCCTGAGCTAGAGTGAGACCCTACTTCAAAAAAGAGAGAGAGAGAGAGAGAGAAAGAAGGTAATGACAGAAACCAAAATTAACTAAGCTTTCTAAACACATATTCCACCACGCTTTTCAGTTGTTCTGACTACACATTAAAAAAAAAAAAATCAGTATTAGCAACTTGCCCTTGATGAGTCTTGCCAAAGCAGTTCATTTCTTTATGCAACAGCTGAGCCTAGAAGTCCAGGATTGACATGGGTTGCTCAGCTATTCTCAAACCACACCACATCCTCATAGTCCATGCTTTGTGCAATTACTGGCTACCAGGACTGCATCACCCCCAGCAGGAAGTAAAGGAATCAGAAGGTGTGCCCTTTCTCTAAAGTCATGGGCCTACAAGTTGTATGTCCAGTTTCCACTCGCCTCCTGTCAGCGAGAATACAGTCATTGGGCAGGGCCTAGCTGCAAGAGAGTCTAGGAAGCAGTTGAAGTATTGGTGGTCATGTTCCAGCTCAAACTGGATTCTACTACCATGGGAAGAAAGGGGTGCTGGGTATTTGTAAACCAGGGACAGAATCTGCACCATAGTCTTCCAGTTGGATCTCTTTCTTCAGCAGTTAGCATAACTCGTAATTGAACTGCAGTTATAAACACGGAAACACCAAACCCTAGATGTGACTCAACAAGTCCACTACTCCATTTGGAAGTGGCAGGCATACACCTGTTTGATTGTTAATGGCCAGAGAGTAAATATTTCCAGCTCTGTTATCATAACAAGAAGGCATCCATACACAGCATGAAAATGAAAGAAGGGGCTGGAGAAATGGCTTAGCGGTTAAGGCACTTGACTGTAAAGCCTAAGGGACCCCGGTTCGATTCTCCAGTTCCCACATAAGCCAGATGCACATGGTGGCACATGCGTCTGGAGTTTGTCTACAGTGGCTGGAGGCCCTGGCACGCCCATTCTCCACTCTCTCTTTCCCTCGCTCTGTCTCTAATAAACAAATAAAAATAAATAAAAATTAAAAAAATAAAATTAAAATGAAAGGAAATTGCTGTGGTAGATAAAACTTAACTGTCAAAACAGGATGCATGGTGATGTGGTCCCCCATCCTCAGTGGTCACAGGCTAAATAAAGGTGATAAGAGATGGCTGATGAACCCAGCAACCAAACCAGGACCGATTAAGACTTGTGTCACTACAACAGCACCTTCTAGGGATCTGGAATGTACCAAGCTAGGAACGACCTTAGCAGCTTTATTTTATATCATCTCTAGTCAAGCGGAGAAAAATGCCCCCCTTTTTCCAGACGACAGGCAGACAACCAAAGACAAGAACCCATTCTGCAGCTCCCCAGTCGGTTTCCAGGCTGTTCTCTTCCAGACGAAACAACGTTCCACAGCTCTCAGACACAACCCACCCTTGGGCTCATCGTAAGTGGAAAGCACGCACTCAGCTCACTTCATCTTTCCGGCAAAGCCACTCAGCTAGGCATAATGGGTAAAGATCGCCATGACAAACATAAAGTAGTTCTTGCGCTAGGAGTTCATTCTGTTTTCAGCAAGGAGGTCTTCCCGGGTGACATGGCCGAGGTTGTAGGCATTAGCGCAGTGCTGACTAAGGAGGTGTAGAAGGCAAAACCCATGAATACTTACAGGGGGTCTTTCAAAGGTTATCAGAATAGAAATAAACGGTGTCATCGCTCTTGTTCTTATTCTGGAGCAAACACATTCCACAGTGACCTCCCTATCCATGGCCAAGTACATTAATAAACAGGTCACAGCACTCTTTCCAGAAACTTCCAAGCAAGCCTCAAGATCCTTATCAGAGCACGGGGCACCATTCCCAGTTTATAAGATTTGGCACAAGACAATGAAGCCACATGCTACCAAGACCTTAACACCTTCCTACTTCCTCCTCTCCTGTGAGCAAACAAGCAAATTACCTTCTTTATTGTCCACACCAGTGTTTCCGTAGCTCGACGTGCTGATGAGCACATCTCTGGGTTCAGCAAGCACGTCAGTTCTAGGCTGGCGTTTCCCTATGGATGCATTTGTTTTATAAAGAAATCCACACCTCAAAGCCTGTCTTAACACAAACAGGAAAGCTCCCCAAAGCAAGTTTTCACAATATCTCAGCATGGAAAGGAGGAATACTGAAGATTTGGGTTCTGTCTATCCAGTCATGTAGGGAGAGAGAATTGGTGGCCACCAGGGGATCGTGAGAACTACTCCAGAAACATGGTACCCGCCGCCACATGACTTGACTCCTGACTCTTTCACACAATATTCACAGCAGTAGAACCTAGCCATGTCCCAGAAACATAAGTACACATCCCCTCACCTCACCTAAGGGTGGGATTTAAAATTTTAAGATGGCCACTGAGCCAGGCATGGTGGCACACGCCTTTAATCCCAGCACTCAGGAGGCAGAGGTAGGAGGATCGTGGTGAGTTCAAGGCCACCCTGAAACTACATAGTGAATTCCAGGTCAGCCTGGACTACAGCAACATCCTACCTCAAAAAAAAAAAACAAACACATAAACAAAAAGTAATGGCTTTTTTGGGCTGGAAAGTTGGCTTAGCAGTTAAGGCGCTTGCCTGCAAAGCCAAAAGACCTAGGGTCGATTCCCCAGGACCCACGAAAGCCAGATGCACAGGGTTTCGTATGCATCTGGAGCTCATTTGCAGCAGCTGGAGATACTGGCGTGCCCATTCTCTCTCTCTCTGACTTCCTCTCTCTCTCTCTCAAATAAATAAATAAAAATAAAAAATATTTTTTAAAAAAGATGTCCACTGAACAGAGGTTGCTTTCAAACCGAAGCACTTGTATACACCCTACTTAAAAAGCCCAGCATGAACTGTCACTTCCTGAGTCACAGGATCATTTGTACGCAGCTGCTTCTGCTTGTTGACATGGCTCGCATGATGGTAATTACTGTGCAACACTCATTAGCCACCATCACGCGTGGGAGTCTGCCCAACTGTAGGCGCATCAGTCCCCACCACGTCCCACTCGCATGTCAAGGATGAGGAGAACAGAGCACCCCTTCATCGCTCCCTGCTGCCAGGCAGAAGGAACACTGCGAGCTCGTCTCTGTATATCAGGTGCCTGCAAGTGCAGTCCTCCCTCCCCAGGCAAGGACTCTGCAGTCTGGTGATGCCTCCCCAAGACACAACTAGCAGCCACGGTGCCAGAGCTTTTATAGCCCTGGCTGGTATTTACCCAGTAGGTGACCATTCCTCCCAGAGCAGGCGAACTCTATAAAAAAGAGGCTAAAGCAGGAAAGAGGGCGTGGCCTGATCTGGAGAGACTTCCAGAGCTCCTCTTAGAGCTGTTATTTCATCTGTGTCCCTAAGCACAGGACTCACTCGTCCATGAAAACAGAGTGCTACAACTGTTTGTCTGGCCATCCTGTTTCCTTACACGTGCCTCCAGGGACAGCTAGGATGTTCTCTGCCTCTGCTCTCCCAACTTCAGTATCAAAACATGTTGTGAGGGCTGGAGTGATGGCTTAGTGGTTAAGGCACTTGCCTGCAAAGCCTAAGGACCCAGGTTCGATTCTCCAGGTCCCATGTAAGCCAGAGGCACAAGGTGGAGCATCTATCTGAAGTTTGTTTGCAGTGGCTGGAGGCCCTGGTGCACCCATTCTCTCTCCCTCTTTCTCTAATAAATAAATAAATATTTTTAAAAATACACATGTTGTGGCCTAGATATATTGCAGAGCTACAACCAGGCTTTGCCCCTTGTCTTTGTCAGTTGGGATTCCCAGGTGGTAAGTGACTGAGGAGAGGAGAGGAGAGGAAAGAAGAGGAAAGGGGAGAGAGAGAGAGAGAGAAAGAGAGAGTATAGAAGATGGAAGGATGAGATTTTCTGAGGGTGAACAAGAAAAGAAACTAGAAAAAAAATGCAACTTAGGGTCTATGAAAAACACAATGTCTTGCCAAATTTTGTCTCCCCCCCAGGTCACTGGGTAAAGCCATTCCTATCTAAGTGAAAGAGCCTGAAGCCCATCTTCCATCCCTTACAAGATCATTTTTTATTTTCCCACTCAGTTTTCTGGTGGTTTCACAAGAACAGCTAAAACAAATGTAAGCAGAGTTTTAATACTCATTCCTGCCTACAGATCTTTCCTCTGAGTTTTTGCTTCGCTCCTCACTATATATCCAGAATTTAAAGCTGGGAGACAGAAGTCACTGATCTGTAAGTTTTTTTCCCAGAGTAGGAGAAGGAAGCAAATGACAAGTTTCACCATAGACATATTTATGACTGATGGGTAAAACTTGGAAAACAAACACTAAACATTTCTTCCCTTTCTGTGAGTTAAAGCCTGAAAATTCTTTGAAATATTCCCAAGGAATAGTTCCCCTCAAACTCAGGCCACTCAAGTAATAGAACATGGGGGGTGACACTGCAAGTCGGGGCCTGCGTAAGGAACAGGCGGTTTATACCTCCTAACCTTCAGTCCCCTCAATCCCCATGTACAAGAACCACCATTGTAGCCCATATTTCATTTATTTACTTATTTATTATTTTTATTTTTGGTTTTTGAAGGTAGAGTCTTACTCTAGCCCAGACTGACCTGGAATTCACTATGTAGTCTCAGGGTGGCCTCAAACTCACGGCAATCCTCCTACCTCTGCCTCCTGAGTGCTGGGATTAAAGGCATTCGCCACCATGCCCAGCCCATATCTCATTTATAAAGGGCAAAGTGATTTGCAATAACAATGATTAACAGATATGCAAGAATGCAAAGGATGGAGCAGTTGGACAAGCATTTCAAAATGGCTTTCAAGCTGCTTAGATGCCACTGGGAAGTGCTACACAGAAACTCTACATGCCACAGGATTGGGGCTGGAGAGATGGCTCGGTAGTTAAAGGAGCTTGTTTGAAAAGCTTGACGGTCTGAGGTTCGATACCCCGGTGCCCACATAAAGCCAGATGCACAAAGTGGCACATGTATCTGGAGTTTGTATATGGAGTGCACCTATACACTCACTCCCTTTCTCGCTTTCTCTCTCTCATATTTTAAAAGAGAAACTATAAGGGCTGAGAAGATAGCAGTCAAAGGCACTTGATACTAAAGCCTGCCACCCTTGGCTTGATTCCCCAGTGCCCACATAAAGCCAGATGCACAAAGTGGCACATATGTCTGGAGTTCGTTGGCAATGGCAAGAGGCCCTGGAGTGCCTATGTGCATTCTCTCCCCCGCCCCCGTCTCTCTGTCTCTCCTTGCATATAAAATATTTTTTAAAAGAAACTATATATACCATATGTTTATTATAACCTGGCCAAGAAAACACCCCAAAAAACAATATGTAGCTATATTTTGAGGGTACTGAGATTACAGTTGATCTTTTCTGCTTTATTCTTTTTTTTTTTTCCTGATAGTACTTTTTTGAATAGCTATAACATCCTTTAGCAGGAAAACTGTTCACTGAGAAGTTTCTTTTTAAAATATATAAATGGTAGTGCATGAGGCTGGACTTTTAGACAAAGACTCATGCCCCCACACCCCTGCAGGACCGAGATTTGCACAGTGTAAAAAGAAGAGAGGCAATCAAATGGATTTAGACAATAACAGGACAAGAGACAGGAAGTAAGGGGTGGCCCATACAGTGAAGCTCTTGCAATGTCAGTCACCAGGGACAGACCTGCCCCAAGGCCAGCACTCTGCATCTACAGCACTCTTTGGTACTGTGAGCCTAACAGACTTGAACCACATTTTACGATGGCAGCAAAGAATTTATCCCTCTGTGCTTATAAACCAGGCACCAGCTCCAACATGGGCTTGAATGCCAGAAGGCTGGTGAGGTGCCGAAGGTTTTGTAGTGATGAGTGAGCTATCTTCTACCAAACAGCCTCCTGTGCCACAAGGACAGGCTGTATTGTTCAACATGCTCTTAAATCGGGTTCAAATATTTGCCCAGCTGGGTCAAAGTAGGATTTCAAAAGTGATAAACCTTTTCCAGGTCGAACAGACACGTTCCATGATTGCCTGGGAGAGTGGGAGGAAAGGAATCATCAATTCATTCAACCAAACTTAAAACATCTACCATGGCTTTGGGATCTGTCAGAGAAGTTCAACACTGTTGGAACGAAATTCTGACCCTCACCTTGGCCCACAGTCATTGTCCTCCATGAAAGCCACCAGCTGGAACGCTCTTCCCAACTTTACTTTCAGTGACGTCACGAGGGTGTTTGAAATCTACCAGGTGTTGGGTGTGTGTATTTACACCAAAGGGAACCAAACAGTACAGACCAGTGTTTCCCCAGGCAGCAGGTTGCTGGCCAGAGTCACTCCTACCACGTCCATATGAAGGTCTGTTCCGAACCCCCCCTTACCTCCAGCCAGATAAGAACCCCTTCGCTGAATGGCCCTGCGAACTTTGACTTTACCTCTCAGGCCCCACTTCCAAATCAGAGGCAGCACAAGGCTGTTTCCAGCGTGGCAAAGCTGCAAGCCACTTGCTCATAGGCATGCGCCTCAAAGGTCAAGAGGCACAAATCTAGGGCTGGGCACTTGCTCGGATTGCTATGCGAGGTGTTCCATTTCTTCACCTTATATTTCAAAGAAATAGTATCAATGGGTAGGCCTTCTCGGCAGTGTAAAAACACACCTGTACCGCTGCTAATGTGAAATACTGAGACATCTGGATTCAAGAATGAATTCCAACCAAGTTCTTTTACGGGTAAGATTCGGTGCAATTGTCGATACTTCCAAATACCAAACCGCCCATTATATTTTCAAAGAGCTTTGGCTTTCATAAATGCAATGGCTTTCAAATACCAAGAAACAAATACAAATTAAGCATTCCTAATATGAATACCCCAAATCCGGACTGCTTGAAAGCCTGAAACTTTTTTTTTTTCAAGATAAGGTCTCACTCTAGCCTAGGCTGGCCTGGAATTCACTCCATAGTCTCAGGCTGGTCTTGAACTCATGGCAATCCTCCTATCTCTGCCTCCCGAGTGCTGGGATTAAAGGTGTGCACCACCATGCCTGGCTCCCATAAAACCTGAAACTTTGGGAAGGCTAATAAGACGTCATAAGTGAAAGCTTTTATTTATGTATTGTTTATTGAGGGAGAGAGAATAGGCACACCAAGGCCTTCAGCCACTGCAAATGAAACCCAGGCACATGTGCCACCTTGTAAACATCTAGCTTACGTGGGTCCTGGGAAATCGAACCTGGGTTTTTTGGCTTTGCAGGCAAGCGCCTTAACCACTAAGCCATCCTTCCAGCCCATAGGCGAAAGCGTTTCTCCATAACTTCATGTGACTAGTCAGTCATTAATGCAGGCACACTATGTTCTATAAAATTAATTTGTAGGATATATGGCACATATAAAACCTAAGTAAATTTCATGCTTGGATGTGAGTCCCACTCCCAAGATCATTTACTATGTATAGGAAGCCATGCTAAAGTCTGGAGAGAGGGAATGAAAACAACCAGAAATCCAACTTCTGACTGCAAGCCCTATGACAGTAGACGCTCAACCTGAGAGTGGTGGCCTCAAGAAGATGTGAAAGCGGAGGCTACTGTGTAATTTTAGAGGCTCGGTGGCTTTTTTTTTTTTTTTTTTTTTTTAAGAAATTGTTTTTAAGCGACTTAAAGTTTTTTATTTATTTGTGAGAGAAAGAGCCAGAGAGAGATTGAGAAAATGGGCACGCCAGGGCTTTCAGCCACCACAAACAAGCTCTAGACCCATGCGCCATCTTGTGCATTTGGCTTATATGGTTACTGGGGAATTGAACCTGGGTCCTTTGGCTTTGCTGGCAAGTGCCTTAACCGCTAAACCATCTCTCCAGCCCTCAGTGGCCTTTCAAACAAACTTATCAGCCTCCCCCACAAGACCAGGGGGATAACAATGGCGCCCCACCTGCTACCTTTCTCTTTGCTCCCGGCCCGCTGTCCCATGCCAGATCGTCTCTCACATTACCAACTTAAACCATCATCTCTTTAGCCATGAGGTCAGTAGCCTTTTTATTTGCTGACTGTTTTACCCTAAGTCTGTCTCTTTACCCAGCCTGCTGCTCTGTGCCAGCAGGGTTTTCACCCACTAACCCATCACCTGGCACAGCACCTGGTTGACACTCAAAGCTTGGCAAATTCTTGAGTGAACCAATAAATATGTGACCATAATCACACACTGTCAACGTGCTCCCATGACAAGACACCGTCATGCCTGGGATCCACCTCCCTCCATGACAGTTGGAACAGGGAATGACCTACCCAACCCACAAGGCCTGCTGGGCTGTTCCAAGGCAGGAAGCAAAGGAGGCCAGATAAGAAATCATGGGAGACCCAGGGATGGTGAGAGCAAGGGCACGATTGTTCCCATATTTCCTCATCGAGTCTGTTTCTGGGGTTTTCCTCTGTCTTTGGCATGCAACGTTTCCTGCTTGGAGCTCTGCCTTCCTTGAAGCTGCTTCATAATGGCCTCGCTATTCTTTCTGCTCAGCTCTCGACCTTGAAAACGTCTTCATCACTGGTAAAAGACCCACAGCAAGGAAGAGCTAGTCCCTCCCCTGCTTGTCCCCGGGTCCCAGGAAGTCACAGTCACCATCTTTCATGTGGTGAATGTACAACGGTGCCTCAGAGACACTGGACCATGAGTGAACCAAGCAGAGGGCACCTGAGATGCCCAAGAAGCACCCCACTACAAGGGAGGCATCCCTACCATGCAAGCTCCATTTTTAAAGCCCAGACTCCGATTGAGTGCCCTGGCAGGTACAGAGCAATCCAGGATATCAAATTCCAAAACGAGACTCAAGTAACACGAGTGGCCTTAACGTGAGGCTCGGTCAGTACCTATTGCCATCAGGCTGGAAGAACACGCTGTCAGCAGACTGGGGTTTAGAACAGTCTTTTCTCTTTTAGAGCTGGCACCAAAGGACTGAATCTCAAATTTAGCAGGAGGAAAATTTTTTTTTTTTTTTTTTTTTTTTACTTTTTATTATTTTTTTGGAGAGAGACAGAGAGAGAGAGAGAGAGAGAGAGAGAGAGAGAGGAAGACAGAGATGGGTGTGCCAGCAATGTCTCAGCTGCTGCGAACGAAATCCAGATGCGTGCGCCCCCTTGTGGTCAAGTGCAACATTGAGCCCTTGTGTCACTTTGCATCTGGCTAAATGTGGGACCTGGAGATTGGAACCGCTGGGATTGGAACCAGTGTTCTTATGCTTAGGAGGCAGGCGCCTTAACCCCTAAGCCATCTCTCCAGCCCGGAAAATTCTCTCAACTGTAAATCTTTTATTTCTAGCCTAGCCTTAAACTTTTCCCTTTCTACAGATCTATGATGTAAAAGGAAGGACGGGAGAAAAAAAAAAAAAAACAGTTAGAAGCTAAAATTCATATCACCAGAGTTAAAAATGTGAGGCAAGAGTACGTTATCTCAGAGAACCAACATGGAGTCTCTCCCTTGCTAGCTAATATATTATGGTCCTTGAAAGTAATAATTATCATGTCTGCAAATAATAAATTTATCTATGTGTATATACACACATTCTCCTTTTACTCTGTTTATTCTTTTTAACTAGTGCAACATATGTAGAAAAGGTTGTTTGTTCAGTTCTTATCACAAACAGTACAAGGTATTTCTTATCAATAATTAGTTACTATTTAATTTTGATAATGTTTTTCATCAAAGCACCCCTCAATACATTTCTGCCACTCTCTCCTCCTTTAATTATAGTGCAATCAGGCCCAGTAGACATGCATTCCACTTATAAGTTTGCTTAAAATGCCTGCTCTGTGCAAAGGTCTATCCAGAGAGCTTGCAGGAATGCCTAAGTGTGTTCAAAAGTCTTGCTTTCAGGAATGTAAGCTGTCTAGGAGAAGGTAGGAACAACACCAACGGATCAGTCTCTCAAGCCAAGCTAACATTTAAATTTCTCAGAAAATACTTCTTAGCTAGTTGGTTTAACCACATGTGGCTTGGAGCACTATTATGAAGGTCATCTTGAAGTGCTTGGTTTATGTAGAAAGTTGCTTACTATAGTGTCAACCCCATGTTTCATTTCATTTGCTGGAGAGGAATTTGGGACTAGAAACCTACGGAGAAAGACAGCTTTGAAGGACACACAAACCGCACCATATGGACAGGGCTCGCCGAAGTATCTAGGGATTCCTGTTCCTTGTTGCCAAGTTTGCACTTTCTTTAGTCATAACATGATCAACGACCCCTTTCCTTATTAATGATTTTCCTTCTACTTCATGCTCAAATCTGAACGACCACAACTGGAATTCCAGTGCGTCTGTGCAACAGATTCGTGCAGTGTGTCATCCAATATGAGGCAGAAATTGAGGCTTTCTATACGGGCATAGTTGTGCTCCGATTAGAACAAATTAGTAGCCTGCATCTTTTGGCTTTTAGTACCTCCCTCCTTAGAGTTAAAAAACAGTGAAAACACTGACAGATGGTGCTGCACTGGGAGGGGAGCCTCCAATTTCAAAGAATAGTTCTTCAACTATGGTTAGAAAGCTATGAAATAAGCCAGGCATGGTGGCTCACGCCTTTAATCACAGCACCCAGGAGGCAGAGGTAGGAGGTTCACCATGAGTTCGAGGCCACCCTGAGACTATATAGTGAATTCCAGGTCAGCCTGAGACAGACTGACACCCTACCTCAAAAAAAAAAAAAAAAAAAGCTATGAAATAAAAAGCCTGGGACACCATGTTTCCCCCCATTCCTGCAGAGATTGACAGAGGCCTGTTGGTCCCCACAATATATACCAATAGCCCCACCAAAGACCCTCAGCAGCATTGAAGTGGGAGAGAAGGGGGGGGTCTATGTGAGCAACTTTTTTATTTAAATCAACAGATTAAAAAACAACAACAAAAGAGCCAGGCGTAGTGGTGCACGCTTTCAATCCCAGCACTCGGGAGGCAGAGGTAGGAGGATTGCCGTGAGTTCAAGGCCACCCTGAGACCACACAGTGAATTCCAGGTCAGCCTGAGCTGCAGGGAAACCCTACGTCCAAAAACCAAAGCAGCAGCAACAACAACAACAACAACAAACCTGTATATCTATTAAAAAGTTATGAAATATTGAAAATGGTACATTAGCAATATTTAACTCTTCAGGTTAGGGTTAGGTTGGCAAGTCTTTAAAGGCAAACATTTCAAATTCTTCATTAGCCTAAATGTCCATGTTTTTATCCCACGTTAAAAAACGAAATTATAAAAAACCTCAAGCAGAATACTTTTTGTATGGGAAAATGATTTTTTAAAATTCCAGACTGCCATTTCCTTCGAATTCTTGTGGTGGTGGGACAAACGCTCAGCATGGATTTCTAAGACTATATTGTTTATATTCTCTCCAAACAGTTCGTGCCAAAGAAAAACCCGTTTCCTGTAATTAAGGAGTAACACTGAATTTTTGTGTTAATGTTCACCCAATACGTTTTTAAGTTAGTCATGACACTTTAACAAACAAGACCAGCCCTAGGAAAAGAGTATCTCATAATTAATTACCTTTTGCCTGGTGCACAGTCTTCAGCTTCAGGCATTTCTGCCCCTTAGGAGTGGTGCCAGTGTGGTGGGCTTGCTCCCGCTAGTCTCAGCTCAGAAGGCTAATTAGAATGTCTCTTCTACAGTCACACAGACCACCAGAAAAGAGAAACCCCAACGGGGGAAACTCTCGCCTTTTTGGAGAAAAGCGCTCCTCCTCCCCTCCTCAGAAAGTCGGTGTTTACAAACTTCCGAAGCGCCTGCCTTGAATGAGGCAAGGCGCTGGACTATTATGACAAGCCCTTTCTAAAAATACCCAGGTCACCTCTTACTGCTGGCACGGTGACAGGCAGCTAGCTGGTTGGGAGTGCTGCCCAGGCACCCAGCATTTTCCCCTCCCTCGGTCGTGTGAGAAGGTGTCACCACCTCCAAGGGGGTGATTTCACAGAGCCAGCCTGCCCGTTCTCTTTTTCCTTTCTTCCTTCCTTCCTTCCTTCCTTCCTTCCTTCCTTCCTTCCTTTTTTCCTCTCTTTCTCTCTTTCTTTCTTTCTTTCTTTCTTTCTTTCTCTCTCTCTTTCTTTCTTTCTTTCTTTCTTTCTTTCTTTCTTTCTTTCTTTCTTTCTTTTCTTTCTTTCTTTTCCTGGCATGACCAGGCACCTACCCAAAGATGGGAGTGGCTGTCACAAGGGCAGGTTAAAAGCTCACCCAGGCCTTGGGATCTCCATCCAGTCACTGGAGGGAGCTGAAGAGCAGAGAGCAAAATGGGTTGTCCCAGGAAGGGAGTGGGTGGTTGGTTGGTTTGCATAATGCCTGGTCACCCTGGAAAAATAAATAAATAATAAACACAGTCCCTCACTCAAAAGGGGAAAAGGCAAAGTCCATGGAGTGATCTTCCTTTACAAGAAAATCTCTGTGGATCATGAAGGTGTCTCAACCCCAGGAAGCATGCACATGAATACAGGTTGATGTGTCCCTGTGCTCAAAGGGCTTATATACTTTGCTTCCAAAATGCCAAGAGAAATATTACTGAGATTTGTTGAATAAAGGTCTGGATAAAAACCTAAAAGCATTGTTTTTCTGAGGTAGGATCTCACTCTAGCCCAGGCTGACCTGGAATTCACTATGTACTCTCAGGCTGGCCTCGAACTCACAGTGATCCTCCTACATCTGCCTCCTAAATGCTGGGATTAAAGGCATGTGCCATAATCCCCAGCTAAAAGCATTTTTTCCCCTAACTGGGAACATCAGGAGAATGCATAGCATAAGATTTTATGATTAAAAAATAATATACAGGGCTGGAGAGAGGGATCAGTGGTTAAGGTATTTACTTGCAAAGCCTAATGGCCTGCGTTCAATTTCCCAGTACCCATATAAAGTCAGATGCACAAAGTCGTGTGTGTATCTGGAGTAGGTTTGCAGTGGCAAGAGGCCCTGATGTGCCCATCCCTCTGTCTCTCTCTCCCTCTCTGTAAATAAATAAATAAATAAATAAATAAATAAATAAATAAATAAGAAATATACACTTCTTTGTTTAATGTGTATGCTCCAGTAATGTTGGAAAAATACCTTTTTTTTAGGGCATATTTTATATGTTCCCCTTTTAAAAATGCTTTTCCAGAACAATAAGGAATTTATTTCACACAGTGTTGGCTTTTCTCTGACATTATTTATGCCATAATGAAGAGCAGTTCTTTAAATGACTTAGCATTTCACATAAAACCTGGCATCTGAGATACTTCAGAGCACAGGGTTGAGCAGGTGTGAGCGCTGAGCTACAAAACCCCGCGTCAACTCAACACGCAGCTCTGCAGACTGGAGCACTGCAGGGTTCTAAGAAATGAGAAGCTGAAATGCTGTAAACAGTACCCATGAAGTCCTTTCAGCACTTCAACTTTGGCAACACACAAGACTAATTGCATTCTCTGACTCTCATTTCTGAGCAGTCTAGTGCCTTGACTTGAGAGGACAGTCAGGTAGGATGGTCAGGCAGATGAAGGAAAGGCTTACAAGAACAGCCATGGCACGAGTGACAAAAGCCAGAGCAGAGCTCATGACTCACAGCTATTTGGAGGCCATCCATGTCCCTTCCTCACCTCGATATCACCTGCTGGGGACCTAAGGTACTATGAATTTCCTCAATGCTGCTGACCTGAAAATCTACTGGACAAATGGAACTTAGAAGTCCCAAGGCACCCATAAAGCTATCACCAAGATTTTCAGATGATGAAACCATAGCCCAGTGAAGTTAGGTGAACCGCTGGTGACAGCCCACAGCCTTCCAGACTGTTCCTTGGCTGGGCGTCCTTTCCCCTCCTCTAGCAGAGCCTTTGCTTTCTGGCAAAAAAAAAAAAAAAAAAAAACCTCACGTTTCAGACATTTCCAGAGATTTCCCTGCATGCACATTCTCCTCAAATTTGTTTGCATTCAGCTTTAATGATGCAGCGTAAATGAGATTAAAAATCTTTCCCTTTGTAATGTAATCACATGATATGGCCCATCAAAGCTTTTCCCCTTTTCCATGATGCCTCTTCCTTCTTCCCACATCATCTGTCTAAGAGTTTATGACATTTCTATCTTACTACAGCTTTGATTGAAGCTCTGCATCTTTCTGTCAGAGGCAGTAGGTTAAAAAACAGTATGAGCCAGAGGACCCAGGTTTGATTCCCCACGATCCATGTTAGCTAGATGCACAAGAGGGCACATGCATCTGGAATTCGTTTGCAGTGACTGGAGGCCCTGGTGCACCCATTCTCTCTCTTTCTCTCTCTCTCTCTCTCTCCTTCCCTCTCTCTCTGTCAAATAAATAAATAAATAAAAATATATTTTAAAAAACAGTATGAGAATGGGGGACCAAATATTAATGCTATAGAGGCAGGCTTTCTCCTCAGAACCCTTCCCAACTTTACCTAGATTTTTCAGGCTGTTTAAGTCAAGCACAGCCTTCTGATCAAGTTCCGACTGAGAAGCTGTCAGCAAAACCATTAGGAAGTTTTAGGAACCTTCATTAAAAGCCACCCAGTACATCCCTTCACCTCTCCCACTCTCCCACAGTGGACAAAAATGCAGACACTCTGGATAGGATAGGATATATTTATTCGATAGAGGGCAAGCAGGGCAAAGGCCCCCAAAAGAAGAAGTGTGAACCTTGAGCACACTGGAAGCAGTCAAGGCACCACATTCACTTCTGAAATTTCAGGTGGGAGAGAAAGAAGAGGTTTGTTTTGGTGCCACTGTTATTTTGAAATACCATTACAGAAGTCTCCTGTTATCCAGTTTTAGTTTTCGCTACCCAAGGTCAACCACAGGCTAAAAACATTAAATGGAAACTTCCAGAAATAAGCAATTCATCCAGTTTAATCTTAAAGCATCCTGTGCCATCCCACCTTGCTCTGCCCTGTTCTACCTCTCATCACTCCAAAATGTGAACCATCCATTGCCCAGAGTCCACCCTGCATATGTGACTTTCCTGTTACCAACTTAATCCTCACCTGTTTCCAGATAGATTGTCAAGGCAACTGTAATCCTCATCCCAAACTCGAGTGACCATTAGAAACTCAATAATAGCCCCAGAGGACAAAACCAGTGATTCTGCCAATCCAGGTATGTCAAAAAGATGCCAGAAAAGTACTTCCTTTAAAGTGAAAATGGAAAGGAAGGAACATCTGCTGGGGCTGCTGTGTTCTACAGAGATTCTGTTGTTGACCTCTTGCTGTGTTTGCTTTACGAATTAATCTTCATCATAGGTGTACGTGGATAATTTTTAAAGCAGTAGATAGGCCCAGTCCTATTCGTGGTTTTAGACCCCCAGCACAGTCTTAGAATGCATCCCTCAGACATGATGAGACACTACTGTACTCAACCCACCTTAACCTTAATTAAGGCTATTTCCCTAAAAGTATAAGCCACAGCTATGAAAACCAAACCAAACCATTGAAACAAAAGCAAAACGTACAGTATACTTCCACTTGAGACCACATGGCCTGACCACATCAACGTCAGAGTGAGAGGAAAGAACAGATTCCCCTCCTGCTTGGTCCCCACACAAGCCTTAAGACTGATTCCTGCTGACAAGTCTTCTAAAGAGTCAGTGGATGGTTTCTGTTTGCTTTAAGAACAAACAGGATAGAGACTACGTAGATACCAAAGGGTATAGTTTCAGCAGAGGGAATGCAGAGTACTGACTGAGGACTCTGCCCTCATACTTCACGGGGCTCCTGCTGAAGGAGAATTCAGTTTGCTCTACTGAGCCACAGGGTGGAATGTCAGAGGAGAGAAAGTCGCTCAAGGTATTCAAGCCCAAAGGGACCTGCTGAAGAATTCTGGCACTAAAGAGTGGAGGAAACCCTGAAGGACTCCCGTTAGCTGGCAGACTAAGGCAGGAGGGCCCCCCTGCCCCAAGCCAGATGCCAGGACCTCCCTCTGACTTCTATGGACAGGCCTGGGAATCCAATGTACGTAGGAGCAGTGGATTGAAGTAAATCATTTTTGTACTTGTGGCAGTTGGAATGTATGTCCCCCATAGACTCAGGTGTTTTATTAAAATTGAGTTTGCAACTTCAACCCTTAGCAGGCAGACTCCTGTTACAGGATGCATGTCACCGGGGGTGGAGGATTCTGGGATCCAGGCCAAAGGTGTGTTTGGGGGTGGATCTGATTCCAGCCCCGAGATATGAGAGATATGAGAGCAATATGAACTTGGGTGGGGGTCCTGCTTGCTGCCTTTTGGTGTTTGCTTAGCTGGTGGTTGTTTTTGTCTGTGCTTGGATTTATGAATGGAAGCCAGCTTTTTTCTGCCTGGATCTGTGAGCTTGAAATAAATCCCTGCTACCCGTGAAACTGTGTTTGGTTGGATGCTTAACCCAGCAACATGGAAGCCGCCTAACACAGCACTCCTGTCCAAACCCCTACCCACAAGAAGTCCCCGGATTCCCTTGGTGATAAATGTGTCTATAGGCGGCCTCTAGAGCCATGCCACACCTCTGATGCAGCACACTGAACAGGCGCGCCCAGAGACTATCTGGCTGGAGACCACTGAGAAGACTGTGAGGACCTCCCATGATTCAGATATTAGCATCCCCAGACCCCTTACACGCACCGCAAGGCCCTCTGCCTCTCCTTGTAGCACAACCTTACCCCAGCAACTGGCTTTGCTGACAATGCAGGACCTTATTCATATAAGTAGTGCACACTAACTGCATCAGTGGTGCTCCAAGGAGTGTGTGTGTGTGTGTGTGTGTGTGTGTGTGTGTGTGTGTGTGTGTGTTTGCTTTTTTTTGACAGAGCCTCATACATCATATATCCTCATATATCTCAGGCTGGCCTGGGCTTCTCTATGTAGCCAAGGACAACTGGGATGGAAAGCTACTTACTACCCCTGGCAGGGTGATGGACAGAGTTCTAGATGCTTCAGAAGCCACCTAATATCCCAAGGTGCATCCCTGAGGATAACCAGGCTCACAGAACAAGGCAGTCCTGTTTCCTTTGGACCTGTGGGTGGCAGCTGAGTCTGTTAACTCTGAGTGTAGTGACGTTGTCAGGGATGTTGCTTCCTGTTCCTCTAGAAGCCTTTCTGGAATGACATGACTGAATGACCAGCACTCAGAATTTGAAGGAAGTCAACCAAGCCATGAGTCAACCAGTAGGCGCTGATAGAACCTACAGCAATATGAATGATAAAAACAGCACCACACAGGTTTTTTGGAGAGAGTCAGAGAGAGAGAGAGAGAGAGAGAGAGAGAGAATGGGCATGCCAGAAGCCTCTCAGCTGCTGTGAATTAACTCCAGACGCATGCTCTCCCTTGTGGGCAAGTGAGGCATTGCGCCCTTGCGACACTGAGTCTGGCTAAACATGGGACCTGGAGAATCGAACGGGCATTCTTAGACTTAGGAGGCAGGTACCTTAACCCCTAAGCCATCTCTCCAGCCCAGGCTTGCCATTTTATCACCCGAAGTGCTTAGGCTGCAACTGATGGGAGTCTTGTGAGGTGGAAGCACCTGTCCAAATTCACCCACAGTAGGAAAGGCATGGCTTCAGGTCCCACACTCAGTTCCAAAGTCCATGTCCTGAGCTGCTATGTCACGAGTCCTACGTGATCCTTGGGGACACAGCTTCTGTTACAGAACAGATTTACTCTGACACTTGTCAAGGAATGGGGAGACAGAGGGGTCAAGAGATTACACCCCATAGAGGAAATATTGGATTTAACTCTAAGCAAGAAAAAAGTGGAGATTTATGGCCAACAAGGAGAGTGGGGTATAGATGGAAAATTACTAAGAGTACTAAAAAGTACTAAATTACTAAAAGGTAGGTCTGAGGTTTGAATGTACCCCCAGATCTTCTTATGTTTTGTATGTTGAGATGGGGCCCTTGAAGGGATACGAAAAGTTGATTAAGTCATTGTGATGGGGCCTTCATGGTGACACTAATGACTTTATGAGATCAACACACTTCCTATCTCACCACATGATGCCCAACACCATGTTCTGGTGCAGTAAGAAGGCCTTATACCAGACCCTGGCACTATGCCAGCTTCTATCCCTATAAACTAAATAGATCTTGACTCTGTACTTGTTATCCATGGGTACTCAATTACAGACGCACAAAACAAAGACTGAAAGGTATCTTTTTGCTAGACTGGTATAAAGGATCATTGCTTGAAGAACATGAGGGGAATGCAGAATTTAGTCACATCTTCAGAGCAGATCAGATACGGGAAATCAAAGTTTCTGCCTAAACGAACTTGACAAGATTCTTATGAAAATTGGGTTTTTTGAGGATGTGCCCAAGACCCTAATCTACCTGAAAAGGAGCTTAGAGGAGCCTGACCAGAGTCTGGCCAAGGACAGTCTTTGTCATTTCTTAATACAACAATAGGCACGTTTTTAAATATTTTATGTTAGCATTTAGTGCCATCAATGCATAAAACTGAACCATCCAAGATGGCAGCCCGTGTCCACCTGTGACCCTTGAGGACCAAAGAGGCTAATCTGGATTAGATGTGCTGTAAGTATCAAACACACACAGGATGGTTGGGGAAAAGAAAGAGTCCGACATCTCATTCCTAATTCTCACGGGCCGCATTCTGAAAGGACGCCATCAATACAGCACTTAAGTAAAACAATAACCATCAGTTTAACCTGTTTATTTATTTTTTATTTTTATTTTTTGGTTTTTTGAGGTAGGGTTTCACTCTGGTCCAGGGTGACCTGGAATTCACTATGCAGTCTCAGGGTGGCCTTGAACTCTCAGCGATCCTCCTACCTCTGCCTCCCGAGTGCTGGGATTAAAGGCGTGCGCCACCACACCTAGCTAACGTGTTTATTTTTTTTTTTATTTTTCGTTTTTCGAGGCATGGTCTCACTCTGGCTCAGTCTGTCCTGGAATTCACTATGTAGTCTCAGGGTGGTCTCGAACTCAGGGCAACCCTACCTTTGCCTCCCAAATGCTAGGATTAAAGGTGTGTGCCACCACGCCTGGCTTATTTTTTTAACCTCTTCTTACACATTACCAGACATGCTGAGATTTAGTATTTATGTTGTGGTTGTGTGCTGGACAGCACAGCTCGAGAGCTTTAATTCTTTACCAAAATTACCCCAAATTAGACATGGAAAAAGTTACAGTAAGAGCTCAGAGCTAACTGGCTCACACACAGTCTTAACAATTATTTCAGTGATATTTCCAGAATTGCTTTTTTTATGTTTCCCCGAGGCAGGATGTTACTCTAGCCCAGGCTGCAGGCTGATCTGGAATTCACTGTGTATTCTTAGGATGAACTCACAGCGATCCTCTACCTCTGCCTGCTGAGTGCTGGGATTAAAGGCGTGTGTCACAACACCAGACTCCAGAATTGCTTTTAATCAGAAGGGACAGAGGTAGAAGTTACAAAAGGCATCAACAGGATGAGACTAAAAGAGTCTATAGGGCATTTGATTCATTCACTATCTTGACTCAAGGGTATAAGAATTCCCCTTCTTGGGCTGGAGAGATGGCTTAGTGGTTAAACGCGTGCCTGTGAATCCTAAGGACCCTGGTTCAAAGCTCAATTCCCCAGTACCCACATAAGCCAGATGCACAAGGGGGCGCACACATCTGGAGTTCATTTGCAGTGGCTGGAGACCCTGGCATGTCCATTCTCTCTCTTTTATCTACCTATTTCTGTATCTCTCTCTCTCTCTTAAATAAATAATAAAATATTTTAAAAATAAATAAAGAAAGAATTCCCCTTCTCTACCTCCCATAATACATCAACATCTTTCAATGATGCTAACATGGAATCCAAGTGCCACAAAAACCAGAGTATGTATTATACATCTCACAAGAGTGGAACGAGGAACACACTTACGTCAAACCCAGTATAGCTCTGGAGCTAAGTGAAAGGATTTTTCTCCTTAGATCTAACCAAACAAAAACCAATCAAATGATCAAGCTTGCACATTTATTTGTGGTATAAATATACCAGTTGGCACTGCCAAGCTGCCGGGTGATCCCTAAGAGCTCCTTGTGGAAGAACTGGCACCTCTCTCATGCTTTGTGGTTGGCGGAGTCATTCATATCAAGACCTGCCCTCTCCTGGCTGGAGAGATGGCTCAGTGGTTAGAGGCACTTATTTAAAAGTCTGCTGGCCTGGGTTCAAATCCTCAGTACCCATGTAAAGCCAGATGCACAACATGGTATATGTGTCTGGATTTCATTTACAGCTGCTAAGAGGTCATGGTGTGCCAATTCTCTTTCTCTCTCTTTCCTTTGCAAATAATAAACAAAATTTTTTAAAGACCTGCCCTTGATTAGTGTCTCTCTCAAATACAATATTATAACAAACCTTAATATATAATATATAAAAATATATAATATAATATAATATAATAATATTATATAATATATAATATATAAAATTTCAATATATAAAAGACACAACAGCCAAACCAAGAACAGCTCATCAGGCTTAAATGGGGGCAGGGCACTGTAATGTGGCCCGAATCCCCAAGGATAGCTTGAGGCCGGTGCTTGGGGAACCCACATATCAGATCTAGGTGTCAAACGGTGGTGCGGATCAGCTGGAGAGCCAGCAGCAAGAGGGAACTGTGAGAAACCTGTTCCTCAGTCTCTTGTCAAAACTACCACCAGACTTAGCCCGCAGAGTGCTCTCCTCAAAGTTCTTCTCATCTGAGAATCACTGCGCGTGAACCGCCACTCTTAGCCACTGAAGCTGCCCATCTCAGCTCTGTCTGCTTTCTAGAACCAGCTATGGTCTGGAGGTGTGCGCCAAATTCATATCTTGCAAGTTTAATCTCCAGTGTAGTGATGCTGAAAGGTGGCACTTAACGACTGAAGGCTGACCCCTCATGAATGAGTTCATCTCATGACAGCAGAGGTAGGCCGGTTCCCCTTAGAGGGGCTGAGAGAAACTGACTGGCCCTCTTGCTTTCTCTGTTGCACATGCTCTCTCGCTCTTTCAATTTCTCCCATTTTGTGCAGCAGGAAGACCCTCACCAGACACTGTCCAGATGCCCTTGAACTTCTAACCGACTGAAGCATGAGCTAAATACAGTCAAGCTACCGCATCACAGCCACAGAAGAGTCACTAAGACAGCCGTGTGGGCCCGTTTCCAGTCTGCCTGGGGCAGTGCATCCTCGGCTGTACCCATTATCCTGAAACAACCTTTCCCTCTGATCTGTGCCCCTGTCTAGAACATAAGTTGTAAGATAACCTAATAGGTCCCTTTTTTTCTTACCCCAAACCATCAGAAATTCTATTTTGTTCATTGCACTGGACTGTCACAGCTCACAGTCTGTTTACGATGGTCTCAGCTGGGCCAACAATGAACTTTGCCACAACCTCCCCACTGCTTCTCTGTCCAGTCTAAGCTATGACTACTGGTAGCTCTCATCTACAGTGAATGTGTTTTCCAGAAAAAGACAGTGTGAAGTGAAGTGGGGTAGGAATGGTCTGGACAGGTAGACCCGGGGGAATTGCAAAGGTCAGCAGGGCAGGACGTGGGCTTGGCCTGCAGAAGAAAGAACGGGGCTGAAAACAACGAAGAAGGCAGAGGTGGGAAAGATGGGAGGGAAAAGGGATGGCAGGGGGCTGGTGGGACCCCCAGCCTCCTAGCTGGGGAGAACAGGGAGTTTAGAGGAAGGGAGAAGGGGAGGGGGGGGTCAAAAGAAGGCACTGGGAGGGATTATGATCAGGATACATTATGTACATATATAAAATTTATCAATAAAAAGTTTTTTAAAATTCAACAGAGATGTGTCCTCTTCTAGTTATTAGCTGGTCAGACTCATCTCGGAGGTGGCAGACTTCCTAGTCAGGTACATTTCTTTTTCTTTTCTTTTCTTTTCTTTTCTTTTCTTTTCTTTTCTTTTCTTTTCTTTTCTTTTTTTTTTTTTTTTTTTTTTTTTTTGGTTTTTTGAGGTAGGGTCTTACTCTGGTCCAGGCTGACCTGGAATTCACTATGTCATCTCAGGGTGGCTTTAAACTCATGGCGATCCTCTTACCTCTGTCTCCTGAGTGCTGGAATTCAAAGTGTGTGCCACCACACCCAGCCATTTCTTTTTATATATATATATATTTAATTTAATTAATTAATTAATTTGAGACACAGAAAGGAAGAAAGAGAGAGAGAGAAGGAGGGAGGGAGAGAATGGGCACACCAGGGCCTCTAGCCACTGCAAATGAACTCCAGATGCATGCACCACCTTGTGCATCTGGCTTACATGGATCCTGGAGAATCAAACTGGGATCCTTTGGCTTTGCAGGCAAATGCCTTAACCACTAAGCCATTTCTCCAGTCCCTAGTCAGGTACGTTTCTTAATAAAAAGTCATTAATTGATGTTGCTAATTTTTGAATTGTGATGGAACCACATAAAGAAAGGCTGGGTTTGCTCTGGGCAGGGCGGTGGGTGTGGGTAAGGACTGGAGAAGAGCGGAGGGAAAGGGAAGGGAAGTCAGAGGACAGGAGGCGCGGGGGCAGCATGCCGAGGGAGGGCCCAGGGCAGCCTGGACTCAGGTGGGACTCGAGGGACCAAGGCGGCAGGGTTCATGTCACTCGGCAACACTGATCGCTGTCGGCTCTGCCCAGCCCTTTCCTGGCACTGCACTTGGGCTCTACACACTTGACTGTGACTCCCTCTGGCAGGAGGGGGCAGGGGGTACAACTGTTGACCACCTGGAGCTAGTTTTATTCCTTCTTCCTCATTCCTCCTCTCCTTTAATCAGCGTGCTTCTTTTATCAATCCAACTTTTTACTGTGGTCATTCTTTCCCATCTTTCCCCCATCCACACGCTCTTAAACCTCCCTCAAAAAATAAAAGCGCCTGCAAAATTTCCACAGAAGTTCAGACACTCACGGGGGCTATTTGTCTAGGGGTCATGCACTTAACTGGGCCAGCTCCAAGGGCCACGGCTGTCCCTAAATAGCCATTCTGCCTGCTTGCTCTAGGGCCACCATGAGTATCTAGAAATTCAGTTCCTTGACAGAGAAGTTTGGATTCCAAGAAACTTAGCACAAATAGCCGTGTCCCTGAGAGAACTCTGGCCAGTCTTGTTGCCCTCCCTCAGCAAGCAGAAGGAATTGGAAACTTTCCAAGGCCGCAAGTGGTGGTCACAGAAGTCTCTGTGGACAATGAAGACAGGTGTGACTCAAGGGAGCTCCTTTTTAAATTCAGCTCCTGAATTTAAAAAGCACAGTGTTACAGAGCAATGATATCTAACCTTCTGTTGAAAGTGTGTTACGTAAGACTTTGTGATAGGCTGAACTTCCTTATTGCATTTGGCTCATGTTAGTGTTAAATGTTTTCACCCCGTCATCAGCAACTAATAAAATGGCTTGTAGCTATACATTCACAGTCTTTTGTAGAGAAACCAGTCACCTGCACTACTGTAATCGTTGGTCCACAATTGTTGTGAGGATGTAATAAGGTGACTGAAAGCCCCCCCCCCCGCAAGTGCACTACCTGACAAAGCAGGCCTGGGCTGGGCTGGGTGGCCTCCAACCTGTGGACCCCAGCCTTGGCCAGGGATGAGAGGTGTCCTTAGTCACAACTTCCCCTCAGGCTTCTAGGGTTTAGAGAACTCTATGCCTGGCCAACATCCCCAGGCCTCCAGGCCCTTTTTTTTTTCTTTTTTTAAATTTATTTGAGAGAGGCAGAGAAAGAAGCAGATACAGAAAAGATGGGCACCCCAGGGCCTCCAGCCACTGCAAACAAACTCCAGACACACGTGCCACCTTGTGCATCTGGCTTAACGTGGGTACTGGGGAATCAAATCTAGGTCCTTAGGCTTTGTAGGCAAGCGCCTTAACTGCTAAGCCATCCCTCCAGCCCTAGCCTCTCCCCCCCTCTTTATTTTTTAGTTTTTCGAGGTAGGGTCTCATTCTAGCCCAGGCTGACCTGGAATTCACTATGTAGTCTCAGAGTCAGGCCTTTTTAAAAATTTTTTATTTTATTTATTAGAGAGAGAGAGAGAGAAAGAATGGGCACGCTCCACTGCAAACGAACTCCAGATGCATGCACCCCCTTGTGCATCTGGCTTACTACGTGGGTCCTGGAGAATCAAACAGGGGCCCTTTGGCTTTGCAGGCAAATGCCTTAACACTAAGCCATCTCTCTAGGCCTCTAGGGCCTTCTTAATAAAAAGTCATTAATTGATGTTGTTAATTTTGATGGTTAGGAGTTAGTGGCCATGGAACCACATAAAGAAAGGCTGGGTTTGCTGCGGGCAGGGCGGTGGGTGTGGGTAAGGACTGGAGAAGAGCGGAGGGAAAGGGAAGGGAAGCAGAGGACAGGAGGCGCGGGGGCAGCATGCCGAGGGAGGGCCCAGGGCAGCCTGGACTCAGGTGGGACTCGAGGGACCAAGGCGGCAGGGCTCACGTCACTCGGCAACACTGATCGCTGTCGGCTCTGCCCAGCCCTTTCCTGGCACTGCACTTGGGCTCTACACACTTGACTGTGACTCTCTCTGGCAGGAGGGGGCAGGGGGTACAACTGTTGACCACCTGAAGCTAGTTTTATTCCTTCTTCCTCATTCCTCCTCTCCTTTAATCAGCGTGCTTCTTTTATCAATCCAACTTTTTACTGTGGTCATTCTTTCCCATCTTTCCCCCATCCACACGCTCTTAAACCTCCCTCAAAAATAAAAGCGCCTGCAAAATTTCCACAGAAGTTCAGACACTCACGGGGGCTATTTGTCTAGGGGTCATGCACTTAACTGGGCCAGCCTGAGGGCCACGGCTGTCCCTAAATAGCCATTCTGCCTGCTTGCTCTAGGGCCACCATGAGTATCTAGAAATTCAGTTCCTTGACAGAGAAGTTTGGATTCCAAGAAACTTAGCACAAATAGCCGTGTCCCTGAGAGAACTCTGGCCAGTCTTGTTGCCCTCCCTCAGCAAGCAGAAGGAATTGGAAACTTTCCAAGGCCGCAAGTGGTGGTCACAGAAGTCTCTGTGGACAATGAAGACAGGTGTGACTCAAGGGAGGTGGTGTACAGCTTAAAACGAACCTCAGCTCCTGAATTTAAAAAGCACAGTGTCACAGGGCAATGATATCTAACCTTCTGTTGAAAGTGTGTTACGTAAGACTTTGTGATAGGCTGAACTTCCTTATTGCATTTGGCTCATGTTAGTGTTAAATGTTTTCACCCCTTCATCAACAACTAATAAAATGGCTTGTAGCTATACATTCACAGTCTTTTGTAGAGAAGCCAGTCACCTGAACTACTGTAATCGTTGGTCCACAATTGTTGTGAGGATGTTATAAGGTGACGAAAGCCCCCCCCCCCGCAAGTGCACTACCTGACAAAGCAGGCCTGAGCTGGGCTGGGTGGCCTCCAACCTGTGGACCCCAGCCTTGGCCAGGGATGAGAGGTGTCCTTAGTCACAACTTCCCCTCAGGCTTCTAGGGTTTAGAGAACTCTATGCCTGGCCAACATCCCCAGGCCTCCAGGCCCTTTTTTTTTTTTTTTTTTTTTTAAATTTATTTGAGAGAGCAGAGAAAGAAGCAGATACAGAAAAGATGGGCACCCCAGGGCCTCCAGCCACTGCAAACAAACTCCAGACACACGTGCCACCTTGTGCATCTGGCTTAACGTGGGTACTGGGGAATCAAATCTAGGTCCTTAGGCTTTGTAGGCAAGTGCCTTAACTGCTAAGCCATCCCTCCAGCCCTAGCCTCTCCCCCCCTTTATTTTTTTAGTTTTTCGAGGTAGGGTCTCACTCTAGCCCAGGCTGACCTGGAATTCACTATGTAGTCTCAGGGTCAGGCCTTTTAAAAAAATTTTTTATTTTATTTATTAGAGAGAGAGAGAAAGAATGGGCACGCTTCACTGCAAACGAACTCCAGATGCATGCACCCCCTTGTGCATCTGGCTTACTACGTGGGTCCTGGAGAATCAAACAGGGGCCCTTTGGCTTTGCAGGCAAATGCCTTAACCGCTAAGCCATCTCTCTAGGCCCTCTAGGCCTTTTTGAAGAGGAACCAGCTGCTTTAGGATTTGCTACAAGGAGAGCTGGGTGCCAGGCTGATCTTGCTATGTGGGGGGAACAGGGCTTTATTTAAGAGATCTCTTCTCAACTATTTCTTCTGCAAGGTCCAATTGCTCCAGTAATCAAAGAACTCCTACCTGCCTTGTCTTGGTTCACTGTTGGTGATACAGTGTCAGGTGGCCCAGCAACACAGCTTGTCACACCTTGAGGCCACTTCAAAGTCTATGCAACAGCACTTGAAGGGATCCTCTTAAAGTGGCTCAATTTCTATCAGGCTACGAACAGAACCCCTATCTTAGTCCTTTTTGTGTTGGAACAGTTCCTGAGACTGGGTAACTTGTAAAGAACAAGCCTTTACCTCTCCTGCTTTCTAAGCACCTGGCAGTCCACGGACAAGGACGCAGCATCTGGAGAGGTCTCAACATCGCATCCCAAAGGGTACAAGGCAGAGGGTTAGAGTGCACACTGGAAAAAGGAGGGAACTCATCCGTTGTTGTTGTTTTTAATTTTTATCTATTTACTTGCAAGCAGAGAGAGAGAGAGAGAAGAGAAGAGAAGAGAAGAGAAGAGAAGAGAAGAGAAGAGAAGAGAAGAGAAGGGAAGAGAAGAGGAGCAGACGGAGAGAGAGAATGGACACACCAGGGCCTGTAGCCAGTGCAAACGAACTCCAGATGCATGTGCCCCTTGTGCATCTGGCTTATGTGGGTCCTGGAGAATTGAGCTGGGATCCTTTGGCTTCACAGGCAAACACCTTAACTGCTAAGCCATTTCTCCAGCCCGTTTTTTTTTTTTTTTTTTTTTTTGAGGCAAGCCCAACAGACTGCCCCCCCCCACTTTTTATGAAAGGGAGAAGGGGACAGGGAGGGAGGAAGGGAGCAAGAGAGAGATAGAGAGAGAATTGGTGTGCCAGGGCCTCTAGCCACTCTAATCAAACTCCAGACACCTGTGCCACCTTGTGTGCATGTGTGACCTTGCACGCTTGCATCACCTTGTGCGTCCAGCTTCTGTGGGACCTGGAGAGTGGAACACGGGTCCTCAGGCTTCACAGGCGAAGGGTCTTAACTGCTAAGCTGTATCTCCAACCCGTAATTCATCTTTTATTAGGAACCCACTCCCCCAGTGACTAACCCAGGCCTATGATACTGGCATTCATCCACTCATAAAGCAGTGCCTTCATAGTCTAATTATGTCTTTAAAATATATATATATTTATTTGCAAGCAGAGAGAGACAGAGAGAAGAGAGATGGACAGAGGACCTCTAGCCACTGCAAACGAACTCCAGATGCCAGTGACACATGTTCACTTGGCTTTATGTGGGTGCTGGGGAATCAAACCCAGGTTGTTAGGCTTTATAGGCAGGTGCCTTAATCACTGAGCTATCTCTCCAACCCTAATTACATTTTTAAAAAAAATATATTTATTTGCAAGGAGAGGGGGAGAGAATGGGCTTAGCAGGGTCTCTTGCCACTGCAAACAACTCCAGATGTGTATGTCACTCTGCACATCTGGCTTAATGTAGGTACCGGGAATTGCATCTGGGCTATCAAGCTTTGCCAGCGCCTTTGAGTGCTGACTCAACTCTCCGGCCCCTAATTATCTCTTCAAGGAGCCGCCTCTCAACATTGTTATTTGGGGATTAATTTTCCACTCGTGAACGTTGAGGACATATTCAAAACCACAGCACCCTTCAATGACTAGGAGAAGAAACCTTCAAACCAGAATAAAAAGACCCCAAATGTGAATCTTGAACCCCAGAAGGAACAGGACCGAGGAGATCCTAGTGGCTCTGCTCCCTGATTTCCTGACCACATAACACCACTTTTGGAGGACTTTTCCCAGCAGTCAGCACCCTCTCCTGGGATCAAGCACAGACCTGTTTTGTTGCATGTAAAAAACTCTCGACTATGGAATCACTTTGGATTTTCAAAACAGGTGTAAGGCCAGTTCAGAGAACTGCCATGTTTACCCATCCAGATTCCTTCAGTGGCACATCTCACTTTGCCATGGAACATGTCAGAACTCAAAGCCAGCAACGACGCGTGAGCAGGTTCCATCTTTCAGTAGTTTTGTCACTAACATGTTTCCCCTCCGGGGTCCCATCCAGGGCACGGCAGTGCATCAACTCCACATAGTCTGTTAAGGATTCTGAGAGGTGGTGGTCTTCCTGGGTTGATAGTTTTGGGATATTCTGTAGATAGCCTTCGCTTTGGATCTGTCTGGTGTCTTTTGGAACATCCAACTGAGAACTGAGCCAGGCGTGGTGGTGCATGCCTTTAAGCCCAGCACTCGGGAGGCAGAGGTTTGGAGGATCGCCATGAGTTTGAGGCCAATCTGAGACTACAGAGTGAATTCCAGGTCAGGCTAGGCTACAGCAAGACCCTACCTCGAAAAATAAAATAATAATAATAATAAAGAATACCATGAGGCAGTGTCCCTCTCTCATGGGGTTTTGTGATGTCTACGTGACTGTCCACTGATAAAGTTCACTGGGCCACTCGGTTACAGGAGTGTTTTCAGACATACCTCCTGAATAGCTGCTATTTTGATCCTTTCCATACTCTGTTCTTTTTTAACAAAAAAACTTTTTAAAAATTTTTTATTATTTTTTTTGGAAAGAGACACCCACAGAGAGAGAGAGAGAGAGAGTGAGAGAGACAGAGGGAGGAAGACAGAGATGGGCACGCGAGCAGTGTCTCAGCTGCTGTGAATGAAATCCAGATGTGTGCTCCCCCTTGTGGTCAAGTGCGGCATTGTGCCCTTGCATCACTTTGCATCTGGCTAAACGTGGGACCTGGAGATTGGAACCGCTGGAGATTGGAACCAGTGTTCTTAGGGTTAGGAAGCAGATGCCTTAACCCCTAAGCCATCTCTCCAGCCCCATACTCTGTTCTTTGAAAACAAGTCACTAAATCCAATCAATATTCAAAGATGGAAGGATGGGGACACAAAGGACCAAAGTCTTCTGAACATGGGGGCACTGACATACAGCATTTGGGATTCTTCCCCCTCCGTTTCCTTCAGGACTCGCATATGTACCTTAACCTCTGCGGCTCTACTCCAGAGCTAGTGTTTATTTCATCACGACACCTGTGCCAGACACAAACTTGCTTTTGCCTCCCTGTCTGACAGCTCCTCCTCCAAAACCACTCACGTGAGCTACAGAGACCCCATCTGCTTCAGTTCCACTCTGTGTCCTCTTGTCATTGCTCCCCTGGACATGTCCAGCTGAGTCCCACCCTGTCCAGCTGAGCTGAGTGTTAAGCACTGAAAATCAAGTCCCCTCCCAGATGAACCCTGTCCTCCCCCGGCAGCATCAGCAGGAACCACAGGTCAGAGGTGAGTGACACAGCCGGGCAACAATGTCTGTAGCCCACCCATGTTATGGATCCCTATGAGCACACATGACATGCACGTGCCTACTTAGTATTGTGAGCAGTGTCCACAGAACTGGGCCATGCGATGTGTTCTTGGCATGCTCTTACAAAACCAAGAATTCAAAGCTGCTATTTTCCTCCAACTTTGATAAAATCTCCAAGACTTAAACCCAGCCCAGATTTCTTTGCCATGTGTGCCATCAATCACTCATTACCTTTCCTGTCTCTTTCCTATTGTGAGTATTAGAGGAAGTCCGTGGTTTAAAAATAGAATAAACCTTGGCTTCTTGACATGCACCTACTTTTAGCACCAAACCATGGCAACTTCATACACACAACTCTTCATGAGTTTCATAGTGGAGTCACACGATCAAAAGCAGCTTCCAACTTTATTCACAGCAAACATAAATCTTTTCTATACAATTTCATTTTACATTATTTTTTTTCTCGCGAGATAATAAAATCACAACTCTGCTGAGAATTGCCAGGGGGGCAGTGACCTGTCTGAGACTCCCCCTGCCCCAGCTTCTGTGCCTATCACAAACATTTAAAATGTAAACATAACCTCAGTCCTAAATATAAGTGAAGAAGAAGGGACACGCTGTGTCGGAAGCTTTAAGAGGCCCACAAACAACCTGAGTCCACACCACATGTGAGCAACATATCATGTTGACACACATCTTCCAGGGTGACCCATGTCCCTTCTCCCCAGGAAAGCCACCTGCCTCATGTGAGAAGAAAGACGAGGAGTTCCCGTCAGCAATGAAAAACAGCAGTCCTCTGTCCTTCACAGTGACATGGAAGCTCCCAGCCTATAGGAAAGGAAGACCCCCTGAGGCCAGTCGGCTGAGGACTGAGGCTGGGACCCAGGAGATGATACTAAGAAGTCAGGCTTGGGAATCCAGGTGGGCACAGCCACAGTGTGGGGACAGAGATGCAGCGGACACTGGAGTCCTAGGTGCATCAGCCAGGGTTCCGAGGGAAACTGAACCAATAGGGTGCATAACTGAGAGGACTAGCAGGTCTGAACGTGACAGGCCAGGTCTGTAGGCTGGACAGTCCTAGTGAAGCTGCAGGCTGGAGTCTGAACACAGCCTGGAAGCAGAACTCCTTCCCCATGGAGCTCAGTCTTGGCTCCTTTAAGTGACAAAGTCCATTCACATTATGGAGTGTGATCTGCTCTAGTCAAAGTCTACTGATGTGTTTATTGCATCTAAACAACCTTCACAGCAACACCTTGATGGGCATTGGATGGAATGACTGGGAACCAAAGCCTTGCTGAACTGACCCAAATGTAACCATTCCCCGCAGGGGCATCTCCCCATGCTCATGGAAGACCCTCACTATGTGAGGTAGGTGGTGTCAAGAAGATTCTACAGAAACATATTCTGTTTCCAAGAAAAAAATATCGGTGAATGTTGACCTAGAGGCAACTGTGGAGCTGACAAAACCTCAAAGCTTGTTTACTCACTCATCATGCATGTGATGGGGACATACTCATTTTTAAAATTTTATTTTATTTATTTATTTATTTGAGAAAGAGAGAGATACAGAACTAGGCAGGTAGACAGAGAGAGAATAGACACACCAGGGCTCCATCCACTGCAAATGAACTCCAGATGTGTGTGCGCCTTGTGCATCTGGCTTATGTGGGTCCTGGGGAGTCAAACCTGGGTCTTTTGGCTTTGCAGACAAGCGCCTTAACCGCTAAGCCATCTCTCCATCCCGATGGGGACATATTCTATGCAAAGCCCATGTGGTGTTACAGGTTACTGGGTCAGCTACCCGAGTGTGCTGATCTTGGGCACAAGGAGAAGCCAGAACTAGAGGAAACTTTCAGACCCCACACCCAAAGGCTCCCTCAGCATTACATGGGAAAGGCACCGTTAGCCTGTGGTGGGTTCTGTGATGTGCTGGCCAGACCCGCCTGCCATCCCCATAGGAATGAGTAACCTCCTCCAATCATGGGGATCCTGCAGGGACACCTCACAGCTGTCTGCCCTCTTTGGGGGACCAGCTAAGAAAACTACCTCTTCCAAATGTCATGCCCCCTCCGAGGCCTAATGACTGGTCTGCCCAGGGCTGGGAAAGCCAGGCTTCCTTGTCCCAATCTGGGACAACGCTGCAGGACTATCCCTGCTCCAGGGCTCCCCAAGCATCGAGCAGAGGTCCTCACCCCGATGGCCGCACCTGCACAGCACAGCGTCTCCCACTGTCCAATCCCGCTTCCTTTTCCTCCCCTCCCCCATGGAGAGTTCTAAAACAACCCTCACACAGTTATCACCACCACTCAGAATCAGCTTCAGGGCGGGGAGAGGGGAGAGAGAGAGAATACAGACAGGTCACTTGCCCAGGACTCAGTGTAACGGTGGCGCTCCAAACCGCCGAGTCAGGCTGCTCTTCCAGGCACAGTGGCCATGGGGACAGGGTCTATGCAGATTTCAGAGTTCATCTTTGCACCCGAAGACAAGGCAGAATGTTTCTTCTTTGTTTTGTTCTAGCCAAGGTTATCCCCTCAAAAACAGTATGAACCGGGCATGCTGACTAACGCCTATGATCTTGGTGCTTGGGTAACTGAGGTAGGAGGATTTCTGGCTAAGGCCAGCCTAGGCTGTTGTGTGTGTTGCAGGCCAGCCTGGGCTACAAAATCAAACTCGAAAAAAGCAAAACCATAAAACAGTATGTGGTCACACGATTGTGAGCTCATAAAACCTGTCACGGGGGCTGAGGAGAAGGCTCAGTAGCTGAGTGGCGATCCTCAGGCCCCATGACGAAAGCCGGGAGCCAAAGCAGACGACTGTGATGTCCGCATGCTGACGGACGCGGAGGCCAAGACAAGCCAGGAGCTCTTGGTGAGCAGAGAGAAGAGCAGAGGAGCGGGGTGACACAAGTGAGGTACAACCATGAGGATAGACCCAAAGGTTGTCCTTGGATCTCCACACGTACACCATGGCATGGCCATGCTCCACTCTCTCTCACACACAGTACATATGCACATGTGTGCGCGCACACACACACACACACACACAAATAAATAAATAATGATTTTTAAAAAGTTGTCATGCAGACTGGAAAGATGGTCCAGCAGTTAAAGATGCTTGCTTGCTAAGCCTGCTGGCCAGCGTTCAGTTCCTCAGCATCCACATAAAGCCAGATGCATAAAGTGGTGCATGAGTCTGGAGGTTGTTCGCAGCAGCAAGACGTCCTCTAATAATTTTTTTTAACCAGTCATGTACCAGGGCTATCCATTCATAAATATTTACATATTCGCTGTGACTGGAGCAGTGCTGGGGGAGGAATGAATATGCCCTCAATCAACTCTTAGATGTTACAGAGGTCAAAAAACTGGTAAACATTAGTATTTTTACTATTAGAAAAGCAACAATAATTGAAAGGGAAAGTGAGCATGAATTTGATAACTCTCAGGTGGGAGAGGTGGCCTCACAGTCAACCAGGCCAAGTGTCATGGAAGAGAGCCTTTAAAACGTTCTCCAGGGCTGGAGAGATGGCTTAGGGGTTAAGGCGCCTGCCTCCTACGCCTAAGAACACTGGTTCCAATTTCCAGCAGTTCCAATCTCCAGGTCCCATGTTTAGCCAGATGCAAAGTGACACAAGGGTGCAATGCCGCACTTGACCACAAGGGGGCACACATCTGGATTTTCGCAGCAGCTGAGACACTGCTGGGCACCCATCTCTGCACTCCATCTCTGTCTCTCTCTCTCTCTCTCTCTCTCTCTCTGTGTCTCTCTCCAAAAAAATAATAAAAAAAAAACGTTCTCCAGAAAGTAACGTGGCACATGGTCGCATACGAAAAGGATCACAGCAGTTTTGAAGTTAGTGCCTATGTCAGCACCTTAATTGTTAAAATTCTCTTCCACTGGGCTGGGGAGAGGGTTCAGTGGATAAGCAGCCGCTGCTCAAGCCCGAGTTCCCAAGTTCTGTCCTAGAAGCCATGGCGAGTGCCTGTGCTGCCACCATTCTGGCGGTGAGGTGGGAGGCAGAAACAGGAGCATTTTCTGGAAGTTCTCAAGGAGCACAGCAAAGAACAGTGGAATACATATGTTCAAGTTCTCTCTCTCTCTCTGTCACACACACACACACACACACACACACACACACACAATTTTTTTAAGGTGTTCAATTTAACACTGAAGGCAATTTACTTGGGAATATACTACTCTCCAAAAATGGCCGTAGGCTGGAGAGATGGCTTAGCAGTTAAGGCACTTGCCTGTGAAGCCTAAGAACTCAATCAAAATCACTCTGGCTGGTGTGGGGGCCAGGTTCCTCATAGTCAAGAAAAGGGCAGTCTGGTTTTTTTGTTTGTTTGTTTGTTTTTTTCCTTTATGGACAACTTTGTTAATTGTAGACAATATCCCATGGTCCTTCCCTCCCTCCCCCTACTTTCCCCTTTGAAATTTCCCTCTCCATCATATCCCCTCCCCCCTCTCACTCAGTCTCTCTTTTCAGTTTGATGTCATGATCTTTTCCTCCTATTATGATGGTCTTGTGTAGGTAATGTCAGGTACTGAGAGGTCATGGATATCCAGGCCATTTTGTGTCTGGAGGAGCACGTTGTACAGAGTCCTACCCTTCCTTTGGCTCTTACATTCTTTCCACCCCTTCTTCCTCAATGGACCCTGAGCCTTGGAAGGGACCCTAGCTACAAATGATTGGACTTCTATGTGAGTAAAAATAAAACTCAGTAGCAGAAGCCAATAAGCTAGAAAGGGGATATAAAGGGAATAGAAAGGGAGAGAGGGGGGGACTTAATAGGATGGCATTGTATATACGTAAGTAGAAGAACAGATTAATGGGGGGTGAAAAGACCTAACTGAGGTCAGGGGAAAAGTTTGAGTAAAGGAAAGGTGGAGGGAGGGCTAATCAAAATCTAAGAGGATATAAACAAATCATATGGAAACCTACTTTTCTGGATAATGGAACACTCAGAAACCATAGATTGTTACTAGAAAATTTTCAGTGCCAGGAATGGTATACCTTCCAGTGAGTTGTTGGCCAGGGAGGTCACAGATACCACCAAAACATTATAGGCCATTGCCAAGGCCCTTGGTTTCCCACCAGGAACAGATGGTAAGACCCTATTGCTGAAGACTCCACATGCTTGAGTGGCAAGTTCACTGAGAAATCCTGCTGGAGCTGAGCTGAAAGCCTCCTCCATGTGGACCAGCTGACAAAATGTTGGAAAAAGCTACGCTGCATGCAGTTCAATGGGAGGGAGGAAACACCAGTGAAGATAATCAACAGTAAACACTGCAAACTTTAAATTTGGCCAGCCAGGCCAAATGAGAAAATGGGTGCAATAGTGGCATGTCTGTTATGGGGCAAACCAACCGCTCTCTAATTGGACTAGAGGCCCACTCCATGGGAGGGCGTACGTACATCCCTGATACTGAAAACCTACAACAGGGGTAGTCATGAGCCCTAGGGGTGTAACATCTGCTGGTGTCTAAATGGATATACTATGCTCACCAAACTGCCCAGTAAGCACTTCTCTTAATGTCCACACCCATATATTAATGCTACTCTCACTTTTGGTTAGAGAAGCTTCTCTTTTCAGATGGCCATGACCTTGGGATGATTCAGCGGCACCATGGTGCTGAGAAGAAGGGACAGAGGAGTGCTCAGTACTGAAACATGTCAGAGGTTGGTTTTGGTAAGAGCTATCCCAGCATGCCTGAGGTGAGGGAGGAACATTTGGGACACTCTCAGAAGACTCTCAAGAGGGCAGGTATGTATCATGGGACAGGTGGAAGAACCAGCAGGAGAAAGGCTCACGCAGCCCTGGAGAGCACAGCGAGGAAGAACATCAATGGCATGGGCCTGACACGTTAAACAGACACCAGAAACTTTTCCAACAAAAGGCTAAATAGTAAATACTTGCTGTTTGCAGGCCAGATGGTCCCTGTCACAACGACTGAGTCCATTTCACAGCGTGAAGCTGCCCAGAGTGTAAACACAAGTGTGGGCCAATGCTTGTGTTTTACACACACACACACACACACACACACACACACATCCCACTCAACTTACTAAACATGTTGCCTATTTTGTAAAAATACCATCTGAAGGAAGATGGTTCAGTGGGTAAAGTACTTGCCACAAAGGCATGAGGACATGTGTTCAGATCCCCAGTGCCCATGTTGGTGCATCCCTGTAATCCTAGTGCTGGGGAGACAGACAGGATCAGTGGGGCTTGGTGCGTAACCGATCTAGTAGAACTGGTGAGGTCCAGGTTCAGCGCAAGACCCTGTCTCCCACATGAGGGATAGGCTAGGGAGATGGCTCCGTAGATAAAGCATTTACGTGCAAGTGTGCGTACCTGACTTTGGGCCCCCAGCTCCACATAAAGTGCCACATCTGTAGCACTCTAACATCTGCAATCCCACATGTCTGTGGCAAGAAGGGAGACCGAGACAAGACACTTTGCCCGGAACCTGGCAAACAGAATGCTGGACATAAGCGACCTGACTCGAAGGAAGTGGAAGGCAAGGACCAACCCCCAAAGCTTATCTGCTGACCTCCACACGTTCGCCATGGTACTACTGTGCCTGCATGCACATGCACACACACGCGCACACACACACACACACACAATAAGGTGTAGTGCAATTGTGGAAGTCACCCTTTGTTGACTTCTAGCCTCCACATACATGTGCAACACACATGCATGTGCACCTGCACGCACACACACACATGTGCCCACACATACACACATGTGCACATACCACACATACACAAAAAATACCATCTGGAAGAAATTATATACCTCCACCCTTTTCATAATGAATAAATATTCTAACGTTCCACCATCCCCCAAATAGGAGTATGCACATACACAAACAAATACCATCTGGAAGAAATTATATACCTCCACCCTTTTCGTAATGAATAAATAATGTTCCACTGTCCCCCAAATGAGAGTATGCACATACACAAAAAAATACCATCTGGAAGAAATTATATACCTCCACCCTTTTCGTAATGAATAAATACTCTAACGTAGTAGTTCCACTGTCCCCCAAATGGGAGTGTGCACCATGATTCAAGGCAAGTTTCATCTTCATGTAACATAACACTGGGATGGTCAAATCCTCATTATAGCAGCAGGGTCAGCTAATTTTTTCACATCTCATTTGCATTAGGACATTACTGTAATTAATACTATCAATAGAGATTATAGATTTGTTTGATTTTCCTCCTTTTTCCTGTTGGCGTCTCACTATGTAGCCCAGGCTGACCACAAACTTGTTCTCTTCCTGCCTCAACCTCCGCAGTGCTGGGATTACAGGTATGTGCCACTACACCTGGGTATGGTTATGATTCTTTACTTTTGTGTTCTTTAAATGTTTAAAACTTTCAAAAATTCCCCCATCTGTATATTCCTCTCTTTTTTGTAATTTTTTTTTATGAACAAGATTCACTCTGTAATCTCAGGGTGGCCTCGAACTCAGGATCCTCCAGAGTGCTGGGATTGTGCCCTCTTTTTTTTTTTGTAATTTTTTTTTATGAACAAGAGAGAGAATTGGCATGCCAGGGCCTCCAGACGCATGTGCCCTCTTGTGCGCGGGTGCGACCTTGCACACTTGTGCCACTGTGCATCTGTCTTATGTGGGATCTGGAGAGTCGGACATGAGTCCTTAGGCTGCACAGGCAAGCCCTTAACCGCTAAGCCATCTCTCCAGCCTCCTTTTTTTTTTTTTAATCCCAATAAAATCTTCACGTCAATTCACACAACCTGAGAATCTATCCTTAACTAATGACAGGTGGAGACAAAGTCCAAGACTCTGAGTGAGGGTGTCCTGCCACTGATCATACTTCTTCACTAAGGAGACTTAGTGTGAAATCACTTATAAGAAAGGTCCTCAATGAATGACTTCCCAATCAATTACCTATCCTTGTGTCCCACCGGCCTGGGGCGTCTGGATGAGGAAGAGGGAAAGTTGTTTGCAACTGCTTTGGTTCAATGTCTGGAAAAGGTCGCAGCTTGAATTAGCAGCTCGGCTTTGCTGTCCCGATAAATATTGTGTTGCTATGGCTGAGACTGCCCTGCCACGTGGGTCACCCTGTCATATAATTAGCTTCTTATCACATCAGGTGCTGATCAAGTGAGCTGTGCAGACTGTTGGGGCAGTGGTCCAGCAAACCGGGAAGGCTCGCCTCTTCCAGAGACACACGGGCCATCCTGAGCCCTCGTTCCATGGTGAGCCAAACTACAGGGTCCAGTTCTTGGCCATCAGCCACTTTCACTAAACATTGGATGTCCAGTTCTTGGCCGCCGCTCAGTCTGACTGATGTTCTCACATTCTCCGGTACTTTGCTGTTTGTTTCATCCCCTGAGCAGCCACAGAACATGTTAGAGAGAGTACTCAACCGCAGGTGCCCTTTTGGTGTACACACACGGCTCTCATGCTAGTGCTGTGTTCCAGCCTCTGCGTCCAAGAGCAGGTAAGGACCAGGACAGCCCGACTTGAGACCAGAAAGCTGTGTCTTTTCGTGTCCACATCATCTCCCATGCCCTCCTGCCCCAGGAGACCAGTCTCCATTACAACTCCACTTCCTGTCCTCAGACTCCCTCAAGGCCTTCCCTCCCCAGGTGGGGCACCTGCTATGTGGCGTGGGGTTCATCTCCATCTCACGGTCGGCTCCGGTGGGACCCGCCTCGTTGAAACCCTCCTCTGCTCCTTTCCAAACTGCACTTACTTCTTCTCTATGAGACAGTCGCTGTTCCTGAACAGGCCCCTACTACAGGGCAGTGTCACTGGTGTCCAGTCTTCTCATTGTGCTGGGCACAGCACAAGTACTCCCAAGGGGGCCTGTTCTGCCAAATAACCCCTATAGTCAGTGAGCACAGAGCAGAGGTTCTGACCCTGGCTCTGTCATCTTCAGGCAATGTGATTTTCAGCCAGTTGCTAACCTCCTTGTGCCTGTTTCTTCACTCATACAATGGGGATCACAGCAGCACTTCATACAGATGTCGGGAAGATGCGATGTGCATGTATGCAAATGTATGTAAAGTAGATTAAGTATATGGTTGGATTGGATTAAGTATATATACCAAATAAGAACGTACTCACATGCAAACCAGTCATGCCTGGCATACTGACTTTTTTACTTAGGAATCTAAACGATACCCAAGGGCTGGAGAGATGGCCTAGCAGTTAAGGTGCTCACCTGGGAAGCCAAAGGACCCAGGTTCAATTCCCCAGGATCCATGTAAACCAGATGCACAAGGTGGCACATGCGTCTGGAGTTTGTTTGCAGCAGCTGGGGGTCCTGGTGTGCCCATTCTCTCTCTCTCTCTCTCTCTCTCTCTATCTGTGCCTCTTTCTCTCTCTGTGTCTCTCAAATAAATAAGTACAAACAAACAAAAAAAATTTTAATAGCCAAGAGTTCTGAGGAAATGGCCCGGTGGTTAAAAGTACTTGACTGCAAAGTCTGAAAACCCAGGTTCAATTCCCCAGCACCCATGTAAAGCTGAATGCAAAAAGTGATGCATGGGTCTGGTGTTCATTTACAGTGTCAAGAAACGCTGGGGTGGCCACACACACACACACACACACATTTACAAATACGCATACAAACGAATAGATAAAATTTTAATTTTAAATACCCAAGAAATAAAGATAGCCTATCACAATGATTCTTTCTTTTTCATCAGAATTTCAACAGAAAGTAAACCAAAAATAGAGAAAGAGGAGGGGAAGGGAAGCAAAGCAAAGCAAAAAAGAAGGAAGGGGGCTGGAGAGATGGCTTAAGAGGTTAAGGCACTTGCCTGTGAAGCCTAAGAACACATGTTTGAATCTCCAGATCCCACATAGTCATGCATGCAATGTCACACATATACACAAGGGGACGCATGTGTCTGGAATTTGTTCACAGCAGCTGAAAGGCCCTGGCGTGCCCATTCTCTCTCTCTCTCTCTCTCTCCTTTTTCTCTCTCTCTGTCTCTCTCAAAAACAAATCAAAACAAAACAAAAAAAGCAGGGAGGGAGGGAGAGAAGGTAGGTTCTAAGCTGTCCTAGTCTTTCAATTGTAGTTCTCACTGCTCGTCAGCTGACCCTGGATGACAGGTAACAATAACTGCAACTAACATGTTTTTCCCATGTACCAAGTCCTCCAACAGTTTTATGTAATCCTTAGACTGTGATGAGAAAGATGTCCTTAGCTCAGTTCACAGGTAAGGAGACTGAGGTGGAGAGACCAAGTGTCCTGGGCAAGGTCCCAGAGCGTGACAACAGCTGAGCCACAGCGATGTTTTCTCCTCTAGAATCCCCAAGTGCTTACACCACCATTCTACACTCATCACGCACGGTGATTAATGGCATCAACTGGTTAAGTGACTCACTTAACAACTGTTTATTCTTGCCAGCTGCAGGCTAGGCACCACGAGGGCAAAGATTAGGAATGGACTGTGCCATTGTCATGTTTAAGTCTGATGGGAAAACACAGACAAATCTACAGGCCAGCAAGAAGCAGTGTGCTAAAGGCTGTTGCAGCAAGGAAAGTAAAGAGTGACGCGGGGCTTCGTACAGTGAGCACAGGAGACAGCCTTGGAGCGCTGGGGCTGCAGGAAAGGCCTCCCAAGGAAGACAGGTCCCAGGGAGTCTTGTTTTGTTTTGTTTTGTTTTGTTTTGTTTTGTTTTGTTTTGTTTTGTTTTGTTTTTCAAGGTAGGATCTCACTCTAGCCCAGGCTGACCTGGAATTCACTATGAAGTCTCAGGGTGTCCTCGAACTCACGGCGATCCTCCTACCTCTGCCTCCCGAGTGCTGGGATTAAAGGTGTGAGCCACAATGTCCGGCTCAAGGGATGTTTGTTAAAGGATCCACTGGGCTTTGGTCAGGGGTGGAATTCCATGCAGAAGCTGGACAGTAGTGATATACCTGAAGTCATCGGGGGAGAGGCTAGGCACAACAGAGAGAGGGCCAAGACAAGCCAGTCGCCAAGCATCATCAGAGTTTCCTTTGACAAAGTAGGCGGTGGGCACCACTGGGCTCCTTCTCTTTCACAACCCAGGAAGTGACTCTAGGAAGACTTCCTCCACATGCCCCGCCTTGCACTGCAGGGTTCTTTCCCAGGGGTAGTTAGGAGGGCCCAGACAGGGTCACACCATGGGGACTGCACCTGCCTGGAAGGCACTCATACTTCTGGTGGAGGAAATGGAGCCAGGGTCTGTTAGGTCTCAGAAATCCTCCTGACAGGGCAGGCTCTGGAGGCAATGCAAGGGGAGTAAGAGGTGTTTCCTCATTCAAAACAGAGACCCGGGCTGGAGAGATGGCTTAGAGGTTAAGGCGCCTGCCTGCGAAGCCCAAGAACGCTTGTTCAAATCTCCAGGTCCCACGTTTAGCCAGACGCAAAAGTGATGCATGCACGCAATTGCTGCACACTTCCACAAGGGGGTGCACGGGGTCTGGAGTTCATTCATACTGAAAGGCCCTGGCACGCCCATTCTCTCTCTGCCTCTTCCTCTCTCTCTCTCTCTCTCTCTGTCTCTCTCAAATTAAAAAAAAATAGAAGACCCAATCACAGTGAATTCTAGCAGTTGTTGCTCAAGTTTTGGGGTCTTGGTTTTCATGATAATGAGAGGTCTCATCACAATTTCCTAGCTGTTGTTTTTGCTCTTTTTGTTACTGATGCTGGGTCTCCATGCAGCCAATACAGAGAAAGACTGAAGCAAATACACAGGTTCTGAGAGGTTGCTGTTTTGTTTTTCTTAGTATGCCTTGATTATCTATCTATCTCTGAAGATATGACTTCTCCACATGGAGCTGCAGTCTGAGGCAATCTAGGAAAGCCAGCTGGGCTCTTTCACTGTTTATCAGAACGTTCATTTTATAAGCCACTAGAATTTGTACAACACAGCTCACATAAAACACTGTGGTGAAGCTGAAAAGAACAGCAACAACTTTGAATGCGGATAATTTCGACAAATTACTCCATGCCACAGAATAAATGGCCAAACCCAACACAGACACAAAAGCGAATACATCCGGGTCTGGAGAGATGGCTTAGTGGTTAAGCACTTGCCTATGAAGCCTAAGGACCCCAGTGTGAGGGTTCGATTCCCCAGGACCCATGTAAGACAGATGCACAAGGTGGTGCATGCATCTGGAGTTCGTTTGCAGTGGTGGAGGCCCTGGTGCACCCATTTTCTGGCTCTCTCTCTCTCTCTCTCTCTCTGCCTCTTTCTCTCTGTCTGTGGCTCTCAAGTAAATAAATAAAAATAAACAACAACAACAAAACAGTGAATGCATCCGATCTGCTGATCTTAGTTCACTGGGCGGCACTTTGGAAACGTTGAAGAAAACCCTTTGGGGAAGATTTTCATCCTACGTTCTGGACTTTAGGACTGAAAAAATTTGCAAAGGACTAAAATACATACTTTCTCAATTGATAAGATGGACACCAAATGTTTAGCTCACGAGTCTAATCACTACCCTCACCCCCATGCCTCGCCATCTCTCAGGAGAAATGTCCAATTTCCAGTGGGGAGGAAGTATGTCCAAGGACAGATGGACATGGCGGTCTCCAGGCCTACTCCTTCCTCCACTGACACTCAGGAATGAAGAACCTCTGTGGGAACTAGCAGAGCCCAACAGGGAGGCCGAGAGGTAGCTTCTGGAACGTGAACTGTCCACAGTGTTCCTGGTGCCAGGTACAATGGACTTACTCCAGCTGACTGCAACAGAAAGGGATTGACTGAAGGACACCTAAGATTCTCTAGAAGTCCAGGGAGCGCCAGGTCACAGATGTAACCCACCACCAAGGGACTCGGAAACACCAGCAGACACACCGGGCGCAGTTCGGAAGCACGGGACGCTCACCACTGCCACTGGAGACAGGATGTGCCGACCATCGCCCTTGCCACGATGGATTCCTTTACGCTTGCTTCTTCCATTACCAAAGGCTGACCAGAATGGACCTGCTGGGGGGGGCCTGGAGCTACAGGTTTCCACCCTGGCTCAGGAGGAGGCTGGGAAAGTGAGCTCAAGCCTCTCTTTGGAAGGGCTTGGACTCGTGTGCAGAAATCCCCTTCAAAAGATCTACTTCTGGCCTCCGAGAATGGCATGGGGGCCAGGCGTGGTGGTGCACGCTTTTAATCCCAGCACTCGGGAAGCAGAGGTAGGAGGATTGCTGTGAGTTCAAGGCCACCCTGAGACTACATAGTGAGTTCCAGGTCAGCCTGAGCTACAGTGAGACCCTACCTTGAAAAACCAAAAAAAAAAAAAGAATGGCACGGTTTCCCAATACGCACCTATATACAGCGATGAACATTCTGTCATCAAAACCACAGGGGAGCTGAGACTTAGTTATGTGTGAGGACCCGTAGTGTCTATGGACACTGTTAACTAGAGCACGAGTTACCTGCTAATTTGAGTGGTGAGAGCAGGCCAGAGGGGAATCCCCCAAGGTTATCATCCTCAAGTACAAAGGACTCCACGCTTATCCCGTCTCACTGCAGAGTGAGGACACGCAGAGTGGGGGGGAAGAGAGATTACCGTACTCACTTCAGCTGACCTTATCAAGGCCAAGGCAATCATGTGATAATGTGTGATTCGACACAAAGGGGTTAGCCTGGGTATTTCTGTACTCATATCAACATTCACACCTCACTTCTAGCCAGCTTCCACTTTCTCATCCTGAGCTGTCATTAGCCACCTTCCACATGGGATTCCTAACCTCTGATCAATCTGTCAAGAAAACTCGCTCCAGATTCAGGCTGGAGAGATGGCGTAGCGGTTAAGTCATATGCCTACAAAGCCAAAGGACCTTGGTTCAATTCTCCAGGACCCACGTAAGCCAGATGCACAAGGTGGCACATGCATCTGGAGTTCATTTGCAATGGCTGGAGGCCCTGGCTTGCCCATTCTCCTCTCTCTCTCTCTTCCTCTTCCTCTCTCTCAAGTAAATAAATAAATAAAATATATTAAAAAAAAAGAAAGAAAGAAAAAGAAAACTCGCTCCAGATTCTACTGTGAGTACAGCCATTGCTTATGGATAACCTAGCCCGGCCAGACTTCAGAAGATATGTCTTACACCATTTCTCTTCCTTAAATGATGGTTTCCATTACAAGATCCAACTTATTCATTCTTTAATTTTTTTATTTTTATTTATTTATTTCAGAGTGACAGACAGAGAAAGGGGTAGAGAGAAAGAGAATGGGCACACTAAGGCCTCCAGCCACTGTAAACGAACTCCAGATGCATGTGCCCCCTTATACATCTGGCTTACGTGGGTACTGGGGAATCAAGCCTTGAAACAGGGTCCTTAGGCTTCACAAGCAAGTGCTTAACCGCTAAGCCATCTCTCCAGCCCAACTTATTCATTCTTTAAGTAAATCTGTGGAGCATTTATTAAGGGTGACCCACTGTAGCAGGCCCTAGAGATTCAAGGATGGTAAAGAGATATGTCCTGCCTCCCACAGTCGGGTGGACACTGAACAAGTGAAATCACGAATCAACTCATAATCAGCCATTTTGTTAAAAGTGATGAGAAGGGCTGGAGGGATGGCTTAGTGGTTAAGGTGCTTGCCTGCAAAGCCAAAGGACCTCATTTCAATTCCCCAGGACCCACTTAAGCCAGATGCACAAGGTGGCACATGCATCTGGAGTTCATTTTCAGTGGCTGGAAGCCCTAGCACGCCCATTCTCACTCTCTCTCTTTCTCTCTCTCTGCCTCTTTCTCTATCTCAAATAAATAAATAAAAATGAAATATTTTTAAAAAGTGAGGAGATGCTGGAATCCTAGTACATTAATGCACAATGCCTGCTGGGTGCGGTGGTATATGCCTGTAACCTCAGCATTTGGAAGCCAGGGGCAAGAGAATCACCTCATGTTCAAGGCCAACATGGCTACATAGTGAGTACACTACCAGCCAGGGCCATGCAGTAAGACCTTATCTCAAAAAATAAAAAATAAATACGTGCGATAGAACACCTGTGTTGCTTTTCTTTTTTCTAACTCTCAAATATATTTCTATTTTATTTTTCATTGTATATTTTACAAATATACAAATCTACTTTCAGTCCATTCATTCCTGGGCTTTTGGTCAGGATCAGTCCTTGCAAGATCAGAACGTTCCCCTGGACCTCAGCATCGACAAGAGCAGAGAGTGGTGTGCTCTGAGAATGGAGTTGTGGCTCTCGGGTGCAGGCTGCCTTGGGCCTATCTATACAAGAGCCTGATACGAAAGCGGTTTGTTGTGTGCACTGGTCTGACCTAACATCACCCAGGGACACACAGAGCAAGAGCGATAAGTCCTTTCAGCTCCTCTGGAGCCCATCCCTGGAAGGAAAGACGTGAACTCTCACCCACTTTATTTCTCTTGACTGAAATGGACCATCCCGTTGATGGACAGATCAGAACTTTCCAACCAGCTTGCACAAGGGTGGGAGCCTGTCTCTTCCTAGGGGTGGTCTTAAGCCACCAAGGGTTCATTCCTGAAGATAAGGTCCAACCCAGTGTCCTAAAGGCCAACGGTGTTGACAGGAACCCAGATTTACTCTTGGTTTCTACAAATATAAACAATCTGATTGAGGTGGCCACAAAAGTGACAGGAACTACCCACCAGCATGAGGGAATCAGCCCACAAAATATGATTTTGCAAAGACTGTCTCACCTCCCCCCAGACCCAGCAGTGCTAATACATATTAATACAAGACACAAAACACGCATCGATATGCTGTTTTGTTTAAATATACACTTACATATATATAATATGTATTCATTCATTTGCATGTGTGTTCATCCGTGTATGGTTGCACCGGGGTCTCACTCCAGCCCCTTTTCCCATCTGGCTTTACATGGGTGCTGGGGAATCGAACCTGAGCTGGCAGACTTTGCAAGCAAGCATCTTTAACAGCTAAACCATCTCCCTAGCTCCTCCCATTTCTCCTTCTTCTTTTTTTTTTTTTTCCTGTGTTTATTTATTTATTTTTCCCCAGAGATAGGATCTTGCTATATAGCCCTGGCCAGCTTGGTACTCACTCAAACGCAAGGCAATCCCCCTGCCTGAATGCACAAGTACATGCCACCATGTGCACCTTCCATTTCACTTTGTTGGCACTCTGGCATTTATTTTCTGTCCCATCCAACAGGAAATACTAACTCCACAGATGTGTAAAATTGCATCGGATAACAACAACAAAAAACATGATGGGGTAGGGTGCGGCTGTTGGCCAAAATACTAGAAATCAGTTCAAATGGATCATTCAAAGGGAACGAGTGTCTGACCAAGACCTAATTAAAATCTGAGTCAAGGTCTGGAGCGATGGCTCAGTGGTTAAGGCATTTGCCTGCAAAGCCAAAAGATCCCTGTTTGGGACCCATGTAAACCAGATGCACAAGGGGGCACATGCGTCTGGAGTTCATTGACAGTGGCTAGAGGCCCTGGCGTGCCCCTTCTCTCTCTCTGCCTTTTTCTCTCTCTCAAATAAATAAATAAATAAATAAACTATATTTAAAAAAAAAAGAAAAAGAAAAAAACTTTAAAAAAATAAAAAATTTTTAAAAACCCGAGTCGATCTATTTCATAAACTAATGGGTGTCAGAGTTCACTTCACACTCCTCTCTTGCAGGACCATCCCAGCAGATGAAAATGTTTATCCATCAAAGGTTTGTCTGGGGCCCTTAGAGGTGAGCTCTGGATGGAGCAGAGATACTGGGGGCCAAGGCCGGGCTCCTCTTTGTTCCTTCTACCATAACAGCTCTGAGGTGGCCAGAGCTATTGTCTTGGGCCATTTTCTGTTGCTATAATAAAATACCTGAGGACAGGTAATCTGTACAGACTGGAAATTTATTTGGTTCACACTTCTAGATGCTGGGAAATCCAAGATCATGGGGCCCTGGACTCTGCTGAGGGCCTCGTGCTGCATCATAACATAATAGAAGGCAGCTGACAGCAGGACAGCCAGCTGCTAGTTTGGGGTTCCCTTCCTTTTTTTGTTTTTTTGTTTTTTTTGTTTGTTTGTTTTTTTGCTTTTTTGAGGTAGGGTCTTACTCTGGCCCAGGCTGACCTGGAATTAACTATGTAGTCTCAGGATGGCCTTGAATTCAAGGAGATCCTCCTACCTCTGCCTCCCGAGTGCTGGGATTAAAGGTGTGCACCACCACACCCGGCCTTTCCTTTTTTTTTTTTTTTTAATTCTTTTCATTTCATTTTATTTGAGAGAGAGAAAGACAGAGAAAGAGAGAGAGACTAGACCCGCCAGGGCTTTCAGCCACTGCAAACAAACTCCAGACGCATGCGCCACCTTGTGCATCTGGCTTATATGGGCCTTGGAAATTGAACCTGGGCTTCACAGACAAACACTTTAACTGCTAAGCCATCTCTCCAGCCCTCCCTTCGTCTTATAAGGACATTATTGCCATTGTACAGACAGTCCTGACCTCATCTAATCCCAATCACATCCAAACACCATTAACATATAAATTTGGGGACCAAGTCTGTAGCGCATGAACTTGTGAGGGACATATTCAATCCGGAGCTCCACCACCAGCAAGCAGGTCAGGCAAAGGTCCAGCACCCGATGACTTCCCTTCCTTATCGTCTTATGACTGGACCCGTGTCAATCCCACTCTGGGCCTCAGTATAACTAGGACAAGGGTCGGTATGAATCAGCTGACCCAATCTAAGCACTGTTCATGGGCCACACCAAAGGCCAGACTCCGTGTTGAGCTCAGGCTAGACCTCTGTGTGCTTTCCTCTTACCCTGACCTCTAGAATTAAATACCATTCCCCACATATTAAGGTGAGGAAAGGACGTTGTAACTTGCCCAGGGGCAAACCTGTGCTAGGAGGGAACACTTGGTTGAAAGCCCATGTGAGCCTCAGAGCCCGCCCTCTTACTGATTCCTCTCCGCCACAGGAAGACGCTGCTGCCAGGCACTCAGGGACCAGCCAGTCTACCAGTGGCAACCATTACCACCACTACACACTCAGGAGGTAGGAGTGGGTTTTATGTGGTGTGTGGATTTGGCCACAGATAAAAGGCTTTAGCTCTTAAAAGAAAAAAAAAAAAAAAAAAGGACAAAACGAGGCAGAGATATGCAAGAGGGATGAGCGAGGAAGCGGGAGAAAGAGGGCCTGCCCACACAGCATAGCGACTCTCCTAACAAGTGTTCTGTGATCACAGCTCAGAGCAGCGGCCCTGTTGGCACTACGGTCTTGTCCCACTCACAGCATCCAAAGCTCTCAGAGCAAACACAGGAACATGAAGCCAAAGCCAAGCACAAATGCTCCACCTTCGGCTACATTCACAGAATCAGGATATTATCCGAGGAAGGAACCTGGGATCGGCCCAGCCCAGTCCTGTCGTTTTACTGCAGCCCAGACAAGACAAGGAAACAGGTCCACAAGCCAGACCCTGAGACCTCACAACAAAATATTCCCCGGAGCCTTGGGGGGAGACTTAGAAACTTAAGCCGGCCACACGCCCACCTCAGCTAAAACAGAGAGCAGGTGGCGCCAGCCTCAGGGGACAGATGAAGAGATGGTCTTGGAAGGATGGAGCCTGTGATGTGAGTGCCCTGGGCAGCTGCAGGATTAGTGCTCAGCTCACTCCTGGCTCCCCTCCGTGTCTGTGCTTGACATGGAAGCAGCTCTGGGGTAATGGCTCTTGACTTCTCCAGTAAGACGAAGGTGGCTGCTTCAATGACATGAAGACACCCCGAGCACCAGACAGTATTAAACACCGAACGTAGTCCTCTCGCAAGCTCCGTGGAGGGGTTTCTCCTACTGCATTCATTTTAAAGACAGCACAGCAGACAGAAGACTCTGGGCTGTCCTCGCTGGCAGAGCCTCATCCGGGCTCACAGACATAACCTTAGAGAGAAAAGGACTCTTATCCCACAGTAACGCTGGGGATCTGTTATCTGTCATGGTCCCACTTTTCATTCCAAGAGTTTTCAGATGTGACTGAAATCCCCTTTCTAGACTCACACTCTCGTATCCTCAGGAGGAGCTCCAGAGAGCGTTAGTTAACCACATGTCCCTGCAAAGGGCAGAGTGATTCCTTGCTAAATGGCTCAGGGATGACCATAAGGAGAGACACCAGCATAAGGAGGCCCTGCTTCATGGCCTGTTAAGATGAGAATGGAGGATATAAACAAGCGATTTTGCTTCTGAACTCGTGCACTAGACTCCGGGCCAGCAGGGAGAGTCCTTAGAATGTGGTGACTAATCAGATGACAGGCTGGGAAACACACCCCTGAATGTCATCAGAGTCCGGGCATCTGCACTGGGAATCCAGCTGTCACCAAAGGGACGTGTGCCCTCTGGAAACAACGTCCAGAACACGTTTCGTAATCTCGACCCGGACGGAGTGAGCCAGGAGGAGACAAGGAAAGGACAGGAGTGAACACTCACCCTGCCTGGCCCAGCCTCCGCACCTGCTCACAGGCTCCCCACCCGCTCCCCCAGCAAGCTGCTCCCCGCCTGCCCTGCTGTCTGGTCTTCACCCCTTGCACCAATCACCCTGATGTCAGGGTCCTGCCATCACGTCTTCATTTGAAACACAGCTCATGCAGCTGACCAACGGTGGTGCCACCATTTCCTGTGCTTGCCTTGAACGTATTTGGAGTAACTGTCAAAAGCTAATTGCACAGCCGATTCATCAGACATTCAATGTCAAATAATTACTGGGGCTCAGTTCTCCACTTATCAAACATGACTGAATTGAATGACATGTTTTAAAATAACTTTCCTTTTTAAAGTGATGTAGCCTCAGTATAGAAAATGGGATTGACATTCTAAATAGATGGATAAGAATGCTTCTCAAAGAAAGTACATGACCAAATTATTCACTTTCATTAATTTTTGCATGTGTGTGTGGGGGGGTGGGTGCGTACACACGCTATGCAAGCATGTGAAAGCCTCTCCCTCGATCTTTCTCCACCTTCTCTTTTCAGACAGGGTCTCTCACTGAACCCAGAACTCATAGATTTGACTAGACAAAGTGGCCAGCAGGTCCCAGGAATCTCCCTGTCTCCACTTCCCCAGCACTGGGATTACAGGCATAAACCACTACAGCCAGCATTTTACATGGACCTTAGAAATCCAAACTCAGGCCCCCACAGCTGTGTGGCAAGCACTTTTTTAATGAGCTATCTCCTTAGCCCTCAAATATTCGTTTACAATCATTTATTTTTTATTTATTTGTGGGGGGCAGATAGAGAGAGAGCATGGGCTCACCAGGGCTTCTTGTCACTGTAAATGAACTCCAAATGCATGTGCCACCTTGTGCACCTGGCTTACATGGGTCCTGGAGAATTGAACCTGGGTCACAAATTAGCACCTTAACCACTAAAAGCCATCTCTCCAGCCCCCTCAAGTAATTGATAACTGGAAAAAAATTTAAATTTATATATTCCACTATGCTTTCTGGTTATCCAGATCAGTTCCTCAACAAATTCTTTCTTGGTTTGTCGGGTTCTGCTTCTATTTTGTTACTTTGCTTGGCAGAACCAGGGGTCAAACCCAGGGCCAGGCAGACGCTCGGGAAACGCTGCACCATTAGACTACACCTCCATCTCATCTGGAACATGCTTGGATGAGGATTTAAGATGTACAGAGTGAATTTCTTCAACCAAACCCTGCATTCACCAACTAAACATTGCCAACAAAGCCAGCACCCTTGAAGATAACCTCAGCCAAGGGAGCACTTGTAGACCTCTCAGGAGCTGTCTATCAGCTCCTTCGTCTGCTTTATCCTGCAGCCATCAACAGATGCCTGGCGGACAACTGCGTAAGCTTGCCTGTCCTCCAAGGAGCGAGCAGCGGACTGATGTTGCTGTCGCACGGGAGCCAAATAACACATTCACCTTTGTCCAAATGCAGTGAGTGAGGAACGGATCTTAGAGAATGGGTATCTCAAACCCTTTGATTCTTGTCCTTTTCAGGAAATTCGCTCACAGCTTAGTAAATGATTCAGTTTGTCCATAAGAAAATCAAATGTGGGAAAGATATAGACCTGTGAACGAGTACTTTGGAACTAACCGACAGTTAGGTCATAGGGAAAGGGAGATAAGACTACATCTGTTCCACCCGGCACAGGTTCTGGGCACTCTATCTGCATGCAACACGTCCCTTCAGCCATCCAGAAAAGACTCAAACAGGAAAGTATGGGTGCCTCTCACGCGAACTACAGGCTTCCTAAGATCTGGGCCCAGCGAGCAACAAGACAGGATGCATAGCACACCGTGAAGACGTGCTTACTGGCTGGTTCACTTGTCCTGTGTGTCTTTCTGTCAGGTGTCTAAGTAAACCTGGGGACTACAGAATCTAGCAGGTTATTTATTTCTTTATTTATTGATTGATTGATTGATTTGAGAAAAAGAGAGAGGGAGAGGCAGACAAAGAGAAAGAACAGGTGTGCCAGGGCCTCCAGCTACTGCAAACAAAGCCCACATGCAGGTGTCACCTTGTGCATCTGGCTTACGTGGGTCCTGGGGAATCCAACCTAGGTCCTTTGGCTTTGCAGACAAGTAAGTGCCTTAACTGCTAAGCCATTTCTCCAGCCCTCTAGCAGTTTTTAAGTAAGTTATTCAGAAGAACCAGGGGGGCAATGAGCATGAATTCAGTCAAATCAACTTTAAAAAAAAAAAGGATTTATTATGTACCCACTCTGTGAAGATTCCAGGAGGAACGGCACCTGGATGCGGCATCGTCCAGAGCTTCCAGGATGAGCAAGCACGATTGACCGTCCTGCTTGTCCACAGTTAATGTTATGGTCTGAACGTCTGTGTCCCTCCAAAACTCGTACATTGAAAGCTAACACCCAATGTGATGGCCTTAGGACATGGGGCTCTCTGCAAAGTGACTCAGTTGTGAATGCCTCCTCCTCATGAATGGCATTTGGACCTCTGAAAGCCACTGAAGGGAGTCTCCTATCCCACCTGTGAGAGTCCTTGTCTGTTTGCACCTAGATCCTGGGATTCCCACTCCCAGAACTATGATCAGTATGTCTACTATTTATACATTACCCAGTCTAGGGTATTTTGAAATTGCAAGCCAAATCAATAATCAAATAGAAACTACCTCGGTTTCTCACTTGACTTGGTCCTTAGAAACACAGATGTAAAAAACAATATTCAAGGGGCTGGAGAGATGGCTTAGCGGTTAAGCGCTTGCCTTTGAAGCCTAAGGACCCCGCTTCGAGGCTCAATTTCCCCAGGACCCACATAAGCCAGATGCACAAGGTGGCACGTGCATCTGGAGTTCATTTGCAGTGGCTGAAGCCCCTGGTGCACCCATTCTCTCTCTCACTCTGCCTGTATGTTGCTCTCAAATAAATAAAAATAAACAAAATTAAAAAAAAATATATTCAAGTTTTGGGCCTGGGGAGATGGTTTAGAGATGAAAGGTGCTTGTTTACAAAGACTGCTGACCCAAGTTCAACCCTTTCCAGCATCTACGTAAAGCCGGATGCAAAGTGGCACATGCATCTGTGATCTCAATGCACCTACGAGAACAGGAGGCAGAGCCAGATTTCAAAGCTCACGGGGCATTTAGACTGGGATTCGTTTGCAGCGGCATGAGACCTCGTCTCAAGGAACGTGGAAGACCAGCACAAACACCTCGACGCTGTCCTCTGACCTCCACACACACACACCATGGCAATTACGCAGCCACATTAACAGGTGAAAATAAGTAAAAATTTAAAAAGAAACCAATATTCAAGTTTCAAACTAAAAATGCATCTATGCGCTTACATTAACCTGTGCTGTTACTGTTGTTACTATGGTAAAATACCCAAAGGGGGGAGAATTATTTTTAAAGGTTCAATTATGTGTGTATGTTTGTAGTGGGGTGGGAGCACACACATGCCACAGTGCACTTGCGCAGGTCCGAGAACAACCTCCGGCTGTCAGTCCTCACCTTCACCTAGCTTGGGACAGCCTCTCTCTTGTTCTGCTGCTGTCAACTTCACACCGGCCGGCCTGTGTGCTTTGAGAGTCTCCTGATTCCACCTCCCACCGCTGTACGTGTGCTGGGGTTACAGAGCTTGCACTCCCTGTGTCTGGCTTGATGTGGGTTCTGGGGGTGCAAAGTTTAGTCGTCAGGAAGTACTTCTCATCACTGAGCCATCCCCCTGCTCCAGCCTTTAAAGGTTCATTTAAGACAGAGTTTTGGAGGCTGAAAAATCTAAGATTGGAGTTCCCCATTGGTTCAGCTCTGGTAAGACCCTAACCCTTTGATAGTACCAGGGCCATAGTGCATTGGGCAGTGGGATCACATCACCAGACAGAAAGCCAGAGGCAAGCAACGGGTCCAGGTTTGGTCCTTGTATAACAATCCTCTTGGAAGAATTTACCCAGGGGTCTCATGAGAACTACCTTAATACCTTCCCAGAGAGGTAATGGCTCACTAAGCCCCAGTCGCTGCACTGAAGACCAGCCCCCAACACATGAGTCCTTGGGAAACAAAACGCCACTGTGCCACTTAATTGTTTTATTGCTACCTGCTGTCCAGGACCCCTGTGTTCTAAAGCCAAGGCCCGAGGCCCAAAGGTGTGGAGTTTTACAGTAGAATGTTTATGGAGGTACACTTTACAGAGAATAAAGGGTATCCGCTGAAAGCATAAGTGTCAATGAGTTCTGACATGTTTACACTCACTAAATCACTGCCACAAAGATACAGAACATTTCCCACACTCACACACACCTTACTTCAGGGCCAGCTACTGTTACCTGGGCCCTCTAAGAAGAAGGAGGCAACCAAGTCCCCGGAAACCACTGTTCTGCTTTCTAGAACAAAATACAGTGACCAAAACAAAAGCCACACCTCTCCAACCTGGCTCCTTCATGAAGGTTCTCACTAGAAGGGAGTGTCCAGCACTGGACGCCTCGTTGTGCTCATTTATGTCCAAGGTGGCAGGTGATGACTGGTTTTGACAGAGGACAAAGTAGGCCAAGCACTGCTTCCCAAAGTGACAAAAGTCTCACACTCCCAAGAACCCGTTTTCCTCCAACCAAACACTCCCCTTTAGCCAAACAAAAAATCTGATGGGGTTTGCCTTTTAAATACCCCCCTAAAGGCCCGTGTGTTAGAAGCTGGCTCCCATCACTACTGTGAGGAGGTGGAATCCTCTGCAGATTGGGCCTAGTGGAAGGAAGTGAGGTCGTTGGTGTTAGGGTGGGACGGGTTCCCAAAATGGAGTCACCAAGGACAGCAGGATGGGACAGAGGCATATGGAAGTGGATTATCCACATTCCTCCAGAAACCGCCCAGCCATTATCTATCCCTCCTTGCCTAACAATGCCCCAGGTCATGGTTTCCTGCCCCCTTATCTCCTGAGTCACCTGGTCACTGTTCTAGTCTCACACCCTGCCTATGGCTAATGTAAAGATCTCCCCTAAAGGAACCTTTTTTTATTCAACTTTAACAAACGAGTTCTTTTCCCTTCCTCACCTTCCCCCAACTGAAGAAGCCAATAAAGCCCAAACACTACCTGAAGAACTCAGGTTCTCTCGTGAGCCAGCCCTGGCAGCTGGTGCTTTTCCCAAATAAAAGCTTTCATCTTTGCCTCAGAGTGGTTTGCGTGGTCTTGGTCACTCCCAAACTGTACAGTTGGGGGGGGGGGTCCCAGAAGGCCAGATGGGAACCCTTGCCTCTCCCACTCTTTCTCTCTGTTTCTCAGCTAGCACAGGTAAGCAGCCCCCTCCACCACAACCTCCCATGACAAAGTACTGCACTGACACTGACGCAGGCAGCAGGACTAAGCAACCATGGACTAAGCATCTCTGAAACTGTGGGGCCAAAATGCTCTTTCTCCCTCTCAAGCTATTTATGTATTTAGGGTATTGTATGACAGTGACAGAAAACTAACACAAAGAGCAAAAGCCACTGCCAAGTAAACGAAACTTATAACTCAAGTGTGTACTTGTTAGTGTTTGTACTGTTATAGCCCTTCAGACATTCAGAACAGTGATTTATTCTCCAAAGCCAAAGGACCTGTCAATCATTTTAGTAAAAGAAACAGGGCTGGAGAGATGGTTTGGTGCTTAATCGTGAGAAGCCTAAAGACCCAGGTTTGATTCCCCAGTACCAGCATGTGCATATGGAGTTTCTTTGCAGTGGCTAGAGGCCCTGGTGCACCCATTCTCCCTCTCTTTCTCTCTCTCTCTCATAAATAAATGAGTAAAAATAAATATTTTTTAAGAAGAAACATATGCCACAGTACACATGAAAGATACTTATTAAGAATATGAATTGAGCTGAGCGTGGTGGCTCACACCTTTAATCCCAGCACTCAGGAGGCAGAGGTAGGAGGATCGCCCAGAGTTTGAGGCCACCCTGACACTCCACAGTGAATTCCAGGTCAGCCTGAGTTAGAGTGAGACCCTACCTCAGAAAACCAAATATATATATATACATATATATATATATATACACACACACATATATATGAATTGAGATCAGGTCTAGCTCTGGAATTTTCTCTGAGCAGTTCAATAAAATTCCTTGCTGGCTTCTAAAATATACATCTCTCTTTGTGAATTCATGTTGTATTTTATTGTAGTCGTTGCAATGTATGTCTCCCTAGACTCAATTGTTTTGTTAAAGTTTGTAACTTGGGTCTCCAGCGGCTTGGCTAGAGGACGTGTCACTGGGTGGTAAACCCTGGGGTCCAGCCCTAAGGTGTTGTCGTGGTCAGCTTCACGTTGCTGGTGTGAACATCCAGACCAGACAGTTTTTTCGGAGGAAAGGATTTACTTCAAGCTTACAGATCCAGGGGACGTTCCATCAGATGGGAGAAGAAGCTGGCTCCCATTAATAAATCCAAACAGCACTCAGGAGGTTGAGACAGGAGGATTGCAATGAGTTCAAGGCCACCCTGGGAGTACATAGTGAATTCTAGGTCTGCCTATACGACAGTGAGACCCTGCCTTGAAAAACCAAAAGAATAAAAAAATAAATACAAGCAGAAAGACACCACCAAATAGCTAGCAAAATACCCCAAAGCAGCAAGCTTTAATAAAATACCTGAGTCTACGAGGGGCATACATTCAAAGTACCACAGGTATGTTTGGGGCAGATCTGATTTCCAGGCCAAAGGTGTGCAGAGCAGCCTGAGCCCTGGCAGAGTACCTGTTACCTAATGCCATTCATGTTTGCTGCTTTCAGTTTTCATGGGCTGTATTTTATTTTAGTTTAGTTTAGTTTATTTAGTAAAAGAAACAGGGCTGGAGAGATGGTTCGGTGCTTAAGGCACTTGCCTGAGAAGCCTCAAGACCCAGGTTTGATTCCCCAGTACTAGCATTTATTTTTTATTATTTATTGAGAGGAGAGAAACAGGCAGATAGACAGTGAGCGAATGGGCATGCCAGAGCCTTCTGCTGCTATAAACGAACTCCAGGTGCATGCGCTCCCTTGTGCATCTGGCCTATGTGGGTCTTGGGGAATTGAACCTGGGTCCTTTGGCTTTGTAGGCAAGCACCTTAACCACGAAGCAGTCTCTCCAGCCCAATGGGCTGTTTTTGATGGTTTCTCTCTGCTTGGATGTACTGAAGCAGCTTCTTCTGCCACTGACAGAGCTTCCCCTGGATCTGTAAGCTTGAAATAAATCCCTTCCTCCCATAAGCCGTGTCTGTTTGGATGTTCATCCCAGCAACGTGGAGCTGTCTACAATAGTTACATTGCTTTGTTTTATATTAAATAGCTTTATTGGTGTGTAACTGACAGACTATTTGATAACTTTTAACATATCTATGCCTATGGAACCATCATGAAAACTGACATAGTAGACCTCTCCACCATTTCCCAATTGTCACTGCCCCTCCTGACTCCTCCTGCTCCAAGGAGAACACTGACCTACTCTCTCCTTGTAAATTGCTTTGTACTTTAAAATCTGTTTTTAATTTTATTTCTTATTTATTTGAGAGCACAAGAGAGAAAGAGGCAGAGAGAGAGAGAGAGGAAGAGAATGGGTGCAAACGAACTCCAGGCATATGTTCTACTTTGTCATCTGGCTTACGTGGGTCCTGGGGAATCAAATCGAGATCCTTTGGCCATCTCTCCAGCCCCTGTACTTTAAAATCTTTATACAGTGGAATCATACAGTAAGTTGCTTTTGTATGACATCTTCACATAGTATAATTATTTTGAAATAACTCCCTAGTTTTTCATTTGAAAAATGATTTCTCTTGTTGAGTACATCAAGAATTCTTTCCAGTGAAAGGCTAAACAACCATGTATTCCCCTTACCCGCTAAGAGGGCTTAGCTGTTACAAGGAAAGCTGGTGTCAATGTCCCCGAGCAAGCCTGAATGTGGGCAGATGATTTCATTTCTACTGGGTAAATTCTTAGAAGTGGAAGCAACCTAATCCTATACAATATATATAGTCCTCTGTTTAAGAAACTGCCAAACTGTTTTACAAAAGGATTGTACTGGGCTGGGGAGATGGCTCAGCGATCAAAGGTGTTTGCTTACAAACCCTGACGGCCCAAGTTCAACTCTCCAGTACCCAAAGTGTGCATGCATCTGAAGGTTTTTTGCTGTGGCAGGAGGCCATGGTGTACCCATTCTCAATCTCTCTCTCCCTATCTATCTATCTATCTATCTATCTATCTATCTATCTATCTATCTATCTATCATCTATCTATCATCTCAAACAACTACATTTTTAAATTTATTTTTTATTTATTTTAGAAAGAGAGAGAGAGAAAATAGGCACACCAGGGTCTCTAGCCACTGCAAACAAACTCCCAGACACATGCATCCCCTTATGCATCTGTCTATCTTACATGGGTACTGGGGAATTGAACCTGGGTTTTTAGGCTTCACAGGCAAATGCCTTAACCATTAAGCCATCCCTCCAGCCCATCAAATAAATACATTTGTTTGAAAGGGTTGCACCACTCAACACTCATTCCCACTGCTCCACAGAAAACAATTTAGTTCTTCATCCTCAGCACCTCACTTTACTCCCCACTTCCAATCGTCCTCTGATTGCAAGGGAGAGACCACGTTGCTGTTCTGCTGACTTCCTGGTTCCGGCTCCTTGCATTTCCAGCTCTCGGCTTCCAAGAGATTCACTGAGTCCAAGTAACAATGTCTCCTTTATTTACGCTAGGCTGAGGGAGAGGGAGTTCCTCTGGTTCTTCAGGAAGACAGGCAGGTCAGTGAGCTCTTCCTGCCCCTCCTTCTGTCCGCCTAGCCGCTCACTCGAGCCAGGGCAGGCGTGCTAAGCTAGGACCCAGGCAGCAGCTATGGTGACAGTGAGCTGAAGTTTCTCTCCCCTGGTGGGAGACTGAACAAATCTTCTGTGTAGGTCACAAAAGTCAGATTGGCTACCCACAATGATGGAAATCCAAGGAAGAAAAAGGAACACTGGGGGAAGCCAGTTTCCTGTCATACATCTGTTTTTCCGTGGTACAAACCTTAAAATGTCTTCCTTTTTATTTGTTGTGGGGGGGCGGCCAGATAGAATGGGCATGCCAGGGCCTCCAGCCACTGCAAATGAATTCCAGATGCTGGGAATCAAACCTGGGTCCTTAGGCTTTACAGGCAAATGCCTTAACCACTAAGCCATCTCTCCAACCCAAATCTTAAATTTTTGTATTTTTGTTTTGTTTTTGGTTTTGTGAGGTAGGGTCTCACTCTGGTCCAGGCTGACCTGGAATTAACTTAACTATGTACTCTCAGGGTGGCCTCGAACTCACGGCGATCCTCCTACCTCTGCCTCCCGAGTGCTGGGATTAAAGGCGTGCACCACCACGCCCGGCAATTTTTGTATTTTGTATTCATCATTTGAAAAGTGGTAAGGGGCTAGAGGGATTGCTTAGCGGTTAAGACATTTGCTTGCAAAGCCAAAGAACCCAGGTTCGATTCCCCAGAACCCACGTAAGCCAGATGCACATGATGGCGCATGCGTCTGGAGTCTGCAGTGGCCAGAAGCCCTGGCATGCCCATTCTCATTTTCTCTCTCTCTCTGTGTCAAATAAATAAACAAATAATTAAATTTTTTTTAAGTGGTAAGTTGCTAGAGGCCATGTCATGCATCAAAGGCACTTCCCTAGTTTAGAGAGGCGACAGCATAATTATTACAGGAGATGGAAAAGCAGGAAGAAAATAGGATAACGATTCTAAATAAAGACTGATGTCAGACTCCTCAAACGCTGTGGGCACGGAGTAAACGTAGTCATCTTTCTTTAGTCGGCCCTTTACCTTTTTCGACACTGTCTTTAAAATTATCATTTCCACGAGCCCGAGTGAGTTTCAATGTAAACATGGACTTCCTTCCTTCGAGGCCTGAGGGACCAATGAAAACTGGTGAAGATGATTAATGCTCGCGGCTATTTTTATTCCATACGGGCTCCTCTTTAAGCAGAGCAGAAAGCAGCAGCCACGCTTCGGAATGCTTTGGAAGGTGAATTCACAAAGCTCTGATAAGCCCAACCAACAATGTACAACTCTCTAGCTATTTGTGTCACCTTCCTGACACTTGACACATTTTTCAACATCAAAGGAAGTGCAACAGAATCTTAACATGCCTCAGGCACCGTGCTAGGTGCGGCCCAACACTTTCGGGAATGTCTAAAGGATGAGCTACTGACTGCCAGTTCCCGACACCTACAGGGACAGTGGCATTACAGTGTGAGCCGCTATTTAAAACAGCAACCCTGCCCTAGACCAACGGGGTGACCATGCAAAGTGTCGTCACCCCCTCTCTATTCACGACCACAAGGCTGACATTCATAAAGCATTTCATTCCTTCACAAAGATCACAAAAATCCCTGCGAAGCACTGCAGAATCAGGCAAGATGAAAGCTATTCACGAAAGGAAGAATAGATGGTTCATGAACTCCTGGCAGAAGCCTGGAGAGTTTGGGTTCCACATCTTTCAACGACACACTCCTGCTGAGTCTGGAACACCTGCTCCTATTGATGGCGGATGAGTAATTGTAAGTGCTGCCAACAACAGGAATTTCATTTCATTTTTGGTCCAAGACAAAAAAAAAAAAACTTGTGGTTTTTTGTTGTTGTTGTTGTTTGTTTTTTCGAGGTAGGGTCTTGCTTTAGCCCAGGCTAACCTGGAATTTACTCTGTAGTTTCGGGGTGGCCTCATGGCAATCCTCCTACCTCTGCCTCCTGAACTCTGGGCATTAAAGGTGTGTGCCACCATGCCCAGCTTAAAAAAAAAAAAAAAAACTTGTGTTTTAACATTATTCATGCTACAGAAATAGGTGGATGATATTGATAAAGAATGTATCAGATTCATACAAATTATCCTTTCAATGGGCACCAAGAGGCCCTTCTGCAAATATGAACGTGCACAATGTGTTGAGTCACATAATGACAAGTATCCCAAAGTCCCTTGTCTACAAGGTGAAGGGCATTCCCCTCACGATGAGCTCTGTCTAGAGTCTCATTCATAACTGATTTAAATGAGACTTTTTTGACTTGACCTAAGTAAGACTCTGGGGCTATCAGGATGGAGATGGAGGTATTTTGCATGTGAAGACATAAATCTGGGGGGAAGGGACAGAAGCAGAATTTTGTGATCTTAATATGTCTTCAGGGGCTTGGAGTACCTGAGGCTTCATCTGCCTGTAATTCTGCATTCGGAGGAGTGGTGTCAGCCCACTTTCATCCCTCCACTTCCTTCATTACTAAGTCCTAAGGCTTGTGAGTGGAGCAGGTAAGGAGGAGCGTGCCGGGGCTAAGTGTCACAAACTCATACGTTGAAGCGCAGACTTACAAAGGTGGGTGAGTGGGGAGTTGTCAACCTGACAGGATTTTAGAATCACCATGGAAACAAATCTCTAGGCAAAGTCAGTGAAGGAGTTGCCAGATTAGGTTAATTGAGGTGGGAAGGACCACCCTAAATGTGGGCAGTACCATTCCATGGGCTGGAGTTCCAGACTGAATAACAAGGAGGGAGCAAGCTGAGCACAGCATTCACCACCCTCTGCTTCCTGACTGCAGATTGAATGTGACCAACTTCATGCTGCTGCTGCCACAATTTCCCTACCACGATGGACTGTGTCTCCAAAACTGTACGCTAAAATAAATGCTTCCTCCTTTAAGCTGCTTCCTATCTGGTATTTGTGGTAGCAATGAGAAAAATAACTAACAGAGAAACTAAATGGTTTTTTTCTAATTTTGTTTTTATTTATTTGAGAGAGAGAAAGAGGCAGAGAGAGAGAGAGAGAGAGAATATGGGTTCATCAAGGCCTCCAGCCACTGCAAATAAACTCCAGACACATGCGCCCCCTTGTGCATCTGGCTTATGTGGGTCCTGGGGAATTGAACTGAGGCCCTTTGGCTTTGCAGGCAAGCACCTTAACCACTAAGCCATCTCTCCAGCCCCTAAATGGGTTTTGCCAAAGATCTGAGTGGGCATCGAGCCTCATGATGGAACTAGTGCTTTTTAAATTCCTTTGTGTGCATGTGTGTGTGGGTGTGTTTGTGTGCGTGTGGGTATGCCAGGGGCTCTTGCTGCTGGCCAACAAACTCAAGACCCATGCATCCAGCTTTACGTGGGTACTGGGGAACCAAACTCAGGCCAGCAGGCTTTGTAAGCAAGCACCTTTAACCACTAAGCCATCTCCTTGTCCCCTGTAATTGGTGCTTTATAAGGGGAGAAGGTCCAGAACACTCTCTGTCCACCATATGAGGATGCAACCAGAAGACAGCTCTCCATAAGCCAGTGTTAGGGCCAAGCAAGAACCAGATCACACTGGCACCCTGGTCTCAGACTGCCAGCTTCCAGAACAGTGGGAAACAATGCTTGCCAATTAAGCCCATCCACAATGCTCTGTAATAGCAATCAGAACCAAGACAAAGGGTATTCCAGGCCAACAGGCAGTGCAGAGTCGAGGGGGCGCACAAGGAATGTGACTGAGGTGGCATCAAAGGCAGACCCTATGCAGCAGCCTCGTCTGCTGGCCTCCCCGAGTCCTGATCTCTTCCTGTCCACAGAGTAGCTTTTCTCCTATTCCGAAAATCCACCACCAGCAGCGAATGAAGAACAGCTTTCTCTAGAAACTGCCTTTCTGCGGCTGGCCACACTATCAATCCTGAATTCCAGCCAGCAGGAGGAAGTCCTATCGACTGGAAGGCTTTTCGTGCCATGACTAAGGAACAAAGACAGATATAGCTGGCTTCTCATATCCATGTGCCCCCCACACAGCACACAACTTCGCTAACCCAGGATCACAGTCCCCTTCCAGTAGGCAAACAAAAATGGGGTGACTTAATCACCTACAGATAATGCACGTACAAGTGTTGTGGCTTGGATACGAAGTGTCCCCTGAAAAGGTTCACAGGTTGAAGGCTTGGTCCCCAGCTGACGGTGCTTTAGAGAGGAGACTGGGTCATGAAGGTGTTAATTACATCCCTTAATAAGACCAAGGCTAGCCGGGCGTGGTGGCGCACACCTTTAATCCCAGCACTCAGGAGGCAGAGGTAGGAGGATCGTGGTGAGTTCAAGGCCACCCTGAGACTACATAGTGAATTCCAGGTCAGCCTGGGCCAGAGCGAGACCCTACCTCGAAAAACCAAAATAAATAAATAATCAAGGCTAAATGGGCTACTAGCAGGTGGGCCCTACTGGGGCAGTAGGTTTCTGGGGTCATGTATTTTGTCACTGGTCATTTCCTGTTCCTTCTCTGCCTCCATGGTGAGGTGGCCATTTTGCTCCACCACATACCCCCTACCATGTAAGGACCCAGACACCACAGGACCAGGGGACCATGGGCGGAAACTTTAAACTATGAGCCAAAATAAAGCCTTCCTCCATTATGTTTTCTCTGGTGTTTTGTCACAGTGATGAAAAGTGCCAACTAGGACCGGGGATGGTTCAGTGGGAAAAAGACAAAAAAAAAAAAAAACAGCTCACTTGCTGTGCAAGCTGGCGTACCCAAGTCTGATTCCTCAGACCCCACATCAAAAGCTGGAGGCCAGGGTTAGAGAGGCGGCTCAGCGGTTAAGGCACTTGCCAGCAAAGTGTAACAACCTGGGTTTGATTCCCCGGTACCCACATAAAGCCAGATGCACAAAGTGGTGCATGTGTCTGTATTTCATATGCAGTGGCTATAGGCCCTGGAGTACCCATTCTCACTCTCTATCTCTCTCTCTGTTTGTAAGTAAGTAAATAAATTTTTTTTGAAATTTGTAGGCTATAGCAGCACCCTGATAGTGGTGGTGAGATGGGAGGTGGGGAGCACAGTTAAGAGCAGAGTGAGAAAGCCTGCCTCCAATGAGGTGGACAGGTGAGGACCCAGCCAAGAGGTGACCTCTGATCTCCACACACACACCCATACTTACACAGGAACACACACACACACACACACACACACACGAACAAGCACGCATACACACAAATAAAAATAAAATGTTACAAATTTTAAAAGTTAATTTTGGGGGGCTGGAGGGATGGCTTAGTGGTTAAGTGCTTGCCTGTGAAGCCTAAGGACCCTGGTTCAAGGCTCGATTCCCCAGGACCCACGTACGCCAGATGCACAAGGTGGCACATGCATCTGGAGTTTGTTTGCAGTAGCTGGAGGCCCTGGCACACTCATTCTCTCTATCTGCCTTTCTCTCTCTCAAATTAATTAATTAATTAAATATTTTAAAATATTCTCTCAATTAGTCTTCATTGCACAATCTGAGCATTATACAGCCATTAAAACCCTTTAAAGCCATATAATCTCATTCCAATTTACCCCAGTGGAAAAAATATTTCAAATGTGTAATTCATTCAAATTAAGTATCCATATCTGAGTTGAGGATGGTTAGTCTGGTAAGTTCTGGGGATACATTTTCATGCTCTACACCATTCCTTGTTCATTTTATATGGATAACAGTGACTCATTAAAAATCAGGCAGAGGGGCTGGAGGGATGGCTTAGTGGTTAAGGTGTTTGCCTGCAAAGCCAAAGGACCCACGTTCAATTCAGGTTCAATTCCCCAGGACCCACGTTAGCCAGATTCACAAGGTGGCACATGCATCTGGAGTTCATTTCCAGTGGGTGGAGGCCCTGGCAAGCCCATTCTCTCTCCCTCCCTCTCTCTCTCTCTCTCTCTCTCTCTCTTCCTTTCACTCTGTCAAATAAATAAATAATAAAACAAAAACCAGGCAGATATCAAGGGGAAGATTCAAAGTATACTTCCTGTGGAAGTAATAATATTATCAAAAACCCAACGCTTGTTGTTCAGGAGGAACAATCTACTGCACGCTGCGTGAGTTGGACAGGACATGAGATGGCTCTGAATGTTATAGTTTAAAAATACTCTAAGAATACAAGCCAAATGACTGCAGGATTACAAGTTCCCTCTCCCAGTTGTTCAGGTATTAAAAACAGGCACAAGTAAGAATAGGCTTCAAAAGAACTAATAAACAGCACATGAGTAATAATGCAACATGCCCCCATCAGGGGACGACACCACGTCCCTGATCCCCTCTCGGCAGTAACGTGGACCTCTGCACTGACTTCTCTTTTTCCTATACATTCACTCATTTTAAAAAAATGAAATTAAAAAAATGAAATTTAAAGGAAAGCACGAGTTCAAGGACAAATGAAGGACACATCCTTGAGTTCTGCCTTTAAAGCAATTCTCACTGGCTAGGATTCGGCCTCCCCGGTTGGCTTCCCAGCAGCATTTGCAGTTAGTTCACACCACCTTCAGTTTCACAGGAGAGACTAGAAGTTATAAACAAAGTCCATCAGTTGGCCAGGCCTCCTCCCCCAGACATCTTCTGTCCCCTGCCATGTCACAGGAATGGCGCTGTTCTTCTGCACGTCCTACCCAGCTGTTCTGGCACAGTCCCTTGTCCCTCACTTGTGTGGTCAGACCTCTCTATTCTGAGGACAAAACCAAGATGAAAAACCAAAGCTGTTCAACAGATAAAAGATGGAAATAACCCAAATGAGCAGCACATAAGAGCAAGGCAAAAGGCGATTGAATACGTATGACTCAGCCAGATGACAGATGTACCATGGACGAGACTTGAAAGTCACTACGCTAAGTGAAAGAAGGCAGACACAGCAAAGGGCATGTGGGCAGGTTTATGTGGAACAGGCAGAAAGCAAATCCAGAGAGAGTGAGAAGTCTACGAATGTCCAGAGCTAGAGGGAGGAGAGAAAGAGGAACATTGACTCCATGGTTACAGGGTTGGGGGTGAGAAAAACATCCTGAAACTAGACACTGATGACAACACGAGTGCACTGTAATATACTAAATGTTGCTTACGATCAGCTTTATGTCTGCGCACTTTAGCGAAGTAAGAAAGTTTTTGTTTGTTTGTTTTTTCAAGGTAGGGTCTCACTCTTGCCCAGGCTGACCTGGAATTCGCTATGTAGTCTCAGGATGGCCTTGAACTCACAGTGATCCTACTACCTCTGCCTCCCAAGTGCTGGGATTAAAGGCGTGCGCCACCATGCCCGGCTCAAAGTAAAAATATTAAGCAGCTCCTTCTCCCGATCTCTGGTTAACCTCTCTATTCAAGCACCACCAAGATTTCCCAGAATGCATCTCACACTCGTGAACTCCATTTTCTCAGCCTTCATCTCACCTTTAAGCCCCTGAATTTGTGTTTTCCCTCTTCCTCCTCCACGCAGCACATAAACAAAACTCACGAGAGACACTTGCCGAGGTCCCCTGTCTTTACACACTCTCGTGTCCCTTCCTCCAGGCTTGAGGACACAGGCGATGGATGGCCACCCCTTGACTCTCTGCCCCTGGCTTCCCAAGCATGGCACCTTGACAATCTTCTCAAGTGTCCTCATCACACTGGTTCCTTTTTCAATCTTTTTTCCCCCTCTGGCACAGAGGAAACATTGTCCCAGGCCCAATCTTGGCTGCCTGTCCTTGCCCTCTGCCTCCACAATCTTATCTTCCTGTCCCCCACACACACCCTGATGCCCCTGTTTCAGGATCAGCTCCCCACAAATCAGATCAAACTGTGTTTCCTAGGTCAGGAGTTGAAACTTGGCAAAACTGCCCTCAACATTTTCTAACAGAAGCTGCTCCCCTCTCATCATAATGAACACTACACTCTTCTGGATTAGTTACTTCCCTAGTTGCTGTGACAGAGGCAAGTTAAAGCATGACGGGTTTATTTCAGCTCACGGCTCAAGGGGATACAGGCCATCATGGCGAGCAAGGCACGGAGGCAAGTGTGCATTCAGTCTGCAGCCAGGAAGCAGAGAGGCACAAACGCGAGTGCTCAGCTTCTCTTCTCCTGTCAGTCAGTCCGTGGCGTGGTGCCATCCACAATCAGAGTGGGTCTTCCCCACCCAGCAACCAGAGACTTGTTTTCATACTAATTCTAAACCTCATCAAACTGACAATCACGGGCTGGAGAGATGACTTAGTGGTGAAGGCATTTGCCTGCAAAGCTAAAGGACCCAGGTTCAGTTTCCCAGGACCTATTAAGCCAGATGAACAAGGGGATGCATGCATCTGGAGTTTGTTTGCAGTGGCTGGAAGCCCTGGTTCACTCATTCATTCATCCATTCATTCTCTCTGTCACGCTCGCTATCCCCTGCATACTTCTCTCTCCCTCTCTCTCAAATAAATAAATAAATAAATAAAAATAAAATATTTTAAGAAAGATTGAGAACCAATCGTGTTGGAAGCAGAGCAATGGTAAACACTATTTTAAAAAATGACAACCAAGATTAACCATGGGCTGGAGAGACAGCTTAGCAATTAAGGCACTTGCCAGCAAAGCAAAAGGACCCAGGTTCAACTCCCCAGCACCCACATAAGGGGGATGCCCAAGGTGATGCATGTGTCTGGAATTCATTTTCAGTGGGCCCTGGCATGCTCATTCCTTCTCTCTCTCTCTCTCTCTCTCTCTCTCTCTCTCTCTATGTATGTAGATAGATAAGATAGATAGATAGATAGATAGATAGATAGATAGATAGATAGATAGATAGATATAGATAGATATACACATACATATAGATATACACATATATAATATATATATGAAATCTTCCTCTCTCTCTCTCAAATAAATAAATACTGTTTTTGATTTTTTGTTTTCAAGGTAGGGTGTTATTCTAGTCCGAGCTGACCTGGAATTCACTATGTAGGCTCAGAATGGCCTTGAATTCACATCAATCCTCCTACCTCTGCCTCCCAAGTGCTGGGATTAAAGGTGTGTGTCACCATGCCGGGCTAAAATATATTTTTTAAAAGATTAACCATCACAGATTCCTGCTACTGTTGTATCAAATCACAGTTTCAGAGCCTTAAGCCTCAACAAAAGCACTGGCTTATCCAATTCTGATAGTTACTCTTACTAATCTGCTGGCTGCCTTCCCTCTTATGCCTATCTCTTGAAGCTCTGACCTCTATGATTCCTGCCTCCCTTCCTTTACCTCCAAGCCAACCACACACATCTTCCCTAGGACTCTCCTGTCTCCGTGGAAGGACCTCGTCATGGCAATGGGTCCACAATCATAGTCCAGGAATCCTCCACCTCTCACACCTTCCAGGACCCAATGGCCACGTGAGGTGACAGAGTTGTGGGAGTCTGGAGTTTGGGTATGGACATATGGGGGAGGTAAGATTATACAGTGCACTCCAGCCACACCCAGATCCTGAGAATACCATTTCAGCCATGAGACTTGCACATTTTTCTAACAAGTAAGGGACCTATGTCTCAAAATTTAGCAGGTCATTTTACCCCTAGGAGCGACAAATCACCAGTTAGTCCTGCCCCGCACAGTAGCTTAGAAGTGAAGCCATTCTCCCATTCTCGGGGCAGAGATTCAGTCTGCATAGATTTCTGTGGGGGAGAAGGCATCGCTAGCCTTTCATTCTTTTCCAGGAGAGAAAACATACTAAGTGCAACCCCGATGACGAGGAAAGGGTTTGAGAGCACCTAAAAACTAGGCAGGTTCAAGGAATTTTATGACAGTGGATAAAAATACATAGTGAAGGGCTGGAGAGATGACCTAGTGGTTTGAAGAGGCAGGAGGCCCTGGAGCACCCATTCATATTCTCTCTCTCTCTCTCTCTCTCTCTCTCTGTCTCTGTGACCCTGCATCTCTCTCTTTCTCTACTTGCAAATAAATAAATATATTTTGGGCTGGAGAAATGGCTTAGCAGTTAAGGCGTTTGTTTGAAGCCAAAGGATCCCTGTTCGATTCTCCAGGACCCACGTAAGCCAGATGCACGAGGGACACATGCACTGAAGTTCGTTTGCAGTGGCTGGAGGCCCTGGCGTGCCCATTCTCTCTGTGTCTGTCTCTCTTCCATTTCTCACTCTCTCTGCTTGCAAATAATAAATATATATAAGTTACAGTAGTAACGGTCCTGTCCTGCCAGAATGCACCAACACTAACTGCACTTTGGAGTTAGTGGCCAGTTCCCTGCAGCAGCTGGGTCATTCTGTTTCCCACAACTGAGGCCTTGTCTCGTGCACGCCCCCTAGTGGCCAAATGCTGTATAACACTGCTGACAAAGGAGCTTTGCAGAATGCCTGAAGTAGCTGTAAAGTACAGGTACTGAGGTCAATTTCAGACATAGCTTCCTCACTTCAGACGCTGCTCAGGTTTTTTTTGTGTGTTTTTTTTTTAACCTTCTCCCTTTGATCGACTGTTGACTACCTGGCTATGTTGTAAATCAAGACTCACAGAGACAGTGGACCTTCTCGTTCAAACAAAACCCCAAGTCCAGTTACAGTAGACTGGGTCAGTGTGGTACTGTCTTGCATCTGGAGTTTGTTTGCAGTGGCAAGAGGCCCTGCTGTGCCCATTCTTTCTCTGTCTCTGTCTTTTTGCTGGCAAATAAACAAGACTATTTTTACAAATAAAAAAAAAGTGTTGTGCGGTATGCACTAATGGAATATTATACAGTCACAAAAACTAAGTGAACTACAGTTATATACAACAACAATAATCAAAAAATATTTAGGATAAGAATAAAATGTTGGGCTGGAGAAATGGCTTAGCGGTTAAGGCACTTGCCTGCAAAGCCAAAGGACCCAGGTTCGACTCCCAGGACCCACATAAGCCACATGCACAAGGGGGCACATGCATCTGGAGTTCGTTTGTAGTGGCTGGAGGCCATGACGCACCCATTCCCTCTCTCGTGCACTACCTGCCTATTTCTATATCTCTCTTTATCTCAAATAAATAAATAATAAATATATATTTTAAAAAAGAATAAAATGTTATGATTACGTTAGGATGGTACCATTTTGGTTCATCTCAAAACCAAAAATTTTTGTTTAGCATACATATAAATGTAACGTAAATGTACAGAGCTACAGGTTTCATCAAAACAAATAAGAATAGACAATTCAGGGGTGTGCTTGGGGAGGCAAATAGCACTGGTGATGGATGGAGGAGGGGATTATGTACACACGGCCTGCTGATAACTTGTGTATATGGTACATCTATTCCTCAATAATCAGAAACAATCATTGCAATACAACTAAAGGGATCAAGTAGGCAAGTAGGTAGACAGTCAGATAGATATATGATAGATGACAGAGAGAGAGAGAGAGAGAGGACCAGCTGATTAGCAGGCCCTAAGGATGGGCTATTGAACAGGAACACATATCCCCTCATATTCATCATCAGAATTATTGTCCCAAGACTACAGAATAAGGTGACAGCCTTGGGCCCAACCCTGGATGACACCGAGCTTCTAAACACGTACTCAAAACATCCCTGGGGCCAGAGTGAAAGGCACCTCAAAAAGGAGGAAAAAAATGAGTTTGAGGCCACCCTGAGACTATATAGTTAATTCCAGCACCAGCACCAGCACCACAGAAACCTACTGCCACAAACCAACCATCCCTCACCCACGGCTCCTGTCTCAGGACCTCATCTGGGTGTGAGTCTCAACCTGACCTCCTTCAAGTCTTTGCTAGAAATCTTCCACTTGAGTCTCTAGTTTTCTGCCTGGTTTCACTTGATCAATCTGCTTGAACTTAAAGAGGATGTGTGACTTCTGGAAGGAATATGTAACCAGGCACAGAGCTCAAAATTTACTAACTGGGAAATGAACTGTATCCCTGTCATTCTATTTTTTAAAGATTTATTTATTTATTTATTTGAGGCAGAGAGAGAGAGAGAGAGAGAGAGAGTGAGAATGGGCGTGTCAGGGCCTCTAGCCACTGCAAATGAATTCCAGATCCATGTGCCACCTTGTGCATCTGGTTTACATGGATCCTGGAGAATCAAACCTGGGCCCTTAGGTTTCGCAGGCAAGCGCCTTAACCACTAAGCCATCTCTTCAGCCCCCCTTCCCTTCACTTTACAGTGAGCCATTTTTTTTTTTTTTTTTGGTTTTATACACACAGGTAGGGTCTCACTATGGTCCAGGCTGACCTGGAATTAACTATATAGTCTCAGGGTGGCCTTGAACTCAGAGGATGTGTGACTTATTTATCCTCCTAACTCTGCCTCTAGCCACTACAAAAGAACTCCAGTGCTGGGATTATGGATCCTGGAGAATCAAACCTGGGCCCTTAGGTTTCACAGGCCTTAACCACTAAGCCATCTCTCCAGCCCCCCTTCCCTTCTATTTTTAATACCTTGAAAAATATATTCCACTGCTGTCCTGAAGCCCCATAGTCATTTCCACTGATATTTTCCTGGAACTTTCCCTTCAGACATGCACTTACTGCCGTCTGACTGTGACCCAGAGAGCAGCGTGGGGCCTTAAGACATCTAGCGCAAGGCATTCTAAGAGGCTATAAGTAATTTTTATATACATCCTCTGGTGGCAACAAGAGGTAAATAAGCTTAATTTTGCATACCATCTTCTTTCAAACTAGGTCTGAAATCAAATCCAGTCTCCCAGTTACAAAGTACAACTCAGAGAAATGAACCGTGCAGCCTGGAATGCAAGGGAGCCCTCTGCGTGGCCTGGGGACTCGGAGCAGTGGCCTAGTGAAGGGCTTGCTATCTGCCCATGAATGGTCCCCTTCTTTTATCAGGAGAGAAAGGGACTTTGAGTTCCCATTGTGCAATTGATGGCTCCAGAACTGTGCTCAGCTATTATGTTTTCTTTGAAAGGAAAAAAAGAGGGGGAAACAAAAGGCCTATTGGACTTTCCATTTGGGCATAAGACAGGCCTTCGTGTTTACGGCACTCACTTTGGGGCTCGCCTGGCATTGTCAGCCAAGATGCGCCCAAGCACAGGCACCCTTCCGTGGACTTCCAGCACATCCTGAAATTCAGTAATTATTTCTTCTGAGGAAGATTTTTTTCTCCCATTCAATCAAATGCTGCCTGCACCACAAGATTTTCCTTTAAATCTCATGGAGACTCCTTGTGAGCAAGGCATCAGGCTATTCTGCACAAGGTTCAAGGTTTCAACACGTGAGAGCTGGAATTGCTGTGCTAAGAGATTTGTTGAGCTACTAGCGCTTTATCCAAGAATTCAGATCAGCCACACTGCATATGTAAGCTCTGTCTGAATATGAAGACTCATAATTATAGAAAAGTTTCTGTGGCTGGAGTTGAAATCAATGGTAGAACATTTGCCTAGCATGTGTCTGGCCTTGGGACACAGAATGAGAGAGAGAGGAGAGAGAGAAAGTTTTCTCCGCAAGTTCCATTTCTCAGAGGAGATGATTTTAAAGGAGACGTAGAGTTGTCCTCAGAATTTGATGTCTAAGCCGTCAGACATAAATGCTCTGATTCGTTCTGGGCCTTTGGGCCCAGTTAACATCAAGACTGGGAACCTATCACAGGTTCTCTCCCTGGCCCTCAAAAGACAAGCAGCAAACGAGTGTTGTCTGGCAGAGTCATCTGGATGCCCATGGAACAAAAGAGCATTTCATCCCAAGAATCAGAGCTTCTCCTGAGAGCGTGTGAGAGAAACGAACAAGGGGTGTCTGCTATCTGACCACACCAGAGGCAGAAACCTCAGGACCCCTGCCGATCCCTACTGGCTGGAAGGAATGTGCCTGCACTTGGCTTTGAGAACTGGCTCCGGGGAAGCCTGGCAGGTGCCTTCCCCAGCTATACCATTCAAAGGAAGCCACCTCAGCTTGCAGACAGAAGCATCCAGACTCCTGTAAAGTGTGAAGGTCCACAGAGCTCAGCCACCATTCTCAGTTTTCCAACTTATTTTACTATGGAGGAAAAAACCTTTCATATAAATTGACATGGAACAATAAAATAATTTATGCAAAAACTCTTAATTAGGGCTGGAAAGATAGCTTAGCAGTTAAGGCGTTTGCCTGCAAAGCCAAAGGATCCCGGTTTGATTCTCCAGAACCCATGTAAGCCAGATGCACAAGAGGGCACATGCATCTGGAGTTCTTTTGCAGTGGCTGGAGGCCCTGGTGTGCCCATTCTCTCTCTTTCCCGCTTATAAATAAATAAAATGTATTTTTAAACTTAATCTGTGTTACTGTAAACAAATTCACTATTTATAAAAGGTAAAGACAATTTGAATGACTTTTAGATATAAATAAGCCTACTTGGGCTGGAGAGATGGCTTAGGGGTTAAGGAACCTGCCTCCTAAGCCTAAGAACACTGGTTCCAATCTCCAGCGGTTCCAATCTCCAGGTCCCACGTTTAGCCAGATGCAAAGTGACACAAGGGTGCAATGCCGCACTTGACCACAAGGGGGCGCACACATCTGGATTTCGTTCGCAGCAGCTGAGACACTGCTGGCGCGACCATCTGTCTTCCTCTCTCTCTCTCTCTCTCTCTCTCTGTCTCTCTCTGTGTCTCTCTCCCCCCCAAAAAAACTAATAAAAAATAAATAAGCTTACTTTTTAATTTAAAAAATATATATTTATTTCATTATTTGAGAGAGAGAAAGAGGCAGATAGAGAGAAAACGGGAGTGCCAGGGCCTCTAGCCATTGCAGTGAATGAACTCCAGACATATGAACCATCTTGTGCATTTGGCTTTACATGGGTACTGGAAAATTAATCTCTGGGCCTTAGGCTTTACAGGCAAGTGTCTCAACTGCTGAGCCATCTCTCAGGTCCAGTAATTTTATTGTTATTTGTGGAGGAAAAACCCGACTAAACAGAAGACAAGTTTAAGTTTTTAAAAGGAGATATGTGGACTGGAGAGTTGGCTCAGCGGTTAAGGCATTTGCCTGTAAAGCGTATGGACCAGAGTTCAATTCTCCAGCACCCTTGTAAAGCCAGACGCACAAGGTAGTGAATGTGTCTGGTGTTTGTCTGCAGTGGCTAGAGGGCTTGGTGCACCTTTTTCTCTCTCTCCCCTTCTCTCATTCTCTCTCAAATAAATAAAATACTTTTTTTGAGAGAGGCAGAGAGAGAAAGGAAGAGGCAGAGAAAGAATGAGCGCACCAGGGCCTTTCAACCGCTGTGAACGAACTCCAGATGCATGCGCCCCCTTGTGTGCATGTGCAAGATTGCATGTTTGCATCACTTTTGTGTCTGGCTGTATGTGGGACCTGGAGATTTGAACAAGCCTTCTTGGGCTTTGCTGGCAGGCGCCTTAACCGCTAAGCCATCTCTCCAGCCCTAAAATACTTTTTTTTTTTAAAAAAAAAAAAAGGAGATGTGGCCGGGCGTGGTGGTGCACGCCTTTAATCCCAGCACTCGGGAGGCAGAGGTAGGAGGATCGCCGAGAGTTCGAGGCCACACTGAGACTACATAGTGAATTTCAGGTCAGCCTGGACCAGAGTGAGACCCTACCTTGCAAAACCAAAAAAAAAAAAAAAAAAAGGATGTGCATATAGGAAAAGGCAGTGTGCAGGTGTTCTTGTTTGTGAAGAGAGGCTTTTGTTCAATTAACTGCCACAGTTTCCTGAAGAATTAGAAAGTTAGGACCAGGTCTCAACCTAATACATAAAAGATGATGATTTGGGGCTGAGGAGATGTCTCAGTGGATCAAGCACTCGCCGCTCAAAATTCAATCCCCAGACCCCACATAAAAAGCCCCGGCAGGCTTCTGTCATCCCAGCATGCTGACAATGAGATTGCGGGGCGGGGTGTGGAGACAGGAGAATTTCCCTGAAAACTGACAAGAGCAGCCAAGCACAGCAACAGAACAAGAAGCCAGGGCAAAGAGCCCCTGCCTCTAATGGGGTAGAAAGGTAGAGGTGGCCCTCTGTCCTCCACACACATATGCCATGGCACACATAAGAAGAACACACATCATCATCATCATCATCATCATCATCATAACAGGGCAATCTGGCTCAGCTGACAGAGAGCTCTGAATAAGCCTGTTTACAGATGTCTGTTGAAGAAGCAGATCAAGTGTGAGACCTTCTCGGAACTTAGAATCATTTTTACAGATGACTTGTGCAGGTACCAACACTGACCTGCACCCGACAGCTGATTAAAAGTGTTCAGTGACTGTCAATGAGGTCCTTGAAAATCAGACCCTGGCTTTCAGCAGACATTTGCAAGCTTTATAAATACTCTTTTCTTAAGAACCTCACACATAGCTGCACTTACAGATACACTGTCGTCATGCTGGGTTTTGAAAGCTTTAAGCTTCCTTTTGTTGACAAAAGCAAATTTCTCAAAGTGTAAATAACAGTCTTGAGTCAGCACGCCTGGAGGGAAGAAAGGAGGGCGGGCCCCTTTCTAGTTTAAATGCCTTGCCTGCCAGGCTCAGAGCAGCACCATTTTAGCAGTGAAATTAACACGGCTAATGCTGCTGACACCTGAAGGGGAAAAAAATAACTGGAGGAGAAAAAAGCCTGGCTCATTCCGAGATCTAACGCAAACTGAAGATTGATCTAACAAAAGTGGAAAGGGGGGGAGGAAATCAAGTCTTACAGACTCACTTGAGCCTCTCAGCCGTGAGCCAGAGGGCAGCAAGGCCATTTCCAGCAATGCCAGTGAGGAGGTTTAGAATTAGGGTGAAGGTTGATTTGGGTTAGCAACCATGAACTTGGAAAACACTGATCACACACGGTTACCGTGAGCACCCAGGACCTCGCTCTACCTCTAAAGATCATGTCAGTCATGTATATATCATATCCTTACTATAATGTTTGTATGACAGACGTAAGTGTGCTAAATGCCTGTAATGCCAGCATCCAGGGCTGGGGAAATAGCTTAGCGGTTAAGGCGCTTGTGAAGCCTAAGAACCCCGGTTCGATTCCCCAGGACCCACATAAGCCAGATGGACAAGGGGGTGGGGCACATGTCTGGAGTTCGTTTGCAGTGGCTAGAAGCCCTGGTGAGCCCATTCTCTCTCTCTCTATTTGCCTCTTCCTTTCTCTCTCTCAAATAAATAAATAATTTTTAAAATAATTTTAAAAAATACCAGCACTCAGGCAGGGGGATCAGAAGTTTAAGTTTCTCCATAGCTAAATACTGAATTTGAAATCAGGGCTCCTAATTCAATCAATCAATAAAATAATTAAAAATAAACATCACCTAGCACCAGATGTTGAAAATCTTGGAGTGCACATACCAAATCATCATCAAAGAAATCCAAGGCATAAATATTTGAATTTCCCATCCCAAGGTCATGAGTGGTACATACAATGAAAACTTCAGTGATACATATATATCACCTTTTGGTGTAAATGACATCATTTTGAAAGAGCCACTGGCTGCACAAAAACATGCAGAGACTACACTGCACTGTAAGGGTGACACACACAATCCTCAAGTGCACAGTAAGTATACCGCTAACATCTGAGGCTGGGCAGGAACGTGAGCCTCCTTGTTCCCTCCCATAAAGCAGATTAGCAGATGGAGGTCAAGAGAGAACTGAACCTGTGGAGACCGGGGCCTCGGGGATGGGAGCGGGCTGGGAAGTCATCACGCCTGATGTAGTGGAGCGATCACGGTGAATGAGCCTCTTCCTAATGGGTCTCTCCGTGATCAGGCCTTTTCTGGGGTCTACGTGCATTTTCCCCCAGGGGAGCAGGGCACTCTGACTGGAGCAGCCTGCGCATGGTGAGTAAGTATCTAAGTACCGTTCCAACACCTACTGTTTCTGCATTAGAGCCTGCACCGCAGAAGCCTCCCCCGCAAGTTGCAGATGCATTTAGAAGAGGACAGCAAGGGCTTCAAGAAAGAAGAGAAGGTGGTTCAGTCCTTTCTCACGGACATGACAGAACGCCCGACACAGGGTGACGTACCGAGCAGGGGCTTCTTTCTCATAGTTCTGGAGGCTGCCAGTCGGATATTGGAGGTGTGCTTGGTGGGGGCTTTCTTGCTGCAACAGCGAGATCACTGAGTCCAGCCTCAAGCCCTTTTTTTCCGAGGTAGGGTCTCACTCTAACCCAGGCTGACCTGGAATTCACTCTGTAGTCTCAGGGTGGCCTTGAACTCACGAAGATCCTCCTACCTCTGCCTCCTGAGTGCTGGGATTAAAGGCATGGCCACCACGCCCGGCTCTCAAGCCCTTTTATAAGTGGCCTGCACCCACTCCTGAGGGCCACCCCAACAGAGGCTTAAGCCCCTCCCACTAGGCCCCATCTCCCAGTCCTGTTGCTGTTCCGACGTGTGAATTAGTTTGTGTGCTGCACATGCGTGTACAGATGCACACGCATCTGTGGGGGCCAGCGAACAGCAGAGTGCCATCTACACATATCCCCGAGACTCTCCGGAGCTGCACCCCCACCTGGGCTTCCAAACACAGTTAGCTTTTTTTTTACTTATTTATTTTTCTTTAGAGCGAGAGAGAGAGAGAGACAGACAGACACACACACACACACACATACACACACATGCAACCAGCAGCCACTGTTCACACCCCAAAAAATGAAGTCAGAACGAAAATTTAAACCAAAACTGCCTCCATTTCTCCACTTCCAAATCTTCACACGTTAGGACGGTCACAAGTTCACAACAGCCGACACAGCAGCAAAACAGCAAACGCTCCCAGAGGGCCACCCAGTCTTGTCCTCGTCAGCTTCACCGCGGGCATCATTTTGCCGCTCTTGCAAATAACTAGAGGACTTGGGTCCCTGTCGCTAGGACATGATCGCAGGGGATGCAGCTTAGCAGCTGAGTCACGTGCCCCTCCCGCCACCCTGCCCTCCCTCACCACAGGATGGAAAGAGAGTTGCCTACCTGGCACTGAGGCTTCTCCACAGCTGCGCACCTGCAAGAGGGAGGGGGAAAACGTGAAACTTAACCAAGCTGTTAGGATTCCTCCGAGGCCTGTGCCAACTTAGAAATTAAGATTCCAAGCTTCCACTTTAGTGGAATGCTTACATGTTTAAGTTCAAGAAGCGATCAATCATACAGGACACACTTCTGTTACCACGAGGGAACCAGGCAAGTAGTGCCCACGTATTTACTGTGGTCCTTCTGCACGCAAAACACTTCGAGTCGGTACCATGAGAGGTGGAGCCCTCTATAGTTCACTGTTCCTGCCTCAGGGACTGTTCAGCAGGGCAGGCAACATATGTACTTAAAATATGTCACACTGGAGAGAGGACAGCTCAGCGGTTCCAGGCGCTGGCTTGCAAAGACTAATGGCCCAGGGTTCACATGCGTCTGGAGTTTGTTTACTGGTGTGCCTATTCTCTCTTGTCTTCTCTCTCTCTCTCTCTCTCTCTCTCCCTTCCTCACTTTCTGCCTCCTGCTCTCTCAAATAAACAAATTACATATATATAATTTTCTGCCAAAGACGGGGCCAAGGGAAAGCACGATTAGCAAAGGGCTGAGCAGGGGGAGGAAAGCAGAAAAGAGCTGGTTCCATGGGGCAGGGGCCACGAGGGGCTGTAAGAGCTGACCTTCAAGCTTCACAGTGGTTGACCAGACAGCACTTCCAGACGGCAAGCTCAGAGATGGAATGAACCACACCTGGAGCTGAATCCAGGCCTTGGATAAGCCAGGTTGGAATGACAGTGAAAGGAGAACGCAGGGAGAACTAGAGTTCACGGCCCCAATACCACCTCTCATGGTACCGACTCGAAGTGTTTTGCATGCAGAAGGACCACAGTAAATACGTGGGCACTACTTGCCTGGTTCCCTCGTGGTAACAGAAGTGTGTCCTGTATGATTTGATCGCTTCTCGAATTTATACATGTAAGCCCGCTCTCAACAGTAAAGATGGCGCTTATTTGTGAGCAGGTGTCACAGGAGGAATGGTGCAAAGACACAGTGGCTACAGAAAGGAATGCGGACACCTGCTGGGTCCCGTTCCCTCACGTGTCAGACAGAAACTGAAGTGGAGATGACTGGCTGTTACCATCAGGGAGCAAAACAGGGTGGTCACAGTCAAGTTTAAGGACGGAGGAGTTTTCCACAGCACAAGAACCATGCCTTGAGCCTGGAAGTAAGGGGTAATGCAGGAGTTCACACATTCAGGGCTGTGAGAGAGAGGAGCTGCTGTAGCTGGAGGGGGCTCAGGGCACTGGCTCACAAACTGAGATAGAGATTGAGGGAGAGAAGGAAAAAACTGGGTGTACCAGAGCCTCCAGCCACTGCAAATGAACTCCAGATGCATGTGCCTCCTTGTGCATGTGGCTTATGTGGGTCCTGGGGAATTGAACTGGGGGCCTTTGGCTTTGCAGGCAAATGCCTTAACTGCTAAGCCATCTTCTCTAGCCCATAAACTGAGCTTTTTTTGTTTGTTTGTTTTTCAAGGTAGGGTGTCACTCTAGCCCAGGCTGACCTGGAATTCACTATGTAGTCTCAGGGTGGCCTCGAACTCACGGCGATCCTCCTACCTCTGCCTCCTGAGTGCTGGGATTAAAGGTGTGCGCCACCACGCCTGGCCTACAAACTGAGCTTTTAAAAAAATATTATTTACTTATTAATTTAAGAGAGAGAGAGGCAGATAGAAAGGGAGAATGGGCATTCCAGGATCTCCAGCCACTGCAAATAAACACCTGGTGCATCTGGCTTATATGGGTACTGGGAAATCGAACCTGGGACCTTAGGCTTCGCAGGCAAGTGCCTTAACCACTAAGCCATCTCTCCAGCCTCTAAGCTTTTTTTCAATTAATTTTTTTTATTTGAGAGAGAGAAGAAAAAGAGAAGAGAGAGAAAAAGAAAGAGAGAAACACAGAGAAAGTATGGGCACATCAGGTCCTCCTGCTGCTGTAAACAAACTCCAGATGCATGCCCCACTTTGTGCATCTGGCTTTACATGGGTACTGGGGAATCAAACCCAGGCCAGCAGGCTTTGCAGACTAGTGCTTTTAACCATCTATTCATCCCTCTCACCCACAAACTAAGCTTTGGTTACTAAAGGAATGGGGACCTGAAGTTTTCACAAGGACTCTGCACAAGCTCCTAGCTGTGCTTCCCCATCCATATTTCATACTAAACATCTAGGGTGGATCAAGTATAATGGGGAGCAAAGTCATAGGACAGAAAAGAGAAGGTGCCCAGGGAAATGGGACGGAGTTTGCTACTTCATGGGCATGTTCACATTCGGTAAGATGAACAGATCAACATGAATGGAACAATAGTTACATTCGTCATAAGGCTGTTCACTTAGCATCTAGTAAGAGAACATATAATAACTGGGGGAGGGGCACAACCAAATTCATAACCAGAAAACTTAACCTGTTAAGTCATGACCTTGCACGTGTTAGGGCAAGTGCTAGTGGGCAGCTGAAAGTGGCAAACGCTCTGCAGACCTAGCCATGTGTTTGCTGTTCTTGCCCGTGAGAGTGGCTGACAGTCCTGAGGTATATGACAGGAGTGGGTGACAGTCCTGAGGTATACAACAGGAGTGGCTGACAGTCCTGAGGTAGACCTAGTGGCCATGTGTTTGCTGTGGCTTGCAGTCCTGAGGTATACAGTGAGAGTGGCTGACAGTCCTGAGGTATATGACAGGAGTGGGTGACAGTCCTGAGGTATACAACAGGAGTGGCTGACAGTCCTGAGGTATACGACGGGAGTGGCTGACAGTCCTGAGGTATACAGTGAGAGTGGCTGACAGTCCTGAGGTATACAGTGAGAGTGGCTGACAGTCCTGAGGTATACGACAGGCGTGGCTGACAGTCCTGAGGTATACAGTGAGAGTGGCTGACAGTCCTGAGGTATACGACGGGAGTGGCTGACAGTCCTGAGGTATACGACGGGAGTGGCTGACAGTCCTGAGGTATACGACGGGAGTGGCTGACAGTCCTGAGGTATACAGTGAGAGTGGCTGACAGTCCTGAGGTATACGACGGGAGTGGCTGACAGTCCTGAGGTATACAGTGAGAGTGGCTGACAGTCCTGAGGTATACGACGGGAGTGGCTGACAGTCCTGAGGTATACAGTGAGAGTGGCTGACAGTCCTGAGGTATACAGTGAGAGTGGCTGACAGTCCTGAGGTATACGACGGGAGTGGCTGACAGTCCTGAGGTATACAGTGAGAGTGGCTGACAGTCCTGAGGTATACAGTGAGAGTGGCTGACAGTCCTGAGGTATACGACGTGAGTGGCTGACAGTCCTGAGGTATACAGTGAGAGTGGCTGGCAGTCCTGAGGTCCTGAGGGCTGACAGTCCTGAGGTATACAGTGAGTGGCTGACAGTCCTGAGGTATACAGTGAGAGTGGCTGACAGTCCTGAGGTATACAGTGAGAGTGGCTGACAGTCCTGAGGTATACAGTGAGAGTGGCTGACAGTCCTGAGGTATACAGTGAGAGTGGCTGACAGTCCTGAGGTATACAGTGAGAGTGGCTGACAGTCCTGAGGTATACAGTGAGAGTGGCTGACAGTCCTGAGGTATACAGTGAGAGTGGCTGACAGTCCTGAGGTATACGACGGGAGTGGCTGACAGTCCTGAGGTATACAGTGAGTGGCAGTCCTGAGGTATACAGTGAGAGTGGCTGACAGTCCTGAGGTACACAGTGAGAGTGGATGACAGTCCTGAGGTATACAGTGAGAGTGGCTGACAGTCCTGAGGTATACAGTGAGAGTGGCTGACAGTCCTGAGGTATACAGTGGTGGCTGACAGTCCAGGTCAGTGAGAGTGGCTGACAGTCCTGAGGTATACAGTGAGAGTGGCTGACAGTCCTGAGGTATACAGTGAGTGGCTGACCTGAGGTATACAGTGAGAGTGGCTGACAGTCCTGAGGTATACAGTGAGAGTGGCTGACAGTCCTGAGGTATACAGTGAGAGTGGCTGACAGTCCTGAGGTATACAGGAGAGTGGCTGACAGTCCTGAGGTATACAGTGAGTGGCTGACAGTCCTGAGGTATACAGTGAGAGTGGCTGGTCCTGGCAGTGGCTGAGGTCCTGAGGGTATACAGTGAGTGGCTGACAGTCCTGAGGTATACAGTGAGAGTGGCTGACAGTCCTGAGGTGGATGACAGTCCTGAGGTATGAGAGTGGCTGACAGTCCTGAGGTATACAGTGAGAGTGGTGACAGTCCTGAGGTATACAGTGGCCAGTCCTGAGGTATACAGTGAGAGTGGCTGACAGTCCTGAGGTATACAGTGAGTGGCTGACAGTCCTGAGGTATACAGTGAGAGTGGCTGGACAGTCCTGAGGTATACAGTGAGAGTGGCTGACAGTCCTGAGGTATACAGTGAGAGTGGCTGACAGTGGCAGTGGCTGACAGTCCTGAGGTATACAGTGAGAGTGGCTGACAGTCCTGAGGTATACAGTGAGTGGCTGAGTCCTGGCTGACAGTCCTGAGGTATACAGTGAGAGTGGCTGACAGTCCTGAGGTATACAGTGAGAGTGGCTGACAGTCCTGAGGTATACGACGGGAGTGGCTGACAGTCCTGAGGTATACAGTGAGAGTGGCTGACAGTCCTGAGGTATACAGTGAGAGTGGCTGACAGTCCTGAGGTATACAGTGAGAGTGGCTGGCAGTCCTGAGGTATACAGTGAGGTGGCTACAGTCCTGAGTACAGTGAGAGTGGCTGGCAGTCCTGAGGTATACAGTGAGAGTGGCTGACAGTCCTGAGGTATACAGGGAGTGGCTGACAGTCCTGAGGTATACGACGGGAGTGGCTGACAGTCCTGAGGTATACAGTGAGAGTGGCTGACAGTCCTGAGGTATACAGTGAGAGTGGCTGACAGTCCTGAGGTATACAGTGAGAGTGGCTGACAGTCCTGAGGTATACAGTGAGAGTGGCTGACAGTCCTGAGGTATACAGTGAGAGTGGCTGACAGTCCTGAGGTATACAGTGAGAGTGGCTGGCAGTCCTGAGGTATACAGTGAGAGTGGCTGACAGTCCTGAGGTATACAGTGAGAGTGGCTGGCAGTCCTGAGGTATACAGTGAGTGGCTGACAGTCCTGAGGTATACAGTGAGAGTGGCTGACAGTCCTGAGGTATACAGTGAGAGTGGCTGGCAGTACAGTGAGTGGCTGGCAGTCCTGAGGTATACAGTGAGAGTGGCTGGCAGTCCTGAGGTATACAGTGAGTGGCTGGCAGTCCTGAGGTATACAGTGAGTGGCTGGCAGTCCTGAGGTATACAGTGAGAGTGGCTGACAGTCCTGAGGTATACAGTGAGAGTGGCTGGCAGTCCTGAGGTATACAGTGAGAGTGGCTGGCAGTCCTGAGGTATACAGTGAGAGTGGCTGGCAGTCCTGAGGTATACAGTGAGAGTGGCTGGCAGTCCTGAGGTATACAGTGAGAGTCGCTGGCAGTCCTGAGGTATACAGTGAGAGTCGCTGGCAGTCCTGAGGTATACAGTGAGAGTGGCTGACAGTCCTGAGGTATACAGTGAGAGTGGCTGACAGTCCTGAGGTATACAGTGAGAGTGGCTGACAGTCCTGAGGTATACAGTGAGAGTGGCTGACAGTCCTGAGGCTGACAGTCCTGAGGTATACAGTGAGAGTGGCTGGCAGTCCTGAGGTATACAGTGAGAGTGGCTGACAGTCCTGAGGTATACAGTGAGAGTGGCTGACAGTCCTGAGGTATACAGTGAGTCCTGGGTATACAGTGGGAGTGGCTGACAGTCCTGAGGTATACAGTGAGAGTGGCTGACAGTCCTGAGGTATACAGTGAGAGTGGCTGACAGTCCTGAGGTATACGACGGGAGTGGCTGACAGTCCTGAGGTATACAGTGAGAGTGGCTGGCAGTCCTGAGGTATACAGTGAGAGCGGCTGACAGTCCTGAGGTATACAGTGAGAGTGGCTGACAGTCCTGAGGTGTACAGTGACAGTGGCTGACAGTCCTGAGGTATACGACGGGAGTGGCTGACAGTCCTGAGGTATACAGTGAGAGTGGCTGACAGTCCTGAGGTGTACAGTGACAGTGGCTGACAGTCCTGAGGTATATAGTGAGAGTGGCTGACAGTCCTGAGGTATACAGTGAGAGTGGCTGAGAGTCCAGAGGTATACAGTGAGAGTGGCTGACAGTCCTGAGGTATACAGTGAGAGTGGCTGACAGTCCTGAGGTATACAGTGAGTGGCTGGCAGTCCTGAGTGGATACAGTGAGTGAGTGGCTGACAGTCCTGAGGTATACAGTGAGAGTGGCTGACAGTCCTGAGGTATACAGTGAGAGTGGCTGACAGTCCTGAGGTATACAGTGAGAGTGGCTGACAGTCCTGAGGTATACAGTGAGAGTGGCTGACAGTCCTGAGGTATACAGTGAGTGGCTGACAGTCCTGAGGTGGCTGAGTGGCTGACAGTCCTGAGGTATACAGTGAGAGTGGCTGGCAGTCCTGAGGTATACAGTGAGAGCGGCTGACAGTCCTGAGGTATACGATGAGAGTGGCTGACAGTCCTGAGGTATACAGTGAGAGTGGCTGACAGACGGGAGTGGCTGACAGTCCTGAGGTATACAGTGAGAGTGGCTGACAGTCCTGAGGTATACGACGGGAGTGGCTGACAGTCCTGAGGTATACAGTGAGAGTGGCTGACAGTCCTGAGGTATACAGTGAGAGTGGCTGACAGTCCTGAGGTATACAGTGAGAGTGGCTGACAGTCCTGAGGTATACAGTGAGAGTGGCTGACAGTCCTGAGGTATACAGTGAGAATCGCTGGCTGTCCTGAGGTGTACAGTGAGAGTGGCTGGCAGTCCTGAGGTATACAGTGAGAGTGGCTGACAGTCCTGAGGTATACAGTGAGAGTGGCTGACAGTCCTGAGGTATACAGTGAGAGTGGCTGACAGTCCTGAGGTATACAGTGAGAGTGGCTGACAGTCCTGAGGTATACGACGGGAGTGGCTGACAGTCCTGAGGTATACAGTGAGAGTGGCTGACAGTCCTGAGGTATACAGTGAGAGTGGCTGACAGTCCTGAGGTATACAGTGAGAGTCGCTGGCAGTCCTGAGGTATACAGTGAGAGTGGCTGACAGTCCTGAGGTATACAGTGAGAGTGGCTGACAGTCCTGAGGTATACAGTGAGAGTGGCTGACAGTCCTGAGTGGCTGACAGTCCTGAGGTATACAGTGAGAGTGGCTGACAGTCCTGATACAGTGAGAGTGGCTGACAGTCCTGAGGTATACAGTGAGAGTGGCTGACAGTCCTGAGGTATACGACGGGAGTGGCTGACAGTCCTGAGGTATACAGTGAGAGTGGCTGACAGTCCTGAGGTATACAGTGAGAGTGGCTGACAGTCCTGAGGTATACAGTGAGAGTGGCTGACAGTCCTGAGGTATACAGTGAGAGTGGCTGAGAGTCCTGAGGTATACAGTGAGAATCGCTGGCTGTCCTGAGGTGTACAGTGAGAGTGGCTGGCAGTCCTGAGGTATACAGTGAGAGTGGCTGACAGTCCTGAGGTATACAGTGAGAGTGGCTGGCAGTCCTGAGGTATACAGTGAGAGTGGCTGACAGTCCTGAGGTATACGACGGGAGTGGCTGACAGTCCTGAGGTATACAGTGAGAGTGACTGACAGTCCTGAGGTATACGACAGGAGTGGCTGACAGTCCTGAGGTATACGACGGGAGTGGCTGACAGTCCTGAGGTATACAGTGAGAGTTGCTGGCAGTCCTGAGATATACAGTGAGAGTTGCTGGCAGTCCTGAGGTATACAGTGAGAGTCGCTGGCAGTCCTGTTGAGCTCCATGGATTCCCCAGAGTTTCTTCTGGGTTCGATGTTGCAGCTGAGTCTATGTGTCCCTGAGAACAGCCCATTGCAGCCATGTGCTGGGCTGGAAGGCCCACTGTCAGGCTCTGGCCAACTACTCACTGGGCTCAGTTGTGCTTTGTCCTACAAAACTCATTCAAGAAGGACAAAGAAAATCCTGGGATTTCTTCAGAGAAAGACTGGGAGCTCTGGGAACACACCATAAGGAAGCCCAGCTTTTCTTTTTTCATACATAGAAACAAGCATCATTCAGTGAAGAGCTTGAGAGAAAGGTAGGCCTGAGGCAGGGGCCTGTCCACCAGAGTAGGAGTTAGGGCTCCATTCAGGTGGAGGTCACCACCTCTGCGTCCTCACTGGAAGCCGGTGTTCCCCACCATCCTTGGCATGGAAAGACCCTCAGCAGCCTGGGCGATGACAAGACAGACCCTGAGTCTGAACACGGGAACTGCCGTTGTGACGAATGGACCTTCTCACCTCACCCCAAGCCAAGCCTGTGACAGGAGGGTGTGTTTGCTCATGTTACAGGATAAAGTGGGCCAGATGGAAAAGCAGGCAGGGAAAGACTCCCAAAGATGCCGGGTTTTAATCCCTAGGACCTGTGACTGTCACTTCCTATGGAAAAAGGGACTTTTCTGATGCCGCTGGGTGAAAGAAGTTGAAAGCAGTTGATCATCATTGGTCATCCAGGTGCGTACCAAATACAATCACTAGCGCTCTTTCAAGAGAGGGTTGCAGGAGGTTTGATACGTACAAGGTGTCACAGCCAGCTTCGTGTCGCTGGCACCAAGAACCTGGCCCAAAGCAGCTGATGGGAGGAAAGTCGTTTATTTTGGTTTACAGTCTGGAGGGGAAGCTCCATGATGGCAGGGGAAAATGATGACAGGAGCAGAGGGTGGACATCACCTCCTGGCCAACATCAAGTGGACAACAGCAACAGGAGAGTGTGCCAAACACTGGCAGGGGAAAGCGGCTATAACACCCATAAGCCCGCCCCAAACAATACATTGCCTCCAGAGGGTGACAATTCCCAAATTGCCACCAGCTGGGGACCTAGCATTCAGAACACATACGTTTATAGGGGGCACCTGAATGAAAGCACCACAGCAGAGAAGGTGACATGACCATGGAGGTAGAGACTGCAGTCATGTGGATACAAGGCATGGGACAACACTCAACAGATAGTAATGGATCCTTCACAAGACCCTCCAGAGGGAAGGTGGGCTGGGATACTTCGCCTGGGCCCAGCGGTGAGGATTTTGAACTACTGGTCTCCAGAACTGTGAGAGAAGGATTCTGCTATTTTGAGCCAACAACTTGTGATAATTACATGTTACAGAGGCCACGGGAAACTTCTGTGGTTTCTCCACAGCTAAGAGCTGGAATGAATGAGCCTAAGAGTTAGAGCTTGCTTGCTTTCCTTCTTTCTTTTTCTTTCTTCTTTGCATTTATCTTTCTTTTTTCTTTCCCCTTCTTCCTTTCTATTTCTTCTTTCTTTTTTCAGTACTAGGGATTGAACCTAGGGCTTTGCACATGCCTAATAAGCCCTCTACCACTGATCTATATCCATCCCCCTTCTTATTTTGAGACAAGCTCTCACTAAGTTGTACAAGTTGCCCTTGAACTTGCTCTGTAGCCCAGGCAGGCCATGAACTTTCCTCCTGCCTTGGCCTCCAAATAGCCGAGATGACAAGCCTGCTCCATGAGGCCTGGTTTAGGAATCTGGCTCTTAGGCTTCTATTCTTTCATGTCTTCCAACGTAATGGTTTCAAGACCTGGATCTTTCCAATGCAGTGGTCTGTTGCAATTTGAAAATAAGATATTTCTACAATGAAATAAGCCAGTGAACCAGCTGGAAACAGAAGCTGTGGGTCCCCAGCATGGAAGCCAAACAATCTTCTAACTGTCCTCCTCTCGATCCTGGCCCCTCTCCAAGGTGAAGCCTTTCTGTCTGTCCTTGTCACTCCACCCTTGTCTGTTCTTTTTACCCTGTGCCCAGGTGAGGGCCAAACTTGATCCACAACTGAAAATACTGATTTGCTCAGCTTCCCCTGTGAAGCAGCTGCCAGAAACAACCCTGCAGGTGCCCATTGCTTCTCACACTTCTCTGAGGGAGGACATGCTACAAAGTCTACTTGGGGAGAATGCATAAAAGAAGGGCAGGGGGAGGGTCAATCTAATTTCAAAATATTGTGAATAAGACTTATGTAAAATTACTTTTTTGAATAATGGCACATCTAGAGGCTGTAGACTGTTACTAGAATATTTTCAGTACCTGGGATGGGATACCTTCCAGTGAGTTGATGGCCAAGGAGGTCCCGGTAGCCTCCAAAACATTAAAGGCTTTTGCCAAAGCCCTTGGTTTCCCTTGAGAAACAGATAGTAAGACCCTATTGCTGAAGACATCTCTTGCCTGAGAGGCAAGGTCACTGAGAAAGCAAGCTGGTACTGAGCAGAAAGCCTTCTCCCTGTAGACCAGCCAACTGAAAGCTGGAAAAAGCTGCACTGCATGCAGAGTATGGTAGACAGAAGTCATCAGCAGTGAAAAAGGTGGACGCTGAACATTCAAACTTGGCCAGACAGGCCCAAGGACTGAATGGGTGCAATAGCGGCATGTCTACTCGTGGGGTAACCAACTGCTCCACAATTGGACTGAAGGCCCTCTCTACGGGAGGGAATACATACCTGGTACTGAAAAACCTAAGCAAAAGTCTATGGTAGGTAAGGTCATGAGCCTTAGGGGTATAAAGCCTGCTCTTGTCTAAATGTATATACTATTCCCACCAAGCTGCCCTGAAAATACTACACTTAATGCTCATATTCACATATTAATGCTACTCTCACTTCTGGTTAGAAAAGCTTCTCTTTTCAGATGGCGATGACCACTGGGATGATCCAAAAGGCAACATAGTGCTGAGAAGAAGGGATGGAGGAGTGCCCAGCACTGAAACACCTCTGTCACACCCTCCAAGGCTCAGGGACCATTGCGGAAGAGGGGGTGGATAGAATGGAAGAGCCAAAGGAAGGGTACGACTCCTTACAATGCAACTGCCCAGACAGAAATTGGCCTCGATATCCATGACCTTGCTGTGCCTGGCAATACCTCCACAAAACCCTCATAATAGAAGTAAAAGATGATGACATCAAATTAAAAGACAGGCTAATGGAGAGAGGGAGGGGTTATGATGGAGAGTGGAGTTCTAAAGGGGAATGGGGGAGGGGAGGGAAATACCATGCACTTTTTGTATGTAAGTATAGAAGTTGTCAATAAAAAAAATAATTATTTTTTAAAAAAAAAGTCTACTTGGGGAAAATAGGTCCTCTTCTGTGGGCTAAGAAATAAGGCATAAACACAGGACTTGACGTGGTTTGACAGGCCAACTTCCAAAACGCTGAGACCTCAAATTGCCTCATAGCATCTGGGGTAAAGGAGCAAGAATTACAACAGGTATCTGCTTACGGCTGAAAGTGAGGTAGCCAGGCGTTGGTTTCGGAAAGGAGGATGGAGAGGGAGGAGAGGATGTATGTGTGTAAAAAATACAATCTAGGGCTGGAGAGATGGCTTAGCTGTTAAGGCGCCTGCCTACTAAGCCTAAGAACCTGGTTCCAATCTCCAGGTCCCACGTTTAGCCAGATGCAACCTGACGCAAGGGTGCAATGCCGCACTTGACCACAAGAGGGTGCACGCATCTGGATTTCGTTCACAGAAGCTGAGAGACTGCTGGCACACCCATCTCTAACTGTCTTCCCTCTCTCTCTCTCTCTCTCTCTCTCTTTGTGTCTCTCTCCAAAAATAAATAAAATAATTTTAAAAAGTACAATCTAAGTCTATGGATTCATGAACCACATTGATTACATAAAAATGAAGGCGTTCCCAGGAGGCATTCCCAAGGAAGTGGTAGATGAAATATGAGCGTTCCTCTCACTGCTAACCTGAGACCCTCCTTTAGAGGAATGGCAGTACACACTGAGAAGGCTCAAAACTCAGCAAAGCAGGAAAGCAGAGGGTGCTGAGAGCTCAACACGGAAGAAGACTTCTGACAAACCCTCCAAGGCTCAGGGAACATTCCAGAGAAGGAGGCAGAAAGAATGTAAGAGCCACAGGGTGGGAAGGTATACTCTGCACACATGCACACATGTGCGCACACGCACATACACACACACAGGCTGACTGGTACATTCATGACCCCACAGTGAATACCAGGAACCTTACAGAGGAGGTCCCTCAGTGGAAAGGATGATGTGGGGAGGGAACCCAAGAGTATCACCTTATGGGAGAATTACCAATATGCAATATGTTCATACAGTAAAGTTCTCAATTAATAAAGTAAAATTAAAAAAAATAAAAACGAATAGGTTCATCTTCCCAGAAGGCTAGCAAGAAGGAATTAAGCCCCCCATGTCTGGAAACAAAATCTCTTGATAAATTGCTTACACAATGATTTGCTTTGACAACTGGAAGAACTTAAAAGCAGAAACTAGATTTACAGCAGAATGACGGAATACCACAATGGCAAACCCATAGCAAGTCATACTTTAGGGCTCAAGTTCAGGTTGGGGGAGAGAAACTGATTCTTGACATGTGGAGCTTGTATTGGCCCCAGGATGAGAAATCTGGGCAGACTGACTGAACAGCAAACGCTAGAGAGCCTCCTGTCTCTGTCCCCTCTGGATGGGGGTTACAAGCATGCATGGCCTGTAACATCTGGCAAGCTCTCATGCTTAAATATGCTTAAAGTTAATTCAGTTTTCATCATCATCAACTCCTTTAGAAATTCTTCTGAAATTATCTTTTCTTTTTTTTTTTTTTTTTCATTTTTCGGTTTTTCAAGGTAGGGTCTCACTCTAGCCCAGGCTGACCTGGAATTCACTGTGTAGTCTCAGGGTGGCCTTGAACTCACGGCCATCCTCCTACCTTTGCCTCCCGAATGGCTGGGATTAAAGGCGTGTGCCACCACTCCTGGCTGAGACTAGTTTACATAAACTTTTTCTTGGCTTAGATGAAGAAAAACAAGGGATTCAAAAATCAATGATAGCCAGGCGTGGTGGCGCACGCCTTTAATCCCAGCATTCGGGAGGCAAAGGTAGGAGGATGGCCGTGAGTTCAAGGCCACCCTGAGACTACACAGTGAATTCCAGGTCAGCCTGGGCTAGAGTGAGACCCTACCTTGAAAAACCGAAAAAAAAAAAAAAAAAACTAGTCTCATTTTCCAGTGGCCTAGTTTTATCTTGTAAGATATAATAAATATTTAACTATTGTCCTCACGACAGCCTAAAATATCAAGCTGGTATTTGAAACAGCTTAAAGCCAAAGGAGAAGCCAGTACACATGAGCCCTTTGCCTGTTAGCCACAGCAGTGACTGCAGACAACATCACTTAAATACATTAAGTAGCTCAGCAGAAGATAGCTTGCCTGGCATGTGTAAGGCCCTGGGTTCAATCCCAAGCCCTGCAAAATAATTTTATTGAAAATGGAGGGCTGGAGGGATGGCTTAGTGGTTAAGGGGCTTGAGACTGCAAAGCCAAATGACCCAGGTTTGATTCCCCAAGGACCCACATAAACCAGATGCACAAGGTGGTACATGCGTCTGGAGTTCATTTGCAGTGGCTGGAGGCCCTGGAGTGCCCTCTCTCTCTCTCTCTCTCTCTCTCTTTCTTGTTCTCAAATAAATAAATTGATTAATTAAATTTAAATAAAAAGAAAATAGAACAATGAGCCTGGTGTGGAGGCTCATGCCTATACCGTCACACGCAGGAGGCTGAAACAGAAATCACCCTTTTTAAGTTCTAGGCAGTCTGGGCTACAGAGAAAGACCCTGTCTCTCCCACCAAAAAGAGAGAGAGAGAGAGAATGAAGGAGGGAGGGAGAACTACTGTCTACTCTTTCTAAACAAAGGATTAACGGGTTACTGTACGTCCACAAAAATCAGAAGAACTCTTAGAAGAATGTACAAGACAGAGGGTTCTTACCTCTTGTTCTAGACAAAACCATGTCCTTTATGATTTGCATAATAACACGCCCAAGCATCACGACAGCAGTCAGGTGGTACACTCTCCACGGAGTCAATGCAAGGAACCTGTCACCAAAAAACAAAAACGTGATAATGAGAACAAAAACCCGAGTCAGTATTTAGTAAAAACACTTTCAATTGTAGGAAATTGGGGCTTATCCTCCTGCCACAGACACAACAGACACAGACATTCAATGATGATTTCCCATTTCAAGTCACCCCAGTGTGACCACAGGGGAGTTATTATAATGTCCCAGTCAGCAAAATCAAAAGTCCTCCCATTCACATGTACTTTGGTGCAGAGCTTTCTGCTCTGGTCTCTGATTTAGACGGAAGGTTTGTTCTTTTGGGTCTGACCCCAGTGTAGCTCTGGGCGCTGCGGGCGGAGAGGGAAGTGCCTGAAGCTGAGCTGGAGTGGGCTGAAGGGAGCTCTGCAGACGCACAGCACAAGCACAAACAGACCCCATTGACTCACCATCCTCTGAACTCTGCCTCTGATGCTACAGTCACTCCTCTTAACTAATCCTAGCCTTGTCTCTTAAAAATGACATTAAAGATTCAACTTGCAGTCTGGGGAGACAGCTAAGTGGTTAAAGGCACTTGCTTATAAAGCCTGTCAACCTGAGTTCGATTCCCTGGTATCCATGTAAGGCCAGATACACAAAGTGGCGCATGAGTCAGGAGTTCATTTGCAGCAGCAAGAGGCCCTGTGCACCCATATACTGCCTGTCACTTCCTCTCCCCCACCCCTCCCTCCTCACAAATTAATTAAATTAAAAAGATCCTGGGGCTGGGAAAATGGCTTAGCGGTTAAGGCATTTGCCTGCTAAGCCTAAGGACCTCAATTTGATTCCCCAGGACCCACGTAAGCCAGATGCACAAGGTGGTCCATGTGTCTGGAGTTCGTTTGCAGTGGCTGGAGGTCCTGGCATGCCCATTCTCTCCCTCTTTTTCTGTCGAATAAATAAATAAATTAATTAATTAAAAAGTTTGGCTTGTAGGCCCTGGCATGTGTGAGATCTTGAGTTCAATCCCCAGCATCACAAAAACCAGGATCCAGTGCATGAGCTCTTCCTCTCTACCCACCTCCTGTCCAGAGAAAAACAAACTAAAACCCCCTCACCACGCAGAGGGCATTGTCCCAGCAGGCAGGACTGGTGGTTTCCTTTGTCATTCAAAGAAGAGCAACAGCGTGCTTCAGCGAGGACTGCGTGCTTCAGTGAGACCAGAGGCTCTGGATTTGCACATGTTAACTGGCCACGCTGCCACATAGAATGAGCTTTGATGTGAGCATAGTACAAAGAAAAATGAACCAATGTTAAACACTGGTGTTGGCCTCTAAGGAGGAGTAAAGGACTCATGCCTATTGCCTTCTGTACACTTAATTTATCATGACACAAACACAGAGTGAGCTAACAAAGTCTAAGGCAATATCCATGGGTCCAAGTCCAAGTCCAACATATCAGAATATGAGCAAAGAGCTAAGGACACCATAATGAACTCCCTCCCAATCAGGGGGGTCTCCTAAGTGGCACTGGAGCTGGTATGTGCATAAGGTTGGTCTCGTCACTTGGTGGAGGTTAGAATTACCTAGGAGACATACCTCTGGGTCTCTATGGGGGTCTCCAAAGAGGTTTAGCTGGAGAAGGAAGACACCCCCCCCCCAATGTGGCTGGCACTATCCCATGGGCTGTGGTCCCAGACTGAATAAAAAGGAGCTGAAGGAGAAAGCAAGCGTAGCCCCAACATTCACCTCTCTGCTTCCTGAGTGTGGGCGCACCGTGACCCACTGCCATGCCTTCTCGGCTACGATGGACTGTAGTCCCTCCTACGAGGGGCCAAAGCCAGTGCTTCCTTCCTTCAGGCATTCTGTCCCAGCAACAAGCAAAGTAGCTAATACAGTCTGGGAGAACTAATGCAGGCTAGGAAGAAAATGCTAGCTGTAACACGGACAGTGATGGGAGAACTACGCTTTCCAAGTACTTTGAGATGTTGACATGGCCTGGGAGTGGGGATAGAGAGAAAGAGGAGACTGACTTTTCAGATGGGTGTCAAGTGGTAACTGACTAAATGATAGGGTAAGGGTGTTTGATCTGCCTTTTCTAAATATTGTTATTCATCTATTTGAGGGAAGTGGACATACTAGGACTACGAACAAACTCCAGAACTCATGCATCACTTTATGCATCTGGCTTTACATGGGTACTGGGGAACTGAACCCAGGTGGGCAGACTTTGTAAGCAAACTCCTTTAACCACTGACCATCTCCCGGGCCCATGTTGTGTGGTCTTTAGGGGACAGGCCATAGAGAGGAAGGCAAAGGTAGACAGCAGGAAAAAGACATGACAGGTGACTTGGGAGCACGATCTGGGCTGAGGAGGAAGTATGAAGTCTAGGCTACCTTCCACAGGGCTAAGAAAAGTGTTTGGTGAACGACTGACTCCTTGAAGGATGCTGGGAGGAGTTATGTGTGAGTACAGCCCTCCACCAGAAAGACACACCCCCAACCTCTATCCCGGTTCTAATGCTAAGTGTCTCTGTGATCGGCATCAGTGAAGCAGGCAGGTAGAGGAGGTCAGCGCTTCCAAACCAATGTTCTGCAGCCGTAGCCAGGCTGGTGATGGTTTGAATATGAAATGTCCTTTAAAGACTCATATGTTGAAGGGAAGATCCTCAGCCGAGGCTATCTCTTACCCAGGACTTCTGCATTTCTATTTTCTCTCCCCGCGTTCTCCTCTCCCTCCCTCCCACTGGCCATGAGGACAGTAATTCAACTAGTGCTGCTGCAACATTCCGTCTCACCACAGCCCAAATCAACAGAACCAAGCACTACGGATTGAAGCCTACATACGTCTTTCCTTAAGTTGCTTTGGTCAGATATTTTGTCACAGCAGTGAGACAACCAATTAACACTGCCTGCAAGGCTTGTTAAAACCCAGAAGATGCTGGGGCCCCAGGCATCTCCTCCCATGTCCTCTGAAATGGATAGATTAGTTACTAATGTCTGCATTTCATGTTTGTTTAAAGGTTGCCTACACTGGGTCAAGCACTATGATATCAACAAAGAATAATGGTGAACAAGGCTCGTGGCCAGAAGAAATAAACAGAAAAAAACACCATCATGGCAGCATCCATGTTTTTATTTTTTAATATTTTATTTATTTATTTGAGAAAAAGGGAGAAAGAGAGAAAGAGGCAGCCACTTGCAAACGAACTCCAGACACATGCACCACCTTGTGCATCTGGCTTATGTGGGTCCTGGGGAGTTGAACCTGGGTCCTTTGGCTTTGCTGACAAGTGCCTTAACAGATAAGCCATCTCTCCAGCCCAACATCCATGTCTTTAGCAAGGCACGCTAGGGACCTACTGCCTGGGCTTTTCTGAACCTTTTATATTTGTTTTAACCCAAGTTGTGTTTTGATGTTTGTATCCCTTTAGTTTCGGTTTCGAGTTCACTCTCACTTATTGTCAATGTGCTGGTTTCTCCCAGCTTTCCCAGCTCACACTGAAGTGGAAGCTTTCAAAACATCTGATAGCAATCCATGGCAAGAAATGTATTTACACTGAAATGCAAACAAATGAAACCAAGGCTTGAGGGAGTGGAATTTCTCCTGACCGCTCGCAATGCCTCTGGATGTTTTCCATTCAAGTCTCTCCTGAGTTTGCATGCTGGCTGCGGCTCTGAGCTGACTCAGATACTCTAATGAGCGGGAATTCACAGCTTGGCTCATGCGATGTCAAGTGTTAGATTAGCATGTTTCATTAGAATGCCCTTCTTTGTGCAGTGAGGCAGAGCCCTACTGGAGACAGAAAGCTTGCTCAAGTTTAAATGTCTTTAGAGCTAGCCAGATAGCCACTTAAGTATCTAAAAGCAAAGAAAGGCAAGAACACCAAAGCTATGAAAGCCATTATCATTCTATTCGTGGAAGTTCCAAAACTTCCAGGAATAAAAAAAAAAAATTAGGTAATGACAGGACTTCAACCCACAGACCTGGGGCGCCAGAGCTCATTTGGCAGGCATTACCATAGCAACACCAAAGAGCATTCTACATGACATCGCTGTATCCTGGGCTAGAGTCCAGATGCATTCAATAAGAATCTATTCATCATTAAGAATCAGTGGTCAGGGCTGGAGAGATAGCTTAGTGGTTAAGGCACTTGCCTGCGAAGCCTAAGGACCTAGGTTCAATTCTCCAGGACCCACATAAGCCAGATGCACATGTTGGCACATGCATCTTGAGTTCATTTGCAGTGGCTAGAGGTCCTGACATGCCCATTCTTTCTCCCCCCACCTGCCTCTGTCTCTACTAAATAAATAACAACAAAATCTTAAAAATAAAAAAAAAGAATCAGTGATGAGGGGCTGAAGAGATGGCTTAGTGGTTAAGGCACTTGCTTGCAAAGCCTAAGGACCTATGTTCAATCTCTCTCCAGATCCCACATAAGTCAGATGCACAAAGGTGACGCAAGCACAAGGTCGCACATGTGCACCAGGTTGCACAAGCATTTGGAGTTTGATTGCAGTAGCTGAGGCCCTGAAGTGCCGATTCTCTCTCTAAAAATTTTTTTTTTAGGTCTGTCAAAACACACCTCACCTGGTGGGGAAGGAAAGGCAAGACCTTTAGGGTTCATTAGGGTTCCATGGGAGGGTGCGGAGGAGCAAAGTAGGGAATCCGCTGATTCCCACATTCTTGGGTAGCCCACCAGTCCCCCAGTATCCTCAAGCAGCCATCCTAGCTGCAGTCCAGGCGCAGGGTCCTCCTGCACTAACCAGCAGGCTAAGTGGACCCAGGCAGATCACAATAACAAAACTCAGAGAAGGCACAGAAAACTACAAAGTTCAAAAAAACATCAAACCACATAAACCATCATAATACGGCAGGAACTAACTCCAACCTCACAGTTAGTACCCTAAATATTAATGGCCTTAATTCAAACATCAAGCGACATAAGCTAACAGGGTGGATCAGAAAAGTAGACCCCTCAATCTGATGTCTTCAAGAAACCTCGCCACTAAAAACTCACCACGAAAAACAGATACCTCCTTCAGGGTGAAAGGGTAGAAAATGATATTCCAAGCAAATGGAAATAAGAAACAAGCAGGCATTGCTATTCTATCAGATAAAATATACTTTAAACCAAAAGTAATCAAAAAAGACAAAGAAGGCCACTTCTTATTTATCAAGGGAATGATCCAACAAGAGGATATCACAATCATCAATCTTTACGCACCAAACACAGGTACACCACAATTCATAAAACAAAACCTATTTGACAACAAAGCAGAAATAACCACCAACACCATCATATTTGGGGACTTCAATACTCCACGATCGGCAATAGATAGATTATCCAAACAGAAAATTATCAGGGAAGTAAGAGAGCTTAACAACACCATAGATCAATTAGACCTAACGGACAACTACAGAACATTCTTCCCAAAATCCAGATTACACATTCTTTCCAGCAGCCCATGGAACCTTCTCTAGAATAGATCATATACGGGGTCATAAAGCCTGGGTCCACATATGTAGGAAGACTGACATAATCTCCTGCATGATATCAGATCGCAATGCTGTATTGCTAGAAATTAACAATAAAAGATGCGCCAGGAATCCCACCCGCTCCTGGAAACTGAATAACATATGTTTAAACAATAAATGGGCAGTGGATGAAATTGCAAAATTTCTAGAAATGAATGACAACAAGGACACAATATACCAAAACTTATGGGACACAATGAAGGTGGTCCTCAGGGGAAAATTCATAGCACTAAATGCCTTCATAACAAAGACAGAGAGATCCCAAATCAATAACCTAACCATCCACCTAAAGGCACTGGAAAACAAAAAGAATCCAACCCAAAAAGCTCCCGATGGAAAGAAATAATTAAGATCATAGCAGAAATTAATGAATTGGAAACTAAGAAAACAGTTAAGAAAATTGATGAAACAAAAAGCTGCTTCTTTGAAAAAAATAAATAAGATTGATAAACACCTGGCCAATTTGATCAAGTGAAAAAAAAAGAGACGCTTCCAATTAACAAAATTAGAAATGAAAAAGGAGAGATCACAACAGACATAAGTGAAATTGGGAGAATCATCAGGACTTATTTCAAAAAACTCTACTCCACAAAACTGGATAATAGGGAGGAAATGGATGAATTCCCGGACACATACCAAAATCCACATGATCATTTCGACAGATTCAGAAAAGGCCTTTGACAAAATACAACATCACTTCAGGTTCAAAACATTGGAGAGAATAGGCATGGACGGTTTATATCTCAACATAATAAAGGCTAGATACAAAGCTCTTAAAGCCTAAATAATATTTAATGGGGAGAGGCTGAAGGAATTCCCATTGAGATCAGGAACAAGACAGGGGTGTCCACTCTCTCCTCTGCTCTTCAACATAGTACTGGAAGTACTAGCTCAAGCAGTAAGACAGGAGAAAGAAAACAAAGGGATACAAATTGGAAAGGAAGAAGTTAAGTTAGCGCTATTCACAGATGACATGATTCTTTACATGAGTGACCCGAGAACCTCCATCTCAAAACTCCTAAAGGTGATTAACTCCTTCAGCCAAGTAGCAGGATACAAAATCAATGCACAAAAATCAGTAGCCTTTCTATACACAAAAGACAAAGACACAGAGAAAGAAATAAGTGACAACAATAAGGAAAAATGACATAATGAAATTTGAAGAAAAATGGTCAAACTTGGAGCAGATCATTCTCAGTGAGCTCACCCAATCACAGAACGACAATTGTCACATGGTCTCACTCATCTGTGGCTCCTAACATGAATCTGCCCGAGATGCTGACATACCTAATAAACATCTTGAGGACCAGACAATAGGGAGGGAGGGTGGGACGGGAAGGGAGGGTCAAGGTGGTGGGGAGGCACAAAACGGGACCCAAATGGAAATGGTATCATAAAATCCTATGTCCTGAAAGACAGACTAAAAGGTTGAGCCTTCAGCAGGTCCTTAGAGGGAACACCTGAATCACAGGGCCCTGGAGGGTATGATGAAGACTAACCTTAACCTTCTCCTGCTTCTCTCTCTCTCCCTCTTCTCTCTTTCTCTTTTATATTACATATATTTTTCTTCCTTCTTTTCCTTTGGTGCTGGCCTGTAACTCCCAACACCAGCATACGGTTAACATCCACAATGAGCTGTTGATCAGAGAGACCTACACGTTTTCCCAAAAGAAGACAGATTTCTGTCAGAGTACTTGATGACCCACCAAAGGTTAATGGTAAGACCCTCCTGCTGAAGTCATCATATGCTGTTGAGAAGGAATATGAGTGACCAGGCTGGAATCTGGAAGAGAGTCAGTCCCCAGACAGTTAGCTTGTCTAGTGCCAGAAGATGCTACATGAGTGACTGGGGGAAAATGACCAACATCTGCCCAAGCAACTGGAGGTCTAAGCTACTCAGCAGCAAACAACCTGATGTGATGCTCACACAAGCGGCACACAGCCATGGTAGGTAACCAACTACTCTTGATTTGGCTAATAGATCCGCTCGGTGGAAAGGAACTCATAGCTACAACTGGGAAACAAGTCAGAACCATTTCCAAAAAACGAGCCCGCTCTCCAATAGCAAGCTCCCACCAACTATGGGCTACAAGAGGGCCTACACCTATGAAATTCTCTCTAAAATAACAATGGTGATCCCATTTGTCTGGTGCTGACTTCTCTCTCCATTGGAGAATTTGCTTTTCTTTCTCAGATGGACGCAGAACCTGAGGAGAGAATCGGCCCATCGCACCTCACCAGGGCCCCAGATGAAACCATAAAGTAATGGAGAAAATGAGCAAAAGTGCTGCTTTCTTGGTGAACCTGGCACCAACACAAGGGTGAAGGAGATAGACACAGAGAACACTCTTTCCAAACCAGGGATCCAGAGACACAGAGGCTCCCAAGACCTCATCACGGAAGTAGACCTAAAATGAACCCAACATGACTCAGGGAAATTCACAGAAGAGGGAGGGGAAAGATTGTTAGAGCCATAAGTTGGGTCATTATGCACAGAGACATTGCCTCTTTCCCATAACTGATGGCTACCCTCACAATGCATGACCCACAATCCCCAACAAGGAGGGCCCCTCCGAAGGGGGGAAGACAGGGAGAAGGCTGACAATGGTACCAACATGAATGTATTCACATTATATACATAACTAATGAAAAATAAAATAAAATATTTTTAATTCAAAAAAAGAATCAGTGGGGGTTGGAGAGATGGCTTAGTGGTTAGGCACTTGACTGCAAAGCCAAAGGACTGAGGTTCGACTCTCTAGAACCCACACAAGCCAGATGCACAAGGGGGCGCATGCATCTGGAGTGTGTTTGCAGTGGCTGGAGGCCCTGGCACACCCATTCTCTCTATATCTGCCTCTCTTTCTTTCTCTCTCTCTCTCAAATATAAAAATAAAAATAAAAATAAAAATAAAATAAAATAAAATGAAATAAAATAAAATAAAATAAAATAAAAAGAATTGGTGGTCAAGCCAGGCATGGTGGTGCACGGCTTTAGTCCCAGCACTCAGGAGGCAGAGGTAGGTGGATTGCTGTGAGTTCGAGGCCACCCTAAGACTCCACAGTGAATTCCAGGTCCGCATGGGCTAAAGAGTGAGACCCTACCTTAAACCCCTCCCCAAGCCAAAAAAAAAAAAAAAGCATCAGTGGTCATCCAAGAAGCCAACTCAACATTGCCCAGGGAAAGATGCCAAAGCGGTGAGGGGACTCAGCTGTTTCTGCGGCAGGGTCGTCTCTAGGCTGAAAGGATGAAACATAACTGGGAGCAAATCTTTAAAGTCAAGGAGTTATGGTTGGAAACATCAATGCAGAGTTGGTATTTTAATTACACATATCTCATTTTATACTTTAAAATCCATACCTATGGGATGGAGGGATGGCTTAGCAATTAAGGCATTTGCCGGATCCGGTTTGACTTTCCAGGACCCACATAAGCCAGATGCACAAGGGGGAGCATGCATCTGGAGGTCCTGACATGCCCATTCTCTCTCTCTCTCTCTCTCTCTCTCTTTCTCTCTCTCTAATAAGTTAATAAATAATTTTAAAAATAAGTCATGTTTAAAAAATTAAATAATTTTTGAGAGAGGGAGAAAGAACGGATGCTCCAGGGCCTCTGGTCACTGCAAACAAACTCCAGATGCAATGCGCCCCTTTGCATGTGCGTTTACGTGGGTCCTGGAGGAACAAACCTGGGTCCTTAGAGGCTTTTCAGGTAAGGGCCTTAACCGCTAAACCATCTCTCTAGCCCAGACTTACTTTCCTTAATGACTGAGTAATATTTCGGTTTGTGGGTGCATGTGCCCACCCCTGCACTTCTGTGTGTATTATTTTCTCTATCTGCAGATGGACTGGTTCCACACGTGCTTTCTCTGACCAGTTCTGTCTGTGATAAACATGGATGTGCAGCTAAGTCTAGGGCGTGCTCCCTTTGGGCGCTTCCAGTAAATTTACCCGGGGATGGTACAGCTGGATCCTGTGTTGAATCAAATAATCTTCAACCAGTCTTTACATGGAAATGTTCTTCCTGACATTAAAACAGCAATCTAGTGACACAGGTGGTCTCACTGCCTGGGCTCTGTCGTGCCCTCTGAGAAAAGTCCACTCTCAGGGCTCTGAGAACGCCCTCAGTGGAATCACAAGCACCTTCCAAAACATCTCCCTCCCAGGAAGACCAACATTCTTTGTGCTCGCATGACTGTTCCCTGTCTGCGGAAGAACAAGCCGCTGAGGCCAGCGGCTGATGAACGAATCCTGACCTTGAGAAAGCAGACAGACAAACAACCCCTCTGAACCAAAGTACTACCTGCACCGCTGTGTCTGCAGAAAAGAGAGCCTCTGGCTGCACATGAGAAAGAAAGGTTTTTTTTTGTTTGTTTGTTGTTTTTTTTGTTTTGGTTTTTCAAGGTAGGGTCTTGCTCTAGCCCAGGCTGACCTGGAATTCACTCTGTAGTCTCAGGGTGGCCTCGAACTCACGGCAATCCTCCTACCTCTGCCTCTCCAGTACTGGAATTAAAGGTGTGCGCCACCATGCCCGGCTCAGGTGCGCTTTTGAATCTATATATGTCCTATTAAATTTGTCCTTGTTTGACACACCCCATCATTCACAGACAGACCTTAATGGTGGCATTAATCACAGCTGTTCCCTTACCAGGCTGCGAGACACCCACACGTTAGATGTCTGCACGTCAGCAGCCTTCATACCCACTATTGATCACACGTACTGATGGGTACTGGAGTCATGCCACTCCCCATTAACAGGGTGACCCACATAAGTAACCCACACTTAATGAGCACCGGAGACCATTCAGCTTGTTGCTGTTTTCTTGTCCCTATCACTCCATACTAAGAGGCTTTCCTAGACACCTTGCCGAACCCCACTGCACCCCTGAAGTCTGCATGTATGTCAGCGTTTACTCACTTGGCCGCTACGAAGGATTACTTGACATGAGTGACAGTTCTCTGTAGAACTCCACACCACAGAGCGTCCCAAGGATTTTATGAGGGCCCCGCTGTGTCAAACCCATGTGACCTTGTGGATCTGACCATTCACAGGCCTCCCCGATACAGAGAGGTCCCTGGGGTTTCTGGGGTGAAGATGGCTACACAGACTGTCAGAGGGTTTCTAAGTGCCGCAGAGCAGAAATCACAGGATGGGCTGGGGTCGAAGCGCCCGAGGTCCAAGAGATCATGAGAGCAGACGGACGGACGGGGCAACCTGGAGGGCGGGCCTGGGGATATGCACCACCCTCGTGTTCGGGGGACTTCAGAATTATCAAGGTCCAAAGCAAAGTGAAAATGTAGGCACCACACTAGGAAGGGCCGAGGAAGTCAGAACAGGCCCCTCTCACATCACAATCACCCCAAGACACAAGATTCACGACGAGCAAGAGACCCCTGGCACTGTCACCCTGAATGCACCACACACTAGGGGGAGGGTTGTTATTATCCTGCACACACACACACACACACACACACACACCCTCTTGAAGGATGGTGGCCACAGTGGGATACAAGCCTCCCAGTGATGTAATTGGCACATTCTGGGCCTTCACAAAAGCTGGGGTTGCTAGAGACAGGCTGGGTAGAGCTGGGTACCAAGTGGTCAGCCTTACCCTCACTAATGTCCTCAAAATAATTTTAGATAGTTTTTTTGTTTATTTTTATGTATTTATTTGAGAGTGACAGAGAGAGAGAGAGAGAGAATTGGCACACCAGGGCCTCCAGCCACTGCAAACAAACTCCAGATGCATGTGCCACCTTGTGCATCTGGCTTACTTGGGTACTGGGAAATGGAGCCTCGAACCAGGGTCTTTAGGCTTTGCAGGCAAGCGCTTAACTGCTAAGCCATCTCTCTAGCCCATAGATAGATTTTTTTTTTAAAGAAAGGTAACTAGGGGCTAGAGAGGTAGCTCCATGAGTCAAGTGCTTGCCTCAAGCATGAGACCTGAGTTCAATCTCCAAAACCCATGTAAAAACAAATGCCAGACATAGAGGCTGGAGAGATGGCTCAGTGGTTAAGGCTCTTGCCTGCAAAGCCTAAGAACTCGTGTTTGACTCTCTAGGTCCCATGTAAGCCAGATGCACAGTGATGCAAGCATGCAGGGTCACACATGCCCACAAGGTGGCACACATGTCTGGAGTTCTATTGCAGTGGCTGGAGACCCTGGCATGCCAATTCTCTCTCTCACTCTCTCTCTCACTCATGAAAACAAAGGTCAGTCTGTTGGGCTTGCCTCAAAAACAAACAAACAAAATGCCAGGCACAGTAGTGTACACCTGTAAGCCCAGCTCTGGAGACACAGAGACAGCAGGATGCTTGAATCTAGCTGGCCAGCCAATCAAACCTAATTGGTGAGCTCCAAGCCAATGAGGTGTTACAAAGATGGATGGGGCTGGAGAGATGGCTTAGCAGTTAAGGCGCTTTGCCTAAGAAGCCTAAGAACCCAGGTTCGATTCTCCGGGTCCCATGTAAGCCAAATGCACAAGGTGGCATGTGTGTCTGGAGTTCGTTTACAGTGGCTAGAGGTCCTGGCATGCCCATTCTCTCTCTCTATCTCTTTAAAAAAGAAAAATATGTATGGCATTTCTGAAGGTGACACCTGGGTGTTCTCTCTCTTTCTCACAAAAAAAAAAAAAAAAAAAAAGAAAAGAAAAGAAAATATGTATGGCATTCTCTCTCTCTCTCTCTCTCTCTCTCTCTCTCTCTCTCCCACACACACACACACGTTTCTTAAAGGAGCAGCTAGCTCTTTCTTTCTTGTCTGTCCAGTTTTGCCTAGGGACCCATGATCCCACCCATGATCTTAGAACCAAGAACATTCAGAAGGAACATTTCCTCTAATCCCTAAGTCTCCAGCTATCAGAAACATCTTTCTGTCAACTGATGGACTTCACCCAACCAATGCAAATAAAAAATAACAACTACACTTTTTAAAATTAACACATATCTTCTGTTTACTAAAAGAGTTTTCTCTTTTAGCTGATATAGGCTATTACTGTTATCAGACAGGATATTCCAGACTTTGGAAACTAAGACAAACATATATGACAATTACAGCAAACAGATGCATATCAGGGGTAAGCATTACATAAGACAATTACACAGTATGTAAAATTATCTGCGTGTAATAACACCCCATTTGTCCTATGAAGACATCCTGTGCGGTTTGGCTGCCACAGGGAAGGCTATTCTGAAAATCACTGCATGCTCTTTCTTTTTGCAAGCTTGGCCTATTTCTCCAGCTCAGGAGATGCTGACTTTAACAACGCACCACATCACTAGGTGACTCATACACAGCTTGTGAAAATGACAGTCCCAAGAACTCAGTCACTCTCAAGCAGGTTATTATCTTTGCTTTCTGTGAGTGAATCGCTCAGACCCCCACCAAAGTTATAGCTCTCGCTCATCCCTTTACTGACTGTCAAGCGTTTCATGTACACGGGTCTCTAGTTGGGGCTGCTCAGCCTTGAGATAAGGCAAAGCCCAGGAACCAGCTTGGCCAGAGTGGAGTCAGGCCTCCGCCTATGTGGACAATATACATGACGGAAAGCTACAACGATAACAGGCAATTTTCTGTAGAAACCCAGAGTAAGTGACTATCAAATGTTTTTTTTCCAAATAAGTCATACATTCCTTTGACAAGGAAACTTGCATCTTCCACTACTCCATGAGGGGTTTTGTTGGGCCAAATTATATGGTTCCATAGGGCAAATGCTTTGTAAGGTCAAGAAAAAGGATCATAGTACAGACACACAGACACAGAAGCCAGGTACCAGAATACATTTCTTTTTTTAAAATTTTTTTTATTTTTATTTTGAGAGAGACAGAGAGAAAGGGAGAGGAAGACAGATAGGGATGGGTGCGCCTGCAGCCTCTCAGCTGCTGCGAGCAAAATCCAGATGCGTGAGCCCCCTTGTGGTCAAGTGTGGCATTGCACCCTTGTGTCACTTTGCATCTGGCTAAACGTGGGACCTGGAGATTGGAACCAGTGTCCTTAGGCTTAGGAGGCAGGCGCCTTAACCACTAAGCCATCTCTCCAGCCCAAGAATACATTTCTTTCATCACAAAAGGACAAGATTTAGTTCTTCCTATGTCTAAAAACCTTAACCTTCACTTCTGGGAAAAACACGCCCCACTGTGTGCTGTGAACTCAGTGGTGTCACTAGTGAAAATGTCCATCGTTTTCCTTCAGAGATAGAAGGTCGACGGAGAAACCACCGGAAGCTGTCACGCTCGGATGTGGTAACTGCTTGGCTCACTTGCTTCATAACTCCGTCACACTAGAGATCTAAAAACGGAGAGTTGTTTTTCTTCCTGAAATACATGTAAGCTGGGCCCAGACAGGGCCCAGACAGAGTTCTTATTTATTTGCTAGGCAGGCTCTATCTAATGAACTCAGATGAACTGTATCTAACCATAGTTCTTAATGTATGCTGTCTCTAGAAAGGTAGCCGGAGAGATTGCTCAAGGGTACAAAACTGTCTATCATGCATGAGGCCCTGGGTTCAATCTCTAGTACCGCAAAGGGAGAGAGGGAGGGAACAAAGGAGGAAGAGATGGAGGGAGGAAGGGAGCAGTGGGGGAGGTCTCATGAACATCCTTATTTATCAAGCGCCATTCAAAATCCAGATGCTCACTCCAGAACATTGATTATGTGACCATGTGTTAGGCACACTGGCAGCCATTCCTCTCCATCAGCACCAGAAAATCCTGAATCATTCACACACATCCTACAAAGTTAGTGCTGAAGATGCCATATAAAATTAAACTATTTGTCATGAAGGAAAAAAAAAAGCTACCAAAAAATTTGGTCCTTCAAATTACACTCCCAGAGGCGCTTAAAACATATGTGGGGTATGCAGCTCAGTGGCAGAGCACTTGCCTAGCGTGTGAGACCTTAGGTAAGTTCAATTCCCAGCACCGTAAAACGTATATGTACTGGGCATGGGGAAATATTCTTTTTTGTTGTCTTTTCTATTTTTTTATTTATTTTATTTATGAGACAGAGAGAGAGAGTATTGGTGCACCAGGGACTCTAGCCACTGCAATTGAACTCCAGACGCTTGTACCATCTTGTGCGCATGCATCACCTGTGTGTCTAGCTTATGTGGGTTCTAGGGAGTAGAACCTGGGTCCTTAGGCTTCTGCAGGCAAGCGCCTTAACTGCTAAGCCATGTCTTTTGTCAGTTTGTTAAGTGTGTGTGTGTCTGTTACAGCGCATGTGTGAAGGTTAGAGGACAACCTTCAGGTCAGTCCACACCTTTCCCCCTCGGTCGAGACAGGGCTTCCCTTTGCTGCAGCTCACCAGGGGCTTTCAGGAAGTTCTCCTGCTCCACCTTCCATCTCCCCATCAGTGTCCCGGGCTTACACAAGCCCACCATGGCTTCTGGATTTTTGCATGTGTTATCAGGAACAATCTTGGGTACCTCAGGCTTGAACAGCGAGGGCTTTATCCACTGAGCCACCTCCTAGCCCATATTCCTCTTTAAAATGAACACACTGTAGCTTTATGTCATTTAGAAAGAAGTTAATCATAAAATGGAATGACAACGTGATTAGTTAACAATTACAAGCAAAAGAAAGCTTAAATGAAACTCGGATAACCTTTTTACTCTAGAGAAGCAATTCTTACGATGTGGAAGAGTGTACAAGAAGCATGGAGGAAAAGCAGAGAGAGAAGGGGCTTTCCCACGGGAAGACGGGATAACTGGGAGGCCTCAGAGACCCGAGATGATGGGCAAAGGAGACTGTAAGTGACCTGACGGGATGAAGATACTCGAAAGAGACACTTCTGTCCATACTCTGGGACATCTCACTACTGAGAACAATGAGCCCCAAGAAATTAGAATTTCTTCAGGAAGCTAATGCTGGGAGAAATAAAAGGCGAGGACCCCAGTAGCAGTCAGAAGACAGTTCACACACATTGCTGACCACTTTTTAGACTACCTTGCGGGACAGGCTGGACCCACTGAAGACAGGCAAGGAGTACCTTGACCAAGACTGCTTAGTTATGACGCTTCTTCTATTTAGAACGAACCCTTTGGGCTTAGCAGTTAAGGTGCTTGGCTGCAAAGCCAAAGGACCCAGGTTTGATTCCCCAGGACCCACATAAGCCAGATGCACAAGGTGGCGCATGTGTCTGGAGTTCTTCTGCAGCGGCTAGAGGCTCTGGCACGCCCATTCTCTATCTGCCTCTTTCTCTCTATCTCTCTCAAATAAGTAAAAATTAAACTTAACCCTTATGTTAGGAAGCCAGTATCTTTGGGAGATGGTCATTGGACTCCTTTGTTCCTTTTATTTTGTTTCTTTCATTGGCCTGTCAAGGATGCCTGGTAATCATAGTTTATTAGGGCTGCCAAGCTCTGACCTCACTGTCTTGACTCAGTCCATATGGGTTGCTGCAGACAGGAGGGAACTGGCTGATTCTGACAGAAACATGTTGTGATCATCCAGTGAATTCCAGGAATGTGCCCAGGTCAGCAAGGCACAGTGAAGAAACAGACAAGACTGCGGGGAGGAGCAGCAGGGGGTCTGTGTTGTCTTTGAACTTGAGCCACAAGGGGGATGAGCCAAGAGCATCTGGAGATCACAGTCAAGGCCAACCACACTGTGGCCCTGGTCACCACCTTATGTTTGTACTGAGAAGAGCCCGGGTGTGGCAAGAAAGGCACCAAGATGAACAATCAAAGAAGCCAGGTGACAGGGACCCGGAGACCTTTGTCCCCACCTGGGCCACAAGTACCAACACAGCACATGGGGAAAAAAATCCCCAGCTACACGGATTCAGGAGACGGTCAATAGCATGTTCATGACCAATCAATGATCGGGACTCTCGTGGCACAAGGCTTTTGAGCAATGTTTTTTTCTTTATTTTGAGTGTGTGTGTGTGTGTGTGTGTGTAGTATGTCTCCATGTGAATGTGTGTGTTCTATATTGAATGTAGGTGTGCATGCATGTGTGTGTGCACATATATGTGGAGGCCACATGTTGATGGCAGGCGTCTTCCCGTGTCACTCTCATCCTCTGAGCTGGGGCCTCTCACCGAACACAGAGCTCACAGATTCAGCGAGCCTGCCTGCCGGGGAGTCCCTGCCTCCCCAGCTCTGGAATTAAAGGCACAGGCCACCCCGCCCAGCATTTCCCGTGGATACTGGGGGTCTGTACTTAGGCCCTGGTGTTTGCATGTCAGGTGCTTTGCTGACTGAACCATCTCTCCAGCCAGCCCCAGAGCACGTGACTTTTCCTAGCTCACTGGCCTACTTCCACCCTCGGGTGCCCTTTTTCTTTTTTCTTTCTTTCTTTTTTAATCTCTTAATAAACTGCCTCTATTTCTATCACCCTCCCGTCCCTGATCCATTGTATTATTCCAGAACACAAGCACTGGCTCATCTCAGCAGGTGCTCTGTCCTGCACCCGGAACATGAAAGTCAAGTCTGGCAGTCCTGAGCGCAATGCCCGGATTCCTCCTAGCCACCCAGGTTTAAGCTGAATGTCTGCCTGTGTTATTGCTTGGCACTGTCACCTTGATCTTATAGAGAAGGGGAACAGGAGGACGAGTGCACAGGGCTGCTTCACCACTCTCACAGCCAGCTCTCGCCGAGTTACTGATACCATGCACATTAACCACCAGATTCAGTCACAGCAAGGAGCTCAGAGAAGGAACAAGTAGAGACCAAAGTCATGGACAGCAGGGATGGGCAGGAGGCTTAAGGGGGAAGAAGGTATTCAAAGGATAACAAGAAGCAGAGAGGAAAAAAATACATGGGTTAGAAAGGTGTGGGGATGGACAGTAACTTTCTTTCTTTTCTTTCTTTCTTTTTTTCTTTCTTTCTTATTTAAGAGAGAGAGAGAGAGGCAGATAGAGAGAAGGGGCACACCAGGGCCTTCAGCCACTGCAAACAAACTCCAGACACATGCCACCACCTTGTGCATCTGGCTTACGTGGGTCATGGGGAATCGAACCTGGGTCCTTTGGCTTTGCAGGCAAACGCCTTAACACTAAGCCATCCCTCCAGCCTGGCAGTAACTTTCTTGAGGTTTGTGTGCAGATGGCAAAGAGAGATTCTGCATTTCTACCCTGGGGGATGTAGGTGTTTCCAAGCCCAATCACGGTGGTCCCTCAGAATCACTTGAAGCAAGTTTTTTTGTTTGTTTGTTTTTTGTTTTTCAAGGTAGGGTTTTGCCCTAGCTCAGGTTAACCTGGAATTCACTATGTAGTCTCAGGATGGCTTCGAACTCATGGCGATCCTCCTACCTCTGCCTCCCAAGTGCTGGGATTAAAGGCTGTGAGGCAATTTTTTAAAAAATATTTTTATTGGGCTGGAGACGTGGCTTAGTGGTTAAGCACTTGCCTGTGAAGCCAAAAGACCCGGGTTTTAAGCCAGATGCACAAGGGGCACATGCATCTGGAGTTCGTTTGTAGTGGCTGGAGGCCCTGGTGTGCCCATTATCTATCTGCCTCTTTCTCTCTGTCTGTCACTCTCAAATAAATAAATAAACAAACAACAAGAAAAATTTAAAAATATATATATATATTTTTATTTATTTATTTGAGAAAGAGGCAGAGAGAGAGAAAGAAAGAACGGGCATGCCAGGGCCTCCAGCCACTGCAAACGAACTCCAAATACATGCTCCCCCTTGTGCATCTGGCTTATGTGGGTCCTGGAGAATTGAACCAGGATCCTTTGGCTTTGCAGGCAAACACCTTAACTGCTAAACCATCTCTCCAGCCCTGAAGCAATTTTTTTAAAATCCAGATTTCGAGATGGGGGAGGGGGAGATAGCTCAGTTAAGTACTTGTGATCGCAGTGTGAAGACCACCCACATAAATGCCAGCTGGGTACTGGAGGTGTGCCTGTAACTCCAGTGCTAAGGGAGTGGAGCTGGGACCCCTGGGCAAGCTGGCTGGCTAGACAAGATGAATTGGAGAGCCGTGGGACTCAAGTGAGTGACTCTTTCAGTAAGTAAGATGGGGAGTGATTGAGGAAGACCCTTGTCAATCTCTGGCTCCACACGTACACGTGCAGACGCACCCCCCACACACACACACATATGAATATGCATTCTCTCTCTCTCTCATATAATCCAGATTTCCAGATTCCTGGGCAGAACTCTGGGCCGAGTGGGTCAGAACTGAAGGGGAAGGCAGGGACAGGACCCACCTGTAAACATCAGGCCTGGGCCTCTCTCGGGGCTCCTCCACAGAAGCCTCTGAAGGGCACAAGGCAGAGGCTTGCCATGAAATAGACCCAAATGTCAAGTGGAGCTCTGGGGTCTCTTGCTTGCAAAGTCAGTAACTGCACAGAGTGGTGCCTTGGTCCATTCAGGCAGCTACGACCAACTACATCAACCGGGTTGGCTTATGAACAAGAGAAACTTATTTTTCATAGCTCCAGAGGTGAGCAAGTCCAGCTCTAAGATGTCAGCAAGTTGTGTGCTGCTGAGGACCTGCTCCACGGCCCGCTGACAACAAGGGGCAGGAGGAACAAGGGAACCCTTGCTAGGCGCCTACTGACCTGTTTGCTTGGCAAATGAAACTTAATCAGACCCTAATAAACCACTGTTTACGGCCAAGGCCATGTATAGACAGGTCTCTGTTAACGGCCACTCCTTGCTGAGTTTCTGGAGGAAGAAGGTTTTCCATGGCCAGGACCCTCCTTCCCACTACGAGACCAGAGTTCTCACTTCTAGAACTAGGTGTGAGGGGTTGATACCTATTGAGTCAAGGATATTGGTTGGCTGATTAAAAACAGAGTTGGAGAGATGGCTTAGTGGTTAAGGCGCTTGCCTCCTAAGCCTAAGAACGCCGGTTCCAATCTCCAGTGGTTCCAATCTCCAGGTCCCACGTTTAGCCAGATGCAAAGTGACACAAGGGCGCAATGCCACACTTGACCACAAGGGGGCGCACGCACCTGGATTTCATTCACAGCAGCTGAGAGGCTGCTGGTGCGCCCATCTCTCTCTCTCTTCCTCTCTCTCTCTCTGTCTCTCTTTCTCTCTCTAAAAAAAAAAACAAAGAAATATAGTATGGCTTAAAATGTATTCTCTTACCATTTGGGAGGCTACAATGCCAAGATCAAGGTGTGGGTGACCCTGTTTCTCTGGCAGCCTCTCTCTCGGCTGCCAATGGTGACCTCACAGTGTCTCTTTCCTCCTTCCTTAGTGAGGGTCCACCCACACGACCTCATTTAATCTTTCCAAAGGCACTCACATTCTAAGGTGTATATGAGCTGAGACTTGCGCGTCCACATTTTGGGAGCTTACAACTCAGTACTCAATTACCTGGTCCACAGCCTGCTTCTATGCCAACGTATTAGCTAGCCCTACAGTGGGTCCTGACAGCCCCACCCTGCTGAGAATCCACCCTGCCCCTCCCAGGCATTCTCCCAGGCTGCTGTTTTCAGCAACAAAAATGAGAGCAAGACTAGAGGATCTGAACAAACCATTAGAAACTGTGCCGATTAAGACAGTTCACTTTAAGGCCAAAGAGCCCATCGTATCCTGGTCTACACAGTGCCTGGCCTACTTAGGTTTGGACAGTAAATTACACAGTCACCCTACTTATGATCCAAATGAACACATGACACATGTCTAATTTGTTTCCAAAGCTCAAAAATAAAGCATATGCTGTGCAGTGAATTAGTGTCATCCAAGGAGGGCCACTTATCTGAGGCCACAGTCAAGTGTCCTTGATCAGCATGGCAAAGGTGCATGTCCAACAGAGCTGACCTGGGCACACCATTTGTGAACACAACCCTTTGTCTAAGGTCACAGTAACCCTGAGTGTGTGAGGAGCTGTCTGCATAGAGACTCTTCGAGTGTCCAGAACACATCCAGTCGTTGTCCCAGAAAATATCACCCACTTTTGTTTATTCAATGTCAGAAGTTTCCAGAAGCCACACCATGTCAGAACTGAACACAGACACTTATACTCACAGTCCAAAACCATGATACTCTCTTAGGCCTCAGCTCTTGAGGGGGGGGAATTCAAATCTGAGGATAATCCCTGTTGATGCAGCTGTCCTGACCAACCCAGAGTGGGAGCGTACAAAAACAAAACCAACGGAGCTGTGCTGTGTCCAGCGGACATCCTTCTAGCTGCCAGAGGGGAAAACTGTGGCCCTCCAGTCTAGTGCATGCGGCGAGAAGATTGCCTAGCGCTCCACAACCAAACCTAAGACAGGGCACGGCATGGCAGGTATTGGGTCACTAATGTGACCTATCAAGAAGGGCCACCTGATGCCAGTGGCCACATTCCAGTTGGGCTGCAAGCAAGGACAGAGACGGGGTTATGTCATCCCAAGCAGAAAAACACTTTCTAGTCATTTCTTGTGGGTCAAAATAAAAGGGAAGATGAACAGAAAGATGGGACAATGGAGGGGAGAAAACTGTCAACTGCCTCCTGAGCTCTAAGCCTCTCATTTTCCTACCCTCTGTTTCTAGAACATTCTGAGTTAAGAGTAAATCTGGGTTTGGGATGACTAATTCACCAGCCCCCCCCCGTCCTCAAGCCCCCAGAACCATGCAGCTGAAACTGTCCACTTTGATAGAGACAGTGAACAAGCATGCAGGAAACTGGTTCCCACTGGGTCAACACTATGCTCTCCAGCCTTAAATCTGCACAGATGTTGAATCTCAAGCACCAAGTCCATGGGAAGTTGCAAACCGGACTTCCTTCAGGTGGACAAGTGTCTTCATTTGAAATCTTCTTGTTTCACAATTTGTGATTCTGAAAATCACCTCAGTAGATGACACAAGCTAATGACACATCCAACAGGAAATCAACCTACGGAAAAAGCACCACAGGGCGAGGTAACTGACCTGAGTGAGCACATGGCCCGAACATCACCGACTCAGGTCAACCCCACCTTCACAAGTGGGCCACAACTGCAGGGTAGGCCACAGGTCTGAGGAGAGCCCAGACTACCAGGGCCTGACTGTTACTGTGTGAGGTGAGGGTGTCACCCAGTGTTTACAGATGCGAAAACCAGAGCTTAGAAAGATTAAGTCGCTGGAGTAGGTTCATGTAGCTAGAAGCTAGCTTACCTCTTTCAATACAACTCAATCAACTTTAAGACTACATAAAGGTAAAAGAAAACAAGTTGGACAAAGCGGAAATAAATCAAGAAAATAAAGATGACTCAAGTTAAAATGTGTAGCCCTTAAGAATTCAAGGCTGGGGAAATTGCTTGCTGGTGAAAGGGGTTTGCTTGCCATGCCAGACACGCTGGGTTCCATTCCCCAGGACCCACATAAAGCCAGATGTACAAAGAGGCACATGCATCTGAAGCTCATTTGCAGCAGCAAGAAGCTCTTGATGCGACCATTCTCTCTCTCTCTCTCTCACATTCATAAATAATACTTCAAAAGAAAAGGAAAAGAATGCAAGCCATGGCTTGGAATGCAAGAAGAGCCACAAGAAGTTGGTTCTAAGAGGAGCAGATCCCTTCAGGATAACAAGGAAAGGCCTTTCTTTCTTTCTTTCTTTCTTTCTTTCTTTCTTCCTTTCTTTCTTTATAGTTTTTCAAAATCTATTTACAAGCAGAGAGAGAGAGAGAGAGAGACAGAAAAAATGACAGAGACAGAGGCAGACAGAATGGCACGCCAGGGCGTCTAGCCACTGCAAACGAACCCCAGATGCATGAGCCATCCTGTGCATCTGGCTTTACATGGTACCTGAGAATCAAACCTGGATCGTCAGGCTCCATAGGCAAATGCCTTCACTGCTGAGCCAGCCCTGGAAAGGCATTTCCAACTAAATAGGAGGAGACACACTCACCCAGGGGACCGCTCCCTCTCTTCTCAAGACAGACAGAATCCACCAACTATGCACAGCGTGGCCACAGCATAAACGTATGTTCCAGACAAGTACCTCGGGCTCTCTGAGTGTCTGAGAGCCGGAACAATGGACTGAACAGCAGTGCTACCCTGACTCGTGCAAAGTCAATCTCTGGGGATGCTTGTTTTAACGCTTTTCACTTTGTACCAAAAAGCAATAGCAAAATGGGAGGAAGAAGCAATGGACACAATTTCTGTTCCGAGAGGGAACAAGGCCCCTCCCTCCATCATACACTGTTCAGACGGTGTGGTCTGGCCAGCGCCGCCCTCACCCAGCAGGTGCGCCCACACCCTGCTCCCTTTGTGTGCACACATGTGCGCACGCAGTGGTACAAACAACCCTAACAACTCTCTAATTAAACAAGGGGGACAAAGACCTCCCTCGGCTCGGCTCCAACCCACTCCAACGGAAAACACCTGTCTCTCCTGACAATTCTACCTGCGATTTCCAGAGCCACGTGAACTCTCCAAACAAGACAGACAAAGCCCAAGGAAAGCGGTGCGGGGAACAAGATTAAAAGAACAAGCCACAGGGAGAGGTGCTGGCAGTTGTCATGAAAGCTCTCCAGATGAGCAGTGCGGTTTCTGAGTGTCATGTGTGGCGTCAAAAAAGAATAGGAAAACAGGGGGCTGGAGAAATGGCTTAGCGGTTAAGCGCTTGCCTGTGAAGCCTAAGGACCCCAGTTCGAGGCTCAATTCCCCAGGATCCATGTAAGCCAGATGCACAAGGGGGCGCATGTATCTGGAGTTGGTTTGAAGTGGCTGGAGGCCCTGGTGCACCCATTCTCTCTCTCTGCCTCTTTGTCTCTCTCTCCCTGTCTGTCACTCCCAAGTAAATAAATAAATAAATTTTTAAAAATTTTTAAAGAATAGGAAAACAACCAACTACAAACGATTCCGGCTGTCTTCAGAGCCAAGAACCTGCAACAGAGCGGGGTCTCCGCTCCCACCACGAGCGTGCAATTCACACAGATGGGAAGGGAGGGGGAGACAGAGATGGGCTCACAAAATAGTAACAGAGGAAGGCCCTCCACCAAGCAAAGTTTGTCAGAAATAGCCCCAGCCACAAAGTCAGCTACATCAGGAGCTTTAAATCCATATGTACCAAAGAACTGACCTTCATCATTAGTCAAGACCTGGAAAAGAGGCACTTGTGTGCAGAAGCCTGGGGAAGGGCCGGCTGCGAGCTTTTGACTCAGGGCCACGTGCACAGCGGCCGTGCCCAACAGTGACAACAGCAAGTCCAAGCCAGGCTCCCTGGGCAGCCGCAACCACACAGCCATGTTTGCTCCTTCTGTAGAGCTCCCCTCGGCTCCCACTCACATGCCTGGTCATTTCTTCCCCATCTCCTTCCTCGTGGCAAACCACAAGCTCCATGGGAAGATCCACTCTTTCCGCTTCTCCAGCACTGGGCACCACGTGACCAGGAGCGGGGCCTGGGGAAGTAGTTGCTTCCATGTTTGTTGACTGAATGATTGAGCTCATGTAATTCATCCAGCATGCATGTGATAGATGGAACGGTTAATCATGAATCCCCTACAGCTCATATTCATAACAATAAACAGTTTATAAAATTTAAAAATATATATATTAGGATCATTAAAAGTTCCTTTTTTTTTTGGCCCAGGCGTGGTAGCGCACACCTTTAATCCCAGCACTTGGGAGGCAGAGGTAGGAGGATCACCATGAGTTTGAGGCCACCCTGAGACTACATAGTGAATTCCAGGTCAGCCTGGGCTAGAGTGGGACCCTACCTCAAAAAACAAAAACAAAAAGTCACTATTTCTTCTCAGGCTGGTCTCAGACTTATGGTGATCCTCCTTCTGCCTGCTAAGTGCTGGGATTAAAGGTGTATGCCACCATGCCTGGCTCCATCTAACTTTTGGAGACATGTGGAAAGCAATGACTAGTATAAATGGCCAGTGGATCTTAGCTTGGCTTATTCCTTCTTCAGAAGGACGTAGGTGTGATAATCCATTTGTCCCAGTCCATTTGCTGCTGTAAATAACTGGACAAGTTATAGAGGATCCAGGTTGAGGGGCTGCATCCAGTGATGGGGCTTTGGCTGGCAAAGTCCCACGCCAACAGAGACATCACGTCAAGGCAGGAAAGGAGAGCTTGAGGGCTGGAGAGATGGCTTAGTGGTTAAGGCACCTGCCTGCTCAGCATAAGAACACCCGTTTGATTCTCCAGGTCCCACGTTGAGTCAGATGCAACAGTGACGCAAGGGCACAATGCCACACTTGCCCACAAGGGGGCACATGTGTCTGGAGTTCGTTCACAGCAGCTGAGAGGCTGCTGACACACCCATTCTCTGTCTCTGTCTCTCTCTCTTTGACTCTCTCCAAAAAAAAAATGAAGAAGAAAGGAGAGCTTGAGACGCGTAGCCAAACTGGCTACTCTGCAGATAGTTCACTAATCCATGATCATGGACATAGATCAGTCCATTGATGAGGGTGGAGCCTTTTAAAGGTCCCACTTCCTTAGGGGTGTAAACTAGTCCAGCCACTATTGAAATCAGTGTGGAGGTTTCTCAAAAAAAAAAAAAAATAGATTTATCATATGGCCCTACTACCTACTATAACACTCCCACATATTTAATCCAAAGTCTTCAAGTCAATATGTTACAGAGATATTTTCACATCAATGGTTATTGCAGCAGCTCTCACAATAGCTAAGTTATAGAACCAACTTAGGTGTCCAACCACAGAGGATCGGTTAAATAAAATGTGTCATATGTACACAATGGAAATTCACAGCCATAAAGAACAAAGTCATGTCATTTATAAGAAAATGGATGCAACTGCAGATAATCATATTGACTGAATTAAGGCATTTTCAGACAACTATATACACTTTCTCTCATGTGACTCCTGGATTTTGCACAGATACATAAAATCATGTGCATACATATACATATTATATATAGTTTATTTGTCTTCAAGGTAGGATCTCACTCTAGTCCAGGCTGACCTGAAACTCACTCTGTAGCTCATGCTGGCTTTGACATCATGGTGATTCTTCAGCCTCAGTCTCCTGAGTGCTGGGATCAAAGGTGTGTCCACCATGCCTGGCTCACAGATGTACATATGACATGACTGTAGAAGCTAACCTGTCTGGGGAACAAAGGGGCATAATGGGGAGGAGGAAAGAGAAATAAAGAAAGGTAGAGGAGAGGGTGGGGAATGTGTTCAACATACAACATATGTGAAAATGTCCTTATGTAACACAATGTAATGTACAATGAATGTATACAATGAAAATATTTTAAAATGAAAGGTTCCGCTTCTGGCTCATATGGAGATTAGATGGCAACAGGAGTTCCAGAGGGGACAGATCATATTCAAAACACAGCCTCATCAGAAGTCAGTCTGGCTGTCTTGGGCTAAGGCCGTGTTGCAATGGTGAGGCTGGGCGGGTCACAGAGGGTGGTGTCTTGCACGCTCATGTGTCCTCATTACCAGTGGAACTGTAGCCTCAAAGTGAAGCAGCCATGTGTTCTGCAAAGGCCACACAACACAATATATCTGGTCTTGGTAAACCGAGAGTCAGCACTGACATCTTGGGTACTGGAGCCCAAGACTGGTCTGGGGTGGTCTGGTGGAACAACTTCTATTCGACAGCCATGTTCTTGACGTCAGGATAACAAGGAAAGGCCTTTCTTTCTTTCTTTCTTTTCTTTCTTTCTTTCTTCCTTTCTTTCTTTATAGTTTTTCAAAATCTATTTACAAGCAGAGAGAGAGAGAGAGAGACAGAAAAATGACAGAGACAGAGGCAGACAGAATGGCACGCCAGGGCGTCCAGCCACTGCAAACGAAACCCCAGATGCATGAGCCATCCTGTGCATCTGGCTTTACATGGTACCTGAGAATCAAACCTGGATCGTCAGGCTCCATAGGCAAATGCCTTCACTGCTGAGCCAGCCCTGGAAAGGCATTTCCAACTAAATAGGAGGAGACACACTCACCCAGGGACCGCTCCCTCTCTTCTCAAGACAGACAGAATCCACCAACTATGCACACAGCGTGGCCACAGCATAAACGTATGTTCCAGACAACTACCTCGGGCTCTCTGAGTGTCTGAGAGCCGGAACAATGAACTGAACAGCAGTGCTACCCTGACTCGTGCAAAGTCAATCTCTGGGGATGCTTGTTTTAACGCTTTTCACTTTGTACCAAAAAGCAATAGCAAAATGGGAGGAAGAAGCAATGGACACAATTTCTGTTCCGAGAGGGAACAAGGCCCCTCCCTCCATCATACACTGTTCAGACGGTGTGGTCTGGCCAGCGCGCCTCACCCAGCAGGTGCGCCACACCCTGCTCCCTTTGTGTGCACACATGTGCGCACGCAGTGGTACAAACAACCCTAACAACTCTCTAATTAAACAAGGGGGACAAAGACCTCCCTCGGCTCGGCTCCAACCCACTCCAACGGAAAACACCTGTCTCTCCTGACAATTCTACCTGCGATTTCCAGAGCCACGTGAACTCTCCAAACAAGACAGACAAAGCCCAAGGAAAGCGGTGCGGGGAACAAGATTAAAAGAACAAGCCACAGGGAGAGGTGCTGGCAGTTGTCATGAAAGCTCTCCAGATGAGCAGTGCGGTTTCTGAGTGTCATGTGTGGCGTCAAAAAAGAATAGGAAAACAGGGGGCTGGAGAAATGGCTTAGCGGTTAAGCGCTTGCCTGTGAGGCCTAAGGACCCCAGTTCGAGGCTTGATTCCCCAGGATCCATGTAAGCCAGATGCACAAGGGGGCGCGTGTATCTGGAGTTGGTTTGCAGTGGCTGGAGGCCCTGGTGCACCCATTCTCTCTCTCTGCCTCTTTGTCTCTCTCTCCCTGTCTGTCACTCCCAAATAAATAAATAAATAAATTTTTAAAATTTTTAAAAGAATAGGAAAACAACCAACTACAAACGATTCCGGCTGTCTTCAGAGCCAAGAACCTGCAACAGAGCGGGGTCTCCGCTCCCACCACGAGCGTGCAATTCACGCAGATGGGAAGGGAGGGGGAGACAGAGATGGGCTCACAAAATAGTAACAGAGGAAGGCTCTCCACCAAGCAAAGTTTGTCAGAAATAGCCCCAGCCACAAAGTCAGCTACATCAGGAGCTTTAAATCCATATGTACCAAAGAACTGACCTTCATCATTAGTGAAGACCTGGAAAAGAGGCACTTGTGTGCAGAAGCCTGGGGAAGGGCCGGCTGCGAGCTTTTGACTCAGGGCCACGTGCACAGCGGCCGTGCCCAACAGTGACAACAGCAAGTCCAAGCCAGGCTCCCTGGGCAGCCGCAACCACACAGCCATGTTTGCTCCTTCTGTAGCGCTCCCCTCGGCTCCCACTCACATGCCTGGTCATTTCTTCCCCATCTCCTTCCTCGTGGCAAACCACAAGCTCCATGGGAAGATCCACTCTGTCCGCTTCTCCAGCACTGGGCACCACGTGACCAGGAGCGGGGCCTGGGGAAGTAGTTGCTTCCATGTTTGTTGACTGAATGATTGAGCTCATGTAATTCATCCAGCATGCATGTGATGGATGGAACGGTTAATCATGAATCCCCTACAGCTCATATTCATAACAATAAACAGTTTATAAAATTTAAAAATATATATATTAGGATCATTAAAAGTTCCTTTTTTTTTTTTTTTTGCCCAGGCGTAGAAGAGACCTTTAATCCCAGCACTTGGGAGGCAGAGGTAGGAGGATCACCATGAGTTCGAGGCCACCCTGAGACTACATAGTGAATTCCAGGTCAGCCTGGGCTAGAGTGAGACCCTACCTCAAAAAACAAAAACAAAAAGTCACTATTTCTTCTCAGGCTGGTCTCAGACTTATGGTGATCCTCCTTCTGCCTCCTAAGTGCTGGGATTAAAGGTGTATGCCACCATGCCTGGCTCCATATAACTTTCGGAGACATGTGGAAAGCAATGACTAGTATAAATGGCCAGTGGATCTTAGCTTGGCTTATTCCTTCTTCAGAAGGACGTAGGTGTGATAATCCATTTGTCCCAGTCCATTTGCTGCTGTAAATAACTGGACAAGTTATAAAGGAGGATCCAGGTTGAGGGGCTGCATCCAGTGATGGGGCTTTGGCTGGCAAAGTCCCACGCCAATAGAGACATCACGTCAAGGCAGGAAAGGAGAGCTTGAGGGCTGGAGAGATGGCTTAGTGGTTAAGGCACCTGCCTGCTCAGCATAAGAACACCCGTTTGATTCTCCAAGTCCCACGTTGAGTCAGATGCAACAGTGACGCAAGGGCACAATGCCACACTTGCCCACAAGGGGGCACATGTGTCTGGAGTTCGTTCACAGCAGCTGAGAGGCTGCTGGTGCACCCATTCTCTGTCTCTGTCTCTCTCTGTTTGACTCTCTCCAAAAAAAAAAAAAAATGAAGAAGAAAGGAGAGCTTGAGAGGCATAGCCAAACTGGCTACTCTGCAGATAGTTCACTAATCCATGATCATGGACATAGATCAGGACATTGATGAGGGTGGAGCCTTTTAAAGGTCCCACTTCCTTAGGGGTGTAAACTAGTCCAGCCACTATTGAAATCAGTGTGGAGGTTTCTCAAAAAAAAAAAAAAAAAAACAATAGATTTATCATATGGCCCTACTACCTACTATAACACTCCCACATATTTAATCCAAAGTCTCCAAGTCAATATGTTACAGAGATATTTTCACATCAATGGTTATTGCAGCAGCTCTCACAATAGCTAAGTTATAGAACCAACTTAGGTGTCCAAGCACAGAGGACTGGTTAAATAAAATGTGTCATATGTACACAATGGAAATTCGCAGCCATAAAGAACAAAGTCATGTCATTTATAAGAAAATGGATGCAACTGGAGATAATCATATTGACTGAATTAAGGCATTTTCAGACAACTATATACACTTTCTCTCATGTGACTCCTGGATTTTGCACAGATACATAAAATCATGTGCATACATATACTTATATATAGTTTATTTGTCTTCAAGGTAGGATCTCACTCTAGTCCAGGCTGACCTGAAACTCACTCTGTAGCTCATGCTGGCTTTGACATCATGGTGATTCTTCAGCCTCAGTCTCCTGAGTGCTGGGATCAAAGGTGTGTCCACCATGCCTGGCTCACAGATGTACATATGACATGACTGTAGAAGCTAACCTGTCTGGGGGAACAAAGGGGCATAATGGGAGGGGAGGGAAGAGAAATAAAAGAAGGTAGAGGAGAGGGTGGGGAATGTGTTCAACATACAACATATGTGAAAATGTCCTTATGTAACACAATGTAATGTACAATGAATGTATACAATGAAAATATTTTAAAATGAAAGGTTCCGCTTCTGGCTCATATGGAGATTAGATGGCAACAGGAGTTCCAGAGAGGACAGATCATATTCAAAGCACAGCCTCATCAGAAGTCCATCTGGCTCTCTTGAGCTAAGGCCGTGTTGCAATGGTGAGGCTGGGCAGGTCACAGAGGGTGGTGTCTTGCACGCTCATGTGTCCTCATTACCAGTGGAACTATAGCCTCAAAGTGAAGCAGCCACGTGTTCTGCAAAGGCCACACAACACAATATATCTGGTCTTGGTAAACCGAGAGTCAGCACTGACATCTTGGGTACTGGAGCCCAAGACTGGTCTGGGTGGTCTGGTGGAACAACTTCTATTCGACAGCCATGTTCTTGACGGCCACAGGCCTCAAACACACCTCTGTGACCCAGGCAATACTCAAGATGGCACCTACAGAGTCATGTTTAATCCAGCACAAATACACAAAGAAAACCTTTCTGCTACACTGGGACTGACTGAGGCCTTCGTGACCCCACAGTAAATCCCATAACTCCACAGAGGAGGGCCCTAGGGAAATGGGAACAGGGAACAGGAAATAAGAATCTGTAAATAAATGCATAAATAACTTGGCATACACCAGTAATCACACGTAGTAGAGGCAGGTGGATTCGGAGTTCAAGATGAGTCTCAGCTACACTGTGAGTGTGAAGTCAGCCTGAAGACCCTGTATCAAACATGCAAAAAATAAAAATATAAAAGTTTATCCATATGAAAGTTGTTAATAAAACGTTTGAAAAAATAATTTCAAAAAAAAATCTATCCTGGGCTGAAGAGATGGCTTAGCAGTTAAGGCGTTTGCCTGCAAAGCCAAAGGACCCAGGATCAATTTCCCAGGACCCACTTTAAGTCAGATGCACAAGGCGGTGCATCTATCTGGAGTTTGCAGTGGCTGGAGACTCTGGCCCACCCATTCTCTCTCTCTCTTTCTCTCTCTGTCTCCATCTTTCTCTCCCTCTTTCAAATAAATAAATAAATAAATAATTTTAAAAATCTAGCTGGGTATGATGGTTCATTCCTTTAATCCCAGCACTCGGGAGGCAGAGGTAGGAGGATTGCCATGAGTTCAAGGCCACCCTAAGATTACATACTGAATTCCAGGTCAGCCTGAGCTAGAGTGAAACCCTGCCTCAAAAAACCAACACACAAAAAAATTTTGTGCTGATGTTCAGTTTCTGTTTTGATTAGTGACTGCTCACTAACATTAATGAATTTAAAACAACAGAAAAGCATTTTAGACCACATTTAAAAAATATATTTTATTTTTCTTTATTTATCTAAGAGAGAGAGATATAGGCAGGGAGAGAGAGAATGAGCACACCAAGGCCTCCAGCCACTGCAAATGAACTCCATATGCATGTGTCACCTTGTGCAGCTGGCTTATGTGGGTCCTAGGGAATCGAACCTGGGTCCTTTAACTTTGCAAGCAAGAGCCTTAAACACTAAGCCATTTCTCCAGCCCTTAGATCACATTTTTATTACCACTGAATCATTTTTTAAATATTTGCTAATAAAGTTAGCACTCAAGCCCAAAGTGAAATGTCATTGTTATGTATCTTTAAGTATTTAGATAACTTTTATAAGAAAAAAAACTGAAAGATTAATCTGTCATTTTTTCATAAGTAATGAAAATAACGTGGCTAAAATTCTCTCACTAAAATAATCATTTTATGGCCAGGCATGGTGGCACATGCCTTTAATCCCAGCACTTGGGAGGCAGAGGTAGGAGGATCACCATGAGTTTGAGGCCACCCTGAGACTACATAGTGAATTCCAGGTCAGCCTGAGCTAGAGTGAAACCCTACCTCAAAAAACCAAAAAATAAAAAAAAATAAAATAAATAAAATAAAATCATCTTATGGATGATAAAGTGATACAACCTATTTTTAATTTAACCAAAAGTTAAATTCAAAGGTTTGCCAAGAAACTATACATTCATTTCTAAAAAGAAGAAACTGAAGTAAGATTTCCAGAGAACAGTCAATATCCCTATATGCACCTACTCGTTAGAGGAACCCAGTGCTAAAGAGAAGCGCTGACTGTCAGCTGAGGAGATGCCCAGGGAGGAACGGGCACGTCTTGCGGGTATGAAGACTGAATTCGATCCCAAAACCTCTATAAAAGCGTAGCAGTGCTCCATGCTCATAACCCCTTCACAATGCCGACGAGGCAGAGACAAGGGAGACAGCCTATCTAGTCTGACTGGTGACTTTGAGCCAATAAGTGACCGTCCCTTAAAAAAAACGAGGGAGAGCTGGAACGATGGCTTAGCAGTAAAGGCGCTTGCCTGCAAAGCCAAAGGACCCAGGTTCAATTCCCCAGTACCCACATAAGCCAGATGAGCAGTGGAGCATGCGTTTGGAGTTCATTTGCAGTAGCTGGAGGCCCTGGTGTGCCCTTCCTCTCCCTATCTACCTCCTTTTCTCTCTCTCTCAAATAAGTGAATAAATAAAATATTTTAAAAATAAGTGCATGATATTCCTGGGGACCACACCTAAGATTGTTCTCTGGCCTCCACATGCACATGTACATACACATTAAGAAGAAGAAAAAGAAGAAGGAGGAGAATGAGAAAAAGAAAAGGAAAAGAAAGAAAAGGAAAAGAAAGAAAAAAAGAAAAGAAAAGAAAAGAACAGCTGGGCGTGCTGGCACTTGTCTTTAATCCCAGTATTCAAGAGGCTGAGGTAGGAGGATCACTGTGAGTTCAAGGTCAACCTGAGAGTACATAGTGAATTCCAGGTCAGCCTGGGCTAAAGCAAGACCCTATTTCAAAAAATCAAAAAAATAAAATAAAATAAAATAAAAAATAAAACAAAGGAGTAACAGGTAATGTCCCTTCTTCAACCATTTCTGCTCCTGCAAAAATGGATTTGGAATTTATTTTTTAATTGAGAGAGAGAGATACTGAAATAGGCAGGTAGAGAGAGAGAGAGAATGGGCGTGCCAGGGCCTCCAGCCACTGCAAATGAACTCCAGATGTTTGCACCCCCTTGGGCATCTGGCTTATATAGGTACTGGGGAGTTGAACCTGGGTCATTTGGCTTTGCAGGCAAACGCCTTAACCACTAAGCCATCCCTCCAGCCCCCTGGATTTGGATTTTTTATGTAACTCATGAACAACTGGTGACATTTCTCCAGCAGGGCACTGGCCAGTGGGAGCTGACACACGACTCTAACCTGTGCTGCTCTGGTGGGTTCCTTTGGTCTCTGTCTTTATATTTTGTTTTTTTTTTTTTAAAGGAAATTCTTTTGTTTATTTTTTATTTATTTTATTTATTTATTTGAGAGTGACAAAAAGAGAGAAAGAGGCAGATAGAGAGAGAGAGAATGGGTGCACCAGGGCCTCCAGCCACTGCAAGCGAACTCCAGATGCATGCACCACCTGGCTTATGTGGGTCCTCGGGAATCGAGCCTCGAACCGGGGTCCTTAGGTTTCACAGGCAAGCATTTAACCGCTAAACCATCTCTCCAGGCCTCCGTTTTGGTTTTACTTCACCAGGGAAGGCTGAAGTCTCAGGGCACTGAGAGCACGCGTGCTTTCCGTCTGCAGACCCTCTATGTAACACATAACAACTGGAGAGGAGCTAAAGGAGAAGAGACCCAATGAAGAAGAGGCTCTGCTGGAGAGACTCCATGTGTCACGACACCTAGCAGAACCATGACAAGGCCCACGTCCGTTTTAACGGATCTGGATGTTGTTTTCATAAACCCCAGTGTCTATTTTTTTTTTAATTTTTTTTGGTTTTTTTTCAAGGCAGGGTTTCACTCTAGCCCAGGCTGACTTGGAATTCACTACGTAGTCTCAGGGTGACATAGAACTCACAGCAATCCTCCTACCTCTGCCTCTCAAGAGCTGGGATTAAAGGCGTGCGCCACCACGCCCGGCTCCCAGTGTGCATTTGTAGTTAGGAGAACACAGATTGGATGCTTTCAATAGTAAACGTGTTTTCAACTGCCCACAATTCCCAGTATGGAAGGTCTTCCAGGATGCAGCTGCCCTCAGCATTGGCAAGTCACGCTATAAGAGCTGAACTCCTGTTTCAAGTAGACAGGGTCAAATATAGCCATTACCACTGTGAGCAAGAGAAAGCCCTCCACTGTGTCCCTTTTCTCCCTGTTCACTTGTCCGAGAAGCAGTAAGGGGAAGTCTGAAGGGCACAGTGAATGGTCGAAGATCTTGGCGGAGCCTGTGGACATCTGTCAGTACATCCACTCTGCACCCTCAAAAGACCCTAAAGACATCACTGAACCAAAACACAAAATACAGGTGGTCTTGGCACTGAGAAGCCTTCCAATTTTTCTTCCTCGGTAGGGGTCACTGGTCCAACACATAGCAGCTCAGGGTTTACAGTGGGCGTCAGGAATTCACTCTGATACTGGTTGTGTTGTCACCAGCTCCATGTGGGACCTTAGGACTCAATTTCTTCATCTACAAACTGGAACAAAGATTTCCCTCTCCTTTAATTTCATCACAAGGATGCCTCCTTTTGAAAGGTTTAACTGGCGACAGAACCTGCTTTACGAGGTCAGCGCTGATGCAACTTGATCACAGGAATGAGTCCCTCCCAGCAGGTGTCGGGAAGACTGGAAGCAGGTCAGCGCCTTCAGAGCACTGTGGGGCTCAGGGTCCCCGGTGAATCTGTGATTCTTTGGCAGAAATTTAGTTATTTTAGCTCTATTTCATTCCATGCTATGCAGATAGGCAAAAACACAAGGTAAACTGTCAAGATGGCTCTGGAAACCTGAGTCGGGGAAACAGACACTTCTACAGCACCAAGTTCCAAATCAAGCTTACAAGACAACTCAGCTAGCAGTGGCATTGTCTCCCCGCAATACATCCTGGCAATGGACAGGCTGGAATAGTTGTTTGAAATATTCTGCTCCCAAGGCTGGTGTGACTTCCTCTCGTCCTTTCAGCCTCCTCTAGGCACAGCTGAAAAGTCAGTTGTCAAGCCCAACACCCACCAAACGAGGCACCCAGCCAGGGCACACACTTTAGTCTGTGGTCGGCTCCATCCACCTGGAGGGCAGACTACAAAAGCCACACACAGCAAGCATGCGGCAATCACACAAGGGGTGGGTGGGGGGGGGTTGTCTCTGAAATACAAAGGGCAAAAGACATACATACTTGAAGATCTAAAGCAGGAGAAATAAACGTGAGTTTATCTGACTGTCTCCCTCCCTAAACACCACAACTCATCAGTCAATAGCTAGTCCAGGGCAGAGCGGGGCGCTGACACCAACAACGTGGGAGCACAAGCAGGCCGGCCAATGGCGGTGAGCAGGCAGAAACACCTCAGTGAGTGAAGGGCAAATGTTACAGTCTTTCTCCCCACCTGTACACCAGCCTCGGCCACATGTGAGCTGAGGGTGCCTTTGGCATGTCACTCTGGGCATTGCGGGTCATCTGGAAAATGGGAGTATTCGTAATGACACCGGTTATTGCATATATGAAGTGAGACACGAGCGCAGCACGTCTCAGGCTAGCTGTGAGTTATAACATTATTCACCGGCTTATCACAGGGTCTTCATCATTAAAGTCTGACTCTCCATTAATGCCCAGCTGTTAAGCCCTAACCTTGGTCCATTAAAAGCCTTTCTCCGCTGGACTCCACGACCCTCAGGGAGCCCTGGGGTCTCACAATGGTACTTTGGGGGCTCAGCTGAGCCTCAGGAATGACAATGGAATGGCAGTGGCCAGAACCCCACCTGTGCAGAAGGTCCCTTGTCATTTACTCTGTCCTGTGACCTTTTCCCCTAAAAGGGGACCTGGGGCAACTCTGGCCTGTGCCCCCTTGTGGAAAACTTGGGGACCCACTGAATCCTCACTCTCCAGACTACAAATGGACCCCACACCACCTTAGAGCATTTGTTGTCACAAAACCTCGTGTCCGCTCCAGAGGTTGTCTGCATAATGTCCTGCTGGCTTTCTGGGCCTTAAGAGGGTCCCTTGTCCTTGGGTTATGGGGTCCCCATTGTCCTGGCCTGGGCCGCCCTTTCCCCATCTCACGTCCTGCTACTTCTGCACACCACCTCCTTGCTGTAGGAGAGATGACGTATTGTGGAGGGGTCTGGGCGGACCCTGCTTCTGACTACCAGCAGGACAAAGCCCGGCCTTTTTTTCCACTGTAGAGGCCCTCCATGGCTGCCCTGACATCTTGCACTTTACACCATCACTGTCCCGCCCCCACATCCCCATGTTTTCCTCTGGACTGTTGCACGCACAACTTTCCTGGGTTGAAACCACCCTTTCCTCTGCACACCAGGTGATCTGGCCAACTCTGCTGGTTCTCAAGTCATTTCCTCTCAGTCCTCCAAGACCACCAGCCACGTGGCGGCCACTCCCACCTATTCTGCATGGCTCTGGTGGGAACATACGGTTACTCCGGTTTCCTCCCCGGATTTTGAACTCCATGAAGGAGGAAGACATAGCACCCCCAGAGTCTAACATGGGAGCCTTCTACCTGACAGGTTCCCGCTGGGCATAAACCACAGAACCATCACTCACTGTCACTTCCCCTGTGACCCTCCATGCCATTCCTGTCGCCTGGAAGGTGCTTCTCATCATACTGAGCAATAGCACTCATATCGTCATTGCTGAGCCGGCCACAGTGTGACCTCCCCAGGGAAACCCTAGCGACAGGTCCTCGGTTCCGCTGGTACCAGCTTGGGCTATGTTACTCATGTCTCCCAGAAAGAAAACCAGGCCACCTCCAGGACATCTGACATTGGAAGGGTGCCTACTGAAATCAAAAGAAAACCAGGCCAGGCATGGTGTAACTGCAGCTACTGGGGAGGCTGAAGCAGGAGGATGTTGAGTTTAAGACACCCTGAGCTTCATAGTAAGATCCTGCCTTTGGTTTTTCGAGGTAGGGTCTTACTCTAGCTCAGGCTGACCTGGAATTCACTGTGTAGTCTCACAGTGGCCTCGAACTCATGGTGATCCTCCTACCTCTGCCCTCCCAAGTGCTGGGATTAAAGGCGTGCGCCACCACGCCCAGCTTCAAAATAAAAATTTTGGAAGATAAGAGTGGTAGGATTTAAACTCAGTTGTAGAACATTTGCTCAACCTGCGTGCAACCCTGTCAACCCCCCATAACCAAACACGCACATACACAAACACACTTGTGTGTGAGAAACGCACACATGGATGCGTGCACACACCACTGAAAGCAAGTGTTCCCATTCCTAAAGGAAACTTGTTTTCAAGCCAGAATTCTAAAGAAAGCCAAACCAGTAATCAGCAAGCCTGGAGCAGATATTTAGTACTTTCTCAGAGCTAGAGAGACAAGCTCTCCACGCTGACAGCGGAACAAGAAGGAGCTCAGTAACAGACAAAACAAACAAGCAAACAAACAAACAAACAGGAACTCAGGGCCCGGCCCAGGCACGCACAGGAGACCCTTCAGCTACCATGGATGTTCTCTAAGAGAAGAAACAGGGGCCCTCACTGAGAACACTGACTTCCTCCTGACTGCAGATTCCAGCCTGGATCCTGAGGTTCCAGCCCAGGAGAGAAGGAAAGAGACCATATACTTATATCCTTAGCACACAGCGGGTCCAGGGGCGTCATCAGACACGATCAGAAAAGGAGGCTGTATGTACGCTTGTCTCCCCAGACGCTCACTTTGAACAAGTCAGGATGAAAGGGTTGACTCCGAGGGACACGGGAAAGAACAGAAGCGGACAGCTTGATACTTGTTCTTTATCAAAAAGGAATCTTCCAGGTATGCTGGAGAGTTTTGTTTTGTTTTGCTTTTTTTTTTAAAGGGATCAAGCAGGGAAAAAACGCTAAGAGTAACAATGGTAAAGTAAAATCTTCAAAAAAGGGAATAAACATGTGGCATTCTACTCACCTCAGCTAGGAATGATGTTTACCTAGTCACAAAATGAGATCTGATTACCACGGAACAGGAATGTGAACTGAGCGGCAAGGAAGACACGAAGGTCCTGCGCTGGTGAATCAAGTCATGGCCATTTGAGACTACTGCTTGGAAAGCAGCTAGAGAGAGCACAGAGTGTGGCGTTAACATTTGCTCTGAAAAACGACCTGAGAGCAAGGCGAAGTGTAGCAAAAGGTTGCTGTGTTTTTATGAAAAGGCCAGTGGAGAGCCGGGAGTTCAGAGCATTACTGCACAAGCACGGGGCTCGAAAGGGCCTGAGGCCTGAGACTGCTTCCTTGGCACCAATGTAAACAGCGGGGTGTGGCCGTGAGTGTCCATAGCCCCAGTCCCATGGGAGGCAGAAACCCCACTGGCCACACACACACACACACACACACACACACACACACACACACACACACACACACACGTGGGCTGGAGAGATGGCTAAGCAGTTAAGGCGCTTGCCTGGGAAACTTAAGAACTCATGTTCGACTTTCTAGGTCCCACGTTAGCCAGACACACACACAAGGGGATGCATGCACAAGATTGCACATGTGCACAAGGTGGCACATGCATCTGGAGTTCAATTGCAGTGGCTGGAGGCCCTGGTGCACCAATCCCTCCCCCCCCCCATTTGCTCTCTCTCTTTCTCTCTCTCTCTCTCTCTCATAAAAATAAAAATAAAAACACTGGTGAAAGAGCAGCTTGGGGTTGACTGACAGACTCCAGTCTGTCTCAAGGAAACAGGAAGATGAGCAAAAAGTAAGGACCACCTGACATTCTCCTCTGGCCTCCACACGTGTGAGCACAGGGCTCTCACATCTGCACACATATGCCTACGTCACACACGTATTACATCACATCAAACACCACACCACACACACTCTACACACAAGTGTGCATACCCACATGCCAAACAATCGTAAAGGTCTTTAAAAGGCAAGTGACGCTGGCTGATATATGAGATGTGTGTAGAAGAGGGACATGGGCTCTCCTACCACCAATTCTGTCATTGCAGGGTTTTTTTTTGTTGTTGTTTTGTTTTGTTTTGTTTTGTTTTGTTTTGTTTTGTTTTGTTTTGTTTTGAGGTATGGTCTCACTCTAACCCAGGCTGACCTGGAATTCACTATGTAGTCTCAGGGTGGCCTCGAACTCACAGGGATCCTCCTATCTCTGCCTCCCGAGTGCTGGGATTAAAGGCGTGCACCACCACGCCAGCTTTGTCATTGCAGTTTTAATTTTTGCTTCAACTCAAGTGAGATTTGGCAGTTTAATGAGTCTCTAAGATTTAGAAAAACAATCACACAGAGAAATAAACAAAATGTCTTCAAACTGCACCAAACTCTCTGAAGACTATCAGCCCATCTGAAATGGGAATAAAGAGCTGCTGTTGCTTGCATGTGTCCGTCACAAGTTCACATGTGGAAACAATGTAACCATGTTGAGACATGAGGAAGACGTGATTTAGGCTGAATGGATTAGCACTGTGATCTTGGGAAAGGATCAGTTTATCACAGGACTAGACTTGTCATAAAAGCGAGCTAGACCCTTCCTCAACTTCCACCATGTTCTGACCCAGCACAAAGCCTATATTCTGAATAAATTACCCAGTCTTAGGTATATCAACACATGAATAATACTAAGGTGGCCAGGAGCAACCAGGCTAAGGAGGTGCCTGTGAGGTCTAGTGGCAGAGAAGAGGCTGGGCAGGGAAGATGGATGTGTGGCAAAGCCTGAAAAGGAGGAGGGAGGGTCTCAGGAAACTGAACACAACATGGTGACCTGGCCAAACAGGAAAGGAGACAGCTGATACAAGCTCCCTGACATCAATCAGAACCCACGCACCCAGGACCAGAGGCCCAGCTCCACCCACACTGAGGCACACATCCTCCTTGCAGGGATTCGCCCAGGCCTGGCACGGCTCCACGGGGCCACACAATCATCTATGCACAGGACATCTTACCTGGACACAGACAGCCAACCCTGGGTCAGAAGGGTAAACACAAAAAGGAAGTGAGATCTGATGTAACTGGGTCACTTGACAGAGCAGGGTGACCTAGTCTGGTTAACAATGCCTCAAACAGAAACGTTGTCAGGGGAGGCCTCTGCAGACACGAGGCCATGTTGGTACTGAAACTTTAGGGGAAAAAATCAACTTCCTTCTCTAAAGCTAGATCAAGAAAGCAAGCTATGCCGGGCGTGGTGGCACATGCCTTTAATCCCAGCACTCGGGAGGCAGAGGTAGGAGGATTGCCAAGAGTTCGAGGCCACCCTGAGACTACATAGTTAATTCCAGGTCAGCCTGGACCAGAGTGAGAGACTCGAAAGACCAAAAAAAAAAGAAAAAAAGAAAAGAAAAGAAAAGAAAAAAAAAAAAAAAAAAAAAAGAAAAAAAAAAGAAAGAAAGAAAGAAAGAAAGAAAGAAAGAAAGAAAGCAAGCAAGCAAGCAAGCAAGCAAGCTACGGGCTGGAGAGATGACTTAGCTGGTAAGGCACTTGTCTGCAAAGCCTACGGACCCAGGTTCAAATCCCCAGATCCCACACAAGCCAGCCGCACGTGATGGTGCATGCGTCTGGAATTCATTTACAGTGGCTAGAGGACATAGAGGCCCTGGTGGGCTGATTATCTCTCTAATAAATAAATAAATAAAATTATAAATATAAAAAGAGAGCAAGCTATGAGAAGTGAGTTAACTTTGTCTCATAAACCGTGGCTCGGTCCCCATATAGGGTCGGTCACATAGCTGAATGTGGGAAGTTCCAAAAAACGTGTCAACAGGAAGAGGTTTCTGAACATGCAATAACCAGACATTAGTACAAAATCAAACACATGATGAAGACAAGGTACAACAACATCTGTGTTGGGTCCGTGGACTTCACTGCAGCCTTGATTCTGAACACATGACACACGCTTTGCACCACACAAACCATCATACCACCGAGCACCAATGACCACCAAGACGGCTCAGCTGAGTCAAGACTTCTGTATACTATGAACTGCCCTGGTTTTACTGTACAGTTTCCTGCTCTGGTGGAAACATAATGGCTTAATTAAGAAAATAGATAATATTTTATTCCTCAACATGTAATTTATCAAACCAGTATACTTTGGGGTCATAATATATTAGAATTTTTGATTTTAAAAATTGCTATTTGAATTGCTGACTTGAATTTCATTTTTAAAAATGGTTTACATGTCCATTCTCTCTTTCCTTCTCTCTCCCTCTTCTCTGTCTCTTTCTCTTTCTCAAATAAATAAATTAAAAAATAAAACATTAGGAAAAAAAGGGCTAAGGCGCTTGCCTGCAAAGCCAAAGGACTCAGTTCTATTCCCCAGGACCCACATAAACCAGATGCACAAGGTGGCACATGCTTCTGGAGTTTGTTTGCAGTGGCTGGATGTCCTGGCGTGACAATTCTCTCTCTCTGTCTCTGTCTCCTTCTTTCTCTTTCAAATAAATAAATTTAAAAAACAAACATTAAAAAGTGTTTAAATCGGGCCAGATGTGGTGGCGCACACCTTTAATCCCAGCACTCGGGAGGCAGAGGTAGGAGAATCACTGTGAGTTTGAGGCCACCCTGAGACTACAGAGTGAATTCCAGGTCAGCCTGGGCTAAAGTGATACCTTACCTTAAAAAAACCAAACAACAAAAAAAAAAGTGTTTAAATCATTAAATGAACTTTGGTTTGGGATTAGGACAGAATTTCAAACAATCTCTGAAATTAATAAACATACTTTATGCACTGTGTAGTGGATTCTCAGCAATGGCAATTATAAAACCAAGATATCAATAAACTGGAAATTGTCAAAAATAAAATTAAAAACTAGGGGTTGTAGCACACGCCTTTAATCCCAGTACTCAGGAGGCAGAGGTAGGAGGATTGCTATGAGTTTGAGGCCACCCTGAGACTACATAGTAAATTCCAGGTCAGCCTGGGCTAGAGCAAGACCCTACCTCAAAAAAAATTAATATAAATTTAAATTTTTTTTTTCGAGGTAGGGTCTCACTCTGGCCCATGGTGACCTGGAATTCACTATGTAATCTCAGGGTGGCCTCAAACTCATAGCAATCCTCCTACCTCTGCCTCCCGAGTGCTGGGATTAAAGGCGTGCGCCACCACGCCTGGCTAAAATTTTTTTTAATGGGCTATAAACAAAGTTGATTTGTTTGTGGAAAGCTGTTCTTAAGAGTTTACACTTGGTGGCTACGCCTTTAATTTTCGGGAGGCAGAGGAGGAGGATCGCTGAGAGTTGTTTGTCCAGGTCAGCCTGGCTGTGAAACCCTTGAAAAACAAAAAAAATAAATAAATAAAAAATAAAAAGAGTTTACACTTCCGGTATCTTTTAAAAGAGACAAATGTTTGTGGTAGTGATGTTGAATATGTAGGTGACCCTGAAGCCCACTAGTCGGGGGTTTACTACCAGATGAGAACACAGCTTTCCTGCGGGGAAAGTGTAAATGCACAGCTTGGGGCTCACCTGGCCCACACTCACAGGGGGCTTGGTGCTGTTGATCTAGCCTAGGTAAATGAGCTTAAGGACTAACCTTGTCTACTTCTAACGCAACTAACCTCTCTGAAAAATTAAGTGCTTTAAAGTTTCTTTCAAAGAACTATCAATTAAGTTAACACTGCAAGAACAAGAAAATATCAGAGCCTGGTTTCTGATGGCCAGCCACATTGAAACAATAGCAAGAAGCGAGGTCCCACAAGCCTGTAACCCCAGCACATGGGATCTGCTGGCAGGAGGATCACTGTTGAGTTTGAGGCCAGCCTGGGTTACATAGTGAGATACTCTCAAAAAATAAATAAGTAGGGGCTGGAGAAATGACTCACAGGCTAAAGGCACCTGCCTGCAAAACCTGATAGCCTGGATTCAACTCCTCAGCACCCATGTAACATCAGAGTCACAAATTGGCACATGTATCTGGAATTCATCGGCAGTGGTGAGGGGTCCTGAAGCATCCATTCTCTCTCTCTCTCTCTCTCCTCTCTCTCCCTCTCTGTCCCTCTGCTTGCAAATACTCAAGATAGAAAAGTTACACAAAAAGTTCTAAACTATCAGAAGAGCATTTGTCACCAACATCAACTCACCGAGCACATGTAATAACTCGAGACTTAAAGCTGAGAGCAAAATGTACCAAGGCAGAAATCCAGAAGCTGCTGAGAGCTCAACACTACAGTAGACATAAAATGTACCCACCAAGGCTCAGGGAATTTTGTGGAAGAAGAGGAGGAATTCTCAAAGGAAGAAATACAAATGGCCGTCACACATTTAGAGATGTTCAACATCTTTAGTCAGCAGAGAGATGCAAATCAAAACAACTCTGAGATTCCATCTCACTCCAGTCAGGATGGCATTCATCAAAAAGTTGAACAGTCGCCGGGCGTGGTGGCGCACGCCTTTAATCCCAGCACTCTGGAGGCAGAGGTAGGAGGATCGTTGAGAGTTCGGGCCACCCTGAGACGACACAGTGAATTCCAGGACAGCCTGGGCAAGAGTGAGACCCTAGTTGAACAGTCAATGTTGACAAGGCGGCGGGGAAAGAGCAACGCTTATGCACTGCTGGTGGGAGTGTAAACTTTTACAACCCCTATGGAAATCAGTATGGAGACTCCTGAAAAAGTTGAAAATAGAGTTACCATTTGATCCAGCAATACCACTTCTGGGCATATACCCTAAAGAGATACTGGCTCAGCCATGTTTGTGGCTGCTCTATTCACAATAGCTAAAACTAGAATCAGTCCAGATGCCCATCAGCAGATGAATGGATAATGAAGATGTGGTACACGTACACACTGGAATTCTACTCAGCGGTAAGAAAAAATGAAATATGAAATCTGCAATAATATGGATGGAATTGGAAAAAAATCATTTTAAGTGAGGTCATGCACATGCAGAAAGACAAACTTTGCATATACTCTCTAATCTGCAGTTCCTAGCTGGGGTCAATTAGAGATGAGTGCAAACTATAATCAGCACCAGAAATATGGACATGAAAGTAGATAGAATGAGACCAGTAGAGAGAAGAATAGCGAGAGAGGAGGAGTTCCCTGACGAGTTAGGGGAGGGCAGAATGTTGGGGCTGGGGAGGGTCTTAGAGAGTTGTGCGTAGGGAGGGAGGGGAGGGAATTACAAGTTAAGTCATGAGTCAGTCCATAGAAATCCTGATTCTGACTGGCATTCAACAAGTTATACCCCCAAAAAAAAGGGGGAGAGGGCAGTCCCGACAGAAGGTGGAAAAAGCTCAACCTTCTTAAAACCACAGACTCTGGCCAGTAACTCCTAGGCCCAGAGTTGGGTTGCCCCCCAAAGTGAGCTATTGGCCTGGGAAACCCATGAGGTCCCCCAAACAACATAAGCCATTGCCAAAACATTTGATTACCTGCAGGAGCTAAAAAGTCAGACCCTACTGCTGAAGATAGCACAGGCCTTGGTCACAGGACATTGAATTTACCAGGCTGGAGCCAAAAGGGAAACTAGCTCCGTCCTGGTTAGTCCCCGGAGTGTTGGAAAGCACGATGGGAGCTGCTGGAAGAAAACGGTCACCAGCAGCATGAATAAGCAGGGGCGCTGCAGACTACTAAATCAACCAGACAAGAAGTACACCCTTGTGCAATGGTGGCACACAGCGTCTGGGGTAACCAACTGTTCTCTGGTTGGACATGAGGCTGCTCAGTGGGAGGGAACTCATATCTGGTACTGGAAACCAAGTCTGATTCCCACAGTCAGGACACCCAGACTTCAGAGAGAAGCCCCCTCTGCTCTCTGGAGAAGAAGGGTGGGCTTGCACACCAAAAATCTCTCAAGTAACTTTGCATAACTCCTTTAACCCAAGCTGCTCTCAGTCTTGGTTGGAGAATCTGCTTTGTTTTACAGATGGCAGAGAAAATGGAGGAGATCCATCGAAAAGAAGATAACTGACTGCCCACCACGAGACTTGCCACCTTCTCCACATCTGCCAGGACCCAGGAGAACTGCAGTGGAAGCTGCGCCATGAACACGGCTCTCACTGCTAACCTGACAACCAGCTCCCGGGTGACGGTGGCCAACTCGGTGATCAAGCAAGACCTATCAAAGCAGAAATCCAGAGGCTACAGAGAACTCAACACTAAATCAGACTGCCAACAGGCCTGCCTTGGCTCAGGAAACTTGCAAAAGAGGGGAGAAAAGGTTGTAAGAGCCACAGAGTGAGTGGGAATATCCTGAAGCATGGTCCCGCCCACTACCCCATCAGGACTGACTGAAGCCTTTATGACCCCACAGTGATTACACATAACCCCACATAGAAGGGCCCCAGGGAAATGGAAACAGGGGAGATGGAATAAAAGACTATAAATCTGTTAGTAAATAAATAAATAAAATTAGACTATGTGGACATATATGAATGAGCACACAGAATTGAATCCAAATATAATCCCTGAAAAGACAAATAGCCAAACATATAAAAAGTCAAGAGAACAGTGATAATTGTGACCCCACACACCAGTTATTAGTACTTTACTGATCTCCTTCCCCAGTAAAGGCCGGTGGTCTGAAGGCATCTTGTCCCCTGAGTCTCACGCATTATCACATCCCTCCTTCAGAGAGAGGTCAGAGGGCATGGGGCCAGCATGGGCCTCCCCAACACTCCCCAGGTGGGCACACCCACCTTAGTGCTTTGTCCTTAGTATCAGAGGAAATGGTGCCTTCTAAGCCACCCCGTCAGTGTCCCCTCCTCTGTATCATAGATCCTGCCTCTCCATCCCTCCCTTCCTCACAAGCTCCACCACCCTTCAGAGCATCCCTCCAGACAGCTCCAGAGGTCTGGAGAATCAACGGAGAAAGTCAGTCCGTACTTATGAGCTGGAGATGCTAGGCCTACAAAGAAGGGTTACTGGGACCAAGCAAACACGCTGCTTCTAACGAGAAGCAGGGCAGTCCGTCAAGTCTTGGTTGGGGCTGCTGTAACAATAAGACCACAAGCTAGGTAGCTTGTAAACAAAAGAAACTTGCTTTTTAGCAGTTTTTTAGGGCCTTGGAAATCTAAGATCAATGTGCCAATAGATTTGATGAGGTTTCATTTCCTGGTTTGGAGACAGTACCTTCCCTATATGGTAAAGAAGGGACCGAGCTCCCTTGGGCCTCTTTTATTAAAGACACTAATGCCATTCCCAAGAGCTCTTCCCTCATGGCCCAATCACCTCCAGTCTTCCTCTTGCTGCCCTGGGGACCATATCTCAGGGAACGGATCTGGGAGGACACAAACACTCACAGGTACCAGAGAGAAAGGACCTCCTAAACTACTGGAACGCCTGCTGGCCAAGCCAGCAGCTGCCCTGAGACCGAATCACCCAGGGCTCCAATGCAGAGGAGGTGGCCCGCCCCTCCCGCCCCTCTGAGCCTGACACTGTAGCAAGGAGGCAGAGACATGAGAGAAAGAGTGTGCCAGCGTTGCGGATGGAGTGTGGGCTCTCTAGAACACAGTGGAAACTGCCCCTGAGCAGGCCAAGGAGTAGACACTTAGCCAAGGGCCCGCTGGCCTCAGCATTGACCTTAGCTGGCTTCTCAGGAGCCAGACCACCTGGGACACCACACATACACACACACATACTCACACACTCACACACACATACACACACACACATATACACACACATACATACATACACACACATACAGATGCACACACATACACACACACACACACATATACACACACAGATACACACACATACATATACACACACATATACTCACACATACATACATACACACACATACAGATGCACACACAAACACACACACATATACACATACATATATATACACACAGATACACACATACATATGCACACACATACAGATGCACACACAAAACACACACACATATACACACACATATACACACACACATATACATATACACACACATATACACACACATACATACATACACACACATACAGATGCACACACACACACACACACACACACACACATACCCCATGCTGTCCCCCTCCTCCACGGGGCGCTTTTTTCGGCTCCTGCGTCTTGGTAACATCAGCTTCCTCTACCCTGTCCTCCAGATCACCCCTCATCATCACCCACAAACACTCCCCCCCAGGTCTGTCATTCTGCAAACAGCAGGCACTGACACTCCCTCCCCAGCCCCCGCGGCCTTTCACTGGCGCTCAGCCCACACCGTGCTCATGTGTGCGAATATGACCCCAGAGCAACCCGTGGTGGCAATCCACTGAAGGCCCGCGAAATTCAAGAGCCGCCAACCAGGACAGATCACCCTCCTGTGCCCAGGCCCCAGCCCACTGCTCCCTCAGCTGCTACCCATTGCTTAGTGACAGTCCCAGAGCCTTGGCCTTGACCTACTAGGTCTACATCACCCCCCACCCACTGAATGATCGGCCCTCCCAGATGTCACCTCCAGCCTTGCCTGACCCTCTCCTCTTCACTGAACCCTCGTCACCATGCGCTCTGCAGGGCTGTGTCCATTGGTCTCTACCCCCGCGGTCTTGCCCGTGTTCACACAGGGTGACTGATGGACCGCTGACCAGGAGAATCTCACAGAACTGCAGCATGAAGTTCTAAGCTACAAAAATCCTCTGTCCTCCTTGCTGCCCAGCTCCAGCTCCCCTGCAGACGCCCCGAGCTCCCTCCTCCACGGGAACCTGGTATATTGTCCTACAGACAGGAGTTAGAGAAGTAAGTTTCCAGAGTGCGAACTTTCGGGGACATAAGAAGCAGAGAATCCACCGTCATCCAGTGTCTAAGGTAAGCCTGGGTTTTCCTGCCCTCTGTGCGGTTAGCATCACGGCCCAGTCCCTCTTAAACCTCCTCCCTTACTGCCCCCCCCCCCCCGCCAAGGGATGGATCATGTCTTGCTCATCATCCCAGCAGCTCGGAATACTGACACACCACACCCGTAGTCGTCTGGATCCACCGGACGGCACTGAAAACACGCACACACAGTAATGGGGGGAGGGGAGGAAAAGACAGAAAAACCAAATGAAGTGGACGAAGGTTAAGTTATTATCTAAATCAAATCGGTGCAACAAAATCACTGAAGAGGTGGATCTGAGGTTATGGCCCGGCTTCAATAACGAGCACTTATCTCCTCAACTAGCGTTTGCTGGCGACAAACAGGCAAAGACGAGAGAAAGCTTCACCAAGAGGCTGTCGACCAGCAAGTACAGAGGCCACTGGTCAGGAACCACTGGCTGAAGGTCACCATGGGCAGGGCCAGGGCTCTTTGTAATGGGCTGGGTCTTCTCCCTCCGCAGGCCCTTCTTGAGCCAGTCTCACCCTATCCAGGACGGAGGAGCAGTCTCCAGCTCACGCAGGCTCACCGAAGCCTTCCTTGTACACCTGCCTCGCAGGTCCTCCGCTGGTCCAGGTTTCTTCCCAGATCAGTTCTCTGCTCCCGAAATGTACCCTCCCTCCTCGGGATGAATCAGGAGACCCCCAATTCTGAAAGCCCCTGGTGCCTGCTCACCCTTTATTCCTGGGGTTATTCTAGGTGGGAAGCTCTTCCACTGACCACGTTTCATGGTATACTTTCTTCTAAACCAACATGGTACATCACAAGGAACCGAAGTTCCCAGATAATTCACTTTGTTCTAAATTAGAAAGCCCTGGCCGGGCATGGTGGTGCACGCCTTTAATCCCAGCACTTGGGAGGCAGAGGTAGGAGGATTGCAGTGAGTTTGAGGTTACCCTGAAACTACATAGTGAATTCCAGGTCAGCCTGGACCAGAGTGAGACTCTACCTCGAAAAAACAAAAACAAAACAAAAAAAAATTAATTAAATTAAATTAATTAGAAATCCCTGGATTCTATAAGATTGCCCTTTTTGTAATCATGGATATTTGTTTTTTGTATGTGTATGGGTCTGTAGTAGTTTGAGTAGATGTCCCCCAATATATTCATTGTTTTATCAGTTTATAGTTTGCTTTGTTTTGTTTTGTTTTGTTTTTTGAAGTGGAGTCTTGCTCTAGCTAAAGCTGACCTGGAATTCACTATGTAGACTCAGGGTGGCCTTGAACTCAGTGATCCTCCTATCTCAGCCTCCCAAGTGCTGGTGCAGCCACCTGGCTGGAGGCAGTGTCACTGGGTTGATTTTAAGGTGTGGTGGTGGGGTTGAGATTTCAATCTAAAGATATGCAAACTGTGCCTAGCTGAGTTCCTGAGGTGTGCTGTGTGGCTTTTGGCTTGTGGCTTTTGCTCTCTGTTTGGTCTTGTGAAGGCAGGCCAGCTTCTTAACTTCCCCTGGATCTGGTAAGCTTCAATAAATCCCTTCCTCCATAACTGTGCCTGGTCTGGAAGTTCATCTCAGAGAATCTGAAGCTGTCTGCTACAGGGTGCATGTAGAGGTCAGAGGTCAACAATCACACTCCACTTTCTTTTGGGAGACAGGGTCTCCTTCCGACCCAGAAGCATACCAATTTAACCAGACTAGCTAGCCAGCAAGCCCTCTGGCCCTCCTGTTTCTTCCTCCTCAATGCTGGGATTATAGCACATGCCACCACATCAGGAAGTTACATAAATTCTGGGGACTCAAACTCAGGTCCTCATCCTTGCATACTAAGCACTGAGCCATCCCCAAGGGACCCAGGGAGAAGTACTGTTTTGCTCAATCATTGAAATAGTCATGTCTTCCCCAGCAGAGGATAAGTTCTCAGGAGCAAGTTCAGACCTTGGACTTCAAGTATGCACCCTGCACCCAATACCATGTCGAACAGACACTCAGCTATGTTTTCTGACTGCCCAGTGGAACAGAGAGAAGGTGAGGAACTTGGAACTGGTCTGGTCCATACACTGAGAAGATCCCTCCTGACACCTCCCCAAAAGCGTGATTCCACTCTCTGCTGGAATCGCTGAGTGTGATTGTGATACTGGGATACTGGAAAATGTGAATTCCAAGTGCCTTTTGGTATTCTGCAGAGTGAGGCAGTGGAAACTAGTTTGAATTTATGGAACATGGACATGAATTCATGACTCAGCCCCAGGCCTATTGTCAGGAACTGTGTGTCTGACATGGTAGGCACTGTCCACATGAGGCTCTTTCAATTTACATTTCAATTCAATAAAATTTAAAACAGGGCTAGGGAAATGACACAGCAGTTCAAAGTTTCTTGCTTGCAAAGTCTTCTGGCCCAGGGTTCAATTACCCTACCCAGTACCCACGTAAAACCAGATTCACAAAATGGTGAGAGAGAATGAGTCTGGAGTTTGTCTGCAGCAGTAAGAGGCCTTGGAGCACCCATGCGCACACTCTCTTAAATAAATAAATGAATATAAATAAATAAATATTAAAATGAATCCATTGAAGGGCTAGAAAGATGACCTAAAATAAAAAATACATTCATTGACGGGCTGGAAAGATGGCTCTGTCAGTAACGTGTCTTCCACACAAGCAAACACCCACGTAAAATAAGACTACAGCAGCACGCATCTCTTATCCCAGAGCAAAGGAGGCAGAAACAAGGACCTCTCGGCCCAGCGGCTAGCCAGTCTAGCCAAGTCAGTGAGCTCCGGGTTCAGTGAGAGATCTTTGTGTCAATAAGCAAGGTGAAGGGCTGGAGAGATGGCTTAGTGGTTAAGGTGCTTGCTTGCTAAGCCAAAGGACCCAGGTTCGATTCCCCAGGACCCAGTTAAGCTAGATGCACTAGGTGACACGTGAGTCTGGAGTTCGCTTGCAGTGGCTGAAGGCCCTGGCGTGCCCATTCTCTCTCTCTCTCTCTATGTATATATATAGCTGCCTCTTTCTCTCTCTCTATCTCAAATAAATAAAATAAACAAGGTGGAGGGTGACTTCAACCTCTGGCCTACACAGACATGCACATGTACCTACACAACTATGTGCTCTCACACTCATACTAACACCTAGATACACAGGTTCTCTCTCTCTCATACACACACACACAATGAGTCCCGCTGCCCACATTTCATGTACTCAATAGCCCCATAAACCCACTGGCTACAATCACGCACAGGGCAAACGCAGACTCATGTCCAAGGCGACAGACACACCCTGCACAGCACAGGGGCAAGCCATTCTCGGAAACTCAGTCCTCCGATGAGCATCTCTTTCTCTTGTGTAAAATGAAGCCATCACTGGGTTGTTGTGAGATGCACACCAAGATGCTAAGTGTCCGTTTTATGACTCTGCTGGCTGAGATCACTCAGAAGTGGCCGCGACTCAATGAAAGGAGGGCACGTACTTGCCGGAGTCACCCGGCAATGGGAACATGGCCCTGTAGAGAAGAGAGCTCCCAACGCTGTGGTTCTCAAATGTGGAGAGCTGGGGAGACCCACACATCGCACCCCAACTCCAGAGATTTGGGTTTAGTAGGCATGGGCAGGGTCCAGCAATCTGCATTCTAAGGAGTCTCAGACTCTGCTGGTCCAGGACCGCTCCTCCTTGCAAGCTGAGGCAATCAATAAGCTGCAGGAGAAAGGGAGCTTGGGCCCCAGTTGGGATGTGGGACCAGCCATCTTCCAAACCAACCCCATTCACTGAGACCAGACTGTACAGCTCAAGATGCCAGAAGTCGGACGGCCCAGGTGTACTGCCAAATATGCCCTATGAAGCCATCTTGGGCATGCACACCACACACACACATATAAAAATAATAAAGTCTATGGGGGCTGGGGAAATGGCTTAGAGGTTAAGGCATTTGCCTGAGAAGTCTAAGGACCCCGGTTCTATTCCCCAGGACCCACGTAAGCCAGATGCACAAGGGGGGGGCGCATGCATCTGGAGTTCATTTGCAGTGGCTGGAGGCCCTGGTGTTCCCATTCTCTCTTTCTCTCTCTCTGTCTCTCTCAAATAAATAAAGACAATTTTTAAAAAAATTAAAAATAATAAAGCTTAGGACCTGGAGAGATGGCTTAGTGGTTAAGCACTTGCCTGTGAAGCCTAAGGACCCCCGTTCAAGGCTCAATTCTCCAGGACCCATGTAAGCCAGATGCACAAGGTGGTGCATGCATCTGGAGTTTGTCTGCAGTGGCTGGAGGCCCTGGTGCGCCCATTCTCTCTCTCTCTCTCTATCTGCCTCTTTCTCTCTGTGTCTCTCTGTCGCTCTCAAATAAATAAAAAATAAACAACAAAAATAAATAAATCATAACGTGTAAACAGTAATCAGCATTTCTGGAAAGTGCTGTCCCCAAAGGGGCCCTCCCAGCACTCACTCGGTCAACCACATCCTGATTTGGTCTCTACCAGCTTGGGCTGCACTGCATCCACATATGTGCACTGTGCATGAGATGCAGAGTGCCTTCCAGACAAAGGCCTGTGTTCAGCTTACTCCTGAGGGCTAGACAGCTGCTGACCAAATCCCATACCTACTCACACGACTGCTGTCCATCAAGGGAGAACAATCTTCTTCGGAAGACGCCCCCCCCAATCTCTCCCATCCACAGCCCCACCCATGGTAAAGTGAATTATCCTTCCGGAATCTTCCATAGCACTCACTGAAGTGGACATAGTCTTTTGTTACGGCCACAGCTCACTCTGTGTTTTTCCAGCACACAGTGCTAAAACATTGCAGATTACAACAAGCAGGTCGTAAGTGTCAAGATATTTGAGTCAAATTCAAAATCGCCAAAGCAACTATTAGTACCAGGTATCAAATTATTCAAAGTTTCTGTGTTTAAAAAATTAACGTGGTGGCGCACACGCCTTTAATCCCAGCACTAGGGAGGCAGAGGTAGGAGGACTGCCGTGAGTTCAAGGCCACCCTGAGACTACATAGTGAATTCCAGGTCAGTCTGGACTAGAACAAAACCCTACCTTGAAAAACCAAAAAAAAAAAAAAAAAAATTAACTTCCAAAAGAATGAAATGTTACTGGCTAAAGTGAAACATCACTATGGCTAAAGATTTGAGTTTCTCTGTGGGGGTTTTTGTGAGAATACGGGTTAGTTTTTTGATTCTAGGTTTCACGCTATAGTCTACTATCTAACATTGGTATTTTTGTTTTCTCACCGAAAATCCAAACTTTAAAATTCCTGGGACACAGACTGTTAGAATATCCCATCATTTCAAGTCATCTGAGGCATGGTGGCTCACATAGCCACAGTATTTGGAAAGCTGAGGCAGGACGGCTGCCACAAGTTTGAAGGCAGCCAGCCAGGGTTTTCCTAATGAGTTTCAGGGCTACAGAGTAAGACTTTGTTTCAATAAGACACGAGGAGCTGGGGAAGTGAGGTAAGAGAGGCTTGCTTGTAAAGCTAAAGCCGGCTGGCCTGGAGTCCAGTACCCATGAAAACGCCAGATGTATGAACTGATAGCACGTATGTGCAAGCATGTCTCTCCTGCCCGTCCCTCTCTCCCCTTCTCCTCCCTTCTCTCAATAAATAAATTAAAAAAAAAAACTTTTAAAAAAGGAAAGGGGCCAAGTGTGGTGGTACACGCCTTTAATCCCAGCATTTGGGAGGCCAAGATAGGAGGATCACCATGAGTTCAAGGCCACCCTGAGACTACATAGTGAATTCCAGGTCAGCTTGGACTAGAATAAGACCCTACTTCAAAACACTAAAAAATAAAAAAGGAAATTAAGGAAATAAGAGTCATTTAAGAAGAAATACATTATTACAGAAGACAATAGGCCTTGAAAAGCATTTTAACCCCAGAGAGACCAGTATAGAAGAAAAAATTCAACGATTTTACGATACTACTAAATGTGTCATAACCCCAATGAATTATAACACAAAAGCAACAACTATTTCAGCATTTAAAGAGCAGGACTGTTAACTTTCTGCCAAAGCAAATGCATGCATGGAATTCAGATATGGCAAACAGGAGAAGAAATCAAACAAGGGCGACTGTAACCACGCTGAATGACTGGTCTTTGTTTGCCCTTTCCTCAGCCTGATAATGCAATGGCTAGAAAATGGCGCTCCTAAATAGGAGCAAATATGTCTTTGAATTGTTTCATTCAAAAGACACTGTCAACAGCTGTTCTAAAAGAATGCATCACAGTACAGTAATTAGGCTAAAATCTTTTATCTACAAAGAACCACAGGGCTGGAGACATGGCTTAATGGTTAAGGTGCTTTCCTGCAAAGCCAAAGGACCCAGGTTTGATTCCCCAGGACCCATATAAGCCAGATGCACAACGTGACACATGGATCTGGAGGCCCTGGTATACCATTTCTTTCTCTCTCTCTCTCCCTCCCTCTCTCTCTTTCTCTCTCCTTCTCTCTCAAATAAATAAATAAAAATAAAATACTAAAAAATTAAAACAATTTAGAATTTACAAAGAACTGCACATCAATAAAAAGCAAGTGACCAAACTGAAAAAGTAGAAGGTTCTGATAAACAAGTGCTATGGAGCAAAACCAAAAAAAAAAAAAAAAAAAAAAAAAAGACACCATGAAAAAGTAGTGGCTCTTAAACATCAGATAAATCGTGGCTCTTGAACATCAGATAAATACGCAGTCTCAGGCCAATGCAAACTTTAAGCCATACTGAGATCCCTTTTCCATCTATTAGATTTGCAAGGTTAAAATGTTTTATAAAATATTCTTGGTAGGGCTGGAGAGGTGGCTCGGGGGTTAAGGTACATGCCTGCACAGCCTAACGCCTCAGGCTCGATTCTCCAGTACCCACATAAAGCAAGATGCACCAAGTGGTACATGCACCTGGAGTTCCTTTGCAGCAGTTGGAGGCCCTGGCACGCCCATTCTGTATGTCTCCCTCTTCTCTGTCTGTTTGCAAATAAATGAATAAAAATTTAAAAATAAGCAGAGGTAGGAGGATCGCTGAGAGTTTGAGGCCACCCTGAGACTACATAGTTAATTCCAGGTCAGCCTGGACCAGAGTGAAACCCTACCTCGAAAAACCAAAAAAAAAAAAATTAAATTAAATTAAAATTAAAAATAAAATATTCTTGGTAAAGAAACAGGCATTCCCACTCATGGGCGGTAGGTATCTGAGTTGGAAGGGCCCTGAGTGCAACACGGCAATATCCATTAAAATTATGACCGCACATCCTCTCCGACCTGGCCGTTTCCCTCGTGAGAATTTATCCCACAGAGGTTGGGGAATTGGCTCACTGGGTAAAAGCACAAGCTGTGGGACCCAAGACAGCTTGAGTGAACCCCAACACCAACGTAAAAAAGCTGGGTGTGTCTATGCACACCTGTGACCCCCGGTGCTGGAGTAGGCAGGGCGGGGAGGGGGCAGGAGAATCACCGGGGCTCGCTGGTCAGACAGAAAGACAGACAGCAAACAGTAGGATCGATGAGAGACTTCATCTCAAGGAAATAAGTGGAAAAGTGACAGCAGAAGACCCAATATGATTTTTCCTTTGACCTTTGCACATGTGCCTAGGGAACACACTTCAGCACACATACACACATCACACATACACACTCATGCAAAACATACTTTTAGATATGCAAAATGATACACGAATGTGGCCATTAGCTAGAACACTGACACTTCACATACTTGGAAACTACCTTAGTGTCCCTATAATGAGAGACATCACTACAGAAAAGTTCTAGGCATTAAAAAAAAAAAAAAACAAGTGGACTGGAGAGATGACTTAGCGGTTAAGGTGCTTGCCAGCAAAGCCTAAGGATCCAGGTTCAATTCCTCAGTACCCACGTAAGCCAGAAGCACAAGATGATGCATGCATCTGGAGTCATCTGCAGTGGCTAGAGGCCCTGGTGTGCCCATTCTTTCTCTCTACCTGCCTCTTTCTCAAATAAATAAACTATTTTTTAAATTTTTAAAATTATTTTATTTATTTTTGGAGAGAGACACAGAGAGAGACAGACAGAAAGGGAGAAGGAGACAGATAGAGATGGGCGTGCCAGCAGCCTCTCAGCTGCTGTGAATGAAATCCAGATGTGTGCGCCCCCTTGTGGTCAAGTGTGGCATTGCACCCTTGTGTCACTTTGCATCTGGCTAAACCTGGGACCTGGAGATTGGAACCGCTGGAGACTGGAACCAGTGTTCTTAGGCTTAGGAGGCAGGTGCCTTAATGGCTAAGCCATCTCTCCAGCCCTAAACTATTTTTAAAAGTAAGTGAGAGATCACTAAAAGGAGTGTGTTGGCCCATAGTCTGCATACACTAAAAGGAGTGTGTTGGCCCACAGTCTGCATACACTAAAAGGAGTGTGTTGGCCCACAGTCTGCATACACTATTATGCATTGGCTGAGACACACAGAGACACTATCCACACTGGTGACCCCTGGGAGGAAATGGGGAAGCCAGAGAGGCGTGGGAAAGAGATTTTTTTCAAAGGGAGATTCTTCAAAGTGTTTACATTTTTGTACCTTCAAACTTTGAACTGTGGGCTGTTATTGCTTTTTAAAATAAATAAAATGTAAAACTAAAAAAAAAAAAAAAAACAAGCATACTGCTTAGTGGTAAAATGAGATACAGCCTTAAGATGCTGCTTCCTGCCCAGTCTAGCATGATATAGTATAATATACACTCCTTATTTCAGGGTTTGGGTAACGTCAGAACAGGATAGAAAGATTTGAATAAACTCTTCGAAACAACAGCAGCTAAGAGACTCAAAGTTAATGAACATTCAGAGACCGTGACAAGATGCAACTCGTTTTAAGACACAACCAAGACTAGCAGGAATCGGCAGAAAAACCCTCGTGTCGTCCAAGTTCATCTAGAAAAATGACAGGTTCTGCACAGCCTTTAATCCCAGCACTCGGGAGGCAGAGGTAGGAGGACTGCAGTGAGTTCAAGGCCACCCTGAGACTACATAGTGAATTCCAGGTCAGCCTGGGCTAGAGTGAGACCCTGCCTCGAAAAACCAAAAAGAAAAGAAAAGAAAAGAAAAGAAAAGAAAAGAAAGAAAAAAGAAAGAAAGAAAAATGACAGGTTCTATTTCTTTGTGCATTTATTTATTTTCCAACTTGAAGGTTAAGAAGTCTACATCCTGTACCGAGGTATCTGTTAGTGAAAACGCTTATTCTGCACGACGTGGGCCTGTTTGTTAGTAAGACGCTCTAGCAAACCAAGGTTTTTCTCCGCCCTCAGCGCCCTGGTAGTAGATGACCCAGGGCAAGCCATCAGAGAAGGAGCCAGAAACTTCCAACTCCCTGCCTGGGAGAAGCACTTTAAGTAGAGACAAACCTGTTGATCAGGGGGGCTATTAAGAGAACATTCCCGCGTATTCCCTCTGTAAAGAACTGTTTTCCACCCCACCCCGCCGCCTGGGCACACCTAGGGGGGAAGAGGTGTTATGTGTTGGGCATAATCCACCGTTTTGTTTACCTCTTGTTTTCCCAATTGGGAGTAAAGGCAGTAAACCCAACCCTCCAGGGGAAGAAAGAAGAAATCATTCGGTGCCCATGTCTGGTGGCAGCCGAAATCAGCTCTTGAAGTCTCGAGAGTGTGCCTAAGCTGGTGCAGATATGCCTGGGGCGCGGGGGTGGGGGGCGGAATACAAAAATAAACACACAAATGCAATAATAAATACACACGCTCTGACACCTCTGCTCCAACCTAGTTGGAAGAGCGGGTCAAGACCTGCGAGTTCAGAATGTCAGGGTGGAAGTTTTCAAGCGCTTTGGGAACGTCCGTGGGTACAGGTGCCTGTGGGACAGATGACCAGCCCCCTCGCTTCTGAGGCCGGACACACACACACACACACACACACACACACACACACAGGTGTGACAGCCGCCACCACCATCACCACCCACCCCAAGGAGGAGGTCTGGAGGAAAAGTTGAAGTGGGTTGTCTACCTATTTGACACAGGTGACCTGCACAGTGGCACAGGGCTGACACTCTCTTCCACCGCACTGTCCAGCTTGCACGGGCCACACCCGGGCCACCGGGCACCCCACCCCGAGGTCACCTGCCCTCCCCAGCCGGCCCCCGGCTGGCTCTCTCACCAGAACAGCAGGTTGGCGCCCACGAAGCCGAGCAGGCTGCGCAGCGGCCTCTGCCAGCTCAGGAGCTCGTCGGCGCGACAGCCCAGCCACAGCACGGGCTCCCCGAGCAGCCAGGTCACGGCGGCGGCCACCCGGGCCGCGGCCTCCTCCGCCTGCGTCCCTTCTTCCTCCTCCTCCTCCTCCTCCTCCTGCTGCCGCCTCTGCCCGTCCTGCTCGCGGGGACCCGGGGACATGGACGGCTCCTGCCCTGCCCGAGCTCCGGCTCCTCGGCCGCCGGCGCCGGGCATCCTTGCGCGCCGTGCTCCCCGGACGCCGCGCTCGCCATCTTCAGCGGTGCGTCCACGCGGTCCCGGTCACGGCCACGGCCACGGGGACGCGCGCGCCCGGCGCACGGAGCGGCGGATCCAGGGGCCGGGGTGCGCCGGCGGCTGGGTACCTTGTGACGTCAGGCCGGGCCTCGCGGGGGCGCCGCCCGAGGGAAGTGGGTGCGGTCAAGTGCACGCAGGGGGCGGGGCCGGGCGCCCGCCGTGGGGTTGGGGTTGGGGTTGGGGAGAGGAATGGGGGGGCATGGCTGCATCCTGCGCGCGGCGGGCGCGAGCGGGGCGCCTCCCCTGGGGTCAGCTCGGGACACCAAAGGAACGTCCACTCCCTTTTCTTCCCCTGTCCGGCCGCGAGGAGGGTCGGGCGGATGGACCTCGGCGCCGGCTACTAACCCTCAAAGGGAGTCGAGGCTCCGGATAAAATTAGAGTCTCACTTGTCCCCAACCCGAGCCGGAGACTCTCCGGTGCTGAAGTCTTGGTAGGAAAAAGATGGGGCGCCCTTTTCCTCGGCAGGGCATTTGGACAGGTCCCCCCCAGCATACATCCTGGGGTCCAGTACCCTCGCAGGGAGACTATGCGTAATAATCATAGCAGAAGATCTTTGGCACCATGGGAATAATGCGGGGAGCTACCACTGGTGGCTTGTGGAAGGTGGTGGGGGCTGGGGGTGGGGGGATCAATAAAGGAGTGTCTGGCCCTGGGGGTTCAGGAGTGAAGTCCCAAGGCTGTGTGAAGCCGCCTCCTGTGCTGTGGTCGAGTGGGGACAAGTACACGTTGCTCTGAGCACATGCAGGGGAGCTGAGAAACTACAACCCCGGTGGAGATGGGATGCCTTGACCCCACACTGGGCCTGAGAGGCAAGTTTGTCCCGGTTTGCTTCCGTAACCCTGGTCTCCATTGTCACAAGTGGGCCCCTGGTGGTGACCTGGAAACCCGAGGCTTCCCATAGGGGTGACTAGTCCCTTCCCATAGGGGTTTCTAGTCCGGCTGGGTGAAGGTGGGGGCAGGGAACGGATACGTGCGAGATGCTTTCTTCCCAGTACTTTCGTGTTTGGAAGTCTCCTCTTCATCCCTGTGTTCTTGTGTTTCTCGAGGATAAAGCGTCCCTTCCTGAGCAATCCTGAGATTGCTACCTGAGGGTGAATGCGGCCATCTTCTGGAATCTTCCCCGCATTCTGCCTGCTTTCTTGGGATGGATTCATTCCCAAAGCTAGGAAAGCCCATTGCCTCAGAGGAGCCTCTGGGTGGGTTTATAATGCTCCTCTGAGCTGTGAGTCCTGCCTCAGTGTCTACACATGTCAACATGCGTCCACCTGTACATTGCACACTAGACACGCGCCCTTACCTGTGGATGCTGGACTTTAAAGGGGCGCGTCTCCAGGGTTCACTCAAAGGTTTTTCCACCACCTACTAGGCTCTGTGGATACGGCTTCTAACCACAAGAGGCTCCCAGTCGGACACCTGGTGCTACGGGTTTGGGAAAGTCCTTGAACCCCAAACCCTCGGTTCGTGTCTAAGTTTAGACAAAGAATTGAATGAAATAAGACTGAGAAGGATAATTATTAAATTATTGTATTTATCAAGAGACGTACAGAACCAAGGAAAGGAGATGGAAAAGTCTTGGAGGGGACAGAAAAGAAAGGAGAAAGAGGGCTGGAGAGATGGCTTAGTGGTTAAACGTTTGCCTGTGAAGCCTAAGGACCCTGGTTCGAAGCTTGATTCTCCAGGACCCACGTAAGCCAGATGCACAAGGGGGCGCACGCATCTGGAGTTCGTTTGCAGTGGCTGGAGGCCCTGGTGCGCCCATTCTTTCTCTCTCTACCTGCCTATTTCTCTCTCTCAAATAAATAAATAAATAATAAAATATTTTTTTTTAAAAAAAGGAAAGAAAGGAGAAAGAGTTCCTGCCATGTGGAGAAAGAGCCCATGTGGAAAGTAGGGGCTGGGGCGTTCTCCCCTCCCCTCCACCCAGCCCGGCAGAGCTGAGCCAAAACTCACCAGCCGCTGGAGGTTCAATGGATCTCTAGCAAGTGCAGACCTTCCTGCCTTTTTACTTCCAGGGGTCACCCTAACTGCCTGACTCCCTCTCACATCCAGAAAGGTGGCACTTAAAGGGCTGTGAAGGGGGCTGGAGAGATGGCTTAGCCGTTAAGCACTTGCCTGTGAAGCCTAAGGACCCTGCTTCGAGGCTCAACTCCCCAGTATCCATGTAAACCAGATAGATGCACAAGGTGACCCAGGCATCTGGAGTTTGTTTGCAGTGGCTGGAGGTCCTGGTACCCCATTCATTCTCTCTTTCTGCTTCTTTCTCTGTCTGTCGCTCTCAAATAAATACAAAAATAAATAAACAAAAATAATCTCAGCACTTGTGAGGCAGAGGTAGGATGATCGCCATGAGTTCGAAGCCACCCTGAGACTACATAGTGAAGGTATGGTTCAATCTGTGTGTTGGTCATATGCCTTGAGCCATTCAAGAGAGATTTGCCTTTTAACCTGAAGGCAGTGAAGACTATTTGACATTTCTAACTTGCCTGTTTAGGACCATCCAGGTGACAACCTGATGCAAAGTGGCTTGGGAAGCAATGAAAACACAATGTGGAAGGAATCGAAGTGGTTTTTTTTTCCCCCACACCAAAAAAACTATCTTTTCATCCTAGGGAGACAGCCTGGTAGATAAAGCACTTGCTAGTAAGTAATAGTAGCTGTGTTTAGGTCCCCAGAACTCACTTAAAACCATCTATAATTAAAACAATCAGGCTGGAGAGATGGCTTAGCGGTTAAGGTGCCTGCCTGCTAAGCCTGAGAATGCCTGTTCAATTCTCTAGGTCCCACATTTAGCCAGACGTAGTGGTGCAAGGGTGCAATGCCACACTTGCCCACAAGGGGGCACACACGTCTGGAGTTCTTTCACAGTGCCTGAAAGGCTGCTGGTACGCCCATTCTCTGTCTCTCTGTCAGTCTCTGTGTCTTTCTCAAAAAAAAAAATCTAGGCTGGAGAGATGGCTGAGTGGTTAAAGCACTTGCCTTTAAAGCCAAAGGACCTTGGTTCAATTCTCCAGTACCCACATAAGCCAGATGCACAAGGTGGCACATGTGTCCGGAGTTCGTTTGCAGTGGCTGGAGGCCCTGGTGTGCCCATTCTCTCTCTCTCTCACTCTTTCTCTCTCACCTCTTTCTCTCTCTCACTCGCTCTGCCTCTTTCCCTCTCTCAAATAAATAAAAATAAAATATTTTTTAAAAAAATCTGTAACGTGTAGCACATCTGTAGTTCCAGCACTCCTGTAGTGAGATGGAAGGTGGGGAAGGCAGGAGAATCACCTCAAAGGTGGAAGCTGAGGACAGTTGCCAGGAGTCGTCCTGTGACCTCCATATGCACGCCACAGCACGTGTGTGCCAGCTCTCACATATATCACATACGCAGAGAAAGAGAGAGAGAGAGAGAGAGAGGACTATCTTTTCCCTGGTGAGGGACTTCCCTTTTGGACCTAGGAGAGGAGCTTTGTAAGTGGTGCTGTTTGGTGTCGTTGGTCTGTCTGTTCACCACTTGCTACAGATCAGGTTTGCGATATTCTGGAATTTGTTACCAGACACGCTGCACTGCAGCTGATGCTGCGAATGCAGAGCAGAGCAGCCAGAAGCCAGCCAGGCATCCCCACCCCGGGGGTCTCGACTGGCGGTGTGCCTCCAGAACGAGTTTGTAAGGTTCACGTTCCTCCTGCTCCTCTTAAATTCTAATGCCTGTTGCAGGGATCTGTTGAAGCAGTAAAAGCCATTGGCAATGGGATCTGCTTCCTATTTTATCCTCCTTCAATGTCAAGTCTCCCTACCAACAGCTTGATGCTTTGAAGTCTTTTCCTCTGGCTTTAAATTACTACGGAGAAAGGGCTGCCCCAAACTTTTGCATAAAAGGCTAGACTGATTGCTGGAATCAGCCCTTTTCATCTTTGACTTCTTTTTTTAAAATATTTTTTATTTTTATTTATTTATTTGACAGAGAGAGCGAGGGAGAGAGACAAAGAGAGAGAGAGAGAGAGAGAGAGAGAGAAAATGGGCTTGCCAGGGTCTCCAGCCACTGCAAACGAACTCCAGACGCATGTGCCACCTTGTGCATCTGGCTAACATAGGTCCTAGGGAATGGAACCTGGGTCCTTTGGCTTTGCAGGCAAATGCCTTAACCACTAAGCCATCTCTCCAGTCCTCGCCTCTGACTTCTTAAAAAAAAAAAATCACTGACAAATTGTGGGGTGGAAGTAGACATAGATACATACATGGGTGCTACTGGGTGGTTTTTCCTTTCTCTAAATGTCTTTGCAATGCCTGAAAAATTTATTCAGTCCTAAGACTACAGAAAGATAACGTTTCCTTGGCTGCAATGTCCTTATTCCCTAATTTCAACTACCTGTGCTGTGTAAAAGCCCTGTGGGTATCTTTACTGCTTCAGACTCCTTTCTGAATCTGGCCTACTGTATGCCTCCAACGGCATGACAAACACGAAGGAACTAGATGATTGGACAATATATGTGCGAGAAAACTGAGGCAACTAGGGATGTATACGAAAAACAAAGAAAACCAACTGTAGCTTCCGGGTGGAAGACAGTTCAGAAAGTAACCGTGCCAGCAAAAGGAAAGACTACACACAGGAACTCTCGCAGAGCCCCTCTCCCTTCTAAAAGCAGACAGAAAGCTTGCAATAGGAGAGCGAAAGAATGAATAATTAACGCCTAGCATGTGAGGGCTCACGGAGCAAGATCAAGCTGAGCCTTAGAATGGAGGGGAACAAGCACCAACACCAAAGCATTTTCCTAAACTCCTTCCACGCTGGGACCCCACCATGAGTCCACAGTTCTTGAACAAAAGGAACCCACTGTACATGCTGAATCATTCATCAGTTCTACACACGGGATATTTATGTGCTAACCTTCCATGTGTGTGTGCGTGTGTGAGTGCGTGTGTATGTGCGCATGCACGTGTGTGCACGCTAGCATGTGTGTCCATGTGGAGGCCGCAGGTTAACATTGAATTTCTTCTTGATTGCTTCCCCCCTTACTTACTGAGTCAGGCCTCTCACTTGAACTCAAGGCTCCTCAATTCTGCTAGGTTTGCTGGCTGTTTTGTCCTGGGGAGTCCCCATCTCTGCCTCCCAGGAACTGGGATCACTGCACAGTCACCACATCCACCCAGCACGGAAGTGGGTACTTGGGGATCCTTCGAACTCTACTCCTCATGGCAAGTGCTTTTACCCACTGAGCCATCGCCGCAGGCCCTGGGGTCATTGTGTCTCCGTCTGCGAACCCTGTCTTCTGCTCCTTGCTCCTGATTGTCCTGACTTTTCTTGTCACTGGGCCGAAAGAGCCCCACCTCACATACAGTTTATTTACTCAGGTAAATATGAACATCACACGGCTTAACGACAGAGTAAATGGAAAGGAAGACCAGATCCTGCCTCTGCCTCTGCCTCCTCTACCTGACTTCTGAAGCCAACCGAGTGCCAGGCCTGCCTCACATAAGGAATTCACTGTTTTCCATGTGCAGTTATGTGTGCTGCGTGTATGATAGGAAGGAGCTTGCCCAAGAACGATCAGTCTGCCTTCGACAAGCATCCTGTAAGGGATGTGCTTACCAAAACAACCAACCTCACACCAAGAGCCTGGCCAGCCAGACACCTGTTGGAGTATATGGTTTGGGAATCATTTTTTTTTTAATACCCCAAAGGGATTTTTTTTTTTCCTGGTCAGGAAGAGCTGGTATCTCCAGGTCATCTGAGCAGAACATGGCAGAGGCCCACACACACATTTTGAGGATGTTCTCAGGCCCGCTGAGGACATATACAGTACCTTTGTACAAATGAAGAAAGGCACCCCTCACTGAACAGACAAGCCCCGCGTCAGAGCCCACCACTTAGAGAGCAGAGCACAGGCGGGATTTTGGCTTCCGTTGGCGCCCCCTGTTGGTGCCCTTGTGCAGTGAACACCCTGCCCAGTCACACACGCAGAAGCTCAGTTGTCTTTTTGTAAAAGTATTTTTATTTTTTATTTGAGAAAGAAAGAGGCAAAGAGAAAGAGAGAAAGAGAATGAATGGGCATGCCAAGGCTTCTAAGGCGCTGTAATAAACAAGCTTCAGAGCATGCGCCACCCAGTACAGCTGGCTAACATGAGTCCTGGGGAATCGAACCTGGGTTCTTTGATTTTGCAGGCAAGCGCCTTAAACACTAAGCCATCTCTCCAGCCCTCAGTTGTCCTTCTACAGGACTCAACAACCCTGCAGAAATAGAGGAGCCTGAGCTTGTTCAGATTTGTGAGCCGACGCTGAACCCCTCCAAATTCCGTGAGTAACCCTGGGGTTTTCTTTGCCCGGGGAAAGCCGTTCTATCTTTGGCCCTTAGCACCAATATTTTTTTTCTTATATATGCAAACATTATCATATAATTCTTGGGTATCTGGTTAAGAATTTCCCCGTGTCTCCTGCCAGAGCAAGGCCACAGTGCACATTAGTGCTGCAGCAAGGTGAGAAGGGAAGACAGCTGGGACCCTGCTGGGGAGAGCTCACCCTTCCTGCCGAGCCACAAGCTAAAGGACGAGAGGAAATGGGTGCCCAGCTCTGAGCACTCCACTCATTGTCTGGTGCTCCCAGGCACTTTTCTGCTGACAAAGCCATGTCCTGGCTTCTAAAAGGGACTTTTCTAAGGTTTCAAAATGGGTTAACTGTAAAGAACTCAAGTTACACAGTCAGTGGATCATCTGCTTCTCTAAGCGAATTTCTGAGACATGGTGGCTGTCACCTGTAATCCCAGCACTCAGGAGGGTGACATGGAAAGATCACTGTGAGTCGGAGGCCAGCTTGGGCTACAGACTGAGTTTCAGGTCAGCCCAGGGTGAGACCCTACTTGAAATAAAAGAGAGAAGAGAAAGACTACCTGCGTCTTGGTAGTGCATAAAGAACAGAGATTTACTGGGCTTATGGTTCTGGACGCTAGAAAGTCCAAGGGCGTCTACCAAGTGCCTTTCTGGAATTTTCTGGTACTTGGGGGGGGGGGCTGCAGGAGAAAGGGAAAAGGAATATATCAGCTCAAATCTCTCTTCCTCCTGAAAATCCAATAATAATCCCTCGTGAGTGGTGGGTGGGCATCATGACTTCTCAAGAGCCTCTCGAATAAGTTCACCATGAATTTGGGATTAAGCTCCCAATAGGTGAACTCTGAGGTGAGTGATAAGTCAAGACACAGCACACTGAAACATGAACACGTCTTCAGAAGAGACCACGTGTTCACCCACACGCTCGCACGCATGCGCACTCGGCCTGGGTGACCAGCTGCGGCGCCTCTCCTCCCCTCCAGTCCCTCCCTGGCTCCCGCCGGGCCCTGAGGAAGCGGACGGCTCGGCTATAGGCCTAGTCTGCAGCTGAGGCTTTGTTTGGCTTTGGGGTTTTGTTTAGTTTTGGTCCTCTGTCCGCTTCATTTGGTCCATAGTCATTTCTTCATCCACATCCATTAAATGTGCATGTAAGGCTGGGGTTTCTGGGCAGATGAACCAGACTGCTGATGTCCGTCATGTTTCCTAGGGCCTAGGTGAGGGACAAGGAATTTGAGGCCAGGTGCATATCAGCCAGGCTCTCTCGAGGGCCAGAACCGGTAGAGTGGATATTTATTACCAAGGGGATTCATTGGATTGGTTTATAGGACGTGGCCGGGGAACCCAGGAATGGCTGTCTGGAGGGCAGTGAGTCTGAGAACCCAGCAGCTGCTTAGTACACAAAGCTGGATGCCTCTTCAGTCCCAGCCTTGTGCCAAAGGCCTGGAAGATTCCTGGAGAACCTGTGGTCTTCAGTCCACATTGGAGGGTAGAAGAAGGTGCCTTCAAACATCAGCAAAGGATAGCAACAACAGGGTACACCTCAAACTCACCCACCATGGCTCAGGGAATTTTGCAGAAGAGGAGACTGAAATACTGTAAGAGCCACAGGGTGGGAGGGTATATCTGGGGGCATTACACCCCCCCATGCCTCAACACACACACACACACACACACACACACACACACACACACAGTGACTGGCTGCTGCTATCACAACTCATAACCCACAACCCTTTGGTGAATACCAGCAATCCCAATGAGAGGGCCCTCAGTGGGATGGGGGCAGGGAGGAGGGAAATGGTGGTGGCAACACATGATGTATCCATACCAAGTTTTGACTTAATAAAAAATATTTAAAAATCAAAAAGCAGGTTAGATATACTCACCAGCACGAAGCAAGGGCAGCCTGCAGGAGGGACACTTCTTCCTGGAATGTCTGTGTACACAGGGTGCCATTAGAAGGGCTGCCTGCTCTGGGGGAAAGATCTCTCCCCATCAATTAATCCTTCCTGCAAATACCTTCACCCAGAGGCTTGTCCCTTACGTGATTCCTGGTCAAGTTGGCAATAGAGATTAACTACCAGCACACCAGGTCCTAGGGGATCAATACAGAGATAAGCGGTTTGGTCCTCAGAGGAAACCAGAAGTTGTGGGCTAGGGGTGAGGGGAGTGGGAGACTGACACCAATCCCTCCCCCCAAGATGACGCTAAGAGCATCCACTTGGTCCTGAGAGCAACGGGAGTCATGGCTGGACTTGCAGCGGCACACTGATGTGGTAGTTTGAACGGCCCCCAATATATTCAGTGTTTTATTAGTTTGTAGTTTGCATCTGCAGCTACCTGGCTGGACAAAGTGTCACTGAGCAGATCTTAAGGTGTGGTGGTGGGTTTGAGATTTCAATCTAAAGATATGCAAAGTAAAGTGTGTCTAGCTGGAGTTCCTGAGGTGTGCTGTGCTGCGTGGCTTTTGGCTTGTGGCTTTTCTCTCTGTGTCTAGTCCTGCCAGCTTCTTCTGCCATTATGGAATTTCCCCTGGATCTATAAGCTTCAACAAATCCTTTCCTCCATAACTGTGCCTGGTCTGGAAGTTCATTTCAGTGAACCTGAAGCTGTCTGCTACAGAAGTTGGTACCAGGAGTGGGGTGAGATGAATCTGACCAAGTGGATGTTGGTTTTTTGGAACCTTTGTTTTGAAGGATTGGGTATGGACTTGGTGCTTGCAACTGAAGACGCCTTCTGGAGTGGTAAGGCAAGTTTTATGGACTATTCTGATGAGAGTTTGGGAATGCTAAGTGCAGACAGTATTGAACTTCGAGGCTTGGCTTATGAGCTTTCTAAGGGGAAGGAAAGAGTGCAGAGGACTTTGTTGGAACTGGGCTACTGGCATAAGGGATGGTTACATCCTGCTGCCCAAACCCAGAGAGTTTGATCAAGGTTAAATTTGTAATGGATTGATGTGCTTGGCTAACAATATTGGACTGAAAATTAAAGTTTTTAAGTTGGAAAACCTCAAGCAAGTTAAAATTAGAGGCACTAAGACTGGGTTTTAGGTTGCTGAAGCTGCTATTGTGAAACACATTAGTAATCTTAAAGAAGATGGCCCAACTGCTTTACATTAAAACAACGGAGAAGATAGATGCCTGAGGAAAGACTATTAGAAATGCAAACTCTTTTGGGAAGGAATTGAATGAAAAAGGAACCTACTTTTCAAGGTTATGACTTATTTCATCCCTGAATTAAACATGTGGTTGTGTCCTGCACACCTGGTATTAGTTTTGGAAACATGAAAAATACATAGAGTGGGCAAAAATTGCACATGGTTCCAGGAGCCACTGCTGAAGTGTGGTAAGAGGCAGGACAGGCTGGAAGAGACTTTGGAAGATGGACTGTGGTTTGGATATACCAGGACTGTGCATGGACTACCATGGAGTGCACTCTTGGCCTGGGATGGAAGTTTTCCCTGGCTACTCTGCCCAGCTGGAGGGATGGAATTAGAAAACCTAGAGACTATTAGTCTCTGATTATATTGACCTTGAACTGCATAAGTTTGATGATTGCTGATGGTGTTTAGTTCACATTGTTCTAGTCTCTCCTTGCTATGCCTTATACCAGCTGAAAATGTTTACTCTGTGTCTTTATATGTTGGAAATATTTAACTTGTTTGATTTTTACAGGACTCACTATCTTAAGTTGGTCAAGACCATGGGGATCTTGGAAATTGGACTGAATACAATTTACAATATGTGACGGTTATGAATCTATTGGGGGACCAGGGGAGGAATGTGGTAATTTGAGTAGATGGCCCCCAATATATTCAGTATTTTATTAGTTTGTAGTTTGTATCTGCAGCCACCTGGTTGGAGGCAGTGTCACTGGGTTGATCTTAAGGTATGGTGGTGGGTTTGAGATTTCAATCTAAAGATATGCAAAGTGTGCCTAGCTGGAGTTCCTGAGGTGTGCTGTGCTGTGTGGCTTTTGGCTTGTGGCTTTCTCTGTGTTTGGTTCTGTGAGAGCAGGCCATCTTTTTTCTGCTGTTATGGAACTTCCCTGGATCTATAAGCTTCAGTAAATCCCTTCCTCCATAACTCCATAACTATGCCTGATCTGGAAGTTCATTTCAGCAAACCTGAAGCTGTCTGCTACAACTGAGGTTTAGGAACATGTCTGGATCACAGATTAAATAAAGCCCAAAATCCTATAAAGGACTTTTTTTTTTTTTTTTTTTGGTCATTCACTAAGATGGAAGAGAAAAATAGCTGCTTTGGGAGGGAGGCTGTTTCATTGCGGTTGTTTTTGAAAATGTCAGGTCAGTGGACGAAAGTATCTAGCTCAGAGGCCAGCAGGTATCGGGAAGAACACACAAGTCCAAGCAAATGAAACGGTGGCGTATGCCCTGGCCCCTCAGTGTGACCGCATGGGGCAGCGGACAGGCCGTCCCTGCTTGCAATTGCTCAACTGTTCACTTTTTTCAGTGTACAAAAGTTCCACATGTTTGATAGAAACCACTTTGAGTTTTTGCATTGTGCTCTTTTCTTGTGCTGTAAGCACGTGGGATTGTGTTCAGTTGACCGTGAGCAGCAGTAAACCACAGCTCCCACCCAACCACATGGTCAGGAGGGGAAAACACCCCTCCCCCGCCCCCATGTGCTGGGTTGCTAGACAGGAAATGAAGTAGGTGAGGAGTGTTAGTTAAATTACCTTATGACATCTTCAACATAGGAGGCTTTTATCCACCCTAAACCCTTTATAAGTCAAAGAATTGCTATAGGCCAGGTGTGGTGGTGCATGCCTTTGATCCCAGCACTCAGGAGGCAGAGGCAGGAGGATCTCTGTGAGTTTGAGGCCAGCCTGAGACTACACAGTGAATTCCAGGTCAGCCTGGGTTAAAGCAAGACTCTACCTCGAAAAACCAAAAACAAACAAACAAACAAACAAAAACACCCTGCTATACATAAAAAGACTTTAGGGGGCTGGAGAGATGGCTCAGCAGTTAAGGCGCTTGCCTGCAAAGCCTGAGGACCTGGCTCAATTCCCCAGTACCCATGTAAAGCCTGATACACAAAGTGGAGTTCACTGGCAGTGACTAAAGGCCCTGGTGTGCTTATTCTCTCTTTCTTGCTCTTTCTGCTTGCAAATAAATAAAATGAAATATTAAAAAAAACAAGACTTTAGGGTGCTGGAGAGATGGTTCAGCAGTTAAAGTGCTTGACTGAAAAGCCTACCAACCAAGTTCGATTCCCCAGTACCCGTGTAAAGCCAGATGCACAAAAAGGTGCATGTATCTAGAGTGCATTTGTAGCAGCTGGAGGCCTGTTGCACCCTTTCTCTCTGTCTGTATCTCTTCTCTCTGTGTGTCTCTCTCTCTTTGCTTGCAAATAAATAAAAATTTATATATATTTTAACATATTTTATTTGTTTATTTGAGAGAGAGAAAGAGAAAGAGAGAGAGAGAATGGGCGTGCCAGGGCCTCCAGCCACTGCAAATGAACTCCAGATGCATGCACCCCCTTGTGCATCTGGCTTAAGTGGGTCCTGGAGAATCAAACCGGGATCCTTTGGCTTTGCAGGCAAGTGCCTTAACCGCTAAGCCATCTCTCCAGCCCTAAAAATAATTTTTCAAAAGACTTTTGGATAAACATCACATTAAAGACAGTTTGGACTACCAGCTACCAAGATTTAGACATGGTCTTGTGAATAGTAGAATTCCTAAAGATAGGAGTTTCCTTTCTCATTATTTTTGTTCTTTTTAAAAATTCTTTTTATGTTTATTTTTGCCAAGCAAGTGACAGAATTGAAACACCAGTCTCCTGAGGTCCCAGAAACTCCAATTAGACTTCCATCTTCCAAGCAAAGGCAGGTTGTGATTGTCCTCAAATCAGATCTCCAAAATCAGGCCTCCCGTCCCCAGGGTATTGTTTATGCTAAAATTAGATTCATGAGATGTCCCCCGAGTAGCAGTGAGAGTGACATCCCACTAACAACCCTTCACAGTGTGTGTTTTAGGTTCTTGTCATGTCTCTAGTTCTGATAATAACAGCTGCAGGTCTTACAGTTAGACTTTGTGACATGTGTCCTCTTAGGCCATGGATAAATGGCACAGCCGATGCTGACTCCACGAACAGAACATTCCACGGCCATTACAGAAGTATTCAGGCGTGATTTTCCACAGCAATAACCACACTTCGAACACTTCGGGCTCTAGCAATGGGTGCTGAACTTCTGCCACTCACCTCCTTGGAATTAGTACCAGACCCCATGGATGGAAGGCTCAAAGACAGATGGCTTAGTAGTTAAAGCGTTTGCCTGCAAAGCCAAAGGATCCCGGTTTGATTGCCCAGGACCCATGTAAGCCAGATGCACATGGTGGAGCATGCATCTGCAGTTCGTCTGCAGTGGCTGGAGCCCCTGGCGCACCCATTCTCTCTCTCTCTCTCTCTCTGCCTCTTTCCCTCTCTGCCTCTTTCTTTCTCTCCCTCTCTCAAATAAATTAATTCAATTAAATAATAAAATAAAAAAGACTCTCCTACTTTGGGTAGCCACCATGAGTCTCTGGGCTACCATACTGCTGACCTACAAACTAGGGGTTCCCACGGTGACCTCCTTGGGTCTACCAGTTTCTGGATGGGACATGCTTTATTTCCTCTCACCAGCTGATTATGAAGGGTGCTCTGAAGGGCACTAATGACCATCTAAATGAAGAAGCACATAGGGTAACATCCCCACTGCTCCAGTCAGAGGCACTTCCATCCCCATGGGGAGTTGGCATGCTCCCCCCCATTCTGGCACGTGGAAGCATTTGCACCCCAACCCCAGGCCTCGTGTGCCCCTTCATCCAGGGGTTCTTATGGAGGTCCCAGCTGGTAGGCCTGCAAGAGGACTTCACTGCAGGGACTGGAAAATGTCTCTGTTCTAATTTCATCCTGGGTTCCCATCCTGAAGCTCCCTAACAGCCAATGACGTGGCACCTCATTAGCATAAGCTCAGGTCTGGCCCAAAGGCATTTCTATGAATATTCAAATCTGCTCCTCTTTCCTTGGTCATTCAGGACATCCCAAGAGATCCAGACATGCTGTGCTCAGAACAGAGGAGGAAGACTCAACATGTATTTCTCATTCCATCGTAAGTCATGTGACCCCACTTGTATACTAACTCCCATCCCTCCCGATCAAGCAAGACTATCCCTGCAAATGGCCTTTGGGGTTCACTTGGGGTGAATGTGGTCCTGGCAGGGTCTAAAAGCCTCGCTCCACTCTCCAAGAAGGTGAGAGATGCGCTTGAAAGCAGAGTCCTACAGCCTCAGTGGTCTATTTCCCAGGCCAGCTTCCTTCCTGCTGACCCTTGAGTTCCTGGGGAGTGGGCAGCTAGATTTCCTGTACAACTTCTGAAAATGGAAGGCATCTAAGGCACTTGGGGACTGTCCTCCTACAACAGAAGTGTTCTATAAGGAAGGGAAATGACAGTCAACTGGGTGGAGGGTTTCTTCCCAAGAATGCCCATTAGATGGGCCCCCACTGAGCGCCCTGGTCCAGGCCCACGCCTCTGTGAGTGGTTAAGAGGAGTGTTGCAAGTACACTGTCCTATCAAGCAGCAGTGTGTCAGTGTCCTCAGAACGCCCGTTGATGTCTCTTCACCGTGCAGGGCTGTCTGACTCCACAGCCTTCCCAAACGGCACCACCAGCTGGACCAAGTATTCGAGCACATGAGCCTATGGGGGACATTTTCACATTCAAACCACAACACTCACTGTCCACGTGACATCCTAGGTTCAACAGAGCACGGTAGCTCTGTAACTGTGTTGCCACACAGCCTCTCTGAGACTGGGTTTCCTTGTTTTTGCAATAGGAGAACCTAACTCCTCAGGCTGCTCTGGAAAGAAAGTGATCACTCTGCAGCAATGACACCTGTTCCCCAGGGCAAAGCACAGCAGCAGCTATTAAATTTTGTGGAATAGTAGAAATTCACAGGGCATGGTGGCACAAACCTTTAATCCCAGCTCTCGGGAGGCAGAGGTAGGAGGATCACCGTGAATTCGAGGCCACCCTGAGACTACATAGTGAATTCCAGGTCAGCCAGAGCTAGAGTGAGACCCTACCTCTAAAATAAAAAAAAAAAAAAAAAAAAAAAAAAAAAAAAAAAAAAAAAAAAAAAAACAACAACAAAAAAAGAAACAAAGTAAAAGTTCTTAGCCACGTGAAAAGTCAGAAAGTGAAACCAGTCTCTGTCGCAGGTGTGGCCAAGCCCCAGTGCTCTGCAAAGCACCCAGCACAGAGGAAATAGTTAAGGGGGGCAGGGGAGAGTATATTTCCCCAAGACTAAAGGCCCCAGGAGCTTTTTGTTGCAAGCTTGTCACGTTCCTGGAGAAAACTGCAAAGGCAGCTATTTCCTCTGCAGTAGAAAAGCTGCAGGGGGCTGGGGAGATGGCTCAGTGCTTAAACTGCTTCTTTGCAAAGTCTGTAGCCTGGGTTCAATTCCCCACTGTCCATGTAAGGCCAGATGCACAAAGTCATCACTCGCATGCATGTGAAATTTGTTTACAGAGACAAGAAACCCTGCTCTCTCTCTCTCTCTCTCTCTGCAAATAAATTATTTTTTTCCAAAACAAAAGCTTCAGATTTTATGCAAGAACACAGGTAGGCTTCTTAAGAAAATCAGGTCACAGTCAGGAGCAGCCTGTTGGGGGAGAAAGGTCATCCATGCTCTTAACTAGCAGTGGACCCTACACGTTCTACCACTACCAGCCAGGCCAAACGCACCAACTGGTTTAATGGTGGCATGTCTGTTACGGGGGAAACCAACTGCTCTCTGATTGACCTTGAGGTCCACTCCTCAGTTCCCGCCTGGTACTGCAAACCTAATCAAAAGCCTATGGCTGGAGAGGTCATAAGCCTTAGGGGAAAGGAAAAACTACTCTTGTTGTCTGGGCAAAACAATACGCTATGCCCTCCAAACTGCCCTCTAAATACTTACGTTTATGTCCATATATTAATGCTACTCTCGCTTTTGGTTAGAGAAGCTTCTCTTTTCAGATGGTGGTGACCACTGGAGTGCCTCCAAACTCCCCAAAGTGCTGAGAAGAAGCAACAGTGGATGTTCAGCACTAAGTGAACCATCTCTGTCACACCCTTCAAGGCTCAGGGACCATTGCAGAAGAGACGGCAGAAAGAATATGAGCCAAACCAAGGGTGTGAGTGCTTACGCTACTGTCTTCCAGACACAAAGTGGCCATGGCGTTCATAGTAGTTAACATTACCTACATGAGACCTGCATAGTAAGAGGGAAAAGTGATGGCATCAAAAGAGAAGGGAGACTAGCTGGAAAGAAGAAGGGATTCATTCGAGGGAGGACTTAAGGGGGGGGGGAAGAGGGTGGTGGGATGGACTATGTTCATGGTATATTGTCAATTAAAAGTTAGAACAAAAAAGAATCACATCACAAGGCATACTTTGATAATGCCCAGTTAGAAGGTTGCCTCCATTGGAAGAGGGCTTCTCCATTATGAACAAAGTTTACCCAGTCCTTAAGGCCCCAGCAGAAGACCCTGTAGTCTGGGGTGCCTTCTAGCTGACCGGCAAGGGGATCCTACCTTCTACTCCCCTCGGCTGCCTCGCGCGAGAAGCGTGTCCTCCACAGAAGCCCCAGCCTCAGCCCCTCCACGGTTGCTCGGTTTAGCCCTCACGCCTGGAACTAATGAGGGGTTTCGGTGACGGGATCTGAGCATGGAGCAAGGGCAGCGGGACAGAGAGGACTGGAGGACTGCTGGCTAGCTAGTCTGCCTCAGCAATGAGCTCTGGGTTCAGTGAGATACTCTGTCTGAAAGAATAAGATGATGGGCTGGAGAGATGGCTTAGCAGTTAAGGCGCTTGCCTGAGAAGCCTAAGGACCCGTGTTCTAGTCTCCAGGTCCCACATAAACCAGACACACAAGGTGACGCAAGCACGCAAGGTCACATGTGCACTAGTTGGTGCATGTGTCTGGAGTTCAAGTACAGTGGCTGGAGGCCCTGGCACACCAATTCTATCTCTCTCACATACACTCTCTCTCTCTGGTTCTCTCACATTAAAAAAAGGCCAGTTGGGGCTGAAGAGATGGCTTAGCAGTTAAGGCGCATGCCTGCGAAGCCTAAGGACCCCAGTTCGATTCTCCAGGTCCCACGTAAGCCAGATGCACATGGTGGCGCATGCGTCTGGAGTTCGTTTGCAGTGGCTAGAGGCCCTGGCATGCCCATTCTCACTCTCTCTCTCTCCTCCTCTCTCTGTCTCTAATAAATAAATAAATAATAAAATCTTAAAAAAAAAAAAAAAAAAAGGCCAGTTTGTTGGGCTTGCTTCAAAAAATATCTTAAGATGAAGAGTGAGGAAGACTTCTGATGGCAACCTCTGGCCTCTGCAATCACACACGCACGCACGCACGCACACACACACACACCTTTACACACGTTCACCCACAAACATAGAAATATGCAAGCACACACATACACACACCAAATAAAGATATGGTCTAATATTTTAGCTTCATCCACTGACGAAGTGCGGCAGTTTGAATGAGATGTCCCTCATAAATTCATGTGTTTTGAATGTTTATCCCCAGCTGATGGCAACTTGGGAGGCGGAGTCTTCCTGGAGAAGGTGTGTTGCTGGGGGCCTGGAGGGTTATTAACCCAGCTTGCCAGTGTTAGTTCATCTCACTCTCTTGCTACTCTGCTGTGGCAGAGGTGGCGTCCAGCCTCTGCTCATGCCATGCTTCCCCTGCCACCATGAAGCTTCCCCTAAAATCAAACCTTTCCTCCCATCATCTGCTTGTGGTCACGTGTTTTGTCCCAGTAACATGAAGGCAACTACACTGCAAGCTCAGCATCCATTAGAGGCCCATAGCAGCCAGCTTGCTTCGGGATCAGGTGTTGGGTTCTGAATCGTACTGCCTGCCAAGAACAGACAGAGCTCCTGGGCTAATCCCAGGCAGGTCTGAATTAGAAGCATCTTGTGTACAGAGCACTCAGGTTGAAATGGATACCACTGACAATACATGAAGTGTTGAGGCTCAGAAAGAATAATCTTGGGCTCTGCCGGCTCAGTGGTTACAGGTGCTTGCTTGCGAGCTGCCAGCCTGGGTTCCATTCCTCAGTGTCCATGGGTAGCACACAGCTTCCGGTTGCTGAAGATCCAGGGGAAGTTCCATAATGACAGAAGTTGGCCCCCTTTCGCAGGACCAAGCAGTCATGGGGGAGGGGGGAAGCCACCACAAGCAAGCAAGCACACTTCAGGAACCCCACCCAGGCAAAGCTCAAGTACTTTGCATATCTTTAGACTGGAATTCCAAATTCACCCCTACACTTTAGGGGGCTCTCGGTCTCTCTCTCTCTCCATCTCTCTCTCTGTCTCTCTGCTTACAAATAAAAATTTTAAAAAAAGAATCATTCTGGTACATTGACTATAAAACATTAAAGTCTAAAAACAAATCGTGATTTCATAGTGAAGCAGGACATAGTGGCACAAGCCTTTGATCCTAGCACTCTGGAGACAGAAGTAGGAGGATCCCTATGCATGCAGGGCCAGTTTGGGACTCTGGAGTGAGTGCCAGATCAGCCTGGGCTCGAGAGAGACCCTACCTCAGAACACAACACAAAACAAAACATCATGATTCCACAGTGATTCTCAAAAGACAGAAAGGAAAATCTGGTTACAAGATTGTAAGTTATGTGCAGACCCAATTTTAGATTTAAAAAAGCACCACTTTGTAACTCACGGTGTAATAATCAAGGTTAATTTTGAGGATCGTTAGGAAGTATGAGGACAGACTCTCTTAGGTATGATGATGGTGCTATGGAGGTGGGAAACAATGGCCTTGTTCTAGCGAAGATGACTTTGAAGACGGCTGCCTGGGAAGTGGAGGGGGAGGGGTAAAAGAGAGAGTAGCCAGTCTATGTGAGGCTATCCAGGTGTTCATTATATTATTATTTCTACTTTAAATGTGGGTTAGAAACTTATCAAAACAAAAAAAAAAAAAAAAAAAAAAAAAAGCCCAAAACAACAAATCTGTTTTTCTGAAGACTGACAGAATAGGAAATAGAGGAAGTTCTTTAAAATTGCTTTAGAAACTATTTCCTTCTACTTCCTGTTCCCCCAAACGGCGCCCCTCAGTGACAGAGATTTCTCCTTTCTGTGAATTCGCTTGGCTTACATCACATGTGATACCACTTTACAGGGGATGGCTAACTATTCTGGTAGCAGGAAGAAATCAAATCTTTTAAGCTTCTCCATGAATAGAAATTTATCTTTTAGCAGGGCGTGGTGGCGCACGCCTTTAATCCCAGCACTCGGGAGGCAGAGATAGGAGGATCGCCGTGAGTTCAAGGCCACCCTGAGACTACATAGTTAATTCCAGGTCAGCCTGGGCCAGAGTGAGACCCTACCTCGAAAAACCAAAAAAAAAAAAAAAAAAAAAAAAAGAAACTTATCTTTTTTGGCATATGTATATGTAGTATGTTTGGTGTGTATATGTGTGTAGCGTATGCCCCATACATGTGTGAGCAGCCACTGGGGGAGAACGTTGGGACTCTCTGTGTCACTCTTCTGAATTGTTTCCTTGACACTTAGTTTCTCACTGACCCTAGAGCCAGTGTTTCTGGTCAGACGGGCTGACTGTGCAAGTCCCAGTGAGTCTCAACTCTGTTCCCGCAGGACTGGGCTTACAGGCATGTGTGGCCACATCCAGCTTTTTACATGGGCGCTGAAGATCAAAGTCAGGCCCAAATGCTTGCATAGCCAGTGCTCTTGCCCACTAAGCCATCTCCCCCCACAAATGGTTTATGTTTAAAATTGTAACTTCATTGAGCTTCTGGGACACAAGTGATACAAAGATGCGTGCTGTTATCACCAGGTATGGAATCCAGTCTATAAAAATTGACTCAATAATGCTTTAAATTTTTTTTTATTTCTTTTTGAGAGAGAGAATTGGCACACCAGGGCCTCAGTCACTGTAATCGAATGCCAAATGCTTACGCCACCTAGTGGGCATGTACAACCTCATGCTTGCTTCACCTTTGTGCAGCTGACTTATGTGGGATCTGGAGAGTTGAACATGTGTCCTTAGGCTTCACAGGCAAGTGCCTTAACCACTAAGCCATCTCTCCAGCCCAATAAAAGTTGCTAATATTGTGAGCTAAATAATAAAGCACTAGGAGTAGGAATTCTATTGTGAGGCACAGGAGCTATCCAAGAGCACCTTGTCACAAAATAGACCAGTATATTAACTTTAACATATTATATGATTCTGACATGGTGGCACACGCCTTTGATACCAGCACTTGGGAGGCTGAAGTAGGAGGATCACCATGAGCTCATGGCTAGCCTGGGGTCACAGTGAGAGTTCCAGGTCAGTCTGGGTTAGAGTGAGACCTTGCCTCAAAGAAACCAAAACCAAACAAACCCCTCAAAACCCAAACAATATATTACATGAGGTTTATGAAAAGACCTTTACCATGTTCTAAAAATCATAAGCAAGCATTCAGAACAAAGAGTGTCTCTGAACCAGGGTGTGAAGAGCAGCCCAGACTGCTTTCCAAACTGGTAGCAGTGCCAAGCAAATAAAACAGAATATGTAAATCGCAAAGGCATAAAATAAGCGTGGCATCCTGGGAGATGGACAGCCAGTTAATTACAGCTGGAACTGAGGATACTTCACACAGGGAGGAAGAGAAAAGGCGGTGGGAACTGAGCTGGGGCTAGGTAGGAAGAACCTTCCATGTTCTTTGAGTTGAGGTGCTACTGAGCTTTGTCCAGTAGACTGCCCTAAGTGAAGTGATCACATCATTATCATGGGCAGATCACCCTGTGGGCGGAATGACAGGCATTGGGAAGATGAGGCACCAGGGCTGTTTAGGCCGTTAGGTCTGCTAACAGTCAGGGCAGACATTCAGAGAACGTGAGCACGACAGGGAGGCGGACATGGAGCAAGAGCGCGCACAGGAGAGAGTGTGGATTGCAGCAATTGGGCACACGAACCGAATGACAGCCGGAAGAGAGAGCGGGTTCTGAGACAGCCCCTGTATTAGTGCTCTGTGTGTGTGTGCACGCGCACGTGCATGTGTGCACGCATGTGCATATGTGTGCATGTACAGAGAGAGGTTTTAAAAACTGGCTTACTGGACTACGGGGGTGGGGGCAAGTCCAAAACGCACAGGTTTTCTGGAAGGCTAGAAATCCTGGCAGGAGTTAATGCTGCAGTCTCTGCACTCCAGAGAGAACCCTTCCTTCTCAGATGAATGCAACCTTTTCTCTTTGTGCTCTCTGTAGATTATGTGTGACCCATCCCCACTACAGATGATAACGTGCTTTACTCAAAGTCTCCTGCATTCAGTGTCAATACCACTGAAAACACTCGCACCACATCTAGATGAGTGACCAAACAACTGGCACCGTACCCTCGCCAAGGCGATGCGGAAAATTAACCGCCAGCAGTCACTGAAAGCTTTGTCAAGGTTTCGGTCTTTTCTAGGATGGAATGGAGAGGCATGACACACTTGGGGAGAGAAAGTATCGTCATTAGTGAAGTTCAGTTGGCCACATCCGCTGGGATGGACACCTGGGAGACACCTTTCTAATGAGGCAAATTTAGCAAGCTCAGTGAATCCACGTGGCAACGTTGGGTTCATTAGTGTCTTTGGCACCGACTACCAGAAGCTGGGTGGCTTCACTCGTGTATGCCAATTGGCTGGGGCTGTTGGCTGATGTGGCCCTCTGTCTGCCGTGTGGCCTCCCCTAGCTCAGCCATTCCCTCTTGCAGGTCGAGTCAAATGAGGGCAAGCCCTACGGTGTAAGCATTTATCAGGCACTGCTTCAGTTCTCTATCCCAATGGCTCCAGGACCACAGCAGGTGACATAGATAAACTCTGGTGTGGGAGGGGACAATACAGTAGCCTGGGGCCTTGGGGGTGGAGACGTTAGCATAACAATCTAATACAGGAGGCTAGAAGGAGGCAGCAAGATGAATGACTGTATTGGAAGAAAGATCTGAAAGAAAGGATGGTTTTGTGTTTTACCAGCAACATTCAGCAGCCTTTAATCCCAGCACTGGGGAGGCAGAGGTAGGAGGATCGCCTTGAGTTCGAGACCACCCTGAGAATACATAGTGAATTCCATGTCAGCCTGAGCTAAAGTGAAAACCTACCTTGAAAAAAAAAATTAAGGGTATTGATGTTTCCCAGAGAAACAGAACCAGCAGAATGTGCAAGCACACACACACACACAGAGCAATCTGGAAATATATACACATATAGATATCTGTAGAAATCTCTATATATTATATATCTAGAAATCATATATATGTCTATGTACCTAGAAACACATTTATGCTAGAAACGTGTGTATAAAGATTTGTTGAACAGCACTGGTTCACAGTTAGGAAGACTCAGCCGTCTCACAGGGGGTTGTTGCCCGCCAGCTGCGGACTCAGGAAAGCAAGCAGTACAGGTCAGAGGTCCAAATGCGGACAGCAGTGGTTCACATGCCAGGAGCCTCTGCAAAGCCAAGAGCTCAAGCAGCCAGGCCCAGTGGCTTCAACTCTACGTCCTCTTCGTGTCCTCGGCAGTTGGGCGATGTCCACCCACGCTGGGGAGAACACGGGGAGAACCAATTCAGGCGGTCTCCTCCGGAAACGCCCTCACAGACACACCGGGAGATCATGTTGAAGCAGCTGTCTGGGCCTCCTGTGCCCCTATTAAGCTGGCACATAAAATTAACCATCGCATATGGACTTGGCAGGCTGATCTGTATTATTCAAATATAGGGACAGGAAGAATGAATCGGGGGTGAGGGTTTATACAAATGAAAATTATAGCATTACAGAAGAAAGAAGACACTGAGAAAGGGTAGTGAACACACAGGAGGGAGAGAGGTCATTGTTGGGGAATTGCCACTAAAGGGGGCATACTGAGAAAAGGGCAGAGGGAGTAGTTTGGAGAACAAAGGTTGGAGTTTACTTTAAGAGGAGCACATTGTAGGAAGAATGGAGATCAAAGAACCAAGTCATGTGGTAGATTGTTCATGAGAAAGAAGTCTCCAGAACAGTGGTGCAGAAAAGACAGTGAGTCACCCAGGAAGGAAAGTGGGTCTTTCAAGAGCATTGCCACCAAGCCCCTGAGGATGTTTAACAAGGGATGGCTATGGTAAGTGGGTAGATGTAGGAGGGGGAGTCATCTCCCCCAGGGCCCAGTGGGATGGAGCTATCAAGCGGTCAATCCTCCTTGAAAAGGTTCCCAGGATCTCACACCAGTTGAGAGTTTAAAGAAGAGGTGGGGGGGCTGGAACTGCACATGCCCTGCCGAGGCCTCAGGAGCAGGCAGAAGACAGCTACTGAAAGAGGTGAAAGAGAAGTTCTGACCTTTAGGCTGAGCGTGGTGGTGCACACCTTTTATCCCAGCACTCGGGAGGCAGAGGTAGGAGGATCTCCATGAGTTCAAGGTCACCCTGAGACTACATGGTGAATTCCAGGTCAGCATGGGTAGAGCAAGACTCTACCTCAAAAATAAAATAAAATAAAATAAAATAAAAATAAAAATAAAAATAAAAATAAAAAAATAAAAAGAAGTTCTGGGGGCTGGAGAAATGGCTTAGTGGTTAAGCCGCTTGCCTGCAAAGCCAAATGACCCAAGTTCAATTCCCCAGGACCCACATAAGCCAGATGCACAAGGGGGAGTACATATCTGGAGCTCGTTTGCAGTGGCTGGAGGCCCTGGAGCACCCATTCTCTCTCTCTCTCCCCCTCCCTGCCTGTTTCTTTCTCTCAAATAAAGAAAAATAATTTTTTTTTTTTAAAGAAGTTCTGACTTTGGGGGCAGAAGAATGAGCAAAGCACACAAGGACAAGCCATATTTTGCTTCCCCAGATTCTTGGCCCTGCTCTATATGATTAAGTTTGCAAAATGAGTGCCAAGGGAATCATTTATTATTATAGCTGGCATTTCGTGAAGTTTTAATTATATAACTCCACTTGAAGAAATAGTCCTGCATGTCTCGTTTGTCTTCAGACTTTGTTATTCACTCTAATTTATGTTCACCTGAAGTTAATTTAAAAAACAAACCAACCAACCAGCCAGGATCCTAAGAATGTATGTTACACTGCACACACCATGCACTCAGGCCAAGCTATTCTGACCTTACTGCAGCCTCTCTCTGGAGTACCTGAGGACAGTGCACTGCAGCTTCTCTGGAGTGCTTGCTCAGCTTCACTCTGCTTGACTCCATCAGCTTCTGCTTAAGCTGTCACCATCTCTTGGCTGAATTGCTTTATTTGAAGACAAGAACTGAGAGAAGACCTTCAGTGCTAACACTAAGACCTCTGTTCAACAGTTATCGAAACGTCTAGCTGAGCTGAGTCACCCATGTGGATCTCTGGGAAAGACCAGGGCATTGGGGTCACCAGAAACTGCCATGGTGTTGTTGCAGGGTTCTGACTCTTGAGATCACAATCCTTTCTTCAGTCAGTAGCCCAGTCACAAACCATGGCCCAGGCCTAGAAACTGGACAAAGAAATTATGAATTTTTTTTTTCCCCCGAGATACACTAGCTCAGGTTGACCTGGAATTCTCTTTGTAGTCTCAGGGTGTCCTCACAGCAATCCTCCTACCTCTGTCTCCTGAGTGCTGGGATTAAAGGCGTGCGCCACCACGCCCGGCCCTTTTAACTTTTTAAAAAATATATTTTTTATTTATTTGAGAGAGCGAGAGCGAGCGAGAGAGAAAAAGAGAGAGAGAGAGAGGTAGATAGACAGAGAGAGAATGGGCATGCCAGGACTCCAGCCACTGCAAACGAACCCCAGATGCATGTGCCCCCTTGTGCATCTGGCTAACGTGGGTCCTGGAGAGTCGAACAAGGATCCTTAACCGCTAAGCCATCTCTCCAGCATCTTCGTGATTATTCATGGTACTGAAAAGGCAGTCATCCGGCCTGGAGCCACACTTTCCAGCGCCCCTGGCACATAAGCAATACCACATGACAAGATCTTTCCAGTGGATCACAAGCAGAAGTGAGGTCATTTCTAGGCCAAAGAAGTTGATGGTTCTGTTCGGCCAGTTTTTTTTTTTTTTTATGCCCACGGTGATATTGTAATCTACATATTGAAGAAGGCAGACTCTGTCAGCCTGAGCTGTCGACTAACGACCAGCAGTAACAACCCCCTCCCAACAACATGCCACTATGGAGTGCTGTACAAGGAAGACGCCATCTTTGATAGTGGCAGGAAGTGGCACTGCAGGCATTTGCCAAAGTGACTAACATTGCCCTAGAATATGCTTTCTATATTTTAAATCAAGTCTTAATCAAAAATAAAATTCGTTTCTGGCTGTGGTAGTTTGAACATACACCCCCATAAACACAGGTGTTTTATTCAAGCATGTAACTTGAGTCTCCAGCTGCCTGGCTAGAGGAGGTGTCACAGGGGGCAGTTGGGGGGGAGGTCCAGCCCAAAGGTGCATTTGAGGGCAGGTCTGAATTCCAGCCCAAAGGTATGCACAGAGGCTTGAGTTACACGAGGGCCCTGCTTGCTGTTTTTGGTGTTTGCTGGCTGCTGGTGGTTTCTCTCTGCTTGGATTTGTGAATGGCGTCGGCTTCTTCCTGTACCAATGGAACTTCCCGTGGATCTGTAAGCTCAAATAAATCCCTTTCTCCCATAAACCTGTTCGGCTGGATGATCTCAGAATCATCGAGCTATCTAGCACACTGAACAGATTTTGACTCGATTTGGAAGGCATGTATGTCTTTAACGGTCTGATGTAAGAATGTATGTGACGTGATACATATAAAATTCACTCTGAAGAACCAGGGGATGCCTTGTGGTTGAAAATTACTCTAAGTGAAAATGAAGTGGTATAGAAGTCCACTGCATTCCTCATGTCACTGGTTCTTTTGGGTATGGATCCCTGTGTTAGCAGAGTGACAAGGGATAACAGGAAAACACTTCTGTTCTCTCAGAAGTTACATTCTAATTAGGGAAGACATATAACACACACACACAAGGAACAATCCTTTAATGGCAAGTATGATTTAAAACATGAACTAAAACAGCGATGCAGTAAAACGCACTACTTTGTCTTTGGTGGTGAGGAAGGCTCTCTCTGGAGGTGACTTGAAGTGAGGTCAGGGTGAACAACACAGGACCATTTGTGCAGAATGGGAGAGAGGCACTGCGGGGGGCAGGAATCAGTTGTCCATCAATGTGCTTCTCACACGGGTGAATCCTGGGAGGCAGCACACTAGTAAAACGGCCACAGAAATTCACTTTTTAAACAATTCATGATTCCACCAAGTAACAGAAGGCTGGCTGGTTTAAAGCACAAAATAAACATTTCAAGCGGGAGTTCTCTGCTGACCAGCAAATAGGACTTTCTCTGACATAAGGAGATATGTTTTGTTTTGTTTCAGCAGTTTGATTTTCTTGCTGTGTTTTACAGTCAGCATCAGGAGGACTCTAGAGCAGTTACAAGCCTCATGCTCTTGCCTGTGTTAAATGAAGTGGGCTCCTTCCACATGAAATAATCTTAGTTGTTAAGACTAGCTGGCATTTGAAACACGGTAGTTTCACTTCTTGCTTTTTTAAACGGTATTTATTTATTTATTTGAGAGAGAGAGAAAGAGAGAGGAAGAGGGAGAGAATGGGTGCGCCAGGGCCTCCAGCCACTGCAAACAAACTCCAGATGCATGCGCTCCCTTGTGTGTCTGGCTTACGTGGGACCTGGAGAGATGGAACATGGGCTCTGACTGCCGAGCCACTCTCCAGCCCTGCTTGTTTTGAACTCCTGATCCTTCTGCTTCTGTCGTCTTCCAGGTGCTGAGATTACAGTCACGTGCAACAGCCCAACCAATTGTTTTCCCATGAACGCTTTTCTGTGTTCTTCCCCGTGTAGTGTGTCTAGTGTGTGTAGATGGGCTTGCAGGCGTTCGGAGGCCAGAGAATGTCATGTCCTTGTTCTATTGTTTGCCCATGTTTCCTTGACACGGAGTCCCCTGTCTCCACTCCCCTATGCCCACCTATGTCCAGCTATGCCCAGCGCTTTACATGACTGCTGGGGAACTGAGTTCAGGCGATCTACGGTCCTCTCAGGCCCTCACGCTTACAGCCAGTTCTTTCGCCTGCTGAGCCACCTCCCCAGTCCTCAGTGTCTGTCCTGTTCTATCTATTTTTGACACAGGCTCTTACGTTCAACTACTCCAGCAGCTAGACAGATAAGACGACTTGCGAATGAAATCACACAGATCTGAAGGCTCAAAATGTCTTCATGATTTTGGGGGAAGTGCTTGCCCAAACAGACACAGTCCCCTATGTCTGAGGATGTGTGTGGCTTATATGCAAATACAAAGGCATTTTGTCATCATCTTCTGGAACCAATCCCTCAAGGATTCTGAAGGCTATATAGGGTGTAGGGAAGCAGTCACCCCGCAGCCCGATGACAAAGTAAACCTCGGGGCTGGGGAGATGGCACAGTGGTTGAAGGTGCTTACTTGTAAAGCCTGCTGCCCAGGTTCAATCCCCCAGCCATCTGTGCAAGCCAGACAGAAGTACCTGGTGTTCGTTTGCAGTTGCAAGAGGCCCTGGTACATGCTACCCTCTCTATCCCGACACATGTGTGTAACTCTTGGGGCTGGAGATGTGACTTAGCTAGCAGAGATGTTGCCTAACAGGCATGAATTCCTTGGTTTCATCCCCAGCACAACATAAAACTTGGGAATAGTGGCACAGGCCTGTAGTCCCAGCTCTTCTTAGAGGTGGAGGCAGAAGGATCAGGAAGTTCAAAGTCATCCTCAGCCACATTGTGAGGTTGAGACCAGCTCTTATGAGACCCTGTTTTTACACACACACACACACACACACACACACACACACACACACACCCCTCACAGGGTTATTTAATAATCTGTTAAGAAAGCAGCCACACAGCATGTTAGCTAGTATCTTTTATTGTCAGACTTCCTGTGAGCCAACAACACTTTCACATGGTTGTCCATAGGGATAAGGCAAATTTAACTTTTCTTTGTGAGTAGACTTAGTTCGCCTATGTCTTTATAATTTTCCATATAAAAATAAAAGTCCAAGTCCAGATTAATTTTCATCTTTGTCATAAATGCTGATTTATTTACAGGTGCCTGGTTCAGACCACTGTTCCAAAATTGGGACAAAATACTGTGTGTGTTTTATTAAAGCCTCAGCATTTCATGTCAGTTCCTTTAGAGATTTGCTCACACGTTACTGCTCACGAGTGCAGCGGGTTTCCCATATTCAGCATGGTTATAGCTGCAATCTACCCAAGTGCTACAAGCTAACCTTCAAGAAAAAAAAAATTAACTTAGCTCTTAAGAAATGAAAGACTCCAATATGACTTCATATTGTCCTAAAAACAGCACGAGAGGCAGCAGTCTGAGTGGTTTATAAATACAGTCACCGCGTGGGCCACAGATCTGATTGTAATACAGCAGACAGAGTGCGGCCCTTGCTACATGTAAAACAAAAACTGAGTCAAAATACAGCAAAGACAGGAAAGTCCAGGATTCCAATTAGTTATTAAAACCACCTTATAAGGTCACCGTCGGAGACTAAAACTCTGAACTACTAAAATATACAGATTGTTTACAGATTGCACGTTCTTTTCCCTTTGTGTTTAATGCTCATGGAACAATGATTAAAGTGTGGCGTTTACAAACACATGCGTGCACGGGCAAGCACAGACACTTAACACATGGGACAAAGCAAGAAGTTAATACACGTTTGTGAGGAAGGCTGCCAGCAGCGCTCCAGCTACAACACACTGTCCCTCTGCTCTGTCTCCCTCCCCACTCCCTCACCTTCCCTCACACTGGGGAAATCAGGCTGGGAGGCTAGTGCATAAATGGATGGTTGGTGTCCCCCTTCCAAGTTCTGCAAGACCCCCAGCAGGGGGAGTGCTTGCCTTCAGTAGCACAGTTAAGGTCAATGAGGGTCGGTTCCGCAAGTTAAGGCACTTCGGCTGCTTTGGTGGCAGCGTGGATTCGCTCCCTCCCTCCCTCCTTCTTTTTAAGGCATGTACCATCTACGAGTAGTAAAGCTTTGGACATCGTGCAGACTGTTAGGTCAACAGCTTAATACGTGATCACTGAAGCTGACAGGGCTAAAGGAACCCTGGAGACTCCTGCCTCCGACCAGAGGCTTCCAAGAGCCTGGACAGCTCTGCCTCGGGCGGCCGGCTCACGATCTGGCCCAGGCAGAGGGTGGCACGTTCGGCTACTGAGGACGCGTGGGCTCCCTGTCCTCACCTCGAGCTGCCCTGGCTGCTGGCGGAGCGCGTGGTGCTGTAGCGCTTCTTCACGATCGTGCTGATGTAGGCTTTCATGAGCTTGGCCACATCCACCACCTGTGGGAGAGCAGAGCCCACACTGCAGCCTCTCCCAGGCCAGGGGCCAGCTAAGCGGACGCCCTGCAAGAAGCAGCCCCCAGCCTCCGACACCAACTCGGGCTCTTCCAAGCAGAAGCTGAGCCTAGCTGACTGTTCCTAGTGAGGGAAGGGGGAACCAGGGCTTTTCTACATACAACGGGCACCACCTGGTGGCTCTCGCACACAAAATAGCCATTTTGCTTGATCCCGCTGTCAGATTTTGCACATTGGGAAAACCTGGCTGCACCAGTCAGTGGTCTCTTTAAGGCTGGGTTGTGCTCACTGAAAGTAAATGTGGAGACCACAGAGCACCTCATTCTGGTCCGTTCCCCACTTGTAGCTGGGGAGGCGGAAGTGAGGTCTCAGGGTCCAGGAGAGACCGGTGGCCACCTTCCTAGCTGTCCAGCCCACTCTCATACCACCCCAGCCACAGACTAGAGCTAGGGTCTTCCACTAGTGCCTTCCAGTGACGTCACCATTTATGTCCCCTCTCTGTCCATCCCTCCTCACAGCCAGCCTGGCCCTCTGACAGCATCCTAATGCTTCTGTTTCCTGGTCTTTCTGTCCTCCTCATGCTGCCCACCACTGTGAAGTGTGCACACTCAAGACCCGCCATCCCTAGACTCTGCCAGCACTGGGGCGCTCCAGTCAAGGTAAGTCAAGGTAAGTTCTTTGCCCCGTCACGCACTTCTCTGTTGTCCTATCACCAGAGAGCCTCATGCCCGGTCTCCCTCCCTCCAAGCACCTCTAATGCCCACCTCCTCATTCGTCACGCGGGCCATGTATTCATTCCTTTACCATTTTGTTTGCCAGAGGCACCCTTTGGGGAAGCCACAATTAGCCGCTGCACCATTCTTACACATGCTCCAGTTTGGAGCTGCTGGCACACGGTGAGAGAGGCTCTTTCAAATATAATCTTGCGGCTGGGTGTGGTGGCGCAACCCTTTAATCCCAGCACTTGGGAGGCAGAGGTACAAGGATTGGGTAAATTCAAGGCCACCCTGACACTACATAGTGAATTCCAGGTCAGCCTGGACTAGAGCGAGACCTTACCTTAAAAAACAAAAACACAATTTTGTGATTCAGAATTCGCTACACTGGACCAACATGTCCCTCACCTCCATGGACGCTACCAGAGTGGACTCTTACTTCGGTGGTTTCTGCTGTCATTAATCATCTACTTCCCACAAGGTTTTCCAGTCCTTTCCTAGGCCCCCGGTGTTAAGGAACCACATTTCTGGGTACAGAGGGAGCCAGGGGAAATTTGGGGTAATCCAATTTTGGCTTTTGAGAATCCTACACTTGGGGTGGGGACCACCATGCTGTACTTTTATACAGGGACCCTGGAGTTAATTATTCTAACGAAGTGACTTGGTCCCGGGGATTAGGAGAGGGACTCTGTTCTCCTTTTTCACTCTCTTCTTTCATCAGGGCTGAGTGAATGGTGTCTGCTGTGCCTCTTACCTCACTGGTTTCAAAGAGCAGCTCCCGCTCGTCAACCACGATCTTGTACGTGTTGGCCAGGGGTGCCCCGAAAGAGACGATGTGCTCATACTGAAAGACCTCCAGCGGCTTGCCTTCCCCGCGCTTGTACACAGAGACGGCGTCCGCGCTGACGCCCAGCCACAGCTCCTGAGGGAAGCCTCCTTCCTTGCACTGGTGGACGAGAGAGTCAGTGTCAGCAAGCAGGGACTCAGACCTATGTGGGTGCTCAGTGGGGACACCGACTGTGGTCATGCGCAGGAACTCACCGGGCGGGTGCTGACCTGACTGGGTAATCAACGGGGAAAGTTGGGGAAATCTAGTCAATAAAGCCCAACATCATGCTTTGCCTCTTTAATTCTCAAAAGCCCTCTGTTAGCCAGTCATCTGAGCTACCTGGAAGACTGGGCAAACACCTGGACAACAGTCTCCAGCCACTCTGGCTGAGCCAGGTTTGGTCTTCCGTCTCTCATTCTCCTCCATTCTGTCTAGGATGGTTCATCTAGAACCCCATCCGCTATGAGCTGCGCACTCTTGGCTCCTCTCTGCAAGCAGCAAACACCCCATGTCTGCTGGGTGTAGACAGCCCCTCACTGGCCTCACTGCAGACTTGCTGGCACACATCAGTGGAAGAGAACGAGAGCCTGAACGACCAGATAACAACATGGGGCTGAAGTGAGGCAGGACACACCAGGGGTGGTTCCCAGCTGAGGTAGGAGGATAGCCATGAGTTCAAGGCCAGCCCGGGGCTAGAGTGAGACCCTACCTTGAAACAAACAAACAATTCTGGAGGTGGTATAAATTAGGGACACTGAACAGAAGAGGTATTAAGTGCTTTATGTGGGCTGGTGGGATGGCTTAGCAGTTAAGGTGTTTGCCTGCAAAGCCAAAAGACCCAGGTTCAAGCCCCCAGGTTAGCCAGATGCATGTGTCTGGAGTTCGTTTGTAGTGGTTGGAGGCCCTGGCATGCCCATTCTCTCTCCCTCTCTCCCTCTCCTTTCTCTCTCTCTCTCTCTCTCTCTCTTTCCCTATCAAATAAAATTTTAAAAAAAGTGTCTCATGTATAACTTGAAACAAACAACGACTAGCCAAAGAGCCACATGGAGGACAGCATCCAATGAGAAGCAAGCGAGCGAGTGATCTTGCAACACGTAATCCACATTGAGATTTCTACGGGTTTGGCTGGAAGCCATCAGCTGGCATGCTGGACTGCTGTGACCATAAGAAAACTGGATGCTAAGCTACACCGGAGGCTGGTAAATGTAGCCGTTCAGGAGCAGTGGGAAGTGTTTCGGGCTTTGCAAGCCCTGTGGTCTCTATCATTAAGTGTCACCTCTGTGGCTTTCTGCATGAAAACAGCCAAAGAAAAATACATAAAGGAATGGGTGTGACTGTTCCAACAAAACCTTATTTGCCAGAAAGGAAGTGACAGGACCTGGCCTGCAGGACAGTTTGCCAAATCCTCTACACCACTGAAAAGATTAGAAAAAAAGAAAAGAATTCAGACTGGGTTGAGGTGATGGCTAATTAGAAATCAGAAATCCTACCTTACTGGATGGTATTCCTTCACAGGGGAAAACAACAAAAAACAGTGAAAGAAAAACAATGTCAGGTACAGGCTCAGCGTTTCTAGTGTGGAAATGCACAACGTGAAATGCTATGAAATCCGAACCTTTAAAGTGCTGACACGAACTGAAAACGGGGATCTTAGGGCTGGGGCGTGGGGCTCAGTTTAGCATGCACAAGGTCTTGGGGTCAATCCCCAATGCCACCAAAATCAATGGAAAAAGAAACAAGTAAGAAAATAAACCCATAAGCAAACAGGTAAATAACTGAGTAAATTATTAGATTTGAACTTAGGAGCACGTGAAAGTTTGTATGATCAGATCAGGGATGCTAAGCAGACAAAGTTTGTACAAATACTGCAAAAATAAGAGAAAAAAAAAAAAACTAAAACCTGAAACACTTCCTGCCCTAAGAATTTTGGATATGGCATACTCAATGTACAAAAGGTTGAAAATGCAGATATCTACTACCAGCACGGAAAAATAATCAGATCTGCAGTGTCCATAAAAAACCAGTTACTTAAAACCAGACAGCAGTGCAGGCCAGGTGTGGTGAAGCACGTCCGAAACCCGGCACGTGGCAGGGGGAAGCAGGAGGCTTAGATCTCACTCATCCCTGGTGACAGAGCAATCTGAGGTCAGGTTGGGCCACACGAGATCAAATCTCAAAAAAACAAACAAACAAAAAAAAAAACATAGTAATAAACAGAAAAAATAAACTAGAGGCCATGTTACTTTTGACCCCTGAGACAGTTGCTGCAGAGGAGGAGAGAAAGGCTGGGGAGAGGAGGAGGATGTTGGTGGTAAACTCTGGAGTGGTCTCACAGAAGACAGCCGGAGAGCAAAGTGTTCCTCCCACACCTTCACTCTCCGCAGGACCCTGGTAGGGTCACACCCTCACTCAGGGTGGCCGTGACGCCGTGTGCGCCTGCCTGCTCACAAGGCCCTGTACTGTAGCCAGCTCTCACCTCCACATCAAAGAGCGTCGAACCATAGCCGGGCCACTCCTTGATCAAGGTCATGTACTTGGCCATGGCTTGCTCCTGGCTCATCCCCTGAAACTTCTTCCATTTGTCAATGATGCTGGCTCGAGCGGAGCAGACTTCCTCCTTAATCCACATGTCCAGCATCTGCTCCTCCTCGGCCTTCTGCCGGACCACGGCCCCGGTCCGGAAGCTCCGCCTCAGCGTGCCCTCCAGGAAGCTGGTGCGCCTCTTCTCCAGCCGCTCGCACGGGGTGAAGGTTTTGGTGGACTGGCTGATGCGGGCCTTGAGTCTCTGCACAGAGTACACCTCCTCGAGGGGCGGGACCACAGCGTGCAGCGAATAATCCCCCTGCAGGTACTGCAGCCGCAAGGCAGCCAGCACTTGGAGGTTTTCCTCGGGTGCTGGATGGTGACCGTGGATGACAGCTTCATGGGCCTGGAAGAAGGTGGCAGTCGCTACAGTCAGGTGTTGCTGTGCACAGGAAGTCTACAGGGCCAGGCCCCACATGCCATTCAGACTGTTCTCAAATGCCACCTGCCCTGTCCTGTCCTGTTTAAAACTGCACCATAGGCTGGGGAGATGGCTTAATGGTTTTAAGCCTTCTTGTAAACCTGCCAGCCCAAGTTCAATTCTCTGTAAAGCCTGATGCAAAGTGGCACACCTGTCTGTAATCCCAATGTGCATATGGCAATGGGAGATGGAGCCAGGAGAATCTGCAAACTGGCCAGCCAGCTAGATGGGTACACTCAGTGACAAGCAGTTTCAAGCAAGGAGAAAGGGGAGGACAAACACCAAGGCTGTCTTCAAATCTCATGTGTGCTGTGGCACACACATGCCTCCCCTATACACACATCTCCACACACACTCACACCCAAAACTCTGTATCCTGGCCTTCGTCCCCTGCTTTGAACTTGAACTTCATCCCTAGCACAGGTACCAGCACAAGGTGTGTGTCAACTCCTTATCTTAGAACAACTCTTGGCAAGCGTGTTTCACTAGCACATGAAGTCTCTTCTACAGATGAATTATTGAGCCACTGGCTTCACTGGGGAATGTACTGCCACACACCACTTCTAACGGCTGGCACTTAATTTATACAGGAGTAGCTAGCTTCACTCCTGACTACCAGCAAAGGAGTCTGATTCCAGAAGTTCCTCTTACCTGTTCAAACATAAACGCGAACTCCACGCTGTCTTTTGGCACGCTGTCTGTGTCCAGGAAGCAATAGAGTTTGAAGTAGAATTTCCATGGCAAGTCCCCAGCTTCTGACGTGGCAGCCAGCCTACACACAAAGGCCACAAAGGACTCAGGCAAAACCAGAAGGAAATGGGCCACAGTGCTACAGGGGGCTGACTGTGCACAAGTGCTCTGAAGACACAAACACTCTGTTCATGGTCTGGTGACAGTGTGGGAGGGTCACACACAGAAGAGCCAGAGGGACATGTCAGAGTTCCCCAGCACTTCTGTCTAACCAGAGGGAAGCACACGCTTCTCCTGGTGCCACCTTCAGAAAGCAAACAGGAGGCTTTCAGATAACGTCTGCAACACTGGACGTTCTGAGGGCCCAGTCTCTCCAAGCCTGTCCAAGCTGCTCCAGAAAAGCCATGAATGTGGCCCAACGTGTCAGCAGCTGACAGATCTGTAGAAAGGAAAGGTTTTTCCATTTCCCTTACCAATCTCAACTATGTTACATCTGCCACAATTGGCACAAATATTCAGGGGCCGCCGTCATCTGCACCGACATCGTGCACACGTGAAGGATGTAAAGTCAAGATCAAATACTGTGGGGGCACTGTGAACAAACGCCGTCTCAGGAGCTCATAAGCAGGCTTGAGTCTACCAGTGTGATTTCAAAGCTCACGGCTGTGTGAAAACCTTAATTCTGAGACAATGACACAACTGGGGGCTGGAAAGCGAATGGGGTGAAAAACCAGTGCTGAGCTCCAGCGTCGCTGAGCCCCTGGCTGTGCTGAGTCAGGAAGGACACACGGTGGCATGAAAGAAAAGGTCAGCAGACTTCAAAACAGGTGAAGCAAAACCAACACAAACATAGTGATGTCCGTCTGCCAAAGTCAGACTCTCAAATCCTTGCCCTGATTTTTTTTTTGAGGTAGGGTCTCACTCTAGCTCAGGCTGACCTTGAATTCACTAGGTAGTCTCAGGGTGGCCTCGAAGTCATGGCGATCCTCACACTTCCACCTCCCAAATGCTGGGATTAAAGGCGTGCGCCACCATGCCTGGCTCTGATTTTTTTCCCCCCAAGGCTGACCTTCATCTCAATCTGTAGTCTCAGGCTGGTTTTGAACTCACAGCCATCCTCCTACCTCTGCTCTCTGAGAGCTGGGATTTAAGGCGTGCCCTATTTTTTTTTTTTTTTTTTTTTTTAGTTACAATTCCACCACTTGAGGAGAAACTCACTTTTCAAACTTTGCCAAAACATCAGCAACAATGGTCCGGCTCTCGATGGCCTTGTCCACGTGTCCGCTGTACTCAAACAAGGCAAACATGTTCCTGCTGTCCTCCATAGCGAGGCCCCGGATCAGCTTCTCCACCACCTACAAGACACACCGGGAGGCCTTCAGCTTACAGGCTTAACGGTATGTGCTTCCAGAACGGGCCTTCAGCTGAGCCTTGAGGGAGCTGCTAACACAAAAGAGGCCAGTCTCCTCAAATGTTCACATGTAGGGTCACCCCAGAACCTTACATGTGCTATTTTTTCTCTTGGAATTAGCTTTTCTTTAACTTGATGAAAAAAGCTGAGCATGGGGAGGGATTGTTGGGCCGATTTCTAGCAAACCCATGTTAGTAGGAAAGTGGAGAAAACACAAAGGCCTTCCTATCTTTTAGCTAATAAACTCCTGAACCTCGACAAGCGAGTGGGACCCCAACGACGATTCTTCCACACAGGAACCTTCTTAAAATTGTTACTTGTGGCTGGGGAAATGGCTTGCTGGTTAAGGTGTTTGCCTGTGAAGCCTAAGGACCCCGGTTTGATTCCCTAGGACCCATGTAAGCCAGATGCACAAGGGGGTGCATGCATCTGGAGTTCGTTTGCAGTAGCTGGAGGCCCTGGTGTGCCCATTCTCTCTTTTCTTCTGCCTCTTCCTCTCTCTCTTTCTAATAAATAAACAAATAAACCTATTTTTAAAAATTGTTATTTGTGTGTGTGCACACGCCTGGGCATACACATGGGACAGCACTCGTGTGGACAGCACAGGGCAATCTCAGTAGGGTGTCTGTCTGTCCTCCCCTCCTTTTAAAAATTTAATTATTTGTGTGTGTTTGTGTGTGTGTGTGTGTGTGAGTGAGAGAGAGAGAGAGAGAGAGAGAGAGAGAGAGAGATCACGCGAGAGAATGAGAATGCACCTGGGCCTCTAGCCATTGCAAATGAATCTCCTTGTGCATCTGGCTTTCACATGGGTCCCGGGGAACTGGACCTGGTTCTGCAGGTATGCCTTAACCGCTAAGCCCTCTCTCCAGTCCTCTTTCCACCTTGTTCGACACAGGGCCTGCTAGCTTTGGTGTCCTCTTGCCTCTGGCACCGCCCCCCACTGCTGTATGCACTTTGGTACTACAGATGCGTGTGCAACTTTACATCTGGCTTCAGATGGGTGCTGGGGATTGAACTTGGGTTGGCAGGCTTTGGAGCAAGTGCCTTTAATCACTGAGCCCTACAAGAAGCTTTTTACAGGGGTTATTGCTCTACCACGACTAACAGCTTTTCTAACGTAAACGTAAGTGTAAAAGAGCAGATGTGTCACCTGATGTGGCAGTCTCAATCCTCAGGTGACACACAGAATTACCCTATGGCAGAAGTGACTGAATGACCGGATAGTCAGCTGTGTCCGAGCCTCTGGCTCAAGTTCAGCTTCGTGTTTCCATGCATGGTTAGCCCCGCTCTTATCTATTTACAGAATGAGGTTGGATGCTGGTCACGTCCACTTCCTTGTTCAGCAAGTAGTGCACAAGCTTACTGAGCGAGGTGCGTGGGCGTGAGTCCACCAAGGAGAATGGGAAGTGTAGCTCCCTCACCTCCCCAGCTGTGGTGTGGGAGTTGATGGTGATCTTGCATGAGCCTCCGCCATGGCAATACACAGTGGAAGTCATTTCCTGCCGGTGAATCAGGGCTTCAATTTCATCTCGGGAAGGCACAAACTCTCTGCATTTGGTTTTCTTAAGAGATTCGTAGATGAAGAGGGCGTATTTTTCCATCTCTGTTCCTGGAAACTGTTCCCGTATCCTAGGAGACAAAGGTGACTTGTGAATTGAGGATGGAGGCTTTGGGGAGCTGGGTGTGGAAAGGCTCTGCAGTGGAAGATGGTGACCCGCCCCCTAGTGGTGACAGGAGCAAACACCAGAGGCTTCCTGGTCAGGCCCAGTTCACGCTGAGTGGCTGGTTCCTAAAAGCAAAGGGCCGATGTTTGGCTGGGGGCACCTAGGCGGCCAGCTCCCCTGGGAAGCACTATAAATAAGTGAAAGGACAATGAATTATATTGTCCTAGAAAAGTTGTTTTTCCTCCACAGTTAATCCAGGCAAGTAAATTTTAGCTATTCATGTCATATATACAAAAACTATGTTACCATTTTACTGAACACAGACAGTGCTGGGGAGATGGCTCAATGGTTAAAGGTACTTGCTTGCAAAGCCTGCTAGTCATGCCTTGATTCCCGTGTACCCACATAAAACCAGATGCACAAAATGGCTCATGTGTCTGGCATTTGTGGTGGCAAGAGACCCTGGTGTGCCCCCTTCTCTCTCTCTCTTTCTCCCCACTGGCAAATAAAGACACATTACTAAAAAGTATAGTAAAATAAAAAACATCCAAGGTAGGGACTTTCCACTCTACACAGTAGTAATTCAGTGCACCCAACACCCTAGCTATTGATCTCCCCACAGTGACTTGGCTCCTGAGACAGTTTTGTGAATCTCAAACAGGGACACTTGTGTCGTGCCAAGATGTGACAAGCTGTGCCCACACGGCATCCTTTGTAGGCCCCCCTCCCTGGGGCTTTACCTCTTCAGATGGAACTTGAGGTACTTGAGGATGCCCCGGCTGGGCAGGAAGGTGCAGCTGAGGCAGGTCAGGATCTGCCAGCTGTACAGGTTGCCCACGCTGCCGGGATGCGGCACCTTGTTGGTCTGCTTGATGAGCTGACAGTACAGCTCGTCCCGCAGAGGACGCAGGTCATGGCCCGTCTGCAGGATGCCCTGGATGATAGGGACAGGGTCGGACATGGACTCCAGCTGCTGGAGGGAATTGAAGATCTTGATGGCTTCATCCTGAAGGGTCGTGTAGCCTTTGTCTTTGAGCACTAGCAAAAGGAAACCAACAGAAGTTCCTTGGGCTGCACAGGAGATGAGAGGCAGGGACGATGCTGTGCATACTCTACCCCACCTTCCTCCCAAGCAGCCAAGCGAGCACACCTGGTTACACTGCTGCCATATACTTGATTTTTATTGCACACAGATGCTTATTAAAAGCTTATCTAGCCAGGTATGGTAGTGCATGCCTTTAATCCCAGTGCTTGTGAGAGTGACGTGGAAGGATCACCATGAGCTTAAGGCCAGCCTGGGCTACAGAGTGAGCTCCCGGTCAGCCTAGCTGGAGTGAAACTCTGCTTCCAACCCCTCTACCCCCCCCCAAAAAAAACCCCAACTAATCCATGACTGAACACTTGCAATGCAGTATTATTAGAATCTGTGCAGTCCAGGGCAGCCTTGATGTCAGATGGGGTATGTCCTGACAAACCCTCATCACTTGGGACTAACTTGTCAGAGACACATTGAACGCACGTAAGTCTTTGAAACACCACTGCGTGGCCTCGCTTATCTCACATGTGCTTTGAACCTTACTTGAGCCTGCAGTTGCACCTCATCATCTTTCACGAAGCCTATTTGTAATGAAGGGACACATGTCTCCTGTGATTATTAGATTAAAAGTTAAAGACAGAACAGTTGCATGGGAATCATTTCACAGCACCGTCAAGTAGGAGTGCTGTAAGGGAAAGACTTTTACAGCAGGACAAAGCAGGGCCTGTCTATATACTGAAAACTACTACGAGTTCACAGGTAGTGCTGGCATTCTCTGATGCCTTTTAGATCTCTGGGTATATTTTATACGGCTTCTTCCTGGCTTGTGATGACATTATTAAAGAGTCTGAGATAAGGCGACACTATTGTGCTGGAGCTAAACAACAGGGAGAGCAGACCATGGCCCCTGAGCATGTTGGTGGCATGCCACACTCACAGTTGAGATTGATGTCCCCATACGGGAGGGGCAGGAGTGGGGAGTGCAGGGGGTGGTGTGTGTATCGCAGGATCGGGTTCCGCTTGTAAATCTGCTCCACTACGTCTGCGTTCAGGCAGTTCTCCTGGAAGGGAAGGAGTCATTTAAAGAATGGAGGAAGCTGACTGTTAAAAATGCACACCTAAGAGGAAAAAAAAAAAAAAAAAAAACAGCACAACTGCACTTTCACACATGTGAATGTTTTTCCAAAGTCTCAAACGTCACTTATGCATGACGGGGCGAGGGGCTGAGCATCTAGTCTACTGTTGATCATTTCAGCCAGTGAAGCAATATCCACACTTGAAGACAAACCACAAAACACTTTCTTCTACGCCCTTCCCACCCCAGAGATCACATATATACAAATCTAAAAAGAATTCATGTCTATTCCTAATGATCTGGCTATCAATCATGTAGCCAAGTCACGTGATCTACTTACTATAGGTTATTTTTAAATTTCATTTTGGGGATGGGGAGATGGTTCAGTGGATAAAATGCTTGCCACTCAAGCATGGAGATCAGAGTTTGGACCCCCGGCACCCACATAAATGCTATGTAGATACGGTGGCCCACCTGAAAGCCCAGAATTGGGGAGACGATATGGGATCCTGGGGCAAAAGGGCTAGCTAGACCAGCTGAGTCAGCAAGCTCTGGGCTCAAGTGAGAGATCTGGTGTCAATAAGAAGGTGGGGCATGATCAAGACAGACACCTAATGTCAACCTCTGGTCTCTGCACACACGTGTCCATGTGCACTTGCACGTGTGTGCCCACACATGCAAACCCACACACTCACACAAAACCTTTTGGTAGATTTTTTGTTTTCAGAGACAGATCTTGTTTGCTAGATAGCCTGGGCTGGCCTTGAACTTATGGTAATTCTGCCTCAGCTTCCTAAGTACTAGAATGACAGACATGTACCACATCTGGCTGTAATCTTGTTAAGAATTCTTTTTACACCTGAAAACAACATGTGCTACTATGTCCATTGGAGACTTCCTCCGTGAGCCCATCTGCCCTGCAGTGAATTAGAGAACTTTCCATGTCTTCATGCTCTTGAGATGTTGCTGTGGCACATGAAAGTCAAGTTACTTGTAGAGCTGAAATAAACAGAAAAGCTGCAGAAGCAATGCCTCATGCCTCCACAGCTTCATTCCCACCACAAAACCGAAGGCCAGAGAAGAGAACTTCTTAACTGACTTAACGAGGGTAACTTGTCATATTTCTTAAGAAGCATTATTTTATATCTGGAACATTCTACTAAACCTTTGAATGTATTTGTGATTAGAGCTAAAAATAGATGGCACAACTTTGATAAGAATGTGTGATTGAGAGCTGACATCTTAAACTCCTTTCTCAAAAGAAAGCTTCAAAATATTTTTAAGGCTAAAAATGAGATTATTTGTGTCAAGCAGCCTGGGTTAAGTTAAGGGAAGCCGAGCAGTGTTAGAGAATAACCGACTCGTTATAATTTGGCTTCAGCAAGCAACTTGAATTTGGTGGGAACTGACATCTTGAAGATGTATTAGACCCCCTCCTGCACCTCTATAGGAATGGAGTCTGGGACCCATCCACCAAGCCCCACTTCTGTCATTCAAGAGCCTTGGCTATTTCAGCCCCATCCCAGCAGTTCTCTCTGCTGTGGGAATCTGCCCACTTGGACGACCCCTTGACTGGGTTCTGTGTGACGGACAGACAGCTCTGTGAGGCCACAGCACCCCACGTGTACACTTCCTGTCCGGGGAAGGGAGTGCACGGACCTTTGCTTGTTCTTCACTGGTGCATTCACTACCATACATTGACTAAGCCACTCCACTTACCACAGGGAAATTACAGTCCAATGAGCTCAATGGAGGAGCTCATGGGGAGCCCAAGGGTTCTAGATCAACCTGGGCCTTTTATTTTCTTACAGGTAGTGGGGATCGAACTCAGGACCTTGCACATGCCAGCAAGTGTTCTGCCACTGATCCGATCAGCATCTTTAGTTCTTTAACCTGGGCTTCTTGTGACTCCACCTGACTGGTCTAGAAGCTGAAGAGTGAGGAGGGAATTACTGTGTTACTTCTAGCTGGTGTCTAGCTGGGGCTTAGGCAGGTCCTGTGATCGGCCCAGATGGTCCCTACACCATGCCACATACATAAGCATCCATACACCTGTTTACACAGAACAACATGGAACATCTCCACAGAAACAAAATACTTTCAGTATAAAATTTCACCTACGGACCCAGGTTCGATTCCCTAGGACCCACGGTAAGCCAGATGCATAAAGTAGCGCACGTGTCTGGAGCTTATTGGCAGTGGCTGGAGGCCCTGGTGTGCCCCTTCTCTCTCTATCTTCTTCTATCCATCTCTCAAATAAATGAATAAATATTTGAAAAGAATTTTCACTTACCCAGGCATGGTGGTGGACACCTTTATTTAAACCCAGCACTTGCGATGCAGAGGTAGGAGGATCGCTATGAATTTGAGGTTACCCTGAGTCTACATAGTGAATTCTAGGTCAGCGTGGCTAGAGGAAGACCCTACCTCAAAAAGTAAAACAAAATAAAATTTCCCATAAAGTCTTAACAACTGAACTTAAGATTAACCAAGCTTTAGCTCTGCGTATAAAGTAAAAACTGAGCTGGCCTAGCGTTGATCTTGAAGGCCAGGGGTAGATTCTGCGAGCTACTAACTTGGGTCTCACCTTGATATCTTGAATCAGCTGCTGAGTGGGTGTGTCGATTGGAGCCTTGGTGTCAGTCACATTTTGAATGGCACTGGACCACCTCGTAGCCTCATTGAGAAGTTTAGTGTAGAGCCGGTAACAGTGCTTGCGCCCATACACGGTGACATTCCAGTAGCCTGCAGGGCAGTGTAGCACATATATGTCAACTTTAGCCTCTGGGACCAAGGTGATGTTTTAGTATCAGAGGACCAGCCATTTATTAAGACCAAAAGTCTTTGTTTTGGGGCTGAAGTAATGGCTCAGAGGTTAAGGCACTTACTTGCTTGCAAACCCTAGGGACCTGGGTTTCATTCCCCAGTACCCACCTAAAGCCAGATGCACAAGGTGGCACATGTGTCTAGAGTTCATTTGTAGGGGCTAGAGTCCCTGGTGTGCCCATTCTCTCTATCTGCCACTCCCTCTCCCCTGCTCTTTCTTAAGTAAGTACGTAAATAAGTAAATAAATAAAATAAATTCTATTTTAAAACGATCTTTGTTTTTTGAACTCCTTTAAATTACTTAGGGATTTAACCATAAACACTTGCTGAATCCTCGTGTGCTGTTCCTGGCCCTAAGGACCCAGTGCCACCCAGAAACCACGTGTCCTTTGCATCTGTGGCACTTACAGTACACGCAGTATTGCTCACACAGACTACAGCACTGTCTCAGAGAAAGAGCAGGCACAGGCTCATGGCCCTTCTGCGGCTCTGGAGCAAGAATGAAAATATCCCACCATCCTGGCTTCCCTTGGCCTCCTCCCCCCTCAGCAGAGAACACAACGCTGAAGAGCCTGTGTGTTCCCAGGGAGGTCGTGTGAATGTTGCCCACATCTCACAGGAATGGAGCAGCTACATCTTAAAAGCCACAAACACAACCAGACCCCAAATAAGCCAAGTTCTATAATCACCTGTGGCACCTCAAATCAGGAAAAGCGAAATAAAACAAACCACCTCTCCAGTGACACTCCTGCTCCTACTGCACCAGGCTAAGTTCCCCGAGAGGATTCTCAGAGGTTGCATGTGACCCTCATGGGTCAGTGATGAAAAAGACATAAACACCCAACATATAAAACATCAGATTGAGGCTGGAGGGATGGCTTAGCGGTTAAGGCGTCTGCCTGCCAAGCCTAAGAACACTGGTTCCAATTCCAGGTCCCACGTCTAGCCAGACGCAAAAAGTGAAGCAAGGGTGCAATGCCACTCTTGCCCACAAGGGGGCGCACACAACAGGAGTTCATTCACAGTGGCTGAGAGGCTACTGGCGCGCCCCTTCTCTCTGCCTCTCTCAAAAATCAATCAATCCATCCATCCATCCCATCAGATTCAAGCCAGGTGTGGTGATGCATGCCTTTATTCCCAGCTCTCAGGAGGCAGAGGTAGGAGAATTACTGAGTTTGAGGCTAGCCTGAGACTACATAGTGAATTCCAAGTCAGCCTGGGCTACAGTGAGACTCTACCTCAAAAAACCAGCCAACCAGGCTGAAGAGATGGCTTAGAGGTTAAGGCGCTTGCCTCCAAAGCCAAAGGATCCAGGTTCAATTCCCCAGCACCCTCAAAAGCCAGATGCACAAGGTGGCGCATGCGTCTGGAGTTTGTTTGCAGTGGCTGGAGGCCCTGGCATGTTATTTTCTGTCTTTTTCTCTCTCCTCTCTCTCAAATAATAATAATAACCAACCACCCAATCATGAGATGCCCATCAGATGCTCTGCAGCTCTTTTTCCTCGTCCTCGTCTGAATTTTTGTTTCTCTATCAATCTGCGTTTGTTATGGTTTTAAATATAAAGTATTTACAGCCAACCACAGCCAGCCTCAGAAGATAAAGCAACATGCTAGTTAGGAATCTTGCTCCTTTGCTTGGGCAACCTCAGAACCTGAGATTGAACCCGAGTCTTAGGACCAGGGGGTCTACTGCTCGTGGTCTGGGTACCTGTCTCTTTGAATGTCTTCTCATCCGGGGGCACGACCGAGCACAGGCTGTTGAGGACCAGCGTGCCCAGCTTCAGCGCGTTCTTCTCGGAGCTCTTGTAGTAATCCAGGGAGTTGTGCGTGAGGACGAACCAGCGCTTCTTCAGTTTCAGCGAGGACATCTTGGGACTGTTCTTCACTTCTTTGTGCAGCCACCCTGGAAAGGAAGGTTCAGGTATGAGTCTGCAAGATGTGCAGAGGATTTGGGGGTGAAGATAAGCAGGAAGGTGCTTGCCTGGTATGTGGGAGACCATGCATCCCAAACCCAGCACAGAAAGAAAGAAAAAAAAAAACCCACAAAAAACCTTGCATGGATCAAACCCCAAGTACCGTATGAACATTTCCATTTACGTAAGCTTAAAAATGAGCTAGAAAAGGACTATGATCACTGTTTTTTTAATTTTCCCAAAACTGCAAGATCTGGGAAAGACGGTTCATTGGTTAAAGGTGCTTTGCTTGTGCAAAGCCCACTGGTCTGGGCTCAGTTCCCCAATACCCATGGAAAGCCAGATGCACAAAGTGGAGCTCTTTTGCAGCGGCTGATTAATTAATTAATTAACCATATTTATGTGTCAGAATGACTTAGAAAAGCCGCTCAACATGGAGGTGGTGCTAGGTAACTGCAGAGCAGAGCAAAGCGGGTGTCATCAAGAAGATGGCGCAGCGGGCCGCAGTCACCTCTTACGATGAACTCCTGGCCCTGCACCCTGTTGTCGCCCTTGGGTCTCTGCAGCAGGGCTATCCAGTGATGCATCTCCTCTGGCGTGTCCGCGTCGCAGTGCAGAACCCGGTTGGCCGTGATGATCACAAAGGAGTTGGGTCTGCGGGATGGGCGACAAACACATGGAGGCCCTTAGTGCCAGTGTTAGCAAGGCCTCGTTGGCACCGGGACAGCCGACTTTTTCCTGGCACACAGGTCAGAGGGAGACATGCTGTTGTGCCGCCTGTGGCTTATAGTAAGTAAGGCAAGCCGGGCTCATTTCTGTGGGACTTATTTTATGCCTCGTTAACCTTTAAACTCGGAGCAGCCCATTCATTCAGAGGGAAAACATTTCTTCATGTAAAACTTTCCAGATGAAAACTCAGTTCCGGGAAGGCTAAATAAGGTGACCATTGGAGAAGTGGTTTTCTTTTTTTTTTTTTGCTGTTTCTCCAAAGTCTGCTTCTTCGTGCATCTGGATATTTCACCTTGGATGATATTTGTGTGATGCGAGTGAAATATTAGCCCCCAGCCATAGAAGAGATCAGTGACTGGGTGTAAGTGGAACACCTTAGGCACTTGGTTATGCCTGGCACACAAAGCCATCTGGGTTCATGTTTTCAAAGCAATCCAACAAGCACAGGCCCCTGCCAGGGATGAAGTGATGGTGGAAACTTACTGTCGAGGCTGAATGTTACACGTCCCTATGGGTGCACGTGTTTGAATACGTGGTCCCCACAGGGCAGTGCTCTTTGGCAAGGTTGTGGGAACTTTAGGAGGTAGAGCCCCGCTAATGGAAGTGGGTCACTGGGGGCCAGAGCCTTGAAGTTTGGTAGCTCAGCCCCACTTCCTGTTGACGCTCTGCTTCTTGACTGGCTGCAATTTGAGGAGCTGACCTGCCATAACAGAGGTCACCCTCCAAACCATTTTCTCCCTGAAGTTACTGGAGGCCCTCGCACGCCCATTCTCTCATATACTCACTCTTCTCTTCATCTCTCTGTGTTTGCAAATAAATACATAAAAATAAATATATTTTTAATCCTTCTTGGGGCCGGGTGTGGTGGCACCTGCTGTTAATCCCAGCACTTGGGAGGCAGTGGTAGGAGCATCGCTGTGAGTTTGAGGCCACCCTGAGACTATATAGTGAATTTTAGATCAGCCTGAGCTAGAGTGAGACCCTACCTTGAAAAACAACAAACAAACAAAAAATCTTTCTTGGGGTCATTCTTACCCTCCCTGTGCTGGAATCCTTTTTAAAAAATACTTAATTTATTTACTTACGTGAGAGACAGAGAGAGAGAGAAAGAGAGAATAGGCACACCAGGGCCTCTAGCCACTGCAAACAAACTTTAGACACATGTATCTCTTTGTGCATGTGGCTTATGTGGGTACTGGGAATGGAATCTGGGTCCTTCACAGGCAAGCACCTTAACCATTAAAAGCCAGCTCTCCAGCCCTGGAATTCTTAAGCAGGCACTTTCTTCCTGGAAGAATTTCACGTCTGGGGGCTGAGGAGCTGGCTCAGCGGATAGAGAAAGCACTTGCCACCTAACTCTGAGCATCTGCATCTGGATCCCCAGACCACAAGTAAAGGCCAGAGATTATGATGGACTTCTGTAACACCAGCACACCTACGGCAAGAAGGGTGTCAGGAACAGAAGAATTTCCCAAATGCTTATAGACCAGCCAGCCTGTCAAACACAGTGGTGAACAAGACTCTGCCTCCAGCAAGGTGAAAGGTGAGAACTGACTCGACCTCAGAAAGTTCTACTCTGACCTTTGTGGAATGTGTGCCCACACTCTCTCTTTTACACACACACACACAAGTAAATGAAAATTAAAAGAAAAAAAAAAAGAATTTCAAGTGTTCCAGATGTGGTGGCTCATGCTGTATGTAGCTACCCACACTTGGGAGGTTGAAGCAGGAGGATTGCCATGCACCTGGGTCCCACAGTGAGTTCCCAGACACAGGGGGCTAACACACTGAGAGTCTGTTTCAAAATAATAGTGATGATGATGATAATAATAGTAATAATAATAAAAAAAGTATCTTCTCCTATGTTGCTATTGACTTCTCATTTCCCGTAACACTCGGTAAAATCACCCAGAGACTTCCAGAGATCAGATTACAGGATTTGCCAAAGTGGTTTCACAGCCCAACAAGGGGACAGCAGGGAGACCCGGAGGTTTGCTCAGAGCTGCAGGAGAGCTCACCTGTCAGGGCTGTCGGAAGCACATACAGAGTCGATCAGTCCCACGTCCAGCGTGCCCTGGAGAGGAGAAGCAGAGTAAGAGCAGGATGGCATTACTGCATGTTTTGAGGTTACAGCCCCTGGGCTCGGCAACCAAAGAGACGCCTTCTGTTTCGGTGGATGGCAAATGCCAGTTATTGACTCAAGTCCTTCCAGAAATCCCTGAACAGAGCACACTCCGTCCCTTGAAACATCACAAACCCATCATTCCCTCTTGCTCTTAGAATATCTTCAGTGAAGAGTTCTCCTGAACTTTCAATATTATAAATTCTTGATTTATGCTATAGTCTTGTATTAATTTTACACTTATTCTGCTAAGAAACCATTTTATTTTAAGGTTTTCTGATGAGAAAATAAAATTTTAATTTACACAAGTTTTATGCCTTTATATGTGTGTCTGAAATAAAGGTAGAATACAATTCAAAGATCACCTGGTTCTTTGAAGTATCACGTGCTTCTAGGGTACCATGAACATTGTGATTTCCTTTGTGTGTGTGTAGGTGTGTACCTCACATGTGCATGCAAAAGCCAGAGGAGAATGTTGGCTGTCCTCTTCTTGCTCATCCGTGTTTCCTTGAGATGGAGTCTCTCACTGAACCTACAGCTGCATTTTCAGCCAGACTGGCTGACTGGTGAGTCCAGGGACTCTCTAGTCCACTGGGTGCTGGAGAATCAAACTCAGGCCAAGTTAAGCCCCATGTCTGTGCAACAAACTCTCTGATACACCTGAGTGCATTAGTGCTGTCTCTCTACAATCAGTCTTCTCTATGGTAACTTTTAATCGGCTCCGGTCTTTCTTATTAGTCATTATTATTTTACCCTTTTTTTATGTGTGTGGGGGGGATTGGTGCGCCAGGGCCTCTAGCCACTGTAATTGGAACTCCAGATGCTTGTGCCACCTAGTGGGCATGTGTGACCTTGCGATTGCCTCACCTTTCTGCGTCTGGCTTACGTGGAACCTGGAGAGTTGAACATGGGTCCTTAGGCTTCACAGGCAAGTGCCATCTCTCCAGCCCTGTACTTTTAATTGTACTTTGATTTTTCTTAAAATTATCCAGAAATTTCTTCTCCTGCTGGTCCTGCTTTCCTTCCTACCACGCCCTCAGGATGCCCTTCCCCAACTCGTGCCCATGCTCACGCACCACGGCGTTCTGCGGGTTTGCCTGCTCGTCATGCATCTCTCGGATCTCCTGGTCTGTGGACGCGTGGACCTGACTCAGCACACTGAACCACTGGCTGTGGAAAGAGAAGGCAACAGTTAAGGGTGGCCACCTCCTTAGTAGCACATGCTGGCAGCTTTGTGCAAGTCGTCTGCCACGAGCACGCGTGCCTCACATCCGCCCACTTCTCAGTCAGGCTGGGCTCACGTAGCCAACAAAGTCAGGAAAAGCAATCAAACAACGTGCAGGCACGTGTTCAAACACTAAGATGATGGTGGACCTTCCCCCCGTCCACAAGACCCTCACAGACATTTGCTAATGACGGTGAGTTCCATGAGAAAGGCAGCCGTCATGGATGCTTCCTTCTACCCAGAATCCCGTGTCAAGGCTATCTACTGAGATCTATGCTATGCCCCGGAGAAGACCCATGTGCCTTCTTTGTTTTGAAGATAAATTTCAAGGTAAAAGAAGGTCAACAATGGAAGAGCAGCCATCTGATGCCTTCTTCCCTCCTCAATCCACAGTGAGTGTCCACCACCTGAATGACGGGCTTCCACAAGAGCACAACCAACCAAGGCAGAGAGCAGAGAATTACTGAGTTACAACTCTCCCATCTTCATTTCCAATGACTTTTCTCACTTCTCGCCTTGTTGGAATCAGAAGGCAAAGGAACGCTTATGTCAACCCCAGAAAAACCAAGTTTTTGCTCTAGTTAGAAACCCAAGACACACACGGAGACCAGAAGCGTGAAGGGCATCCATCCGGCCTGTGAGGAAACAGGAGGTGGAGCGATGGCCCTCTTCTCTGTCACAGCTTTCTTATGTCTCCTGATGCACACGCTTCTGCTAAGCAAGGCCAAGGGACAGGACGTGGTAGACTGGAATACTCAGGTGTCAGATGTAAAGTTAGCCACGTAAATTATTTACGGCAAAGGACTACACTCTGTCTCTGGTATTTCTAAAGGAGAAAATGTCACTTAGGGTTTACAAACATCCCCCATGGGCACGCTCTTGGGGAGACCAAAGCAAACACCCTCACTGAGTGTGCGGTGCCTTCACGGGAAGGCAGTCGTGATTTCACAAGGCTCAAAATTCTCTCGTCCTAAACATTTTTCTGTTCTGTTCTCCTCTCCTCTCCTCTCCTCTCCTCTCCTCTCCTCTCCTCTCCTCTCCTCTCCTCTCCTCTCCTCTCTTTTCTGAGGTAGGGTCTTGCTCTAGTCCTGACCTGGAACTCACTATGTATTCTCAGAGTGGCCTCGAACTCACAGCAATCCTCCTACCTCTGCCTCCCGAGTGCTGGGATTAAAGGTGTGCGCCACCACGCCTGGCTCGTTTTTATTTTAAAGTGATATTAGTCCATTTTGTGCTATAATATATATCATAAACCTTTTTTATTTTAGGGCTGGGGATTTGATTCCAGGACCTCATGCATGCTAAGCATGCACTCTACCATCAAGCTATACCCCAGCACAAAAATCTCCCAAATCGAACACTGCAAAAAGCACAAATTCAAAACAACACACACACCTTTCTGTGCTTATTATCACTACAGACTCTTAAACTTACAAATTCTTCCAAGCATAATTCTCAAATATAACTTAAATCTAAGAAGGAATTTTAAAAACTGTGTTCCACTGGTCAGAAGAAAAAGTCCTTGGCTAAAATATTCCAAATGTTAAATTTAGCAGGTTCATTATGACACCAGACAGGACAGCTGCCGAATGCCTGGCCTGTAATTCAGCTGAAACGCCGTGGGCGTTCCCTAGGCCCCAGACAGCCCCACATGGTGTCCTCGAGCCCCAGGCAGCATGATGGGGCCGGAAGTTCAGGTTTGCTTGTTTTTCCAGTGTACGCTGTAAGTCCAGCGAGGGTTTCAGGTTGTTCCCACGGGAAGAAGTACTTTCTGGTGTTTTTACCCTGCATGCTGCTACCATGGTAGTGCATCAACGCGAAAACAGTCAGAGGGGAACAGGTAATGTGCGAGCAGCCCTGAGAACTCGCATGGAGGCTCTGATGACTCTGGGCTCATAACTGAAGAGGAAAAGGCCCCTGGCGCCACCCTGATAAATCCCACCTAGCACTGAACAGAGCACGTGCCAGTCACCTGCAGCCCAGGTGTACCAGCCCTGTCGCAGGAGCAGACAGGACAGATGCTCTGCTGCCTCTAACGCACTATGTGACCTGGTGACGCATCTCAATGAAGAGCAAATGTCACCTGTGCTTAGCTTTGATCCCCAGCATAGGAAGTTGAGGTTCAAAGTTAGGCGGCTTGCACCAGCCAATGAGAGACACTGCCGTTCTCTCAGCCAACCATGTACGCTCCTTCACAAGGAACCCCAGGAGGGGCGGAGCGTCCTCTCCACAGAACTGACCTTGCACACCATGACAGATGATGCTGTCCTTGCTGCCCCAAGTCCCCTGCCCCACAGAATGAGCTGAGATTCAAAGGTGTCAAGTAAGATACGTGAACCATTCAGAATACAGCCTCTAGTATCGTAAGTGCTAGGTGAACGCTTCAAGGTGGAGACTTTTAAAACCCTCCGGATGCCACAGCACGGCCATTCCCCAAGCAGCTGCTGGTTAGTGCCACTGCTCTCTCTGCAAACACAAGCTGCTCTTTTAAGCCTCAGAATCGCATACGGGGTGGGCTCTCAGCATTATCTGTACAAAGCTGAGGGCAACGAAAGCCTCCTTGAGATAAACAGTCTCGTCTCGTGGCCTGTGAGGCTGAAGTCCTAAACCTGTGCCGTACTTTACAGCCCTGCTTGGGAAAGACTTGTCAAGGGACAGGACAAACATCTCCCTAATGAGTCTCAGAGCTTGAAGCACACTAACAGGAAAACCAGATTACAAGAAAACCATTACAATCCCTTTCAAGGCAGCAGGGCAAACAGCATGCTGTGTGGGCTTCTGCCAAGCGTGGCGGACGGCGTGGAGGAGGAAGTTCAGTGCATCGGCCTTACCTGGCATCTTCTGGGGATTCTGCGATCAGGTGGAACGTCCTGTCGGCCATGATGATATCGATCCCATTCTCTTTGCTGGTGTTATCTATGATCTCCCTGCAGGACACAGAGCAGCCAATGGAAACCGAGAACGCAAAAGTCTCCAAAACAACTGAGACCAGGCAACCGTATGAAAGAAATGACCGAGTTCGAAACTGTTACTGAAGAAATTGTACACGGAAGTGCTTTAGTCATGGGGGAGCTGCTCCAAGACGCGCAATGGATGCCTAAAACTACAGACAGTAGTGAACCCTGTGTAAACACTGTGTGTGTGTGTGTCTTTTTACACCTGGGCTGACTATTCCTTATGCAAATATCTGAAACCAAAAAAGTGTGTGTATTCCAGAACATGTGCTTATAGACAGGAAGCCGTCTTTGGAATGTGACCCAAGTCTAAACATGAAATTCACTTATGTTTCATATATACATTATAGATGTAACCTGAAGATCTGTTTTATGCTAAGGCTAGAACCCAGGGCTTCTGATGTGTTAAGCACATCAGTGAGCTACGCCTCTCGCCCCATGAATACAACTTCACACACTGCACTCAGTACGCCTGCACTTTGTGATCTATCACGCGAGGTCACGAGTGGAATTTTCCACCCGTGGCATCATGGTACATGCCGTCAGTGCTTAGCACTGAGTTAAACCATTCTTGGTTTGTGAGACAGAGTCTTACTATATACACACACACTTAACAACCTATATGTTCCAACAGAAACAATAATACCAACTATGAAACATTATGAAGGAAAAAATTCCCTCAAGGGGTCACCCGCCTGCTAGGTAGAAGAATCTATGAATCCACTGGCAAAGGAGGACAAGGAGGGATGGGGAGGCTGTGCACCTGCCTCCTGTAGCCTGCACCTGTAGCCTGGCAACCCTGGGGAAATGACATTCATAGCCTTCAGTTTGGGCAAGCAAGTGAGAGGAAAGGAGAGGGAAGGAAATGAGAAGACTCTTCTGATCTAGAAGCCAACAACAAGGTCCAGCTCTTCCTGGTTCTGACGTGAAGAAAGCAACTATAACACAAAATACACCAGTAGGATAGTCCCTGCTGCCACTGATGTGATGCTGGGGAAGCTGAGCAGTGGCTGGAGTTGGGACGATGCTGGAGATAACACTAGTTTTAAATACTGAATTACGTTCTAACAAGAATCTTTAAAAGCATGGCAACATCTTTACAGAGGAAATACTGATGTCAGTGACTCGCCTGAAGAATGTCCTGGGTCAGGGCGTGGGCCGAGGGCCTTTGCATACGAGACATTCTTGACCACAGGTGGACAGCCACTGAGAGACGGGTCATGACATAGATCCTGTCACATCCTTTCTACTCTTGTACACAATGCAGAACACTTAGTTCTACAATTAAACACTTCAAAATGGAAAAAACCACCTTTATGTGGTAAAACAATAACTCAGTAGTTGTGCTCTACAGAAGGTGACAGAAATGGCTATGCGCTACTACTTGCATAACACAGTGTGACTGTGACAAAGTGCCTGGAGACCAGACCTTCAGTGAGAGGTAAAGAGCAAGGGGCAGAAGGGATGATCAGATGTCCCTTCGTGTGTGCCAGTCTTCTCATACCAAAATGTGCAAATGCTGCCACTGGAGTGCCCATTCTCACACTCTCCCTCCCCTCTCTCTGTATCAAATAAATAAATAAATAAAAATTAAAAAAAAATAGTAAGGTCTATATGCACACATGTATATATTCAGCTTAAATGCATTTCCCTAATTTTAAAAAAATTTTATTTGCATGTGTGTGCGTGCGTGGGGGGGAGGAGATGCTATGTGCTGGGGTCTCTTGCCACTGCAAATCAATAACAATCCAACTTTATGTGGCTGGTTAGGGAATTGAACCTAGGTTGGCAGACTTTGCAAGTAAGTACCTTTAACTGCTAAACCATCTCCCCAGCCTCTTTTCTGAATATTTTCAATATATGGTTTATTGAATCTACAGAAACTATGGCTACTCCCCGCCCCTGGCATTTGTGACCCTCTGTATGGATGAATGTAGAAGAGCATTGTGGCCTACAGGATAGAGCATTGAGAGGGGGGTGAGAGCGGGGCCGTGTGGTGAACACTGTATGACTCACTTGAATCCACTCTTGTCTCCTAACCCCAAAGGGCAGCCTGGAAAAGCCCCACCCTCTGCTGTGTGCGCTTGCTTCAGTATTTGTCCCAGAATCAACCGTGGGGCAGACTTTCCTCAGTGCACTGTCTATAGCCCCCTCCCCCGGGAGTAATTCCCAAACTGCTGATGCTGGCTGATGGGAAGGAAACAATACTCCACTTTCATGTTTCATGACTGCGGGGGCTAATTTCATCTCTCAAAGCTGATTTGACCATTTTCTCAAATACTTGGGGTTGCCTGGCTTTAAGTGGAGGATGGGAACAGGTGATCCCTGAACCAGTGTATGCTGAGTACCTAATTACCTACGAAAACTAGCTGCCTGTAGCACTAAGAATTTTTCTGAAAACATATTATTTTTAACAAAAATAATAGGTCCTTCACAGTCCAAAGCTTTGGTTCTATAAGGGTGGGCAGAAGAGGGGGTTATATGGGAGTCCAAGGACAGCCCTGTTCTTTCAAATTCATTTCAAAAATCCCTGCCAGTCAGCTTCCAGCTCAGCCTGTGTGTGTGCTGGGTAACAGCCAGTGCAGAAGAATGGAATGACCCATTAGAAGCTCTCAGCCAACTGCTCCAAATTCACACCTGACCCCCTTTAGTTTTTAAGGTCAGGTTCGTACTTTGTAGCTCAAGTAGCCCAGGCTAGCCTCCAACTCAATCCTGTGGTGTCAGTTTCCCCAGTGTTGAGGTTACAGGTGGGCATAACTCCACTGGAATTATTCACACAACTTTTCCCACATAGGCAAAATTACATTTCTGAGGTGAGGTTGTTATGGGTGTCAGGGGCCATCTTCTACATGAAAACCAGGTAGCGGAGTATGTAACAGAGAGAAGAAATGATTCACACTCTTGTCCATTTCCTAATAAGTCAAGGTGTTGAAGAGAATTTTTTAAAATTTATTTGCAAGCAGAGAGAGAGAGGAGAGAGGCAGACAGACAGAGAATGGGTATGCCAGGGCCTCTAGCCACTGCAAACGAACTCCAGATGCATGTGCCCATAGTGCATCTGGCTTATGTGGGTCCTGGAGAACTGACCCAGTATCCTTTGGCTTCGCAGGCAAACGCCTTAACCGCTAAGCCATCTCTCCAGCCCACTGAAGGGAAGTTTTGAGACTCACTGGGTGCCTACCACAGACCACTGCTGCAAAGAGCCCACAGCAAAAATGAGACAGCCGCCCGCAGCCCGCACCGACATGCAGCGGCCCAGAGCACACCCGAGGCCCACCCAGACTCTACCACGTACTTGGCGGTGCGGACTTCCACGGTGCCCTTGAGCTTCTCCTCACTGTCGTTCTCAAAGTACATCAGCTTGGACTGGCGGAGGACGAACCAGCGCCGCTTCCAGTTCCTGCGGGACAGCGTGGAGGAGCCGCCTCCTTTCTTGTGCAGCCAGCCTTGCTTGAGCGCTTCCTGCTTGGAGCGGAACCACAGGAAGGTCTCGTCCTTGAGCACGCACCAGCGGCGCTTCCACGAGTTCATCAGGCCACCTGCTCCCATAGACGGGGCGGGGAAGGGGTGAAGACGTCATCAGACTGGGTGACAATGGCCAAAGCAAGTCTTTTTTTTCGAGGTAGAGTCTCACTCTAATTCAGGCTGACCTGGAATCCACTGCGCAGTCTCGGGGTGGCCTTGAATTCACAGCAATCCTCCTACCTCTGCCTCCCGAGTGCTGGGATTAAAGGTGTGCGCCACCACACCCAGCTCAAAGCAAGTCTTGCAGAAGCCACTCTGTTGCCTTGCAAGCCCCGGCTGTGCACTCACAGCCCCTCCATGAAGGACAGGCCGCCTGGCTTGAGTTCAGGGTGCAGAGGTCGACATCACAGCAGCCTGGTGGTGTCACTCAAGAACGCTGCCCCTTCCTTGTGCACAAAATGTTCCTTCTCACCCAACTGAGAATCTTAAGTAGCCCACAGGAGTGACAGTTAATGACAACACCCTACCTGGGAATGAGCACAGAGCAACGGCAAGAACCACCTCTATGCGTGGGGACCAGGTCAGCTGCAAATGCCCAGAGCGGGAAAAATGGTCAGATTTACACATGTCCTTCTTGATTTGGCCAGTGTGGGATCTCCTGATGGTCTGTGATTTTAGAAGTTAGTGAGGAGGTCTCCCTTTCAGAGGATAAGAAAACACTGCATCTGGACAACCCCTTCTTTAAAAAGAATCCATCACCTCAAGTTGGCTGATAAGCAGAAGATACAAGGTTGAGACAAAAACCCAAAGTTACCGCTGCTCATGCTTGGACTTTAAAGCAGAGGCAGTTTAGGTGGAATTTATCTAGTGTAAGTTTTTTGTGTGTGGTGTGCATTTGTGTGTGTGTGTGGTCCTGGGGGTTGAATCCAAGGGACTCACATACTAAGCAAGTGAGAGCCCCCCACACCCAACTTCCTTTTTCGTAACTTTTTTTTGACAGGGTTTTATGACGATGCTTGCACTGCCCACAACCTTGCCATCCTCCGACCTCAGCTTTCCCAGTGTCTGGGATGACTGTAGTGTGCTACCACAGCCAGATGACAACTTTTTAAAATTGAGATAAATGTGAAAAGAATACAGATTTTAAAAGGTGCCGGGAGTGGTGGCACATGCCTTTAACCCCAGCACTCAGGAGGCAGAGGTAGGAGGATTGCTGAGAGTTCAAGGCCACCCTGAGACTACACAGTGAATTCCAGGTCAGCCTGGGGTAGAGTGAGACCCTACCTCAAACCCCACACCCCCCAACAAAGTTTCTATACACTGAGAGCAGATTTCCTGAGTGACAGCTTACCACTTTCATTCAAAACTCTTCTTAGCACAGCGTACTGAAGAACACTCTCTGCTTCAATAATTTACTGTAAAATTGCTCATGACACTGACTTTGCTTACACAGTAATAAAAACACTGGAATGAATGAATGGCTGACAAGTCCCTTTCCCAAGCCCCCTCCCTTCTCACTATCAAGTGTTCCCTGCTGGCCTGGCTGAGACACCTCTTGGGATGCTGCCAAGCTCCAGAGCTGTGTTCCAGCCACAACAGGCCAAGGCTTATCAGAATGAAACATTATTATTTTTCTGATTGATGATTTTAATCTGCATTAATTTTTCAAAACAAGCCGAGGGGAAACCGGAGGCATAAAACTGTTCTGTTATCTTACTATCTTCAGAGTGATGAAGCTTAGTCAAGGGTGTCAAGAATGATGGCAGTCACCCCAGCAGCCCTCACCGTGAGCTGCCACTTTTCCGCTCTAAATGGCACTCGCTCCAGCCTCCTGCGCAATTCCTGGGACTCAACACCGGGTCCTCACGAGAGGACCGGCAGGGCTAACTTCCTAACAGCAAAAACCTTGAGCAAGCTATTTACCTGGGGGAAGCTCACATATATATGTAATAGAAAATGGACTTGATTTTATCCTCATTGTCTTCGCTGAAAATTTCTAAGACTCTATTGAAGATTAAATGACACTGTAAACACTCAATACCTTATCTTGTTGAGAGGCCCCAAACAGCTTACATTCAGAATTGACTTTTATTTTTTTGAGAGAGAAAGGAAGAGAGAGAAAGAGACAGAGTGAGAAAGAGGAACAGAGACAGAGCGAGAAAGAGAGACAGAGAGAGAGAGAGAATGAGCACACCAGGGCCTCCAGCCAATGTAACTGAACTCCAGATGCACGCACCACCTTGGGCATCTGGCTTTACATGGATACTGGGGAACCAAACTCAGGTGCTTAAGCTTTGCAGGCAAGTGTCTTAACCATTGAGAAATCTTTCCAGCCCCAGAATTGATTTTAATCAGGAAACTATGTAAGACATCAGTGGTGCATATAAACACTGACATACAGGGTTTTGAATCAAACTTATGGGATTGGATAGATGGCTCGGTGATTGAAGGTGCTTGCTTGCAAAGCCTGACAGGCCAGGTTTGATTCCCCATTACCCACGTAAAGTCAGATGCACAAAATGGTACATACATCTGGCATTCATCTGCAGTGGCAGGAGGCCCTTCTGTTCCTACTCTTGCTCTCCCTCTGTCTGCACCTCTCTCAAATAAATAAATATTTAAGAAACTTATGAAGGGCTGGAGAGATGGCTTAGTGGTTAAGGCACTTGCCTACAAAGCCAAGGGACTTAGGTTCTATTCCCCAGTACCCACATAAGACAGATGCACAAAATGGTGCATGCATCTATAGTCCTGTAGTTCGTTTGCAGTGGCTGGAGGCCCTGGCACACCCATTCTCTTTCTCTGCCTCTTTCATGCTCTCAAATAAATAAAAAATAAAATACACACACACACACACAAAAAAACCCCAAACCAGAAACTTATGAAAATGATTACTCATTAAAGGAAAGGAAATCTATCATACAGAGTTTGTGTTTACTGTACCTGAAAAAAGTTTGAGACTATCTAAAGAGTCATTAGATGCCATCCACAGGGCTCTTTGCTCTGTCAGGTGCAAATCCCCCCAAAATTTTCGCTCTAGCACTTATAAAAACCTAGGCCTGCTGGTGACTTCAAGGCAACAGAAAAGTCTTCCCTAAACCAAACCTGGTTTAACCTTGTAGCTGAAGTCACAAGGGCTTTTTATGGTCATTACACTTATTTTTAAAAGAGAGCAGATATAGCAACAACCATAATAAAGTGACAAGAGCAGAAAAAAATTCAGAGGACAAAAGAACAACTTATCAAAAAGGATAAACACAAAGAAAAAGAGAGAGAAAAAAAAAAAAAAAAAACTCAGAGGCCAAGAAGAAAGATGGCCGAGAAAAAAGAGTGAGGAAAAGAGCTGTAAGCATCAAGTACGTGACGATGGAGAGCGAGGACAGCGCGGAGGCAGCACCAAGGCTACTGGTTCTCGTCATTGGGCCCCACTCCTGACTTGCTCTCCCGCCTGCCCTAGGGCCATCCACAACACAAGGTGGCCCTCCTTTTTGACCATCATGTAAGCTGCTCCCCAAAGATGGTGATGATTGCACTTTCCCATTGACCTGGAGCCTGAGTGGGGATTGAGATCAAACAGGAAGCAGGGATGAGAATGAGGCCGTCATAAAAAGGTGCCTTAAGGGGTGCGTTTAAGGTCCAGCTGACGTATTAGATGCTTAATAGCAATTGAAATCGATGCTGAAAATGCTGTGGCAGGTTAAGCAGCCATGCCCCTGTCAGGTCTTTGCTCTGCCTCCCCAGTGTTCAGAGATCCTTCCAGTGTCTCTGATCCTTTGTGTATGGGGAGTGGTGAGGGCTGGGGGTGAGAATGGGTGCCTACCACTTCCGGCAGGAATGGCACACGCACATGTTGGCATGTGGTGAACAGTAAGAAAGGAGAGAATGTGAAATGGGGGTGAAGCAACAGAGACTGAGAGCTGAGGCAGTGTTTGCGAATATTGTCCCATCCTTTGTGGCCAACCCAGGGGAGGCAAGGCCACGCACATCATGGTAGCAGCCTGACATTCTGCCTACATGACAGTGACCTCCATTCACTTAACATGGTGTGAACACTGCAATGAGGGTGAACTGAGTAGCTTTGACCATCTTTCCCCCAACGCAGGTTTTTTGGGGTGGGGGGGGAAGAGGCCTTACCTTTCATGTACAAGAAGCTGTGGAAGTAAGGCAGGGTGACACAGCTGTACACAGAGTCCCGCCGGTAAGAAAGCTCATCGTCCGTATCAAACCTCGAGTCAAAGTCCTCTTCACTGTCTTCAAACTGAACAGAGGAAGGGGGGGAGAGCGGACGTGAACAAAAGCGACAAAAGCAAGCAGGACGAGTGTCCAGCATAGGGAAACATACAAGTAACTGGCAAGCAATTCATCACATTACCATAAAATGCCACAATCAAAATAATTCAGAACTACAAGATACTAATTTTTAGACTAAATGGTTAGTTGACCTGATCCCTACAACATGAAACACACTTTAAAACAAAGGCTCTATGTTAAAAACAAAACAAACAAACAAAAAAAAAAAACCAGTCGTTTCAGAGTATAATTCTAATCAAACCATGAAAGAGTTAATGTTCTCCAAGTAATAATATGGCTGAGTCTTATAAAGTAGACAGAATTTAGTGTATGACCAGAGGGGAAAAATAAAAGAAACTATTTTTAAAATCCAGAAAAGTGCTTCAGGCAGTACACTCATTACTGTCCAGCCTGCTTTCTTCTTGGAGTGTACTCAGTAAACTAATCTTAAATCTAGACAATGAAAGCAGGGTCCAGGGTCCTTTCTTATTGTGTGATTTGGACTATGAAAAGATGGTCTTCCTGAGGTTGTGTCTGGCCTCTCCAAGCATGTGCACACACATACTTACACACACACACGTGAACATACTACACACACATGCAAATATTTTAAAAATCCAAAAAGATTATCCTGAACAAGATGACTTTGACATCTTGTCTTGTGGCAGGTCATGGGTCACCTAACAGGAGGAGGGTGGGGAGATGTTCCCCGTCCTGGGGGGGAGACAGGACTGCAGACACTCACTGAGGACTGGGCTCCTTCCGAGCTGAAGCGGTATGCTCCAGAACTGTTGTAGGTTCCCACGGAGCATCTGTAGTCTGGGGACCACTGGCTGCCATAGGAGTTGGAGAAGGTCACGCTGCTGCCGGAGGTAATGGCTCCGTCCTCGTAATCGTCTTGGTCATAATCATAGTCACCATCTGGGGAGGGCAGGTCCCCAGCATTCTGGGGCATGCAGTAGGTGGACTCCCCGCTGGAGGAGTTGTGCAGGCTGGCAGAGTCTTGCACAGACGGGGCAAGCAGCACCGTGCTGTCGGCGCTGGGGCTGGTGGGCACCATGGTGTCATTCATGTAGGGGTCTTCCTCGGAGGAGTCGTCACTGGTCCGGATGCCACTTGTTCGCTGGTCAGAATGGCCGTGCTCGCTGGGGTTGGGGGAGTCCTTGAAGCGTCGTCATCAGCCTCGAAGCCCTCATCTACCTCCTCCTCAGGGTACGGCTGGCTGAAGTTGAAGCTGGGCTTCACCCCACTAGTGCTTTCTGCAAGCTCGCTGAGCTCACCAGAAAACTCACTCCCCACCGACAGGGAGCGCTCGATGTTGCGGACACACTCGTCGATCTCGTCGAAGTTGAGGGACTCCAGGAACTCCTGGGCAGCCCGGCAAGCCTCGTCTTCCAGCCTGCGCAGCTCCTCGTCCCGCAGCTGCTGCAGCTTCTGCAGGGAGGCCTCGGTCAAGGAGAGCTCCTGCCGCTCCTTCATACGCTGCAGGTCCTCGATCTCCTTCTCCAGGCGCAGGATCTCCTCCACCTGCTTGTTCTCCTTCTGCTTCTCCAGTTCCCGGCTCAGGTCAGCTTCCTTCTGACTCTTCTGCAAGGCTTCCGGCTCTTGCTGCCTCTTTGCGTCTTCTTCCTGGACACAGGGGAAAGAGGACTTTAGAATGGGCCACTGCTGGGAAACCAAGCATTTTCCTCCTTTTGTTATATACTGAATTGTGTCCCACTGAATGCTGTATGTGGAAGCCCTGCCCCCCAGCATCTTGGGACATGACTGCACTTGGAGACAGGGCTTTGAAAGAAATGATTCCATTTTAAATGAAGAGGGTGACCCTGAACCCAGTATGACTAATGTCCTTAGAAGAGAGGACTGAGGGACAGACACCAGGGAGCACACAGAAATGTTGTGAGGACATGGCAAGTTGGCCCTTTGCAAGCCACAGGAGACTCCAAGCCTGCTGCTGCCTTCATCTTGATCTCCCAACTTCCAGAATTGTAAGGAATTCAGTTTCCCTTGTTTAACTGGCCATCACTGGCACACTGTACTGACTCAGAGCTAGGACACTAACATGGTGCTAACCTGCTTTAAAGAAATCACTCTGGGGCTGGAGAAGCTGGAGAAATGGTTTAGTGGTTAAGGCGCTTGCCTGCAAAGCCAAAGGACCCAGGTTCAATTCCTCAGGACCCACGTAAACCAGATGTACAAGGGGGCACACACATCTGGAGTTCGCTTACAGTGGCTGGAGGTTCTGGCACACCCATATTCATTCTCTCTCTCTCTCTCCCCCTGCCTATTTCCCTCTCTCAAATAAATTTAAAAAAATTTTTAAAAAGAAAGAAAGAAACCACTCTGTGATTCACTCTCAAATCATTCAGTAAGCTCTGTGCAGTGGCAGCGGGCAGGGCGCTGAATTGTAAGCATACCCCAGCCTGTTCTTCCTGCACTCCTACTTCATTTCTGTTCCGAGTACCAGCATCCAAGTGTCTGAAGGGGGAGGGAAGCAGATAAAAGAAAGCCCAAGTTGTCCCAGCATCCCCTACCTGCTGGGCATGGAGCTCAGCTTCTCTCTGTGCTTTCTCTCTTTCTCTGAAATTAGGAAAGAAAAGAGAAAGTGAGTCTCGACAACAGTCACAGCACCATGTCGACAACAAGCTCCCGCCCGTTTTGGCGGTGCTGGGGCTGGCACACTGAGCCCTGTGTGTGCCAGGTAAGTGCTCTACCGCCGAGCTACACCCCAGCACGGGTCTTCTACAGAGCTTTGATCAAAGTAGTCAAAGTCAAAAGCACAGGCCTCTCCCTTTGGCGCTGTACTCATCCCGTGTGCGACGAGAAATAAGTTCGGAGTTGGATCTTTGGTGCTGCCAAAAATTGTACATTTCAACTGCCCACAAATTGCTATTTGTTTCAAGCAGCAAGTTCTACAGATCCATTGGGAGTTCCTGACAGACGCTGAGGGTAAAACTCCAGGTGTCCTCTGCTGCCTCACTGAAGCAGCACACTGTACCTTTCTTCTTGCTCCCGCCTCTTCTTTTCTTCCTCCTCCCGTCTCTTCCTTTCTTCCTGCTCGCGTTTCTCGGCCAGCAGCTGCCGGTAAACTCTCCGTGCCAGCTGGCCCCGGAGCTGCTTCTGGAGCACGACGGCTGCTTTTTTTAGGTGCAAAAATCTCCTCCTCATGAGGAAGGCCCTGTAATTCTTCTGTATTGTCACCACACCATACAGGACCTTTCTGTATTGCTTCCTGCAAAGTAAAACCAGGAGAATAGCCATTGAGGTAAAGAGACCGTGAGCCACTCAAATAAGCTTACAGGCCAGAGGGAGAGGGCCCAGCTCTGGGCAGATAATCTCATCATGGAGACTGGCAGTAAGAGGGGGACGTTTAGCCAAAATAAAGCAAAAGAAAAACAAAAGAATAACAACAAACAGGGCCAAAGTCAGAACCCTATCACTATACTGGCTAAGTAAACACATAAGCCCTAATGGCAACTCTGAACGGCCTGGCACAAACTGGGTCAACAGCTCCGAGGAGATCCGACACACTCTCGTGTTCATAGGGAAGCAGGCAAACTACCAACAAAACCAAAACGGCACCATGCACCATGCTAGGGCTCCTTGGGCACGTCAAGAAACGGAGTGCTTGTGGTTCACAGAGCCGAACTACCCAAGAAGTTGCCCCATTTTACAACCAACCAGTGTGGGTCTGTGTGAATGAACTGATACAAGTTGAGCATTCCTCATACAAAACCATGAACTTTTTGACTGCTGACATGATGCTTAAAAAGTTTCAGATTCAGCCGGGCGTGGTGACGCACGCCTTTAATCCCAGCACTTGGGAGGCAGAGGTAGGAGGATCGTCAAGAGTTCGAGGCCACCCTGAGACTACATAGTTAATTCCAGGTCAGCCTGGACCAGAGTGAGACCCTACCTCGAAAAACCAAAAAAAAAAAAAAAAAAGTTTCAGATTCTTGGTATAGTGTGTGCTTAGCACACATGATGTACTAGGTTCAAACATCTCAGACCTGAAAAAGAAAAACAACTACCAGATTCTGAAGCATTTTTGGATTTCAGATGGTCAGGTTGGGGGTGCTCAACCAGTAAAGCTCATGTCAACAGTCCAAAGTATAAAACTCTCTGAAATCTGAAATCGTTGTAGCCCCAGAACTTCAGATAAGCCACCCAGGCTTCAGCACACGACACAAAGGAACGAGGTCAACAGCTTGAGCATCTCGGAAGAGCTCCAGACACACTTACAAAGGGCACCGCCAAGCAGTGCCCCCCCCCCTTCTATTTCCTACTCAGGTCAGGCTGACTGGGCTACTGGTCCAGTGACTGAAGACATCTAACCTGGGACGTTCCACTACACAAAAAGGTCACATCCCTGGGGACGAAGCAGCTTGTGGGGCTTCATGCTCTCTCCCTGGGGACTGATTCTTACCGTGCCAAGTAGCCTAAGACGTGGGCACGGATCACCATGGCTGCCCGGCTAACTTCTTCTTCCCGCCGCTTCTCCAGTTTCTGCTCCAAGGATTCCCGCAAGAAGACCTGCCCGTCAGATGGAAACAACTTGGTTGGCAGCAGGAAGGCACCCGAGTTGGGGTGTCTTTTCAAGGCGGCACCCGTTACTCTCTCCTGATTCTGCGGCTGCACTCAAGACATGGTTGCTATAGTGGCGCATCTTCCACGGACGAATACATTTGAAGATCCGATGAAGACATCAGAAGGACAAAACAACGATGACATACAGAAGTCACAGCTCATCTTTTGTTGTTACCGTTACGTTCAACAGTCCTAAAGTGCCTGTCAAAGTTCTCAAGGTCTGTCATCCTGGGCCACACAAACAAGCAATACGGACACAGACACAGAAAGAAGAGGGAGGAGGGAGGGCAGAGGGCTGAATTTCAGTCCTAAAATAATATTGTGTTGTCTTGTAGGAACCCTCACTCTGTGCTTGCTAAGCAGTTATTATCTGAGTATCCTGGCATCAAAAGCTTAAATGCACACAGAACTGTTTGCATTAAGAAATTAAGTCTAGCTGGGCGAGGCAGCACACGCCTTTAATCCCAGCACTCAGGAGGCAGAGGTAGGAGAATTGCTGAGAGTTCGAGGCCACCCTGAGACTACATAGTAAATTCCAGGTCAGCCTGGGCTAGAGTGAGACCCTACCACCAAAAAAAAAGGGGGGGGAAGGAATGAAGGGAGGAGGGAGTGAGGAAGGGGAAGGGAGGGAAGAGGAGGGGAAAGAAGGGAAGGGAAGGGAAGGGAGGGTAGGGGAGGGAAGGAAAGGTGGAAGGGAGGAGGGAATCCTGATGGCTGGGGAGATGGCTCAGCAGCTAAAGGTGCTTCTCTGCAAAGACTGCTGGCTGGGTTTGGTTCTCAGTTAAGCACAAAAAGCCACACATAAGAGGTGGCACATGCATCTGGAGTTTGTTTGCAGTGGCAAAGGACCCCAGGAATGCCCATACACACAAATACAAAATTAATAAAAAACGCCGGCCCCCTGCCCAGGTAGGGTCTCACTCTAGTCCAGGCTGACCTGGAAATTCCCTATGTAGTCTCAGGGTGGCCTCAAACTCACAGTAATCCACCTACCTCTGCCTCCTGAGTGCTTGGATTAAAGGCATGTTGCCACCATGCCCAGCTCAATAAAAACAGTTTAGAAAAAGGAAGTAATTCTGAGCTAGAGGTGGTGGCTCATGCCTTTAATTCCAGCATTCAGGAGGCTAAGATAAGAGGATTGCCATGAGTTTGGGGACAGCCTGAACTATACAGCGAGTTCCAAGTCAGCATGGGTTACAGTGAGACCCTGTTACAAGAAAGGAAGGGACAGAGTAAGGAATAAATTAATTCTGGAGGCTGGGAATGTAGCTCAGCAGCAGGGATGTAGCATCAGGACTCTGCCTCGTTTGTTTTTGCATGTGCACGGGTGTGCACACGCATATGGAGGACAGGTTTTCCTCAGTTGTTGTGTCCCCCATGCATTGATTTGGTTAGACTAGCTCACCAGCAAGCTGCCGTGCTGGGGTTCCCGGTGCACACCCTGCGCCTGGCTTTGACAAGGGTTCTGAGGATCCACACTCAGGTCCTCACGTTCTCAGGGCAAATGTTTCCCCATGAAGCCATCTCCCCTTTTCACCTTCTGGATTGAGGGTCTGGCAGCCTAGCCTCCCACACAACAGCTGCTATGAAGGCAGGGGTGACACACTGCACTCAAATCACAGTCAAAAGGCTGTGAGGTCTCACAGCTGAGGGGCCTCAGTGTGACATTTCAAGGTGTCCCCTTATGAAACACTGTCTCTGATAAGCTCAGCGGGCACAGTAGCATAAGCATGCTCCCAATGTTAAAAACTGGTGATTAAGAGTGTCCTGGGACAGTGTGCCTGGTAGGCACCGCCCTACACGTCTCGGAGCTTGGTGGCAGTTGCTCTCTCTGTCACTGTACCTTGGTCTTGCCCAGCTGCCACTCACTGCCGGAAGCGTCGTAGAGCTGGAGCAGCGCCGAGCACCTCCCGCGGATGTCCTCGGGCAGAGCCAGGCTCCTCGTCAGCACTCTGTACCTGCACACAGAGGCGCGGGCTCAGCACTTGCCAGGGGAGGGGAGATGGGAAGGGAAGAAGAAAAGGACAACCATGCAGATCCCTCTTGCCTCTTGTAAAAATCCTGGAAGGGTCTTCGGACAGCGTACCCAGCCTTGCGGATCCTCACCGTCTCCAGCATCCCAGAGTACCGCAGCTGGTTCAGCACAACCGCCTGATCAAATTGGTCTGGCATCTGAAATATGGGAAAATGAGATAGACAGAATTAGATAACATAGCACAATAAGGCCACATATGCTCTTGTTTTAGGGAGGGTTTGTACAATCGAATGCTCACACACAATAATTCAAAACTTACAGAAAAATACACATTAGAAAATGAATCCCTGGGTGCCCATCACCGACTGACCCTGACCATCATCATGGCCAATCCTGCTCTGTCCACCATCAGCCTGCTCATGCCTCCTTCATATTCTTTGAAGAAAGCCTCAGATTTAATCCCATTTGTAAATATCACAACTTGATAGAACTATAATAACCGTATTATATCTTGATCCATACCAACAATTCCCTAATATAAATATCCACGGTCAGGGAGTTGACTCATCTCCTAACTGTGCCACCACCTTAACGCCTCCTGCCTGCAAGATGCTACCGGCATACAAATACCACTTTACTTACTGAACTTCAATTTAAAGGTACTTTTTTAGCTAAAAGAATAACCAGTGAGGGACACATACATACACACATTTAAAACAAACAAGAAGAATTTAACTTTGCTCCACTTCCAATACTCTGCTTATTGCCAGCTGCATGCTGAAGGAAGCCCAAGGACACACAGACGAAGGACAGGAAACCGGGCCAAGACTCGGCTTCTGAATCTGCTCTTATCCACTCGGCTGCCAACTGGCATTGGTGACGGGCCGGGCTGTCGTGTTTCAGGGAAAGCAAAGTGGGTCATTTCCCACTTAACAGCTTTTCAGATGCCGACTCGTTCTTCCAATCCAAGCATCCGTTCCCTTTAACTAACTTGCATTTTGTTATTCTAGAACCCTTGATGCAAGGCCTGAAAAACAGAGCCATAACTGTTGGAAACTAAAAAAGTGTCTTACTCTGTGATTTTTAAAAAACACAGTCAATAATGAACACAAGATGAAGCTTCAAGCCACGCTATTCTGCACGCTTTTAAAAAGCTAGTAAAAAAGAGAAAGAATGCACTACAATCCTCCCTGACAGCTTCTGATGAGCAGCTGCCCACATCTCTGGCAGGCTGAATTCTCTCAAAAATGTCTTCCGCAAACACTGTGGTCTTTACTTAGCAGTGTTCTAAGTGAGTGCATCCAACAAACTAGGGCTGACAGCCAAAGAGCAGTCGCTCTGATTTGCATTCGTCTGCATTTAAATTCTCCTTAGAAAAACAAGAAAAGCATCAATAAAATTACCCTTGGCAAATCTTACCTTGTAGCTCTGATTTAAAGAATGGGGGTGGAGTACTCTAGAAGTATTTGGTGACAATGCATGGCTACATTATTTTAGGAGTATAATCTGACTAGCAGCCAGGTACAAAGAATAGTTTAGCATGAGTTTACAAAGCAAAGACCAGATAAAGCATCAGACTTACTCTACTTTGTTACACTGTGATATCAGAGAGACCTTGTAATTCCTAATCATTTCAGGCTCAAAGACATTAATTCCAAACTGCTCTCTCTACAGCTTTCACGGGGCTTGATGCATAGTCTTTGCCTGTCACTTTGTCCTTCCACCAGTCAGTCAGTCTCTCTTTAGCAAAGTCAGTACAGTTAAGAGTTATGAAAACATTCCGAAAGGTATGACTCAAGCCCCCTCCACCCCCCGCTCTGCACTTACCATCTCTGGTTTCTCGGCGGCGCATTCCACCTTCCCTTAGGTGCTCAGGGCAAACTTCATATGGAAAACAACTGCCACACTGACCTTTCCCCCACAGCTAAAGAAGCTGAACAATAAGGAACACCATTCCTGTGCTTTAAAAAGTGCCCGGTCGCCATGACAACCCCTTCCAGTCCGGGCTAATTAGTGTGGTGTGGTTCTAGGATTCGATACAGCTCTGCGCGAGGAGGGAGGCTGGGAGCCACAGCTTTGGACTCCCACTGCCATTGTATTTCTGCCCCTTCCCAGTAATTTAACCAGGGGAAGGGGATCTATAGGCTGACTGTCGCCCTGGGCAACCCACCCTGCGGTCACGAGGGCGCTTCCCTGGCTTTCCATTGGCTCCTCTCTTTTCACTGGCAACTTCCTTTTCTGGCGAATTTAACTTTCAAAGATGTCACAGCTGGAAGCTGGACCAGGAGCAGCTTAAAGGCATTTGGCTTTTCAAAACTTGCCTCATGCACTCCCCGCTTGACTGACAACCAGTTCTCCAGGGCCCAAGAGTACCCCAGCAAAGGCTGCCTGCAGGGTACTAAAAGCCAGGGTTGATCACGACAAATAGGTTAGATCTGGAAGGAACAACTCTGACCCTGGGCAATTAAAGTCACATTTAGTGAATGATTAAGAAACACCAGTTATGTGTAAGCTTTCAGAATTCATGTTTGGGGAAGATACACAAAAAGTGGGGGCTGGCTTTGGCTTCCAGAGTCTCTTAAGTTTAAGAAGGTGCTAGGTTTAAAAAAAATCACCACTTGTAAGCAGGGCGTAGTGGCTCATGCCTTTAATTTCAGCACTCAGGACACAGGAGGTAACTGTGAGTTAAAGGCCATCTTGGGCTATAGTTATATCTTGTATCACAAAACCTCCCAAACAAGACAAAATGAAACAAAAAAATATACAGGAGAAACTCTAAGATTGCATCACATTCAATATCCAAGTTAAATATCCAAGTAGGTTGTGGATGTGCTCAGCTGGCAGCGGCCTTCTAGCAAGCGTGGAGCCCTGGGCTTGGTCCTCAGCACCACATACAACTATTACAATGGCACGTCCCAGTCGGTCACAGCAGCCTGGAGTGGAGGCAGGAGGATTACAAGTTTCAAGTCCTCCTCAGCTACACAGCAAATCTGCCTGGGACATATGCCACCCTGTCTCCAAAAGAAAAAGTGAACCCAAGAGACAAAAAGACCCCCCCCAAAAAAAAAGTTGCACAGATGGGGGCAGCCCGTGGACTTGTCAGAGCATGGGAGGAGGGCGCCTCAAAGTGTAAGGGAGGGGAAACACATGTGGAGAAAAAGCATGAATAGGGCTGGAGAGATGCTCAGTGGTTAAAGCAGTTGCTTGCAAAGCCTGGCAGCCTGGGTTTGATTCCCCAAGACCCAAGTAAAGCCACGTGCCCAAAGTAGCACACGCACTGGGAGTTTGCAACCCAAGAGGCCCTGGTGTGCTAATTCACATTCATTCTCCTCTTCTCTTCTCTTCTCTTCTCTTCTCTTCTCTTCTCTACTCTTCTCTACTCTTCTCTACTCTTCTCTACTCTTCTCTACTCTTCTCTACTCTTCTCTACTCTTCTCTACTCTTCTCTACTCTTCTCTTCTCTCTCCTTTACTCCCTTCCCCCACCCCTCCTTGCAAATAAATAAAACAAGTACTCTGAAAAGCATTTTGAAAAGGGACAGCCCATCCTTGCAGAACCTCCCCTATCTTTGGATATATTATATGGTATCCATACTCATACAGCTAGACACAGATATGCTATATATACAAAATGGCTGAAGGCATGTGTCAGGGTGTTACTGAGTGGGGGCATTATACTGTGGGGTGTCTGGGGAGGGAGACTGCTCCAAATAGGGAATGAAAAATAGTGAACTATTAGACGACACTGAAGAAGGAGTAGTCACATAGTTAATGGGAAACATTTCAATGTGGTTATCTGAGTGTGAAGTATGTCAAGAGTATTTCTCAGAGAGGAAACAATCTACCAGAACGACAATGAACTCTGGAGGTTTGACCTAGAAGACAGGGAACAGGGAAGCCAGTGAGAAAACGCAGGGAGGACGTTTAATAGGGGGACAGCTCAGGTGGATAAAATCAATGTGGTATTCAGGGGTCCCCAATGATTCCAGGAAACCCCACAGAGTCCTTCATATAACACAGCAAAGTATGAACCCACAGCCTGCACACATCCTTTCATACACGTTAAGTCCTCTCTTGTTACTTACAAAACTACCTGCCTATTACAGACTATTTACACAGTATTTATAATGTCTACGATGTAGGCATAGGCTAGTTACTATGTCAATAACTGCTATACCAAATTATTTGGGGGACATGTGTACATGTTCAGATCACATGCAATTCTTTTCAAGCCACAGTTGAGGAACAGAAGGCTGACTGTACACATTCATGACAGAATTTGACAGTATTTGACCATAAAAAAGGAATGAGGCACTGACAACGATGTGAAAGAAGCCAGTCACAGAAAGCCACGTGCTCCATGATTCTATTCAGATGGAATAGGAATAGCAGGGTCTGGAGGACAGGAAGTGGGCTGACAGCTGCTTGGAGCTGACGGAAGGACCCCGTGGAGGGTGACAGCAGCTAGAACAGGAAGGTTTCTTTGTGAGATGATGGATTTGTTCCAGAGTGGACTGTGCTGAGGAACCATTGAGACGTGCGTTTACAATGAGTCAGTGACACAGTCCATGAATTCTACTTCAAAAAGTGTTAAGAAAGAAAGAAAAGAAAAAAGAAAAGAAAAGAAAACAAGGCTGGACATGGTGGTGAACTTTTAATCTGGATGGCAGCAAGTTTGAGGTCAGCCTGGCTTACACAGTGAGGTCTAGGTAGGCAAGGGTTATCTAGGCTCAAAAACCAAATAACATAAAATAATACTAAAAGGCTAGGTATCGTGGTGCATGCCTGTGACCCCAGTGTCCCGGGAGCCAGCCTACCTAAGCAGTAGACCCTGTCTCAAAAGAGGGCAGGCAGTAGGTTGGGGATGCAGCCCAGTGGTATCATGTGCCTATCATTTGTGAGGTTCTGGCTCTGATCCCCAGTAGTGCTGGAGAAAAAAAAGAGGGGAGAGAAAGGGAGGGAAAAGTATAGGCCAATGCAGAGACATTTAAAATAACAAGAAAGGGGATGGAGAGATTGCTTAGTGGTTAGAGCACATGCCTGTGAAGCCTAAGGATCCAAGTTCAATTCTCCAGGTCCCACATAAGCCAGATGCACATGTTGGCGCATGTGTCTGGAGTTTATTTGCAGTGGCTAGAGAGCCCTGGCATGCCCACTCTCACTCTTTCTCTCTCTCCCCTACACCTCTCTGTCTCAAATAATAAAAATAAATCTTTAAATAAATAAATAAAGTAAAAAGAAAGAATGAAATATATATTTAGTTTTAATTTATACTTGAGTAATTTAATAAGAAAACAAAAGAAAAAGAAAAATTTCTTGGGAAGAATGAAAAGAAAAATTTATTTTCCCACAGAAGACAGAACACTTAGGAAAACAACTGACACAGAACAACTTAAGCTTTCCACAAAAATAAATTATGGGAAAGCCCTACCTTTTGCCACTAAAAATTTAGTTAAAGGACAACGTAGGTGCTGGCACCCAGGGAAAGGACCAGAGAAAGGGGCTGCCATGCACAGATGCCATTTCTGAATCTGGTGGCTCTGAATGCTGACATTCATGCACACTGCATAAGGACAGTAAGATGACACCTGCCTATGGTGAAGGGAGGTTCGATCTGTACTTTATGAGGAAGCTGAGTGAGTTTACTGTCTGTGGACCATCAGCATTCTCACACTTCTGCCATCTTACAAAAACCAACCTAGGACCCCGAGAAGAACCGAGAAGGTGAAACTGAGAAGCCAGCTTGCTGCAGGGTGCGGTGCCAGCCAGGGTCAGGAGGAAGGAGCTCTGCACACACTGACAAAGCACCACGTGCCGGGAACCTGTTCAGGTGATCACAGCGGACCCAGCACTCAAGCTGCACGCTGTGCGGCCTCACCCGCCGAGAGAAGACCCTCTTAAAATAAGGACACAGGGCTGGCCCAGAAGTGGCTCTCAGCAGTAACAGTGACAGTCCTCCCTGAGTATGACAGCGTCACAGAACAAAGCTCTATCATGCACTGCTACAGTACCTGACCTGGATCATCAGGATTTTAAGACATTTAGTTTGAAGGGAAGAAAACACTTCTTTCTGGAAGAAATGACATGCTTTATCTGACTACAAATTTATAAACTGACAACTACGTAACTCATGGTAACTGGCTTGTGCTCCATCTTGTGGAATTAAAGCTGGATAAATTCAACTTGAAAAAAATGGTGATTAAATGAGAAAAATGGAATAGAAAACGACTGCACCTCACCTTTCCTTGGGTGATTAAGAAGCTCAGAAGGTTAAATTCAATTCTTACCTTGGAATGAGTTCTCATTAATCACAGATGTCTTAATTTTTTTTTCAAGTCTAAAATGACCATAAGATGGTTAAAGGAATTTCAAACCTTTCAAACTTCAATTTTAAATCTTTTGCTTTCAGGAATAAATTTGAAACCCTTAAAGAGCAGGATGGCAGGGATTCCAGGCTGCCTGGTATCACTCCTGTGGGGAACTCCTGGCATCTTTCAACACATACCAGGGCATCCCAGGACAGACACTCTGATGGCCTCTGAGGGGCCTGTTACTCTACCGATGAGAAAACTGGACCTTAGCAAGGGTAATGCTTGCTGTAGTGGATCTATGAGGCTGGGGTTTAGCTCAGTGGTAGAGTCTGTGCTTCGAGCTGGGTTCAATCCCTAGCACCAAACAAAACCTGGACCACGAAAGAGTAGGTTTCAAAGGGTTTTGCGTTCCTGAAAACCAATACTGCAGGGGAATCAAGCTTGTCCTGTCAAGCCCATCTTCCTATGGCCACTACAGAGGCGGGTGCACTACCACAGGTCAAGCGGGCTCAAAGTGATGAAAACTTCCTTAGGGAAGAGATGGAGGCAGAAAGCATGCTCTTACTGAAGCGTCCCTAATCACTTCTGAAAATAAAGATATCCTGGAAGATTTCAGCACCAAGGGACCTTGGGAGCAATCTGTCAGGTGTGGACTTGGTCACAAAAAGCATTTAAAAATTGCCTAGCTGGATATGGTGGATGGCAGTCCCAGCACTTGGGAGACTGAGGCAGAAGGCCTGCCAAGACTTTGAGGCCAGTCGGAACTACGATGAGACTGTTCACAACAACAAACTTTGCAGGGGTCTTCCACGTGGGAGCCTGAGGCAGGTGGATACTGATCATGGATCTGGGTCCAGAAGAGTCTGTTTGACCAGGACGTGAGTCCAGGCAAACAACAACACATAGACAGAAAAACCACGGAGATAAGGAAAGCTTCGGGAAAATTAAGTACCAACTCTAGCCACCCCCACGAGTACATTCAGCATGCTGTGCGTCCCTTCCTTCTCTCGAGCAGCGAGATGACCGATGAGGAAGCCCAGTGTTCTTTGGCCCACAGTGACTCAACCCTACGTGAATCTCGTCCCTCCAGCCTGGCATCTGCTACGGACAGGCATTCAAGCTGTTAGAACACACAAGAGTAGACAGAGAGAGGGGCGCCCGGGACGTGTCAAACTTGATGTCATGGAACACACCTACACCCAACAACTCATTTTGATATAGACCAGTTCTGCTTGAGTAACAAACAGCACACACAACCAGGCACTTCCTGTGTCAAAGGTTTTTCCAAAAGATTATGAATTATTTCTAGAATGAATCCTTTCCTCCATTCTGGGAGATAATTTATGAGATTACATGAACAGGACTTCTTTTAAATCAACTAACCAGAAAGCCTTGCACAACCTTATCTACACAGAAGCAAACAAATGGATGGGTGTCCCCATAAGGAATGGGTTGGCCCTGCAGCCCTCCCCTGCCAAGGAGGCTCTTGGGATCCAAGCACTCAGCAGGCTGAAGTCAGTGAGCCCTGGAGGCTCAAGGGACCTTGACTGACCAAGGGCTACAGAAAGCCAAAAGATCCCAATGGCACACCGATATTTGTCCTTTGATCCTAATGAAACTTCTGTTAAAAATATATATTGTTAGCTGGGCATGGTGGCGCATGCCTTTAATCCCAGCACTTGGGAGGCACAGGTAGGAGGATCACTGTGAGTTTGAGGCCACCCTAAGACTACACAGTGAATTCCAGGTCAGCCTAGAGTGAAATCCTACCTTGTATGGCACAATGCAGGCCTGGCCCTAGCCAGACCGCATGGCAGAGAAACCAGGAAGTGGCTTCTGTGAACATGGCGTTCTGCGCAGGCCTGGCGTGACAACAGCTACAGTCCCATGCTCGCGAGAAACCTGCTACGAGATGATCTGTCCAGAGACAGGCTGTCACTGGTCACAAAAAGGGGACCACCCCATACAATGATTGGCTGGTCAAGCCCCTTAAAACTCCGTGTATTTCCTCAATAAACGAGTTTGCGTCAGCTCGCCCTCTGCTGCTTCTACCCAACTCCCGGAGTCTGTGTCGTGACTCCACGCCTCTCACCCCTACCCAGCAGAGACCCTGCTGTCCCTCCTGGGCTGGCCCTAGGGGGACCCCAACACTACCTCAAAAAACAAAAACCAAACAACAACAACAAAAAAAACAGAAACAAACAAACAAAACCCATATTGTTGCTGGGAGTGGTGGGCACACTCCTTTAATCCCAGCACTTGCCAGGCAGAGGTAGGAGAATTGCCATGAGTTCGAAGCCAGCCTGAGACTACATAGTGAATTCCAGGTCAGCCTGAGTTAGAGTGAGACCTGCCTGGAAAACTCAGCAGCAGCAGCAGCACATATTGTTAACTTTCTATCCTGTGAGACTTCCAGCCACAGGCACGGTAGACTGATTTCCCAAAGTGACAGAACATGCTAAAAGTAAAGAGTTCTACTGTCCCTCATTCTACTTTTAAAGGAAGTCCTGACCTACTTACTTTCTATGAAACAACAATTTTATTTACACACATGTTGTACCTGAAAATGAGGGACTCAATACATGGCCCATCCTAAGGGGACTGTCCGAAGAAATACCAAACATGTAGATTATGTAGTAAAAACAGCTTTCACACGATTCTGTATCTCCATTAAGCACCATGAGGCAGGAAGATAGGCAACAACACTGACGGCATTTCATACATCTGTAGCTCACTTCCATCATGAGATCCAGTCCTCTCTATTCAACTTGAAGCAAACCAGCCTTACTTTTTGATTCCTTTCCAAGTTGAGGACTCCATAAGAATCTATTACAGGTTCATTACATTACAGTAACAAATGTCACTCCCAGACTTATTCTGATTGAGGAAATCTTCCCAGGCAAGTCTATCCCTGGCTCTTACCGATTCCTGGAAAGGTCCCTGCAATACACTCCCACCTTTATCCCAGCTTGCTTTCTCTGCTCCATCAAACCCTCCAGAGCAGGGAATGAATAAATGTTTTGAGATAAGCAGTCCACCTAGGCTTTCAACAGCTTGCAGTGTTGTCACTGAAGCAGCAACATGATTTTCTGGATCTTGACCAGGTAGTCAACAGAGGCCTATTTAAAAAGCCGCAAATAAGCCAGGCGTGGTGGCACACGCCTTTAATCCCAGCACTCGGGAGGCAGAGGTAGGAGGATCGCCGAGAGTTCAAGGCCACCCTGAGACTACAGTTAATTCCAGATCAGCCTGGACCAGAGTGAGTGAGACCCTACCTCGAAAAACCAAAAAAAAAAAAAAAAAAAAAAAAGCCACAAATATCCTTAGTACTTACATTAGTCACTTCACTCCAGGGCTCTTAAAACATTCTACACAGCCATTATCACATGCTGATTTTCACATTTGGAGAAAAGAGGCAGAAACTAATTTTCCCACTGCAGAAGGTGGTCTCCCCAGGTGAGAAGCGGAAGCTAACCGGTTATATGAACTTGCACAAGGGGAGCTGGGAGTCAAGCCTGGAGGTTAGATTACAGAGTCTGGAAATTTCTCACTCACCAAGGACAACCTCCAAGCCACACCCCAGGATCTTGACAGCTAGCACCTGAGCACAGGGAACCCTGGGCTGGGCTGGGAGCTTCCTGCTTTCCCCAGAGCCACACACTCCTCAGGCTGGGCAGGCTGGGCAGAGCATCTGTAATGCCCAGGCCAGGAATACTCACACAGGGACGTCCAATCTTTCCCAGGTGCAGCTCTGTCCCCAGCTTCTATTGAAGTAACAAACCTGTCTGTATTTTAGGCTAATTATAGATAATTCTAGTTGCTTCTTGACCAAAATTATCTCTTCCAGTCTTCGCTTCAGCTACAGTGGACCTGCCCACCCTGAATGTCCTTCTGGTACCTTGTGGTACTCTCAGATGCTCCCTCCTCCATAAAACGGAGGCTGTGGTCCTTAACCTTTCTACGCCTGGCTTCCCAGCATGATCTGCTGGCCCCAAGAAGGACCACCCACTTCTCAAGTTGCTTCATTCTGAGCACCTGCTGGGCACCTCCACGTGGATTTTCCTGGGTGCACAGGCGCGTCCTTCCAGCTGGTAAGTCCAGTCTTAGTTTTCCTTTCTGCATTTTCTGAGGGAGGGTCTCACTGTAGCCCAGGCAGACCTGGAACTCACCCTAGGCTGACCTTCAATGTACAGTGATCCTCCTACCTCAGACTCCTGAGCGCTGGGATTCAAAGTGTGTGTCATTATGCCCGCGATTTTTTGGAGCTGAGTTTATGAATTTCTGAGTTTGCTAAACTTCTTGGTATATCCACCAACATCACAGGTGCACACTTGCCCGTGGAAGTGTGCTGCATTGACAAAAGTGTGGTTGGTTGGAGCTGTTTCGAATGTACTTGTCTAATTAACATTGGACAGTTCTTGTCTCTATGGCATACATACTTTCAGGAAATGAAAACCTTCCTTACTGTCTTAAGAGTATATTAATTAGTCTACACAACTGTAAGAAATTGATTTTTGGCAAGTGAACAAAGACAATTAAATGGGAAAAGGGAAGTTTTAAAATAAATGGTACTAGAATAACCACAAGTCAATACCACCTATTCTGCCACACAGATATCTAGATGCAGATTTTATAACTTTTATAACACTTAACTCCAAGTGGAATACAGAATTAATGCAAAGTACAAAACTATAAAACACACAGAAGAAAACACATAACCAATGTAGGTGATGAGGGCTTGCCAATGACTCAGATAAAATAGAATGAAAATCTAGTGAACTGAATTTCACTAAAGTTCCTTTTTATCCTCCAAGATATCATTAAGACAATGAAAGACAAAGAGTACATGCAAAGTATATGAAAAATAACTACCTGAAAAGACTATCAAAAACATACAAAGATATGGAGGTGTCTAATGGGTATTTGAAAATGTTCACCATCATTGTCACTAGGTTAGAAACAACAACAAAAAGAAGGCTCTGCTCTTTATGCACTTAAATGATGCAAATCCAGAACAAAATGGACAATGCCAAACGCTGACAACAGGGACTCTGAGTCATAGGTGGCAGGAGTGTGAAATGGGACAGACTGCGAGACATTCAGAGAGAGAGAGAGAGAAAGGATGCACTAGGGCCTCCAGCCACTGCAAACAGACTCCAGGTGCATATGCCTTTGTGCATCTGGCTTTACTGGGGAATTGAACCCAGGTGCTAGGCTTTGCAGGCAAGTGCCTTAACCACTGAGCCATCTCTTTAGTGTGAGGCAGTTTCTTATTACAAAGCTCATTCAAGTTTTGATACATGAGCCACACTGCACTCTCACAGGCTCACCTGAGCTGAACACATGTCTATGCAAAACTCTGTGAGCATTAACAGCCTTATTCATAACATCCCCCACACAGAAATTATCAAGATGGCCGTCTGTAGAAAAAAATGAAGGAAGTGAGTGTTTTCACTCAGTGCACTACTGACACATGAAAATAAAAGAGCAATCAAGCCACACTCATACACATGTTGCTTACACGTTGCTCTGCTATAGCTGTAAACTTTGCTTACCCCACAGGTGTGGGCTCACGATTCTGACTGTGTGTACACAGTAGAATTAACCCAAGACATGGATGGAAGATGGTGGAGCCACGCCGCGCACCAGCGCAGTGAGCCTTCTGTAAGAACACGGCGGTGAAAGCACGTCTGCCCTCCTGGCTCTGATCCACTCTCACGAAGAACACAGCACTAGTCATTCTCCTGGAGCCGGTGCGACCTCAGTGGTGGATCACTGCAAGCCAATCACAGGCCGGAACGGCTTTCAAGGTATGTCTGCAGAGACTGTGCCCAAAACACAGCTCAGCTGCCTTTCCCTCAGTAACTCACACTGCATAGCCCACAACCTTCGGGACGGTGCTGAGGGAAATGGAAGTCAATGGAATTGTCCACAGTAGTTTCATGAGGATGGATACAAGAGACCTGGGAGATTAGACGTTGTCTCTTTTTGCTGTGAACTCATCAACTGTTATTAAAAGAGACTAAAACATGCAAAGCATCTGTTTGGAAATTAGAACCTGTCAAGGTAATATGAACAGTAAAAACCTCAGTGCTCTGGAGGCTCCACTCTTACCACCGTCCTGTCTCCTCCCTTCAGAGCACTCCACACACGACAAATACAGTGTTACGTGTGCATGCTCCTTCAATTTTTAAAAATTTCCACATTTTGCCCTTCCCACCTAACCAAGGCTTAGAGATTTTCAAAGCAGAACATATAGTCTCTCTCCTGTTGGTCATACAGATCATTACTGAGTAAAATTGGATCGCGATGTCGTGGTTTCTATTGCTGGCTATCTTCTCAACCAAGTTGTAGTGAATGAAAAAGAAATACAAACGCAGAACCACAAAGGCACCAGAGTTCCTTGTCAATACCTCCACCCATCATCTCCTCCCTTCCCGGTTTTTTTTTTTTTTTTGGTTTTGTTTTCTGTTTTTTTTTTGGGGGGGGTGGGATTCTTTGAGACAGGCTCTCCATGTAAGCCAGGCTGGCCTGGAACTAGTGGTCCTCCTGTCTCAGCCTCTTCGGCGCTGGCATTACAGACATGAGGCACACGCCAGGCTTAGCACTATGTTTTGCATGGTCTCTCAGACGCACAGTGAACCAAAGCTGACTCACTCCAATGTGAAGATGTCTCCCAGGCCTTCAAGGAAACGTCTCCACTACCATGTGGGACAGACTTCTTGCAGACTCCCTGGGCTGCCGGTTTAGCAAGTATTCTAGCTCATTCAGTCTGTGTTAGTATGGCGTGTTAATGGGTCCGTCAGATAGGAGTTACGGGTGATGAGAAGGGTGATTTAATTTTACCAATTTTCTTATGTTCTCGCATGCCTGATCATGGAATTTGAGAGTTTACCTGTCCTTTCATATAGGAAAATCGAAGTCATTTAGTAATATTTCTAGTTCTGTAATAGAAACTAACGGATGACATGATAAACGGACACGTTTTCTACTGACGTCTTCATGGGAAAAGCAGCAGCTACCCGGTTGTCAGCGAGGAACTGTCTGTGCTACTGGAGTAAGGGCTTCCCGTGTGGGATCTCACTTAATCCTTGTGAGTTAAATGAGACCGTAGTGAAGAAATGATGAGCACAAGGTAAGGTCAAGAATGGGGAGCACCTGGGAAAAGCTACTTGACAACTTTCAAAGTCCTTCACATGGGTATACTTTCTCTAAGCACCCAGTAGATGAGGCAGCTCACAGCGATTGAGCACCATCGCACTGGCCCTGCGCCCAGAAGCAAAGGTGGTCAAGTCTCTTAGTACCAGGATCCCTGCACGCCCCACTCCAGCTCTCCTAGGCTGCAGTGGTGATGCTCCTTAACGGACAAGTTCAAGTACAGCGTGACTCCATGAGTGGTCACGATGATCACGCGTGGGCGGCTGGCCAAGTGGACCCTCTTCTGTCCTAGTCCATGGACTGGTGGTGGTGGCTGAAGCAGTACAAACAATGCTAGCAGGACACATGGGACCTAGCAGCTAGCACGGCAGTCAACGGGCACTAAAGCGCCAAGCACCACACCAGCTTTTATGTAATTTTAGCAAGGCCCCATTGTGATCCTCCATGTGGTGGTTTGATTCAGGTGTCCCTCATAAACTTAAGTGTTCTGAATGCCAGTCTCCCCAGCTGATGGCAATTGGAAATTAAAGCCTCCTGGAGGTGGTGTATTGTTGGGGGTGGGTTTATGGGTGTTATAGCCAGCTCCCCCTTGCCAGTGTTTGGCATGCTCTCCTGATGCTATGGTCCACCTTATGTTGGCTAGGGGGTCATGTCCACCCTCTGCTCATGCCATCGTTTTCCCTGCCATCATGGAGCTTCCCCTTTGAGCCTATAAGCCAAAATAAACCTCTTTTTTCCCACAAGCTGCTCTTGGTCTGGTGATTTCTATCAGCAATGTGAACCTGACTGCAGCACTCCATTTCGAGATATATTACCAAGTACAGAGAAGTTAACTCACACAGTGACTGCAAAGTCACCAGCTAGCCACACTAGCAATGTACAAGTTCAGGAAGGCTCCAGAGTTCCTGTTGCTCCAAAAGTATTTATTATTTAACAATGGAGTTTGTTTCCTGGAACACATTTCCTGAGTATTTCAGAATGAAATTCACCAACAATAGCTATCGTGATCAAATGGCCCAAAATAGAATCCAGTAGGAGGGTTAAAACTCAAGTAAGATAACACATTTAGTTAGAGGAGGGGCTAGCAAATATAGCCTGAGAGCCATGTCTGGCGCTTTTCTCCCTCCCTCTTTCCTTGCTTGCACATATGTGTGTGTGTGTGTATGTGTATGAGTGTGTGTGATATGCATGGGTGTGGTCAACATTACGGCTCTTCCTCCATCTCCTTCCACCTTACTGTGAGACAGGGTCTCAGCTAGACTAGCTCACCAGCAAGTCCTGGGGTTTCTCCTCTCTTCACCTGTCCAACCTGGCACTACATGGGTGCAGAGACTCTCAGTTTTTTTGCTCGTACAGAAAGCACTTTACACCTGAACCAACTTCCCAGCCCCCACATAAGGGATGTGCAGCACAGCCCGATTTTAATTTGTGCCTGTTTAATGGCCAATTAAATACACACACACACACCTGCACACACCCCTGTTTGTATTCACATATGCTCTTTGTCCAAGTATTTTGTATATTATAAACCTAGGTTGTTTTCTTATAGGTGAGTTTTATAGGTGAGATTCTGGATAGAAGTCACTGGTCAGATATATGATTTGAATTTATTTCTCCCCCAGCCTATAATTTGTTGTAGAACTTTGAATGGATGTCCCCCAATAGACTCAGCAATTTATAAAGCCTGTAATTAGCTCCATCTTGCTGGAGGAGGTGTTACGGTGGCCGGCTCCTAGGGTCCAGCTCTGAGGTCTGCTGGAGGGTGGATCTGATTTCCAGCCGAAGGTATGGCAGAGGCTCGAGCTCTACACGGGGTGAAGGGGCAGCTTCTCCCGCCGTGATGGAACTTCCCCTGGATCTGTAAGCGTCAGTAAATCCCTTCCCTGTGCCTGGTCTGGAAGTTCATCCCAGCAACGGGAAGCTGACTGCAACACTTGTCTTTTCATTCTCCTACCATGCCTATCATAGAACAAGTCTGTAATTTAGAGGAAGCAAACTTTTCTTGAAGGATCACACTTCTGTTGGGCTATCTAATAAAACTCATCAAGTCCCCCAAATCTCAATGGAACATGGCCATGCTTTGTCTACAGTGGTTTTTATGATACATGGGAAGTAGGGACTCTGACAGCAGTAGGCATGGCGGGATTATATTTATTTATTTTTCAGACACCCCACCCCATAGCAAACCAGCAACAGGAAAACAGAGGCTACCCATCTGCCACATGTTGCTGGGGAATGTCAATGGGGGCTGTGTCTGTGAGGTCTATCTTCAGAGACAGCAGTATGTGTGCACAGTTGCCCTTTATACGTATTCCTCTGTGGTCCTGCACGCAGCTCTAGACTCCTTTCTCTTCCTATCCTTCAGCGTAAGGTCAGCGGACAAGAAAAGAGTATTTACTTGAATCATTCTTCCTAACTGTCTTCAAGTGGGGCTGGGAGGGTGGCTTTGTGGGTAAGAGTTCCACTCTAGCACCTAAGTACAAGGCTGGGCATGGCCGTGCATGTGTGTTACCCCAGCGCTGAGGGGCAGAGACTCCCTACTCAGCTCGTCGAGAGGAAAGACAGCCTGAGCTCCCTCCCGGTTCAAAAGAGATCCTGGAGCAAGGACAAAGGGTGGAAGGGACATCCTCCTGCGGCCTCCACCAAGGCACGCCTGAGACGTGCACACCCGCCCACGTACGCTTGCATACACCACGCACACACAGGTCACACTGTGTTACAAGTGTTCCAGTGTGTATAAAATCCAAACGTCCTGTCTTTCCCCCATACCCCCTTCTACTCCTTCACTCCTGCTCTCCGGGGAGCCCTCAGCTGCCTCCCTGCTAAGGAACTGCGCAAGGCTGACCTAGTTCAGAGCAGCTGTCCTGGGGATGAGAGGATTCCACGCCAACACTCAACCTCCTTCCAGTCGCCTGGGCCTCACAGCCACTTTCCCAGCTTCCTACAGGCTGAACCACAGGACACAGTCCAGGCCTGAAAACCCAGCAGAGAAACGGGTCCCAGAAGAGGCAGGCAAACCTACCTGACCCCTGGGAAAGACGTTCTCCCTTGTGGAAGGAGAGGAGTATTTTTGGCCCCTGACTCTTTCCAGAATGGTTTCCTCTGGGGGGTGTGACAACTCTTTGTTTTATGCAAAGATGCACCCCAGTGGCATAATAGGCACTCAAAAACTGAATGATGTTGCTCTTTGGGGACACGAGAGCTGCAGTCTTGGCAGCCGCTCTAGAAACTTGAGAAGTTACAGGCGCAGTGATTTCTTGGGGCCTCCAAACAAACACGTGCTACTGAGGAGGGCCTGGAGGAATGGGGTGGGGGAGACAGGGCAAATGAAACTACCCAGGTGGGAATACAACCAATTTACAGTGTGTTCATACATTGAAGTGCCCAATAACAGTGTGTGTGTGTGTGTGTGTGTGTGTGTGTGTGTGTGTGTGTGGTTTTTCGAGGTAGGGTCTCGATCTAGTCCAGGCTGACCTGCAATTCACTCTGTAGTCTCAGAGTGGCCTTGAACTCATGGCAATCCTCCTACCTCTGCCTCCCGAGTGCTGGGATTAAAGGCGTGTGCCACCACGCCGGGCTAACAATTTTTTTTTAAATGGACTACTTATACATAGCAAGTGCATAGGCCACTGTTGGCCAGTCTTCAGTCTTACCCTTGAAGACCTGGACTATACGCAAAGGCAGAAGAGAAGTAGTCGGTGTGGGACACACCTGCCTTGTGTGTCAGTAGTCAAAAAGGTCTGATGGAAGTGGTGGACTTTTCTAAAGGGTTTGATCTTAGATCCAAGAAGATCCTGCAAGGTTGATGTACAGTTTATAGTTCTTTTTTTTTAAAAAAAATATTTTATTTATTTATGAGAAAGAGAGAGAGAGAAAGAAAGAAAGAGAGAGAGAGGAAGAGGCAGAGAGAATGGGCACGCCAGAGCCTCCAGCCACTACAAACTCCAGATGCTTGTGCCCCCTTGTGCATCTGGCTTATGTAGGTCCTGGGGAATCAAACCAAGATTCTTAGGCTTCCTAGGAAGTGCCTTAACCGCTAAGCCATTTCTCCAGCCCTAGAGTTTAAAGTCTATCATGATGAACTCAAATGGCAAAAGCACCGGAAAGGCAAGAGTCAGTCTGGAGCAGAAGTCCATGCAGCATCACAACCAAGTGCATGATGTACAGCTGGATGACCTTGTGGTCAAGTTCAGAGTCAGAGTCAGAGAGAATAGAGGGACCTAAGCTCTTTGGCTGAGGTGCCTTCCCTGGTAGCCACCAAAAGTCCTGGCTTCCCAGGGTGGGAGCAGCAGTGCTCAGAAGACAGCCAGGGTCGGAGGGCGCCAGTGCTGGGTCGGGCATGGTGTTACAAGGTGAGGTCAAGTGCCGGCGGGCGGGGAGGCTGGAGTCAGGCTCGGGTGTGGGAGCCGCAGCAGAGCCCAGAACTGACGGCAGCACAGCACATTTTGATGCTGTCTAGCACCCCTGGGCTGTGAGGTGGAGAAGACACGAATTTCATCAAGGCAAGGCTGGCATGTGGACAGAGGATAGGTCAGGGACCCACGGGACTTTCAGAGGCTTCAAGCTCATGGCCACTGGTTTGCCCTCTTCTCCCCGACCTGCGCCGTGGTCATGTTGGTAAGCACATGCACGCTTTTCTCTATGCATGCTATGCTGCAGCTTAAAGAATGTTTCGGGTTAACTTCAACATCAACTAAGACAAGAAAACAAAATTCTCAAGAAGGTTCCTGGAGATACCAAAAAGGAATTAAGATACCCATGCAACCAAAATAAACAAGTTCACTCTCTTTTTAGAAGGATGAGACTATAGGTGAGAGGGTCCTGTGAATTCCAAATGACCAAAACAATGAACCCTGAGCATCAAGGAATCTATGCTGCAGGACCGAGGCACAGGTGTGTGGTGGATCATGTGTTTAGCATCCAGAATCTAAGTTCTACTCCCAGTGCCCAAAAACCACATATTGCAGGAGACTCAGAAAAACCCAGAGAAGCCAGGTGTGGTGGTCCACACCTGTAATCCCAGCACCAGTGGAAAGACTGAATTGCTGCAAGTTCAAGTCCAGCATGAACTATATAGCCAGGCCTATATAGTGAAATTCTGTCTTAAAAAAAAAAAAAAAAAAAGATCAAGAGAAAAAGCAAAGAAATGTTTATTCCAAGCCAGACCACAAGCTCTGGAAAAGACAGCAGAAGGTTCAAGTCTGCATAAATCCCATCTGGGGCTCCTCAGAGAACAGCCTTGGGTCTAATCTGTTCCTGCCTTATCTAATGAACCCAAGGAAAGCTTTTCATCCTGTGAAAGGAAACCTCCACCTCACTCTATTCATCGTTGTTCCCTCCTCCTCCACCAACACACGGAACAGGTCACAGCCCCCTTTATTCAGACAAATCATGCTGAGAAATACAAATTAGGAGGGCAGCTGTCTCCCTCAGCAGATGCTGGCAGGGACGCCCACGGCAGTCATTAAAATGCAGAATAGCTGTGCATGGCACTGAGTCACTTATCAAGCCCCAAGGCTACAGCCACACAATACAACCAGGACACAGAGCTAGAAAGGGAGGAGTAGAACTGGGGCTCTGGGGATCAGCGGGCCAGCACTCTTCAACGTCCAGAGCTGGGAATATTGTCAAACTGAGACTCGGATCTCGAGGCCAGGGTGAGACATTTGATAACGCTACGTTCCCAGCATTATGGTCCATTCCATCATGGCAGTACACGTGTACAAGATGTATGTCCCTGGTTCCTTGCTTCTTGGGGTTTAAACTTCAAGGACATAACCCATTTTCACTCTTCCGGAGGACAGGGATCATTCATAGTACTGAGGGAGTCATATCCTAATTTGGCATACACACGGTTATCAGCTACTTTCTCGTTGCTGTGACTAAATACCCGAACAGAAGCAACTTGTGGGAAGAAAAGCGTTGAATTTGGCTTCTAGTTTCGAAGGCAACTTTCATCGCATGGCAGCCTTGGAGCAGGAAGCAGGGATCACACTGACAAGCAGGAAGCAGAGGACGTGGGGCAGGCGACAAAACCTCAAGTCCAGGACCCAGTGACCCACTTTCTCTAGCAAGTCTCTGCCTCCTAAAGGTTCTACAACTTTCCCAAGTAATGCCACCAACAGGAGATCCAGTTTTCAAATACATGACCTATGGGAGACGTTTTGCATTCAAACCCTAACATTTCGTTTTAAAAATTAAAACTAAAGTTAGTATACAGAAGAAAAACGCACACACACACACACACACACACACACACGCATGCGTGCACACTACAACCACCAAATCAGAGCTAAGACGATGAAACTGTCATGAAGATAAATGAAATCGAGGGGCTAGAGTGATGACTCCGTGATTAAAGGTGCTTGCTTACAAAGTTTGCTTTCCCAACACGCATGTAAGGCTGGACGCAAAGTGAGACTGACACACACACACACACACACAAAAATTCTTTAATAAGATAAAATAGATACGCTAAAAAAAAACCCTCAGGCTAGAGAGATGGCTTAGCGGTTAAGGCATTTGCCTGCAAAGCCAAAGGACTCAGGTTCGATTCTCCAGGACCCACATAAACCAGATGCACAAGGTGGTGCATGAGTCTGGCATTCCTCTGCAGTGGTTGGAGGCCCTGGCAAGTCCATATTCTCTTTCTCTGCCTCTTTCTCTCTCACTGTCTCAAATAAGTTAAATAAAAAAAAATAAACACCTGCAAACTAAATACTCGGTCACTAAGCAGAGGTCACTGAAGAAAGAGAGTAAGATGATGTCATTGAGAGACCTGAGACAGTGCCCCATTCATGCAGGAAGAAACTGAGGTAAAGTCATTTTATTTTATTTTATTTTATTTTATTTTCTGAGAAAAGCCCAACAGACTAGCCTTATTTTTATGTAAGAGAGAGAGGGAGAGAGAATATAAATTGGTGTCCCAAGGCCTCCAGCCACTCCAACTGAACTCCAGATGAGTGTGCCCCCTTGCGTCACTGTGCATTTGGCTTACATGGGACCTGGAAAGCCAAACATGAGTCCTTGGGCTTTGCAGGCAAATGGCTTAACTGTTAAGCCATCTCTCCAGCCCTAAGGTCATTTTAATTGCATAAAAACATGTAGCTAAGAAAAACTTCAATAACAAATATAGCTATTTAATAAACATTCATGAACGCATTCATGAACCAGAGGAAAGAAACCCAATGGGGACTTTTACCTGACACTGGTCAATGCAGTGTGCTGAACGGAGTGGGAGTTTATTGGCAAGCCTTGGTAACTAAGTCCCACTGTTCAGCAGAAGGGCGGGTCTGGTGGGAAGGGGCACTGGTGAGCTAGCTGGGTGTCCTACGAGTCCTTTCTCTGGCTTATTCATGTATTAAAATGGTTGTCTGCAAGTCATGATGGGAAATTAGCCAGCCTGCCATCACAGTCAGTATCTGTTAGGTACAAATGAGAAACATCACAAAATATTGCACTGAGCACTTGGGAGTTGCTAGGAAACAGAGGTCAGGCAACACTCAAAGGCCAGGTTATTCCCATCCTTGAAGGCCTCCCCAGACTCCATTATATAAGACGCTTGTTCAGCACAGTGGACCCTGGGGCCTGTAGGGCTCAGCCTGGCAGCATCCATACCCAGCCTGCCAGTCGAGGATTCTGGATTGTGGGACTTAAGCTGCTTAAGTCTGGATACCCCAGCCATCCCCAGGTCCCAAGGTCAGGAAAGCCTCCAGTGGATGAGGCTCCCTGCTGCCCTCTCTACAGTAGGGCCTTTTCTGCAAGACAGGGTGTGCCTACTATGAAAGAAAGGGTTTTAAATCCATGGCTCCCACTGACTGAGCAAGATGTTAAAAAATAAAGGGGGTCTGGGGATGTACTGGCCCAGTTCAAGCTTCTGAGTTCCAACCCTAGCAAAACACATAGAACACACAAATCATAAAATAAGGGAGTTTTTGTGCACCTGGCTTTACACATGGGTACTAAGGATTGAACACGGGATGTTAAGCTTTGCAGGCAAGCACCTCAACCTCTGAGCCATCTCTCCAGCCCCTGCCAGTATCTTTTTGCATCCGAGCCTCAGACTGTTCACATGCTCCCCCAATGGTCTCTGCACCTCAGCCTTCAAAACAGCGCCTCTGCCTCTCCCCCACCCCTCCAGGCTGGGCAGCCCTGGTTAGTCAGCAGTCCCCACAGCACCAAACCGAGAGCAATCCATATGTCGACAAAAACCGCCAGAACAAAGGACAGAAAAGCCTATGCGCCAGGCCAGCTGCTAAAGGCTCTCTGAATATTCCCAGCCGCCTTCTCAATCATGTAGATACCTTATAGCAACATGTGGTAACAAGAAAAGAGGGCTGTGCTGAGCAGGCCAAGTGAGTCATGAGAACTGGCGATTGTGTGGTGGTTAATTTTCTTAATTGAGCATGAGAAGGGAAAGACTTTCTTTCACCCGGTGGACGTTGGCGGGAGCCCTGAGTTGGTGTCAACCAGGAAATGCCACTAGCTTGCTCCAGATGGCCAGAGCAACTGGACAGGCGTAGTCTGTTCGTTCAGGCCACAGACCACAAGCAAGGCTGGCCTAAGAGATGGCCAGTGACACAGCTTGGTGACTTTGGGCCCCTTTTGTTCCTTCAATAGCTGGCCCCTGTTAGAAGCCCGGAAATCTGAGTCAGATGACATCATGACCAGGTCCAACCTGTTCTTCCACCTCTGTTCAGGACCTCATTTCCCTAATGTGCCAGGTACCAGTGTCGGAAGACTCCAAGGGTTGCAGCTGAGCGCACCTGTGGTCCAATGCAAACGGACTAGCCTGCCCTTTCCTGGAATTATGTAATGCCATCACTGAATCAAATGCACAGACTGACTTTTTGAATTAGCCCAAAAGAAGAAAAGTCAAGGTTAGGCCGATTGTCCTGCCATTCCTCAGAGTACTAACACTGCAAACTAACAGCCTAATGCTGCTTCACACCTGGCTTCAGTAATCGCAGGGTCTTCTCCCGGCTTGGTGCATGTCTCGTCCTCCACTGCAGTAACTTGGTTTAAACTAAGAAATGAATTCAGTATCAGCATGTGTCCAAGAAGTTTCACATTCAGATCCTGCACTTCACCCACCAGTGCTGGAGCTCAAGCGCTCCCTCCCTTAGCTGCTGAGACATTTACTATGTGTGTCCTTAACTCACTTTCTTGTTGGTCCAAATTAAATTAAATTTCACATCTTTTACAAAAAGACTCCCAGATGGTTCTATTCTAGTGAATACCCCCCCATAGAGGCGGAGGAAAGGGACACACACTACATTCTCTCTAACAGGGCTACTTTCTGTCACTTCCTAGAGGCAGACTTTGAGATTATCAGCATGCAGTTCTCCAAGCCCGAACAGTGTTCCCTTGACAGGGAAATACCGACAAGAAGCACCTGGCACTCTAATGAACTGCTGTGGCCCTGCAGAGGGGCTGAAAGTAGGGCAGCCATTCATCGGAGAAAAGGGACAGCGTGCAGTCATGCCACAGTGGTGCAAGGCATGCTGGGGTCAAAGCTCCCCGAACACTGGCATTTCTAACACTGCTTACTAGGAAGGGAAACTACTTATTTAACATAATGGCTCAGTGCAATCTGAAAAATGGTCAATGGAAAATCCACAGTTAACAGCAATAGCCAATGCTACAATAAAAACCAGCTAATGTGTACCTGCCATTTTATTTTGAAAGCAATTGAAACAAACAAACAAACAAACAAACAAAAACCCCGAAACAAGAAACAGTAGCGATACCTTGAATTGGTGGGAATACTGGGGCTGTTATTGATACTAGGTAGGCAGATGCCAGGCCTGGCTACAGAACGCTCTAACAAGTGTCAGTAGAGCCCATACCATGTGTAGCTGCCCAGTCCAAAATGGGACTGGGCAGTGCTTTGACCGGATAAGAAAGAAAATGGCTGTGCCAGCAGGAGAGGTGGTCAAGGAGGAGAAAGGATGTGTAATTTAATTATGGACAGAACGGGAAATGGGAACAGAGACAGTAGGTTACAAAATGGAGGTAGATTTTGAGACCCCTGAAGTGGAGGAGTGCTCTGGGTGGGCCGCCAAGGCAGAGAGGAGAGGAGAGGGCAGGTACTCACCGGCTAGGAGCTGCGGGAGAAGGGAGGCTGCTCCAGGAGAGCTGGCAGTGAGCGGTGGGGGCAGAGCCTGAGGCAGGCCTCCACCTAGAGGAGCCAGTCAAGAGCCCGGTGTGGGGGTGAGGAGAAGGGAGGGGCACTTGGCTGTGGCCCAGGGCTGGGGCTGGTGGTGGTGGTGGGGGTGGTCAAGGAGGGCAGGGCCAAGCAAAATTGCAGCAGGAAGCTTTCTGAGGGGAGTCATGGGCAGCTTCGATCCCATAGCCTCAGACTCATTACAGAATGTTTAGCAAGCAGTGTAGAGATTGCTCGAGGGGGAGGCCCAGTCCAGATCCCATATATCTTCCTTCCACTTTTCTCTTGAAAAGAAGGCGTATGTATCAAGGGCTATGTAGAGATATAATCAATGCAGCCAAGAAAAAGTTAAATGAAGACAGCTGAGAGGATTCTTTAAAAACGCCTGCAGCAATGCAAACTCTTGGCAGCTGGGATCCTTAACAGCAGTTTCCTTAAACTGCCAGGCCCTGGGAGGCATTGTTACAACAAGCTGCCAGAGGTGGCACAGGAGGCTGAGGCAGGACGGTTCGGTTAGGAGTCCAAGGCTAGCCTGGACACATAACAAAGCCGGTCTAAAGAAAGGCAGGGCTGGGAGATGGCTCAGTACTTAAAGGGCTTGCTGGAATAGCCTGTTGGCCTGGGTTCAGATTCTGCAGTACCCAGATGCACAAAGTGGCACATGCATGGCATCTGTAGTTAGTTTGAAGTGGCAAGAGGCCCTGGTATGCCCATCTTCTCTGTCTCCCTTTCACTCCACTTTTTCTTTTTTAAACAGAAAGGGAGGGTTGGGAGATGGCTCAGCAGTTAAGGGCATTTGCTTGTACAGCCTGCAGGTGGGGGTTTGATTTCTCAGTGCCCACATACATACAGCCAAGCTCGTGAAGTGGCCCAAGTGTCTAGAGTTCGTCTGCAGCAACCAGCCTGGCAACAGCCATATTTGTTATTCTCTCTCTGCTTCTCTTTCTCTCCCCGCAAATAAATAAACTTTTTTAAAGAGACAACACAAAGACAAAAAAAAAAAAAAAAAAAAAAAAAGAATTCCATTTCACACAGGAAAAAGTCACCTGTTCGAGCGCTTACACTACACTATCAACAAGGTCGCTATTTCCCGTTTCTCCACGTTATCTTTTCAAATGTCTTTGTTTTACTCATTTTTCTAAGACACCTATCACACTCGTATTAACTTGTAAAAGCTTTTATGGAGTGAAGACACAAATCCCTTACTCTATTTACTGCAATTTTCCACTTGTTAGCCTCAATGAAGGGCAAGTCAGCTGTCATAAAATTGAGTATACTGATGTAGCAAACGCCCAAGAATTGAAGGAAACATTGTGCATGTGTTTAATACAGCAGCATTGTCTGTAACACATAAAGGAAAAGAATCTATAGAAATCCGACTTTAAAGCCCTGTGTGGTGGTGCACACCTTTGATCCCAGCACTCAGAAGGCTGAGGCTGAGGCTGAGGCAGAGGGAGGAGGATCGCTGTGACTTCGAGGCCAGCCTGAGACTACATTGTGAATTCCAGGTCAGCCTGGGCTAGGAAAAAAAAGCTCCCCCTGTCAAAAACAAAACAAAACAAGCCCACAGAGAGAGAAAGAAATCTGAATTTAAACTGAGGCCATTGAGGGTTGGGCATGTAGCTCAGATGCTAAGGAACTTGCCCAGGAGTGCAAGGAAGGCCCTGGGTCTCATTACCATGATCTCCACCCCCCACAGCCCCAGGGGCATGCACATGCACAAAATAGAGCCATTAGCATGACACACTAAGTTTTAAAACGCAGCTACGAAGTAGTTAGGATAGATTATGATTCCAATACAAAGAAAGAAAGTATTGCTGGGTGTGGTGATGCACATTTATGATCCCAGCTCCTTGGGAAACTGAGGCAGGAGGACTGCAAAGTCATTTAAGAGTGGCCTGTCTACCAAGTGAATTTAAGGCAAACCTGGGTGACTTGGCAGGATCCTGCCCTTGAATATAAACTAAGGGGCTGGGGAGACTGCTCAGTTGCTGAAGGGCTTGCTGTGCAACAAAGTTTGGATCCCTAGACCTCACGTAAAATCTGGACGCTGTGGTGGGTTTCTGAATTCCCAGCATACCTAAGGTACACAACAATCCAAGTCGCTGCCTCAAAGAGGTGGACTGACTGCGTGTGTACGTGTACACACACACACACACACCAAATGAATAAACGTTCAAAAATTTAAGAAGTGGGTGGGCACATGGCCCAGAAGTTAAAGGCGCTTGCTTTTACAAAGCTTAGGTTCAATTCCCCAGAACCCACATAAAGCCATAAGCACAAAGTGATGCAGGCACCTGAAGTTTGCAGGAGACCCTGGCACACCCATTCTCTCTCACTCTACCTCTCAAACAAATAAAAATATTTTTTAAAAAATAGAAGAGCAGAACAGGGTGTGGTGGCACACACCTTTAGTTCCAGGACGAGGGAAGCAGAGGTAGGAGGATCACTGTGAGTTTGAGGCCAGCCTGGGACTACAGAGTAAGTTCAAGGTAAGGCTGGGCTAGACTGAGACCCTACCTCAAAAAAATCCTCTGTGTGTGTGTGTGTGTGTGTGTGTGTGTGTGTGTGTGTGTATTTATGTATGTCAGCTGTATACCATATCCAAGACCCTGGGTTCAAAATGTGGATGGACGAGAGGGGATTATATATACACCAACACGTACACTGGACTGGCATTCAGTGGTGAAACTGTGGGTAATTATAATTTTAAAATATTTTGCTTATCTCTTCCAAATACTGCCTTCATTCTGGGGAGATGGACAGAGGTAAACCCAAGCATCAATCCTGCTGGTGTTTGGCTAAGAACAAGGACACTGCTCCCTGGGTGGATGGAAGGTACATCAAAACCTTTGGGTGGGGGAAGGGTAGGAGGAGCAAAGAGGGTTCTTCACGAGGCAGGGAAAGCCCACACCCAGCCCTGTTCTCCCCTCTAGCTCCAGGCGGAAACCTTGCTCATTTGCTCCACTTATGGAGGAATAATGGCAGGAGCAGCTTTGGGAGCCAGTCCTTTGTATAGCTGAAAGGTGAGCAGTGGGTTCCAGACAGAAGTCACATGTGGTGGAGACCGCCCATGCAGATGTTAATGTGGGCTGCTTAAGTGGAAACCCCCAACTGTCTGTGATGGCCTAGGAGCTGGCTGGGAGGGGCTCCAAGGTGAGCGGAGATCTCCCACTCTGATTGGACGATATTCAGGAGGCACTACAGTGAGAGCCCTGGCACATTACCCCCCTTAGAAGTGGTCACCTCCCCAGTGGGAAGTAGTCAGGATAGACTGGGGTAATGTCTCCAGTCACATCCCCTCCCAGGCTCAGTCTTCAAATATGACTGTTTAGACCTGAGGCGAGTGAGGGGTGAAGGCAGGGATGTGGTACTTGCCCACAGGTGGCCTGCAGGTCTCCTTTTGGTAATGAAGGTAGAGTTTATGTCAGGTTAATTCCTGTCCCAAGCTCACATTTGGCTTTCATTTATTTCTTGATGCTTATTTCAACAAAGGCGGCAAGCAGACCCTTTATGATTCACTTCTTTTAAATGCTACCGCATTGACTAAGAAAGACCACCTTCACACAAAAACACTCAGCCCGTCACAGAGGCCACTTAGCAACTGAATGGGCACCAACCCAACAGCATCTCAGTGTCTGAGTGTAGCAAAGATCAGCATTTCACTCCCAACTGAGTTCTTTCTGGGGGACCTTTTCCTTTGGGGTGTGGGGAGAGTATCTTAGTAAAAATGCTTCCTAAATTTTCTCCAAGCTGGGCACAAAATTTGTGTGTGTATGAGCGTGCACGCTTGTACCTACATATGTGTGAAAACAGCACAGAAAATCCCAACAAATGTCAACATTCTGCTGTAAACTTCTAACCCTGCTACGTTTAGGGATAGGGTGAAACCAGATTACAATGCAATTTAAGAAGGGGTGATTCCTGCGCAGGCGTCTTTAAAAGGCATCTATAAGGAACACAGCAAATAAAAGCTTTAAGACTGAACTGTAGAAGCTTTCACGGAGAATTCAAACAAGAAACTACCACCAATTCCCCCCTTCAACTTAGTTAAGTTTTTTTTTTTTTTTGCATAAAAGCTTTCTCCATATTAAAGATATATCCCATAACCAATGCTTTAGCTTGTAAGTGGATTCATTTTAACAAAGGATTGGCCATTCAAGCTCAGATGAACAATCAAAACCAGCACTCACTCATTTATTTAGAGACTAAACTGTTCTGGCCCTCAAAAATCCAGCAAAATCCACCCTGTGTTTACTTAATCTTGGCAGAATTTTATAGCATCAAAACTACTACAAAGTTCAAGAAACTTTTAAGCAGAAGAAAAAAAGAAAAGAACCCCTACCTTGAGTTTTCTTTTTCTTCCTTCAGTTTTTGTCCCCAGAAAACAGCTGCATCTTTAGCTGTATGAACTGGAGTATGTGAACCGACACACACAAAGGCCGGCCATCTGCAGCTTGCTGTGTCCCCTGCCTTTTATGTGGTGTCTTGGGCTATGCTGGCTGCCTTCATTCATCCCTGATTCTACTCAAAGCAGCGGTCAGCCCAGCTTTGCTGCTAGTGAAGTTGCTGAAGGTACTTTGGACTAGGGGAGCCAATAAACAAACCATCTTATACATATCAACAGATATGCAAATGCATAGAAGGACCTGGAGATTCTGGACTTTAAAAGATGAAGTATGTATTTTTTAAAGGTACCCCAGGACAAAATCAAGCAATCCACTCTGAGAACAACACTTTTCACTTGAGCTGAGCTTCATCAATAGCTATTTAGCCTGGTCTTTACAGAAGGCTGCTGAATAGTTGCCATGACAACTTGGTAAACAGGACTGAAGTAACCAATGAGAGGTTTTCTGGGATGGTTTTGTTTGTTTCCGGGTAAGAATAGCAGCTTTAATTCGCCCTTTACTAAAACTTACTCAAAAGCAAAGGAGGCTTTTTCATGGATCTTTTGTATAAGACAGTCCCAAAAGTCAAAAGATGACTGTAAGAAATGGGTGTTCCCAGTGCAGAAAATGGTTAATGCCAGCAGGGAACATTACAGGCAATGGGAAAAGTGAGCTTCTTCAATGCCGGCAGGCACTTTCTATAGGGAAGCATCTCGAAAGACCTTAAGAGTAATAATGCGATCTCCCTACTCCCCTTGTGGAGTTGGCCCAAAGCAGCTGATGGAGGAAAGAGTTTCTTGAGCGGAAGCTGCATCACGGCAGGAAAAGGGTGGCAGAGCAGAGGCTGGGCGGTAAGCCTTGCCACAGCAGGGTGAAGACAGCATCAAGAGGGAACTGAGCTACTTACTACTGGCAAGGAGAACTGGGTTATAAGACCCTGAAGCCCACTCCCAGCAACACATCTCCTCCAGGAAGGCTCTACCTCTCAAATGCCACCAACTGGGGGGACATCTCCTTCAAATACCACACCTACAGTCGAAGGAACAAGACCTAGAAAATCTGAAGAAGCTTCCGCCCCCTAGTGGATGCCTCTGTCCTCATGCTTCTTGCAGTCTGTTTTCTAAAAAACAAGCTGCTATATTTTGTGAACCAAGGAAACAGATCTCTTTGGCCATGACAAACTACTCTGTTCTTAGGAAAATATTACTTGAGGGCTGGCAAGATGGCTTAGAGATTAAAGGCATTTGCTTGCAAAGCTTAACAGTCTGGGTTTGATTCATCAGAAACCATGTAAAGCCAGATGCATAAAGGGGTGTATGTGTATGTATAAATAATAAATATTAAGAAAATAAAATATTACATGAAACAATGTTCATTATATTATGAGTTGGTAATGAACACTGGGCATTTTGACACATCATAGCATTGTATGCACTGTCAAAATTCAAGACTTGGGCTGGAGAGATGGCTCAGCTGTTAAAAGCACTTGCTTGCAAAGTCTGAAGGCTTGGGTTCCATTCCCCAGTACCCATGTAAGCCAGGTGAACAAGGCAGTGCACGTGTCTGAAATTTGTTTGCAGTGGCACAAGGCCCTGGTGCATCCATTCTCATTCTCTGTCTCTCTACTTGCAAATAAATATTTTTGAAAAAAATGGAAAAAAATTCAAAGGACTAGAAAAACATACAGTGGAACCCTAGGCTTTGTGTAACCTCTGGGCTTTTGGCCATTGCTCCTTTCTGCCCTACCTGTAGTGATCATGTGTTTTATACTCCTGAATCCTAAGAGTCAATGAAACGCCCGATAATGGACGCCATGTCATGTTTGGAAAGCAAAGATGATCACAGGGGGAAGATGCCAAAATAAAATCATGAACCTAAACAGAACCTGTGGTCGGGAGGACGGAAGGTGGCACCTGGGTCTTCAGGCTTTGACGACACCGACTGCTCCTGCTCCGTGGGAATCTCCACCTGTACCTCAAAGTATCCTTCCCGCACCTTAAACTATGCGGCATGACGCCAACGATGAGGCAGGCTGCAGAGCAGGGCCTGGGCAAGTCTTCCAGAAGAATACAATCTTTATTCAAATGGCAGAAGCAGGGCTGAGACCACGGTCTAAAAGTGGACACGAAGCATTGCCAGAAACAGAGTAAGACCCCAAGGAGACAGAACGAGACGCAGGAAGTTGAAAACAGGGCTGAAGACCAGGAGAGAAAATGACCATGTCATCATAGGAACTTTTGAAAGAAAGGAAACAAATCAAAAAATATCAGACTGGGCTGGAGAGATGGCTTAGTGGTTAAGGCACATGCCTGTGAAGCCTAAGGACCCAGGTTCAATTCCCCAGAGCCCATGTAAGCCAGATGTACAAGAGGGCGCATGCATCTGGAGATCATTTGCAGTGGCTGGAGGCCCTGGCGCGCCCATTCTCTTATCTGATTCTTCCTCCCTCTCTCTCAAGTAAGTAAATAAATAAATGAAATATTTAAAAAATACTCAGACACACTCGAACATAACCAATATAAACAAACAAAACAACTGGACAGGATAACAGGTGCTGTCGGGTTCTGTTAACTGCTTCAGTCATGAGATTTACTCAGCATGCCGTCATGTTCCTGGAAACAAACAGCTCATGTTTTCCTAACATCTGCACGGTGGTCCTAGCTCTGTGGGTAGCCTTATGGGCTGTCCAGGACACTGTCAAAATGAGGGACTTAGGGTAATATAAAAGAAGTAGTGACCAGGTGTGGTGGCACGGGCCCCTTTAATCCCAGCACTTGGAGAGCCGAGGTAGGAGGATGGCTGTGAGTTCAAGGCCACCGGAGACTACAGAGTGAATTCCAGGTCAGCCTGGGCTAGAGTGAGACCTTGCCTTGAGAAACCAAGAACAATAAATAAATAAGGAAGTAGTACAGGCTGTGGTGGCACATACCTTTAATCCCAGTACTCGGGAGGTGAAGTAGTAGGTCCACTGTGATTTCCAGGCCAGCCTGAGACTCTGGAGTGAATTAATTCCAGGTCGGCCTGGGCTAGAGAGACCCTACCTTGGAGTGGGCGGAGGTAGCAGCATCAGGAGAGAGGAGATCCAGGTACCTTCCGAAGCCCTTCAGAGATGACAGCAGTGACGTCCACAAAGCTGATGACCAACCGTGCTGTCGGGTCAGGTCAGGAGACAGGGCCTCTCCACACCTTGAACCCACGCTGCCCACACCGGGGTGCCGACTCCCCATTTTCTAGCCTTGTGCCATAGTGCGCCTGGCAGATGATGTCTTCCTCTCCTCTGCAGCCTCCCCACATGCCCGTGGGCATCTCTTCCTCGCTCTCGCCCCCACGAAGCCCCCTTTGCCCCAGCCCTAGGAAACCAGGAGACCTCAATCCATGTTTTTTCGGAGGAGATGACAGAATTTGAGAATACTGTTGTATCACGTTTCTCTCCTCAAACCTGACTTCTTGTCACACCAACCTACTGCCAGAGCCACAAGGAGTAGAGCGGGCATGGTGCCCAAGGCAGCCTTCAGCCTCGACTAACCCACGCTAGAGGAAGTGTCGCAGCCTCCCTTCGCCGCCTGGAACTGCAGAGCAGCTCTCACATGGGACATTCGCCTGCTCCTTCTCCTCCTGTCCCCTTCTTTAATTTTGCCCCACAGCTCCTCAGGGTTTTCTGGGGAGTGTTAATGAGAGACTTTTCAGATGGGACCTCATTGCTGGAGTACCAGACAGGGAGAGATCACAGGCCAAGGAGGCCCTCGGAGGGAGAGTCAGAGAGGCCAAGCACGCTTGCTCTGACCTGGAAGCCTCTTGTGGTCACAGGGACACCCTGACAAGCTATGACTGCTGTCTATGCCAATGCCAACAGAATGGCCACATCCCCAGTACACGTCAGAACTGCCTCCTCTAGGGTAACCCAAAGCCCAGTGCAGGCTGCAGACGTCCTCATGTGCCAGGACTAACTTGGTGCCAGGAGGATTCTTCAACAAGGTTAGACACAAGCTGTAGATACTGACATAATTCTCAGATTGGTGAAAAGCTGTTTATAAAAAAGAAAGAAGGCTGGGGCTGCAGAGATGGCTCAGCAGTTAAGGTGTTTGCCTACAAAGCCTAACAACCTGAGTTCGATTCCCCAGTACCTATTTAAAGCACAAGGAGGCACATGTGTGTCTGGAGGCCCTGGTGCTCCCATTCTCTCTTTCTCTCTCTCTGCCAGGCCTGGTGGTGCACGCCTTTAATCCCAGCACTCAGGAGGCAGATGCAGGAGGATCACTGTGAATTCAAGGCCAGCCTGAGACTACAGAGTGCAGTCCAGGTCAGCCTGGTCTACAGCAAGACCCTACGTGGAAAAATAAATAAATACATAAATACATGAATAAAAGACATGTGTTGTTATAGCTGTTGTGATATATAACAGTGTCTCTCTTTCCATCACCACCATATTAAAAACCCACAAAGGACTCAGACTCTCCACCCATCCTGGGGCTCAGATATGTGACGTAGGCTGTGTGGGCCCAGGCCTTGTGTTGTAAGTGGACTGTGCACATGTGAGTTAGGCACAAAGGCAGCTGTCCCCTGCTCTCTCCTGCCGCGGCGTTCTCTACCCCATAGAGCTTACGGCTGCTGTCCTCAGCTTTTCTGGCCACAGGGTATGTAGCAAATGGGACTCCAGGACCTGTGGACACCACGCAGTGTCCTCATCCTGAACGACACGCTGAGCACACTCACACACGCTTGAATACAAGGGCCAAGCTCCCGCCCCTGAATCCACTAGAGCAGAGAGTGTCCTGCCCACCTCCACACACACACAGGCAAGATTTCCTCCGTGAAACTTTCTACAATTTATATTTGAACTAAATAAGGAATTCCAAGTGTGACACACACTTCATAGAACGTAACGGGCAGTGTCCGTGGATGGTGTTAGTGGAAGGAAATGAATGTGAATCGAGTCGACTCAGTGGCTCCATATTCTAATTAGTATCTTCACACTTCTAAATCACCCGTGTTTTAGGTCACAGACACGTCAGCTCTTGTGTCAGGGCCTTCACAGTCTACGTGCGTTTAAATGGGACTAAGACATTTTTTGTAGCCCTTTGCTAGGCAGGTTACTAAGCAGCGTCTGCGGTAAGTCAGGAGGTGTTCGGGCAGTGAGCCAGTGCGATGGAAACACCAAGTTGTCTTTTTAAAGTGCAGAAACCAAAGCAACTGGGAACAATCACATCTCAGCAGGGAGAACTAAACATCAAAAGAAAAGTAATTTCTTTAATTCTGTCTACTTATATGTTTCAAGCAGGCCTGATTTCAAAAGCTTTTATAGCCAAGGAAAAAACAAAAACCTCTACCATCCAAGAAGAACAACAACAAATCCACCAAGGTCTGCCACTGAGCTCCAGTTTCTGTCTCTATGCGTGTCTCCGTGACAAGGACGGTACCTGCCCCTTCACTGGACTGGAGATGCCAAGGACTAGAGCTCCCTGGTAAGGTGCTATTTCACAGCATGAGGAAGGGGGAAGGTTTCAGCTTAAATGTGCCTCCCTAGAAATGCCACTATGCATCCAGCACCCAACACTTCAAACGGAAACAAAACTGCAAGCTCCAAAGATGAGATACCATACATTTGCTCTCCTGGGAAAAAGGAAAAAAAAAAAAAAAAAAAAAAAACCAAATTAAGCCACTCCTGTGAGAATGTGCTAGAAACACAAAAGCATATCCATACTCTTGTAGTCGCTGCTCACTGGGGTTTACAAAGCACAGCATCTGAAATGTAAGCCACTCTACATGACATACTGTTGTACAGAGTTGAGTATTCTGTAATTTCTTAGTTGGCAGAGCCCTTACCTAGTGTGGGTTCAATTCCCAGTAATCACCAAAAAAGGAGGGAAGAGGGGAGAGGGAAGGGAGGGAGGACATGGAGGGGAGGGGAGGGGAGGGAGAGGAGAGGAGAGAAGGAAGAGAGGAAGGGAGGGGGGAGGAGAGGATGGAGGGGATGGGAGGGAAAGGGAGGGTGAGTGGAGGGAGGGAGGAGAGGGAAGGGATGGAAGGGGGGCAGAGGGAAGGAGGGCAGGCAAGTATCAAAAAACTTTTTTCTACATTGTGTCAAAACAAAAACCCTGCGTATACATACATACCCTAGGTATTTGTGGGGAAAGTTCTGCTTGTCTGCTTAAAAATAATTTTATTTGTGTGTGCACGCACACACGCATGTGCGTCTCTTGCCACTGTACCTGGAATAAAATGTCAGGCGCTTGGGCCACTTTTGGGGGTCTGGCTTTCACATGAGTGGCTGGAGAACTGAACCTGGGCCACATGCAAGTAAGTGCCTTTAACTGAGCCATCTCCCCAGCTACTTTTCCTTGCTGTTTTTTAGACAGGGTCTCATGTAGTCCAGGCAGGACTTGAATGCACTATTTATCTGAGGATAACCTTGAACTTTTGATCCTCCTTCCTCCAACTCTTGAGTGCAAGGATTACATGCTCTGCCACACTGCATGTATGTGGTACAGGGGAATGAACTGAGAGCTCAGGAATGCTCGACAGGCATTCTGTCGAATCAGCTATATTTGTAACCCCTTCCTTTTTCATTTGTTTCTTCTAAAATTTATTTTTACTTTGTGTGTGTGTGAGAGAGAGAGAATGGGAGCGCCAGGGCCTCCAGCCACTGCAAACCAACTCCAAACACATGCGCCCCCTTGTGTATCTGGCTTACCTAAGTCCTGAGGAATTGAACCTGAGTTCTTTGGCTTTGCATGTAAGCGCCTTAACTGCTAAGCCATCTCTCCAGCCAAGATCTCACTAGATAGACTAGGCTGGTCTAGAACTCACTATGCAGTTTAGGTTGGCCTCAAACTGGAGGTGATTCCGCTTCAGCCTCTCAAGTGCTAAGATTACAGGTGTGTCTGACCAACACAGGTAGACTGGCATACATGAGGTAATTACAGACTTTCTATATGAAGCCTATCTTTGTGCCACACTGATGCCATCGCAGCTCAGTTACATCCTGAGAAGCTTTACTAGAGGGATGTCCCAATGAGCCAGTAGAGTGTCCTCAACAGGACACCACTGCGACCATGAATAGGGAATCTGCAAGACGCTAAGCCAAAGTCACGGTCAAGCAATATGAAATACGGACGTAGATTAGCACAGCTACGACATCAGACCTAAGTTTCATGGGAAAAAAGCTCAGGCCACCTTTCTCATCATAATCCTTTCTAGCTCTTTCATAGTAAGAGCTCTTGAAATTATTATCTTATGAGGGTCTCTTTCTTTTTAAAAGGGTTTATTTTTTATTTATTTATTTGAGACAGAGAGAGGAAGAGAAAGAATGGGCGCACCAGAACCTCCAGCCACTACAAACAAATTCCAGATGCATGTGCCACCATGTGCATCCATCCAGGGTCCTTAGGCTTCGCAAGCATGTGCCTTAACCACTAAGCCATCTCTTTAGCCCTGTCCCTTTTTAAAAAGATTTGATTTATTTGAGAAACATAGAGGAAGTTAGAGAACGGGTAGACCAGGGCCTCCAGGGACTGCAAATGAATTCCAGATGCAGGTGCCACCTGTGCTCTATGTGTGTACTGGGGAATTGAACCCAGGTCCTTAGGCTTTGCAGGCAAGCTCCTTAGCTGCTGAGCCATCTCCCCAGCCCAAGGGGTCTCTTTCTTAAGAAGGATTCCTAGGGCCGGGCAGATGGCTCAGTGGTTAAAAGCACTGTCTTGCAAAGCGTGATGGCCCAAATTTAATTCCCCAGTATCCATATAAAGCCAACTGCACAAAGTGGTGTGTGTGACTGGAGTTCATTTGCAGTGGCAAGGGGCTGTGGCACACCCATATACATATACTCATACACTCCTAAACAAACAAACATACAAACAAATAAATATTTTTTAAAGGAAGGATTCCTAAGTGGAGTCCTTTTGTTAGACTTATCTAATAAATAAATAATTCATTAACTTTTTGTTTTGTTTTGTTTTTTTCAAGGAAGGGTCTCATTCTAGGCCAGGCTGACCTGGAATTCACCATGTAGTCTCAGGGTAGCATCGAACTCTTGGTGATCCTCCTACCTCTGCCTCCCGAGTGCTGGGATTAAAGGCACGCACCACCATGTCTGGCTAATTCATTAACTTTTTTTAAAAATATTTTATTTATTTATTTGAGAGAGAGAGGCAGAGAGCGATAGAGAGAAGAGAGAGAGAATGGGTGCTCCAGGGCATCCAGCCACTGCAAATGAACTCCAGATGCAGGTGCCACTTGGTGCATCTGGCTTATGTGGGTCCTGGAGAATCGAACCGGGATCCTTTGGCTTTGCAGGCAAATGCCTTAATCGTTAAGCTATCTCTCCAGCCTCTCATTAACTTTTTATTAAGGCAAGTTACCCTTAAATTCAGCAGTTGCACATATCTAACACTTCATTTTTCTTGTTTCAGTAGCTTCTCCTTTTTAAACTTGCTATTTCCAACTGAGTTACATTAAAGTACTTAAAATGCATCATCTTTACCTGGATTACAACCCCATGTTTAACAATGAAAAGAAGAAAACTTAAACAATCAACTACCACAAGAAACATGCCAGATTTTTTTCTTAAGATATATATTGCACTTTGGAACTGGATCCAAGAATTTCAAGCCAAATGCTTGAGTTTCCTTTGAAAGCAAATCTCCCTGAAGCCTAATGGCGTCACTCAAAAGCAGACTAACAGGCTCAGGGGACAAAGGGGAGTTTTCCATTTAATGTCAGGTTATAATAATGTCATATCCATTTCCAAGCACACATAATGAAAGGACTGCGGAGAAACCAAATCTGTGAGCAGCCACCCAGGAGGCGGGTCCTTGGGGAGGCTGCTGCTCTTACCTTCCGCGTGTTTGGCTTGATGCAGCGGACAAAGAAAGGATTCGAAGAGCTCAGCATTGCCATTAAGGAATGCAGGGAGTCCTGTCAAAAAGGAAGGAGAATATGTTGACTTAGTCCCCTAGTGTGTCATTCTTTAAATTGCTCAGAATCCTAAGCCCTTATCACAAACAAAGGAAAAATGCACACAGAGGGCTGGAGAGATGGCTTAGCGGTTAAGGCGCCTGCCTGCCAAGCCTAAGAATGCCCGTTTGATTCTCCAGGTCCCACGTTTAGCTAGACGCAAAAAGTGATGCAAGGATGCAATGCCACATTTGTCCACGAGGGGGCGCATGCATCTGGAGTTTGTTCACAGCGGCTGAGAGGCTGCTGGTGTGCCCATTTTCACTCTCTCTCTCTCTCTCTCTCTCTGCCTCTTCCTCTATGTCTTTGTCTCTCTCTCTAATAATTTTTAAAAATGCACAGATAGCACATCCAAACATCCTCACCAATCTGAGTCACCATCTCTCACTTTTGCTTTCTAATCAGTAAGTCTTTATGACATGAAGTAAGACTTCATGTCAATTTATGTTCTGTAGTCTATCACATACTTATATACATACATACAAACATGCATGAGTGTATATGTATACATATGGTCATATCAATTAAGTGTTCTCTATGTTATTCTTTATGTTCTCTTGTTTCACTTATTTATGGTTTTGGAGGACAAGGTCTCATGTAGCCCAGGCTGGCCTCAAACTCACAGTGTAGCTGAGGATGGCCTGGAATTCCTGATCCTCCTGCCTCAGCCTCTCGAGTACTGGGATTCTAGGCATGTACCAGCACTCCTGCACACATTGTTTTGTTATGGAGAATTTTTTACATTTGCCAAACAAAGAGAAGTGCATTGTGAGTCCTTCCTTTCACCTAACTGATAATCTCTTATCATCTGGATCCTGTTGCCACCCCTCATAGAAGAAGGCATCCCAGACTGACTCCCCTTGATTTCAGCCATCAATATTTAATACGGACTATCAAAGGCTAAACTCACTGAGATATGACAGAGCCCCTGCATCACTGCACTTACAATTTTTCCCCCCAGGTAGGGTCTCACTCTAGGCCAGGCTGACCAGTAATTCACTATGTAGTCTTGGGTGGCCTCAAACTCATGGCAATTCTTCTACCTCTTCCTCCCAAGTGCTGGGATTAAAGGTGTGCGCCACCACATCTGGCTCAAAAATTTATTGTTTGCCTAGAGAGACGGCTTAGTGGTTTAGATGCATGCACCACTTTGTGCCTCTGGCTTTACACTGGTGCTGGGGAATCAAACTTGGTTGTTAGGCTTTACAGGCAAAATGCCTTAACCACAGAGCCATCTCTCCAGCCCACAAATCTCATAATTCTTTTTAAACTTTTTTTGTTTATTATTTGGGAGTGACAGACAGAGAGAGAAAGAGGCAGAGAGAGAGAGAATGGGTGCACCAGGGCCTCCAGCCATTGCAAATGAACTCCAAATGCATGTGCCACCTTGTGCATCTGGCTTATGTGGGTACTGGGGAATTGAGCCTCAAACCGGGGTCCTTAGGCTTCACAGGCAAGTGCTTAACTGCTAAGCCATCTCTCCTAATGTCTTAATTCTTGAATGGTTTGTTCTTTTACATCAGAAGGAAGTGGTTCATATATTGTAGCTGGTGGACTAACATCTTTTTAATATTTTGGTTTTCACTGAAACGCTTGTCTTTTTTGCTTCTTATAATTTTTCTGCTGAATAAATACAATACTATGCTGATTATTTCCTTTTCTGCTCATAAAGCTTTAGGTCTCATAGGCATATTCAACCTGGGGTCCTGTGGGTAATATGCAAATACACATGGCCAAGGACTGCTTTGTAAGTGACCTGATGCAAAACTGTGAATTTACTTAAAACCTTGCGAGATTTTATTTTATGTTTTGTTTCTTTCAAGGTAGGATCTCACTCTAGCTCAGGCTGCCCTGGAACTAACTCTGTAGTCCTAGGCTGGCCTTGAAGTCACAATGATCCTTTTACCTCTGTCTTCCCAATGCTGGGAATAAGAGCATGTTCCACCATGCCAGGCTTTTGTTTTATTTTTTATAGTTGGATTGCACTGTTTTCCAGTGTCAACTTTGTAGATGTTAACATCTTCCTCAGTGTCAAAAGGTTGGCTACGAGCTAGGTGTGGTGATGCAGGGCTTTAATACCAGCATTTGTGAGGCAGAGGTAGGAAGATCACTGTGAGTTTGAGACCAGCCTGAGACTACAAAGTGAAGTCCAGGTTAGCCTAGGCTAGAGCAAGACAGTACCCCCAAAACACAAACAAACAAACAAGCCGGGCATGGTGGCGCACACCTTTAATCCCAACACTCGGGAGGCAGAGGTAGGAGGATCACGGTGAGTTTGAGGCCACCCTGAAACTACATAGTGAACTGCAGGTCAGCCTGAACTAGAGTGAAACCCTACCTTGAAAAACCAAAAAAAAAAAAAAAAACCAAAAAAACACCAACCCCCCCCCCCCAAAAAAAAAAAGGTTGGGTACACGTGCTGGGATTTCTTGGCGGGCACAATGTCCTGGCCTTCTTGTCTTCATAACCTGTTACCAACTTAACTCTCAAACCATCCTGTCCTGCTTGCCCCTATCTATGGACAGCGCTCCACAGAAAGACTGCACCCCGTATCCGCCTCCCCCGGGAAGACTGCATGCTTCCTGCATTCCTCAGACAAGTGAAGTTCTAACGTACACACAGCCTCCCAAGATAACCCAGGCAAACTAGCCTCCTGGCAAAAACAAAACATGTGCACTTGAAGACTTTGAGCCTAAAGCTGACACACCTAGGTTCACTTCAAAACCTACCTTCAGTCCACCAAGGGGCTGAGCAGTTTTACCTCTGTTTTTCCTAACCTTAGTGCTCTCGGCTATTAACATGGAGACACTGGCACACCCTCAAGAGCTCTGTGAGGATGAGTGAGCATGACAATGTATTTAAGACCGGAACATGACAAGTCCTTACTGCATGGTGGGCACACGGCTGTATCTTCCCTGGGCCCGTCCTGCCCTTTAGGCTGCCCCATCAGTACTGTGGGCCATTCTGCTGAGCCCCCAGCTCCACCCCAGCAGTGCACAATGCATCTCAGGAGTGCGCCTGCCTGTCCTGTGTGAGCAACCTCAGAGGCTGACTGACACCACACCACTGTCGCTTCCTTAGGATTCTCACTAGAGGGCAAAACAGAGCTGAAGGCAGCAGTCAGGGTAGCCTGGCCAACTCTGAAGGACTGAACACGTTTACGTTTTTCAAATACAAATGTTCTTTACTTTTCTTGAATTCTGGACTGTCATCAAGGTTATCTAAATATAAAATTGGCTATCATTCCAGGTTATAATATTTAAGCATACCTAGGAAAATCTCCAAACATCCAGATACGGGAAGAACTACACTCTTTTTACATGAGATTCTAAACATAAATGAGAGTAACTCAGGATGGTAAAATAGACCTTCTTAATAAGATCTGCTATTTCAAAAGCTTAGAATAAGGGCTGGAGAGATGCCTTAGTGGTTATGGTACTGGCCTGCAAAGCCTAAGGACCCAGGTTCAATTTCATAGTGCCCACATAAACCAGCTGCAAAAGATGGCACAGGCATCTAGAGTTTGTTTGCAGTGGCTGGAGGCCATGGCATATCCATTATCTTTCTGCCTCTCTTTCTCTCTCAAATAAGTAAATAAAATATTTTTAAAAGCTCAGAATTAAGTATCTATCCTTTAATTTAATTTTAAAAACTCCACACATTGTATATGCATCTATATGTGAATGTAACCACATGTTTATGTGTGTGCTGGACACTGACCCAAGGTCTTCAAGCATGACAGAGTCAATTATCTTTAATCCCCAAAATGTGAATTTCTAAAGCATTCTTTCAAAAAAGCAAAGAAAGCCTTGGCCTGGTGGCACACGCCTTTAATCCCAGCATTTGGGAGGCAGAGGTAGGAGGATTGCCATGAGTTTGAGGCCAGCCTGAGACTACAGAGTGAACTCTAGACCAGCCTGAGCTAGAGTGAGACCTTACCACCAGGTGGAGGGGAGGGGAGGGCAAAGAAAGCAGAATTAAATCTTCTCATACATTCATGTTTCAGTTCCTTAAATCACAGAATGATGGACTCCTGTACCCAGAAGTATAGACTAACCTTGAACTGCGAGCTGACCGTGGGCCGCCGGTGTTTGCTTCCACATTTCAAGGTGTCCTGGTTGTTGCGGCTTGAGACATGTTCAAAGAGGTCATAGATGAAGTCAAACCTGAATGAAGAGTAGGGCTGTGAAGTGCGCACACCTATCACTAGCTGCCAGTCACTGTAAGTACAGAGCGTCTTCCCACCAACCACAGGAAGTCTTACACTAAGGTGTGATGGGATTTCTAGAGACCCACTGTGGTAGTCTGAGTAGACGGCCCCCAATATATTCAGTGTTTTATTAGTTTATAGTTTGCATCTGCAGCCACCTGGCTGGAGGCAGTGTCTCTGGGCGGATCTTAAGGTGTGGTGGTGGGTTTAGGATTTCAATCTAAAGATATGCAAAGTGTGCCTAGCTGGAGTTCCTGAGGTGTGCTGTGCTGTGTGGCTTTTGGCTTTTGACTTGTGGCTTTTGCTTCTCCCTGTGTCTGGTCCCGTGAAAGCAGGCCAGCTTCTTCTGCCATTATGGAACTTCCCCGGGATCTGTAAGCTACAGTAAATCCCGTCCTCCATAACTGTGCCTGGTCTGGAAGTTCATCTCAGCGAACCTGAAGCTGTCTGCTACACCCATCAAGGCCTTAGCCTCAGCTTCCTTGTCTGCGAAGCAGATGCAGCCACCCTTGCCTGTGGAGGGAAGTGGTTCTGCGATTCTCCCATAATTATGCAAGTGCAAAATGCTCCAGTGCTTTACATCTAACAGCATAGTGTTTGCACAGAAGTTACACACATCCTCCCTAATACCTCATATGGCTATACTACTTACCGTACCAAAACAATGTGCACGCTACATAGTTTTTAAACCTCTTTGTTTAGGAAATAACGACAAGGAAAAAGTCTGCATCTGTTAAACACGGCTAGCTTATTTTTCCAAATATTTTCTTTTTTTACTTAAAATTTCTTTGCATGTGTATGTGTGTGGTGTGCACGCAACCATGCACGTGCGTGTGGAGGCCAGAGGCCAACATCAAGTGTGTTCTGCTATTGCTCTTCAGTGTCATTCTTTTAAAAAACTTTTTTTTTGTTTGAATTTATTTATTAGAGCACAAAGAGAGAATAAGGCATATATAGAGGGAATGAGTGTGTCAGGGCCTCCAGCCACTGCAAACGAACTCCAGATGTATGCGGCCCCTTGTGCTTCTGGCTTACATGGGTCCTGAGGAATCAAACCTGGGTCCTTTGGCTTTGTAGGCAAGCTCCTTAACCATTCAGCCATCCCTCCAGTCGGTGTCATTCTTAATTACAGGGTTTCTCGTTGACTCAGAGCTCACTGCTTCAGCTGGACTAGCTAGCCAGGGAGCCCCAGGCATTCCGCATTCCTTGTCCCTGCCTCCCCAGCACTAGAATGATGTGGGATCTGGGGATCCAAACTCAGGTCCCCATGCTTGTGAGCACAAATACTTTACCCACTATCTTTCCCAATATTTTTTCTGTGACTGTGTACCAGCAGACACAGGGAGGTACCTTTACTGGTCTTGCCTACCTCACAGCTAAGTGACAATAAGGTGCTGGTGAGAAAGTCTGGATGAGGCTGCCTGAGGGTAACTTCTGCCTCCCCTACTTGCTAGCTATGTGATACATGCGATCTTCACTCTCCCTCCCCCTGGCTCCAGACTCCCGTTTTCTCATCTGAAAAACATGTGGATAATTTTAGGATATGTCCTTTATTGCTGAGGCAAGAATGAAATGAGCAAGCATGTGCAAAAGCCTGGAAGAAATACAATGCTGAGTGTGTGGTGCGAATGGCAGCTCTTATCGTTTCTGTAATAAGAAATTGAAACCCCTCCCACTACAGTTTCTTCCCCAGTACACCTTGTCTTTCCTGCGCAAGAGGAGAGGGGCTATAAAGCGAGGAGGGGCTGGCTGTAACGTGACCAGGAAGGCAAGGAGGGAATCTGAACGTCCGTACCCCTCGGGAGCCAAACACCAGTATTTCTCCTGGTCACCTCTCATTACGCCCCAGAACATTTTCATTTTTGTTTCAGGGTTCTCGGCAGCGCTCACTCTTTTAAGTCCCTAACTGTATTTTGAGCTACTGGAGAAAGCTTGGGTACCATCCAAGGGTCAAAGATATCAAAGGTGAAAGAGGAGAGAGGCAGGAGGCAGGCTGAGCCTTCCATCTGCAAAGGGATACCTGGGGGCGGCAGCAAGATTAGCATGCGCATTCCAGCACCCTTCACTCTAGAACAGAGGCAGGTGGTGGTCCTCTCCTGAAGGTCCCCCAACAAACTGCTTCTATTTCTAATCAACACAACTTTTATTTAAGTGCATCACATCACTTCAAATCTACCAGCTTAAAATGGTTTTCACAGGTAATACGCTGCAATCTTTTTCTGCACCTTTTATTTTCTGCAGGTCTGAAAAGCTCCTCTACAAACCAAAGTAATATTCTAAGCAATGACCCTGCATGGTTAAAGCTCAGCTGACTCACAGCCTGCTCCCTTCACCCCAATTCACAGCTATCTAAGCAGCAGGACGGCCACCTGGCATTTACATTCCCAGAAACAGTACAGGTTTTTAACAATCATGCTACTTCCTTCCCAAGAGATTAAGAGATTGTTTCTTTTTATAGGTGACTTTAGGTTCATGCTGGGTACCCCAGCTTCGGAAAGGCTCTAGGAGAGGGCTTTGTCTCAAGACTCTTCCACAAAGTCCTCTAACAATAGGAAGCTTCCTGGCTTATTCCTGTATACACATGGCTAAGCTAATCATTAACATTTTCTCCATGTTGTCCTTAAGTATTGATTCAAAGGTGTGAATTTCCAGTCTAAGAGTGAATAATGAATGTGTAATAAATGTATAATTCTGGCTGGATTAACATTTGCTTGATTTTCTTGACATCTTTAACTAATGAGAAACAGAATTGTATAAAACAGAGGCTGAAATTAACACAGCGCCCTGCAGTGAGGACAGCAGGTTGGGTGGGTCAACAAGCAGACAGACAGTGGTGATCAAGGGAAGCTGCTCTGGTTACCAGCTGGGAGGCCTTGGGAAAGTTGCCTAACCCCTCTCCAAGCCTCAGTTTCCTCACCTGCAGAACAGAGTGAGTAGATGACCTAACTCATGGATTGGCTGTCATTCTGCCTCCTTAGGTGACGTTAAGTGACAGTCACTGCTGTTGCTTTCTCGTTTTCATCATCAACGTACTCAGGAAGAAGCAGGTATTAAAGCAATGTTTCCATGAGGCGCCCTGCTCTGCATTCACCAATTAAATTATAATCGGCTTGCTTACGACATCATGGCAGACACCCCACATACCTGCTTTCTCTCAGCAAGTTGAGGAGATCATCTCTAAAGGTGTCTCTGTTCTTCTCCAAGATCCCTCGGACATCATACTGAACCTGGTTTCAACACAGGACACAGAGAACATTCTGGTCAACACAGCAGTGTTCAGGTAATGAACAATTCCTTCTTCTATTTAAAAACCTTCTTGCCCTGTTTTGTCTTCTCTCTCTCCTACTTTCCTCGAACCTTTCTTCTTCCCAGCTCGTCCCTCTTCTATTTTGATCTCTTTTTAATATTTGAAACTTTTATTTGTTTATTTATTTAAGAGAGGAGAGAGGGAGGGAATACTGTATGGTATTTCACTCCAAATACCAATACCAGGAGGTGCTGCAAATGAATTCCAGACCCATGTACCACTTCGTGCATCTGGCTTTACATGGCACTGGGGAACTGAACCCAGCTGGCAGGCTTTGCAAGCAAGTGCTTTAACCACTGTGCAATCTTCCTGGCACTGCTGCTTCTTTCTAAATCTTTATATTTTTTATTTAATTAAGTATTTGATAGGGAGAAATAGGATGAGCACATTAGGGCTACAAATGAACTTCAGATGCATGCACCACTTTGTGCATCTGACTCCATGTGGATACTGGGGAATTGAACCCAGGCCAGCACAGTTTGCAAGCAAGCACTTCTAACCACTCCCCAGCCCGGCTGCTTCGTTTTTTGAGACAAGGTTTCACTAGGTAGGCCAGGCTGGCCTCAAACTCACAGCTTCCTGAATGCTGGGATCACGGGTGTGTGTCAGCACATCTACACGCACAGCATGTGTGGTGTGCATGTCTGTAACCTCAGCACTCAGGAAGCAGAGGTAGAAAGGAACATGCATTCAAGGCCAGCCTGCGCTACATGAGACCCTGTCTAAAAAAAAAAAAAAGAGAATAAAAGAGAAGGCCTGGAGAGATTGCTTAGTGGTTAAGCGCTTGCCTGTGAAACCTAAGGATCCCTGTTTGAGGCTCAATTCCCCAGGACCCATGTAAGTCAGATGCACAAGGGGGCGCATGCATCTGGAGTTTGTCTGCAGTGGCTGAAAGCCCTAGCATGCCCATTCTTTCTATCTGCCTGTTTCTCTCTCTGTCACTCTCAAATAAATAAAAAATAAACAAACAAAAACCCATGGTTTAAAAAAAGAGAGAGATTTATGAAAAGCAGTTGGTAAATTTATGATTGGTTTTTGAACCAATCACTGAACACTGAACCCATTGAACACTCCGTGCAAAAAGATTAATAAAGATCTTAACAGGAAATTACCTCTCCAGCGTAGTGTTTCACTCCAAAATGGTTGACTGCAACTCTGGGCTTCACATAAAAGTGGTTATTCTAATTAAAGAAAGGAAACACAGTAAGTTAATGCTTTTAGTCCTCCACTCGTAACATAAATGGGGGCATGTGCCCGTTCGGTCCAGTAAGTCTAGTAAGAGAGAAGAGACTGCACTGAAGAAGGAAGAAACACAGGGACTATGGGAGGCACCGTTAGGCCAGCAGCACTGGCCTCCCACATATATAAAATCTTACATTATATACAATATAACTATGACATCACATAATAGAATCTTTGTGCTTAGGTCGCCGTTCGGGGGTGACGTACTGCGTGTTGACTGTGCAGCTTCTCCAACAAGGTGCTGTCTGTGGCCTGAGGGAAATGGCTTTCTTCATTGATCAAAGCCAGGAGGCCAAGTTTCTGCAGGACAGAAAAGGCGGACTGCATTAATAAGTGCCGAGAGTCTATCTTTCAAATAACTTTAGAGCTCAAAAGTCATTACTAGAGCCGGGCGTTGTGGCTCACGTCTTTAATCCCAGCACTCGGGAGGCAGAGGTAGGAGGATCGCCTTGAGTTCAAGGCCACCCTGAGACTACATAGTGAATTCCAGGTCAGCCTGAGCTAGAGTGAAACTCTACCTCGAACCCCCCCCCCCAAAAAAAAGTCATTACTAGTAAGTTAGTGGATAAACAGAAAAAGCACACTAAAAAAAGATATAGCATGCATGTAATACCAGTTAAATTCTATGTAGATGTTTTAAACCATGAAACCCACTGCAATTTTGTGGATAAACATTTTATAACTGGTAGCTGGGTATGGTGGCCTGTGGCCTAGATAACCCCAGCACTCGGGAGGCAGCAGGACTGATACAAATTCAAGCCCAGTCTAATCTATGGAGCCAGTTCTAGGCCAGCAAAGGACACACAATAAGACCCTGTCTCTCAAAAAAAAAAAAAAAAAAAAAAACCACCTTTTTTACAAGTGGCAAATCTATTACTAACTCTTTGCTCCTGGCTTACCGGGTAAGTGGAGCCAATTCCTACACTGTTAATTCTAAAACACTGATTTCAATGAAACAATAAGCTGGAAGCAGCCAAGTGTTTAAATTCAACCTCGTACATTTACATTCACGTTTCAAACGGCCCATTGTGTCCTAAACATTCTCATCTTTGATGTGCGTGTTTGCACAAGTTCTTTTGTTCCCATAAATATGAATCAGCCCAGCTGGACACCCGTGGGACTGTGTCATTCTTCGGCAGCCCGGTACCTTCTCAATCAGGTCCAGGCATTCTCCATTGTCTATCCAGTCGATGTCTTCCCACACCAATCCTTCTCTGTGGGAAGACGGAAAGGGCCGAGTGCAATTAGAACACACTTTTAAACTAACTTGGATCTTAGAGAGAACCCTGTGCGTGCTTACCTGCTGTATTCTAGCTGTTCCAAAGAAAAGATGTGCTTGTTGAAGTATTCCTGAAGCTTCTCATTTGCATAGTTGATGTTGAACTGCTCAAAGTGGTTAACCTAAGAGGAGGGCATACTCTGTGAGGGCTCTGTGCCCTCGCCAGTACACAATAAAAACACAACTGTGTGGAGAAAAGTCTGTCTCTGCCTGAAGAAATGGTTTAACACGCCTATGAAACGGAAGAGAAGACGCATGGCCCACTCTCGGGAGGCCTACCTCAAAGTTTTCAAACCCGAAGATGTCAAGGATGCCGATGGACTTGAAGTCGTCTCTGCCCTTGATCCTGCTGTTGATTTTCTTGATCACCCACTCGAAACAGCGTGCATAAAGTGCCATGGCCAAGGAGTCGCGGCTGTCCACTGCCTGGGGGAGAGGAGGCAATGGCAGTGGTGTGGCAAGCCCAGCCCTGCCCTATTGGGACACCCAGGGCTAAGTGAGTCTCCATCATGTAGGAAGACAGACCGCTACGGATGGGAAAGATCTGACAGCAAGATTCACGAGAACCCCTATAAACTTCTGCCTTCTGAACTTGACTTTGCACATCTGGTTACTCAGAAGAATCCAAATCTACACAGGCACATACAAACCTTCTCAGGTTTAATAACATTAAGATCCAGTTTTCAGGGGCTGGAGAGATGGCTCAGCAGTTAAGGCCCTTGCCTGTGAAGCCTAAGGACTCAGGTTCAATATCCCAGTAGTCACACAAGCCAGATGCACATGGTGGCACATGACTCTGGAATTCGTTTGTAGTGGCTAGAGGCCCTGGTGCACCCATTCTCTTTCTCTGTCTGCCTCTTTCATAAACAAACAAACAAACAAACAAACAAATAAATACTTAAAAAATTCAAAAACAATCCAGTTTTCAAATGATATCTTTCATATTCTGTTTGTACCCACAAAAGTTTTCTTCATAATAAGTCATAATAAGCCTGCATTTTTATTTCTCCGATTAGCAAGGTAGAAGGGCTAGCACATGTAAATTGGTTCCAGGTGGTGGCAGAGGCAAAAATAAATGAAATGCCACTGTTCTGTCTTTTTGGAAAACAAAACACATCATTATAGCTAATGTTTACTTATTGTTAATTCTGTACCATATATAAATACTTTGCATGTTTTTTATTTGTGCTTTTGCAAGATTCCTATGAATTTGGTGTAATTATGCTTGACTTACAGAAAACAAAACAGAGACATGGTGAACGAACACTCCAAGAACAGACAGTGGTAAGTGCAACCACCAGGATCCACCCTCAAATGACCTGTGCCAGCCCCGAGCGTGTGAGAATACACCACACTGTTGCTCTCAAAGCAGTCCAGCCGCTTTGTCCATTCCCCACACCTGAATATCGTGCACAGTTTGACCATAAGCCGCGTCATTTAAAGACTTCACTATAGTCGTGTGTCCAGTCGTAAGTTATGGGTCAGAAGGCCCCGGGGTGTCACTATTCAAGACCAGCTTTGACAATGTGGTGAGTGTGTCGTTACTCAAGACCAGATGTGACGGTGTGTGAGTGTGTCACTATCCAAGACCAGTTTGATGGTGTTGTGAGTGTGTCACTATTCAAGACCAGCTGTGACAGTGTGTGAGCGTGTCACTATCCAAGACCAGGTGTGACGGCGTGTGAGCGTGTCACTATTCAAGACCAGCTGTGACGGTGTGTGAACGTGTCACTATTCAAGACCAGCTGTGACGGTGTGTGAGTGTCATTATTCAAGACCAGCTGTGATGGTGTGTGTGTGTGTGTGTCACTATTCAAGACCAGCTGTGATGGTGTGTGAGTGTGTCACTATTCAAGACCAGCTGTGACAGTGTGTGAGCGTGTCACTATTCAAGACCAGCTGTGATGGTGTGTGAGTGTGTCACTATTCAAGACCAGCTGTGATGGTGTGTGTGTGTGTGTCACTATTCAAGACCAGCTGTGATGGTGTGTGAGTGTGTCACTATTCAAGACCAGCTGTGACGGTGTGTGAGTGTGTCGTTACTCAAGAGCAGCTGTGACAGTGTGTGAGCGTGTCACTATCCAAGACCAGCTGTGACGGTGTGTGAGTGTGTCACTATTCAAGACCAGCTGTGACGGTGTGTGTGTCGTTACTCAAGAGCAGCTGTGACGGTGTGTGAGCGTGTCACTATTCAAGACCAGCTGTGATGGTGTGTGAGTGTGTCACTATCCAAGACCAGCTGTGATGGTGTGTGAGCATGTCACTATTCAAGACCAGGTTTGATGGTGTTATGAGCGTGTCACTATTCAAGACCAGGTTTGATGGTGTTATGAGCGTGTCACTATTCAAGACCAGCTGTGATGGTGTGTGTGAGTGTGTCACTATTCAAGACCAGCTGTGATGGTGTGTGTGAGTGTGTCACTATTCAAGACCAGCTGTGATGGTGTGTGAGCGTGTCACTATCCAAGACCAGCTGTGATGGTGTGTGAGCGTGTCACTATCCAAGACCAGCTGTGATGGTGTGTGAGCGTGTCACTATCCAAGACCAGCTGTGATGGTGTGTGTGAGTGTGTCACTATCCAAGACCAGCTGTGATGGTGTGTGTGAGTGTGTCACTATCCAAGACCAGCTGTGATGGTGTGTGAGTGTGTCACTATCCAAGACCAGCTGTGATGGTGTGTGAGTGTGTCACTATCCAAGACCAGCTGTGATGGTGTGTGTGAGTGTGTCACTATCCAAGACCAGCTGTGATGGTGTGTGAGTGTGTCACTATCCAAGACCAGCTGTGATGGTGTGTGAGCGTGTCACTATTCAAGACCAGCTGTGATGGTGTGTGTGAGTGTGTCACTATTCAAGACCAGCTGTGATGGTGTGTGAGTGTGTCACTATCCAAGACCAGCTGTGATGGTGTGTGAGTGTGTCACTATCCAAGACCAGCTGTGATGGTGTGTGAGTGTGTCACTATCCAAGACCAGCTGTGATGGTGTGTGAGTGTGTCACTATCCAAGACCAGCTGTGATGGTGTGTGTGAGTGTGTCACTATCCAAGACCAGCTGTGATGGTGTGTGTGAGTGTGTCACTATCCAAGACCAGCTGTGATGGTGTGTGAGTGTGTCACTATCCAAGACCAGCTGTGATGGTGTGTGAGTGTGTCACTATCCAAGACCAGCTGTGATGGTGTGTGAGTGTGTCACTATCCAAGACCAGCTGTGATGGTGTGTGAGTGTGTCACTATCCAAGACCAGCTGTGATGGTGTGTGAGTGTGTCACTATCCAAGACCAGCTGTGATGGTGTGTGAGTGTGTCTCTATTCAAGACCAGCTGTGATGGTGTGTGTGAGTGTGTCACTATTCAAGACCAGCTGTGATGGTGTGTGTGAGTGTGTCACTATTCAAGACCAGCTGTGATGGTGTGTGTGAGTGTGTCACTATTCAAGACCAGCTGTGATGGTGTGTGTGAGTGTGTCACTATTCAAGACCAGCTGTGATGGTGTGTGAGTGTGTCACTATTCAAGACCAGCTGTGATGGTGTGTGTGAGTGTGTCACTATTCAAGACCAGCTGTGATGGTGTGTGTGAGTGTGTCACTATTCAAGACCAGCTGTGATGGTGTGTGTGAGTGTGTCACTATTCAAGACCAGCTGTGATGGTGTGTGTGAGTGTGTCACTATTCAAGACCAGCTGTGATGGTGTGTGTGAGTGTGTCACTATTCAAGACCAGCTGTGATGGTGTGTGTGTGTGTGTGTCACTATTCAAGACCAGCTGTGATGGTGTGTGAGTGTGTCACTATTCAAGACCAGCTGTGACGGTGTGTGAGTGTGTCGTTACTCAAGAGCAGCTGTGACAGTGTGTGAGCGTGTCACTATCCAAGACCAGCTGTGATGGTGTTGTGAGCGTGTCACTATTCAAGACCAGCTGTGATGGTGTGTGAGTGTGTCACTATCCAAGACCAGCTGTGACGGTGTGTGAGCGTGTCACTATTCAAGACCAGCTGTGACGGTGTGTGAGCGTGTCACTATCCAAGACCAGCTGTGACAGTGTGTGAGTGTGTCCCTATTCAAGACCAGCTGTTAACAGTGTGTGAGTGTCATTATTCAAGACCAGCTGTGACAGTGTTATGAGCGTGTCACTATCCAAGACCAGCTGTGACGGTGTGTGAGTGTGTCACTATTCAAGACCAGCTGTGACGGTGTGTGAGTGTCACTATTCAAGACCAGCTGTGACGGTGTGTGTGAGTGTCACTATTCAAGACCAGCTGTGACGGTGTGTGAGTGTGTCACTATTCAAGACCAGCTGTGACGGTGTGTGAGTGTCACTATTCAAGACCAGCTGTGATAGTGTGTGAGTGTCACTATTCAAGACCAGCTGTGATGGTGTGTGTGAGTGTCACTATCCAAGACCAGCTGTGATAGTGTGTGAGTGTCACTATCCAAGACCAGCTGTGACTGTGTGTGAGTGTCACTATTCAAGACCAGCTGTGACAGTGTGTGAGTGTCACTATTCAAGACCAGCTGTGATAGTGTGTGAGTGTCACTATTCAAGACCAGCTGTGATGGTGTGTGAGCGTGTCACTATTCAAGACCAGCTGTGACGGTGTGTGAGTGTCACTATTCAAGACCAGCTGTGACGGTGTGTGAGTGTCACTATTCAAGACCAGCTGTGACGGTGTGTGAGCGTGTCACTATCCAAGACCAGGTTTGACGGTGTGTGAGTGTGTCACTATTCAAGACCAGCTTTGACGGTGTGTGTGCATGTCACTATCCTAGACCAGCTGTGACAGTGTGTGAGTGTGTCACTATCCAAGACCAGCTGTGATGGTGTATGAGCGTGTCACTATTCAAGACCAGGTTTGATGGTGTTATGAGTGCATCACTATTCAAGACCAGCTGTGATGGTGTGTGAGCGTACCTGTTGGACGCTGAGAGGTGTCAGGATCTCTTCTCCCCTGAGGAACATGGATCTCTGGGTTAGAGCATCTGTCAGCTGTGCTGGATCCAGCCCAAGTAACTCTGCAGACCTGCCCAAAGCTGAAAGTGAAGAATAAGGCACAGGTAGACCTCCAGCTGCCCAAATGCACCCGCTGCTGGACTCAGGATGGGTTCAAGCCTAAGTATACACAGTAACACCAGAAAGCAGAGAACATTCTTTGGTCTCGGCCAGAAGTGTTGGAATGCACGTTAGTACCAAGCCCGAGTACCCTTGGCACATCCCAGGTAGAACCTAGTTCTGGGACAAGGCATCTGCTGGTCATTCCAGGACCCTGAAGAGCTTTGTGACCCCTTTCGTTGAGGGCACTCAGACGTTACTGGCTTTGCCACTCTCATTTCTCTCTAGAATATACTACGGTTTTCATGACATGTTATAAACGGAATACAGAAGCAGATGTAACAACCTAACTGGCATCTGTGATGAGTGGTGAGGACTCAGGGCTAGATGAGATCTCTGTCTGGTCCCCTCCAGACCTCCGGGAACAGTGAGACGAGCGTGTGGCAGGCTGTCAGAGCTGGAGGATGGGGAGGAGTGCCGTGTCATGTGTTCTCCCGGGCATGACATGGCCATTGCATTCATGACCTCACAGTGACGTCTTCACTTGCACAAAACCCGCACAATATTGGGCCGTCAACATTCTGTCACGACAGTAGAGGCGGGCACGAGGTTTCATGTCTCCCTGAGGAGGTACTAGCAGTTCTCACTGACTTTCTTTCTACTTTGAAAACAATCTAGTAAATAAAAATATACTTAAGGGGCTGGAGAGATGAGTTAGTGGTTAAGGCACAGGTCTGGGAAGTCTAAGGACCCCAGTTCGATTTCCCAGGACCCACGTAAGCCAGCTGTACATGGTGGCACATGCATCTGGAGTTCCTTTGCAGTAGCTGGAGGCCCTGGTGCCCCCATTCGCTCCATCTGCCTCCGTCTCTCTCTCTTTCAAATAAATAAATAAATAAATTTTAAATACATTTAATATTCCATGGGTTTATTATTAAGTAAATTAATAAATATATTAACTTCCTCAAGGTTTTTGTTTTTGCAACAGTCTCACTAGGTAGCCCAGGCTAGCTATGCAGTCAGTATGTAGCCTAGGCTGGCCTTCAACTAACCATCCTCCTGCTCAGCCTCCCATGTGCGGAGATTACAGGCCTGTCCAACCAACACACACCACCTTTTCAGTTTTCACTTCTAACTAATGCTAAAACAAGCATAACCCAGAAAAGCGGACCCTCTTGGGGTCCTGTGACTCCAGAAAGGACTGAGGATTGAGAGGATCAAGCATTGGATCATTACTGAGCCACACATGGTCCCTCCAGAATCACGTTGACATCTAACACATCAAACTCCCAACTTCTATGATCGCATCTATTGCTTCTGTCAGAAAACTCGAGATGTATATTAAAAAAAATGGGGTCTGGGGAGGTGGCTCAGTAGTTAAAAGGGGCTTGTAAAGCTTTCCGGCCTGGCTTCAATACCCATATAAAGCCAGACTCCAAAAGTGGTGCATATGTGACCTTTGTTTGCAGGCAGGAGAGTCTGATGTGTCTGTAAACACACACATGCATGCAAGTAATTAAAAAAAATCTGACCTAGTCTCCAGGGAACCCTTCAGAGAGGAAAGCGCTAGTGGTGAGAGCTAAACCCACAAGAAGGGGCACCTGGCAGTGCTGAGTTGTGAAGCCGTCATTCTTTTTTTTCAAGGTAGGGTCTTGCTCTAGCCCAGGCTGACCTGGAATTCACTATGTATTCTCAGGGTGGCCTTGAACTTAGGGCGATCCTCCCACCCCTGCCTCCTGAGTGCTGGGATTAAAGGTGTGCGCCCCCACGCCCGGCTTGAAGCTGTCATTCTGCTCAGAACACCCCACATGACGACTCCGGAACCACAAAACCACACAAAGCGGCGCCCCTGACTCCACCAGGTGCCACATCAAGTCCTCACTGCTCCTTTCTCTACTTATTTGGCCCATTTTCCTTCTTAGTAAGAACAAGAATGTAAGCACCATCTCCACTCAGTACCCACCTTTCACGTGCTCAGATTCTGCACTACACTTCATGTCGGACTCAGCCCCAGTCCTACAGGTCTTGAGCTGGGTGTACAGCTCACTGGTAAGAGTGTGCTTAGCTACATGAGATCCTGGGTCCAACCCCTAGCACTAAAGGTGGGGGAAATCTGTAGCTCTATTCCAGGTATCAAAAACCTTTTTCTTTCAAAGGCCAGTCAATTATTTAGCTCTATTCTCTACGAGGAAAGACTAAGGGAGTGAAGGCAGAAGGCAGGCAAGCGTCATGTTACCTGTTTTGAAGGACACCTGCGCCCCTCCAGCAGTGATGAATTCTATGTTGCCGAGGTGTAGGATTCCAGCCAGCAATCGCAGAACTTCCCGGACTTCCTCCTTGCTGAACTGCATCACTTCCATCGCCGTCTGGAAGAAAATAACTGGTGTTTGTGTCATTCTTAACTCGGAAGTAAAACGGCTTGTGGCAATCAAATCAGTAGGTGTCATTCTCAAGGCAGGAAAGCAAGCGTAGGTGGATAACCAGCCACTCACTCACCATGTTGCCTGGGAGAGGACAGGGAGAAACTGTGGAATGCCCCAGAACCCCATCAACACAAGTGACACAAGCGGGCCTTACACACCAGCCTCCTGCTTACACTTGTGAACAATCAGTCACTTGGGGAGTCTCATAATGAGAATGTTAGCAACATGATTTTGTCTACCAATATCAAAGCATATCGAATATTGTTTTTTTACTGTTAAAATTTCTTAAAACATTATTTAATTGCATGTGTGTTTGTATGGGCACACCAGGGCCTCTTACTGCTGCAAACAAACACTAGTGGCTGGTGCCACTTTTTGCTAACATGGGTGGTATGGGAACTGAACCCAGCCTGGGAGACTTTGTAAGCAAGTGCTTTTAAATGTTGAGCAATCTTCCCAGCCCAAGTATATTGTTTCCTATATGAAGTGTGGGGGGAGGACACAACCCTGGGGCCTTGTCTTAATGTCAAATACAACAGGGAGCCAAATAGTTGGAACGAGGTTCCGTATCAGAAACTCAGCATGGAGGAGGGATTTTTGTTCCTATTTTAATAGATATGGAAGGGACAGCTAAATAGATTGGGATCCATCTCCCTAGACTTTCATCATAAAATTTCCAAGGGTTTTTTTTTTTTTCTTTTCTTTTTTTTTTTTGAGGTAGGGTTTCACTCTAGCCCAGGCTGACCTGGACTTCATTATGTAGTCTCAGGGTGGCCTGGAACTCATGGTGATCCTCCTACCTCTGTCTCCTGAGTGCTGGGTAAAGGTGTGCGCTACCATACCACCATGCCCGGTTTAATTATTATTATTATTATTTTTGGTTTTTCGAGGTAGGGTCTCACTCTAGCCCAGGCTGACCTGGAATTAGCTATGTAGTCTCAGGGTGGCCTTGAACTCATGGCAATCCTTCTACCTCTGCCTCCTGAGTGCTGGGATTAAAGGCGTGCGCCACCACGCCCGGCTTCTCTAATGGTTTTTGACACTGTTTCTTGGTCTCAGGAGAGTAACTGGAAGTTCATGGAATGCTGTTTGGGGAAAGTAAGCACTCGCCCACAGAACTGTGTGATGAACAAGTATCTGAACAGCAGGTGCTTTCTCAATCATCTCAGGTTCCGTCATTTCCATTGTGATGTAGGAGCCTTACAACCTTCATGTGAGGAAAAGGCTGTTAAAAAAAGACACCCCCCCCACACACATACACAAAACAGAGGACGGAATTGTTGGTGATACTGAAGAAAATGACCTGCGAAGAGAACCTGAATCCAAACAAAGCTACAGGAGGCAGGAAAGAAGGAAGCGGCTGTGCACCACTCTGAAGCAGGAGAAATCACAAAAGCAAACACGTAGTTTTAAATTGTGACAAGTTTAATTTCTTTACAGGGAAAAAGCAGTAAAGCCAGAAAGAAAGGGCTAACAATGGGGAGGGAGACTCCTTCAGAGTTCTCCAGAAAGACGCTTGGGTAGCAAAGCTAAGTACACAGAGTCACGCTCACCTTCCTAGACATAAAATCCACAGGTTAAAGTGAACCGGAGGTCACGCCTACAAAACCGGCAAATTTCTGAATGATACACCTGGACTGCAGAGACCAGGGACATTTTTATCCTGGTTGCTGCTGCTATAAACTGGTGCGACCTTTGCAGAAAACAGGATTATCTGGCGGCACTATCCGAGGTCACATCTGTACCCAGTCCTGCAATTTTAATAATTAGGGACAAAGTAATAACGGAGATTCAGGGAAGTGAAGCAGCTCTCTCTTAGCTGTGTAACAGAGTCAAAGTCCACGTGCAGCAGGTTAGAGTTACTGTCTGTCCGCTCGGGTTAATTTCCAAGGACACAAGAAGAAGAGACACCTGTGCAAACTCCAAGAATGTGAATGTGGAAACTGATTTCAAGGAAAATTTCTGCAGAAAAGCTTCATAAAATATTCACTATGAGAGGACTGTGAAGATTTTTTTGGAGGTAGGGTCTTGTTCTAGCCCAGGCTGACCTGGAAGTCACTATGTAGTCTCAGGGTGGCTTTGAACTCAGGGCAATCCTTCTACCTCTGCCTCCTGAGTGCTGGGATTAAAGTCATGTGCCGCCACGCCTGGCCAGCTGTGACGTTTTTTTTAAAATTTTTTAAAATTTTTTTGGAGAGAAACAGAGACAGAGAGGGGGGGGGAGAGGAAGACAGAGATGGGCACAGCAGCAGTGTCTCAGCTGCTGTGAACGAAATCCAGATGTGTGCGCCCCCTTGTGGTCAAGTGCGGCATTGCGCCCTTGCTTCACTTTTCATCTGGCTAAATGTGGGACCTGGAGAGAGATTGGAACCAGCGTTCTTAGGCTTAGGAGGCAGGCGCCTTAACTGCTAAGCTATCTCTCCAGCCCAACTGTGATGATTTTTGACAAAACTTTCAAAGGAAAAATATATGTCCTACAATTAGACAAGTCAAATGTAGCAACCAAATTTATTCTAATATTGGAGTTTGTAAAGGAAATCATATACATTATAAGAAACAATTATATTTGTTATAGCTTAACATAAAAAGTTAAAACTAATTTTTTTCATGTATGTGCTACAGAGCATTGAACCTAGGGCCTTGAGCATGTTAGGCAAGCTCTCACACAGCTACACACACTCAGTCCTAACATTGTATTCCTGTTCCTATAGTCATTTTGGTAAGTCAGAATGGGGGAAAAAAAAGAAACCAAACAAATTGAAAACAGTTCAGCGGGGTGTGGTGGTACATGCCTTTAATCCTAACACTTGGGAGGCAGGGGCATCGCTGAGTTTAAGGCCAGGGAATTCCAGGTCAGTGAGGGCTAGAGTGAGAACCTAACTCAAAAGAAAAAAAAAAAAAAAAAAAAGAAAGAAAGAAAACAGTTTAAACAGTGTTGGGCCTAACTGTGGTTGTCAATAGCATGCTCTCTATCTTTAACATGTTGGCAATACTTCTACCAAAACAGAGAGACTTTAATGGGTGGGTATATAAAGAAACAACTGTCTATTCATTGGAATTCCAATAAGAAACAAGGAATGAAGAATGATCCATGTGGCATGGAGACTGTGAGAAGTTCGGCACAGAATACATAGTATAGGGGCTGGGGGGCTGCTTCAGTGGTTAATGGCATTTGCTTGCAAAGCCTGCTGGTCTGGGTTCAATTCCCCAGCACCCAAGTAAAGCCTCTGCCTCCCCAATTGCTGCGATTAAAGTCGTGCACCACCAAGTCCGGCACAGAAGTTTTTAAAAGGAATACATAGTACATTATTTCTCTTGTGGAAAATTCTAGAGAAGACACATCTATATCAGATTAACTAAAATCAGACTGTTGGTTTTTGAGGGGCAAGTTTAGGTTCTGAACCTGGCTAGGAAGGGACACAACATCATGTGTGGGGCACAGAACTATGCTTTATCTTGATCATGGCTGGGGGACTGTGGTAGTTTGAATAGATGGCCTCTAATATATTCAGTGTTTTATTATAGTCTGCATCTGCAGCCACCTGGCTGGAGGCAGTGTCACTGGGTGGATCTTAAGGTGAGGCGGTGGGTTTGAGATTTCCATCTAAAGATATGCAAAGTGTGCCTAGGGGGAGTTCCTGAGGTGTGTGTGTGGCTTTTGGCTTTTGCTCTCTTGCTGGTCCTGTGAAAAGCAGGCCAGCTTCTTCTGCCTTTATGGAACTTCCCCTGGATCTGTAAGCTTCAATAAATAATATTCCTTCCTCCATAACTGTGCCTGATCTGGAAGTTCATCTCAACGAACCTGAAGCTGTCTGCTACAGGGACACAGGAGTGTAAATTCAAACTTCAGCAACATACCTAAGTTAAATGGCAGCATTTTATTACCTTACATTATATGCTAATAACATTAATTAAAATATTACTGATCACAGGTTGGAGAAATGGCTTAGTGGTTAAGGCACTTGCCTGCAAAGCCAAAGGACCTCAGTTCAACTTCCCCAGGATCCATGTAAGCCAGATGCACAAGGGGGTACATGCGTCTGGAGTTCATTTGCAGTGGCTGGAGGACCTGGTGCGACCCTTCTCTCTCTCTCTCTCTCTCAAATAAATAAATAAATAAATAAATAAAATAATAATAATAAGAAAATATATTTTAAAAATATTACTGATTATTTAATCAAAAGTAGGAAGACTAACTTAATGAATACAAGCAGAAATTTCATGTAAAGAATAAATTGTTACATGGCATAGTAATTAAACATGAGTGATTTATGATAAAATATAATTAAAGCCAAAAATATGGGTAAGAAATAATAATTTCAGGCTTTTTTTCTTTTCCATTTTTTTCTAAGTTAGAGTCTTACTCTAGCCCACACTGACCCAGAACTTACCCTGTAGCCTAGGCTGGCAATGAACTCACAGCAATTCTCCTACCTCAGCTTCTCAAGTGTAGGGATTATAGGCTCGTGAACCACTGTGTCTGGCTTTTATTTACAAGACTTCCAAAACAATGTTAAAAACCATGCCATAATCGGAGAAATAAACAAAAAGTTCCTATGTACAAGACTGAACATTTTCCTTTTCTATGACTTAAGTTTTCTTTATATGTGACATGACATATCTAAAATGAGTTTATAATAATTTTCTAAGCCAAGCCCTGGGCATGGTGGTGCATTGCTATAATCCCAGCACTTGGGTGGCTGAACAAAATGAATGTAAGTTCAAGGACAGCCTGGACTATATAACGAGATTCTATCTCAAAAATCAAAAGGAAAAAAAGTTTTCCCAAAGCTGATTTTACAATGATCACAGAAATGAAGGTCTTGGCTAGGTCACCTAGGTCTGTATAATACTAAAAAGAAAGAAGACACAAATAGAATAAGCATACAGTAACAGAAAATTCCCATCAAATGAAAAATATCAACATGTGTTTCATAAAAAAATCCTCTTGAAATCCATACAGAGGTTATAGATGAAAAAACGCCATGATACAAAGTGAATATACATGTTATATTAATGAATTTGTGAACAGCTCCAAATGAAGAGTCAGTTACCTGGAATATGGTACTGCGTGGTAACTGCATTAATCATTGGGAGAGTGTGGGTTTGTGTGTGTAAACTGCTAGCAAGAACCTCTATTTACTGTCTCTTGTTGTCCAATTTATAATCATTTTACTGAGCAGTCTCCTATTCCCTTTGGCAAGAGTAGCCACTTAAAGGCTTATTATAATTATTTTATTATCTTAAGAATATGGCTCAAAACCAAAAACCTTGGGAAATTTGCAGCATGGCTAAGAATTGCTCAATACTCAGTTATAAAACTGAAACAGAATTATATGGAGAATTCTCTTTTTTTAAAAAAAAATTATTTATTTACTTGAGAGAGGGGTGCGAGAGGAACAGACACAGAATGAGTGTGCCAGGGCCTCTTGCCACTAAAACAAACTCTAGATGTGTGTCACTGTGTATCTGGCTTTACATAGGTACTTGGGAATCAAACTTGGACAATCAGGCTTTGCAGCAAGTGTCTTTAAGAGCCAAGCCATCTCTCAAGCCCCTGGAGTATTTTCAATAATTTTTTTATGAGCACATAAAAAATAGATGTCTGCTAATGCATGTATGTAGGGTGGGGAGCACGAAAACCATGTGATACAATCTCAATCCTCAAGCAGCAAAGGACGTCATACTAGAAACACAGAAGAGGTGAATAACCCTCGGAAAACACAGAGACCTCAGCCGACCTCTGAAAAAATAAATGGTAAGCCTTCTATGCAAGAAGGAGACACTGTTGGGACTCGATACATTACAAATAAGTAATTTAATAGTAATGTGTTATGTAATGCTATGTTACGATTCATGGCATATTTACTTTAAGGTAAGGGTTATGTGATCTGACATCTGTCAGAACCAAAGTGGTGTCATTTTTGCCCAACTGTAACTAACAAAGCCAAGAAGTCATGGATCTATGCCTGAGAATGTAAACTACGGCCGAGTCTCTGCTCTGCCAGGACCCCCGAGGCCCGGCAGCCCACCCAGGATGCTCTATGGGTCTTGGCCTATGCACCCGTGGACAGATGGATGCCACAGTTGTTACTCACACATCCTTATAGCTAAGCGTTGCTTATTATTCAAAAAACACCTCTGTAACCTTCCTCATTTTGCCTTTGCAAACTTCCCCTTGCCTCAGCCTCTTTTAACCCACACAGTTCAAGCATCCCCACTGCAGTGCTACGTCCCAACACACTCATTCTCTTCACAGATTCCGTTTATTTCTGCTTTACGTTGACAACTTCCAAGTTTTCCAAGATGGAAACAGATTGGTGTTCCTGGCAAAATCGAAGTACAAAGTCAGTCCTTTGGATCATAATAAAACCTGACTCATGTTGAATGAATTTACATGAACATAATCTTGGCCACACACCATTCAACACTCCTGGGTACACGTAAGGTCTGTGTAGTCAGGAGATCCCAGCTGTGGGCCCTATCCATATGCAAGGTTTGCAGAGTGAGAGAGAACAGATGAACACTCATCAAAGACTCCTGTTACCTCACACACATTTCTCTAGCCGCCATTCTAGTGGGCTTAATGTAGGCAATAAAATTAATTAGTTGTTATGTCTGACTTGAAATAGCTTTCATCTTAACTGAAAAATTTATGGTGCAATTTAGAAGGCTATATTAAAAATGGCTACAAAATTGGGAATAAATTCATTGTCTCTGCCCCAGGGAAAGGCAAGTCTTCCCAAAATACTAATGATATAATCACGAAGAGTTAACATGCTCATTATAGAAATTCAACATATATTATATATAATAATATAAAATGCAATGATCATATGAAATAAAGTAATATAGAATTCTGCTACATGAGATAACATCTATTATACATTTTAAAAAATATTTTTATTTATTTATTAGCAACAGAGAGAGGGCGGGAGGGAGAAAGAGAGACAGAGAGAGAATGGGTATGCCTCTAGCCACTGCAAATGAACTCCAGACATAGGCGCCACCATGTGCATCTGGCTTACAAGGGACCTGGAGAATCAAACCTGGGTTCTTAAACTTTGTAGGCATGTGCCTTAACCACTAAGCAATCTCTCCAGCCCATCTTTTATACATTAAAAAAAAATATTTTATTTGAAGGTGGACATGGTAGTCCACACCTTTAATCCCAGCACTCGGGAGGCAGAGGTAGGAGGATCGCAGAGAGTTCGAGGCCACCCTGAGACTACATAGTAAATTCCAGGTCAGCCTGGGCTAGAGTGAGACCCTACCTCGAAAAACAAAACAAAACAAAAAAATTGAGTGAGAGAGGAAGGAGGAAAGGAAGGATGGAGGGAGGAAGGGAGAGAGAATGGGCAAACCAGGGCCTCAAGACACTGAACTCCAGATGTGTTTGCTACTTTGTGCATCTGGCTTTATGTGGGTACTGGGGAATTGTAATCTGAGTCCTTTGGCTTTGCAGGCAAGCACTTTAATCACTAAAAGCCATCTCTCCAGCCTTGTACATATTTTTGTTTGCACATTTTTCTGCACATATAATTATTATAAATGGATTTGAAAAATATTTTTAAAATAATACACACACACACGTGTAGTGCTGCCTCCTGCCTGTCTCATTTCTTCTGTAATAAAGTGTCTGATATTACTAATATACTTGGTATGCTTTACTTGCTATAAGACACCTCCTCTTATAGTTATAATAAATTATTTAAACTGTTCCAATGCTTGATTCTCATAGTTTTGGGAAAGAGGAGTACTGGTCCTCCTTTCACTCTCCAAAGCTGCACACCATTCCCTCCCATCCTTCCCTCACTCGATTCCTGATTCCTGAATCTCTGCTTGGAACTTCCAAAGCAAGGTTAAAATACAATAGTAAAATAAAAATATCACATTTGCGGTCTCACTAACTATCAGTCAGTCTTCACTGCTGTTTGTGGTGGGCCAACATTAACAAGTAATCATGAATTAAGCAGTTAAGGACCAACAAATCTGATGTATAAAGGGAATATACAACTAGAACACTTCTGTTAGTTTTGACAATTTCACATGCAGATCCTCTTTCCTTTCTAGATGATGTAACATTTTGTTGTATCATCACATGCCAAGACCCGTTTTCTCAATGCGACAATAAAGCTAGTAGGCACGGGGACTGTAACGAACTCTCTGAAGCTGACTGCTAGCTAACAGAAAGAACAAGTTCTGTGTGGGAAGACGCCACCAAGAGGAAGTCTGAAGAACTGCATCCGAGGCTGGGGGAGCCTCATTGCCAAGTGCACCCTGGTGGCCGGCCAGTGAGCTGGCTGGGTGTGGGCCTACAGCAAAACTAGACTCAGATAATCACAGGTCTGGTCTGTCTCCACCAACATTCTTTTATCACAAATTATTGTTCTTTAGCTTCAAGAAAAGAGCAAAAATAGGGGAAAAAACCTCCGGAGACAAGCTTCCCTGTCATCAAGAATGAGCACTTGGGTTAGAACCAGGCTTTTTCTTTTTTTTTTTTTTTTTTTTTGAGGTAGGGTCTCTCTCACTCTAGCCCAGGCTGACTTAGAACTCACTATGTAGTCTCAGAGAGGCCTCAAACTCATGGTGATCCTCCTACCTCTGCCACCCAAGTGCTGGGATTAAAGGCACGTGCCACCACGCCTGGCTACAACACAGGCTTTTTAAGAGGCAATACTAAATTAATTGTGAAGGTTTTAAGTGAAAAAAGGTCTAGAAGCCGAAATTTAAATGGAGAAATAGAATTTAAAATACAGTTGTCCCTCCATATTCACAAGGCATTGGGTCCAGGGATCCCCAGGACACAAAAACTTGAAAAAGCTCTTATAAAACTGTAGTATTTAAACAGGATCCACATATGTCCTCCCACATACTCTGTGTGTGTGTGTGTGTGAGAGACAGATTTTTCTACACAGCCAGTGTGATCCTGAATTCGCTAAGTAGTCCAAATGGCCTCAGGCTTGCGCAGTCCTCTGACCCTGGCCTCCTCCATGCCAGGATGGCGAGCAAGTGCCACCATATCTGACTCTTCTGTATACTGATGTACTTTTTTTTTTTTTTTCAAGAACCAGATTTATTTATTTATTTATTTGAGAGTGACAAAGAGGCAGAGAAAGAGGCAGAGAGAGAGAAAGAGAATGAGCACACTAGGGCCTCCAGCCACTGCAAATGAACTCCAGATGCATGCACCATCTTATGCATCTGGCTTATATGGGTACTAGGGAATCGAGCCTTGAACCAGTGTCCTTAGGTTTCAAAGGCAAGTGCTTACCCGCTAGGCCAGCTCTCCAGCCCCTGACATACTTCTTTACGAGACAAGATGGTATGCAGCCCATGCTGGCCTTGAACTTCTGTTCTTCCTAAGTCCACCTTCCCGGTTCTGGGATTACAGACAAGTGCACCACGCCTCACTCTCATGCACACTTTAAATCACCTCTAGATGACTTAGGATACTGATACAAAGTATATGCCATGTAAGTACTTGTTACTTTGTATTACAATGGCAAGGAAAGAAAGAAGTCTGTACTTACTTGGTAGAAATGTAAATGTTTTTCATCTTAGATTGGTTGACTTCACAGATGTAGGACCCAGAAATATGGAGGCTGCACAGTACTTTTAAAAATTACTTCAAAGAAACAACTTGTAGCCGGGTGTGGTGGTGCACGCCTTTAATCCCAGTACTTGGGAGGCAGAGGTAGGAGGATCATTGAGAGTTTGAGGCCAGCCTGAGACTACATAGTGAATTCTAGGTCAGCCTGGGATAGAGTGAGACCCTACTTTGAAGAAAAAGAAAACCTGAAATAAAAGATAGCTTTGCAGTCTTTTTGTTTGTTTGTTTCTTTTTTTATTAGTTATGTATAAAGTGTGTATACAGCCATGATGGTACCATCGTTAGCCTTCTCCCTGTCCTCCCCCATGGGTACTGTGGGTCTTGTCTCATGGGGGTGGCCAGCAGTTATGCGGGAGAGGAAATGTCTCTGCAAAAAATACGGAACGCTTCACAAATACACGTGTCATCCTTGCGCAGGGCCATGCTCATCTTCTCTGTATCGTTCTAATTTTAGTATATTGCTGCCAAAGCGAGCACAACTTAAAAAAAGAAGAGAAAATCAGAAATCAACTCACAATAACTTCCCTGAAGGATTCCTGGTCGCTGACTGTCTTGTCTTGTGTACATCCAGACGGATTCAAGTAATGGTAGTTTTCAGGCACAGATAAATAAAATTCTTCTACAGGAGGGAAGAAGACAGAAAGGTGACATCAGTACTCAGCTGGGAACGATAAGACAAAACTCAACAGTGTTCCCTGTATTCATTCATGCATTAATTAACTCATTATTTATTGGACTGGGGATTCTACTCAGTAATGTTAAGAACTAAAGTACACACATAATCCTGTATCCCTAACATCCCATATTAAAACAGAGTTTCCTTATAATAGGGAACATAGAGACAATTTAATTATGGGATTGTAAAAATTGGTACCAAGAAAGAAATTGATGAGGATCCTGGTTTGTCTTCTGTTAAACCAAACATATGGAAGTATAGCTCAATGGTAGGATGCTGGTTAGTATATGCAAGACCCTGGGTTATATTTCTTGTACCACTACCAAAATGACAACAACAAAATCATTGGAAATATTTGGAAATTAGTTTTTGTTTTTGAGGCAAGCCCAACAGACTGCCTTTTTTTTTTTTTTGGGGAGACAGAGAGAGAGGGAGAGGAAGACAGATAGAGATGGGCGCACCAGCAGCCTCTCAGCTGCTGTGAATGAAATCCAGATGTGTGCGCCCCTTTGCGGTCAAGTGCAGCATTGCGCCCTTGCTTCACTTTGCATCTGACTAAACGTGGGACCTGGAGATTGGAACCGCTGGAGACTGGAACAGCGTTCTTAGGCTTAGGAGGCAGGTGCCTTAACCGCTAAGCCATCTCTCCAACCCCAGACTGCCTTTTTGTTATATATGAGAGTGAGAGAGACAGAGAATGGGCGTGCCAAGGTCTCCAGCCACTGCAATTAAACTTCAGATATGTGTGCATGTGTGTAACTGTGCATCTGGCTTATATGGGACCTGGAGAGTTCAAGATGAATCCTTAGGCCTTGCAGGCAAGCATCTTAACTGCTAGGCCATCTCTTTAGCCCTCAACTGTGGTTTTAAAGTAACACCAGCTATAATATATCATGTATATTGAATAAAGACTGTTTAAATTAAAAATGCACTAAGATTCTGAACAAATAATTTTCTCCCCATACTGTTTGACCCTATGTTGAATCAGACATCTCATAATCCACAGAATACATGTTCAACTGCAAGAGGTGGAAGTCCTGGAAATCATGTGAACAGCTGTCAGCCACGTGCACCCAGGGCTCACAGCTCACGCACCTTTCTCTCCAGATTCCAGCCCTGCCAGCAGTGCGTAGAATATGTGATAATTCCTCTCCCCGGGGTTCTGCCTTACAACTCGGTTCTGTGAAGAAAACCCAAATTTATATTCAACAATATTTTCTTTGCTTAATTGCTGAATATTGTCACTGTGGGAAATGTGAATTAAATCATGTTTACTTACTTTTTCTAATAAATCTTCATGTGAAAAGCAATGGCAAGTCAAGGGGAAAAACAAAGATAAGGAACTGAGTCTCCTCTAATCTTCTAGTCTCTATTTCCCCAACGTCATGGCCCTGTTCTTCTGACACTCAGCGTCAAAAAACATCAAACAAAACAAAGACCACTTCACCCGGGTCCAATTCCACTGACACACAGTACCCACGCAGGAACCAACCGTGTAATGGGACTGACTTCAAGCAAACAGCTGAGGTGTGATAACTGCTGCTGCGTGGACATGGTTTGAGAGGAATGCAGAAGGCTCATGTGTGCAAATCCTTGGTGTCAATGCGCAAGTGTGGGGTTGTTGGAAGAACCCTTAAGAGGTGGTGCAGTGGGGGGTGGCTAGGTCATGGGAAGGATTAACATGATCTCCTGGGCATGCCACTCTCTTTCTGTCCCCTTCTTGCCAAATCATATGTTCCCTCCTACATGTGACCTCTCCTACAAGTGAACATGTGACCTCTCCTACAAGTGACCTCTCCTACAAGTGACCTCTCCTACATGTGACCTCTCCCACATGCGACCTCTCCCTCATGCGACCTCTCCCACATGTGACCTCTCCTACATGCGATCCCTCCTACATGCGATCCCTCCTTCATGTGACCTCTCCTACATGTGACCTCTCCCACAAGTGACCTCTCCCACAAGTGACCTCTCCTACATGTGACCTCTCCCTCATGCGACCTCTCCCTCATGCGACCTCTCCCTCATGCGACCTCTCCCTCATGCGACCTCTCCCTCATGCGACCTCTCCCACATGCGACCTCTCCCACATGCGACCTCTCCCTCATGTGACCTCTCCCTCATGTGACCTCTCCTTCATGTGACCTCTCCTTCATGTGACCTCTCCTACATGTGACCTCTCCATGTGACCTCTCCTACATGTGACCTCTCCATGTGACCTCTCCTACAAGTGACCTCTCCTACAAGTGACCTCTCCTACAAGTGACCTCTCCTTCATGTGACCTCTCCTACAAGTGACCTCTCCTACAAGTGACCTCTCCTTCATGTGACCTCTCCTACATGCGACCTCTCCTACATGTGACCTCTCCTTCATGTGACCTCTCCTACATGTGACCTCTCCTTCATGTGACCTCTCCTTCATGTGACCTCTCCTTCATGTGACCTCTCCTTCATGTGACCTCTCCTTCATGTGACCTCTCCTACATGTGACCTCTCCTTCATGTGATCTCTCCTTCATGTGACCTCTCCTTCATGTGACCTCTCCTACATGTGACCTCTCCTTCATGTGACCTCTCCTTCATGTGACCTCTCCTACATGTGACCTCTCCTTCATGTGACCTCTCCTCATGTGACCTCTCCTTCATGTGACCTCTCCTTCATGTGACCTCTCCTTCATGTGACCTCTCCTTCATGTGACCTCTCCTTCATGTGACCTCTCCTTCATGTGACCTCTACATGTGACCTCTCCTTCATGTGACCTCTCCTTCATGTGACCTCTCCTACATGTGACCTCTCCTTCATGTGACCTCTCCTTCATGTGACCTCTCCTACATGTGACCTCTCCTTCATGTGACCTCTCCTACATGTGACCTCTCCTACATGTGACCTCTCCTTCATGTGACCTCTCCTACATGTGACCTCTCCTTCATGTGACCTCTCCTACATGCGACCTCTCCTTCATGCGACCTCTCCTTCATGTGACCTCTCCTACATGTGACCTCTCCTACATGTGACCTCTCCTACATGTGATCTCTTCTCTCCTTGCTGCCATCACCACACTGTAGTGGCACCAGTGGCCTCATATTAGAGCTAAATCCAAGAGTTTTCCTGGCCTTGGATTTCTAGGCTCCAAACTATGAGCTAAGATAAATCTCTTTACTTACAGGAAACAAATAAAACCTCTCTTCTCTTACAAAGTATCCAGAGTCAGGTATTCTGTCATGATAGCAACAGAACACAGATTAGTAAGATGAAAAATTTTCAAATTATAGACATGATATCAGGAACTTCCAAAAAAAAAAAAAAAAGGCCATCTATCTTCCCGAATAACTAACAATCACGTAAAGTAATATTAAAGCAAAAATGAGCTTGACCCAAAGTAAAATATTTCGTGTTCTTTCGGGTTTCTTACAGAAGGCAGTTTCCACTGGTTGAAACAAATGCTGAATGAAAGAGGATACAATCTACAATTCTTCCGCCCTGAATATTCCCCTTCTGACAGATGTTCAGCTGAACAAACTTCCCAAAGCGACTGGAGTTGTTGTTGTACACGGTCTTCGCGTTGCCGAAAGCTTCCATGATGGGGCTGGGAAGGGCGGGGGGGGGGGCAGAGCAGAGTGTTACTGGGGCAACAGAAGAAGACCAAACACATTTCTCACCAGTGGGAACACATGTGATTGGGGTGACCGTGTTTGCATCACACAGAGCCCGTGGTGCTGGTGGAGTGTGACAATGACCCTGGCTCAGCTCTGCATGTGTGAACATCAACCCCCACAACCCAGTGCTCACACCCAAGAGACACTCAAACTTCAGGGGATGAAAAAGCCCCCTGGCCTGGAAGTCCCACCCATCTGTCATACAGATTCAATTTATTTAGCATTTTTGGATCTTTTCCAATAGTAAAAGGAACCCAGATTAGACGAGGGTCAGCAAACCTCATCTCTAAGAGGTTTTAGGCTTTGCAGACGACAGGGTCCCTGCTGAAAGTACTCCACATTGCCACAGGAGCTCAGAAGCCCAAGCAGCAGGCCTGAGAATGTTTTACAAGGAAGGGAAGAAGCTCTGAGGGTGGTGGGTGCCTGTGCCATGACATGAGGTGCTGGACACTGCTGAGAGATCCCTGGAGAAAGGATTAAAATTTATGGGTACGTGTATTTAGCCACCGTGTTGAAAATTAAATATTTAACTTGGGGGTTGTGTATGCTGGGAATTGAACACAAGGACTTGCATGTGCTGAGTGAGCTTGCTACCTCTGAACCACATCCCCCACCTTAAATGTTTCATTAAAACAATGTAAAACAAAACAAAAATAGGCTGTAGAATATGGGCATCGAGTTATAGTTTGCTGACAAGAAAATGGATCTGTCATGTCTCCACTGGCTCTATAATTTTTGTTGTGTACGTAGTTTGTGTGTGGTTACTGGGGTTGGAACTGAGGGGTTCAAAGCTGGGGCCGTGCCCATGCTAAAGCAAGTGCTCTATTACTGAGCTGTGCCTCTATCCTGGTTCTACAGTCCTGTAAGGCACAAGGCCGGCACCAGGCAATTTTGTAGATGACACCTGGCACATGGCCCTCTTTCAAAGTTTCAAGGGTTCTCATGGAGTGTGCTCAACTCCTACCCCAGATCTCGTGTTCAGGCTATGGAGATGCTCTCTGCTCACATGAGCCTCCCCCTGCTGACTGTAGCACAGACCCCCCCCCCCCTTGCTCTGAATGCTAAGCCCTCTGGCAGGCAGCAGCCGGGGCTGGCTTTCCCCGGGTCCTTCACAGTCATGGAGCTGGAGTCAAGACCTTGGTGGGGAAGGGCCAAAGGCTGCTTCTCAGAACCTTCAGTCAACATCCCAAACGGCTGACAGGGGCAGAAGGGTCAGGAGCACCTTGTACAGACATGGTTGATGCTGTGGTACCAGGAAGGCCACGTGTATGGCAAGGCCATTTCTTGGGAAAGTCTAACGGTGAAGTCAAGGTAGAAAACCCAGAGCAACTACCCCTAGCTCTCCACAGAACACTGAGGGAGGCCCAGAGGTCGAACCCGGACCACGGATGAGATACCTGCTTTCAAGGATGGCTTGCTCCACGCTGGACGTCTTCTCCTTCAAGGACAAGTCCAAAGACCGTTGGCTGACGGCCGAGAGAAACTTGAGGATGAGCTTGGTGCTTTCGGTTTTCCCTGCGCCACTTTCACCACTGCAAGACAAGATGTGCGAGTGTGGCTGCTCAGTGCACAGCATTCTTAAGACCACCAGCCTGGCTGAGGGCAACGCCATGCCTCCACAGAGCAAGTGTGAAAACAGAGATCGAAACATCTGCGGCAAAAGAACTGGGCTGGGGCTGGAGAGATGGCTTAGAGGTTAAGGCGTTTGCCTGCAAAGTCTAAGGACTCAGGTTCGATTCCCCAGGACCCACATAAGCCAGATGCACAAGGTGGCTCATGCATCTGGAGTTCATTTGCATTGGCTAGAGACCCTGGTATGCCCATTCTCTCCCCCCCTTCTCTCTCTCTCATAAATAAACAAACAAACAAACAAACAAATAAATATTTTTTAAAAGGCCCTTCCTTACAAAGCCTGATGGCCTGGGTTCAATTCCCCCAGTACCCATGTAAAGCCAGCTGCACAAAGTGGTACACGTGTCTGGAGTCCATTTGCAGTGGCTAGAGGCCCTGGCATGCCCAGCCCCCCCCAATAAATAAATTAAAAAATATTTTTTAAAAAGAGCTGGGCTAAGGCTGGGGAGATGGCTTAGCGATTAAAGCGCCTGCCTCCTAAGCCTAAGAACGCTGGTTCCAATCTCCAGTGGTTCCAATCTCCAGGTCCCACGTTTAGCCAGATGCAAAGTGACGCAAGGGCGCAATGCCACACTTGCCCACAAGGGGGTGCACGCACCTGGATTTCATTCACAGCAGCTGAGAGACTGCTGGAGCGCCCATCTCTGTCTGTCTTCCTCTCCCTCTCTGTGTCTCTCTCCAAAAAAAAAAAAAAAAAAAGCTGGGCTAAAGGGAAGTAAAATCACTTTCTCCTGCAGTCTCCCCCCCGCACTTGTCTTGCACATGCGTCTCTTATTCTTACAGGTCATGAGATAGCTAATACCCAGCAGGAAGGGAAGCTCTGTAAGTTTATTCCCAAGTGTATTCCTAAGACCTAATGCCCACCTGGTGAGTTATCTGTAAAGTGAGCATGCACATTAACAGCACTGTTCTGAGAAACAACACACGTATGTGCATGTGAAATTCAAACCATCACCACAATTATAAGGGGATGAGAGGATGACACCACAGGTCCACAAACCACACTGAATGACTCTGTCACCCCAGGCATCCTGTGAGGGAAGCAGAGCACGAGTGTCTGCGTCAGAACTGAGCACCAGGAGAATCTGACTCCAGCGACCCCTGATGTCATGCATTATGGCAGCTAAAAAAAAAATAAAGTAGGCAAAGCAATTTAGACAGAAAGGGCTAATAAGGGACACCAATGGCATCGGAGTTAAGAAAATATCAGCCAGGTGAGGTGGTGCACACGCCTTTAATCCTAGCACTCGGGCAGAGGTAGGAGTTCGAGGCTAGTCTGAGACTACAAAGTGAATTCCAGGTCAGCCTGAGCTACAGTGGGACCCTACCTCAAAAAACCAAAAACGAAAGAAAAGAAGGAAGGAGGAAAAGAGGAAGGGAGGAAAGGGGGGGGGAATGAAGGGGGAAAGGAAAGGAAAAGAAAGAAAAGAAAGGGAAAGGAAAAGGGAAAGAAAGAAAATATCAGGCAGAGGAAAGGGGAAGGTTCTGGGTCAAGTTCATGGCTGATGAGTCAGTTAGACCACTAGGAGGCAGCAGAGGAAGATGGGCTAGGATGGAGTTGACTGGCACAGGGAGAAGGAAGGGGGCAAAAGTCACCCTAAGGAGCCCAGCTCTGGAAGGTCCAGCCTGGCATGGCTCCCTCGGGGAGGTGCGCTGTACCCGTGCCTCAGTCACAGGTATTATGGAGTGTGCGGTGCTTATGTCCTGGGTACAAACGGTGTGAATGGAGATGCAGAAGAAAACTATGGAGATGACAGAGATGTGGGGGGAGAGACCCAATTTTATATAACGCATCATGCTGGGTAGGTACCATGGGGGAGAATAGAAGCAAAAAGACCAGAACTTCTAAGAAAAGCAGAGCAGAAGATTATGTAACAGCTCAGACACCATCTGAGATCGCAGCCAGTAACTGCTTGGTGGTAGGAGTGACAGAAGAGTCCCTCTGCGTTCTTAAGAAAGTCCTGTGGAGTGCCAAGCTGGAGCTTCTCAGGAGAGGCCCAGTGCTGAGCGTACAGTGAGGGGTTAAGCACGTGTAGTAAAAGGGAGGAAATGACTCAGAGCTGACACCCCTCCAGCTAAGATGGAAGCCAAGGAAGGCCTACCACAGGCCTTTCATCCCTTCTGCAAACACCAGGCTTGGGCATGGGAGGGGTCAGGATTCCAGCCAAGAAGTATGACAGCACGGGTGCTGAGAGCTCCTGTCACAGTCTGCACGCGCGCGCGCGCACACACACACACACACACACACAAGGAGAAATGTACCCTTCCTTCATGCAACAAACACCTCAATAGGAGCCAGCTAGATCTAGAAGATAATTTTCTGATTTTTATCTTTCTTTTTTCTTTCTTTTCTTATTTTGTTTTCTTTTGAGGTAGGGTCTCGCTCTAGCCCAGGCTGACCTGGAAATTACTCTGTACTCTCAGGCTGCCCTGAAACGCACAGTGATCCTCCTACCTCTGCCTCCCGAGTGCCAGGATTAGAGGTGTGCACCACCACCTGTCAATTTTTGTCTTTAAATACCACTCTGCAACTTAAAAGATGATCGTTTATACCCAAAATACCATGATAAGCTAAATCTCCCTGTCCTACACAATGTATTTAAAAACTAAAGTGAAAGTCAAATACACTAGATTAAATGCTGGCCTTATTAGATGGGAAAAAACTCTAGTGCTTTTCATTTATATCTTTACTTATATTTAAAAGACAATTTAAATATATGCAACTTAAATATGTACAAAGAGGTGAAACAAGAGTGTAAGAGTAGCAACAATCTTAAAATTGGGATCAGAGAAAGAGCGGACTGAAGCTAGAGACTTGCCAGAAACCTCACTGGGAACCACAGACAAGTGAGGTACCCTCAAAAAATGACAGAGAAATAGAAGCAGAAAATCTTACCTAGCTCCAAGCAGGTTTATTTCAACTTGTTTATTTGCGGGCTATGGACTGAGGATTTTCTGCTTTTCCAGACAGTAGCACGTGGAAATATTGTTAAATTAGTAAAACACATTTTGTCCACTAGGGGGCAGAACTATCCTAAAGAAATCTACACAGGGCTCCTGTACTCAGCAATTTTTACAAACTCCATTTTCTCATAATTCTTATAATCCCCCATCACAAAAATACACACAAAAACAGTTACTATGAAAGCATACATCTTAATGAAAGATGTACTCTTTTTTTAAAAAATATTTATTTATTTGAGAGAGAAATAAAGAAAGAGGCAGATAGAATGGGTGTACCAGGGCCTTCAGCCACTGCAAATGAATTCCAGACACATGCGCCCCTTTGTGCATTTGGCTTACGTGGGTCCTGGGGAGTCAAACCAGGGTCCTTAGGCTGTGCAGGCAAATGCCTTAACCACTAAGCCATCTGTCCAGCCCCAGCTGTAATCTTAAAGTCTCTTATTTCCTGAGTTCATTAAGAAAAATACTCTTCAGGTCAGCAATATGTGATGGGAACTTCCTTTTGGGGACCCACTTCCCAGCCCCCTATTTCTTAAATTCACACTCTGTGGTGGGTGAATGGCACCCCCGTTCTGTTGATGACCTGCAAGCACAGACATAGGACCTGCCTTAGCTGATTCCTCACTTTCTTCCCACTCCGCTCTGTCTAGCAAGGGAAGCATTAGTCATGCTCTTAGTTTTCCCACGTAACATACTAAAGGCAAGCAATTATCAATGGCAAATATTTCGGTACATGACAGTGGCCCATAATTGAATAGTCAAAATAAATTAATTCCTTCTTCCTGCTAACCTTATAAAATAATAATCTTTGCCGGGCGTGGTGGCGCACGCCTTTAATCCCAGCACTCGGGAGGCACAGGTAGGAGGATTGCTGTGAGTTCAAGGCCACCCTGAGACTACAGAGTGAATTCCAGGTCAGCCTGGGCTAGAGTGAAACCCTACCTTGAAAAACCAAATAATAATAATAATAATAACCTGTATATGCTGAAATAATGACTTTAAATTCTAACTTCAAAATTTCTATGAAGTCACTTTAAAAAACTCCACAAGCAAGCTGGCCACGTGCTTGTAATCACAGCAGTCAGGACCCTGACAGCAGGATCCCAGGGTCAAGGCCAGCCTGGACTAAACAGAGACCCTAATTTAGAAGACCCGATAGAACCAGAACAAAAACCTCAACCAGTCTCTCTCTTGTGAACCTAAGTCATGTTTTCTTTCTTTCTGTCAGGCACGCAATTCTTCAAAGCTCTGTTCTCTATTATGCAGGTAGCTTGCGTGTGATTAACTGTGAACTAGCGTAATCTGTTTGCTTCACTGAGCCCAACAGCACTTCCTGTGTTGGAGTTGTTTCCCCAGCCTAGCATGTTAGCACTTGACAGTGATAAAGAGAGCAGAGTCCATCTGTCCACATGCTCTGGGGGAGGGGCAATGAGTTCAGTCACTCTTGCACATGCCACCCCCACGTGTTCAAATGGCAGGGGGCCGTTGACAAGGACAATACACAAACGCTGCAGTACGAACACTGTTCCTAACCGTCCTCTGTATCACTACAGAGAGCCCACATGAAGGGTGGGAGAGGGGTCCAATTCCTTTATGCCTGAACATTCCTGGCACAATGTCTAATATGCCTTTATCTTTTAAAACCTAATTAGCTGTCTGCCATTTTTGACGGAATGAACATATCTCAACTGTCTTCACCATTAGGGGGACTCTCCATCTCCCTTGCCTGGGGCATGGTGTGGGGGGGACTATCCACAGTACCCAAGCAGGAATGGCCTGACTAGAGGGGGAACCAAGGACATGCCTGCCCTACCATCTGGGAACTGGTTTCCCATGGGCGTCACGGCCACCAGTTAGGTACCTGGCTGTGTCCCTGGACAGGTTGGTTTGTCTGTATCATTCTGAGTTACATAGCTGGCAATCCTGATTGGCTGGCTATCTAAAAATGACATATGGCCCGCCATCTGTCTCCTGTGTCTCACTTTCATGGAATTGGGAACCCTGGGTGGGGGGTCTCTTTCGATTGGCTTCCCCTTAAATCCACACATCCCCTTTCCTCTTGAATCTGTGTAATAATCACTTTGCCACAAGTTGGGACTGTAAAGTCATTTAAAACCGATGAGAAAATCTTTCAAAGTAGCAGTTTCGTAGACTACCACCCCCCATGTCACAGGAATGAAGGAAATGCTGGAGGGATAGGTGGATGAAGTGCCACCCCAAGTGACATTCATCGTGTCTACTTCAGACATCACCCAGGGTAGGCTGACCAACACTAGACCATGACCCAAGACAAGCGACTCACAACCTCTGCTGAGATGTCTCTGGAATATATGTGATGAGGTTAATGACAATAAAAATTAAGACTATTTTTAAGGTTAAGGATGTAACTCAGTTGGTCAAGTGCCTGCCAACACACACAAAGGCCAGGGTTTGATCCACAGGACTGAGTAAACGGGCTGTGGTGGCATCTGTCATCCCAGCACTCAGGAAGTAGAGGCAGGAAGGTCAGATGTTCAAGGTTATACTTGCCTCCATGGTGAATTTTAGGCCATCCTGAGCTATATGAGCCTGTCTTAGAAAAAAAGAAAAGAGAAAAAAACAAAAAAGATGCTTGCTTGTGAAGTACACCGGCTCATGTTCTAACATTCAGACATAAGAAGTGGTGTAAGCACCGGGCGTTTGCAAGATAGCCAGAGGCTATTTACAAATAAATGAAATAAAATAAATAAATAAAAATGCTTCAAAAATATAGTTCAAGATCTATTCCAGTGCTTTTAAAATAAAGTTCCTAGCCTTTGATGGTGAGACTCTTGGGACTTTTTTGGGGGGGGAGGAGAGGAGAGTCAGCAAGAGAGAATGGGCCAGTGGCCTCTCAGCTGCTGTGAACAAACTCCAGATGCGTGCGCCCCCTTGTGGTCAAGTGCAGCATCACAACCTTGCGTCACTGCGTCTGGCTAAACGTGGGACGTGGAGAATCGAACAGTGTTCTTAGGCTTAGCAGGCAGGCGCCTTAACCACTAAGCCATCTCTCCAGCCCTAGGGACTTTATTTTTAAAAGTAAATTAGAAGCCAGGCGTGGTGGCGCACGCCTTTAATCCCAGCACTCGGGAGGCAGAGGTAGGAGGATCACTGAGAGTTCGAGACCACCCTGAGATTACATAGTTAATTGCAGGTCAGCTTGGACCAGAGTGAGACCCTACCTTGAAAAACCAAAAAAAAAAAAGTAAATTAGAGCTGGTTGGTTGTATTAGTCCAAACCTGTAATCCCAGCCCTTGGGAAAGTAAGGCAAAAGTGTTGCCCTGAGTTCCAAGTAAGCCTGGGATGAAGAGTAAGACTTTGTCTCTAAAACCTAAAAATAACAATCAATAAATCAGTAGGGGTTGGGGAGATGGCTCAGTGATTAAAGGTACTTGCTTGCAAAGCCTGCTGGCCTAGGCTTCAATTTTCCAGTACCCACATGAAGCCCCACCAAGTGGCACATGTGTCTGGAGTTCTTTGCAGTAGCAAGAGGCCCTGGCCTGTCCATTCCTTTCTCTTCCTCTCTCTCTCCTTTGCAAACAAATAAGTAAATATATTTAAAAAAACGTAATTAAATAAATCAGGCTTGATGAAAGTAGATATGTCAAGTCAATAGAACAATTAAGTGAATTAAACATATCCTTTAAATCATTCCCTAAAGATCGGATAGCAAGTCACTTTTCTGTAGCTAACTCAGAGGCAAATCTTAGGACATCCTACTATTAAAAATTGTTAAAATTGGGGGCTGGAAAGATGGCTCAGTACTTAAAGGTGATTGTCTACCAGTCAGGGTTCAATCCGTACGCCACCAGTGGGCACAAAAAGTGGCACCAAGTGTTCATTTGCAGCACTAAGAAGCCCTGGTGTGTGAATGAATTTTTTTAATTCTTAAATTTTGTTCATTTTTATTTCCTTGTCTTTTCTCAAGGTAGGGTCTCACTCTAGCCCAGGCTTACCTGGAACTCACTATGATGTCCCAGGCTGGCCTTGAACTCACAGCGATTATCCTACCTCTGCCACAAGACTGCTGGGATTAAAGGCGTGCACCACCATGCCTGACAAAATTGGTTCGTTTTTATCTAGGATAACGTTATCATATTAGACTCGAAAAATAAGAAACCATGTTCCAACATACTGGCATTTTGACTAACATTCTAGAATACATTTAAAATTTTAAATTTGCAGTGTTTTCTTGAACAGCCACAAGGACCATCCTTCCTAAGAGAAAGCAAGGAAGTTGGGAGGAGGAGGGAGGGGAACAGACATGAGTGATGAGAGAGGGAGACAGAGCCATGCCACCCGCAGCGACCCGGCCATCGCAGCATCAGCTGGCTCCTGTTGCAGGCCGCCTGTGCCCCAGGCCGGGATGCGGTCACCTGATGCGGATGTTACCTGATGAGGACACACTGGTTGTCGTGACGCTTCCACACGCAGCGGTAGCACTCGTTGGCGATGGCGAAGATGTGCGGCGGCAGCTCGCCCAGGTGTCGCCGGCTGTACCGCTCCATGGTGACGCGCTCGTACAGGCCAGCGATGGGCTTGTAGGGGTTCACGGAAGCCAGGATGGAGCCAATGTAGGTCTGCAAGCAAGCACACGGCCAGGCGGGGCGGTGAGCTGCGTTCCCCGGACGCTGCCCCCTCGCCCGTGGGTGACACGGCGCGGCGCAATGGTGCCCACTGCCCCAGGTCAACCACACCTCTCCATCCTGGATGAGAGAGTGAGGCTGTTTCCTAGAAGGCTTTCTGGGAAGGAAGATGGTGAGAAGCCAGGGGCCTCCCAATCTCTGTCCTAGGTGACCTCCTTAATGCCAAGGCATCCCCGGCACAAGGTGAGTTCCCAGCCCTGCCCCCGCTGTGGGTATTATGAAATGGCACAGGGCCAAGGAGGAAGCAGGAGCCTGGGGAGAGGGAAGAGGAGAGGACTGACTGTGAAATTAGTAGTGTGGGTTTCCAGTGATGAGAAACTTCTGGAAGGGGTTAGCAGCTATTGAGGCTCAATGATTCACACCAACAAATCACACTCTTAAAAACAGTAAAAAAAAAAAAAAAAAAGGCAAATTCCATGTTATGGAAAATGCTAGATCTTTTTGCCAGTCATGACAGCAGCTCACCGGGTGTCACCTAACTGGCCAGGAACTTAGAGTATTGCCTCTCTGGCACAATATCCAGGCCAGGAATTTGGTAAAAAGTTCAGACTAGCAAAACAGAAGCTACTGCGTTACCAAAGATTAGCGCCGTGGGACCCCTTCATGGGGACACGCATTCACGTAAGGTTCCTGCAATGCAGAGGCACAGGTTCCTTGGATTCTGGGCTCTGATGGGTATGAGGACGCAAATCAAACAGGGAAGCAGCGTCCTTCAAGCACACCTCCTACCCTGTGGGCTTCCAGTGTGACTTCATGGTGTCAGGGGCTGGTGTGTGCTACTCCACACTTGCGTGGGCGGAAGCCCTACCCCCCCAGTGCCTAGAAGTGACAACTAGTTGAAGACAGGGCCTTTAGAGGGTGCCTAACTTAAATGCTGGCTATCGAGGGATTCCTGATCCAATCTGACTGATGTTCTTATGAGAAAGGGGTATCTGGACACGAGAAGACACCCATCACACACACACACACACACACACACACACACACACACCGGAGGGGGGATGGAGAGACGGAGAGAGAGATAGAAAAGAAGGCATGTGGGAAAAAGCAACAAGACAGCCAGGCCAATGAGACTTGAGATGTGACACCTTGACCTTGGAAGCTAAGAGAGCGTCCAAAACCGGGTTTCTGTGAGGTGGTTTTTGTCACAGTAGCAGGAGCGGACGACACACGGGGCCCGAGCCCGTGAGTGTTCACAAGAGCCCTATCAGATCGGCAGTACTTTTGCACTTACTTTCTTCACACGAGCGACCCAGGCAGAGGAAGAAAAGTTTGAAATGCTCACAAAGCCAGTAAGTGGCAGAGCAACTTCATTCCAGAGCCTTCTCTGATCACATTCTTGAAAATGTAGCAATTCTCCAGAAAACAAGGGAAAAAAAAAAAAAGGGCAAAAGCAGACAGAAAGCCCGAACATTCTTACAACATCTGCACCACGTTATAACAATTTGTAGCCATTTATATTCATAGTGACTGCCAGGAACAGCAAGCGGAGTATTCAATGTTCAGAACAACTTTTCAAATGCAGCAAAGTCTAGAATATGTTTCGAACATAATCTGAACCAAAAAGATTAAATGCATAAATGATATGACCATAGTAACTGCACTTCTAAGTTCATAACCAAGAAGAACTGAAGGCAGACACTCGGTATTTGTATGTACACCCTTGTTGACAGCAGAACTAGTCACACGGCTAAAAGGTAGAAACGACCCAAATGGCTGTCACCTGATCCACGGATGAGCACCATGTGGCATATCCACACAACGGAATAGCATCTAAGCACCAAGAAGAAAGAAGAACTTATACACACCGCACGTGTCCACACAGGTTTGAAAGCACAGTAATCAGTGAAGCCAGAACAGGCAGGTCCCCAGGATGGGGAAGGTGTGGTGGAAGGAGGTACTAAGTAAGGGAGGCAGGACTGGGGAGTACTAAGTTCCCATTTGGCTTGATAAAAATATTTTGGGACTAGATAAAAGTGTTCCTTGCTCAACATCATGTGTGTACTTAATCTCACTGGTGAATAGACTTTATATATCTTTATATACCTTTGATGCTATGTAAAATTTCATTTCAGACAAACACATGGTTCTTTCTTGAGTAAAGGTTCAGGTCTTCGGAAACAGACTCACTAGAAAGCCACTTTTCTGTGTCACAGCTCTGCAGGGAAGTTCTGACAGAAAGATGGGAGCTACTCCTTCCCAGGGGACAGCCACACTGTGGCCACCGGTGTCTGGCCCCTTCTTCGATGCCAGCCTCTGTGGGAACAATGCTTAGGCTACCAGTGCTTGGCACTTTCTTCTATTTTGTCTCTACTGTCAGGCCCGTTTTTCCCCTTTCAGCGTTGTTTTCATGCTGCGAAATATCCAAAGTGGGGGCTGGGGAGAGAGCGAAGCAGTTGAAAGTGCTTGCTGTGTGAGGTGAGGACCAGAGGCTGCTGCAGCACCCACGAAATAAACACACACATATGCATGTTGTTCTGCATGCCCTGCTCATAACATGCGTGTGACTGTTATAAAACTTCAAACCAACCACTTTTTACTGCAAGTATTGATTTCCTTATAAAACTACCAATAATTCTAGCTCCCCCTTTTTATGTAGCCCAGGCTGGCCTTAAACTCAGTATGTAGCCAAGGATAACCTTGAATTTCTGATTCTCCTGCCTTCTCTTCTTGAGTGCTTGGATGACAAGGATGTATCAGCACACCCTGTTCATGCAGTGCTAAGGATCAAACTCAGATGTTGTGCGAGCTACGCAAGTATCCCACCAGCTGGGTTGCAGCCTACTCTTTCTAGCCTCATTTTTATGTAAAAACTTGCTTTAACAAATCATTTCTGCTGAAATCTCACAGCCATGTTTCCATTTTCAGTGGGGGAAGCTCACAGTACACTTGGGATACTGTTTGTTCTAACAGCCCAGGGGCCAGTTTCTCTATGGCGACAGGAGGCACAATAGCGTTTGTTAGCAAATGTGAAGACAGAGAGTCCAATATGGCCTTGCAACTCATTTCTTTTGTGTTTTTAAATTTTATTTTTATTTAGTCATTTGTAAGGAGTGGGATGGGAATGGATGTGCCAGGGCTTCCTGCCACTGCACACAAACTCCAAATTCATACACCACTTTGTGTATCTGGTTTTTACATGGGTACTGGGAAATTAAACTGGGCCTTCAGGCTTTGCAAGCCAGTGCTTTTAACTGTTGAGTCATCTCTCTAGCCTCTTATTTCCCTCCCTTCCTTCCTTTTCACAACAATTCACATAGCTACTGCCCAGTGATTTAGTTTTCAATGTTCGGATTGACTCTGGACTCTAGACAGCCTGAAGTACAAGATGGCACACCCACCCAGCCCACCTGTAGTCCTTCTGTGGAGTGAAAGGACGCTGGGCACTTCTGACAATAGCTGTTCCACGCGAAGGCAGCACATGGAGCTCGCATATAAGTGGCGCATCTCAGTGACCGCGCCTGCCTGAGTCACCTCGCAGGAGAAGCACTGTGGTATGTATCCCTCTTGGCTTGGCCACAGCTGTCCAGGATTAATGCCACCATTTGCAGCTGGCCTGTTTCATGGGTTCTAATGGCTCCAAAGTGCACACAATTTGGGGTGAGAATCAACTCCATCAAAGTCAGCTTAGTTGTAAAAATGGGATTCCTGGCCATGACCACCACGGCGCTCGTGACTGTACACGCCTCCTAGCATCACGTTCGGTTCCTATCTGGTTCTCTGAACACACTGAGGTGCCCTGCTCAACTATCACTTAGCTTGATAAGCTGCCGAGGAGAAAACATGGTAGCTTATTATTACGCACTGTTGAGAATTTAAAAGCCCTATAGAAAGACTGCTGAGAACGGCACTTCATGCAACACCTTGACTTTCCCCAACTTGAAGGGAAACTTCTGATGCTGTCCCTGTGTCCTCAGACCCAGGTCAGAATAACTGATTTTATCCTTTCTTGAGGAGCCTTGGTCTCCTTCAGGCCCTCAGCCCATACAAATGGTGACCATGGCAAGTGAGGTAGAGGCCGCCTGCTAGTCTACAGTGAAGCACCTCGGCCCCTGGGCTCTGCTATTCTTCCACCTACTTCCCTGCCCGCCCAGCTGTGACTCCGTGTCACCAAGGCTCCCCACGGCCACAGTGCAGGACAGTTCCAAGTGGCCACTGGAATAAAAGGTTGGAGCCTTTTCCCATGCAGACCTGATGATGTCAGAGGGACGGCTAAAAGGCTCTGCTGTAGGCAAACAATGGAACATACAAGACTGGGCTTTTATTTTACTGTTCACTCTAGGCATCAGGCCAAGTGAGATTTAAATTTCAACATATTTAAAATTTTGGGGGGACTGGAGAGATGGCTTGACGGTTAAGGCACTTGCCTTTAAAGCCCAACAACCCTGGTTCAGTTCCCTAGTACCCAGGCAAAGACAGACGCACAAAGTGGCACATGCACCTGGAGTTCATTTGCAGCGTCTGGAGGCCCTGGCATGCCCATTCTGTCTCTCTTCTCTCTCTCCTTGCAAATAAATAAATAAATATTAAAACAAATCCTTGAAGCTGGAGAAATGATCCAGTGAATAATGGGCTCACTGTTCAGGCTGGAGCTTGACTCCCAGACCTCGTGTACAAAGCTGGACTGGGCTTCAGCAATCGAGTATATGACTAGAGGTGGAGAGCGCAGGATCACAGGAGCAAGGAACAGCAGAGAGCAAGAATCCATAGGAAAATCCCTGCCTTCAACGATGTGGAGAGGCGAGGACCAACCCATGTGTCCTGTGGCATGAGTGCACCAGAACTCAAACACACGAACACACGTGTGTGTGTGTGTTACATACAGACACACAAATAATAAAAAACTTAAACATCCTCACCTTTTACGTTTAGGGATGTAGCTCAAGAGGTAGAACCTTGCTTAGCATGCTGGACACCGGGATGAGTCTCACTATACGAATCAACAAGTTTTACTATTTCCCGTCACTGTCAACACCACACTATTGCTTAAAAAACTTCTGAGCAACCCTAAAATTCTCCCTTGTCACAAGTTGTAGTTGTTTGAGAAAAGATCTTGTGTAGCCTGGCTCGCCTTGAATTCCCGAGCCTCCTGTCCCATCCTCCCAAAAGCTGGGATTGCAGATGTGTGCCACCATGCCCACCTTCCTTGTCATAGGATGTTAAGTGACAAGTCTACATTTTTCCCAGGCAACTTTAACTGATGTTTCATAATCCTGGGTGAAGAGCTGTCTGCATATCATCAGCCCTGCAGTGCCTAACAAGACCTGGCCTGTGGGCAAGCAGAGGTCGCTGCTCTGACCTTTGCTGGCAGCAGAGGAATGGGTGGGGGGGTTGGGGGGGACAGGAAAATGCTGCCGCCTCTGCACTTGCAAACTGGCGAGTGAGGGGCAAGCTGGAAAGCACCGTGGATGACCAACAGTGGCGGAGACCATTCACCAGCACACAGGACTCTGCTTTGCCGCAGTCTCGGGCCTGTAAGCTCCTCTTTGACTTACGCCTAAAATCCAGCCCTTTTCCCTCTGTCTGTGAGACTTGCCCTTTACAGGACCTCACCATACTTGGACTCAATTTCCACAAAGCCTTTCTCTATAATGCCCAGACTTGCTCCCTCCGTCCCTCCAACCTCTAAACAAGGTGCTGTTAAAGCCCAAGTCCCAATGGTTACAGCCATGCACCACAGACAGGCTGCACATACAGTGGTCCTGTGAGATCACACTTCTGGGCTGGGGAAACGGCTCAGTGAGAGCACTTGCTGTACCAGCATGAGGACCTGAGGGGGCCTGGATTCAACGCACACCAGGCATGGACACGCACGCCTATATACCCAGTGAAACCAGAGAAGTGCAGTGGCTCGCAATCACCCAAAAAGACAGCGGCTCCGGGTTCAGTGAGAGACCTCATCTCAAGGAAACCATGCAGAAGAGCGGGAGAGAAGGACACCCTACACAAACCTCAGAACAGGCCGCCCAGGGGAGCGGGGGCTCCAGTTCAATGAAGGGTCCTTACTGCTGAGCTGTCACTGACTGTCCGAATGTGCCAAGCAAACATCTGACTTTGGCCAAAGAGAAGGGCATCTTGAAGAGCCTCCATAGTGATGGTCCACGACAGTCTGATCAAGAAAGGTCAAGGACTTATTTATTTTTATTTGGGGGGGGGGCAGGCCAGGGCCGCTAGCCACTGCATATGGCCTCCAGACACATGTACCACCATGTGCATCTGGCTTACATGGGTCCTGGGGAATTGACCTGGCATCCTTAGGCTTTACAGGTAAGCACTTTAACCACTCAGCCCAGATCAAGGACTCTGATCCCCCTCCCCACCTCATCTTAAATGCACCACCTTTGCATGGATTACTTGTCTCCAGAACAAGTCCGCATGTTTAAAGGGTTACTGAATAAGAAGGGACGTTCAGTAAGTCATGTAAGGGACAATGGCAGGTGGGCAAGGACAGCCTAGTGTGACTTGGGCGTGAAGAGAGAATGCTGTAAGAAGTCCTGAAGGCTGTGACACAGCCTCCATCGCACGCTTTGATCACCTCACACCCTATAAAAAGGCACCATTACTGCTCCAAAACAGCCATGAGGACTCCACGTAGCTGAAAGCCATGAACACATGTAACCCCAACCACAAAGCAGGGCCAGGCACTAGCTTCTCCACATTGGCCTCCAAATGCTGTAAGAATAAAGAGCCTAGTCATTTTAACGGCTGTTCGGAAATAGAAAAAGCATCCTTATTTGAAGCATATAAAAGAAAGTTCTGATTAGAAAATTTCCACATAACTCAGGAAAAAACCCTTCCTTGCTCATGTATTAATAAGTTGAGGAGCTATGGCACATATTGCTGAGAGAAACTCACTGTGTTTCTTCATCCCCACGTTCACCAATTCAAAGTTTACAAAGTCGCAAGAGTGATCCGCATCAAAGAAGTGTGATCTGATTTCTGTATGTGTACCAAAATATTCTGTAGTACACCTTATATACATCTGATATTTTTAATCAAGTATGGCACTTCATAACTGTGTGCCTAAACCAAGTGGTACTATGGGTTCTTATCACTTTAATAAAGCCTCTATCCAAGGACAATATAGTGAATGAATTTTTGGAGCATGGAGACGGCAGAGTAGCCTGCTCCATCCATTCTGCACATTGACCTGGTACTGTGGTGCCTCCGGGAATAGTGTACGCCACCTTACAATTCAAAGAAAAATCAAGAATAATTAGGAAATCTTGCAAAGACCCAGTCACTTTCATTACAGTCAGCATGTAGATGGGAGGGAAGCGCACTGCTGGTGGGATTTCAGAATTTACACACAGGAACGGTGGCTCTGGACAGCATGGTCTGAAGGGCTGAAGTCCTCCACTCTGGTGCTGAGCTTAACCTCTTTGATGCAAGATTTTGATCAGCAACAACAAGGTCCCTTCTGCATTCTCCCTCCTTCCCTGCCCAGGATCGCTGTTTGGAAGCATTACACAAATCGGAAGTACGTATTGTGGTTGATGAAAGCAAAGTCACAATGGCTTTTCATCATGTGGTCCCATAAAGCTGGGTGGCGATCAATTAGGCTGAAATGCACTAGGGAAATTGGTTATTTAAAGTCTGTGCCAGGACATATGTTTCTGAAGGGAAGAACTGTTAAGAAGTAGCAATCATTGTCCAAATCTATTTCTGCCCACCACTGCCTTCTCTCCTTCTCTCTCCTTCGCTCCTCCTCCAGTTCAATATGGCAATGACATATTTTCTAACTCTTTACCTTACATGCAACTTCAGCTCCAGGATGCGGATCTGTTTACTCAAGGCTACTACTCCTCTTCTCTTGGAGGACCTTCAGATGGCTCAAACTTGGCATGGACAAGAGTAATCGTTCCTCACAGTCATATTTTGAGACACGGCACCAGGCTTACCCAAACGGCAACACAGTAATCCTACAGACTTTCCCAAAGTCCACCCAATTCAATGCTTAGATTCTTCCACTTTTTGACTCCCCATGGTTGGGGCCTCATTGTTTCCCGTCTGGCTGCTGGTCAGCTGTCCTCCTAGATCGGATACCTCTCGCTTCATCCACCACTCCGTGGCCAAAGCACAATTCCCCCAAGCTCATGTCCAAGTTTCCTGCTGTCTCAATTCAAGCTCCTGAACTTGCACACAGTGCTCGTCTTAAGACCTGCTGTTTGCCACCTTCCTTTGTTCCAGCACCTTGATGTTCTACATTGATAAATTACATGCATTGCGCTATTTTATATCTTTGCACATATCCATTTGCTACTAGGAAACCACACTCCTCCTGGGCCAGAGACCCCTTCAAATGCCCGCAACCCCCGAAGCTGGTGCTTGGCTGGGAATCGTTCTCTGCTCTCCTCATTCTGTACTCTCAGGCTTTGGGCTCCCCGTATTTTCATCACACTCACTGTCACCCTGGGGCTTTGTTAATGCTTTGCCTTATGTCTGTCTTCACCAATCAATTAAGTGCCTTCCACTTATGTCATCTTTCAGCACACAATTACTGTGCAATCCTGGAGCCCAGCATGGAGCCCCGCACCCAGGCAGCACTGCATCAGTGTAGACATATTGGGAACACACGCCGTGAACACCAATCTATGCTTTTATTTTGGCATATGATCATTATTTTCTACTTAGCAAACCACTTTCCCATGGTCCAATTTCACAATTAAAAAAGCATTTTCAAACCAATCTTTAAAAAAGTTAATCATTACAGTGCTTTACAAAGAAGTCATACCAGGCATGGTAGCTCATGCCTTTAATCCCAGCATTTGGGGCAGGCTAAGGTAGGAGGATTACTGGGAGTTCAAAGGCCAGCCTGGGCTACAGAGTAAGTTTCAGGTTACCCTGGGCTAGAGTGAAACCTTGCCTCATGAAAACAAAAAAGAAGTCAGAATCACAAAAGATAACTCCTAAATTAGAAGTATTGGCGTTTCCATTTCATTTCAGTGCATTTCTGAATCTAATTCTCTTCCTGTTGCAAAGAATCTGAAGCAAAGGAGAGGAGGGACACCATCACAAAAACAAGGTCCCTAATTGCCACTATCGTGTGCTGATGTGGAAGAGGGCACTCAAAAGCATAATGTTTGGTGAAGTTTAAAAATACACATAGTAAGACAGATGGTTACAATTATCTTTTGGCAATACAAGCCTTGATTTCTTGTGTTTTTTGGGGGGGATAAGAGTCCAGAAACCAAGAACACCCCCCCCACACACACACACACAAACCACACTATACTCAGCTGTTCCCGGTACATGTCACATGCCAAGTTTGTGCTAAGCATCTGGACTTTAGGTCCTCCTGAATTTGTGACAAGCATACTGTTTCTGGACACTGGCTTTAGAAAACACGGAGGCAAGCCAAAAAAGACTACTTTGGGAAAACACAAGTAGAAGAAATGAAGCACAGACTTTGATGTGCATGTGCCCCAAATAGAAACTGCATGGCAGGGTATCTGCCCAGTCTTCACAGTGCCCGTGATCTTCCCCAGGTGAACTCAGCTCCCGCCTGCTGCAGGCAACAGGCCTCTGGCTGGCTGGTGCCTGTGAGCACGTCTTATTTCACAGAAGCAAGCTGCAAAGTTAATTCAGGAACACCGCACACACTTACAGATTCGAGCTAGAAGGCCACCTAACCAGAGACTGCTATTTTTAAAAGAGCTAAAAATACACGAGCTGCGAAGCGTCCTTTGTGCTTGTGGAGCGTGTATCTTTAGACACACACTCACTCTTAAAATGGGCTCCTTTGATTTACATCTCCTAGCTGTTTGTTCAGCAAGACCCACAAACTAAGCGAAGGGCTGGGTGGAACACAAAACAGCTTCCTCTGGAGCCCTCCTCGACGCCATAATTGCAGGCGAGCTCTGTGGCTCCCGTGATGTGGTTTTGAGCTGTTCCTTAGCTGCTGGGAGAACTGGTCTGGACCCCGACAAACCCTGTAATGGAGGAAATGGGCTTCACCTCCATCTGGCAACACACAAAACTGCCACAGCACGGAGCCTGGCAGTGCCCGTGCTTGGACACAATGGAAAGCGCGCCTGCTCTCGTCAACACTGCTGAAATGCTGGACACATGATCTGGGGTGACCAGGCTCCGGAGAGTTCAGCAGGACAGCAGGACAGGCATCCAAAACCCACACGTTCTTTCCAGCGGCCTCAACTGCGGCTGGGACTGTCGGCACCACATCTTCCAGGATACTGTCCTTGACAAGCCGGGAGGCGGTATAGCTAAGCCTCCTTCCTTTGCTCCCTACCTGTGCTTCTGGATTGTTCTTTCATTGCTGTCTCTACCCTGGTCAAAAACCCTCTCTTCTCCACTGAATCACTTCAGCTCTCCCAGCCAAGCTACTCTAAGTCTCATCGCCCACCACGACCTCATCACTGTCCAGAGAAAGTCTCTTCACATATGTTTAACAGAGGCAGGGGAGCGAGCTCGGTCAGTAGCATGCTAGTCTTACAAGCAAAGGACCTGGGATCAATCCTCGGCACCGAGGTAGAAATGCCAGGCACGGTGGCATGCACTTGCAACCTCAATGCTGGGAGGGGTGGAGACAAGCAGATGCCTGAGGCTTGCTGGCCAGCCAGTCTAGTGCACTTGGGTGGGTGGGGGGGGTCTAATACAAGACCTTGTCTCAAAAAAGGTGGACACGGGCTGGACAGATGGCTTAGCGGTTAAGGTGTTTGCCTGCAAAGCCAAAGGACCCCAGTTCAATTCTCCAGGACCCATGTAAGCCAGATGCACAAGGGGGCGCAAGCATCTGGAGTTTGTTTCCAGTGGTTGAAGGCCCTGGCGCACCCATTCTCTCTCTCCCTCCCCCTCTAATAAATAAATAAAATATATATTTTTTAAAAAAGGTGGACTGTGTTCCTAAAGACACCTGAAGCTATTCTCTGGTCCCATGTGCATGCACACCCATGGGTGCGCGTGCGCACACACACACACACACACACACACACACACACACTTAACAGAGGTGTTGTGGTCTGTATGCCACCTGCTCCATACTTTCCACATCAGTCTGACGGCAGGGAGAGTTTCCCAACCTCAGCCCAGTACTTCTTTGTGGTCAGGAACTGCTGTGCAGTGTAGGATGGTAGCCGCCAAGGGACTGCGCCGACTGCATGTCATTGGTGACCTCTGCACTGGCCTAAACAATCAAGCATACCTCCAGATGCAGTCCATGTCCCATGGGGCAGACCCCTTCAGCTGAGAATGAAGGTGTTAGACTTCATTAACCTGGTACCTATCCGGCTAGTATTTCTCAGCAAGCACCTGGTTCTATAACCAAGGGCGACCTTGTCCCAGTTCAGTGAGACCCGCTCACAAAACTCAGTTCTCACCCTTCCATCTTCGTGTGTGATGTCCCACGAGCATCTCTGCAACCTGCTCTCATGGAGCCTTCGGGAACTTAGCGGTGCAGGCACTTGTCTCTACTAGGTCTTCCTAGGTGGCAGGGAAGAGACGAGGCAGAGAGTGGTGAGGCCCTCACTGGACCACCTCCAAAAAAGGAACTGTGGATGGTGAGCCTTCTCCCAAGGCAGGGAGCACGTGACTAGGATGCTCTGGGTAGAATCCGGGGGATGGGGTGGGGAACTGAGTGTTGGCTGAGGTGAACTCCCAGAGAGAAAGAGTATAAATTCAGTACCAGGAAGGGAACCCAGAGTTGGGGTGTAGGGTGGGGCTCCACACAGGCAACGGAAAGATGGAAGGATTCTCCGAGGGTAATGAAATCAAACAGAGCAGCAACAGGCCAGAGCTCTGTACCCTACAGACACTTCCAAAGTCTGATCGGCCTCTGCACCCCACAGGACAAGCACGGGACACGAATGCATAACCCACAGGAATGGTTGAAGGGTCATGTTTGGAGGCCTCACAGGCAGGGTCAACACCAACATTGTGTCACCTTCACCTCAGTCAGTGAGTCTTCCCTTGCTCGGTGTGTATGCTGGGTGAGCTGGCCGTGGCTCTCCCTCCCTGCTAAACTGCAAACTCTGAGGCTTGGGCTGATGTTGTAACCCTCTTCTAAATCCTCCTGAAGGTGGTGCCAAGTTCCAGGCAGGAGTTGTCTAAACAAATATGTGTTGGTATGAGATGAATACGTTAGATAGGAAGATACAGCAGTTCGAGTTTCTGAAGCTTTCCCTTATTTCATTTCTAAGCAGTCTTGCAAAAAGGGAGATAGGACATCTGACCTTACAAAAAATAGAAATTCCAGAAGGGTAAATTATCCACATGGAGCTGAGGTGGTTGGTGAAGAAAAGGGGGGGGGGCTTCAGCTCTAATTGTCTAGTCCTAGGCCTGTGTAGTCTTTTAATACTCTCTACCCTATTTCAATGGAAGATGGAAAAAGCCAGCGGAAAAGTATTTTACTAGGTTTGGATAAAGTCTTTAGGTTAAAAGCCTGGCCCTTGTGGTGGTTAAGTATGGTTGTCAATTTGAAAGGAATTAAGTAAGAGACACACCTCTCTCGGGGGTCTTCAAGGAAATTTCCAGGAAGGACTATCTGAGGGAGGAAGTCCCTCCTCAAGGGCGGCCAGCCCTCCCGGCTGCCCATCAAGAAGCTCGGAGAGAACACAGTGTCCTTGCCTGGTGGCCCAGGCCCCTCCCTGGTGTGCGCCTGCGTTGTGACTGCAATCCGTCCCAGACAAAGGAACCGCCATCATCAGTCTTCCAGTACAGACTCTCCAGAATCTTCCAGGCCTTCGGTGCCATCCTGGGATTGCTGAAGCACCCAGCCTTGTGGACTGAACAGCTACTGGGTTCTCTGACTCACTCCCCAGCCTATAGAGAGCGACTGTTGGATGGCCTCACACATATCCTTTAAGCAAATCTATAAATCTCTTTTATCATGCATATTCATCCGATCAGTCCTGTTCCTCTACAGAACGCCGACAAATACAGCCCCAGAGAGAAAAGCTAATGGTACAGTTCTTAGCAGAGGACGGCAGATTTCTCTGCAGTGACGTGGATTTTCTCACCACCAACTGTCAGCTCAGAGAAGAAAACCAACAAATAATGAAACATGCACACAGGAGGGCTGAGTGCCGATGCCATGAGTCCCTTCTCATTGGTGGGAGGCCGAGTAAAAGCTCCTCCTACACACACCCACGCTCACCTCTAGTCCTTGACTAGATATGGCAATGGGACTCTGCAAGGAAGACTATGAAGCCTGAGCTGTGGACATCACCAGGTGGGTTTGAGCTAATCATGAGTCTTACCGTTGGCATGCTTTCTTAGCTAGAGTCATGGAGACAGACAAAAAGAGACACAGAAGGGAAGAGGGAGAGAGAGAGACAAAGCACAGAAGGATTTGCTTAACAGGAATGTGGGTGACTTTTAGAAGCCGAGAATGGCTCCCAGCGCCAGTCAGGAAGAAAACAAGGGCCTAGGACCAGAGGCAGGTGGTTTGTTTGCACCAACAAGAATGACAGGAAATGGACTCTCCTCAAGCCTCCAGAAAAAAGTACAACCTTGGGGACACTGAGGTCTCAGCTTGTGAGACCCTCCACCTTCTGAAAATGAACGTACTGTGGGTTTGGTGCGTGTGGCATATGTACGCGCAGCAGAACTTGCCCCGTGCACGCCACATGCACGTGGAGGCCAAAGGAGGACACCCAGTGTCCTCTGCTGCTTTTCTGTCTTATGTCCTCCAGACACAGCCTCTTTCTGGACCTGGACTCGCTGTTTTGTCAAGTTAGACTGATTAATCTGGAAGTTCCAGTGATCCTCCTTCTCTGCCTCACACAGCCCTGCCTGGACATTGACGGGTGCTGGGATTAAACTCAGGTTCTCATGTTTGTGCAGCAAATGCTCTTAACCACTGAGCCATCTCCCAGCCCCCAATTTGGCTGTTTTTGGTTTTAAAAAAATATTTTTATTTATTTGAGAGAGAGAGAGAGAGAAATAGGCAGGTAAAGAGAGAGAATGGGGGTGTTAGGGCCTCCAGCCACTGCAAACAAACTCCAGATGCATGTGCCCTCTTGTGCATCTGGCTTACGTGGGTCCTGGAGAATCGAGCCTCGAACTGGGGTCCTTAGGCATCACAGGCAAGCGTTTAACTGCTAAGAATTTGGCTGTTTTTTAAAAATATATTTTATTTTTATTTAAGAGAGAGATAATGTGAATATGGGCATGCCAGGGGCCTCTAGCCAGTGCAAACAAACTCCAGACACATGTGCCACCATGTGCAACTGGCTTATGTGGGTTCTGAGGAATCATATCTGAGTCCTTACACTCTGCAGGCAAATGTCTTAACCACTAAGCCATCTTTCCAGCCTCAACTTGGCTATTTTAATTGGGCATATCAGTGTAAGAACACATCTCTGGCAAAATTCAAGTAATTTTCCCCCAAATCTTTCCTTTTGCATGTGTGTTTGTGTGTGGTCCTTGCATGTGCATTTGGAGGGCAGCGGGGAATCCCTCTTCCTAAGTTCACTGCTCGTTTCCTTGAGACAGAGTCTCTTACTGATCCCAGTGATTTTCCAGTCCCTGCTCCCAACAAGACTCGGTCACAGGTATGCGTGGCCATGCCCAGTTATTCCTGTGGGTACGGGGGCATCACACACAGGTGGGCTCAGGCCCTCATGCTGTGTACAACTGCTCTTAACCACTGAGCCATCTCTCTAGCTCTTCCCCCAAACCTACCTACCCATTCACTTACCTTCCTTTCTTCCTTTCCTTGGGGGAGGCAGAGAATATGAGTGCACCAGGACTTCCATCCACTGCAAACAAACTCCATACACATGCGCCCCCTTGTGCATCTGGCTTACGTGGCGTCCTGGGGAATTGAACCTGGGTCCTTTGGCTTTGCAGGCAAGCACCTTAAGTGCTAAGCCATATCTCCAGTCCTTCCCTCAAATCTTTAATGAGCTACACAGACAATGTACAGAGATGAGACACAAGGGGAGAAAGCAGCATCTTTTTTGACAGTGAAGTTCTGATTGGTTTTGAGCATTCTGATAAGTACTGCACCTCTTGAAAATAGCTTCAGTGATAAGAAAATGACACGGCTGTTTTATGGGCAATGATTCAAATATGCACAGCTAAAAGAGAAGACACATGTATAAGGGCATAACTAACTGAATTTAGCTACAAGTTGAATGCACAAAAACCTTATGTTTTTTCCTCAAAGAAGGAGGTATACTTCATTCCAGGAAACAGAACCAAGATCTTAGTCAAAGAATTTACCAGGCAATTTAGCTATCAGGTTTAACATTATTATCAAGAACAGAGAAAAAAAAATCTTTTATAAAAGGCTCTTACTTGGGCTGGATAGATGGCTTAGCGGTTAAGGCACTTGCCTGCGAAGCCTAAGGAACCATGTTCTACAATCCAGATCCCACGTTAGCCAGATGCACAAAGGTGAGGTAAGTGCAAGGCTGTGGCCCTGGCGCACCAATTCTCGATATCTCCTCTCTCTTGCTCACTCTCTCTAAATAAAAATTCTAAAAGCCTATGGATAGGTTTTTCCTTCAATGTGATTTACTTTTTTCTTGTCTGTTGAAAATATATAATGAAAGCTGGGCGTGGTGGCGCACGCCTGTAATCCCAGCATTTGGAAGTCAGATGTAGGAGGATTGCCCTGAGTTCAAGGCCACCCTGAGACTACATAGTGAATTCCAGGTCAGCCTGAGCTAGAGTAAGACCCTACCTCTAAAAACAAAAACAAAAACAGCAAAACTATACATATGTATAGTGAGAACTTCAGTCTTCTCTTTAAAGGTGGAAGGGTTTATGTTCAGAAACACTAAAGACATTCCTCAATAACAATTTCCAAACTTCCTTTCACATTCTACCATCAACCAGAACAGACTATGTGTAATACCTATGGAATTTATTTTACCAAAGCTTGTTGTATAATTACTTTGTGCCTGGCAGTGTCCCTGAGTCAAAGAAGACAAAATTCAGTCCTTAGAAAACCTTAGCAAGAGGCTGGAGACATGGCACAGTGGTTAAAGGTGCCTGCTTGCAAAGCCTGCCAGTCCAGTTTCAATTCCCCAGCAACCACATAAAGCCAGATGCATCTGTGATCCCAAAGTGCCTACGACAATGGGAGACAGAACCTGGAGAGTCCAGGGTCAATAGCTAGCTAGTCTGGCATTTGCATGCAGCAGCTAGAGACCCAGTTTCACAGAAGGTGGAGCTTAAATACCTTGAAGCTATCCTCTATCCTCCAAACTTGCTCCCATACACACACATACACAAATAACTATGCCAAATACTTTTCAAAAAGAAAACTTAGGGCTGGAGAGATGGATTAGTGCTTAAGGAGTTTGCCTGCAAAGCCTAAGGACCCAGGTTCGATTCCCCGGTACCCATGTAAGCCAGATGCACAAGGTGGCACAAGCGTCTGGAGTTCATTTTCAGTGGCTAGAGGCCCTGGTGTACACATTCTCTGTATCTGCCCCTCTCTCTCTCTCAAGTAAATAAATCAACTTAAAAAAATTTAAAAGAAAACTTAGCAAGTAGTTACATGATGGCGTAGAGTTTTACGTAATAAGCTACACACGGAGACAGGCATGGCAATGTGTGGGAGTGAGTGTTCTATGGGTGTTCGGTCAATGCCCTGGGCATCTGCAGGGTGAACAAAGGAGTGAAAGTACAGCCACAGCAGTGTGAATGCAGACTACGGCACCACGTTTACATAACCCAGTAGAGGCAGTACCTGCTCCGAGGAACACATGGGAAGACTGGGATGGACAAACTTAGGGAAGCAAGCTCAGCAGTCAGGTCAACAGGGCTGGGTTCTCTACACAGGGCTGTTTGAAGACATTTGGCAGACAGCAGGTCAGCCTGGCAAAAGTGACACTTTTACATTCAAAAAAGGCAAATAAATATACTTTCTATGCTAAGGAAAATTTAGCATTAAACCCGCAAATACCTAGCTCTTCTTCTGCCTCACCCACCTTCCCCGGGTACACCGATAGGATATCACCTCAGGCTTCCGTTGGCACCTACTGGCCATTTCCAAGGCTGAAGTTATTAAAAATCAGAATTCCAAAAATACTGACAACACTAAAGATTACTCCTATGAGGGCTGGAGAGATGGCTTAGCAGTTAAGGCATTTGCCTGTGAAGCCTAAGGATCCTGGTTCGATTTTCCAGGTCCCATGTAAGCCAGATGCACAAGGGGGCGCACGTGTCTGGAGTTCATTTGCAGTGGCTAGAGGCCCTGGTGTGCCCATTCTCACTCTCCCTCTCTCTCTTTACCTCTCTCTGTCTCAAATAAATAAATTAAAATAAAAAATCTTAAAAAAATATTACTCCTATGGAACAAAAATTATAACAGCAAAGAGTTTTTTAAGTATTAGTATTTTTTTGTTTTTAAAAGAAAATTATACGAATCTGAAATTGACATGAAAACTGTGTATAAGCAGGGCTGCAGAGACGGCTCAGCGGGTATAAGCCCTTGTCACGTGAGCATGAAGGCCTGAGATCACCAGAGTTCAATTCTCTAGCACTCACATAAAAAGCTGTGTGTGGCCATACAAAATCTTTAACTCCCGACTGCAAGGGGCACAGCTCTGGGTTGAGGGAGAGGCTCTGTCTCAAAGAAGTACATGGATGAGCAACAGAAGAGGGTCCCCAGTGTCTTCCTCTGCCCTCTGTGCACATGCATGCGTACACACACACACACACACACACACACGCATCAGCACATATATGTGCACACTACACACACACACACACACACACACACACACACGGTACATGCATCTACACATAAACAGAACCAGGAATCTTGCAAGTTTAGAAAGATAAATTCCCATGAAGACAAATCATTTCCTGGACAGACTCTAGAGTGAGAAAAAGTAGCCAAAAAAAAAAAAAAAAAAAAAAAAATCACAAAAGGAGAAAATTCACGGGAAAAGGAATGAAGCTTCAGCTCAGGTCCTGGTGTCTGCAAGCCGGCATTTCCCCTAGCTGTTGATGGAGGAAGTCAAACAACTTCACGTGGCCTGTTTGGGAAAAGGCGCACTTGCACTGGGGCACTCGATGTCTGTTCATAAGAAGGGGGCAGGAGGCCCCTCAGCAAAAACTCAATCTCCACTCGCACAATCCGAGCAATAAACAAGAGGATCGGGTTTACTGAAGCAAGTTTCTAATTTGGCAGAGACCTGGAAGACACAGTTGTACTTGGACCAATGAGAAGTGCTCAGGCGGAAGGAAACGCTCTCTGGAAGTCAAAACAAACATTTGGTCAAACCTGAGGAATTTTTCTTTCTTCAGTCTTTGGCACTGGGGATAGAACCCAGGGCTCACGTAGGCCGGGCAAACACGATGAACTGCGTTCCCTGCCCTAAGGAATTTCTTCACGGAGGAGCTTCAAGGGGAACTTACATAGATTTGGTCTCTCTTGTATCGCTGGAATAAGTTGTACATGATGGAGCCTCCGTGGAGCTCGCTGAGGGAAGCCATGTCGTCCACACCCGCCTCGGTCACGGGGTGCATGGCGGTCACCTTCTGCGGGGTGATTGTGCTCTGCTTGTAGGTGAAGACCTGCGGAAGGAAATGCAGGCAACTGTTCAGTGAGCAGTGCGTGGTTTCCTCTGAAGTCTCCTAGGCTGTCAAGATAGTCTCAGCACAAAGAGCCTAAAGAGAAAACATAACCATTTTCTTTACGTCACCTGTGCAGTTTCTAGTGCATCTGAAAAGACATTAACCCAAGAACTAACCATCCTGTGGCACTCACAGAAAGTAGAAGTGTACAGCCCACTTCACTGTGTGTTTCTCCAATTAATTAAAAATTGATAAGAAAGAAGCCAAGGTTTTTGAGGACAGTTGTTTCACTACATAATGCCTTACACTGGATCATTTGGTAGTTTCAAAGCTTCACAGTAAAGGTTCTTAAAGCACTACATAATTGAAATGTTGATCTAAGTAGTCTAAACATCACATAAATGTTCTCTACATCTGCTCAAAGACTGGAACACATCATCACATGAATATATAGGAAGTGTCTTTGGACAATATTCCTTCTCAATCAAGACATGTATTATTAAAAGCTGGACATGGTGGCGCACGCCTTTAATCCCAGCACTCAGGAGACAGAGGTAGGAGGATTGCCAAGAGTTTCGAGGTCACCCTGAGAATATAGAGTGAGTTCTGGGTGAGCCTGCGCTAATGTAAGACCACCCTCAGATTTAAAATAAAAATCAGTTCTACTGTTATCTGAAAACCCATATTCCTTAAACCTGTAAACAACAGTAATGAACCCCATATACATGCTGTAGCGTGTACAGAAAGACTCTGATACTGTGGGTGTGAATGAGCTTAACACTGGCGTTCTTTTACCATAATCAACACAGCACAGTCAACTCCACCAGTTGACTAAAGTTCGTTTGCTTTACACACGCACACGTGCACACACGCACACGCACATACACGGGCGCGCACTCGCACGCACCATTTGACTGTGGAGTTTTCCATGTTTAGCCATGGCAGTTTTTGCTTTTTCATTGTTTTGGGATCAGACTAAAGCCCTCCTGCATGCCCTTACCACTGAGCTATATCCTCAGCACCTACTAATTCATAGATAGTTTTTCTATGACTTGTACTGAAAGAATCCTTCAAGTAAAACAAAAATGCCAGATTTTTAAATGATATAAATAACATGTAAAGCATATAAAGTACACACATGCACATATGGACACACACTGGGCTTCTGAATAACACACAGAACTTTTGATCTGGGACTGCCTGTCTAAATATCAACTAGCTATCTACAAGGCCAAGTGAGCGTGCTCTGTTACTGCACAGGAAATAACTCCCTGAGAACTGCAAAAGGAGCAACCCAATGGTTTTCAAAAGGCATGGTAAGGGGCATGTTTAATTTCTGTAGAGAAAAATAAAAACTTCAGCAGTGGCATTTCTGCCACATGAACCACAAAAGTTGGCTAAATCCAGCCCTGAGAAACTGTTCCAGGCCAGCGCACGGACCCAGCCTTCCCCGGCTCTCCCGGCCGCTCCTTGGCACAGATGATCCGCAGAGATGAGGCAGCCCCAGGAGCCTTACCTCGGGCAGAGGGGTGCACCCTGCCACGTGAGCACTGACAGGGCTGGGCAGAGACCTGGGGCTGTTGAGGAAGAGGGTGGAGTACCCACATCTAGAAAAACAAGTCCAAAGGAAAGGCACAGGGGACATTCCAGAGGCAAGAAGCACATGCCCTTGGGTTCTGACTCATACCCACCATGGAAGAAAGTTAGAGACTATGACTTAGGCCAAGAGTAGATAGCCGTGGGGCAATGTAGAAATCCTTAGATGTAGGCAGCTGAACGCCTCTGCCTTTTCCTGTGATGCCAATCCAGGAAGGTGTTCCAGAACATTCTGGTTAGACAAGGACTTGAATCTCCACAGAAAGTAACAATGGCGGTGACCATAAGCACAACTGGCCTGGCCTACCGATCCCTGGACGGCTGAGAGGAGCAAAAGCTGGCAGCGTCTCCCAGAAGGAAGGCCTTGATTCACCAAGCACAAAAACTGCTCAAAGCCAACAACTCAGAAGGACTGTTCAAGGCTCCTAGGAGCACCATGCACGTCACCTCCTTTTAAAACTGTGCTTCAGGACAGACGAGGCCCCTGAGCCAGTACAGCTCCCACCAGCAGCAGCAAGCCCGGGCCAGTGTAAAGCCGCATCTCTAGATTGTCACTCTGAACACACTGAGCAAGCCAGACTTTGAAGAGCAAAATGACCTTTGTGTTTATTATACTGATTCTGCTTCCTAGAAGTGATACATCTGTAACAATCACATCCATACAATGACTCAATTCGCACTCAGTATCTTGTATCTCACTGGGAACAGAAGACAGTTCAGGAGTCTGAGTGGAGGGATGAGAGCTGGGCACATCGTGGCAGAACAATGACTCCAATTTATGCAAAGAGTCCCGACCATCGACTTGCCATGTTGTCAGCAGCACACGTGAAGCAGGCAGCTTCAGGCTCGCTGAGATGAACTTCCAGACCAGGCACAGTTATGGAGGAAGGGATATTATTTATTGAAGCTTATAGATCCAGAGGAAATTCCATAATGGCAGAAGAAGCTGGCCTGCTCTTACAGGACCAGACAGAGAGCAAAAGCCATAGCCAAAGGCACACAGCACACTTCAGGAACTCCAGCTAGGCACACTTTGCATATCTTTATATTGAAATCCTAAACCCACCATCACACCTTAAGGTCCACCCAGTGACACTGCCTCCAGCCAGGTGGATGGAGATGCAAACTACAAACTAATAAAACACTGAATAAATGGGGGGCCGTCTATTCAAACTACCACAACATGGCCGGCAAAATATGGGCACATGCCCCTTTTACGAGTGGGAAAATAACTACGACTAACCCTTGTGACCTCAAGAAGAGACTTCACGACAGACAAGGAGGCTAGGAATGGAGACAAGAAAGATAACGTTAGGGTCTAGTGGCAACTGATTAAAACAATGCTATTTCAAAGACAAAGTGGGACAGGCGAGAAGAGGGTATGTGTGAAAAAGACAAAGACCACCGCCCATCAAGAGATGAGCTGGTTCTGGGAAAGACCCTAGATCAGGGCCTGGCTCATGGAACTGTCTGAAGCTTAGAAACTCAAAGAATCCACTGGAGCCAGTTTTTGTTCCTGGAGTGTAACAAGCTTTGGAGACAGGAGATAGACTTTATATTCTCGTTCCAAAGACGAGAGTTAAAGCAAACACCAAATAAATATACCCATAGTGATAGATACTGCTAAGACATATGAATGAGGACACGGAAAGATGAAGGAGACTTTTATGTCACGTATTTGGGGACAGCCTCATTGATAATTAGCATCACCGGAGAAACCTTATGGAGGTGAGAACAGAGCTGACCTGTTGCATTCTAGTATCTTAATATATTACAGATTGAGGGCTGGAGAAATGGCTTAGTGGTTAAGGTGCTTGCCTGTAAAGATGAAGGACCTAGGTTTGAATCCCCAGTACCCACGTAAAGCCAGATGCACAAGGTGGCACAAGCATCTGGAGTTCATTTGCAGTGGCTAGAGGTCCAGGAATACCCATTCTCTGTCTCTCTCTCTCTCACACACACACATGCACACACACTTTCTCTCTTAATAAATAATAAAATTAAGACATAAGCTTGGATCCCCATTACCCATGTAAATGCCAGGTACGGTGGACTAACCTGGAATGCCAGCACCAGGGAGCCGAGAAAGGGAAGTCCCCAGACTCAGCTGCTAACTCGTCTAGTAAAACTGGTGAGCTCCTGGTTCGGCTTCTCTGGGACAGGCCAACTGCAGAGCTTGTCACACACGGCCCATGTGCGGGGTGTGTGCACCCATGCTGCTTACAAACATTCCCGCAGTGGGCACGAGACTCCATCTCAAAGAAAAGGTGGATTGAGCAGGACATCTGACATGGACCTCTCACGTCCACACAAGCATACAGGCACACACATGTGCATCTGCATGCACATATGGACCCATACACATGCACACACTACATACACCACATGCACACACACACACATACCCACACACATATTCAACACACACACACACACATTCACATAAAAGGAATTTTTTCAAAGTATATCTCTTGAACTATCAAAAGTCATTTCTGAGGCTGGGAAGATGGCTCAGTGATTCAAAGTGCTGTTTGCACAGCCTCCTGGCTGGGTTTCAATTCCCCAACCACCCAGTAACACCAGACCTGAAAAGCAGAGTGGCACAACTTTTGGCATTCCATTGGCAGTGGCTCCAGGCCCTGTTGCACCATACATACATATATACACACATGTGCAAATAAAAGAAAGACATTTCTGTGTGCAGCAATTAAGCATATATTTGTTTTGCCAGATTAACTAGAAGAAAAAAACATTTTAAGCTTAAAGAATGTGGTTCTTTTCACAGGACCTTTTCTGCGAGGGGGGGGAACAAGGGAAGGCTACAATACAGTATCAAGATGAATTTCCCAAACCACAACTGAGAATAAACTGGAGTGCTTCAACGGAGCAAATACAAGGAGAATGGTGGCAGGATTAAAAACAGAACAAAACATGGAAGGTGACCAGACAGGAAATGGACTGAGGGAAAACGGGGCCTGGGGACAGCTCCTGTTGCATCACAGGATGATGGGTTTCCTACAAGAATGGAGTACAGGAAACCAATCAACATGATTGCTAAAAATTAATTAATTAATTAATTAATTATAAAAATTTTTAAAAAAAGAAAAAGAAAACCAACTCTGAGAGGCGTGTCCAACCCCAGGTCCTCATCTGCATGAAACTGAAAAGACACGGGATCAATGAATTACCTAAAAAGTAGCTGGGCCCTCTTGCCATTTCCAACCGCAGCATAGCGCAGACACTATGACGGATACTCCGCCCCTCATGCCCATGTGGCAGCTTTAAGAGTGACATTTACAAATCCCTTTTATTGGGAGTCGTCAGTCATAAAACCTAACTTCTCCAACTGGAGAAGTAAAACGGACAGAGATCCTAACATGACCAACAGATGGGACAGGACACAAAATCTCCTGAAAAGAGGCAATTTTACCTCACATTAGCCTGGACTTTCTTTAAGAGCAGTGGTTCTCCGTTTTGCTCTCTGAGGAGCATTTGGCAAAGTCTGGAAAGACTTGGTTTTCACAGCCTGACAGGGAAAGGGTCTGTGCTATTGGCTTTCAGGGGGCAGAAGCCAGAAATGCTGCTAACCACCAGCTGTGACCCAGCTGGAGTGCCAAGGCTGAGACACCTGGCTGGAAAAATGCCCCGACGTGCCCAGCAACCAGATGTCTATGCAGACACCAGAGAAGAAGATGACAGTGAGCCAAAGCTGGCAGACAGAGCTTCACAGTGCACAAGCACAAGTACTTTGAAAAAAACCCAACCAAGGAAATGAAAACACCGAGGATGGGTAAATCAAGTTCATGGTGACCACGTGTGTAAGTCAGTCTTCGAGTCTTCCTTATAGGACCCAAGTTACAGAAAGGTGGAGGAGGAGGAATAAGGAGAAAGGGTAAGGAAGAGGAAGGCAGGAGGAGGAAGACGAGAAGGAGGTAGCTTTATCATTTCTCGGCACTGGGGTTTGCATAATTTCAGGAACCTTAGTCTCATTTTCAATGACTGCATCGTGGTCAGGCCATACAGCCCACATTCGTTCTGCTCCTGAGAACTGCCTTTTGCTCCTTTCTGGCCCAGGCTCTTGTGCCTGTGCCTGGGTCACTGTTGCCCTGCTATGGTCTTCAGGTCTCAGAAGACATCAATGGTCTTGCCCGGAGGACCCCTTGGCACCATCCTTTATCCCATCATGTGCTCAGAGCTCATATGCCAGTCTGTGTGGTTTACATGAGGCCTTGTTTAAAGACCACTACCCCCCATACACTACAAGCTCTCCATCAAGACCTTTCAAATTCTTCTGACCACAACCCTGTGACAAACAACTCTTGTCACTGTGAACTGTAGTTTCATTAGATAGCTTTTACTGTTAGACTGCTATGATTTCAATGTGCCCCAAATTCATGTGTACTTAGTATTAAGTAATGTATACTGCCATCAAGTTTCTTTGAACCAGAAACTAGAAGAATCCTTGAGGACTGGTGGGACTGTCTAAGGAGGAAACGGCTCACCTGACCACGGTCCACTAGCAACTCACACGGAAATCTACCAAAAGCACATGCACACGTGCCTCATCTCCTACTGGGCAGAGGTCAGATGACCACAGTACCTTACTTTCAGCTCAGCTGGATCAGAGACTCCACATTCTAATTACCATGGCCAAGAGATTACAATTCTCTCTATATAAATAAATATTCCATTACCATAACCTCCTGGCTGCTGTTAATCAACGACAAAAGTTGACAACACAAAAACTGCTGCTTTCTTTCTCAAAGATTCAAACCGGCTAGTGACATTAGTTCACTGAAATTGTCTTCAGCTTTTCAACAAGTCACTTGGGACGCAAAGCAAATCAACAGGGCTGGGCAGAGTGAGACAGTGGGCGCCTGCATGTTCTGGCTGCATGGACTGCGCACCTGGCTTGCGGTGGGCGTCTCGTTTGGTGTTTAGAAAAGGATGGAAGACTGCTGCTTACTTTGCAAAGGATGACTTCACAGGTCGGTGAGACCTTACCTCAAAACAAACAAACAAACAAAATAAAACAAAACAAAACAAAACAAAACAAAAAAAATAAAATAAAATAAAAAAAATATGATGGAGGGCTGGAAAGATGGCTTTGCAAAGCCTAATGACCCAACTTCAATTTCCCAGTACCCACGTAAAGCCAGATGCATAAAGCGGTGCACACATCTGGAGTTCGTTTTCAGCAACTCGAGGCCCTGGCATATCCATTCTCTCTGTCTCTCTTCTCTCTCTGCTTGCAAATAAATAAACAAAAATATTTTTAAAAAATAAGATGGAGAACGATTGAGGAAGATGCCTAATGTCCATCTGTGATCTCTACATACATGCACACCTGCACACACATATACAAACGTGTGCACGTGCACACTCATGGAAAGAAAGAAAAATGGTAACAGAGAAACCCAAATCCAGAACCCCAGTGACAATGTGTGTGTGAGAAGATGGCCAGATGAAAACCAATAAAGGCCGGGCATGGTGGTGCACGCTTTAATCCCAGCACTCAGGAGGAAGAGGTAGGAGGATTACCATGAGTTCAAGGCCACCCTGAGACTACAGAGTGAATTCCAGGTCAGCCTGAGCTAGAGTGAAACCCTACCTCGAACAACTAAAAAAAGAAACCAATAAAGAATGAGACCAATAAAATGTGCCAAGTGACAGAGCCCCTATTTCATGGCCATCTGAGAATTGAGAAAACAGTGTCACACTCAGAGGACCGATCCCCTGACAGGTTTCATGATAAAGAATGAACAAATGCAAATTTTTGTTTGCTTGTTTTGTTTCTTGAGCAACACAAAATTAAAAAAGATAAAATCGAAGCCAGGCTGATGGTGCGGCTCATAACTCCAGCACTGGGGAGGCCAAAGCAGGAAGACGGTGAGTTGGCTCCAAGCCTGGGCTATAGAGCCGGACGCAGTCTCCAAATCAAAACAAAACCAACTTCTCTGTTCTCTTAACCGCTTTGAAAACTATGTGGACTGATGTCACTGGCGGGAATGTAAAACTGTAGATTCTTTGGCTGACCCTGAAATGGTTAACTAGAACTACCATGTAATCCACAACTCCACTTCCAGGAACAGATGCTCAAGAGAACTGACAGGGGACATTCCTTCCAGCACTGCTCCTATTAGCTGCAAGGCGGAAAGAACCCAGATGTGCCTCAGCAGAGGAGTGTGTCCACACAATGAGAGGACGCGTCAGCTGTGCTGAGAATGGCACGCTGGAGCACACTGCAGCCTTGAAGAACCCTGGAAACACGATGCTATATGCAAGAGGAAGACATAAGGTGCCCAACAGTGTATGACTCCAGGGATGGAAATGTCCCCCATAAGCAAATCCAGAGGCAAAAAGTGCACTAGTGATTGTCAGTGGCTGCTAATGGGCATGGGGTTTCCTTTGGAGGAGATGAAAATGTTCCAAAATTGCTTGTGTAATGACTGTACAACTATGAAAATAAATATATACATCTGAATTGTGACCTTTAAATAAGTAAATTCTGAGCTCAGAGGTGGCTCAGTGCATAGTGCTTGCTGCAGAAGCCTGAGGACCCAAGTTCAGGACCCCAGCATCTGCTTAAAAAAATACTATTTTCTGGCACTTAGCACCAGAAACTGAACAGCTACCAGGACACGACAAGCTAAATAAACCCAAAGCATAAAGGTGTATATATCTACCTTCAGGCAAGGTGTTATAATCACCAGCATGACACAATGAATTAATCAGTTTTAAACGATTAGTTATTACACATAAAGTCAAATTAACATAGAGAAACAGAATGTCATTCAAAGTAAGAACTTACCATGTCCAGAAGCTGCTCACAAGTTCACAAAATAATATGCACATTTTCAGATGTGTTCAATGTCAGGAGTCGCTGGGGTCTTTCACTGTGTGCTAAGAGCTGAGGTGCTATGGGTGATTATTTTCTAAGTTGAGCTAAGCCTATTAAGACGGAGATAACATTTCTGCACAAAGGTCAGAGCAAATTACTAACAAATTGGACAATTCTGTTAAGCAGGCTAAAATACCATGAAAGGATTTCCCAGACTTTAAAAAAAAAATGGCTTGTAATAATCTTAAGAACAACAAAATTTGTATAAACTTATTGTTCTTTAAATTATGCATGAGAAGGTATCAAATAGCAAAGCCAGAGATAAACTCTCATCTGAAAAATGTTTAACCTTTTACCATTTCTCCACAGCAGAAAGGACGGTTATATTTCCTAAGTTCCATAGACCATCAAACGCAGCAGTCTCTGTGGGCCAGGATGCTAATAACTAACTCAGGCTCTCCTTCAGCAAAGCCAAGTTCTAGCTAAACTTTTGACAATGGAAGCTGACCTGCCCGCCAACTTTTCTCACACACTGTTTCTCATTAATAAGCTTTGTCAGTGTGTCAAATAATAAAGCCTATGATCTCTTTGTCCTGGTCTCATTATTCCAGACTCCAGAGGGCTGAGGACTTGCCATTTTTTGAATGTACTAACTTAAGTGCCCAGCACCAGGAGACAGCCATGATCTTTCCTGCTGATGTGCACAATATGGGACAACTGGACAGAAAGGACTCAGTCACCGAAGGCACGAGACGAATCCTGGGAGACGGGCAGGAGTGGGACGACACTGCGTCACAAGCAGGAGAGCAGGTGGCAAGTACGTTCTTGGCTTCACTTTTTTTTTTTTTTGGTTTTGCGAGGTAGGGTCTCACTCTGGTCCAGGCTGACCTGGAATTCACTATGTTGTCTCAGGGTGGCCTTGAACTCTCGGTGATCCTCCTACCTCTGCCTCCCGAGTGCTGGGATAAAAGGCGTGCGCCACCACGCCCGGCCTTGGCTTCACTCTTACAAAGTGAAACCTTACGAAGAGCATCTCACACAAAAAGCACATTTGATAACATGCCTGGAGCCCGTCAGAATTTAAATAAGCATGATTTTCTGTGTCTTGTGATACAGGGTTAGGGCATCTCCTAGCCCGATTTCGCTAAAAGCTTTTCTGTGTTGACTGTACCCAGGGATGGGCAGAAGGCCGAGGAAACAGATAAATAAGAATTCGTGCAAGAATGGAGCCAAAGGAAGCAGTGGACCAGGGAAACTGATTGTTCAAAGTGCCCCCCAAAGTTGCTGCAATCTAAGCTCAGGGGCTCCAGGCAAAAAGACTCACGGCAGGGACATCCACTCTCAGTCAGCTCTGGCTCCTGTCACAGCCCGGTCACGACAGGAAAGTGCCTGATGAGTGCCACTGTGTTCGGGGAACCTGCCTTACCCTGATGTACAGAGGTGGCAGTAATATGTCCCCTTCCCTTGCTCACGAGACTGCTGACAGCCAGCACTAGACAAGTGACACCACGCAGGGTTAAGGCCTTCCACGTGCTGCTGAGATAAGGCACCGGGTGCAGGCCCACCGGGGCAGTCCTGCATTGCCCTGTCAGCCCTGCTGTGCACCCTGGTTCTGCCCGCCTGCTCACCAGACTCACCAGGCCTGCAGCTTGCTGAAACCAAACCCAGCCAGCTAGGTCCAACACTGACCTCCACACATCATGGGACCTTCCACACGCTTCAGTAAGTGCCCCACTTCCTCTCACCTTCAAACTTCCTATGGTAGACTTAGTCTGAGGTTTTCAAGGTTGCATGTATGTATGCATAAATATCTACATATGCATGTACATATAATTATGGCATCTCTTATCTGTATAACCTGAAAAAGACCTACGTTATATCCAGCAATTAGACTTCTGGAAGGTGCTATTCTTATCCCAATTTTAGACATGAAAAAAGGACCAAGAATTTAAATAAGTTGCCATGGTTACACGGTCAGCGGCAGGCAGGGCAGCAGACAACCAACCACCTACCTATGGGAGTATGCCAGCATGTGGGTCAGAAGGTTTTCTCTGTCTCTTTGCTCCCATAAGGTACTGGTCTTCCTTGTATAGATTTTTAACTGATTCGAAGGTGATCACTCTTGCCTGCTCATTGCCAAAACTCAAGTTAAAAATCAAACGGCATTTTATAACTACATGAAGGATTTGCAGGACATCAGATCCCCACCCAGTCATGGGAAATGAAAGTTAACACTTAACCAAGAAGCTTCTATGTCTTCTGAAGTTTATTAAAGACATCAAAATGAGTTTGTACAAGTTAACCTGGGAAGGTTAAGCCAAGGACATCCATGAATACTAATTACACAATTACATAAGAACTTCAAACATAACTTGTGTTACTCCAATTTAACTAACAAACACAGTGGCAATAAACGGGGGACGCAGACCTAAGTGAGGAGTTCCAGGTCACTCAACAAATCAGTTACTGACCACTTACAAATCTTCCCCAATGTACTTTTCCCTTCTGTGCCCACCTAAGTTGGAAGAACTCAATCTATTTTCCCACCCATACTCCCCAAGTATCCCTAAACTGATTCCCAAATCATAATACTAGGAAATAACTTCCATCCAAACATTTTTTTGGGGAGCTAGGATTCTGCCATGTAGCTCAGGATAGCCTCAAATTCACAATTCTCCTGAATACTGGGCATATGGAAGTGGAGGTGTAAAACTATGTCTGGTATTAAAAATGATTTTTAGCCACTCCTTTTTTTTTCTTGGAATAAATGGTGCTTTATCAAACTGAGTTAGGAAGATTTTACACAAGCCACAAGGGGAAATACATATTTTACTATAAGGAATATGTTAGGCACAGACCACCACCTTTGTTTCTGCTGTTGTAATTTTTGTTCTTTTTCAGTGTACTTTAGTGAGGTAAGTAGCCAAGAGATCAATGATTCCCGAATGTAAAGAATAAAAAGACTGCTGTACACGGGGCTGGCTTAGCAGTTAAGGCACTTGCTGGCAAAGCCAAAGGACCCAGGTTCAATTCCCCAGTATCCACATAAAGCCAGATGCACATGGTGGCACTTGTGTCTGGAGTTCATATGCAGTGGCTGGAGGCCCTGACATGCCCATTCTCTCTGCCACTTTCTATCTCTCAAGCAAATAAATTAAAAAATACTTTTAAAAAAAGTTTGCCAGGTGTGGTGGTACAGCACTAGGGAGGCAGAGGTAGGAGGATCGCCATGAGTTCGAGCCACCCTGAGACTACATAGTAAATTCCAGGTCAGCCTGGGCTACAGTGAGACCGTCCTTGAAAAGCACCCCCTAAAAGTTTGCCATTCACCTCTCCTTACACTGACTATAAAAATTATGAACTCTCCAGTAAGATTTTATCCAAAAATAGGAATTCAAAAGATTTATATATGTGTATATATGTTTATACACACATATACATTTCTCAAATGCAACTGATTTAAATTACCTTAGCAAAAGCTGTGTCGTAACTTGATGTGTTAGCATGATTTTTAAAAACATTCTGTCTTGGGCTGGAGAGATGGCTTAGTGGTTAAGGCATCTGCCTGCAAAGCAAAAGGACCCCAGTTCGATTCCCAGGACCCACGTAAACCAGATGCACAAGGTGGTCCATGCATCTGGAGTTTGTTTGCAGTGGCTGGAGGCCCTGGTGCACCCATTCTCTCCCTCTGCCCCCCTCAAGTAAATAAATAAATAAAAATTTAAAAAAATTCTGTGTTTAAGCACAGGGAATGAGAACATTTCAAGAGTCAGTCACAGAAAAAGCCCTTCCAGGGAAGAAGGTGTGGGAGCTCCTGCGGGAGGCTGAGAATCCATTTTGTCCTGACAGATCCCTGCTGTTAACCTTTTCTGTAGCATCTCTTTGTTCTCTTTTCTCCTCCTTTTCTCTTCTCTTCTCCTTCTTTTCCCTCCCTTTCTTTCGAGACAGGGTCTGACTCTAGTCCAGGCTAACCTGGAACTCACTCTGTAGTCTCAGGCTGGTCTCGAACTCACAGTGACCCTCCTACCTCTGCCTCCCAAATGCTGGGATTAAAGGCGAGAGCCACCATACTGGGCATTCTGCATTATTTCAAAATCCTGAATTAAGATGAATTTTCAGTAGCCATATAGAAGGTAACAGAATTCTTCGTAGAGTTTAATCACCTCAGCTTGAAAGGTTCCCCTTCATTCTGAGATTACTTCCTTCCTCTTTTCACTGTGCACAATTACATGGTAGCAATGGTTATTCAATGCCCTGACCCGATGAAAGAAGGGATGGGTCTAGGTCGCCCTCCTAGAGTTTCTGGATGCAGGAATCCAAAGGCCTGGGAAGTCCCGAGTAACAGACAGCCTCCAGGTTTTAAAGACTAGCAAATGCTCACCGATCATGGCTGCTTTCGTGGGCTGGGTGTGGATTCTGCTTTCAGCGTGACATGAGCCAAACAGAAAGATGAAGGGCAGACTGAGCATAGCACTGCTGGCTGTCCTTAGACCAAATGGGTTTATATGAAATTTCCTCCACACCAAGCTTTCTACGATGTTAAAACCTGCCCTGAAGTCATTCAAGGGTGACAGTCATTGCTGGGTGTAAGTGGAAATGGTCGAGAACTGACCTGCTTATCAGTCCCTTTTCTTCCCTCCCTCCACTCCCAGGCTTAAAGGCTGACGCTTGGCTCCGCTGAGTCATTGCTCCCAGATGTTGACCACCATTAAAAAGGACCACCTGACAACACCTGTCAAAAATAGCTACAAGAGGCCACAAGCAGCCCTATCACAAGTGCCGTTGGTATTACAAGTCGGGACATCATGGTCCCTGTAAATGATGGAGGACTGTTGAGTATTTACACCACCAGGCATCCCTAGGCATTCATCACTACCTCCCTCATGCTCTACCAATGGGAAAAGACGACCAACCACCACCATCTCGCGAACTCAAAACACAGGCATTGAAAGGTGCTTGAAAAACAAAGAACTCAGATGCAAACAAAACCACAAAAAAGGAATCCCTGTGCAGCCCAAGATTCCCAAGTGAATGCATGCTAAATGGGATGACTTCCTAACACTCTCTCACTGTTCAGGAAGTGTGCTTGAGCTGAGACCTAAACGTGCTCCTTTACCATAGAAAGTAATAGTAAATGTAGGGTGTGTGTGTGTGTACGTGCATGTGTGTGCGCGCGTACGTGTGTGTGTGTGTGTGTGTGTGTGTGTGTGTGTGTGTGTGTTTGGCAAAAGACAGAGTCTCAGGTAGTCCAGACTGGCCTTGAAGTTACTATATAATATACATAGGATCCTTAAGTTCCTGATCTTCAGCCCTCCAGTGGTGGGATTTTAGGCATGCATGAACATTCCTGGATTCAGTTCTTAAATTTCTTATTTTTTGTTTTAGCGATATTGTTGTTTATTTTTGAGGCAGGGTCTCACTCTGTAGCCCAGGCTGACCAGAACTCACGACATAGCCCTGGCAGGCCTTGAACGCACAGAAATCCTCCTGCCTCAGCCTCCTAAATGCTGGGATGAAAGGTGTAAGCCACCACTACTGGCTCAGTTCTCTACTTCTTTTGAACACAGAGACAGAGACAGGACAGAGTCAGAGAGACAGAGGGAGAAATGTACCTTGAGGCTAACCCGTCCGTCACAATTTTCCCCAGCATCACTCAGGACTTCTGTCTCTTAATAAAGTCTCTGGGAAACACCAAGATCTACAGCTGCCAGGACTGAAACCAATGGAGGGCTGGTGTGTGCTTGTTTTCTCAAGGTAGGGTCTCACTCCAGCCTAGGCTGACCTTGAGCTTACAGTGATCCTTCTGCCTCTGCCACCCGAGGGCTGGGATAAAAATCACATCCTCGGCCATCACACAAGCCGGCTTTCTTGCTATGAAGCCCAGGTTGGCCTCAAACTCTCAATGCTCCTTCTCTCAGCCTCAGAATTGAGATTACAGGACACCCACCCTAAACTCCTGATGTTGATCTCTAACAGCTACATACAGGAAAGCCCATCTCAGGACAGGGAGGCGGCTCAGTGAGCAAAGCCCATGCTGCATGAGCTTAACGACCTGAGTTCGAATCCCCAGAACCCACAAAAGCCAGAGGAAGCACTCTTCCAGTAAGACGGGGAAGGTGGAGACAAGAGAATCCCCAGAAGCTCACAGGCCCACTAGCCTGGTGTATGCTAGAGAACAACAAAGAGCCCTTATTCCTCTATCCAAAACGGTGGGAATATGTCAGGCTTACAGAATCCAGGGCAAGTTCTGTCAGGGTGCTTCTAAGAAGCTGGCTCACTTCCATAGATGCACTGCAGAGACACCACCAAGAGACAGCAAACACCAACAGCAAACTGCTCTTGACACACCTAGTAGGGCTGAACTAAAAGATCCACCCCAGGCTGGAGAGATGGCATAGCAGTTAAGGCGTTTGCCTGCAAAGCCAAAGGACCTTGGTCCGATTCCCCTGGACCCACGTAAGCCAGATGCACAAGGGGGCGCATGCATCTGGAGTTCGTTTGCAGTGGCTAGAAGCCCTGGCACACCCATTCTCTCTCTATCTCACTCTGCCTCTTTCCCTCTCTCAAATAAATAAATAAAAATAAAAATATTAAAAAAAAAAACCTAAAAGATCCGCCCCAGTGACACTTCCTCCCACAGGCTGCTGGAGACTTAGGTTGCAAGCTCCAATCTTAATCAAAAATCCCCAAAGCTGGGCTGGTGAGATGGCTTAGTGGTTAAGGTGCATGCCTGCGAAGCCTAAGGACCCCTGTTCAATTCTCCAGGTCCCACACAAACCAGATGCACATGGTGGCGCATGCTTCTGGTGTTCGTTTGCAGGGGCTAGAGGCCCTGGCATGCCCATTCTCACTCTTTCTCTCTCTCCCCCTCTCTCTGTCTCTAATAAATAAATAAAAATAAAATCTTAATAAAAAAGTTTTTCAAAAAATCCCCAAAGCTGTGGGGGGCAAACATTCACATTCAAACCACCACACCACCTCAGGATGTCAGGTCCTAAGAACGTGGCACATGGAGGGCTCTTCGGTTCTACCAGATGCATTTATGGATTTGGTGGCACAAATATTTCTCTAACTACATTTGCAAACATGAGTTTTTACTCAGGAAGGTTAAAATATAGTACATCAACCCGGGCGTGGTGGCGCACGCCTTCAATCCTAGCACTTGGGAGGCAGAGGTAGGAGGATCACTGTGACTTCCAGGCCACCCTGAAAATACAGAGTGAATTCCAGATCAGCCTGAGCTAGAGTGAAACCCTACCTCAAAAAACAAAACAAACAAACAAACAATATATATGGTACATAAGAAAGCACCAAATAATCCCTTATTTGAAGTATTTTAGTCTTCCATGTTTTTATTATTATTTATTTGATGAGGGAGAGAATGGGCATACCAGGGCCTCTACCTGGGATATACGAACTCCAAACGCATGCACCCCCTTATCTGGCTTATGTGGATCCTGGGGAATCGAACCTGGGTCCTTTGGGTTTACAGGCAAGTGCCTTAACCACTAAGTCATCCCTCCATCCCTGTCTTCCATTTTGACAAGTGAAAAATGCCGACCTCAGTCCTGCACATTACAGGCCCTGTGTTCTAATCTCCTGTGGAACAACATAAGAGAAGTAGACCTCGCAGAGCTGAGGAGAAACACAAGGAATCCCGAGGACTCTGACAGGCTGGATGAGTGAGCTCCAGGTTCAGGGAGCCTGTCACAAAAGGTAAGGTGAAGGGCAACTGAGAAAGGCACCCAATCCTTTGGCTACACACACACACACACACACACACACACACACACACACACACACTAGTAGATAGATACTAGGTAAATAGATACAGGGACAGACAATAGATAAACAAGATAGATACAAGCAGGAAGGGAATCAGTGAGGGGAAACAGGAAGCAACAACAGTAGGGGTGAGAAGGCATGGCACACACCTTTACTCTGAGCCCTTGGGAAGCACAGGTAGGAGGATCTTCATGAGTCTGAGGCCAGCCTGGGCTAGTGAGATCCCACCTCGAAAACAGACAGACAAAACGAGTAATAATGGGTGAACATGATTGAAGTCATTTACTTGCAAGAAAATGTCACAGTGAAACACATTATGTATAATTAATGTATGCTAATTACAAAAAGCACAGGTTAGCAATGTAAGGCAGATTAAGGAGGACATATTTAGAAACTTACAGGGTTTCATGGCTGGAAGAGAAAGTGTTAGCCCTAACAGTTCCTCCATATTGCATGGATAAAGTATCAAACTATTTTACCATTGGACATGCTTCTCTTGAACCAAAACCTCGATGCACAATTCAGACATATGTTAACATATGTTGAACATATGGCCAAAATACTGATTAACACCCAATTTGGAGAAACAGCCAAATGCTGTTATATAAATGTATTTATTTCAGAGGATACTTGTTCACAAAATATTTGAACTAGTAAACTCAGTCATGAAAAAAAAATCCATTTTGTTCTTTCCCCAGCTGAGTTTGAAATCTTTTCAACATTTCAAAGCAGCCACAGTATATGCCAACCCATACAAAAGAAATTAAGATGGCAGGCTGCATGCATTTGCTTTGACCCAAAAACAAAAGCTGTTTTGCTCTGTCTTTAGAGCCAACGTAATAAAAGCAGGAAAGTCCAGATGGCTTAGATTTTCTTTACACAAAGTAACTGAGAAGACTGACATTTCAACTGTTTATTCAGCAAATCTGATCCTAATGGCCATTTTAGACAAGAAGTTCTACGAGACAAAAGGGAAGGCTTTTAAACAAACAAACAATTAATGGATCTGCATCAATGTCCCGCACAGTAGTTGGCCATCCTGCCTACCCATCAAAGGTCAAACAGTACCTCCGTCACATGACACCATAAATGTGTGAAGGGGTTCCTCATTTATACTGGCTTTGTACATTAATTGTAACATGCCAACCAATATCTACATATATATTTTCTTTCTTTCTTTTTTTTGGTTTTTCAAGTTAAGGTCTCACTCTGGCCCAGGCTGACCTGGAATTAACTCTGTAGTCTTAGGGTGGTCTTGAACTCATGGCAATCCTCCTACCTCTGCATCCCGAGTGCTGGGATTAAAGGCATGCGCCACCACGCCCGGCTAAATTTTCTTTTTTAAAAATGTATTTTATTTGCAAGCAGAGAGAGAGAGAGAGAGAAAGAGCAAATGCACAAGGGCTTCTAGACACTGCAAACGAACTTCAGCTGCATGCACCACTTTATATGTCTGGCTTTATGTAAGTACTGGGGAACTGAACACAGGAGGTCATTAGGTTTTGCAGGCAAGTACCCTAACAGCTAAGCCATCTCTCCACTCTCTGTATTTTCTAATGTAAATATTTGTAAGAAAAATGAAATCTGATGTCAGTTACAGAGTATAAGACCCAAAATGGACATTGGCAGGGAGAAAGAGATGAAGAAAGGGCCATATGTATATACGCTCAACCTAATGTCGACTCGGATGCAGGACGACGAGCACTGTGAAAGGTTTAGGAGGGCAGGTGGGGAGCAAAGGGTTCCCCCAGGTTTCTCTTGCTTTATCAAATGCTGGCACTGAGGCTGTGGAGATGGCGGAGTGGATAAAGCACTTGCAATTGTGAGTTCCATCCCCAGACCCTCTAACAGCAGGAAACGATGTCAAGCTTCACTAATCACAGTGCGCCTAAAACAAGAAGGGAGGGAGAGATGGAGAATTTTTCAGAAGCTTAGGAAAGGAGCCTAGAATAAAAGGACGTGGAAGGGTGACACTGAACAAAAACTGTCCTCTCTATACAGGCACACACCTGCATTCACTCAAGAACACATGCAAAACACGATTATGTTTTAAATTTTATTTATTTACTTATTTGAGAGAGCAAGAGAGAAAGAGGCAGAGAGAGAGAGAGAGAGAATATGGGTGCGCCAGGGCCTCTAGCCACTGCAAACGAACTCCAGATGCATGCGCCACTTTGTGCATCTGGCTTACATGTTTCCTGGGGAATTGAACCAAGGTCCTTTGGTTTTGCAGGCAAAAGCCTTAACTGCTAAGCCATCTCTCCAGCCCATAATTAATTAATTTAAAATGATTATCCTGGGCTGGAAGCCCTGGTGTGTCCAATCCCCCCTTCTGTCAAATAAATAAATTAATTTAATAAATATATTAAATCATTCTTTTAAAAAGTGCTTCCACTATACCAATGGACAGCATAAGAACTCTACTTCTACCTCAAGGTTGATTTTACATTTATGGGGCACTGTGAAGCCCAGAAATGTGCACCACATGGTTGTCATGAAGGGGTGGGGGAGGAAGAAGAAGGGGAAGATGAAGAGGAGAAGAAAGGGGAGGAGCAAGTGGAGGGGATAGGAAGAGGAGGAGAAAAGGATGGAGGGAGAAAGGAGGGAACCTAAGAGAAAATCTACAGTGATTGTAAGCATGTAAGATGATGCATCAGTGACCTTCTCACTGTTGGGACAAACTACCCAACCAGAAACAACTTAGGGAAAGGAAGGAGCTTACTGTGATGTACAGTTCCAGAAGGAATCCATCATGGCGAGGAAGGCATGGAGAGAAGGAAGGAGCTTACTTTGACAAACAGTTCCAGGAGGAATCCATCATGGCGAGGAAGGCATGGAGGGAAGGAAGGAGCTTACTTTGACGAACAGTTCCAGGAGGAATCCATCATGGCGAGGAAGGCATGGCAGGTGCAGGAAGCGAGAGGCACATTACCCACCCATCCGCAGGGAGGAAGCAGAGTAGCAGCAAGCAGAGCTGTGCAGGCAAGCAAGCTCCTGCATCCTGCCCCATCTCTCCAGTCTACACTTTAGGAGACTGAACTGTGTGAGAAGTGAATCAAATCTCAATAAAGATCTTAAAGAGGAAAACATTTAAAACCTATGTATTTTTATTTCAAACTACAATTCAAACTTAAGATGGTGACTAACTAACCAAATCCTAGGTGCTGAGCTGGAAAGATGGCTCAGCCATTAAAGGCACTTGCTTGCAAGGCCTGATGGCCCTGGTTCAATTGCCCAACGCCTACATATAGCAAGATGCACAAAATGGCACATTCATCTGGAGTTCATTTTCCGCGGCAGGAGATCCTGGTGCGCCTGTTCTCTCATAAATAAATAAACATCCTAGGTGATAAAACGTGTCTTCTGCCACTTTTGGTCTTTTAGCTAAAAGCAACATCTGCAAACAATTTTAAAATCTCCATCTGATCTAGCAATGGACCAATAACATACTGAGGCAAGGCTTTCTTCAGGAGACAGGAGTGCTTTTCTCGGGGGCACTTACATCTGTGCAGAGACTGCTGTATACGGCGGGCACCCAAAATAGGTGTGAGGTTCCAGATACTGACATCTGTGTTTATCAGTGTTGGTTCCTGCAAATGTCAACAGAGCCGGTGACTCACCACCAAGGCAGGCAAGTTACGTACCTGAGTAAAAGAAGTGTTTCAAGAGAGCTATGTTCAAATTTTAATTATAAATACATTTTTAATTTTTTGAGATAAATCTCACTCTGCAGCCTAGGCTACCTTGAATTCAACAGGTAGACCAGGCTGACCTTGAACTCATGGCCAGCTACCTGTCTCAGCCCCGCAAGTGCTGGCATTATGGTGTGAGCCACCACACCTGGCTTTTATAAGTACATTTTATGAAAAGTAAATGTCGAGGTGAAAACGCTCTCAGCTGAAACACCCTGCCTACCCTCCAATAAGGAAGGAAACTAGGTTAATTGGCCAGGACGTGCCCTTGACAAAGGGCTCTGGTAGCACTCCCTGGAGGTGTGGTCGCCTTTGAGCTCTTTGTTATAAAAGCTTCCTGAAATTGGGGACAGCGTGTGTTCCAAACACATTGTCTCTGGGCTCAGCCAGTTAACATCTGTCATTAGCTCTGCTTGCAAGAGCAAACGCAGATGGTTGGAGCGAGACACCGTGAACTCTGACACGGCAGGAAGATGGATGCATTGCTGAACAGAGGGCCATTCCAGGAGACAGAAATAGTTGCTGAATTCTCCAAGGCTAGCTACCCTGTTACCCTCACTGAGAGCCTCAGAACAGTATTCATTACTGCACAATCACTCCAAGCACCACTTGGAACACCCAAACAGCAGCTAGATTAAAGGCCGCCTTTACCCCTGAAACGAAGGAACTTCTAATACAAGCCATGTGCTACATGTGCAAATGTAATACTAAAGCTTTTTCTGTGAAATTGCACAAGCCTGCTATGCAGTCTTTATGTAGAAAACCTTTGGGGAGAGTTTTCACCCTCAAAAATTCTTTGGAATAATCAAAATAATCTTACGCAGCAGAGTGAATTGTGCAGACATTTCATCTGAAGTTCATGAACAACATCAACAAGGATATTTAAGAGCAAACTCCAAAGAAAGCATTCACAGAGTCACCTGTCAGAATACTTCAAAGGTGTCAGCGAAGCAAACAGGTGGTAAGCTGGACCCTCCCTGTGTCGTCTCTTGTCCTAGGGTGGGTTCCGCCATCTCCTGGGCTGACTGAGGAGGGACTGGGATGAACCTTCTTTGGGGTTGTGCATACCCCAAGTGCCACAAGATTGACATAAAAAGATGGTAAGTTTGGGGCCAGCCTGGGCTATATACAAGTGCATACCCCAAGTGCCACAAGATTGACATAAAAAGATGGTAACTCTGGGGCCAGCCTGGGCTATATACAAGACACTTTTAAAACACAAGATACCAAAAGGGCCTGTCTGGCATGAAGGTAGCTATGGGCAGGTTGAGGACTCTGAGAGTAGCTCCATGGTGGCTTGAAGAAGGGCGAGTTGGTGGAGCACTTGCCTTGATGCATGAGCACCTAAGGCCAGTCCCCAGGATGCACTTTTTGTTTTTCCAAAGCAAGTGGTAACACGAACTTGTAATCCCAACAGGAAGAGAATATGAGGCATTTGGGGATTCCAACAGTAGCTTCAAATAGAGAATTGTGCTGTGGGAGATTGCTCAGCCAGTGGGATGCTTGTGTTGCAAGCGTGAGGAGCTAAGCAGAAAGCACATTAAAAAAAAAAAACCCCACGTGTGGTGGCGCAGGTCTGAAGTCCCAGAACACGAGAGGCAGAAGTAAGAGGATCACTGTGAGTTCAAGGCCAGCCTGGGACTACAGAGTGAGTTCCTGGTCAGCATTAAGCAGGGAGTGGTGGCATGCACTTCTAACCCTAACACAGGAAGAGGAGTCAGGCGGACCCTGGGGTCTCACTGGCCAACCAGTGTAGCATACTTGGCAAATCCAGACCAGTGAGACCCTGTTTCAAAGAGAGCTGGACAATGTTCCTGAAGAACTACACCCAAGGTTGCCATCCGGCCTCCACACACGTGCATTCATGCACACACTCACACGCACACATGCACACACACACACACACACACACGGAACTGTTCTCCTTCTTGGAAGGTGAGAACCATGACTCAGCCCAGTGGGGAAAGGTGCAGACTGACAACAGCGCTGGGCTCAGGACTGACACAGCGACTTCTGGACGCGTGACCAGTCCTCTGGCCTGTTCTGTAAATACTTCAAGAGGGCGGCTCTTCCTTGGAAGTGCTCTGGGCTGGAATGCACACACAACCCATGGACTTCTCCCACTTTTTCTGTGCCTGACAGGAGCTAAAAAGCACAAATAATAACAACAACAAAAGAACCCACCGCTGAGTTACAGACTAAGCCAGAGCAGGTGGTCGTATTTAAGAGTAAGATGTGGAGACTCTTCTCGTTTCTGACACAACACTGTTCAGGAATGACTCCTTTATGGCTGCAGCAGTGAAAACAAGGTGCTGGCCATGTACACGACCGTCTGTGTTTATACAGAACATTCTTCGGGAAGAAGAGGGTGGGTCAGATGCTTTAATTTAGAGCATGGATACAGAAAAGAACACAAACGTGTGTGCGCACACGCACGCACACACACCACCCCCCTCCAAGCCCCACAAATGTTTTCAGAGTGTGGCTTCTGAGTCAGCAGCGGCATCCTGAGCTTGTCAGGTTGCACCTTAGACTTGCTGAGTCAGAGACTCTAGGTAGAGGCCCAGAACCTGGTGGCTTAACAACCTTCCAGAGGATTCAGAACGCCTGCTCAACTTTTGAGAGCCACTGCCCTAGAAACGAGCAACACTGGGTTTTTCCTCACACTACATAATGTTCCTAATCAAGGCATTTTACTGGCCATCCACAAGGGGTTCACAGGTGGACATGGAGGGGTTGGCAAAGCTGGATGAATTGGGCTCACATCCCAGGAGCATGCTCCAACAGGCACAGCCCAGGGCGCAGGAAGTGAGCTAGCAGCCACTCTGGGATTTCAATGGGTATCCAGGACTAGAAAACACTGGAAGGCTCTTACGGCCTAAATATCACGCCAGAAGCAACTGGGGAAAGCCATCATTTAGGCGAAGCCAGGAAGCTTTTCTGAAATGGGCTGGGTGGTCAGTGCCTCTGGCTGTCTGTCTGCAAAAGGGATGGGCTCACAGACCACAGGCCAGGGGGGCAGCATTCGCCCTGTTCAATATAACCTTATTCAAACCAGACTTCACACCATTTTTGTACCATGAACTATTTATTCCCTTTTTGTTTCTTCCAAGCATCTAAAAATGTCACATTCTCAGCACCTCACCTGTTCAAAACCAGGTATGGAGGAGAGTTGTGACCTGGCCCTCCCGTTCAGTTACACAGGGGAGTAATTACCCAGCAGTGAGGTCAGTGAGGCCCTCTTCTGGGCACTGTCACTGCAATGCAAACCGGTGTCTTCAAAAGAGCGGGGAGATGGCCGGGTGGGTAAAGTGCTTGCCTCACAAGCGTAAGGACCTGAGTTTTGGATCGGCAGCACCTACTTAAAACTGGGCATGTTGGTGTGTGCCTATAATCCTAGAACTGGGGGGCAGAGACAGAAGAATCTCTAAAGCTAGCTTGGCCAGGTAATCTAGCTGAATTAGTAAGGTCCATATTCACTGCAAGACCCTGTCTCAGAAGTTAAGGTGGGTGCAGGGCGTGGTGGCACATGCCTTTAACCCTAGCAGAGGATTAAAGAGGAACTCGCTGTGAGTTTGAGGCCACCCTGAGACTACATAGTGAATTCCAGGTCAGTCTGAGCTAGAGTGAGGCCCTACCTCAGAAAAAAAAGTTAAGGTGGAGAACAACTGAGAGGACAGCAGATGTCCACCTGCAGACATATGTGCATCTGTACACACACTAACATGCACACTTACCACACACATATGCAAAAAGAGCTAAATGCCACTACTTTGACGCCTGAGGTTGAATCCGCGTACCGTGACATATACCACCTCGATGACTGCGTAAACCAACAGACTCAACACTGCTGTCACCTGTGGCCAGGTTACTTCCTTCTAAAACGGCAGCACATTTTAAAGTGAAGCTGGAGCACTCCCCTCACTGCATTCTAAGGAGCAGCATTCTTGAAGGGGTTGCCAGAGGGGCATCCACAGGGCATAAATTTCTCTCTTTCCAACCTGACCAACTTGCCCCCGTTCTCTGCCCTGCATTCCCACCCAGCCTGTGGTGGGACTTTGCCACATCCCCACTGCAGGACAATGGAAGAGACCAGCCAGCCTCGCACTTTCCAGGGAACTGTATCGAGTCACCACAGCCTGCATGGCTTTCGAAGAACAGAAATTTATTTGTCCCATTTTGGAAGCTGGCACAGCTTCGGTGTCTGGTGAGGGCTGTTTCTGGGTCATGAATGGTGCTTTCTTGCTGCCCTCACAGGTTGGGAGGGACAAAGACACCCACCCCCTTGGCCTCTTTCATAGAGACATAATCCCCATTCATGACCCCCAAACACCTCACCTTAGAATTTTAACACATGAATATAGAAAGCACATTCAGTCCTTCCAGAAAGCATCACTTCATCCATGCCCAGATCTCTCCTCTCCTGGGCTCTGCCCTTCTGTCTGATCCCACCAAGGCCCCAATACCCTTGTGCTCGCCATGAGACAGAAACATGGCAAGTAGCTCTGAAACACGTCAATGAAACTCAACTGACTTACGTGACCTCCAAGACCACTGATGGCTGGAGAGCACGGCTCAGTGGGGGAGCTCAGGGAACATGGGAAAGTCCAAGAGGCTGAGAAGTTAAATAAAAACAGAAAAGGCCAAACCTGGCCAGTGGCTCAGGTCTGGAATCCCAGCACAAGGGAGGCTGAGGGTCCCAAGATTGTAACCAGCATGGGCTATGGGATAGACTCTGTACCAGAGAGAGAAACATTGGGATGTCACCCAATGACACCAGACATTGGAAGAACTGACCAAGTTTGGTTCCAGACACAGGAAGAAAGAGAAGACCCTTAAGCATGAGGAAGTGAAGGAACCAACTTCCTGGAATTGAGCACCAATGGGAAGGCCAGCCCCTCCCAGACAGGGCAGGGGGCGGCCAGACTTGAAGTACATGGCAAATGCAGGAAGAGGAAGAGGAAGAGGAAGACAGGCTTTCCCACCTCTCTCACGTAAGTACTCACGGAATCAGTGGGTCCTCCAGTCTCAGGGAAAGTAGGATACTGTGGGCGACTTCTTAAAAACGCATATTTGGGGCTGGGGAAATGGCTTAGCGGTTAAGGCGTTTGTCTACAAAGCTTAAGGACCCCAGTTCGATTCCCCAGGACCCACATAAGCCAGATGCACAAGGGGCACATGTGTCTGGAGTTCATTTGCAGTGGCTAGAGGCCCTGGCGTGCCCATTCTCTCTACCTTCCTCTCTCTCTCTCCCTCAAATAAATAAATAAATAAAATATTAAAACAATGCATATTCTAGGATCATATCCTCTCTCTCTCTCCCTCAAATAAATAAATAAATAAAATATTAAAACAATGCGTATTCTAGGATCATATCCTCTCTCTCTCTCCCTCAAATAAATAAATAAATAAAATATTAAATATTCTAGGATCATATCCTCTCTCTCTCCCTCAAATAAATAAATAAATAAAATATTAAAACAATGCACATTCTAGGATCATATCCTCCCTCAAATAAATCCTAAAATATTAAAACAATGCATATTCTAGGATCGTATCCTCAGTCCTCTGGGATTACAGCTTACGTGCTGCTGGGGATCAAACATGCAGTGGCTGCATGCATGTTTGACGAGCACTCTACCAACCAAGCTATGTCCCCAGCCCAGGAACCTGCATTTTTCAACTTGATTCTCCACAGTCACAAAGCAGATGGACAAGGAACCACACTTAGTGAATCACAGGCATCAGTGCTTGGGACATTTAACCCCAAATGCATCACTTAACAGAGGATCCAACTTCAAGGGTGAAATGGGGAGAAGAGACCAAGGGCAGGTAGAGGCCCCACAGGCTACACGGATAAAGTCCAGAGTCTCCTGCAGACAAAGGCCCATTGACACATGACAGATGGATGGGAGGGTGGGTGGAGGGAGGGAGAGAGGGAAAGAAGGAAGGACAGAAAGACAGAGAAAGTTATTGGGGAGCACAGAAATCATCTCACAAAACCAGTTCAGGAAAGAAGCCCAGAAAAGGAGCTACCTGGGAAAAGCCAGAGGGGTGGTCGGGGAAAGTCAGAATCCCACCTCTCATTCTAATACATTCTAGATGCCTGAGTAGATCCTCGGAGATGGGCGAGTAATCAATTTGCCATGGATATCATTGAGTCTTTGGAAAACCTTGTTCCAAATAACAGGCCTATCAATTAATTTTTCAAGTGGAATGCAACTCATTCAAACAACCACCTGAAGTTAACAAAGTTCCTCTGCTCACTCTACTGAAACTCCACCTCCATTAAATGGTGCTGAGTCCAATTTCCATAGATAATTTCTGAATTATTTTTTATTCCAAATAAGGCCCTCACACAAATTCTCACAAGATGAAATGTATAATGAAAGCATTATATTTAAGTACTGAAATAAGAGGGATGAGTTTGACTTAGTTGACTTTTCTATTTAATCTCTTTTAGTCATAAATTCTAGTCTGGCTTGAGCTTAGCACCTACCACCTGATTATTTCCAGCATTCAAGGGTACTAAAAATGTATGACAGTGCCTCACTTACCTTTGGTATTTGCTAACTTAACCCCCAAACTAAAAACAATAATAATGGAAGTCACTACCACTGGTGTCAGCTCATGTCTTTGTGAGCAAACACTGGCAGTGGGAGGCCCAGAGTCCACTGGTGGCAGGAAAGATCTGATGAACGACAGGCTCACGCAAGAACAAGAAGACTGACCTTCCCAGGATTCCCAGGAGCTGAGACCGGGGTCTGGAACTTAAAGTGAGGCCACAGAGCGGAGAAGCATGGGGAAGTGTGTGCAAGCAGGCCAACCCTGAGGGCTAGGAAGAGGACGTACATTAAATGGTTCCGTGGATGACAAGGTCCAAGTCCCAGCAGATCAATAAGGAGAAAATCATCAAGTGGACTCCAAGGAAGACAGGAAGCCAAAGGTCATGACCCAGGACTGAGGCCATCTGCTCTCTCTTTAAAGTGTGTGTATTCAGCTCAGCCCTCGGTGGGGCCAGTAAACAGTGCTATCAGAGAGACCTGACTGCCTCCCCACTCCCTGGGAGGCCAGGCAGGAAGGCCCAGCTGCTCAGACCAAAGCTGCTAGACTCAGAAGCCAAAAGCCAGTTTTTGGAGAGAGAGATAGAGAGAAGCATCAGCAGTAAATGGAATTCTAAATCCATGTGAGCTAGATTCACTTAAGGGATTAGGAAGCAGCCCAAAGAAACCTGGAAGGCCTAACCAATGTGGTGGGGACTACGGAACTCAAAGTGTGCCCTTGGCAATCAAAGGTCTAGTGACAGATCCCCTTGCCCTGCCCGCACTCCTTAGCACACAAGCATGGCTGGCAAGTGCCCGGAGCTGGAAGTGGCCGCTGAAGTACAGAGTTCCTCTGTGAGTTTTTGTCTCTATTTTTTGGTCTTTTAATGATTTTCTTTCGATGGATTAAACCTAGGGCGAACCACTGAGCTCAATCCGCCAACATCACCTCCCATCCACTGAAGTAAACAGAGTAACAACCTTAGGTTTTAATATTACAAACAATGAAAGACTTTAAAACAAAGAAACCCACCCATTCCCCCAAAATAAAAACGTAATTTATGTTTCCTCCCTCTCGTGTCTTTTATTTCATTCTGGTCTTACAAAGTCCAGAGGTGATTCACCCACTTCTCCCTGGCGCGCTTGTTTTTGTAGCTCTTTCTGCCGCGACTTGCAGTCTTGAAGGCTTAGAATGTTTGGGCTGTAAGCTGAGCACTTGGAGGGCTGAGGCAGGAGGATCACCAGGTTTTTACAGCCAGCCTGGGCAACGTAATAAGAACTGGGCTCAAAATAACCAAACCAAAACAAAACCTACATAACTTCTTTATTAAAAGGCCATGGCAGGGGGCTGGAGAGCTGGCTTAGCAGTTAAAGTGCTTTCCTGCAAAGCCAAAGGATCCCAGTTCTATTCTCCAGGACCCACGTAAGCCAGATGCACAAGGGGGCACATGCATCTGGAGTTCATTTGCAGTGGCTGGAGGCTCTGGCACACCTATTCTTTCTCTCCCATAAATAAATAAACAAACAAATTAATTAATTAAAAATATCTATATTTAAAAAATGCCATGGTAGAGTTGGCCGTGGTGGTGCACGCCTTTAATCCCAGACAGTGGTAGGAAAATCACTGTGAGTTTGTGGCCAGCCTGAGATTACACAGTGAATTCCAGGTCAGCCTGGGCTAGAGCAAGACCCTGTCTGGGGGGAGTGGGGCATGGGAAAGGTAGGACTGCTTACAATACCATCTTCCAAACACAAAATGGCCTTGATATCCACAATCTTGCAATGACTGAAACTACCTCCACAAGACCTTCATAATAGCAGGAGAAGATGGTTTTATCAAAATAAAAGAGACAAATTGAAAGGGGGAGAAGATTTGAGGATTTAATGGAGGGTGGATTTGAGAAGGGGAGAGTAGAGGTAGGGGAGGGGATTATCATGGTTTATTGTCTATAATTATGGAAACTGTCAATAAAAAGTTATAAAATTTAAAAAGGCATAATAATATTCTTAACAGACTACACACAGCATCCTAATGACTTGTTTGCCTCAGGCTAATTACAGGTGGAGCGTCATCTATCAATTCAGTATTTATTGAAAGCATCCATGGGCCAGGCTCTGTTCCCGTGTACTGAGGTCACAGCAACCCGAACTCCTCCCTCCCGTGAGAGACCTGGGGTGAGGGCTGTGCTGTGGATTTCACTAGTTGAAGAACTCTTCAAGGCTCCTCTGAGAAGCTCACATCTGTACTTGATCACTGAACAAAGCAGCGGGGAGGGGGCTACACATACCTCTAAGGAGCCAGGCGTGGAAGGGAGTAAGAAATGACATGGAGAGATGGCTTAGTGATTAAGGCACTTGCCTGCGAAACCTAAAGACCCAGGTTCAACTCCCCAGTACCCAAGTAAGACAGATACACAAAGGGCCACATGCGCCTAGAGTTCATTTGCCATAGTTACAGGCCCTGGTGCGCCCGTTCTTTCTCCCTCTCTTTCTCTATCTGCCTCTTTGTTTCTTTCTAAAACAAACAAACAAATAAATCAATAGCTTTTTAAAAAAATGACATGGGCTTGACATGCTTGAGGGGTTCCCTCCCACGTTTCACTATGGGAGCTTTCCACCAAAGTTAGGGAGATTTGCAAATACACACTTTTTTTTTCTGGAGCTAAGCATACCAATAAACAAACAAAAAAATTTTTTTTCTATAATCCCAGAGTGGAAATAATGGAAACATTTGACTCTCCACTTTTGAGCCACAAGATGCCAAACTGAATTCCTGGAAGACATTTAAAAGAATCTGTACCACGTGGTGTTCAGAGCAGGAAAACATTTTTAAGTCAGACAAGTTGCAGTTTCTTTGGTCCTGAAAGCAAGACTAGAAGACCCAGTGGGACTGAGTCTCCGAAGTCCAGACCTCTGACTCTGAGGAGCCCCAACAGGCTACTGTTCCCATCCAGCTTCGAGGCGGGTATTTCCAGGATGCAACAGCAGAAGAATGTGGGAAAAGCAGAGAATTCAAGAACTTCCCCGTCTGGTGTTTACACAGAAGTGGGTCCTAAGAATAATGTATGCAGCCCTACTACAGTTTCAACAGAAGTGCACAGATATACAAAGTAGCAACCCACTAGCCAGAGCTGGTGGTCAGTAGTGCTAAGCAGGCCTATACTGGACCACTGGAGTCTCCACTCTACAACCCACAGCAGTGCAAAGACACCTAAGAAAAACTATAAACCACAATTTCTAATAATATGCTTGTGTATGTGTGCACGTGTGTGTGTGTGCGTGCGTGTGAGTGTTGCTCGAGATCAAAGCCACAGTTGTGTATGTGCCTAAACAAGCACTCTGTAACTGAACGCTATCCACAGCCCCTCTACTACTACTTATGATGTGTGTGGTCTGTATGTATGTATGTGGACACATGAGCATGTATGAGCATGGATGCAGAGGCCCGGGGACAACCTCTGTGTTATTCTCAGGACTGTATGTCATTTTCTTCTTTGTGAGACATGGTCTCTTGCTGGCCTGCCTGGAGCTCCCCAGCAAGCTCCAGAGGTCCTCCTTTCTCTACCTCCTCACCACTGCGATCATAACATGTACCATCACATCCCCATTGTCACATGGTTACTAGGGATTCAACAAGTCCCCCTGACTTGCAAGGTGTGATGGTTTGAGTGTGAATGTATGTCCCCCCGTAGCCTCAGGGGTTTTTGATTAAGGTTAAGCTTCCTATTTTAGTCCCCAGCAGCCTGCTGGAGGCAGTGTCATTGGAGGCAGATCCTGGGGTCCAGCCCTAAGCTGTGATCAGAGCCAGTGGAGCTCTGGCTGCTGCTGGTGTCTCTCTGCTTTGGGTCTATGGATGTGAGCCAGCATCTTCCCCCGTGATGACACTTCCTCTGGACTCTGTAAGCCTGACATAACCCTTTCCCCAGTAAGCTGCTTCTGGTCAGGTGTTGGTCCACAAATGAGAAAGTAACTGCAACACAAGGCAAGCAGTTTACCACAGAGCCATCTCCCAGACCCTTCTGTTATTTTTATTTTTTTGTTTTCCAAGGTAGGGTCACACTCTAGCTCAGGCTGACCTGGAATTCACTATGTAGTCTCAGGGTAGCCTTGAACTCACAGCAATCCTCCTACCTCTGCCTCCCAAGCACTGGGATTAAAGGCGTGCGCCACCACACCCAGCTCCCTTCTGTTATGTTTTTTAATTATTACTGATTTATTATCTTTGAATGTATGATGCATGTGAATGTGGAGATCAGAGGACAAAGCTGAGTGCCCATTCTCACATTGCACTTTGCTGAAGGCAGGGTTTCTTGCTCAACACTTTGTAAGCAGGGCTAAGTTAGCCAGCAAGCTTCCAGGATGCTCCTGCCTCCACTCCCATCTTGCCACAGGAGGGCGGGGCTCACAGACCTTCACTAGTGCATCTGGCTTTATGTGGATCCTAGAGATCTAAATTGAGGTCAGCAAGTTTGCAGAGTAGCACTTTACCCACTGGGACATCTCCTCGGCCTCCTCTATTTTTTTTTATTTTATTATTTATCTGAGAAAGAGAGAGAGATGAGGGGATGGGCACGCCAGGGCCTTCAGCCTCTGCAAACAAACTCCAGACATGTGCACCCCCTTATGTGCATGTGCAACATTGTATGCTTGCATCACTGTGCGTCTGGCTACATGGGACCTGGAGATTTGAACATGAGTTCTTAGGTTTTGCAGGTAAGCGCCTTAACCACTAAGCCATCTCTCCAGCTCTCCTCTGTTATTTTTTAAGGAGAATGGGTCCAAGAACAAAGGGAATAAAGAAAAAATGCATAGAGGGTTATTGTTTACCAAGGTCCAAATTGTGTCTAGGGTGTTAAAAAGTTTTAGAAATAGGTAGTGGGGAGGGCTGCGCATCACCATGTGTGTAATGTCATGAAACACGTTTAAAGTTGTAAACTCCTGTAGTGCTACACATGCCACAGTAACCATGTCACAAGCACAAAACAACAGAAAAAAAGATCAAGATCTAGACCAAAAAGAAAAAAATAAACACTTATTCACCCATTTTTCTCTCCACATAAATTAGGACATTTGAAGAAGACTAATCACAGCAAATCTGTTAGCCAACCATCAGAAAAAGAAGAAATAAACAGAAGGAATGTTATAGCTTCTAGCGATGGCAGCGTTAAAGCAGGCTGCAGCCCTCCAAAAGCCAGGACTTCCTGATCTGTGTTAGGGTTGTGCTTTGCCTCCCAACCGGAATGTAAAAATTCCTTCGATTTTGTTGAACCTTATAGTAAGCCATTAGAAACATCTTATCTTTAAATCATAACCAGATGGATGATAAGCTAAAACACAGAGCAATTATAGGCTGTTAGGCTACACCACTGAACTGTTCACAGTCAACTGAGTTGAACCTCTTCAAGTGGCAGTTTCACATGAGTCAGAATCCACAGGTTAATTTCACTGGAAACAGCAAGGGCAATACATGGGATATCTGAGACTCTAGGGGCTGTGCTCAGCCAAAATGCTGAATTAATCATGTTTTTTTTTTTCCTTTTGAGAAAAACAATATGGGTAAGTTATCCCCATTAAATGATAATGCTTTCCTTCTCAACAAACAAGCAAATGGGGCCTCGAGAGATGGCCTAGCAGTTAAGGTACTTGCCTGCAAAGCCAAAGGACCCAGGACCTATGTAAGCCAGATGCACAAGGGGGAGCACATATCTGGAGTTCTCTCTCTCTCTCTTTCCCTGCCTATTTCTCTCTCTCTCAAATTAATAAAAATATATTTTAAAAAGCAAACACACGAGAGCTGTAGAGATTGTGCAGAGGTTTGAAGACACAGGCCTGCAAAGCCTGCTGGCCCAGTTCAGTCCCCAGGACCCACGTAAAGCCAGAGGTACAAAGCAGCCCATGTACCTAGAGTTTGTCTTCAGCGACAGGAGACCTGGAACACTCATACATTCTCATTCTCTCTCTGCTTGCAAATAATACATAAAAATATTTTTTAAGCCGGGCGTGGTGGCGCACGCCTTTAATCCCAGCACTCGGGAGGAAGAGGTAGGAGGATTACCATGAGTTTGAGGCCACCCTGAGATTACAGAGTGAATTCCAGGTCAGCCTGGGCTATAGTGAAACGCTACCTTGAAAAACAAAACAAAACAAAAAAACAGAAATATTTTTTAAAAAGCTGAGGGGGGAAGGCTAAAGATGGCTCAGTCGTTTAAGGCATTTCCTTACAAAAGACTGCTGGCCCAGGTTTGATTCCCCAGTACTTATGTAAAGCCAGATGCCCAAGGTGGAGTATGCACCTTGAGTTCATTTGCAGTGGCCCGTATTCATTCTCATTCTCTCTCTCCTTGTAAATAATTTTTAAAAAGGGAAAGAAAAAAAAAAAGCAAAACCAGGTGTGGTGACACACACCTTAAAGGCAGCACTTGAGATGAGAGGCTGAGGTAGGAGGTAGGAGGATCACCATGAGTTGGAGGCCTGCCTGGGCTACAGAGTGAGTTCCAGTCATCCTGGGCTAGAGTGACACCTTGCTCAAAACAAAACAAAAACAAAAACAAAAAAGATCAAGGGAATTGTGTCCAAGCCGGCTGATCAGAACGTTTCCCCAGTGGCCTAGTGTGTGGCTCTGAGTCAAGGCATCCTGATAATACTGCTTATGATGCTACTTTGACCCCACAGATGTCCTCAAAACCCTTTTCCTCCATCTTCACAAATCAAGCTGTTTTCTGGGTGGTCTCCCCTTCACCCCACAATTTACCATGAACCCCTCTTCTCAGGGCTAAGGCTGCCTTAGGGAACCAGGGTGGGCTTGGGGCTCCGGCTGTCGTTCTCATCCAAGCAGACAGGCGTAGCTGGTGACCGTGTTCCCTCCTGCCTCCACATTCACATGGGCAGCTGCCTTACAGACAGCCTGGAACGCAGCTCCCTGGCTGTCACAAGCACAGGCGTTCTTGAGCTTGGGGGTGACATTAACTCAGAGGGAGTATCCAGGCCTCCAGTCAGTTCTGACTTCTGCCCACCTAGAGTTGAAGTCACCAAGTGCTACTTTTCCAGTGACTTCTAGGATGGGCTCTGGGCTGTGTCAAGATCCCACTGCCCACGTCCAGCATTCAGGAGGGACGGAGGAGACTTTGGAGAAGGAGCACACATGTGGACAGCACGGTGATGAGCAGAGGTGAAGAGGTGCAAAGCTCAGAAGGCGTTTGTTCAAGGGACACAAAAGGTTATCAATGGGTGCTATAATGGCGGGTGCTATAGTGGCATAACAGAAGTTCCAGTAGTCAAGTGTCACATGCTCTTACAGCTTGAGAGCTGACTTGTTGACAGCCCCACCCCACACCATCTCAGACCCAAGCACGTCCTTGAGAAGTGCTGGAAGGTAAACTACTTTGCAGATTTTCTGCTCTTCCTTCCCTCCTGCCCCTCCCCCCCACCAAATCTTAGGACTTAACAGAGGTCACTATTGTTTATCCCAAGGCATAAAAATGTTTGCGGTGGGAACTGCTAACTGGAAGTTTCACTACAGGGGAGGAAGTCCTGCCCAGGACCCCTGAGTGATCAAGAACTCCCACTGACTGTTCAGAGGGCTCCTCAGCTCAGTTCTGTGGGAGCTGTGAACGGCAATCCGACCTGATGCTGCGCGATCCTTCACTGGCTGCCCCAGACATTTCTGCTGGATGTTACCTCCTATGCTTTTCCTTTTTAGTCTGCTACTTGCTGTTTCTGCTTTTAGTTTTGCTTGTTATATCTTTGATAAAACACAAAACACAGCAATCATAGGTCACTTTTTCTGGAAAAACACAAACCATTAACCTTCATTGTCAACTTGGAGGGGTTTTGAATCACCATAGAAACACATCTCTGGATGTGTCCATGAGGATATTTCCAGAAAGTTTTGACTGAGAAGATGGATGAGAAGATTCAACCTAAATGTGGTGGCACCATGCCACGGGCGGGGTCCCGGGGTCCTGGTCTGAAGAGAAAGTAAACAAGAGAATATCTCTCTCTCTCTCTCTCCTTCCTGACTGCAGATGCAGATGCTACCATGACTTCCAGCCATGATGGACTGTGCCCTCAAACTGTGAGCCAAATAAACCCTTTAGGGAGAGGGAGAGAAACAGAGTAATCGGCATGCCAGGACTTTTGCCACTGCAAATGAACTACAGATGCATGTACCACTCAGTGCATCTGGCTTTACATGGATCCTGGGAAACTGAATTCCAGTCCTTAGGCTTTGCACACATGCACCTTAACCTCTGAGCCATCTCTCCAGCCCTCCCTTCCTTTAATAAGCAGTTTTTTTCAAGTATTTGACATAACAATGAGAAAAGTAACTAATAAAAGAGAGAGAGAGAGAGAGAGAGAGAGAAAGTTAAAAAAAAAAAAGGAAAAAAAATAAGCCAGGCGTGGTGGTGCACGCCTTTAATCCCAGCACTCAGGAGGCAGAGGTAGGATCTCCTTGAGTTCAAGGCCACCCTGAGACTACATAGTTAATTCCAGGTCAGCCTGGACCAGACTGAGACCCTACCTCAAAAAAACCAAAAAAGAAAGTAACTAGGGTTGGACAGATGGCTTAGTAGTTAAGGTACTGCCTGTGAAGCCTAAGGACCCAGGTTCAATTCCCAGAACCCACATAAGCCAGATATACAACGTGGTGCATACATCTGGAGATCATTTCTCTCTTTCTAAAATAAATAAATAATAATAAAATAATTTTTTTGAAAAAAAAGAAAGCAGCTAGACAGGGCAGGAAAAAATGTGAAAATGACACACAAAAAGGATGAAAAATTATTATACCAATCAACTCACTATCAAGTTTCATAAAATTAAGCCCACAATATTAACTGTAATAGGTCACAACAGTTTAAAGAATAAAACAAAATGTCAACAACAAAATTCCTCCACTAAAATCAATATTATAATGGTTTTAGGAAGGAACACAGTTGTTATGTTAATGACACTGTTTAAACAGTTTTCCCTTTTCACATCACCTTGAGAAATATATGCAAAGCCTGAAGGGAACTGAACTCTCACGGGAGGAAAGTGAGAGAAGGCAGGCCGGGCAGGGAGGGCATCAGAGACAGTCCTGCAAGGGGGGTGGTGAACGCTGGAGCAGTGTGTGACTGTTCCTTTGAGCAGGTGGCACTGTCACCCTGTCTTACAGACCATGCCATTCTCCACATTGGCCATGGGATCTCCCCACACTCCCAGGTCTGGCGGATAAATTCTGAAAACACAAAGTAGGGCTATCCCTGTGGCATCACTGCTGATGAAGCCAGGACACGGGAAAGGATCATGAAGCAGGCCATCTCTGCTCAGTGGGTTTCTTTACTCCTTCTTCTTTATTGTTTTGTATTCCATTTATTATTATTAACAACATATTTTATGTGGATACATCATGTGTTGGTACCCCTCTTTTCCCTCATCCCTGCCCCCATTCCACTGGGGACCCTGTTCAGTGGGGTTTCAGGTATTCCCCATGGGGTTGTGGGTTATACGTGTGGGAGCAGAGGTCAGTTCTGATAGCCAGAAGCACCTCCACTTCAAGCTATAGAAAACTGACCCTCGGCACAACTTGTGAACTGACTTCCTTATGTCTTCCATGTTAATCTACTCCTTTGAGGTGACGGACTATTTACAATATTAATATTGGTTACCTTATTAAAATAGAGACGCTGGCCTACTCTCAACCAAATTATAATTAAAGGAACCAATTTGTGGATTCCTTGTTTTCAGTGACGGGGCTTGTCTGTGACACTGTTGAGTGGAGACGCTAGGCAGCAGTGTCTCCACACACAGCAGGGTCGTCAGCTGCCTCGCAGGGCTGGAGAAACACGTTCAGGCTAAGGGGGTTCCTTGGCATTGTAGGGGACATCAGGACGCCTCCGGCTGGGTTCTCACTGGCATGTCAGTACTTCTGTTCTACGTACAGTACACCTGGCACCTCTCTGTCTCCACCATTAGTTAGGGGGCCTGGGGAAGTAAGAGGGTGGGGCCCTTAGAAAAGAGATTATTGCCTCTTTAAAAGAGACCTTGGAGAGCTGCCTCACCACTTCTACCATGTGGAGACACAGCAAGACAACAGCCACGTATGAGCTGGGAAGTGGGCCTTTGCCAACACAGAATCAGCGGGCACCTTGACCCTGACCTCCTCAGCCTCCCGAACTGTGAGAAATATATTTCTAATTTAAATTTTTGTTTATTTTTATTTGTTTATTTGAGAGCAACAGGCAGCAGAGAGAGAGAGAGAGAGAGGGAGAGAATGGGCACACCAGGGCCTCCATCCACTGCAAACGAACTCCAGATGCATACACCACCTTGTACATCTGGCTTATGTGGGTATTGGGGAATCGAGCCTAGAACCAGGGTCCTTGGGTTTCACAGGCAAGTGCTTAACTGCTAAGCCATCTCTCCAGCCCAAGAAATATATTTCTGTTATTCACTGGCAACTATGTCTTGGCAGCCTGAGCAGACAGAGGACGCTATGAAAGCTTAAGAATTCCAAGAGAAATTGATAAGGGAATCGACCAGCAGTATCAATCCCTTGAGCTTTCTCTCATAGTGCCTACTACACTTCTGATTATGGGAAGAGGTGAGAGAAAGTGGAAAAGCACACAGGAAGGAAAACAAGTGACTGCAGGCCCACCCCACAATGCTTGGAACACCTGCAGTTCTCCCTTGGCAAGGGCTGCATCCACTCCCTCACACATGTAAGGTGCGTGGTCTGCATGTTCTCCGAGGCTCTGAATTGTCACTTACAGAAATAATCATGCGTGTGCATGTGCGTGTGTGCGTGTTTGTGTGCACGCAAGCACATGTGGGGACCATATGTGCCCGTGGATGAAGCAAAGTAGAACAAAGCGTTCAGGAAGCAACCAGGACTTACTCTTACCTGACCATAGTCTGTCTGGAAGACAACGACACCTTCTGCACAGGAATTTACGGTACTTGGAAAATGCTGGCCGTTTTCTCTCAGCCAGACTCGTGTTCCCTGTAAACAAAACAATTTAGCCATGAGTTTGAGTTGTACTGTGTCGAAAAATAACACTCTCAAAATGACCAGGACTAGTACAGGGCTTAAAAGATATATATTCTGTTGGAACCATAATGTCTTTCTCAAGCAAGCAAAGACGGACTCTCCAGAAAGCATCACTCACAGACTCTTCCATTTGCAAGCGCATAAGACAGTATTCCACTAGAAGGAGAGAGCAGACGCCAGTCCCCACGCTCCCCCGTGCAAGTGACTACACAATCGCGTTCAAGTCGCCGAGGCATCTGCGGGGCAGGTTATCACTCCCACTTCACAGATGGAGAAACGGGCTTCCAGGGAAACTAACTTGCCCAACACACAAAGACTGAAGGTAAACTTGAACCAGGCAGGTGGGGACCACAAGCCTCAAGTTTAACTGAGTTGCTACACTGCCAACCCATAAGGGCCCTTTGGGACCTCATGCCTGCCATCTTCCTAGGTCAATCTGTACACAGGTGTCTACTTGGTAGACATTAGCCTACCCACCGGCACCCTCTCGGAACTAACATTCACAAGCCAGCAGTCATCTGCACAAGGGGGCCACGTTTTCTGATAAATATGAGAACTCAGTCTGCCAGTGAGAGTCAGAGACACTGATGCACAAGTGGGGTCTGTAGTCCAAAAACTGTGCCTTCTAGAGCACATGGTTTAAGCCCTGGGCATTCTTTTCTGAGCTTGGTACCATTTCCATCTTTTCTTATGCCACTGGGCAAGTGACCGGCAGCTTAGGCAGTGATTCAGGGAGGTCTCACGTCGAGCCTCTCCAATTTCTAAGCCCGCACTCTTTCCACACATCACACTGGTGTCATTCGTCTCCTTAAAACAAGTTGTGACAGTCAAAGGACCACTGTGGGGGGGGAACAGGAGCCGCAGGATTGGGTAAGTGGGTGGGGAGGGTAGTGGAGGGCAAATATAAGCAAAGTATGCATGAAAGTGTCATTACGAAACTAACTAAAAGGGTCAATTCAAAAGAAAACTACAAATACAAGAAATAAATGCATTACTCTGGTCAAGAAACACTCTTCTCTCAAAGGTCTCCAACAACTCCGTGGTTAAATGTTCACCAATAAATCCATGCAGATCTCCACTGGCCCTTCAAATACAGCAGAGGCTACTTTAAATAGACAGTCGTACACGTAACTGTTAGATTTCTCTTATGCTCCTAAAAAGGGAAACTTGGAAGTTTGACTAAATAGTTCTTCCCTCAGTATAAACAATGACTTTGCTTAAAATCTACCCACCAGGGTTGGAGAGACTGCTAAGCAGTTAAGGCGTTTGCCTGCAAAGCAAAAGGACCCAGGTTTGATTCCCCAGGACCCACATAAGCCAGATGCACAAAGTGGCACATGCACCTGGAGTTTGTCTGCAGTGGCTGGAGGCCTTGGTGTACCCATTCTCTTTCTCTCTGTCTCCCCATGTTCATCAATAAATAAATCAATCCACCAGCCAGAACCTACATAATTTGCTATCGCTACTGCAGGTCAGGGTCCTTACTAAGTCAACCTTGAGATCAATGAGCGCATTTGGGAATGCTAAGCCACAGCTCAAGGCCTGGAAGGAAGGGACAACATTTGTGGAAGGCTCTCCAGCACGGAAGAAGATCAAGGTGGAGGGGAAGCCCCAAGACTGAAAGAAACCCCTTTCTCACTGACTCACAAGACCAATCTCCTGACTGCCAGCATCCAGATGCAAACTATGCAAGCTCCACCCCTGTGTGATGGCGATGTTGGGTCACTGTCCCATCCACAGTTGAACTGGAACCCCCATGAAAATGGTGGGAAATGGCATCCACCATGAATGTGAAGTGTTCCCACTTAAATGCTGAAGTCTGTTTAAAGAGCACACACCAACACCAACAGGACCAAGTTCTGTTTTCCCTCAGGCCTGTCGTGTCCCTCTGACTCTGGGCTTCTGGCTGAGACCCTGGCAACCCATGGAAGGAATGACACAGGGCTGTCAGCCCAATTGCTTTCTTAGCAGACAGCTGCTTCCAAAGAGAACCTTTACTGCAGGCGCCAGCTACAACGGCTCTCTCAAGTACCATCCCATTCCCTAACATTCTAGAGAAAGGCTTTGGGGAGCCTGAATGACTGTGTTGTCTTCTTTTTAACTCACACATTAGAAAAACACCTCCAGACACACCCATACAACTGGGCATCTTCAAAGCAATACAGGGTGAGAATTTTTTTAAGATTTTTTTTATTAATTTATTTATTTATTTATTTGAGATTTATTTGAGAGAGAGGGGGAGAGAGAGAGGGAGGGAGGGAGGGAGGAGGGAGGGAGGGAGGGAGGGAGGGAGAGAATGGGCACACCAGGGCCTCTAGCCACTGCAAACAAACTCCAGATGCACATGCCACTTTGTGCATCTGACTTACATGGGACCTGGAGAATCAAACCTGGGTCCTTAAGCTTTGCAGGCAAGTGCCTTAACCACTAAGCCATCTCTTCAGCCACAGATTTTGTTTAATTAGGTTAAAATCATGAAATAATAACAATGCATGCCTACTTTGAGTCCACAGCTTTCAGCCTGCCATATCTCTCACCTGCATTGTTTTCAGACAAAAGGGATTCATATATCCATAACACAGTTGACTAAAATTGTCTATGGATATGGTGGCGCAAGCCTTTAATCCCAGAACTGAGGACGGAGAGGTAGGAGTATCGTGAGTTCGAAGCCACCCTGACTCTAGCCCAGGTCAGCCTGGGCTAGAACAAGAACCTACTAAAAAAAAAAAAAAAAAAAAAAAAAACGAAACTAAGATTTTTATTATTAAACACTACCAAATTAAATTAATACAAATTGAAACCAGGATTAAAATAAACCCCCCTCTTCCAGAGGCCACAAAGAGCATATACCCACTCCATGCAGTTTCTCTGTCTGCCTGGGCACCTCTCTGTGGGCTTCACCTTCCCCTGAGAGTACCAGAAGGCCCGCTGTAGACACAGCCCACAGGATCACACACACAGCTTGGTGCCCCCCCCCCCAGTCCAAAGGTCTTTTTCAAGGGTGTGAAAAGCTGCTGATAAGCAATTTTGATGAGATTTCCAAGCTAGAGTTTACAGGCCAATCTCCCTCAGTCCACAGTAAAGTCTGTCCTCCACAAGAAGGAAAGGAAGTATGTTCAAAAAACACTTCTTTCTTTTCTTTTCTCTTCTCTTCTCTTCTCTTCTCTTCTCTTCTCTTCTCTTCTCTTCTCTTCTTTCTTTCTTTGAGAACGACAGACAGAGAGACAGAATGGTGCATCAGGGCCTCCAGCCATTGCAAACGAACTCCAGATGCATGTGCCACTTTGTACATCTGGCTTACGTGGGTCCTGGAGAATCGAGCCTCGAACCAGGATCCATAGGCTTCACATGCAAGTGCTTAACCGCTAAAACATCTCTCCAGGCCACTCTTTGTTCTTTAAAATGGATAAACTCACCACTTGCACCGAATCAGCATGGCAAAGTCAAACTCTGAAGTGGCTATGCTTCCACAGGTTGTTCTTGGTAGTTTTCAGCCCCCCAATCCGCACTCCCGTCGCATTAGAGCAGAACGTATATGCCCAGGTCTGGGAAAGGCCACCTACAGGAACTTGAAACCGAGCTCATAAGCAGACATCTACCAGAGCATCCAAGTCTGAGTGGAAGAAAACTGCCCACCATATGCAAACTATTACATGCTGTCACTGTTAAATAAGGCTGATAATTTAATACACAGTACAGGCGCCCTAACATATGGAGAAAGCTCACAATTTAAGTAAAAATTGCCTTTACAAGCAAGTGGAACACATTGGATCCTAACAGACACATTTTATTAAACTTGGGCATGTTTTCATCTCAATCTCTGAAGTGGATAGTTGAATGTTAACTTTAACAACTCGAAACTTTGGGGATCATAATCACCAGTAACGTTTCTGCAATACAAAAACACTTGCATATAAACTCCCATCTCCTTTGATCTTCAGAGCACTTCTGTAAGAAAGGCAAGTCATGCCGTCCTCAGCTTCAAAAGCAAGGTTCCAAGAAGTCCCACTTTCTGCTGTCAACAAACAACTCCCAAATGCGGCCCAGGACACAGAGAAACGGGTGGAGGCAGAAACGGCGCATCCACTTTGGCAGATACTTCAGCAATTCTTTTTTTATTTTTTTTATTTATTTTTTATTATTATTATTTTTTTAATATTTATTGACAACAAAACATACTTACATACCAAAGGTGCGTATTTTTCCCTCCCCTCCCCCCTTCCCCTTTAGAACTCCACTCTCCATCATATCCCCTCCCTCTCTCTATTAGTCTCTTTTTTTAATATGATGTCTTCCTCTTTTACTTCTACTATGAGGGTCTTGCGGAGGTATTGCTAGGCACAGCAAGGTCATGGATATCAAGGCCAATTTCTGTCTGGGCAGTTGCATTGTAGGGAGTCGCACCCTTCCTTTGGCTCTTCCATTCTATCCGCCCCTCTTCAATGATCCCTGAGCCTTGGAGGTGTGACAGAGATGTTTCAGTGCTGGGCACTTCTCCATCCCTTCTTCTTAGCACTATGTTGCCTTTTGGATCATCCCAGTGGTCATCGCCATCAAGCTTCTCTAACCAGAAGTAAGAGTAGCATTAATATGTGAATATGTGTGTAGTATTTTCCGGGCAGCTTGGTGGGAATAGTATATACATTTAGATAAGGGCATGCTTTATACCCCTAAGGCTTATGACCTTACCTACCATAGACTTTGCTTAGGTTTTTCAGTACCAGGTATGTATTCCCTCCCGTAGAGAGGGCCTTCAGTCCAATTATAGAGCAGTTGGTTACCCCACGAGTAGACATGCCACTATTGCACCCGTTCAGTCTTTGGGCCTGTCTGGCCAAATTTGAATATTCAGCGTCCACTGTTTTCACTGACTTCAGCAATTCTTGAAGAGCTAAACATAGCTGTGATGCTTCACCTCTGGCTGTCAACATCACAGGATTTGGAATCACCATGAAGACCAATGTCTGGTGGTGTTAATAAGGACTTTGTAGATTACATTAGTTCAGGTGGGGGCACCTCAAGTGTAGACTGCACTATCCCATGCGCTGGGTTCCAGAGCTGTATAAAAAGAGACAACTAGAGCCGGGCGTGGTGGCGCACGCCTTTGATCCCAGCACTCAGGAGGAAGAGGTAGGAGGATCGCCATGAGTTAGAGGCCACCCTGAGACTACAGAGTGAATTCCAGGTCAGCCTGGGCTAGAGTGAGACCTTACCTCGAAAGAACAAACAAAAGAAAGAAAAAGAAAGAAAGAAAGAAAGAAAGAAAGAAAGAAAGAAAGAAAGAAAGAAAGCAAAGCAAGCTAAATATTTAGTCTATCTCAATTTCTCTCTCTCCCTCTTTCTACTTCCTCCCTGCTGATGTGAAGATGTGAGGTCACCTTCCTGCTTCTGCTAAGCTTTCCCACCACGAAGAAACTTCCCCTCGAAACTGTCAGCTGAAACAAACCCTTTCCTTCCATAAGCTGCTTCTGGTCAGATAGTTTGTCTCAGCAACAAGAAAGTAACTGACACGATCATCTTATTACAGAAACAACAGGTCAACTCCCAGACACTAACAAAGGAAAGAAAAGGAGAGGGCTGGAGACATGGCTCGGTTGGTAAAGCACTTGCCGTGTACGTGAGGATGCGGGTTGGATCCTCCACTATCCACAGAAATGCTGAGTGAGTGTGGCAGCACACTTGTAACTAGGAGGCAGAGACCTCAGCCTCCATGTGCACAAGGGCACACACGTACACCCACACACATGTGAACATATACATATACACACCAAAAACCAAGCTAAAAAAGTACATGTGTAAAGGGAGAAAGCTCCTTTATATTTACCTCCTGAAAAGAAAGATTTTAAACAAATCTTCTATGCAAGTATTCATGCTGGCATTGTTCATGACAGCCACACACTGGAAGCAACCAAGATGTGTATGAAGGGGACAAAGACAGACAGACAATAAATCCACAGAACGAGACTTCTCAGTAACAAGAAGAACCACACTGCGGCTCTCTCCTGTGTGAATGAGCCTCAGAAACACCGTGCTAAGTGCAAGAAACCACACAAGAAAGACCTCGGGTCACAGGCTTCTGCTTCATGAGATTAAATCTGTAGAAGGTAAATCCAAAGGCCCAGAAGGTAGCTGAATGGCTGTTGGGAGCTAGGTTTGGAAAGAAGCCATGGGTGGAGGAAAAGGTGCTTTTGAGGGTGATGGACACCATGCTTCCAAAGCTGAACTGTGGAGGTGGCTGTCCAGCTGTGTAGATATTAAAAATCATTCAAGTGTACACCGACCTTGATCATTTCAAATCAACAATTTAACTTTTTATAAAAACCAATTAGCCAACCTACATGCTTCTTAATGGCACATGGATCTGCTTCAGCATTCCACAGAAGGAAACACTAGTCTAATTTCCACAACAAGTAATGGAGGTGTCAAGAAACAAACCAAAACCCTCCATGATGAGGAAGGAGGAGGACCCAATGCTATGTTAAAACTCCACAGATCCTGGGCTGGAGAGATGGCTTAGTGGTTAAGGTGCTTGCCTGCGAAGCCTAAGGACCCATGTTCAACTCTCCAGGTCCCACATAAGCCAGATATACAAGGTGACACATGTGCACAAGGTGGTGCATGCATCTGGAGTTCAATTGTAGTGACTGGAGGCTCTTAGGTGCCAATATTCTCTCTCTCTCTCTCTCCCATAAAAAAAATGTTTACAGACTCCACAGATCTCAGGGGCCAGGAGATGGCTCCATGGATGAAATCCCCACTGGTGGAGCCAGGGTGCCCAAGTTCTAGCTGCAGGTCACATATAAAAGAAGCACAGCACCTTTTACAATCCCAAAGAAGAGCAGAGTAAGACTAGGAGAATCCCTGCCCCAAAGAGGTGGAAAGGTGAGGGGTGACCTGAAACTTGTCTTTTGACCTCCACAGGTGAGCCATGGCATGCACACGCCCACACCCACCCACACACACACACACACACACACACACACACACACACACACTGTCTCTTAAAAAACTGCAGACCTCATGTTGAATTCATTGTCTCTGGTCTCCATGAACACGACCTGGGGGAGGGGCTAAGAGCCCTGAGGTTGAGAGTCCTGACCGAATGAGGACTCTCATTGCAGTCGGTCATTAGCTACACACCCCCACACACACACACAGCCTTGTGCAGTGGCAGAGCACCTCCCTAAGCAAGGAGCTTTATGGGAATTACAGGACAAACATTCCTTCTCTATCACCTATTGCTCTTCCCATTCCAGGGCAAGGTGAAGTCGCTGTACAAGCTTCAACTACTGAACTTCAAGTCCTTTCCCCCATCAAGTGCCTTTAACCCCAGGCGGTCTTCCCAGCCCACCACATACTTTCAGAGCCCTGCAACAGTCAAGACAGCAGCACCACCATCACAACGGCACTGTGGCCCTTTAGCACTGTGGCCCTTTAAGACGAGATTGGGCACATTCAGGGTGATAAGGCCAAAGTCTCTCACCCTTTTAGAAACTACCTTATTTCTTTGGACTTTAAAAACCGATTTTTCTTTGGGCCAGGGAGATGGCTCAGTGAGTAAAGTGCTTGCTGCCCAAAGAGGGTCTGGGTTGGGACCCCCAGTGCCCACAGGGAATCCTTGCCTAGATAGTCTAACTGAACTGGTCAGCTCTAGTTTCCATTAGAGAGCCTGTCTCAAAGGAGAGTGACAGAGGATGACACCCCACCTAACCTAACTCAGCCACCAAACTTCTCTTCTTCTCACCTGCTCAGAAGGCCCTGCTATAGAAGCTGGGGTACAAGCTCCTGAATCCTGATAAATTCCAGAACTGGACGTGGATAACTGTAGAACTACGGCTTTGAATAGCACTCTTCAGCCCGTTCTCCCGTCCTGCCCACACACCTGCCCAGACGGGAGGCGCTTTCCAATGGGGCAGGTGCTGTTTTTCAATCTTTTACTACTCAAACCTACATCAAGGTACACATGCCTTTTATGACACAAATTTTTATCAGAGTCCTCAACTGTGACACTATTTACATTCTGAACTGGATAATTCATTGTTGGGGATGGAGGAGTTGTCCGGGCTGCTCCAAGGCCATGGTCAAACTGTAGGAGTTTCAAAACCACTCATTATCAGTGACCTACTTTTTAACTCAAAGCAGACTCTGCCATCTAAAGTCTCTGAATTTCAACAACATCTGAAGGTGGGTCCATGGAGAGAAAGTGCCTACGGCAGATCCAATTTCTGAGAGCATGAAAGCAGGGTGTACACACACACACACACACACACACACACACACACACAGCTGCTGCTAACACAAAATCCAAAACATTTGACAAACAGGAGGGAACAGGCCACAGGGACAATGGCTTGACAGACTATGTCATGGTCAACCCCCTTTCCTCTGTCCACTGGGGGTGTATAGCTGCTGCTGTTTCAGTTTTCAGTGGAAAGCTAGTTGATGTTCATGTGTGTGTGTGCATGCTCATGTGTGTGTGTGTGTGTGTGTGTGAACGTGTGTGTACAGAGGTCACCCTCAGGGTCCTAATCACATTCTACCTTATATATTTATCTTGCTGCATGTATGTGCACTCACATACACATGCGTGCCGGTCCTTTTGCTGCAGCAAACACCAGATGCTTGCACTACTTTTTGTGTCTTACATATGCAGGGGCTTGGGAATTGAAGCTGAACCAGCAGGCTTTGCAAGCAAGCGCTTTTAACATCTGTCTGAGCCAGCCTCCCAGCCTCTCGACCTTGTATTTTGAGACGATTTCTCATCGAACCTACAGTTTACCAATTCACCTAGACCAGCAAATCCACGAGCCTCAGGGCTTCCGTCTACACGGCCCTAGCTCTGAGGTAAGAGGCACACATCACCCTGTTCAGCATTTTATGGGGGTTCTGGGAGTCTGAATTCGGGTCCTCGTGCTTGCAAGACAAGCACTTTACCCTCCGAGCCATCTTCCTAGCTAACTTTTTTGTTTGTTTGTTTGTTTGTTTTTCGAGGTAGGGTCTCACTCTGGTCCAGGCTGACCTGGAATTAACTATGTAGTCTCAGGATGGCCTCGAACTCTCAGCGATCCTCCTACCTCTGCCTCCCGAGTGCTGGGATTAAAGGCGTGCGCCACCACGCCCGGCCCTGACAGCTAACTTTTAAGCTTGCCGTAAGGACGACTACAACTGACAGAGCAGGCCCACTGGAGTCTCTAACCTCGGGTGCTGTGTCAACCTCACATGCTTAGAAACCTCAGTGCAAAACTCAGAAGGCTTGGACTTGGACTTAGTTCAGGCAGGAGCAAAGACAGGAGCAAACAACAGGGTGAATGTGTGCCCAGCGGGCATGGGAAATGCAGACCAAGAAGCCTGTCCAGTTGCTCTTTTATTTTTTAAATATTTTCTTTATTTTTATTTGAGTGAATGAGACATAAAGAGGCACAGAGACAGAGAGAATGGGCCTCTAGCCACTGCAAACAAACTCCAGATGCATGTGCCAACTTGTGCATCTAACTTATGTGGGTACAGGGAAATCGAACCTAGGTTCTTAGGCTTGGCAGGCACATGCTGTAACTGCTAAGTCATCTCTCCAGCCCCCAGTTGCTCTTTTATTTATTTATTTTTTTGTTTTTGTTTGTCAAGGTAGGGTCTCACTCTGGCCCAGGCTGACCTGGAATTAAATATGTAGTCTCAGGGTGACCTCGAACTCATGGCAACCCTCCTACCTCTGCCTCCCTTGAGCTGGGATTAAGGGCGTGCACCACCACAGCCAGCTCCCAGCTGCTCTTTTAAACTACAGTAACAAGAAATAACCCCAGAGACAACACTGAATGGAATCAGACATCTCCATGTTGCTGAGAATGCCTCAAAAGCCACAGAATGATGACAGTGCAAGAAGCAAAATTCCCATCACTCCATTCACTCTTCAGGCAATCAATGGACACACCTACAACTCATTCATCCATCAGGAAACTGCTCTACCTTCTAAATGCCCTGTGACCCTTCCCTACTGTGTGTCATGCACTGAGGGAGATTTCACAGCACACAGACCCCTCTGATGAACAGCCCAAGGGAACATACACTACTCATTCTGACTGTCCCTCTGTAGCCTCCTGCTTCCCAAGGGAGTAATTATGCAAGGCAAGAAGTGAGAGATCAAGGCAGAAGAATAGATAAATGGGGTAAGGACAGGCAGATTTTATAAAATGTATAAAGCTGTTCTATTTGTAGAACTCTCGACAGCCGGGGGCAGGGGAGTCCCTTTTAAGGGACGAAAGACAAAATAGCTGGCTTTTCAAATGTGTCCCATGCTTAATGAAAGCAGGAGGCCCAGAACCGAAAGGGCCTGGGAGGAAGCTCAGACTTCGAGAAAGCAAGAACAGAGGGCCTTGACCCCTTACTTCCCAGTTTCTAGGTCTCTCCCACTCTTGACAAGAATGTTTTTTTTTTTTTTTTTCAGAAAAGAACTACAAATAAACAAAACTGATAAGATTATCTTCATGAATCCTGGTTGTGTTCTGACACCATTTGTCTTTAGAAAAAAATACACAAACTTACTGAGAATGGAGGTTTGTTGTCTCTTCATGAAAATGAACGACCCTGAGCACAGCAGGGGATAAATATATTCAAAACTGCTATTTCTTATTCTTACTTTGCACATATTCGTTAGCTGTGCAGAAGTCTATTAAATTTCAAAAAGCAGTGTTTTTCATAAAATCATATCTCAAATTGCATAAAAACAATTTTTAAAAGATAGAATAATGGCCAGACTGCAGAGAAACCAGAACCCAGCAGGCTGCCCAGGAACAGAACGTGAAACGGTGCTGCCACTGTGCAAAGTTCTGCATGCCTAACCATGTTACATGTGATGTTCCCAGCAGAGGAGATGGCTATCAGTAGAGTTCTTGTCTTGCAAGTGTGGGCATCTTGGTCTCATGCCTAGAACCAGCTCAAACAAGCCAGGGGTGGTGGCATATGCTTGTCATCCCAGAGCTGGGCTGGGGACAGAGAGGCAGGGGAATCTCTGGGGCTCACTCCTCAGCCAGTCTGGCTTACTGGGGAGTTCCAGGCCAATAAGAAACCCCGTTTCAAATGGAGCTGTATGACAACTAGGGAATAACACCGGAGGTTGTCTCTGGTCTGGACACACACATGTACATGTATATCCACACACACATGAAGACAGGCACACACGTTCATGTAGAAATGTGGGGGAGAAAAGGTTCCTGTAAGAGCCTCCAATTCCACTCCTAGCACCCACGGGGAATGAAAACATATGTCCACAAAAAGTATATCCATATAATGAACTCAGGGGAAAAAGTAAAGAATAACTCCGAAGCGACCACAGGATGATCTGTGAAAGCCCCACGCGAAGTGAGAGGCAGTCACCACGGCCCACACGGCGTGAGTCCGCTCACACGCACCGGACAGGAGGACAAGCAGTAAGCCACACAAACTGGTGGTTGTAGGGTGGTAACCAAGTGACTGCTAATAAGACGTGAAGTGAACAAAATGCTCTGGACTAGACGTGGTGATGGTGGCACGAACATGTGACAAAAACACTGAAGGGGTCTCCCCACGCCCACATGGGCTGCTGGCACCTTTCTCAGTCACACCCATGTGGCTTTCAGCTGCCACACTGATCTTACTTTCTTCTGAAAGCTCTGCCAGAGACGGAACTAACCACATATACCACCTTTCCTCTAAACCACCAAAATTACTTTGCCAGCCTCCAGTTATAAAGTATTTAAAAATAAGTTGGGCATTTAAAAATAACACATCAGGAAGGAGATGGGGGTGTGGAAGTAAGAAACACCTAAATGACATAAGTGCTCACATCATGTTAATTTGTTCTCCTTGATACCTATAAGATCTTAGCTACATAAATTTATTCCTCTCCTTGCACTGAAATCATCCTATCTTTTTGTATTCCATTTCTTCTTGGGTGCTGAGGTAGAGTGTATGTAAAGCCCTGGGTTTCATCCCCAGCACCAAAGATTTTTAAACATTGTTTTCAAGGTAGTTCAATGACAACCCAATTCATTCTTCACCACTCACGCATTAAAATGAGAATATTCTCCACGGTCACGGGTCTCTACAGCAGCTGGTGGGACCAGAAGCAGGGAATGAATGGGGATTCACACAGACACTCCCAGCATGTGTGTGTGATGGAATGCTATTGCTTAAAAGTAAATGTTTCATTTTAGAAAGTTTTATGAAGTCCTGAGAAGTTGCAAAGATGATACAAGCAGTTCCCATCCATCCTTCCCCCAGGCCCGCTCTAACACCGGACATTACTTCAGCACATCCTGACACACTACGAAGCAGACAGTGCTGAACAATGGAGCTCCACGCTCCTCTGAACGTCTAATATCCCGAAACTCTTTTCCTATCGCAGGATCTCTTTTTCTAGGACTTTGTATCTAGCCTGTCATACCTCCCTAGCTCTTCTCTAATCTGTCACAGTTTCTCACAGTTTCAAGTATTTTGCAGAATGTTAGGCAAGATTTGCAGAGGTCATACTTGGACTGCTGTAATTTGAACTCATTCCCCAAATTTCATACGATGAAAACTTGGTTGCACCTGGAGCAGTAGGTGCATGGGCCATGGAAGCATGAGCTTTCTCTGGCCTACTTGTTCCCTCTCCCCAGCTGATGAATTAAAGGCCTTTACCAGATACCAGCACCACACTCTTGAACTTCCCTGCCTGCAGAACCATGAGCTAAAGACACATCTATTATCTGGCCTCAGGAACTCTGGGACAGAACGCTGACCAGGACAGTACTGGCTCCCAATGATGACTGAGTCCAGGGAGACTTTGCCATATGCTGACCATGGGGCTGGACAACCGACCTCCAGGAGCCTCACTGACTGTGCCAGAAAAAAGAGGACATAAAATACATGTGAGCTTGTCCTAGAACAGCAGGGATGAGCATGCACGTGGGGGACCATGAGCAGCTCCGCTGGGAAAGAGGAGGAGCCCGGGATTCCTACCCACCCCAGTGTGCCTGACATGCTGGACAAGGGCTCATAAAAGACACTCCGGCTTTCAGAAGTGTGTGGCCCAAGGAGATGAATTTAACCTTGATGCACAAGACTACATTTGATGGTGGTGGGGTGCAGAGCACTGCCTCGGGAGCAAGTGGTGAAGGGAGCACTGGGCCGGGTCCCCACAGGCAGACCAAAGCCGCAAGCTGAAAGGGCCAATTTTCTGCCAGTTCACCAAACGCCAGTGTGGGCTGAAACACCCTGTAAACTGGCTTAGGCAGCTTTCCTTAATCACCATCCACAAACTATTAACACGCAAGTCAACAATGGAGGCATTCAGCTTTGTGTAGCCCATGAACAGTCTTCGATCAACAGCCAAGCCCAGAACCCACTCAGCTAAAGCACCGCTTCATTACCGTGAGGTGTGGACAAAATTACTTCACAGAACAGCACATGACACTTTTTTCAAACTCTATTTACGAGACACAAAACACACACACACACAGCAGCCACGCTGTTTGGGAGGGTCCATTTTTATTTCTAGAGCACTTCAAGAGACCCTTAGACACTCCGCACTTGGAAAGCCTCAAAATCTGTGAAATCAGTACCTGGGGAAGCGGAGGCTTCAGTCGGACTCCGGTGAGGGGCTGGGGCGGTGGCTCCCTTGGTAAAGAGCTGGCGGCGCCAGCATCAGGACCTGAGTTCAGATCCCCGGCACCGCGTGTAAGTCAGCGCTTCCCAGCTGCCGCCTGCAGTCCTCGTCCCGCGCCCCAGCCGTGGAAGTGAGGCGTCTCCTCGGTCATCCCACAAAGCCGCTCAGCACCCGAGGACCAGTGGGGAGAAGGAACAATGGGCTCAGCCCCGCAAGGAGCTGCTGCCCTGGACAGATCCTGGGTCACTCCAGGTTGAGTCCAGCAACCCCAGCCTTCCCTCCCATCCCTTGCAGCCTTGGTAGCCCATGTCAGCAGTAAGCTGAGCCTCTCCCCCAGGACCCCACTCAGTAAGCAGCCTGACTCCTGCCTGGAAGAAAGGGCACATGTGCACTAAGTGTGTAAGGGCAAAGACTCCACAGGGAAGTCAGGATGTTGTTCCTAAAACTCACTGTGACAATCCAGCTCCTGGCCTCTGCACTGGCCTCTGCGAGAAGCAAAGACCTCCTTCCCTTCACGGCTTGCTGAGAACTATAAGCAGCCAGTAAAGACTCGGCCATAGAGAACTCTCCCAGGACAGAACCAGTCGGGAAGGCAGGCTCTCCTGCTTCTCATTACAGCAAAGTGCAGCCCGTCATGGTGGTGGGACAAGGACTGCGTGGGAAGTGGGGCTGAGGGGTCTTCTACCTGGTGACCCAAGTGAACAAGCGTTCCTTTTCCTCGGACCTGCGAGTTTGGCAACTTAGTGGTCCTCAAGTCTGACCTAACTACCAAAGAGCCTCACGCAAAGCCAACAGCAGCTTAACCATGGAGTGCTGGGTACAAAACCACTGACCTAAAGAGTGGTCCACGAGGGGCCAGCGTGAGTGTGGAACGTTAGGAGGAGGACACCACTGTCTGCAGAACGGAATTCGCTGCTCCGGAGGAATTTACTACAAAATCTTGGAATAGTCCTCTGCACTGATGACTTACTCCAACAATGAACACTCAGCGCAATCCAAGTTCCTGCTTTGAAATTATTCAGCTGAAATGCCAGCCTGTGTAAAACAGGTCATTTAAAATATATTCTAGACATTCGCACCGAAGTGTGCTCATAAAACTGGCCAAATACCATGGTTTGAATGTGCTCTCCCAAGTTCACGTGCTGGAAACTAAATCCTTGATGCAACAGGGTTGAGAGGCGGGACCTTTACGAGGTGTTTGATGGATCAGGACCCTTATCAACAGTGGGGACATTGACACAACACTGAGCTCCTCACACAAGACGGAGCTTGGCTCCTCCCACCTCCTCTCATGGGCATGCTTTCCTGCTCTTGTGCCTTCTGCCCTGGGATGAGGCAGCAAGCAGGCCCACTGCGCTTGAACTTCTCCACCTGTGGAACGGTAAGAAATGTTTGTTCTTTAAATGCTTAGGCAGTTCCAGAACAAAAGGAAAAAAATCCAAAGTTAACCCTTTAAAAGAAAATATTCTTTAGCATGATCAGGGACTCTACAATACACAGATGTACCAATAAAATATCTGAACATCCAACTCCAAAACAGATGCAATGCGCCCATATAGTGGCTGAAGCAAACCCTGACAGACTAGCCATGCCAGCTGGGGTGGAGCCAATGCCTTGTGCTGGTCTCTCGCGTTTACTGGCAGACAACCCAAATTACACCTTTTTCTTCTTCCTCTTCCTTCTTCAAGACGGGGCTTTTCACTATGTGGCTGAGAATGGCCTCAAACTCCCAATCCTCCCGCCTCCATCTCCAGAGTGCTTGGATTACAGACGGGCACCACCACGTCGAGTTACCCAGTGCTGGAGATGGGCCCCACGGAGTGCTGCGTTTAGTCATACTGAGCCCCCTGCCCCCACACTTCTTTGTTCTCTGTACAAATGTCACAGAGATTTGTCAACAGACCACAGGAATCTACAAAAATCACCATTATCTCTACACTTCTGATTATAGGCTACAGTGGTGACATCCCAGGGGACATGTTTGCAGCTAAAAGATCTGCCATGGTTTTGAACGGAAGAGCCAATTTGGTTCACAAACTTTTCATTGGCTCAAAAAGAGCAAAAGCTCCCCAAAAGGGGGCTTGTTGAGCATGCAGGCCTATTGCAAGAAAACTAGCAAATACAGGGATGGAGGAATGGCTTAGTGGTTAAGACATTTGCCTGCACAGCCAAAGGACCCAGGTTCGATTCCCCAGGTTCGATTCCCCAGGACCCACATTAGCCAGATGCACAAGGGGGCGCATGCGTCTGGAGTTCATTTGCAGTAGCTGGAGGCTCTGGTGTGCCCATTCTCTCTCCCTCTTTCTCTGTCAAATAAATAAATAAATGAAAATAAAATATTAGAAAATCAAGCAAGCAAATACAGCCCAGGCTGCCAAAAAACTCAGAACCATCATCACCGGCCCACGGTCAGGAGCAAGCCAGGAGTGTGACTAAAACTCTGCAGACCTGTGTGGTCTCCAGAGGCCCTTGAATCCACCTGGCTCTAAAGAAGGCTAGGCCTTTGCTGTCAACAGTCACAGATGAGAGGCAGGCAGCTGGCGGGAGAGGAGCAGTCAAGGAGGAGGCTGCTCGGGGATCAGCAGGAGTGAAGAGCAGCAGCAGCTGCCCAGGGCTCCCAAGACAGAGCTTTCAGGTGCCACCATTCAACAGCCGCCAGCTCAGTAGGACCCCCTTCTCATCAGCCAAGTGAATTCTCAGCTTGAGTCATCTGTAATTTTAATGTCCTGGGAGTCTCATTAAAAAAAAAAAAAAAACAACAAAGAAGGCTTATATTTATAGACCCACCTACTCAAGAATCTGAGGCAGGAGGAGCCCTTGAGCCCAGAAGTCCAGGGCTAGTCTGCACAACAGTAAGATGTCCTTAAAAAAGAAAAGAAAAGAAAAGAAAAGAAAAGAAAAGAAAAGAAAAGAAGAGAAGAGAAGAGAAGAGAAGAGAAGAGAAGAGAAGAGAAGAGAAAAGAAAGCAAAGAAAAGAAAAACTAAAAACTAAAAACTACAAGTAGCCAGGCGTGGTGTCGCACACCTTTAATCCTAGCACTCCACGCAGAGGTAGAGGTAGGAGGATCGCTGTGACTTCGAGGCCACCCTGAGACTACACAGTGAATTCCAAGTCAGCCTGAGCTAGAATGAGACCCTACCTCGGGGGCGGGAGGGGGGGAACAACTACAAAGAAACAAACAAAATAAGATGAACGGATGATATCTGTCGTTTATTATTACTTTCATATTTATCAATATAAAAAGGTTCTGGGCACACATCTTAATTCAGAATAGCCACAGTGCAAACGTTCTAGAGCCACATGTAGCTCATGGCTACAGGACCTGATCATGTGGGCCAGACTCTACAGACTAAACAGGTAATTGTGTGACCACAGATACAGACACAGGTAAGATGTTACCCTCTGTTTCTTTGTCCGCATTTTACGGAACATATACAAAATTCCCCAGTGACAAGAGGCAGGGGTATGCATTACCTACTCCTGTGTCACCTGCCCCACCCCAGCCTACCTTAGTAGGCTCACCAAGGAGAGAAGTGGAAATAATGAAAGAACAAGATAAATCAGACCTGTTCAAAGAATGCAAATTCTCCATGCCCAGCATGGAACACGCGGAGCTATCCCTGGGAAGTCCAGTACTTATATTGCCTGCGATGCTGCTTGACCAAAGGAAGGAAAAACAACATCTGTTGACTCTACTACAAAATTCAGCAATTTCCACAGCAGCATTTTTAAGCGCTTGAACTCAACTGCATGTCAGGTCACCATCCAAATAACTGGAAGTTCAGCACTACGACAAGTAAAATTAGACTATTAGTTTCACAGAAAGTAGCAGAAAATACATGCTTTCACCTCAAAACTGCCATTTTTTTTTTTATTTATTTATTTATTTATTTATTTGAGAGCGACAGACAGAGAAAGAGGCAGAGAGAGAGAGAGAGAATGGGTGCACCAGGGCCTCCAACCACTGCAAATGAACTCCAGATGCACGCACCACCTTGTGCATCTGGCTTATGTTGGTCCCCGGGAATCGAGCCTCGAACTGGGGTCCTTAGGCTTCACAGGCAAGTGCTTAACCGCTAAGCCATCTCTACAGGCCCTCAAAGCTGCCCTTTCTGCTTATACACACACACACACAGCCAACCCTCCCTAGAACAGCAGAGGGTTAGTACCTGTGTACCCCACCCCCCTCTTCTCAGAACCCCTCCCCCCAATGGAGCTCCTTTAACCCCAGCTGGCACTGGCCTCTGCATGCTGCTCTGCCCACATTATCAATATATTCTTCAGCCTGGGCACCAGCCCATGCCAACCCCTCTGGGAAGCCCTCCTGCGTACTGGTCTCCTCAACTCTGTCAAGCATGTTCCTGCACCTATGTTCTGGTGGAAAATCCGTATGCAGATCAGTAATTCCCAGGATGCTAGACCACCTCTGCTTGTTCATCTTCCATCCCGGCACGCAGTGTAGTGGCCCACACCTCAAAGGTACATGGTGGGAAAGAAGGGGGAAGGAGAGGAGGTTTGCAGGGACGATACAAGACCATGGTGGACTTAAATCCACCCATGCTGTCTCTTTTTTGCCAGCCATGCCCTATCCACAATAACCTTGACTTTGGGGCCAATTCTTTTTCCCAAGCCTACTTCCGTAGCCTCTAAATAGGAGAAGGCTCACCTATTTCCTACTGTCACTACTGCCAATACCAGTAATGAAAGTGGCCACACACCTGGGTCTCCCCAAGTTCCCTGCCATGGACACCTCCTGAATCTTTTCCTGTGTGGCCCCCAGGGCGGAGCAGATGTCATTTCCTAGAGCAGAGGGACTCTGAAAATGCCCGTCCCTCTGCTGCTTCCCTGGCCCTGCTGGAGCCACACCAGCATGAAGCTGTGTTTTCCACCCGGCCATGAGTTCATTGGAAAAGACCAATTTGAGACGCGGTGTTTGCTTTTTCAGCCCAAACTGAGGCATACAGAAGTACGTTCCAGGACTCGGCCCTGACAGTCGGTTTCCTTCAGGCGTCCCAAGGTTTGTTCTTACCTTGTAAAAGTGAATTCTTTTCACATGGAGAACCACCACCACCCAAAATTCCAAATGAGTTCATTCATCCTACAAATATTTATTTAGCCCTCATGACTGGCCAGGTATTGGGCCTTGGCCAAGAAGGATGCAGAATCCAGCAGCAAGGACATGGCATTCAGGATCCAGCAGCCCAGCTCTGATCCCCCACATCACGTGCTGGGTGACCTTGGAGAACAGCAGTAAGCACCAGCAGACACCATGACTACAGTGACCACAGCCACCAGCCCGGGAGCCTCTCACGCACTGACTTGTTTACTTTTCACAACACCTGTGAATGCATCCCTGATAGACTCCCCACTTCACAGATGTGGAAAGTGAGGCACCTGTGACTGCATCCCTGATAGACTCCCCACTTCACAGATGTGGAAAGCGAGGCACCTGTGACTGCATCCCTGATAGACTCCCCACTTCACAGATGTGGAAAGTGAGGCAGAGAAGTTCAAACACTCATCTAAGGTCCCAGAGCTAACAAGTGGCAGAACAGGTTTAAAGCTTCTTTTACTTTGGAAACAGTTTTATAATGTATAATTTATATACCATAAAGTTAATGGTGCCCAGGCAGGACCAACATCGGCCGCACCCTGCACCCCTCCACCCACTCACCACCACTTAGCTTTTTCTGAACCAGTTTCCTATATCACAAAATGCAGGTGACAAGCTCTGATCCATGGAGCAGTGAGGGGGTCCAGGGAGGGAATGAATTTGGGTAAATTAGCACAGCCCAGAGCCTGGCACAGAGAACTATTCAGAAGCCAGCCAATAGGCTCAAACAGAAACAAAGCTGGTGAGTGCAGAAAGTAGCCATAAGAAAGTACAGTGAGGGAAAGAAATGTCACTAGTGTGGGTTCAGTACAAAAAGAAACTGTCTATGTTTAGTGGAGTGCATTTCCATATCCCACATCTGAAATGATGGGCATGTAGCGGACAGCTTTAGGTTTGCCGAGATGAACTTCCAGCCAGGCACACTTATGGAGGAAGGAATATTTATTGAAGCTTACAGATCCAGGGGAAGTTCCATAATGGCAGAAGAAGCTGGCCTGCTTTCATAGATTCAAGCAGAGAGAGAGAGAAAAAAAGAGGGGGGGTGGGGAGCCACAAGTCAAGTGAATTTCATTATTTGTTGGCTATAAAGAATAAACTCTGAGGCCTGGGGAGATGGCTCAGTGGTTACAGGCACTTGCTTGCAAAGCCTACAGGCCCAAGTTCGAGTCCCCAGTACCCACATAAAGCCAGATGCACAATGGACACACATGTCTGGAGTTCATTTTCAGCAGCAAAAGGCCCTGGTGTGCCCATTCCCCCTTTCTCTCTCTCTCTCTCCTTGCAAATAAATAGTTTTTTAAAAAAGAATAAATTCCAGGCTGGAGAGATGTCTCAATAGCTAAAGGCACTTGCTTGCAAAACCTGACAGCCTGGGTTCGATTCCCCAGTACCCACATAAAGCCAGATGGTCAAAGTGGTACATACATCTGGAGTCTGCATGCAGTAGTAGGAGGCTCTGGAACACCCATATTCACCCTCTCTGTGCGCCTCTTTGCCTCCCTCCCCTTCTCTCGAAAATACATAAAAATGTATTTTAAACAGAATGAACTGCTCTCACTGGAACTAGGAAATGTCACTCTTGGTTTCAAAGGTAGTGGAGGCTCAGGGTCCTCACACCCTGGCCAGGGAAGGAGGCGTGGCAGCCGGAGGAGCTGCAAGCAGCTTGTTAGCCAAGTGACGTCTGAGACAGTCTACAACTGCCGAGTCTTCTGTTCTCCGTCTTCTACAGACGCAAAGGGAAAGGAAAAGTGCTACTCAGCAGGGCCTCCTCTCAGCTGTCATCCCTGTCAGAGACAAGGCTCTTTCCTACAAGTGACAACGTCACATATCCAGGGACTGAGCCCCATGCCACTGACAGTCTTATAGGACACTGGGTAGGCGCAAGGGCCACCCCTCAATACTGCACACTGGAAGGACTAAAGGCATATTTAGTCCCCAAGCTCAGGAAGATCTAAGGCAGGTTCCTCAGCAGAGCCACTGATACTTGGGGTGAGGGAATTCTTCGGCATACCTGTCCCTGGTCACCCCCAGCAGCAACCCTGGCCTCCACTCAATGGACGGCATCAGACCCTAGCTGAAACAAACAAAAAATCTGCAAACTTGTCAACTATCCCTGAGGGGGAAAATCACACCAAGAACCAGTGAGTGAAGGGAAAATGGGCGCTTAGGTCATTACCGACTTCAGGCTGGATGTCAGAAACCAGCATGCCCAAAACACCTCATGCCCCTCTCCTCTCGTCCCTCCTCAAACCCTCCGCCATCACTGGCTGGGTGAGCTGGGAAGGGGCTCTGCTTACACCCCATCCTCACATCCCGGAAGACCTGGTGCCTTCCTCCTGCCACTCCTGACTCGCCTGCTTTCTTCAAGACCCTTGGCTGATGCTCAAGAACCCAGAAGGCGTCGCCGTGTCTGAGAGCCGTCAGAAAACGTTCCTTCTGCTTCTGTTCCTTGCAAGCCTTTGTAACTCGTGTCTACAAGTGGCGGAGCACGCGCCATCCCAACGCAGGTGCGGGGTGCTGAACTGCACGGCTTCTCCAATGGGGGCAGAGGCTGAGCCAGCAAAGGAGCCCACGAAGCCCCCGAAAGACACAGGAGGAGGCCAGCGTGACAAGCCATACAGCGGAGCAGGGGAAAAGACTGGGACCCTCAGACCTGTCCACCCCTGGCCACTGTTACACTGATGTATTGATAAGACAAGTCCCAGGTTTGAGGTGAAGTGAAGGCCAGAGAGGCCCCGATTTGCCTTGAGTTCAATACACCAGTGCCCACATAAACAGCCGGGTACTGGGCACAGCCACTCATGCCTGTAACTCCAGTCCTGCAGGAAGTGGAGGCTAGAAAACCAGTTAAGCTCACTGGTCTGAACAAAAATGGCAGCTCCAGTTCAGTGAGGGACTCCATCTGACTCAAGGAAACATGCACGTGAGTGAGAAAGACACCCAGTGTCCTCTCTGGCCTCTGCACGTGCTTGCTTGGAACACACACGTCTGCACACACCACGCACACACCCTACACACCACACACACATTACCTACTATAAACTCTTAAAACATATATAAAACCTTTTCTTCCCTTCAAAAGAAAAGTATTCACTTCTCATGCCTGAATTTACCCAAACAAAAACAAAAGGAATGATCCAAAAAAGCTGGATCAATTCCAAAAGTGAGAAATTTAACCTAGACCCCACTCTCCTCAAACAGCCTCACAAATACACTAAACGTGCTTTGGAAGCCAGCTCAAACTCACTCAGGACACGAGCCAGTGCATTCCTTTCCTGGATTCAGAATTAAGAAGTCTCATTTTCACTATCTCAGGAGGTCAAGTCCCAGCCAAACAGTGCCCGGCCACTCACGAAAACCAACAGCTTGATGTCACTTGACAACACTATACAATTTGGGACCCTTCAAAGATTTCTACCCTACTGGCTGCCTTAAACTAGAAGGCCTGGCCACACCAAGCCCCAAGTCCTCTCAGGCCTGTGAGCCCCAGCTCACCACAGTGCCCCCCACCTGGCTAGCTCTGCTCACCTTCCTGAGGGGCAGGCTCCTGGGGCCAGTGCGTCTCCCTTTTATGTGGTGCTTTGCACAGCTTGGGTCTCACTGGGTTTTAAAAAGGCATTGTTTTGTACATAAAGCTTCTATTCAGAGTAGGGTTCTGAGGGGAAGTATTTCAGTTACTTAATGGACTTGTCAAGCAGTGCTCTTAATGAAACTTGGCTCAAATCAAAAGGAAAGTTAGTATGAACATAGGCCAGTCCTGGATATAATATACTGAATCATACCTTAATTCCAACCAAATGGCAGAATAAACCCCTTTCGAGAAGCCTGTATTTTAGCCACCCAAGTGAGTAAGAATTCTATTTATAGCTGCCAAGGGTTAAAGCTTCCAGACACCCTTCACTTACCACCCTGCCCCCGCCCACGCGCGCACACACGTGCACACACACTGTGTCCCCTCCTCGATATTGAATTTCAGCCTCCAGCAAGTCAGGCTATTTCCGTTAGTTTGCTTTGGGGTGATTCCTCAGCTCTAGGCATGCTTTCTGGTGCCCTGCCAACCACGCAAGGAAATTCTGTTTATTCCCCAAAAAATAGACGGAGGGGGGAGACTCTACTTTCCCTTTGGTTTTTATAAAATTCACCCAAAAAAGAGCTCAGATTTCTCAAAGTGCTTCCTTCTGTGGTGATGACTGTCAGAGCCAAATGTAAACTGTTTCTGTCTCCCCAGTTACAGAGCAAACCATTTTCATGCTGAGTGTGTAAAGGTGGTAAAACTTGGATCCACGAAAGGTTCCAGCAGCTATCAATACCATCTCAAAACTCTTGCCAATTTATCTGCAATCCCCAAAGCTTGAGTCTTGGTCTTCTCTCTCTGCCAAGCCATGACATAGGGCTGCATTCCTTGTAACTCTGACAAGGGGTGTGAGGGGGGTCCAGACCTGCAGGACATCAATTGAGTACAAATGTTTCAACTGGCGGTCATCTCTCTCTGGAAGGTCTTCTGATTCCAAAGGCTGAACGATTCTGTCCGTTTCACCCCACTACCAGATGCTCTCCTTCTTTTCAAGTTTCTGACTCAGGAAATCTTTTGAAAAACTGTCCCCGCAGGCTGGATACTCAGCTAAGAAGGATAGCAAGTCAAGTCTTCACTGAGGCTCAGGATGGCAACAGGATGGGAAGACCGGCTGAAGGACAATTCTAACACGGGAGTGACCTAGGGCACCAACCAGGACTGAAGGAGGGGACAGGTGCGCAGTGTGAGGTGTAGGGGTGGCCTGGGGACCAAGCATGCAGGATAGAGCTGTGATATGTAGGTACATACGGAAGCTCAGAAGCAGGCAATGGGCTACAAATTCAAGCTGGAGTGGAGCTGGACGCCTCCTCCCTGTTGATTGGCTGTTGATGCTAGAGAGAGCTATTCATTAGTGGTCTGACACAGCAGTGGACCCTACACGCTTTACAGCTAGACAGCCAGGCCGCATATGCCAACCAGTGAATGTTGTCATGTCTGTTATAAAGGAAACCAACTGCTCTCTGAGTGGACTTGAGGCCCACTCCATGGAAGGAACTTCCTGCCTGGTACTGAAAAGCTCATCAGGTCATGAGCCCTAGGCAGGAAACTACTGTCGTCTGGCTAAATGGGTACATTATGCCACCTGACTGCCCTCTCACACTTGTGTTTATGAACATGTACTAATGCAGCTCCAATTTGGGGTAAGAAGCTTCTCTTTTCAGATGGTAATAACCACCAGGGAGACTCAAACTCACCAAAGGGCTGCAAAGAAGTGACAGTACAGTGCTCGGCACTAAGTGAGACATCTCTATAATCAAGGCCCAGGAACCATTGTGGGACCAGAGGCATGGAAAGAATGTAAGAGTGAAAAGCAGACGAATGCTTTGCGATACCACTCCAGACACACAGAGGCCGTGCTAGTCATGACCTCACAGCACACGAGACCTACCTAATCGGAGGAGAATGATGACCTCAAAATAGGAGACCACTTGGAAAGAACGACGGATTCAGTCAAGAGGGGATCTGGGAGAAAGGAGGATGGTGGAGAGACTGTCTATATGTACAGAGGTTGTCAATCAAAAAATTAAAAAAGATACAATAAGGATAGCACACAAAAGGCTCCAGCCCACAGTGGGGGAGTGGAGACAGTGGGGACACAGCGCACAGTGGGGGAGTGAAGACAGTGGGGACACAGCGCACACTGGGGAAGTGGAGACCTACCGTTGGGAAGAGCTGCTGACAAGGCACAAGAAAGACAAGAGGAGGGCCACCAGGCCAGAAGATCTGGGATGATGCTGGCCATGTGGATACTCTCGGTTCCTCTTTTGGGATTCTCCGTCAGGAGAAAAAGGGAGCCACACTGAGCGTAAGCCTGGGCTCCTCCTAGGAGGTTAGGACCTGGGGACGTCAGAGGCACAGTCCAGAAGGAGCCAAGAGGACAGAGAACTCAGCCACTTCCCAACCAACAGAGGCGCAGCACCCCCCGACCCCCCCCCCCACGTCTAGGGCTGAGCCATGTGCTGAGGATGGCGCTCCGGCAGAGCATGGATGGGAAGCCAGGCAGAGCAGGTGCCGAGTTATCTGGCACACAAAGGTGACCTACTCCCAGGGCCTTCCTTCACTAAATTCCATGTGACCCCAACCTGGAACAACCCCCCCAAGGACCCTCAAGTGCTCCAGTGGGGCCAGTCATGGGAGAGCTCACACCCCCTGTGGCTAGGTCAACGAAGGACAAAGCAAAGCATCCTGAGCACTGAGCTGAGGGAACCAGCGAAGTGTGGCCGTCCACGTCACGGGGAACTCTGCAGATCTGTTCTCAGTCCACTATTTCTGTTTTGCCTGTTTGTAAGTTAAGTTTCTAATCCCAGATATATCCTACATTTCAGTCAGTCCTAGACAAAACACAGCCTCAGCTAGGAATCCAAGCCATGAAAATAACCTTGAAATGCAACCACTACCTGGAGTTGACCTTAAAACCCTGACAGAGCCCAAACCCTGGGCGTGAGCACGCTCAGTCCCTGGGATGATCCAGCCGGCCCAGAGAGCATGAAACTTGTGCATGAGGGCAACTCAGAGGGAAGGGAGTGAGCACTGGCTCTGGAGGAATTCCAGTGAGCTGGAGCTGTGTACATTAAACTCTCTAAACCACAGGTTGATCAAGTCCACCTGGAATTGCAGTCATGCCCTACAAGCAGAGGAGGTGGGGAGATACTGTATATAAAGCGCTTAGTGCAGAAATGTGGAAATGAATGTGAAAGGACACAATGGACCTGGTGAAGCATCCTCCTGTGCAGCCCTCGCCTTTAGGCACACATAATGGAGGCCACCACCCAAGATGATCTTCCCGGCAGATAAAGGGGAAGCTCCAGGAATCTTTAACACAGGCTTTATTGCAAAATGCAGGTGTTTACTGTTACCTAAGGAGTGGGATGACCCCTCTGTGCAAATGTGTCTGACCTTCCTGCATCTCTGTGTTGTGAATGTTTCTTGCCTCAGTTCTGCCTATGTGACCTACGTAACCTTGTGACTTCTTGCAATAGCCCCCCTTGTTGAACCAATATGCAACTTTGTGATTTAACTCCCATCCCGTTTTTACTATGAACATCATGTGGTTATTTCCAATAAAAGCTGACCCTCCAAACAGTTCTGGGTTGCACCCCGAGATCCCGAACTCTGGGGTGTAGACCTGGTGCACCAGCTTTTCTTCTTTTTCTTTTTTGAGAGAGAGAGACACAGAGAGATAGAGAGAGGGAGAGGGAGACAGAGAATGGGCATGCCAGCGGCCTCTCAGCTGCTGTGAACGAACTCCAGACACGTGTGCCCCCTTGCGTCACTTTACATCTGGCTAAATGTGGGACCTGGAGATTGGAACTGGCGTTCTTAGGCTTAGCAGGCAGGCGCCTTAACCTCTAAGCCATCTCTCCAGCCCTTCTTTTTTTTTTTTTTTTTTTTTTTAACCCAATAAAACCAGGGCCTCATATTCTGTGAGTCAATGCTCATCCACTGAGCTAAATCCCCAACCCTCTTTTTAACCCAATAAAACTTTGCCTCATATTCTGTGAGTCAATGTTCTTACTTGTGCCACACTGGACCCCATAACAAATGTCATCCGTTGTTTCTGGATAAACTCAGTTAAGCAACAGAACGTGCTTGGGTTTCAAGCCATCCCTTTTCATACAGTAACAGCAGGGGTGAGACCTCTCCACACGGCCTGTGCCTTTCTTGGTTCAGAGCCTCCCAGGTCAACCTGAGGTCCCTTCATCACCATGGTCTTTACAATCAGTGACCTCTGAGGTGAAGAAATCACTCGGCATGCAGCATACTCCTACTTCTCACTAATCTGGGTTAACAGAGCTAATGAGTAAATATCTGGGGCCTGACTCTTACTGTTGAGTTGTGTCCTTGACCCCCTGAGTGTTAAGTCCCAGCCTGGGTGAAGACCATCCTATCAAGCCCAGTATGAACCATCTCCAGAGACCTTAATTTCAACTGGGCTCCATTAGTCATCCACTTGGTAAATTCATTTTGACTCCAAAGATATGTGATGGGCTGTGGAGATGGCTCAACAAGTAACAGTGCTGGCTGTGCATGAAGGTCGGAGACAGCCTGATTTGCCCCGAGTTCAATTCTCAGCACCTTCCTACAAACAGCAGGGTGTGGTCCCACACCCTTTAACCCCAGTCCTGTGGGGAGCAGAGACCTAGGATCACTGTGGCTTGCTGGTCAGCCCTTCTGACTAAAAGGAGAGCACTAAGTACAGTGAGAAAGTAGTTTCAAGGAAACACACAGTGAGCAACAGAGGACACCTGATGTTCTTGTGCCTCTGTGTACACACACGGGACACATATATCTGTACATACACATGCATGCATCACACACGCAGCACACACAGAAACATACACACATGCAAAAAGAAAAGAAAAAAAACACATGCTGGGTTCTTGATCTAACAAATTAAGTTATCCCAGCTAGAATCCAAGTTATTTTTTAATTACAGCTAAGCAATAAATGAATTCACGATTCACGACACTAAAGTTTACCCAAAAAGATGTCACATTTGTAACTTTCCAAAGTGAATAAAAATCAAGTCAAATTATTTTCTTTTAATTCTCCTCCTACTAAAGAAAATGAGGCAAGGGGAAGAATAACCATTCACTACTGTTCCACAGATTAAAGGGGAACTTTGAGGACCAAATTTAGTTTCCCTCCTGCCTTGAAGACGTGATGCGCTCAGTAAGGGTGTGAACTTATGAGCCTTCCATTTATTTTCAGCAAATAAAAGTTTTGCCTACAGATTTAACTGCCTTTCAAAGTGATTCATTACTGTGGCTGGCAACCCAAACAACATGCCTGGTGCAAATTAAGCAGGAGAGAAAAAAAAAAATCACACACTTACTCATCAAAACTGAGAAAAATGGAGAAGAAAAGGTGTGGACCTTGCTGGCAAAGGTTTGGCGACCACATGAAAGAGGTCACATGCTCAGGGTGGGTAACCTGAGAGTTTGGTAATTAACAACAGTAACCAAGTCACATGAAGAATCTGTGACTAGAGGAGGGCTTGCTAATGCTGGCCCCTGCTATCTTCTGTCCATCTCAGAAAAAGACACGTCAGATTTCTGACGCTCTGCACCAAAGCAAACGTGTCTTGCATCTGCCTTTTTGGATAAATAGAAACACATTCTACTCCAGAGAATCTGGATAGACTATGTTTGTATCTCAACTACTCATAAATGCCACAAAAATAAGACAATTAAGAGAACCAGAGATCAGCCAGGTGTGGTCGCTCATGCCTATAATCCCAACACTTGGGAGGCTGAGGTAGAACACTGCTGTGAGTTCAAGGCCAGCCTGGGCTACAGAGAGCATTCCAGCTGCACCTATGCTAGGAGACCTTGCCTCACAAACAAACATAAAAGATGATAATATATCTAGATCTGTAACATACCAAATTATAATGCACATAATGAAGATGTTAAGATCCATAAAAGTCAGGTGACTGTACCACCCACACACATCAAAATATGCACAAGAAACTGTTTTAGTGATGATGCTATTATTTAAAAATAAAACACACAAGGGCTGAAGAGATGGCTTAGCAGTTAAGGCACTTCCGTGTGAAGCCTAAGGCCCATGTCCAACTCTCCAGATCCCACGTAAGCCAGACACACATGGTGACACAAGCATGCAAGGTTGCACATGCACATCTGGTGTTTGATTATAGTGGCTACAGGCCCTGCCCCCCCTCTCTCTTATTCTCTCATAAAAAAAGAAAAAACCACAGAGAACTAGAAAATAGTAAAATAAAATAGAAGAGGATAGGATCTTACAAAGATAAGCCACTGTTTTTGTCACCAGGGTTTCTCAACCTCACCACTATTAACATTTTAGACAGACCAGTGTATATTGTGGGAGCTGTCCGCACAGTTTAGAATGCTTACTGTGTCTGGACCCACTAGATTCAAGCACTCCCCTCTCGAATCAGCACAACAATTAAAAATGTCTCCAGGCACTGCTAACAGCCCCAGGGAAGCAAAATTGTTCTGGATTGAGAGCTACTATTCTACACAAAAGCACAATTCTGAGACAGGTCTAGAAGGCCCAACTCACTCTACTGTTATTCAGCCAGAGGTTGAGCACTGGAAAAGCTTGCTGGGGGCTGGGAAGATGGCCCAGTGGTTAAGCCTGCCTGCCCAGGTTCAACCTTTGCCAGCAAGGTCCACACCCTTTTCTTTTCTTTTCTTTTCTACTTTTCTCAATTTTGATGAGTATGTATGTGTGTGTTTTTTTTCCTCTTTCTACTTAATTTGCACCAGGCATGTTGTTTTGGTTGCCAGCCACAGTAATGCCCATGTAAGCCAGATGCAAAAAAAAAAAAAAAAAAAGGACAAGTGGCTGGTGTGTGTTTGCAGTGCCAAGAGGCCCTGGCATGCCCACACACATACACGTATACATGCACACACCCAAAATAAATGTTTTCTTTTTTTAAGTAGTTAAGAAAGGAAAAGAAAAGAAAAAGTTAGCTGGACGAGGCATTGAATGCCTTTAATCCCAGCACTGGGGAGGCAGAGGTAGGAGGATCACTGTGAGTTCAAAGGCAGCCTGGACTACAAGGTGAGTTCCAGGTTAGTAAGATCCTGGGGGGGGGGAGAGGGGGAGGGTAGGTTCACTGAAAAAATGGCTAACTACATATTCAATCTTTAATATACGCGTCCATTATTTTAATGACGGAAGCTGTAGGTGCAGGCAGTTCCAGTGCATGGGTTACAGCTGTCAGACCTTTCCTCCAGTAAGTCCCCACCCTCCCACCCCCACCACAGAGGCGATTACCCAAGAAAGACAGAGGTGAGGCCTGGCTTGGGAGCTGCTGCTAGTCTACAATCTCCAAGGCCTCTAAAGTCTGCCCAGCCTGGGCCCCTTGTGGAGGACATACGAGATGGCCGCTGTCACATGTCCCTCCCGTCATCCGCACCAGGGCGGTGGGCGCTGCAAGCAAGGAGACACGGCTGCCTCAGCGCACATCAGTCATCGTGGCTGTCTGAAAACACACGGGGTAATATGGGGTGGGACACCCAGACACTTCCGGCCAGTCTTGGGAAGCCTGGAAGGGACAGCTGAGGCTTATCGGGGCCTCCCTGGTCTCTGCTTAGGCCATGACAGCTTTAGATGAGCCTTAAATGGCTTCAACTGTGGACACGCTGAAGAGAAACCCACTCACTGCCCGTGCCCAGCCATGGTGGCTAGCACACTCAGCAAAGCGGTCTGGGGGTGCACTGTACCTTTGGGCAACACAGACCCCTAACCCTTACCCCAGTGGTTGTGTTACCCACCAGTAGTCTCCTATCATGGGTACAGTGGGCTGAGCAGGGAACTCTTGGGCCTCGTAGCACCAGGAACAGCCAACAGCAGCTGGAGGGACCAGATGAGCCGCAACTAAGGAGAGCAGAGACCACCAAAGACCGCGCAAGTGCTGAGAAGGCAAGAGATGGCAGAAAGCCCAGCCTGCTGAGCACTACGGGCCATGAAGAGTGGAGAAGGAAGAAGGCAAGAGCGTGCAGAGAGGAGAGCTGGAAGCCCAGGCTGCTGGGAGAGCTGTGGAAGGTTACGAGGTCCGGCAGCCCAGGGGGCAATCCTAAGAGCTGAGGGTCCCACAGCCTAAGCGTGGAGCTCTACCATTAGCTTCTTCTGGGCCACTAGCGTGAAATGCCCAGAGCTGTACCACCAAGAGCACAGGATTCCTAACACCCAGTTCACGCTGTAGACACAGAGAGAGCTAGCTACTTTTCACCAACTCACAATCTCTACCAACGGAGCAGGAGAACCCTCAGAACCACACCCCAGCATCCTCCACTATGGCAACATCCAGACTCCACTTGATGACAAAGAAAATATGCCAGCTAGCCATGGGCATGGGCATGGGCAGCTAGCGGGCACCAGCGCCTTGAACTGAAATCCCGCTCTGAAAAGATGATCTAAATGTAGAACACTCATTTTCTTTAAAATCCCATACTGGTTGAAGCACAGTGGTTTCCTGAACACTACCTTGAAACACTGGTCAGTAAACTTGATTAAACCAGCACTCACATCCAGCTCTGCTGAGGAAGATCTGAGCAGACCAAAGGCCAAAGCTAATGGGAGAGCCGCCTGCGACACGAAAGGGGCAGCGGAGGAAGCTTCCACTCCAAAGATGAACGGACGACCCACAAACTGATGCCGAAGCAAACCTCAAGGGAGCAGAGTTCACCAGAAACACAGGAAAGTTCCTTAGGAAAGCCCACATGGCCTAAGCCTTCAGGAAGGACCCTTCCCTTGACACATGCAAAAACTACAACAATCCTCAGTCTTTCCTCTGAAGAGAATTCCTACGGATGCCTGTTGCCATCATGAAGAAAGTCGGTGTTTTTGTTCGGCTTGATTTAAAAAATAAAACAGCACTCGGAGGCAGAGGTAGGAGGATGACCATGAGTTTGAGGCCACCCTGAGACTACATAGTGAATTCCAGGTCAGCCTGAGTTAGTGTGAGACCCTACCTTGAAAACCAAAAAATAAAAATTAAAAAAAATGTTTATGTCATTTTATCCTAAATTGAGTTATGATGAAGGCAAAATATCCCTCTAGCTGGAACACTTATCTAGTTGAAAGCCCTGGGTTCCATCCCCAGCACTGCAAGTAAGAAAATAACCCCCAGCCCACCCCTCCCTTTCCTTACTCTCCCCATATTGTCCTCGCCTGTCCCCTTTCCTCTCCCCCTTTGAAGGCAGGGTCTTATTCTATAACCCAAGCCTTCCTCAAACAACCATCCTCTGCCTCAGGCTCCAGAGTACTGGAGTTCTGGCTTTTTCTATCATTCTTATCCCCACTTTTGATGGTGACTACTAGCACACTAATATCTTGCTCTGGGCCAACGAACAAAAGGACCTACTTGAGGCAACAGGAAGATACAAATCACATTCTCGTTCAAATCCCTCTTAATTCCCTGAAGGATGTGTCTGTTTCAAAGCACATTTTCTTAAAATATGATGCATATATTTTAAGATAAGTAAAATACTTATATGGAAAATATTACAAATACATGTAAAATGCAGCCCAAAGCCTAATACAGCTAATCTAGAACTATTTTTTTGCTGATGGTTTATGGTCTTTTTTTTTTTTTTTCTTAAAAGGGCTGGGGTCCTTGGGCTTCACAGGCAAGTGCTTAACCACTAAGCCATCTCTCCAGCCTCGGCCTAACTTTTTTTTAAGGTTTGGGTTTCCTTTATTAAAAAATATCTCTAAGGCTGAAGAAATGGCTTAGCAGTTAAGATAACTTGCCTACGAAGCGTAAGGACCCAAGTTCAGTTCCCCAGTACCCATGTAAAGCCAGATGCACAAGGTGGTGCATGGGTCTGGAGTTCACTGGCAGTGGCTAGAGGCCCTGGTGTGCCTCTTCTCTTTCTCAAATAAATAATTAATTAAAATATTTTTATTTATTTGGGAGAAGCACAGAGACAACTCCAGATGCATGCCCCACTTTGGCATCTGGCTTTACATGGGTATTGGGGAATTAAACAATGACCAACAGGCTTTGCAAGCAAGTGCCTTTCCACTGGGCTGTCTACAGAGACCTGGTCTAATTTTTCATGGTAAAATACTAGAAAATTATAACTTGATGACAAGGTAGCTCAGTGCATGACCCCTCACAGCATATGTAAAGAGAAAATGATTTGTTCACTCTTTGAAATATTAGATGGCAAAATTCGGGCCTAATTTCATAACATAGGGCACTGGCCATCCGAGGTTCTTTTTCCTGACAGTTCTTTGGGGTGTGTGGCGGGGGAGTGAACACAAGGGACCTCAGCTTTTAAATATGTTATAGAAAAGATGCTCTGACTTATGTAAGAGAACCCTGGGAAAATAGGGTTTTAGAACCTGAAATACAGTTAGTTGATCTACCAAACCCGCTGAAGGCATGAGGGAAGTTTACAACTATAAAAGCTACATCAAAGTAAGAAACAGCGTGACTTTCAGTGGTTCTCAGGGTCTGAAAAAAATTAATGCCAGAATTTACAGTCTGTACTGAACTTCAGAACCTTGAAGTTGAACTTGGCACTTATTCTTGCTGGAACCCCTAAAGTACCAAATTCACTGCCGTTCCTATGACAGTCAAAACAGTAGTCTGATGACCTTATCATCGCACGGTAAGTGTGTGGGAAACAGTGGGGAGGCTGCTTCTGTCCACTATCTTCTTAGAAAAGTGAAAGCAGATTAAAACAAATCAAACAACACTGCCTACTGAAGAGGCCACTTTGTTACAGTATGTTCACTAGATTGGAGCAAAAGTCCTTGGCAATGTGGCCTTGCTAAGACTTCCTTTCCCATGCTAGCAACTACACACATATACACATGCTCACATACATGTATGTGGTATACACAGCCCTCTGCCCATGGACTCTGTTAGTGGACTCGCTCAATGTGGATAACTTGCACTCAAAAAGAAAATGAAATCTATACTAAACATGTTTCTAGTCACCAGTCCCTAAACACAGTGTTACAGTTTGTAAGTTTATGAGAACGTGCATGCAGGTTATATGCAAATGAGATGCCATTTCATATAAAGGACTTGAGCGCTCATGGATTTTGGCAACAAGGGGAGAGTTCTAGAACCCGTTACCCCACACATACGGAGAGACAAATGTTCATTACACTTACCATACATAGATTTAAACCAAAGCCCTGGTCGCTGCACTTGTGTGATATCTGCTGTGCAAACACCATAAATACTTTCTACACACGGTTTGTGGAACCAACAAAAGCAAGTGAATGTTTCTCACACAAAACCGGACTGACTCACAGAAAATTAGTACATGTAGAAATCCCGGGCCTTGACTGACATACAAACTTAGTGGTAAGAGCAGAACACAGGGTGTTCCCCAGGGCGCAGAGCCAATCTCCGCTCGGGGCTTAATGACAAGGGAAGAAGAGAACATGATGAGCGCTCTTGGTGGGAAAGACACAGCAGGCTGGCTCAGAACCTACTTGTGAGGGGCAGGCAGGTCAGAGAGTCCCAGCACAGGGTGAGCTGGGGAACGCCCGTCCCTGGCAATCAGGTGGCCCTCACTGAGGAGGACAGAGCGCTTTCTCGTGTGACTTATCTCCCTCACCTAAGATTTTGTTTGTTTCGCCTTCTGCCCATAAACGTAGCTTTCTTTTCCAAATGTGAGGTTGGACATGGTAAGATTAAGGCCCTGTCCAGTAAGAAATAAATAGGAAAGCTACTCCCTTAGTTTCCATGTTGGGGTTTTCATCAACAATTCCTGTCCAAAGGGAACACTGAGGGCCAGAGCAATGCAAAGATGCCAAGAGGGCTGTGCCATGTCTCCCCTCACACACCGTCCTACTCACAAGCTGACTGGGTTCTGAAGGACACATAAGTTAGGATCTGGGTGTCACTGCTCCCACAGTGGGGTGGTGCTTTAATTCAGGTGTCTGCCATACACTTACGTGTTCTGAATACTAAGTCCCCAGCTGGTGACAATTGGACAATTGGAACCTCCTAAAGGCAGTATATTGTTGGGGGCAGGCTTAGGGATGTTATAGCCAGTTTCCCCTTGCCAGTGTTTGGCACACTCTCCTGCTGCTGTTGTCCACCTGATGTTGGCCAGGACGTGATGTCTACCCTCTGCTCATGCCATCATTTCCCCCTGCCATCATAGAGCTTCCTTTCAAATCTGTAAGCCAAAATAAACCCTTTTTCCCACAAGCTGCTCTTGGTCGGGTGTTTTCTGCCAGCAACGTGAACCTGACTGCAACAGTAGAATTGGTACAGAGTGGGGTCACTGCTGCTAGAAAAATGACTGTGTGGCTTTGGTGGACTGGAACCGATTTGAGGAAGGAATGTGGAAGGATTTGAAACCTTAGCCTGAGAGATGCCTTGCAGTACTGTAAGTACAGCTTGATGGACTATTCTGGTCAGAGTTCAAAGACCTGAATGCTGTAAGAACTATGGACTGAGAGGGCTGGCTTGTGAGGGTGAGAAAGAGCTTTGCCTGGACAGGGTTAGAAGCAGTTGTGTGATTTGCTATGTTCTGCCTACTTGTGTCCTGTTGCATTGTGGAGAAATGGACTGATGTGAGCAAAGGAATATGGCCCAGACAGAAATGAAATCTATGGGCTGAAACTGCTGCCCACTCACCTGTAATTGAGAGACTGGGACAACAGGAAGAATGCATAATCTTTTGATGGGGACTGAATACTGAAGGAGTGTCCTGTTCTTCAAAGTCTGCTTTATTCCCCCGTGGATTAACAAGCTAGTAGTCCACGTGGCACTATGGAGTGTTAAAAAAATGCAAGAAGCCGGGCATGGTAGCGCACGCCTTTAATCCCAGCACTTGGGAGGCAGCGGTTGGAGGACTGCCATGAGTTGAGGCCACCCTGAGACTACATAGTGAATTCCAGGTCAGCTTGGGCTACAGTGAGACCCCCTACCTTGAAAACAATAACAACAACAAACAAAAAAAAAAGCAAGAAAGAGAGGGTCAATGGATTTGCAACACAGTTTTGGTTTTTGGAAATGGCCATGGGCAGTGTAAAGCAGGCTTGTTGGATTACCTGTGTAGAGGCCCAATGGAGCCATGAGGATGAACTGTGGTTTGCAGCTGGAGATCCAGTGAGATGCCAGGACTATGAGATGGCTGCCAAGGAGAGCTGCTGGCACCAGATGAAGTTTTCCAGGCTTGTGAATGGCCTAGCTAAAGGAGTGGAATTAGAACTCCAGAGACTTATTGCTGGTTGAATTATCTGACTTGGAAATTTATCACTGGCTAGAGTTGTTTGACTTGGAGCTACAGAGTTTGATGTTTGCCCTGTTTAAATTTTGTATTGGTTGAATATTTCTTTGCTATGCACAATGCCATCTTTTGCAGTGTGAATGTTTCTTCTGTGTCATTATGGGTTTTCTGGCATTACAGCTCAGCTAAAAGACCTTGGACTACTGGGTTGTTTGAATAGCATTGGGATTGACAAGAACTATGGGGACTCTTAAAGTTGAACTGAATGCATTGCATTTTACATCATGTCTGGTTATCAGTTTAGAGGGGTTGGGGTGCAATGTGGTGGTTTGATTTAGGTGTCCCCCATAAACTTGTGTGTTCTGAATGCTAGGTCCCCAGCTGGTGACAATCTGATAATTGGACCTTCATGGAGACAGGGTATTGTTGGGGGGCAGGCTTATGGGTGTTCTGGCCAGCTTCCCTTTGCCAGTGTTTGGCACATTCTCCTGCTGCTATTGTCCACCTGATATTGCCCAGGAGATAATGTCCACTCCCTGCTCATGCCATCATTTTCCCCTGCCATTATGGAGCTGCCCCCAAGTCTGTAAGCCAAAATAAACCCTTTCCTCCTACACGCTGCCCTTGGTTGGGTGTTTGCTGCCAAGAACAAGTGGAGACTGTCCCTAACCTCTCCTAGTTTTCTCACCAGGATGATCCCCACTGCCACCAGTACTATGCATGACTCAAAGAGGATTTTGATATCCTTGCAGTCTAGGTTTGAAGAAATCTTGGTTCTATCCAGTCTCAGAGATGGTGATGGAGGGCAAGAATTTCTTGAGACATTTTGTTCCAGGTCCCAAGAAGTCTGCCTACAGCAAACCTCAGCATCAACCTGAAGACCTGGCTACTTCATGTACGAGTGCTACGACAGTGACGGCATTAAGTGAGGCCAACCCCGGAAACGTAGCCATGCAAACTGCTTGTACGTCATGACATCACTGTCTCAGATAAAGAGACTAAGACTAGGAATTGTCTAGTTTGTACAATGATGAGCAAGAACTCAAACGACCAACTCTCCCTCGAGTTCTTAGGGAAATGCGGTCACAAATTACATAGTTCTTGCATGACAACACTATTTAGGAATAAAATAAGGACAGCCATAAAATCTGAGCTTCGAACAGCCATGGCACAAAAATAGAGCAACACTATACAAGTAAGTATTCGTCTCAGAATGATAATGGACACAGCAACAGATGTGAAAGTGTGTGCCTGACCATGGTATGCTGTTCAGCAAGAAGATGAGACAGACTGTACACATGTACCACCACAGGGGCTCAAGGCAATGAGCCAACTCCAAAAGCTGGCTACTAGCTGTGTGTGACAGTGCATGCCTGTACTCCATTTGGAAGGTGGAGGCAGGAGGATCAGAAGTTCAAGGACACCCTTGGCTACCTATCAGGTTGGAGGCCAGTGTGGGCCACATGAGACTGTCTCAAAAAAAAATTGTGTATTATACATTATCCACCTCCACTTATGGAATACTCACAAATGACGAATTCATACAGAATAAGCATAAACGTAGTTCAGGAAGTTAGAGGGAGAGGCGAGAGGCACAAGGAACGCATGAGGATCTGTGGTGGGCAGCTTGCACTGTAACGCTGCGGGAGTATGAAACTACTGAACTGAGTGCGAGGTCCAGTCTTTCGGAAGGCCCATGGTGATGCTGAACTGTTATTATGTAAATGTTGCCACCAGGGGCACTGGGTGACGGGCAAAGAGGAAGGGCCTCTGTGCTGCTTAGGCAACTTCTTCCTTTATTTATTTATTTTTTAATATTTTGCAGTGCTGGGGACTAAACACGGTTTTTTGCCCATGTTAGAGAAACAAAGCATTCTACCACTATTTGTCAACTCCTAAGCTTATATATTACATAGTGTGTATGTGAGGGAGGGAGGGAGATGCTGAGAGAAGGAGGGAAGGAGAGAGGGAGAGAGTGCACAAGACTGACAAGAAAAAACCCTACACATTCTATGAGGAGGGCCTAAGACGTTACTCACCTTGGCAGGCTCCAAGGCTTTAGGAGACAATGGGACTCTTTTTCCCCACTGACAGTGACTGTCACTTTAATTACTCCATAATCAATATTTCTCAAATGCTCTAGGAAGAGGAGCTAAGAGAGCATTTGGAGATGAGAAGACCCAGAAGGGAACAATGGAAGCCTGAGGGCAGAGGGCACAGCTGTACAGGAATGTGTAGGCTGAACATGGAACAGGGCTCAGATGGTAAGTAACGGCTATAAATGACGACAGCTGAGAGGGTGACTCCACATCCCACAGAATAAAAATGCAGCACTGACGAACGTGTGGTGTACATCACGCAAACCGATGAGAAGGGTTAGGAAAGGGAAGAGGAGGGCAGACAGCATTCCAGGGGGCTCTGAGCTTAATCTGCAGCTGGAAAAGCGAGGACACAGCATTGCAGTGTTCAACCAGGACCAGTTCCTCCCATCTCAGGGAATCAGGTGATGTCCAGAAACATCTGGTTGTCACAATCAAGGGATCTGAAGTACTAATGGAAGCCAGGGATGAAGAGAAGCCAGGGGCTCAGAAGCCTACACTGCCCAAGATGGTTCCCCACAACAAAAACTGAGCTGGCCAGCCTAAAATGACAGGGTAGAAAAGACTGGAAAAGCAGATACACTTGAACACACTCAGAAATGTGAGACGGAAAACGACTAGAGGGTGAGGCACCTTGTTGCTCTGCTCTGGACCACAGCAGCACAGAGCACAGCCAGCCAGCAGAGGTCCGGCTCAATGGCTGGGAATAGCCAGCTCAGCACCGTTGGCGCTTCTGAGAACATCTGCCCTTTTCTGTACTAGTGCATGGCTAGCCTCGACGTAAGGCCTAGTTTCTTCAACCTGCACACCCCTAAATCCTGTGTCACACCTGCGGAAGAACAAGATGTGGGTGGAAATAAACACAAGCAAACCGGTAGGGAAATACAATAGCATACACTGTTAAATGTGGAGTAAGTCTCCACTTAGTACCCAACACTTTTATTTCAAAGTCCATGGAAGCACTTCCTGGGTTAATAGATAAGAAGCTTAAACACATCCATACCCCCACCATACACATCAACAACACAACACTACTGTATGTTACTTAAACCCACAAATCGGAACAGCAACCACATAGCAACTCTCATTACCCATGATTAACAATACCCCAAACAAATGTCCGATGGCTTCCCAGAAAAATGTTCGTTCGTCCAGGTCCCTTGTGTGTGCTTGCCCATAAATGAACACCAGTAACCACGCCAGGATGGGAAGAGGTACCAGTATGTCATCCAACGGCCCTGCTTGTAATTAAAAAAAAAAAAAAAAAAAAATGAAGCGCCCAAAGGGAAGTATAAATCTAGGCCCAAGGGCTAACTTCCTCCACTAAGCAGTGCACTGCATTAATAATTCTAAAGTGATGCTTACAGGCAACCACCCCCGCCGTCATAAATACATCAGGCAGGCAGGGGTGGCTCAGCTGGGGCCTCCTACAAACTGCCCAACAATTCTCATTAAGCTTTTGCTGTCAAGTAAGCTAAAACTGTGCAAACCTCTTTGATCACACACCTCCCACCCTCCTGGAAAATCTCTTCTTGAATAATCAGACGAGCATGTAAGAGTGAGGTACAAAAAAGTTCATGACAAGAAACAGTCTAATACGGCCATGAAACTGATCAGATAGCCGTCAAATATACTCTGATACTGACCCGCCAAAGAACTGCACCCTGGCTGCAGACTTGTGACACCCCTTTCACCCCCACATCACAAATAAACACGTAAATAAGGGCAAATTTGTCAAAGAAAACGCACATTGTGGTCCTTGTATTAGTAGCAGATTTTTGATTTGTATTGTCACTGTTATTAAACAATATTATCAAAAGCTCCCCAAAACCAAGAGAATCTGGCTATTTCACTTTAAAAGCATATTTTTAAAAAAACTGAGACAAAACTAAACCTCTATCAAAAATGAACTACAGGGCTGGAGAGATGGCTCAGCAGTTAAGGCGCTTGCTTGCAAAGCCTAAGGACACAGGTCGGATACCCAAGGACCCACATAAGCCAGATGCACAAGGTGGCACATGCATCTGGAGTTTGTTTGTGGTGGCTAAAGGCCCTGGTGTGCCCATTCTCTCTCTGCTTCTTTCCCTCTCAAATGAATACATTATTTTTTTTTTTAATTTTAAACACAACAAAAGTATTATATTTTTAAAAATCAGAATAAGAAAACAAAAACATTTGCATGGCCAGGAAGGAAAAGGTTCCCACAGACATAATCCCCAAATATAACTTTAAATACATTATTTTCTGGATAAGCTAATTAGCTCCTGTTTTCAGTTTTGTTTTGGCTTTTTGTGAGGCAGGGTCTTGCTCTAGTCCAGGCTAACCTGTAATTTACTATGCAGTTTCAGGGTGGCCTCAAACTCATGATGATCCTGCTACCTTTGCCTCCCGAGTGCTGGGATTAAAGGCGTGTGCCATCATGTTTGGCTATTTTTAGATTTTTAATAGCACTGAAAAGTATGGAGAACACTTTAGGAAGTGCTTGCTTTGGGCTGTGAGTCCAGCTCAGCTGCAGAGCACTCAGAGCACTTACTTAGTAAATGAAATGCCCAGGGTGCCAACCAAGAAGAGAGGAAAACAAAAAAACAAAATCTGCTATAAGAAATGATGAAAATTCACAACACAGTGATAGTGATTATGCCGTATATAAAAAACTAACTTTTAAAAATATTTTATTTTTATTTATTTGAGAGAGAGAGAAATAGGCAAGGGGGAGTGGGAGAATGGGTGTGCCAGGGCCTCTAGCCAGCACAAACAAACTCCAGATGCATGAACCCCTTGTACATCTGGCTTACATGGGTCCTGGGGAATCAAAACCTGAGTCCTTTGGCTTTGCAGGCAAGTGCCTTAACCACTAAGACATTTCTCCAGCCCAAAACTAATTTTTTCAAACAGGGTCTTATGTATCCCAGACTGGCTTAGAACAGAAGCAAGGGATGACCCTGAACTTCAATCTGCTGACTACTCTTGAGGGCTGAGACTGAAGGCCTGCAAAGATGCCTGATTTTATGCAGTGCAGACGATGAAACCAGCGTGTCATGCATGCTGGGCAAGCAAGCCTCCCACCAACTGGGCTATTTCAGACCCTCCCCATTCACTTTGCAATCTACAGATTATAGAAGTTTTGCATTAGCAACTACGGAAGCAAAGCTGGCTTCCTCTACACTGACATTAATTTTAAAAATGCAACAATGTGAGGACCACAGTGATTCAGGAAAAGTCTTCTTTGGCGTTACTGTCCATAGACATCGCAGAGCATCCAGCCATGTGCACCGGTGATTAAATTCACCTTTGCCAAGTACTGTCACTCAGCCATTAAAACCACAGCTTTTGGCATACTGTTCAGTTCTGCCCTAAAGAAGGTGTGCTTATCTAGACAGGATGGAAGACATTTACTTACTGGCTCATCAGCATCACTTATAACTTAAGTATTCAGATATGTGATAATGGGGTCTCTATTTGTGTCCTTACCTGTACACGTGAAAGTCTCCTGACACCTAAAACAAATATACACAGAGGTACACAGAAGGGGTGGAATGCAAGGCAGATATGACTAAGCACTAAGATGAGACCCAGGGCCCTTCTTTATGTCTTTTGCTTATGACATTTCTATTAATTGACTGATTTTCATTCATTCATTTACACAGAGTCTCATGTAGCCAAGCCCTACCTATGGTGTTTTCTACGTTTCCCATATTTAGTACATATTCTTCACAGAGTTAAGAAACATGAATTTAAAAATGATATTGAAAGCTGGGCATGTATGAGGATCATTGAAATTTCCTTTTTTTTGCCTGGCCGTGGTGGCCACACCTTTAATCCCATCACTCAGGAGGCAGAGGTAGGAGGATCACCGTGAGTTCAAGGCCACCCTGAGACTACATAGTGAATTCCAGGTCAGCCTGGGCCAGAGTGAGACCCTACCTCGAAAAACCAAAACCAAAACAAAACAAAATGATATTGAAGAACTGGGGACATGTCTCAGTCATTAAAGGAGCTCACTTACAAAGCCTGCTGGCCCAAGTTCAACCCTCCAGCACTCCATAACGTCACATACCAAGTGACACATGCGTCTAGAGTTCATCTGTCTGCAGAGGCAAGAGATCCTGGAGCACCCATATACACATAATTAAATAAACAAGCAAATAAGTGTTTAAAATGACATTGAAAGTATCCTAATTTTTTGAGTAAATATGTGTGTGATACACACAAATACATCTTTTTTAAGTTGGGCATGGTGGCTCATGCCTTTAATCCTAGCACTTGGGAGGCAGAGGAGGATCGCTATAAGTTCAAGGCTGCCCTGAGAGTACATAGTAAATTCCAGGTCAGCCTGGGCTAGAGCGAGACCCTACCCTTGAAAACCCAAATACATTTTTAAAGCAAGAATGCCTCAATTCTAAATAGATTCTTAGCAAACTAAGTACCTATACATTACTACAGAAATGAACAATGATGGTTTCTTTTTCCAAGAGAATGTTAGCACACAAAGTAGTTCCCATGAGCACAGACTCTTCAAGCAGCTAAATCCACCCTTCCCACAAGGCATCCTTTATTAGGTAATGTTCACATGCTATTGACTAATTCTGCAAAAAGAAACAATGTTTTTGAAGAATTATGGAATTTTTTTTTGAGACTCAATTTTGGGAAACAGGCAATGTAAAAACCTCCATTGGCTGGACATGGTGGCACACATCAGCACGTGGGGGGCAGAGGTAGGAGGTTTGCTGTGAGTTCGAGGGCATCCTGAGACTACATAGTGAATTCCAGGTCAGTCTGGGATAGACAGAGCAAGACCCTACCTTGAAAAACAAAAACAACAGCCTCCAATGTATTCGATCTTCTCCAAATCCTGTTTGATCTTGACCCTTACATCACCAGCAGGCACCTCAAAGTGTAAGTGAGCCCCATAGACCTTCTCTTAGCCAATCTAAACATCTCCTTTTCATGACCATCATTTAGAATGATCTTACAGGGGCTGGGACCATAGCTTAGTTAACAGAATGCTTCCTTAGCATGCATGAAGCCTTGTATTCAATCCTCCATACTGCATAAAACTAGGCTATAATCCCAGCACTCAGGAGGTGAAGGCAGGAGAATCAAGAAGTTCAAGATCATCCTTAGCTACCTAGCAAATTCAAGGACAGTCTGGATTACACGAGACCTTGTCTCTAAAATTAGATCAGCTCCCACCTTAGTGAGTCCCCTGCCCTGTCACCTTTTATGAGTCCCGGGGACACTCTCTGCAAGCAGGTCTTAGCAAGCAGCACAGCTTTGCTCAAGGATGCTCTTTGAGGAACTGCTGTGAGAAGGCTGGAGAAGCCCCCGCGCCTCCCCAAGAGAGGAGACGACATGAGAACGCTCCAGCAACCGACAGAAATGAGGAACAAGGAGTCCCAGCTTTCCCTTTAGTAAATAAAACATTTCTCAGAAACCTAGTTTTCTAAGTGCCTTCCCACATAAATCTCCCTGCTCTCGTTAGGTAGGGCAGGCAGCTAGGGAAGCCGTAAGATGCAGACGGACTTGCCTTTCCTAAGGAAAAAGCAAAGCCAAAGAGAAGTCAGTGGTGTATCCACGTGTGGTGGCTCACATCTATAATCTCAGCACTCAGGAGGCCGAGGTAAAGAGGACAGCTATGAGTTCAAGGCCAGCTTTGGCTACAGTGTGAATTCTAGGTCATCCTGAGCTAGAGTAATATCCTTCCTCAAAAAAAATAAATAAATACTCGGGAGGCAGAGGTAGGAGGATCGCCGAGAGTTCGAGGCCACCCTGAGACTACATAGTTAATTCCAGGTCAGCCTAGACCAGAGTGAGACCCTACCTTGCAAAACCAAAAAATAAATAAATAAATAAATAAATAAATAAATTAATTAAATAAAATAAAAATTCAATGGCAAACCGACACACTGATTAACAGTTTCCTGTGGGGTTTTCCCAGTATCCACAATGAGGACTTGTTTCACAAACATTCATGCAGTTTTTTAACCCCCAAAATCACCTAGTAACTGATACTTTTCCTATCAGCCTAGAAGAGATGATGCAAGCTGAAGATAAAGGAAACCTAGGCTGGGGAGATGGCTCAGCATTCAAGGCGCTTGCCTGCAAAGCCTAACAACCGGGTTCGATTCCCCAATAAGCACATAAAGCCAGCTGCACAAGGTGGCACATGCATCTGGAGTTCGTTTGCAGGGACACTGCCTGGGTGTCATCATCTTCATCAATGTCATCCTGTTCCTCTCTCTTCATCTCCCTCTTTCTGACTCTCTCAGCTCACAAATAATAAACTAAAAAATTGAAGAAAAAAAAAAGAGAGCCTGGCGTGATCACTCACACTTTAATCCCAGCACTTGGGAGGCAGAGATAGAAGGATCGCTGTGAGTTCGAGGCTAGTCTGGGACTACAGAATGAATTCCAGGTCAGACTGGGATACAGCGAAACCCTACCTAGAAAAAACAAAAATAATTTTAAAAAAAGATAAAAGAAACCAACAGGATATCCATGTCCAGTGTCTAGCTAGATGACATGACACGGGGACAATAACGTAACCTCACTTTCTTCATCTGCTAAAGGGGTCTAATGAACAAATCATACTCAATAATAATAATAATAATATAACATAATAATCATAATAAACAAGTCAGCTTAAGTGAATTAAATGATTATCGTTTAGCAACAAGCCCAGCACACAAAGAATCAAACAAACATGATCATATTTATTATCGTCTCAGAAATGCAAATGTCTCAAAATTGAGGGGAAAATGTAGAAGTCTGTCCTCTATCTCTCCCTGTGAACTTGACGTTGGAACAGTTGCCAATAGGGAAGCCAGGGTGGCAAGCACAAAGGTGCAGCAAGACTGGGGAGCGATCCTCATGCGGGAGGAGGAGGAAAGGGAGTTACGGAACGGGAAGGCCGAACATGGGGCTGAGGAGACAACACATGTCAAGGATAAGGCCACAGGACATGGTCTAGCGTAGGCAGACTTCTAGAAATACAACGTGTGCCAGAATAGTCGACGCTGAAAGAAATCCAAGCGATGCAACCAGCCCAGGGACACTCTGGGGCCAAGCCCTCCCTGCACCCCAGTCCTGGGACTTCACTCACAAAGCCACTCCTTCGTGATTGCTAAGTGCTGCTTACGTGCTACTCACGTTTTCGTATCAGACACCTACTATGCAGCATGCATAGACAGTCTCTAGTACACCCCACGTACTGACCAGACAAAGTCCAGAACACCAGGCAAACCCTCTGGGGTCCCACAGATGGTGTGGGGTGAAGGGTGCTAAGAATGTAGGACTCTTAATTCCTGCAAGGCCAAACCTCATAAATACTACTGGGGAAGAGAGGTTATTCCTGACAGTCCTCCAGCAAGTCCCCTGAAAATATATCAGTTACTCTGAACCCAAAAGTGTCCCACCCAACCAATCCCCAGAGCGGACGAGCACAGTCAAGGTCCATTACTCAAGGGTGACCCCCACTTAAAGCTGGCGAAGCTGGAAAAGCAAACACTGTTCTCTCCCTCCACCACTCTGGTTACACAGTGAAGGCTTGGCCCACGCAGGTTTCTGCCTAATTTGGTGAGCGATAAGAAAACCAGACAGGCAGTGACATGAAGAGCAGACCTTCTGTCTCCCTGGGCCAGGAAGCTCAGTGCTCCAGGGCAGCAACAACTGTTCTGCTCGCAGCTGTTGCCCTGGCTTTGCTGTCCCCGACTCAGCAGGGGGGAAGAGAGAGAGGACCTGGGGATAGAAATTCTTTTGGACTATACAGAAAGTAAAGAAATGATAACTCCTTACTGAGAGAAGAAAAAGGAGGCCCAGCTAATAATAACCTCATAATTTTAGTCTTCAAAGGGGGCTGCCTTCAAGATTTATGGGACAAGGAAGTCCTTGCTGCCTCTCCTTTACCTGTGGGGAGTTGATTTGGTCAAGAGCAGCTGCCAAAATATAACAACGTATCAATTTTTGCTTCTAACAAGAAATGTCAGAGGGGGCTGAAGAAATGGCTTAGAGGTTAAGGCGTTTGCCTGGGAAGCCAAAGGATCCCAGTTCAATTCTCCAGGACCACGTAAGCCAGATGCACAAGGAGCACATGCATCTGGAGTTTTGTTTGCAGTGGCTAGAGGCCCTGGCGTACCCATTCTCTCTCTGTGTGCTTCTCTTCTATCTCTATCTCTCTGCTTGCAAATAAAAAAAAAAGAAAGAAATGTCATTACATCGCTCACTTATACAAAGAGCGTTCTTCAAAAAGGGAAGAAAAACAAGGTTTAGGAACTCTATCTATTCCCAGCTTAAATGCTATGTGAACAACTCCACCGTGCCTTCCCAAGTTAAGCGGGATTTGTTTTGTGGGGTATTGACCTACTAAGCACTTAGTCCTCCAAAGAATATCTTAAGGCCAAATGTCTTCCGACTCAGATGGAGACAGGCAGTGAGAAATAAAGGCATCAGGAGTATTTTTCATGTATGCATTAATCCTTAAAACGTGGAATGCCTGCTTTCTATGTTTGTATTTACATGCGTCTTACTTGAGTATCTTTTACGTCCTTGTGGTAGCGTGAATCAGATGTCCCCATAAACTCCTATGTTCTGAATGCTTGGCTCCGAGCTGATGGCAACTTGGGAAGTGCAGTCTTACTGGAGGAGGTGCGTTATGGAGGCCGAGTTAGGAGGGATACAGCCAGCTCCTCTTTGCTAGACTTCAGCTCGGTCTCCTGTTGTGGTTTTCCACCTGCCGTGGCACAGGTGATGTGCAGTGTCAAGTCTCTGCTCATGCTATGCTGTCCCCTGCCATCACAGAGCTTCTCAAGACTGCAAACCAAAATTAAATCCTATCCTCCCATAAGCTGCTTCTGATTGGGTGTTTGTCCCCCAACACGAAGGTAACCGCAACCACGTTAATAATATTTATTCCGAAAACCAAGGTGTTCATTTAGGTCTCAGTAAAAATCCTCAAAAGATCTTGTACCTGAACAGTCATCATGCCACACCTATGCCTAAATTAGAAAGTAGAGCCGGGCAGGGTGGGAGGTAGAGGTAGGAGTATGGCCAAGAGGTCGAGGCCACCCTGAGACTAATTCCAGGTCAGCCTAGGTGAGAACGAGACCCTACCTTGAAAAACCTACAAGGAAAACTAAAGAAAGAGAGCGGAAGTCAGTCCATTTGGAAATCTCTAGCCCCAGTGGTATTCTCGGCACTGTACTTGGCCTTGGGGGACGGACTTGGGCACAGCACCACTTCAGGACGTAAGCAAGTTTGCAGTCATCCCTCACGCCACTCCCACTGGAACTTTTCTGCTTCTTTTTTTTAGTTGCTTCTGGTTACAGACAAACCCAAAAGTAGTCTGTTCCTGGAGTCAACTTTTTTTTTTTTAATATTTTATTATTTATTTATTTATTTTTTTGAGAGAGAGAAATACAGAAATAGGCAGGTAGAGAGAGAAAGAATGGGCGCGCCAGGGCCTCCAGCCACTGCAAACGAACTCCAGATGCGTGTGCCCCCTTGTGCATCTGGCTTACGTGGGTCCTGGAGAATCGAGCTTCGAACCGGGGTCCTTAGGCTTCACAGGCAAGCGTTTAACCACTAAGCCATCTCTCCAGTCCCTGGAGTCAACTTTTTAACAACTTACCTAGAAATGCTAAAACACAAGCTTCCTGACCCGTGTGCAGGATGGACTCTGAGGACTCATAAAACGTTAATGAAGGTCGGGCAGAAACTGAAACTTGACTGGGGAGTTTGGCGCGCTGGTTTCGCCAGTCCTGGAGCACATTTTGAAGACAGCAGCGTCAGCTGATTGGCACACGCTTCCCTGGCCGCTGGCCTGTAGCAGGATGCCTGATCCTCGTTCAAACAGGCAAGTGCAGGCAAGAAGCACGCACAGGAATTAGGACCGGGAGGCAACTGCTTTGCTTAGTGCCTCTCAACTGGGAGTGGGTGTCTCAACCTAACAGCAGAGGCATCAGCACCTATTCAGCGAAGGCCAGGGACATTGTGCATAGTCCTGAGGTGCCCAGGACAACCCCCACAACAAAGAAGTGCCTGGCCCACATCGTCCACGGTCCGCCACTGGACAAGCCCCAGCTCCAAGCAGCAGCTGTGATTCACAAGATGTTCCGGTTTCCTTATTTGGCTAACACATGTAACATGTCATTGAGTAGTTTTTCTCCCCCCAGTTGTTAGGAAGAGATCCAAATTGTTATCCAAAAAGCAACAAGTCATTATCCCTAAATCATAGTGGGCAAGGTTAGCAAATGATTGGATATTATTTAATGACAAGGAAACCCTAGAAGCTAGCTGCCCTGGGAAATGTATCAGTTCTTCACTTTCTGCTTCCATTCTAACAGGAAGAGGCAACATTTTCTTCACTGGACAGTTTAACAAGAGGGTGTTCTAGGACATTTAAAAGCAAGAGGGAGGTCTACATTAGAAGTGTGTTCTCCAATTAATATACCAACCTTTGGCCTCTATCACTGGCCCAGGTGCTATCTAATATTGTAACACAAACGCATAGCCTAATTAAAAATATATAAAAATAATTTCCAGAAACCCCAGTTATCAGCAGCAAAGGATGTGGATTCTATTAATACTTTCTTCAACTTTGGACAAGAAACTTACTTAGATTTTTTTCATCTAGAAAGGGGATGGAAGAGAGAGTCAGTAATGACCAAGTTCAATGTTACAAGAACTATGGATAAATAAATTCCTGCATTCAGAATTCCCTAGCCAAAACTCAGGTTGAAAGTACTTAGAGGGACTGGAGAGATGGCTCAGTGGTTAAGCGCTTGCCTATGAATCCTAAGGACCCCAGTTCGAGGCTCAATTCCCCAGTACCCACGTAAGCCAGATGCACAAGGTGGTGCGTGCATGTGGAGTTCGTTTGCAGTGGCTGGAGGCCCTAGTGCATCCATCCTCTCTCTTTCTGTCTCGCTCTGTCTATTGCTAATAAATAAATAAAAATAAACCAAAAAAAAAAAAAAAGTACTTGGAACACAGCATAGTCAAAAGCCTACCGGTGGGGGGAGGGGAGCCAGGCTGTCCCCATGCAGGACGGCTAGGGCAAGTTATGCTGAAGTTCCTGCCAGATGCACTAGAGGGCAGAATTTTTCTCACGGGGGAGACCTTGGACACCTCCAGCCCACAGGCTTGGGGAGCTTTGCCACCCCCAACAAACCGTGTCACAAATTCCATGTTTTCACATATTTTCTAAAGGACCACCAAGTTAAGAACAATTTGCCCTAGAGGTACAGCCTTGGTTTTCTTACAGATGAAAGCAATTAAAAACCCAGCCTGGAGGTCATTAAACTGGTCGAGAAATTACAGCTCCCCCCAAAAAACCCTGATGCCTTCCTACAGGCATGAAAAATAAACCCATGAACGAGGAAGTGTGAGGGCTCATAAATGTATGTGTACATAACATACTAGTTTTCAAATAAAAACGCGTATCGATGAATATTTGATGCCTTCCAGGCTGTGTGAACAAAACCACCACTTTGAAAAATTCAAGTTAACCATCACACACGAACATGTCACTTTGGTCATTCTAAGGAGCTGTCTGGGAATCCAGTAAGTGATCAGAAGAAGGTAGAGGCCCTTGAAATACTATATCCAATTAGGTCAGACAAAGCAAGTTACCTAACACTGAGGCAAACTCGCACCAATCTGATTATCTGATTTGTCAGAAGATTCCAGGACTGTCCCCGAATTCGCAAAACACCCCTTGGCTTTCAACGAAACTCACATCAGTCTCCCTCAAGTCAACTGCTTACTTTGAGCCACTTCAAACCTCAAAACTTAAAACAGAATTCACTAAACAAACACGACGAAGAAAGGACACAGAGCCAGGAAACCAGACCACAACTCCTAAATCCCAGGGAGGGGAAAAAAACGGGTTTGCAAGTCAAGCTTCAAGTAACTGCGGGTTGTCCCAGCCCTCAGGCATCCTTAAGAGGGCATCGAGAAAAACCACTGTTGGCCCTAAACGAATTTTCTTTAAATTCAAATTCAAAAGTTACCGAGGACGGGCACAAATTGAGGACCTTTTGATCCCATGCTCCGGAATTATGCCAAGCCCTTAAGGAGCGGTGCCGGTGGGAGCGGGGAGCCCCGGTGCCCAGGCCGGGCGGGCAGGACAGGTAAGTCACCCCGCCGCCCCTCGCCCTGCACCAGCGGCTCCCCGGGAAGGTCTGCACCCCCTGCACAGGAAGCAGGCACTTTCGGCAAAGGAAGTGCCAGAGCTGACTTTTTTTTTTTTTTTTTTCCTAGCAGAAAGGCACGTCCCAGGCTGAGCACTTAATTGGGCTTCCTGCGCCCAGGCGACCGGGCCTCCTCCTCCTCCTCCCCCGGGGACTCACCTGGCGCGGGGTGTCACCCACGCACGGAGGGGGGAACGTTTGCACCTTGGCCGAGCGCGGGACACCACGCAACCTGCCCGCGATTAGCTCCTGGGAGCGCCGGGGCCCGGGCGGAGGACGGAGGGGGGCTTCCAGGGTTCCCCCGGAGCCCGCCCGGTGCACTCGCTCGCTCGCTCGCTCACTCACCTCGGGGAAGAAGGTGTCCATTGTCCCGAGCCGCGAGCCCGGGCTGAGCTCGAGGAAGTCAGCGCAGCGGCAGGTCCCCGGGAAGCGTGCGTGTCACGGCGCGACTGCCCCGGCGTCCAGTGGTCGGGGCTGCCCCGCGGCCATGGCCCGGCCTCTGCTCCTGCTCCTCCTCTTCCTCCTCACCTTTGTCTGCCCAAGCCCAAGTCCCTGAACTCCTCCGTCCCAACGGCAGCCTTTGTCTCTCTCTTCCTCGCTCTCCCAACTTCTCACTTGTGGCCCAAGCGCTCCCGGGCCCAGAACAGCTGGTGGCACATTCTTGCCCCGGCTGGGGGCTGGCTGGCTCCCTCCTGTCTCTCTCTCTCTCCCTACGAGCCCCGCCGGCCGAGCAGGACACAGCCGGCCTCTCCCCGCGAGCGCCGCGCCGGTGAGCAGTGTCCCGCGCCCGCCCAGCCTCAGCCGGCTCCTGCCTGCAGCGGGGCTGCCCGCCGGCGTGCACGGCCCGCCCCGCCCCAGGCCCCGCCCCTCCACCAAGCCCCGCCCCTTCTGGCGCTGGTCCTACCCGGAGCAGCCTGTGCCCTGGCACCCCGCCCCAGCTACCACCTAGACCACGCCCACTCGGTTGTCTGGCCCCGCCCCCTAGAGCCACGCCCTCTGTCCGTCTTGGCACGCCTTGACGGCGCTCTCGCCCCTGCCACCGCCCAGACCACGCCCACCGGGACGCCTTGCCACGCCCTCCTCTAGCCACGCCCCCAGGCGCTCCGCCCCCATCCTCGCTCTGGCCCGCCGGCTCCTCGCGCCCGCCCTCAGCCACCGCCCAGGCCACGCCCACCGGACCGCGAGGCCACGCCCCCCAGCCCCGCGCCTCCAGCCGGCCGGGCGCCCGTCCTCAGCCCCCAGCGCCCAAGCCCCACCCACTTCCGAGCCCCGGGGCCGCTGCGGGCTTCTGGGCCCGGGAGGTGGGGGTGGGGCGAGGGCAGAGGGCCCGGGGCCGCTGCGGGCTTCCTGTCTGCGCGTGGGGGACCTCGAACCTCTGGTTGATGGGGACTAAGAGGCTCTACCGGGATGGGGACGGTCCCGGGAAGCCGAGCGAGCCCACTGATGGGGGCGGGGGGGTTTCCCGGGGAGCAGCTCGGGCATCCCCGCGGAAAACCGAGACCAATGCCCCGCGCCGAGCTGCTGTCCTGCAGTCGGCTTGAAGTTCGTCCAGCAAGTAGTGGTGTCCACTGCAGGACCCCCCCTCGCTCTCCGCAGCACTGTGCAAACCTAGTCCTGCACCGACGGGAAACTGGAGAGACGGACGGAAGGGAGGGAGGTGGACGGGCGCTGCGATCCGCCGTGGGGCGCAGTGCGGCTTCCTGGCCGAAGGCGGATGTCCCGCACACTTCGGCGGGACCCGCATCCCCACCACCCGCTCAGAGAGCAAGGCTTATATTGCGCAAGAGATCCCAGCCCCGCACGCAGGAGAGAGGGCTCCACCATGGACCCACCCCGGTCCCCGGATCCCTTGCAACCGGCCGTTTGGGCGTTGTCGCACTCCCTGTTGAGTCACACCTGGTGCAGCAGCAGTGCTGGTGACTCGCAGACTGGGAACAAAAAGGACTGGTTCTGGGTCACATGTGTGTTTGAGAAGTTCTGGGGGGCCACTCTGCCAACAGCTGGTCAACTTTGCTAGGCAGCTCAGAAAGACACCTTGCAGGGGAAGGAACCCTCCCCTCCCGCGCCGCGATCAGGCGCCTGGTCCTTGGGTTTTCTTCTCCAGACTAGAGGAGGATCAGGCTCACGGATTGGGACTTCTTTCTCGATGTCCTACCTGCCTACCGTGGGGAGAACAAAAGCTCTTGCAGGCAGGGTTTTTGTGCCCTAAGATTTCTAACACCTGCCGGTCTCAGGGAATGACTGAAGGAATGAATGATATATTTTGTAATCCTTATTTAGAAATTTAAACACCCAATGCGACTCAGAGCAGTTCTTGGGCATTAGCGTCCTTACTGTCACCCACTGGTCCCTGGGAAGTCAAGGTGTCACGTGATTAATGGTATCTGTCCTATAACACTGCCTGCCTTTCATAGCTTACCCACTTAGAACGAAGCCATTAAAGGTTGTTTAAAGGCTGTGGCCAAGGTTAAAGGAAAGTTAACGTGGAGCCAGGATATCAACAATTTCCAAACCAACCAAACTGTTTAGCCAAATGAATCCTGCAGTCAATTGTGTTCAGAAACTGTAACAGAACAATTACAGCCATTATGGTGTTAATCTGCACACAACATCAGTGCAAGATAAGTTACTAAGGAGTTTGTTTGAGGGTGTGGGTGTGCCTTCCCAGGACAGGCCCTGGCCCTAAGGCAGACTTGTTGGACAACCTTAGCCGCAGCCTTTCAAAAGTCACTCTCCAATCCCTGCAAGCTATCCTAGATGTACCCAGCTAATACAACGTGTTAATAATAGGGGATTCTGGGGGTGGTTGAGGGGCTACATGGACCCTCTGTACTTTGTCCTCCTCTCTTCTCTAAACCTAAAACTGTTTGAAAAGTAAAGCCTATTAAATTTCGTTTCTTTGGTGAAACAGAGTCCTCCCTATGGAGCCCAGGCCTGCCTCAGCCTCCTGAGTGCTGGGATTACTGGCATGCTGGTTAATCTTTTTAAAATGACTGTCATCTTATAAATATTATTATTTTGTTTTACTAGCAATAAATCCATCACATGTTTAAATAGCATACCTTATGAAAAACAACTATGTGTACCAAAATTAAAAATGCTATCAAGCCGGGCATGGTGGCACACGCCTTTATTCCCAGCACTTGGGAGGCAGAAGTAGGAGGATCGCAGAGACTTCAAGGCCACCCTGAGACTACATAGTGAATTCCAGGTCAGCCTGAGCTAGAGTGAGACCCTACCTCGGTAAACTAAAAAGAAAAAAGTGATGTCAAAAACAGTGGGTGGAGCTGGGCGTGGTGGCTCACGCCTTTAATCCCAGCACTCGGGAGGCAGAGGTAGGAGGATCGCTGAGAGTTCGAGGCCACCCTGAGACTACATAGTTAATTCCAGGTCAGCCTGGACCAGAGTGAAACCCTACCTCGAAAAACCAAAAAACAAAAAAAAAAAAAAGTGGGTGGCATCACCCTCCTGGCTTAATAGAAAATAGTGGAGGTCAGGGGCTGGAGAGATGGCTTAGAGGTTAAACGCTTACCTGTGAAGCCTAAGGACCCTGGTTCTAGGCTCAATTCTCCAGAACATACATAAGCCAGATGCATAAGGGGACGCACGCATCTGGAGTTCGTTTGCAGTGGCTGGAGGCCCTGGTGTGCCCATTCTCTTTCTCTCTCTACCTGCCTATTTCTGTATCTCTCTCTCTCTCAAATAAATAGATAAAAAAAATTTAATGGCACACGCCTTTAATTTAGGAGGAAAAATAGTGAATTCCAAATAGTCTCGAAAAACAAAAAAAAAATAATAATAATAATAAAAAAAGAAAATATCTCCTAAAAAAAAGAAAAAGGAAAATAGTTGAGGGCTGGAGAGATGGCTTACAGGTTCAGGTGTTTGCCTGCAAAGCCAAAGGATCCAGGTTCAATTCCCCAGGACCCACGTAAGCCAGATGCAAAAGGGGGTGCATGCATCTGGAGTTAATTTGCAGTGGCTGGAGGCCCTGGCGTGCCTATTCTCTCTCTCTCTCTCTCCTCTCTCTCTCTCTCGCTCTCCCTGCCTATTTCTCTCTCTCTCAAATAAATAAATAAAAATAAAATATTTTAAGAAAAAGAAAATAATTGAACTCATATTTTCCTCTATGCACTTATTCTGGCTGGACATGAGGTTTTGGTTGAACTCTATCATGACACACTAGCCACACACTATGTCTTTTTTATTTATTTATTTATTTTGGTTTTTCAAGGTAGGGTCTCACTCAAGTCAAGATTGTCCTGGAATTCACCATGTAGTCTCAGGGTGACCTCTAACTCACAGCAATCCACCTACCTCTGCCTCCTGAGTATGCCACCATGCCCAGCACTTTTTATTTTATTTATTTTTTATTATTGACAACTTCCATAATTATGGACAATAAACCATTATAATTCCCTTCCCCCCTACTTTCCCCTTCACAACTCCCCTTTCCATCATATCCATTTCCCCCCTCAATCAGTCTTTTATTTATTTTTTTATTTATTTATTTATTTATTTATTTATTTTTTTGAGGAAGGGTCTCACTCTGACCCAGGCTGACCTGGAATTAACTATGTAGTCTCAGGGTGGCCTTGAACTCAAGGCAATCCTCCTACCTCTGCCTCCCGAGTGCTGGGATTAAAGGCGTGCGCCACTACGCCTGGCTTCAGTCTTTTATTTTGATGTGATCATCTTTTCCTCCTATTATACTGGTTTTGTGTATGCAGTGCCAGGCACTGTGAGGTAATGAATATCCAAGCCATTTTGGATCTGGAAGAGTGCATTGTACGGAGTCCTATCCTTCCTTTAAAAAAAATATTTATTTGAGAGAGAGAGAGAGAGGCAGAGAGAGCGCGCGCACATGGGTACGCCAGGGCCTTCGGCTGCTACAAACGAACTCGACACGTGCGTCCTTTGTGCACTTGTGTGACATTGCACACTTGCATCACTGTGCATCTGACTTATGTGGGACCTGAAAATTCAAACATGAGTTCTTAGGCAAGTGCCTTAAATGCTAAGCCATCTCTCCAGCCAGCCCTTCCTTTGGCTCTTACATTCTTCCCGCCACCTCTTCTGCAATGGACCCTGAGCCTTGGAAGGTGTGATAGAGATGTTTCAGTGCTGAGCACTCCTCTGTCACTTCTTCTCAGCACTATGGTGCCTTTTGAGTCATCCCAGAGGTCACTGCCATCTGAAAAGAGAAGGTTCCCTAACCAAAAGTGAGAGTGGCATTAATAAATGGGTATGAACATGAAAAAGTGCTTACTGGGAAGTTTGGTGAGCATAATATATGCATTTAGCCAGATAAGAGCAGGTGTTACACCCATAGGGCTCATGACCTCCCCTGTCATAGGTTTTCAGAATCAGGCATGAATGTCTTTTTATAAGCAAGAATATTTTAATATCTTTTTCATATACTTATAGTTTCTCTTCCTTATATCACAATAAAAACTAAAATATTTACTTACAATGTGGAATGCAGCCATGTGAATACACATTTTGTACCCTTACCAGGGAAATTATTACCTTGTCCATTAAGACAGCAAATTATTACCTTGTCCATTAAGACAGCAATAATTTTTTTAAACTTTTTTTTTAAATTATTTTTTTATTTATAGAGAAAAGTAGAGAGGGAGCCAGCGCCAGCAGTGTTCAGCTGCTGTGAAGGAAATCCAAAATTTTGCAAACCTCCCCTCCTTTCACTGGCTTGTGTTGCTGAGATTGGAAAAACCTTTAGCCAGGCACAGTGGCTCACACCTTTAATGCCAGCACTACGGAGGCTGAGGTAGGAGGATCACCGTGAGTTTTGAGGCCAGCCTGGATAGACTGAGTTCCAGGACAGTCTGGAATAGGCTGAGACCTTTCCTTAAAAAAAAAAAAAAAAAAAAAAAAAAATTAGGCTAGGCATGGTGGAGCACACCTTTAATCCCAGCACTCGGGAGGCAGAGGTAGGAGGATCATTGTGAGTTCGAGGCCACCCTGAGACTACATAGTGACTTCCAGGTCAGCCTGGCTAGAGTGAGACCTTACCTCGAAAAAACAAAAAAAAATTATATCAACTTATCAGAATCCCTTGGGGGCAGTTGTGGAAATAAAAAAAAAGGTTAGTTTAGGTGTCTCAGAATCTGCATTTCAATAAGCAACCAGGTAGCCCTTTCAGGACTTGTAAAGCTGTGTTTTAGGTTGTCAGAACTCATCAGGTTTTCTGTAGGCATGCACATTCTCAAAAAGGTGGAAAAACAAAACGAGACTATTTGCAGAACCAACAGCAAAGTGCATGTTATTCTAAGCATTCAAGCAGGACACGCAGACCTCAAGTGTTTGGGATGGAATTGGTTGTTTAAAAGGCCCATGTTAAATTTACAAAGTCATGGGCAAGACTGAATAGAGAAGGGAAGACAGCTGAAATCAATAGATTCTCAAGAATATCTACTCTTGCCTGCTACCATTTTTCTGAAGAGTTAAGTGCTTCCTGGTGGACAGCTATGTTGCCCTCTGGACAATTTTAGGCTAAAGGGTCAACCTAGCTCTCGACAAGGGAAAAAGACACAGGAAGGCTGGCATGAGAGCTGTGGCTTGACTCTGAGACAAGGTTTCTTCTCAGCTCTCTACTTAATTTTCACAGAAACCAAACTGATAAGGTACTACATTTTCAAAATGGAACATCCCCCAAAGCTCAAGTTTTTCTTTTTTTTTTTTTTTTTATTGATTTTTAGATACAGAAATAGGCAGGTAGAGAGGATAAATGAACCGGCCATTGACTTAATTTTCATCTTTTACTGGAAAATCCATTGAACCATTAGGCTTCATAGGCAAGCTTTAACCACTAAGCCATCTCTCCATGTCATTTCTTCTTAGTTAAAGGTGACTTCATCTTTTACTATCCTGACCATTTGTCCTCCACCATCCATGTTTGTTTTCAGTCTCTGTTTGAATCCACCTTTATAATTTCCTTTATAAACTCAAACTGAGTTCTCGGCTACGGTTGAGGCTATGGCTGCTGATCCTAATCTTGGTGTTTGCAGGTGCAGCCTCTCCACTATCTTTATTTTTATTAAATACCCACTGTTTAATTGCTCCAGAGTAATGTTTTAATTACTAGTTACAGAAAGGGAAAGTTCTGGAGAGTTCTTTCACACAAATTAGGAGTTAATAACCGACACAATTCTAAACTCCTTTCATGTTTAACTAAGCAGCAGTTAGTTCATTGATAATTTTGAATGCTGAAAGATGCAAAAGCTTTTGTGTTTTTTTTTTTTTGGAAAAAAATAAAAGCTACAGAAAAAAATTAATGTTCTTTAAATTTTTTAGGCAAGTGTTCTTTTTATTTCTCCTAACTTTCAATTAGAAATCCTCAAGGAAAGTTTTTCTCCTGTGAAAGTGAAAATATTTGCAAATGATTTCTATGAAAAGAATAAATTTTGGAAGGAAAATACCTGAAATGTTTCTCATTGTGATAGAATTCATCATATAATGGGGAACCGAGCACCCAAATAACTTATTTTGTTAGCAGCCATTCTCCTAAACACGGTGAGAGTATGGAACGTACCTCATAACACAAAGTACAACAGTGCTTGCTCTCTCACTCGCTCTCTCTCTCACACACACACACTCATTCTCTCCCTCTCTCTCTCTTTTAATTTTACTTATCTGAGACCAAGAAAAAGAAGAGCAAAAGAGTATGGGTGTGCCAGGGCCTCTTGTTGCTGCGAACTCCAGATTCATGCATCATTTTGTGCATCTGGCTTTACTTTACATTGATACTGGGGGATTGAATTCAGACTGACATCCTTTGCATGCAAGCACTTTTAACCCCTTAGCCATCTCCCCAGCATACATTCTCATTCCTTTTTCTCTCTCTCTGCAGTATGTACATGTATATGTGTATGTGTGCAGATGAACATGAGAGGGAAAGAGGACTTTGAGTATCTTCCTCTATAACACTTCTTACCTCATTTCCTTGAGATGCTATCTCTCACTGACTGGCTGACTAGCAAGCCCCAAGGATCCTCTTGTCTCTGCCTCCCACCACTAGCACTGGAGCGAAGTTGGATGGCTCTCTCAGCTTCCGATCTTGTCTCTGCATGCCTCCATGGCTGACTTTCCAAAGCCTATCACCTCTCACCTCTACTGCGTCACAACACGCTCACTAGGTCTAAACCTCAAGCCCTCATTCACTCCTTTCTTGCATTTTCAATCTTTCCTGTTCATTCCAAGCCAAGGAACATGATTGTGTCGACTCTGTTTGAAAGCATTCTTCCTTAGTTGTTCCCTAAACTTCTAGGCTGTCTCACTTCGGAAGACTCCTTGCTGTGGCTGGGATGCAGGCTCATGTGCTGGAAGGCTTGGTCCCTAATGGAATGGGATTGAAAGATGGAACCTCCTAGAAGAGGGGCCTAATTGAAAGGAAGTAGCCATGGAGGGCCCACTCTTGATGAGAACCAATGCTCAGCCCTGCAAGTGGAGCTGGAGAGTCGGTGGCCACCCCACAGGATCTGTATCCTTTCACATGCTTGCTTTCCTCTGCTTCTCTGCCCTGCTGTGACACAGCCGGGGACTCTCATCACATGGCAGGTTGTTTGTACATTTTTGCCACCAGAAACATTAACTGAACAAATGTCTTGTCTTGTCTTGTCTTGTCTTTTCTGTCTTTCTTTTTCTTTTTCTTTTTTTCCTTTTCTTTTGTTTTCAAGGTAGGGCTTCACTCTAGCTCAGGCTGACCTGGAATTCACTATACAGTCTCAGGGTGGCCTCAAAAGCTCACGGCAATCCTCCTACCTCTGCCTCCCGAATGCAGGGATTAAAGGTGTGCGCCACCATGCCTGGCTCAAATGTCTTTTCTTTATGCATTGCCCAGCCTCGGTGTTCTGTTACAGCAAGACCAAATGAGTAAACTGCTCACTTTTCACTGTCTGCACTTGAGCCTCCAAGCAGTCAATTCTTCAACTGTTAATGGTGTAATTTTTTTGTCCCTCACTCCACCCTATTAAAAATCATTGTGAAGCTGGGAGTGGTGGCACACGCCTTTAATCCCAGGACTAGGGAAGCAGATGTAGGAGGATCACTGTGAGTTCAAGGCCACCCTGAGACTACATAGTGAATTCCAGGTCAGCCTGGGCTAGAGTGAAACCCTACCTTAACCCCCCCCCCCCAAAATCATTGTGAATATATTCATTTAGCCATTGGAACATTTTAAAAAGTATTTTATTTATTTGAGAGAGAAAAAGAGGGAGGGAGGGGGGAGGGAGAGAGAGAGAGAATAGGCACACCAAGGCCTCCAGCCACTCCAGACATATGCACCACCTTGTGCATCTGGCTTACGTGGGTACTGGGGAATCAAACCTGGGTCCTTTGGCTTTGCAGGCAAGCAAGTCAACTGCTGAGCTATCTCTCCAGCCCTCATTCATTTTAAAGACAAGGACTCATGTAGCCCGGATTGGCCTGGAAATCATCCAGGTAGCCAAGGATGACCTTCAGCTTCTGATCCTCCAGTCTACAACTCCTGATTGCTGAACTTATAGGCGTGCACCGCCATACCTGGTTCGGTTCACGCAGTGCTGGGGATTGAACCCTGGGCTTCATGCATGCCAGGTACTCTACCGACAGAGCTACATTCCTCTGTCCTCATGGCGATTTCAAAACAATCAAATTTAGCAGTCTATTCTCAAATCTTGACATGCTCCTCTTTTGAAATACTCTTAATTTCTTAACGTCAGAGCCATTACCAAGCTCTGCAACCTGTGTAGTTGCTTGTACACAGACCTGTCCCCTGATGTTGCTACCTTTAATATGGTAATATTTGTAAACAGAAGGCCTGCTCTTTATTTGGCATTAGACCCCACACATTATGTAACCAGTCCTTCATCGCTTTTACAATACTGTATTTGTCTGGCCCTCTCTCCCTTCTCTCCTCCTGTCTTTCTCTCTCTCAGTCCTGGCCATTGAACTCAGATATTCATTACATCATAGTGGCTGATGCTATCTACACAAAACCTGCATAACGGGAGGGGGGAAATAAACCCTAGAACATCAAAATGGAAGAGAAGCTAGTTGGAAAGAAGGAATTCAGTGGAGGGGGGATTAGGGAGGGAAAAATGGAGAGTAGAGGGAAGGGATTATGGTCATGGTTTATTGTTTATACGTATGAAAGTTGTCAATACAAAAGTCAAAAAAAAAAAAAAAGAAGAACTGGGACTAGGAATATGGCTCAGCAGTTAAATGTTCTTGTTTGTAAAGCCTAATGGCCCAGGTTCAATTCCCCATTCCCACATAAGGTATTGTAAACATCTGGAGATCATTTACAGTGGCAAAGGGCCCTGGTGCACTATTTATTTATTTATTTATTTTGAGGTAGGGTTTCACTCTGGTCCAGGCTGACCTGCAATTAACCATATAGTCTCAGGGTGGCCTCGAACTCACAGCAATCCTCCTACCTCTGCCTCCCAAGTGCTGGGATTAAAGGTGTGCGCCACCACGCCAGGCTCCTGGTGCACTCCTACTCTCTCTCTTCCCTCCTCTTTCTTCCTGCAAATAAATAAATAAAAATATTTTTTAAAGAACTGATGAAAGCTGAAGAGATGGCTTAGTGGTTAAGGCACTTACCTGCAAAGCCAAAGGACCTCTGTTGGATTCCCCAGGACCCACATAAGCCAGATGCACAAGGAGGCACACGCATCTGGAATTCGTTTGCAGTGGTTGGAAGCCCTGGTGTGCCCATGCTCTCTCTCTCTCTACTTCTTTCTCTCTCTCAAATAAATAAATAAATTTTTAAAAAACTGATGAGAAGGAAGCACTGAATAGAAACAGGACCCAGCATCCCCATGTGACAGTAGCATTTGTCCGTGGGAAACAGCTATGTGGAGCTAGGAGAGACCCCCCAAGAAAAGACTTATTATTTACAATTTTTTTCAATACCTTTCTTTCAATGTCTTTCATGCTTGTGCTTCACTGACTAATAACAGTGTGTCACTTTCTCCAAATGGGCATGGCTACGTTTGTCGTATGTCATTTATAAAGGAATTGTCTGTTCTTGTTGCTGTTGCTGTTTTCATTATGTAGATGTGGAAAAGTTAAGAGTAAAATAAAAGATCTTGGAATAAGGGGAAAAAAATGTTTGGAATTTTCCTCCTAGAGCTTTCATTAAATGCAAGCGAAATCAGATAAGTGCACAAAGTTATTTATATAAAGATGTCCAGGGCAGAGTTGTTTAGAGGAGTTAAAAACCTGGACCTGACCTAAAGGCTTTTCAGGGGAGACTGCTGAAGTAAACAATGGTGAATAAGGGCAGCGGCATACTCTTTCTTTTAGTCCCTATTGCTGTATGACAAACCGGCCAAAATGAAGTGGCTGCATCACTAAGGTGATGCTTTTCTTGCAACCCCGTGGCATGGTGGCATAACTGGCCCCCTGCTGCAGTCATCACCTGCATGCCCTCGGGCAGCTGTCATCAGTTGGCCCAGGCTGGTCATCTAAGGAGGGAAGCCCTTCCTGGACCATTGGGACATCTGGTCTACTCTCGTCTGCCCTTTCTTCACGCAGCGGTGGTCTCAGGATTCCATCATGGTGACAGCAGAAACTGCAAGACTTTTTGAGAATTGTCACAGAAGTCAATGATGTTGCTTCTGCTACATTTAACTGGCCAGGCCCTGACTTAGGGACAGCACAGGCACTAGACTTTTAAAAAATACTTATTTACTTATATTATTTTACATTTATTTATTTGAGGGAGAGAGATAGGTGGGTAGAGAGAGAGAAGGGGCACACCAGGCCCTCCAGCCACTGCAAATAAACTCCAAATGTGTGTGCCCTTTTGTGCATCTGCCTTACATGGATCCAGAGGAATCAAACCTGGGTCCTTTGCTTTGCTGGCAAGCACCTTAACCACTGAGACATCTCCCCAGCCCTGCTTATTTTATTTTATATGTGTGTGCATGTGCACAAACAAGGGTCTCTTTGCCACTGCAACCAAATACCAACTGCTTGTTCCACTTTTTTTTTTTTTTGCATCTGGCTTATGAGGCTTGGAAATTGCACCCAGGTCACAGGCTTTGCAAGTAAAAGATTTTAACCACTGAGCAATCTTCCAACGCCATCAGCCATTTTGTTAGAAATGTTAAAATGAAATAAAGTGGACAGAAAGCTTTGACCAAAAGGACAAAAGTGACTAGCAGATGTTACTTCTAAATGGCTGGTAAAAGGACAGAGAATTATTCTGACCCTATTCTCCATTCTCTCTTCTTTTTGGTGAAACCTATAGCAGCATATTAAGGTTACTATTATTTTGAAAATAAAATCCACATTTCCTATATAACAGAACTCTGGGTTTTTGTTTGTTTGTTTGTTTTAGTTTTTCAAGGTAGGGACTCACTCTAGCCCAGGCTGACCTGGAATTCACTATGTCGTCTCAAGGTGGCCTTGAAATCATGGCGATCCTCCTACCTCTGCCTCCAACGTGTGTTGGGATTAAAGACGTGTGCACCCATGCCTGGTCTTTTTCTTTTTTCTTTTTTAGCTTCTTTCCATTACTAAAAATCATGCTTGCTTTGTGTCTTTGAAGTCAGGCATTAAGAGGTACAAAAATGAATAAGAAAGGTTCCGCAGGCTTCTGTCAAAGCACTTAATTACCCACCTGAGGTAAAAGGTGAGACCCTGTTGCTGAATACACCACATGCTGCCAATGTTCAGAGGTCTGGCTAGAATCTGGATGGAAGCCAGTTCCCAGATGGTTAGCTGCTATAGTGCTGGAAAGCACTAGATGAACTGCTGGGAGGGGAGAAATGGCCAACAAGCAAGCAGGGGACACTGCTATGCGAAATCAACCAGCCTGACAAGAGGAACACTCCCGTGCAATGGTGGCACCCAGCCTAGGTGGGTAACCAATGGTTCTCTGATTGGCTAAGAGATCTGCTCAGTGGAAAGGAATCCATAGCTGGAACTGAAAACCAAATCAGAAAGGTCTTTGACATTAAGGAAATCAATAGGCCGGTTGTGGAGAGAGAGTGTTGAAAGATCATGTCGAAATTACTATGGAGACTTTTCTGATATAACTATACTTACCTGGCAGGGGAGATACCATGATCACAAAGTATGTGTAGCCCGGCCTGGTGGTGCACGCCTTTAATTCCAGTACTTGGGAGGCAGAAGTAGGAGGATCCCCATGAGTTTGAAGCCACCATGAGACTACATAGTTAATTCCAGATCAACCTGGGCCAGAGTAAGACCCTACTTCAAAAAAGCCATACAAGGGGCTGGAGAGATGGCTTAGTGGTTAAACGCTTGCCTGTGAAGCCTAAGGATCCCAGTTTGAGGCATGATTCTCCAGGACCCACGTAAGCCAGATGCATAAGGGGGCGCATGCATCTGGAGTTCGTTTGTAGTGGCTAGAGGCCCTGGCGCACCCATTCTCTCTCTCTCTCTTTTTTTTTTCTCTCTCTCTCTCTACCTGCCTATTTCTGTATCTCTCTCTCTCAAATTAATAAATAAATAAAAATAAAATATTAAAAAAGCCTTTATTGTCATTTGTTAAAAAAAAGCCATACAAAAAAAATTTTTTTTAAGTATGTGTAAAATTATAAATGGCATGAAAATACAAAATGTTTGGGGTTAAACTGTGTCTTTTGAAATTCTCATGTTAGAGCTCCAACTCTCAGAACTTTCAAAATGTGACTATATTTGCAGAGAGGGGTTTTTAAAGTGGAGATGAGGTCAAGATGAGGTCATTGGAGATGGTCCACCTGCAGCCGACTGTCACCCTTATCAAAAGAGAAAATATGGGAACTAGAGAGATAGCTCAGTCAGACAGTGTGTGGTTTGCAAGCATGAGGACCTTAGTTTGATTCCTAGAATCTATAATTTCAGAAAAAAAAAAAGGACAGGTATGGTGGTATGCATGTGTGATTCCAGCCTGGGCAGGTGGAGACAGGCAGATCCCTGGGGTTGCAGGCCAGCCAATCTAGTCTCCTTGGCAGGTTCCAGGACAGTGAAAGACCCTGTATAAAATTATTATTATTGTTATTATTATTATTATCATTATTATTATTGGTCTCACTCTAGCCCAGGCTGACCTGGAATTCCCTATGCAGTCTCAGGGTGGCCTTGAACTCATGGCGATCGTCCTACCTCTGCCTCCCAAGTGCTGGGATTCAAGGTGTGTGACACCATGTCTGGTTTCCCTGTCTAAAATTATAATAATAAAAGTAACTAATAATGATAATAATAATGACAGCACTTGAGGAACAACTTGAGGTTGTCCTCTGGTCTCTACATGCACATATACACATGTGTAGTGGCACACACACATGCATGCACACACATGAACACACACACATTCAAAGAGAAACTATGAATGTGCAGAAAAAAACCAAGTGTGCAAAGTGCACACACAAGCAAGCAGTGTGAGGACACAGTGAGAAGGCAGCCGTGTGCAAACTGAGGAGAGAAGCCTCAGGAGAAACCAAACCTGCTGACACTTTGACCTTGAAACCCAAGCGTCTGAACTGATGAGAAAATTAATTCTGTTATTTAAGCCACCCAGTCTGTGATATTTTGTAGTGGTAATCTTACCAAACTAGTATAGAGAGTCAGAAAGAAATGTTCCAAGAAAAGTTACCACCCCATGGTTGGGAAGAAAGAAAAGTATATTCTAAGCTGGGCATGGTGGCACACACCTTTAATCCCAGCACTCGGGAGGCAGAGGTAGGAGGATAGCTATGGGTTCGAGGCCACCCTGAGACTACATGGTGAATTCCAGGTCAGCCTGGACTAGCATGAGACCCTACCTTGAAAAACCAACAAAAGAAAGAAGAAGAAGGAGGAGGAGGAGGAGGAGGAGGAGGAGGAGGAGGAGGAGGAAGAAGGAGAAAAAGAAAAGTATATTCTAGCCAAAGTGTGCACCAGGGATTCTAGCCACTGCGAACAAACTCCAGAAGCCCGTGCCCCTTTGTGCATCTGGCTCTACACGGGTATTGAGGAGACAACCTGGGTTGTTAGGCTTTTCAGGAAGCGCCTTAACCTCTGAGTCATCTGTCCAGCCCGGAAATGCATTTTCATAGAGTATTAATAGGACCTCGATGCCCATCAGGGATTCACACGTTGAAAACTTAGTCTTCGGGATGTTGGAAGATGCTTTGAAAGCCAGCAAGTTCCGAGGTGGAGCTCAGCGGAGGGCGGTTAGCTCGCTGGAAACATGACCTCGGAGGAATTAGTAGTTCTCATGACATCTGGCTTAGCTCTCCTAGAGAGGATATTACAAAAGACAAGGCTCCCATTTCAGTCTCCTGGTTCCTTGTCTCTCTCTCTCTCTGGCTTCTTTTTTCACCATGTAATCCCTCCCTTCCATGTATACATCCATCATGTTGTTATCTACCATGGGGTGACGCAGCCAGGAGGTCCTGACCAGAGTTGGCTCCATGTTGGTCACACTTTCAGCCTCTGAAACTATGATCTCAAAATGCCTCATTTCTTTATAAAGTCCCCAGCCTCGGGTATATTCTCTCTCTCTCTCTCTCTCTCTCTCTCTCTCTCTGTTATTTTCTTATAGCAGTGGGAAATGAATTAATAATACTGGTGCCAAGCTCGGAGCAGTTAAGACAACGCAGTCACATGCAGTTAGAGGAGACAAAGGTGGGAAGTTTACTCAAACCTCCACTGAGTTACTTTATAACCAGTAGTATGCTGGTAAGTATCTGACAACCCCTCTGTGGAGAATATCCCTGGTTTACAGCCTTCACCAGGTCCGGTGGCGCAAATGCCCTCACTGTGGATGATCACAAGCTTCCATCATGACTCACTAAGCGTGGAAGTAGGCAGAGATGCAGTTACCCACTACTCTCGGAGCTCCACCACAATAGCTACAGCACACTAAACAGCCTCAAGTGTACAGACAATTTATTTGTGTATTTTTGGTCTTTTTTTCTCTTTAAACAGGGTCTTACTGTAGCCCAGGCTGGCCTCCAGCACATGGGATTTCTCCCAGTCCTACCTTGCTTCCCAAGTGCTAGGACTAAAGGTGTGAGCTGTCATGGTTAGCTTACACAGGTAATTTGTAAAGTGCACTAGAACAATTTGAAAATAATGAGGTTTCAGTATTTATTGCCATTTGTTTTAATAGAATGATTTTTTTTTTAGTTTTTTGGTGTAGGGTCTCACCCTAGCCAAGGCTGACCTGGAATTCACTCTGTGATCGCAGGGTGGCCTGGAACTCACGGCAATCCTCCTACCTCTGCCTCCCGAGTGCTGGGATTAAAGGCGTGCGCCACCACGCCCAGCATTAATAGAATGAATTTAATTGTAAGTGTATGTAACTTAATTTTTTATTATTTTATTTATTTTTGGAGAGAGAAACAGAGAGGGAGAGGAAGTCAGATAGAGATGGGTGTGCCAGCAGCCTCTCAGCTGCTGTGAATGAAATCCAGATGTGTGCACCCCCTTGTGGGCAAGTGCGGCATTGCGCCCTTGCATCACTTTGCATCTGGCTAAACAAGGGATCTGGAGATTGGAACCAGCGTTCTTAGGCTTAGGAGGCAGGCGCCTTAACCACTAAACCATCTCTCCAGCCCTGTAACTTAATTTTGAATAATGACTGGCTCACAAAATCCCTGCTCCCATAGGTTGGTAATCACATATCCTGTTTACAAATACTATTTTATTATTCTTGCCCATGAGGGGTTAGATTGGTTAGGATTCAAAATAATGCACAGAAAAGTTGACATTCAGTTGACCTCTTTGTCTTCTCTTTCTCTCTCTCTCTCTCTCTCTCACACACACACACACACACACAAAGATTGTGGGAATCAAAAGAAGAAGAGTCTGGCTTCAGTGCTGGGTAGAGCACAACAGAGGAGGTGAGATTAACTTTAACCTTCAAGATGAGAGTTTTGGAATGCAGAAGGAAGATAAGAAAAAGCAGGGCTTCAAAGAGGGAGGGCACAAGGCCATTGTGAACCAGAGAGCAGGTTGGATGGGGAATTTTTTTTTACTAGGTGCCCTACATGGTCTCAGCTTGTTCGTGAGAGATGAGGAGGTTTGCGTATTTACCCTGATAAACATATGGGTTGACTAGTGTTTATCTCGACAGCCAGAGCATCACAACCTTCTGGGTGTAGAAAAGAGAATAGAAAGGGCTGGAAAAATCTCTGATTAGTTAAGGCACTTGCTTGTGAAGATTAAGGACCCAGGTTCGGCTCCCCAGAACCCACATAAGCCAGTTGCACAAGGTGACTCATGTGCGCAACATGCAAACAAAGATGGCGCACACATCTGGAGTTTGTTTGCAGTGGCTGGAGGCCCTGGTGCACCCATTCTTTCTCTCCCTCTCCTCTCTCTCTCTCTCTATTTCTCTCTGCTTAAAAAATACATTTTTAAAAAAATCTTAAAAATCATGAATTGTCTGTAAAGCCAAAGGACCTAGGTTTGATTCCCTAGGACCCACGTAAGCCAGATGCACAAGGTGGTGCATGCTTCTGGAGTTTGTTTGCAGCAGCTGGATGCCCTGGCGTGCCCATTCTTTCTCTATCTGCCTCCCCCCCTCTCTCTCTGCCTTCTTCTCTCTAAAATAAATAAATAAAAGTGAACCAGGTTTGAAGCCAACCTGGGCTACATGAGACCCTGTCTCAAAACAAACGTACAAATAGAAAAGCGAACCAAGAACATTTTCCTGAGGCCCTTACGTCTCCCAGGTGACTTTCTCACGCTTAGCGCCAGCTGGCTTTGAGGCTGACTTAACCTGGAACGACCTGCCTCTTGCCTCTCCCCCTACAAGCACTCTGGTCTCTTCCTGACTACGGAACAACGGCCATGAGGCTTGAGCCTGTCTCGGGGCCTTGGGACCTGTGCTTCCTTTAGCAGGAGGCAGTTCCTCATGCTCCAGTCATCCCTACGCACTCTGCATGGCTGTTTTGCCTCCTCGCTGCGGGCTCAGCACAGGTATGTTGTCCCACCAGTCCACCCAACCTTCCCCTGGCCCTGATGAGACAGCTCTACAATTCCAACTGCTTTGAGTCCCAGCACTTACCATTCATTGAAATGACCCATAGTCTGCTTTCTTCAGGGATGAGCCAAGTGTGACATGTGGGCCAAATGCAGCATTGGCTGTTGCTGAAATGCAGTGTTTCTGGGACAAACCACTTCTAATTACGTACAGATCATCCGTCCGTGGGTTTGTGGGGCAGCCACAAAGTTGAGCACAGTAGTTTCAACAGAGAACTTAGGGTCTACAGGGCTGAAATAATTACTTCTATCCTTTCAGAAAAGGATTTGCAACTTATCATGTCTGCATCTCATTGACTTCTCTTAGAAAGCCCGGTTCTTGAGGGAAGGCGGGGGTCTGTTTTCTTTCTTACTGTGCCCCCAGCACCCAGAAGGATCCCTGTTGCTGTTGTGCAAATGAGAGCAATAATGAAGGGTGATCATCTTGCTTACCAAATCCTCAAGTGAGAGAAACTTGGCCAAGCTGGATCTTACCACCACCACCACTATGGGACCCCTAAGGGTAAAGTGGATGAGCAGGCGTTAATGTCGTGCTGGGCCATGCGTTCAATGCTTGGTTCACACTGTAATATTTAATGCCGGCATCTACCCACCGAGGCAGGCTTCCTACTACCATGTCATACATGAGGAAATGGAGACCCACGGAATCCAAGTAATTGCCCCCAAATCCTACTTGGTCAGTGGTTTCTACAACCTTTGCTCTTTCTTCTGTGCCAGGCACCCCTGAAAGGACATGATCTTCAGTGTAAGAGAGATCCAGTCACCGGTGGAAGTTCCAGGCCTGCACTGGAGTCCCTGGTGGTCTGAGTATGAGGAGGAGAAATCCTATCTCATTTCGTGGGCACGAGGGTCATATGAGATGGACGAGGTACATACCTAACGCAAGGTTCAGAAGTGTCAGCTCCTTCTCCCTTCCTCTGGCCTGGGAGTGGGGGCAGGGTGTGTGGAGAAGCAGCTGGGCGACAGCCCTCCCCAGGGTGAGAAACCAGCACGGCCCCTCCCCCGCAGCACTGTCCTCTTTGCCCCTGGCCACTTCCCTTGGCTGGGAACAATCCCAGGGCCTCCACTGCTTTCCTTTGAGACACAGAGTTCTATTTAGACCCCTTGTGCCTCCACTTTTCCCATACCAGGCATCCTTTTGGGTCAGTACCTGGAGATGGAGAACTTAAACAGAAAACTATCCCACGGGTGTGTGAAGAAGAGAATCAGCCAACAGGAAGTCCTTGAGAGTCTTGAGGGAATTTTAATGTTAAGAATACAATAATTTTCATGTTGACAGAAAAGACCATTTGGTAGGGAGTGTAGGGAGAGAGACAGGGACACACACACACACACACACACACACACACACACATATGTTGGGAATTAGGCATTGAGCTCTGTGAATTAAACAAGAAAGCCAACCCTGGGCTGAAGAGATTGCTTAGCCGTTAAGGTGCATGCCTGTGGAGCCTAAGGACCTAGGTTCGACTCCCCAGAACTCACATAAGCCAGATGCACAGGTGGTTCATGTATTTTGGAGTTCATTTGCAGTGGCTAGAGGCCCTGGCGTGTCCATTCTCTCTCTCTCTCTTTAATATATAAATAAAGATAAAATAAAATAAAATAAAATAAAATAAAAAGAAACCCAACACTACATAGGTAACAGGGGAATGAATTTATGAGCTCCGGGATATGGGGTAGCTGGTACAATCAGAAAGCCTCCCTCCTCCAGGTCTCTGGAATTTGATAGCACCTCTGGCACCATCACTAGGAATTCAATCTGAAACGCTCCCTGCAGGCTTATGTTTTCATTGCTTGTTTCCCAGTTTGAGGCATTATTATTATTATTATTATTATTATTATTGTTTTCTTGAGGTAAGGTCTCATTCTAGCCCAGGCTGATGTGGAATTCATTATGTAGTCTCAGAATGGCCTTGAACTCATAACGATCCTCCTACCTCTGCCTCCCAAGTGCTGGGATTAAAGACTTGCGCCACCACGCCTGGTTTGTGGCATTATTTTGAAGGTTGTGGAGAGTGTGGGATGTGGGACCTGGCTGGCAAAAGTAGGATACTGTGGGTGGGACTTTGAGACTTCAACTCACCCCAGGTTCCAGTGTGAGCTATCTGCTCTCTGGTCCATGGGAACAAACTGCGCCTCACAATTCCGCTCCCCTGGATGGAGCTACTTCCCCATCCTGTCCCGATTTGCGATGAACCAGAATCCATCTTACCTCCCCTGTGCTGTTTCTATCACGTATTCTGGTTGCAGGAATGTAAAAGTAAGGGCTGGAGAAATGGCTCAACAGTTAAGGCGCATGCAAAGCCTAACAACATGAGTTCAGTTCCCCAGCACTCACGTAAAGCCAGATGCGCAAAGTGGGGCCTGAATCTGGTGTGCGTTTGCAGCAGCTGGAGGATGCAAAAGTAACTAATGCTTACCTACGCTCCGACATGCTGAAAAAGATGGCAGGCATCCCTTAAAGTGCATGGATACCGGGTCTGGGGAGATGGTTCAGTGGTTCAACAATTGCTCACAAAGCCTACAGCCCAGAGTCAATTCCCCAGCCACCAGTATAAAGCCAGATAGGCATTCATACGCAGCCGCAAGTGACCATCGCATGCACACACACACACACATGCAGATATCTATGTTCATCTATGTCCCCAGCCACCAGTATAAAGCCAGAAATGACAGGCATTCACACACAACACAGATATCTATGTTCATCTATGTCCAAAATGACAGGCATTCTACACAACACCTACGTAGTATTCCTCAAACTCTCATGATTATTGGAATAAAGTCTGGTAGAGACCAAAGCAGCCAAGAAGAATAGAAAAGAAAATGTACTGTGGGATTCTGGAACAGAAAAAGGACATTTTTGGGAAAACTACTAAAATCTGAATAAAGTCTTGAAGAGCTTAGTTCACAACAATGTGCCAGTGCTGGCTTCTTCTTGGGATAAATATGCCACGTTACAATAGCATGTCAATGTGATAAAGGGAATCTCAGGCTAAGGAGATGCTCAGTGGTTAAAGCACTTGTCCAATGCAAAAGCCAGAAGCTGAGACAGACTACCATCATCCCACAATCCCAGATGGAAGGTGCACACAGAATTTCCCAGATGCCCATGGACCAGCCAGACTGGTGAATGTGTGCACACGACACCATGAACACTAGAGAACCTGCCTCAAGAGGAGGAACACTGTCTTCTGAGCTACACACACACACACACACACACACACACACACACACACACACTGAAGAAACAAAAATAATAATAAACCGAGGTGGAGAGGGACTGAGAAGACACAGCATCAACCTCTGTGCACATGTGTCTGCTCACCCATGTATGAACATGCATATGCATGTGCACACACGTATAAAAATACATTAAAAATGATCAGGACACATAGACCCCAGGGGTGTGCGCATGCAGGGAAACACCTCGTGCATGGTAAGAAGGGTGACACATCTGAGCCTCTGCTGTATAGAATGCCACAGTCAGTGTTGGGTCCCCACTTGGGCCAGCCCAGGAGGGGATGCAGGGTCTCCACCTGGCAGGGGGTGAGAGGCACAGAGTCAAGACACAGGCACTGGGAGTTGGGTGGAAGCAGGCAGAGGGCCAGCTGCTGCAAACTGGTTTATTCAGGGAAATGCAGGGGTTTTTAAGGGTTTGGGGGGCCAGTCGTTGTATGGGGTGGTTCCCTTCTTGTGACCAATGACAGCTTGTCTCCAGGCAGGGTAGTTCCCTTCTTGGGACAAATGACAGCCTGTCTCTGGGCAGGGTGGATCCCTTCTTGGGACCAATGACAGCTTGTCTCCAGGCAGATCAGGTTGTGCGGGGTCATGGGGCTGTAGCTGTTGTCACACCAGGCATGTGTAGAATGTCCCGTCCACAGAAGCCACTTCCTGGTTCCTCCTAGCAGGTGGCCTGGATAGGGCCCCACCTGCACTGTGCCATACAACTCAGTCATCCAGACAAGAGGAGTTCAAAAGGAAGGCACCAGCGGAGGGCCCAGGATCCACATCCAAGATGGCACGGGGAGCACTGCTTCCTTTCCAGGGAATGAGCTCTGTGCTCACATGGTAGATGAAGAGGGGAAGAAAACTGCTCTTTCAAGACTCGTTTTTTGCTTTTTACTTTTATTGATTTATTTGAGAGCAAATATGGGCATGCCAGGTCTTTGGCCGCTGCAAATGAACTCCAGATGCATGCGCCATCTTGTGCATCTGGCTTACGTGGGTCCTGGGGAACTGAACGTGTGTTCTTTGGCTTTTCAGGCAAGTGCCTTAACCGCTGAGCCATCTCTCCAGCCCTCAAGACTCTTTTTAAGGGTCCTAAGCTCATCTATGAAGACTGTACCTTGTGGTTAAATCATCTCCTAAAGGTAGAACTTGCAGGTCAATTTCAATGTTTGAATTTGGGAAAACATCAGACCATAACAGTGGCCATCTATGGGCCACTATGTGTATGTATATATCCTGGCTTTACAAACATCAGTACATGTGTGTGTTTATGTATGAGTGGGTGTGTTAATAAGCTTTTTCTTGCTGTGAAAATTCCCAAGGAAACAACGTAGGAAGGATTTATTTCGGGTCATGGTTTCAGAGGTTTCAGCTCATGGTCACCATTATTTTGAGCTTGAAGTGAAGCAGAATATCATGTCATGGGTAGCAGAGCATGGTAGAACAAAGAGCCTCACCTTGTGGTCAACAGAAAACAGAAAGACAGGAGAGAGAGAGACCCAAGGATATGCCACCACTAACTTACTTCATTCAGCCAGACTGCACCAAATACAGTTTCTAACATCTCCCAAGCCTTCAACACACGAACCTCTGGAAGACCTTTTAGTTTCAAATCAAATGTCCCCCATAGACTCATTGTTTGAATCTTTAACCTCCAGTTGATTGCACTGTCTGGGAAGGTTGTAGAACCTTTAAGAGGTAAGGTGCTGGTGGAAGTGTGTCACCAAGGCTGGGCAGTGAAGTATCACAGCCTAGTCCCACTTGCTCTCTCTCTATTTTCTCGGTGCCAATGTGAAGATTTGATGGTGGCTGCCTGCTCCTGCAGTGCTGTCCTGGTTGTGATGAAAATCCCCCTCAGAAATTCCCCTTTTCTAGCCTGTTTCTGAGAGGGTAATTTTGCCAGTAACAAGAAAATAACTGATACAAACTATGTATGTACAGATAGATATATAAAGTATATAGATATAGATGCTATAGATATAGATAGATATATGTGACTGACATGATTATTGAGGCTGTGGTAGTTTGCATGCATTTCCCCCATAGACTCAGGTGTTATTAAAATTGAGTTTGTAGGTTCTGCCCCTAGTAGGCATACTTCTGCTACAAGGGGTGGGTGTCCTGGAGGTGGATCTGAATACCAGCCCAAGGTTGGCAGAGAAGTGTGAGCTCAGGGGGTCCTGCCTCTGGAAGTCTGCACGTGCTTGTGGCGCTGTCTGTTTGGTGGTGTCTCTTGGCTTGGATCTATGAATGGGAGGTAGCTACTTCCACCATTGATGGAACTTCCCCTTGGATCTGTGAACAGAAAGTAAACCCTTCCTCCAATAAACTGTGTCTCTTTGGAAGTTCATCCCAGTAACATGAAGCTCACTACAACAGAGACTTCATTTAAAATCTTCAGGATAAACCAGGCGTGGTGGCGCACACCTTTAATCCCAGCATTTGGGAGGCAGAGGTAGGACGATTGCCGTAAGTTCAAGGCCACCCTGAGACTACATAGTGAATTTGAGGTCAGCCTAGGCCAGAGCGAGATCCTACTGTGAAAAACAACAACAACAAAAAAGAAATGAAATTAAAGTGGTTGCATGGATTTATGCAGCATCTCCATTGTCCTCATGAGAACAAAATGTGTATGACACATGTACAAGGAATGAAATAGGTGGTGCGTAAGTTGAAGATTCCACATGAGTGAAATGCTCTGATAATTTGACTTAAAATTGGCATTGTACAATAAAAAGATGAGTGGTAAAATTCCTGCTATTAATTTAAAAATTATGTATCTCTGTGTGTGTGTGTGTGTGTGTGTGTGTGTGTGTGTATGGGTGTGTATGTGTGTGTGTGTATGGGTGTGTATGGGTGGTGCCAGGGTCTCCTGCTGCTACAAGTGAATGCCTGACACATGCATCACTTTGGGTCCAATTTTACATGGGTTCTGGGGAATTAAACTCTGGCTGACAGGCTTTGCGAGTAAGTTCCTTAACAACAGAGTCATCTCCCCAGCACCTGCTAGTAATTTAAAATTTGATTTTTTTTTCTTTATTCACAGTGACATTAAAGAAAACAAAAAAAATTTTTTTAAATCACCAGGAAGGCTGGGTGTGGTGGTGCACACCTTTAATCCCAGCACTTGGGAGGCAGAGGTAGGAGGATCGCCATGAGTTCAAGGCCACCCTGAGACTCCATAGTGAATGCCAGGTCAGTCTGGGCTAGAGTGAAACCCTTTCTTGAAAAACAAAACAAACAAACAAACAAACAAACAAACCAGGAAACCTGAAGGGAGACACTATAGAAAATCAAAGGAGAAAGCCTTTTATTTATTTATTTACTTATTTATTTGTTTCAAGGGAGTGTCTCACTCTAGCCCAGACCAACCTGGAACTGTACTCTCAGGCTAACCTTGAACTCATGGTGATCCTCCTACCTTGGCCTCCTGAGTGCTGGGATTAAAGGTGTGCACCACCACGCCCGGCCCAAATGCCTTTTTTTGTATAGTATCTTGAATGGTATTATTTTCATCCGTATTTTGAAGAAGGGGTCACGTGTTTTCACTTTTCACTGGGCCCCATGAATTATGACGCTGGCCCTGACTGAACTAACTTCTCAGCTAGGACAACAGGCACTTGATGGACAATTAGGTTGTGGGGGGAGGGTCGAGGTAGACCTTCAAGTACCAGGGTGTTATTTCAGGAAGGGCGGAGCTGACATGATTTGGTGAAGGAATGCACTTCAGAAAATAAGTAGGAAGATGAAAGTCTGGGGAGACTCAAGCTTCCATTATTCCTGTCTTGGGAATTCTCTTACCGAAGGAAGGACAGATATTCCACTGAAAGGAAAGAAACAAACAAAAGTTTAAAAGGAAGAGACAGCAAGGCCAAGTCAGACAAGGTTCTCTTTCCAGTAAATAGGAAGGATAATACAACTAAAGTTAGAGAACTATATAAATAAAAGTGATGCCATCCTCTGTATCATTGATATCACTAGGCAGGAAAGATTGCATATATGTTTATTCTTCCAAAGATCAGCATAAATGTCAGGCCGATGGGCCTCTAAGAGGATTGTATTTAGATTAAGTGATCAATAAAATAAAAATAAACTCAATTTTCAAGCCTCATCCTTTTAGACCGCTTAACATAAATATTTTACGGAAATTTAAGTAAGCCCACAAAGGTCAGAAATAACAGTCCAACATGCCTTCATCAAATTTTAAAGCTCATTTCTTTAAAGGTTCTCTAAAAGTAACGTGAAAAAATGTTGGATTGTTGACTTTGATGTGTGTGTGTTTTTCTCCCCCCTCCACTTCTTTTTGGAATCTTAAATATGTCCTTTGAAAAGTTGGGTTTCTCGAGGGAGGGCGAACTGAAAGCAAATGTGAGGGTTCCTTGGATCTTTCTGATCTGCTGGTCTTAATCCCTATCAACTAAGATAGGCAGCTGACACTGGAGAAGGAAAGTGAATGTGTCTAATCTTTACAACCCGAGACATGTCCAATCAAGGCTACTCATTAGGGAGAAAGAGCACAAAGGCATGCAAGCTCACATTTTAAAGGAATTTGCAGTCACATTCCCCAAGCACTAACCAACATCTGGAGCATGCTGAACTCTTCATCTTTTCACTGCTCTTGCCTAACAGTTTAGGGAGAAATAGATGATCCTGGGCTGGAGAGATGGCTCGGCGGCTAAGGTGATTGCCTGGAAAGCCTACCGACCTGGGTTCAACTGCCCATGGAAAGGCAGATGCATTAAGTGGCGCATGCATCTGGAGTTTGTTTGCCATGGCTGGAGGAGCTAGGTGCCCATTCTCTCTGTCTCTTTTTTTTCTCTCTCCCTCTCCCTGCAAATAAATAAATAAATAAATAAATAAGTAAAAGTATTTTTTTTTAAAGAAAAAGAAATAGATGATCCTCTTTCTGCATCAGAAAACCAATTGTTTACCGATCTCTATGCCCTGCAAAACAAGGGGAATGTTTCCTCAGTGTCAAAGACACTTGAGCACTTACTTGATTTTGTGGGCTATATCTGGATTCTCTAACCTGGTGACACGATAAGTAAGGCGCATGTCATTAATCCACATTACAGACATGAACACCAAGGATTCAAAGTGGAACAGGTTGTCCAAACTCACCAAAAGCTGTGAAGTACAGAATTCAAATCCTGGTGCTTTTGGTCTAGAGCTCTCTATACATAACCATTTATTTCACAGGCTCTTGGACTCTATTAATTAACAGTGTTCGCTTAACCTTGCATCTGAAATTAAGACTGCAAAGTAGAGTTTTTCATGAACCTCTCCCCTTTTTAAAAATATTTTTAAAATATATTTTTTATTTTTATTTATTTATTTATTAGAGAGAGAGAGAGGAGGCGAGAGTGAGAATGGGCATGCCAGGGCTTCTAGCCACTGCAAACAAACTCCAGATGCATGCACCACCATGTGCATCTGGCTTACGTGGGACCTGGAGAATTGAACCAGGGTCCTTAGGCTTCACAGGCATGCGCCTTAACCATTAAGCCAGATCTCCAGCCCTCCTCTTCCTCTTCTTAAGGTATATTGAATGCGAGTGCATCTGCTCTTAGTTTTGAATTTGTTTTGTTTTGTTTTTGTTTTTTCGAGGTAGGGTCTTGCTCTAGCCCAGGCTGACCTGGAATTCACTATGTAGTCTCAGGGTGGCCTTGAACTCATGGCGATCCTCCTACCTCTGCCTCCCAAGTGCTGGGATTAAAGGCGTGCGCCACCACGCCCGCTTGCTCTTAGTTTTGAAAGGCAGTGTGACTACAGGAGACTACACAAGTCTAGTATCATCTGCTTTTGGCTCAGAGGCTTTGTACTCGGTGAAAACATCATTTCCTTTTGCTCTCAACTCTCCAGTTAGTAACATTGGTGAGAACCCCTGTACAATTTTAGAAAGATTCATCAGTTGATGTAGGATATGTTGATTGTTGAGTCCGCCTGTGTTCCTTAAAGGTAGAGTGGCCATGCTCAACTGATCTGCAAAGGGCTTCCTCATGATGGAAATCTTTGCCAAACTTGACTAAGCACTTTGAAAAGTCCTGTGCCTTACAGCAAAGAGGAGTGAGCCAAGAATTGTAGTTTTCATCCCTGTTGCTCTAGGGGGAGTTTTCAAGTGGCCAGTGCACTTTGTGTTGTACTAAGAATTTTCTGTTTAGAATTCATAATTTTGATTAAAAACAGAGAACAAGCAGGGGAAATGGCTCAGTGGTTAAAGGCACTTTCCAGCAAAACTTGTGGGCCTATGTTCAATTCCCTAGTACCCAAATAAAGCTAGATTCACAAAGTGACACATGTACCTGGAGTTTGTTTGCAGTAGCAAGAGACCCTGCAGTGCCCATTCTCCCTCTCTCCCCCTCCTCTCTTTCTCTTTCACACAAGCAAAATAATAATAATAATAAAAACCAGAGAATTTCATATTTTAAAGTGATAAAATACCATTGGTGCATAGGATCATGATTCCTAGACATTGAAGTCTTGATCACTATAAAAACCATGAAATGTTATGGGAATCAATACAAAGCTCTCTTTTTTATCTTTACTAATTTTTAAATTTTTATTTTTATTTACGAGAGAGAGAAATGGGCACACCAGGGCCTTTAGCCACTACAAACAAACTCCAGACGCATGTGCCACCATGTGCATCTGGCTTATGTGGGTCCTGGGGAATCGAACCTGAGTCCTTGGGCTTTGCAGGCAAGTGCCTTAACCACTAAGCCATCCTTATAGCCCTGTTTTTTTTTTTTTTTTACTACTTTTTAAGCTAGTATACAAGTGATGTGTTCAAGATGGCATGTATATACATTATACATGTATGTCATCGTGCCTTGTTTTTATTCCTCCCCCTCCTGCACTGTTCTCCCCCATTTCCCCTGCCTATTCTTGCTGGTCCCCTTCCTCCCCCCAATTTGTTCTCCCTCCTGTTTTATGTTTATATGAACTGCATCCCCTCCCCATTTAGATGTTAGGGGCTGGAACAACACAATTTTATTTCCCATTCCCCTTGCCTACCCACAGTGTCACCTGGAAACGGTGGTACACCATTTCCTCACCCTGAGAGCCAGACTGATGACATTTGTCACCTGAGCATGTGAACACCATGCCTCCCAGCAAATCTCCAAGGAGGCCAGCCTTCCCCTCACCTGACACTGGCTAAGCAAGTCTTTGTGACCAGAGGGGGAGGAAACAGACTGACCATGATTGTGCCCAGGGGACAGAGAAAATACCCATGAGCAGCGACAGCCCCTCATGTGGAAAACAGTGGGAAAGCAGCGCAAGCCAGGCAGAGCTCGGCTGATGAGCAGCCACTGCAGGTGCCGAGGGAACTGACTGGGACGACTGTGCCAGGCTGCCCAGTGGTTCCCGGCAATACCCATCTTGTTAACCTTCTGTGACAAAAAGGAGACTTTGCACCTGTCTCAAAACCAGAAAGAGAGCCGGGCGTGCTGGTGCACGCCTTTAATCCCAGCACTCGGGAGGCAGAGGTAGGAGGATCACCATGAGTTCTAAGGCACTCTGAGACTACATAGTGAATTCCAGGTTAGAGTGAGACCCTACCTTGAAGAACAAAAAACAAACAAAACAAAAAAAAACCTCCAAAGAGATGGTTTAGCAGTTGAGGCACTTGTGTGCGAAAGGATCCAGGTTCCATTAAACCAGACGCATGAGGGGGTTCATGTGTCTGGAGATCATTTGCAGTGGAGTGGCTGGCAGCCCTGGTGCATGTCCATTTTTTTCTCTCTTTCTGTCTCTCTTAAATAAATAAATAAGCAAATAAATAAATAAATAAATAAATAAATAATTTTAAAAACCTGAAAGACATGAGGTGGGAAGGATATCTCAAATTATGAGTGGGCTTTGAATATAATCCCAAGTGTTCTTGTGGAATAGGCAAAGGTTGGAGTGACGTGCCGGGAAAGGAAGGATCCATTCCAGCCCTGAGGACACCCACACTTCTCACCTTCAGAGCCGGTGGCAATCCATTTGCGTTGTGTGACGCTATGACGTTTGTGATAAGGTGTTTCAGCAGCAATGAGGCCCAACACGGTATCCAAAGCGTGGCTGCCGCTGTTTCTAGATGCAGCAGACGGAGCAACAGAGGGGCAGAGCACCACATGACACCCAGGGAGGGCGGCTTGGCCTGGGAACAAGGAAACTACTGACTTTATACAGGATTTGTCCTTTTTTTGTTTGTTTGTTTTGAGGTAGGGTCTCTCTCTAGTCCAGGCTGGAATTCACTATGTAGTCTTAGGGTGGCCTTGAACTCACAGCGATCCACCTACCTCTGCCTCCCAAGTGCTGGGAATAAAGGCATGTGCCACCACACCCGGCTTGAGTTGTCCTTCTGTCAGAGGGGCTGACATGGGCGAGAGGTGCAAAGATGCTGGGGGACCATCAGTCAAGGACGTTGTCAGAGAACTCTGCTTTGGACAGATTTGGATACAAAATGTTTCAAATCCATTGTGTGACTTTTTACATCCAGGATTCGGCCCCAGAAGATGGTTCACTGGTGGCCAGGGCAGTGCTGAAAGGGGGCTCAATATCGATCTGTCAGTTGATGGTAGTACATGTCAAAGGAGACGGGGACAGGTCATGTCAAAAGGAACCAAGCTCAAGAGGCAGGAAAGGACCCAGTGTGAACCCCAAGAAGCAAAGGCAGACAGGGGAAGATCTAGATAAGCCGAAGGATGGATGGTTGAATGGGAAGACAGGGTCTGAGCAAATCCTGTGGGTACCACATGGAGGTTTTTTTTTAAAAAAAATTATTTAGTGCTGGAGAGATGGCTTAGCGGTTAAACTCTTGCCTGTGAAGCCTAAGGATCCTGGTTCAAGGCTCGATTCTCCAGGACCCATGTAAGCCAGATGCATAAGGGGTGCACGCATCTGGAGTTTGTTTGCAGTGGCTGGAGACCCTGGTGTGCCCATTCTCTCTCTCTACCTGCCTATTTCTCTCTCTCTCTCCAAGAAATAAAAATAAAATATTTTAAAAAATAATAAAAATTATTTATTTATTGGAGAGAGTGAGAGAGAAAGAGGCAGATAATGGAGAGAATGGGCACACCAGGGCCTCCAGCCACTGCAAACGAACTCCAGACACATGCACCACCTTGTGCATCTGGCTTACGTGGATCCTGGAGAACTAAGCCTGGGTCCTGAGGCTTTGTAGGCAAATGCCTTAACCACTAAGCTATCTCTGCAGCCCCACATGTACTGTTGAATCCCTCAGTTAATTGTGCAGTTTAAAGGTCAGGGTAGATGGGAAGGAGACTTGACAGTATGTCTTTCTTCCTCCTTCTGTGCTAGTTGCTTGGGGGGAGGGCTGATTTTAGCTTACAGCTCAAGGGGACACCGTCCACCATGGCGAGGAAGACACTGTGACCCAGTATGAAGCAGCTGGTCACATTCAACCCACAGTCAGGAAGCAGAGTGATGAGTGCTGAAGCCTAGCTGCCTCCCTTCTTCCTTCCTTCCTTCCTTCCTTCCTTCCTTCCTTCCTTCCTTCCTTCCTCCCCCTTCCTTCCTTCCTCCTTCCTCCTCCCTCCCTCCCCCTTCTTCCTCCTTCCTCCCTCCCTCCCCCTTCCTTCCTTCCCTCCTTCCTCCCTCCCTTCCCCTTCCTTCCTTCCTCCCTTCTGAGATGAACTTTCCAGTTATGGAGGAAGGGATATTATTTTTTTCCTTCCTAATCCCTGCTCTTCACAGGACCAGGCAAGAGAGAGCAAAGCCCCCAGCCACACAGCACACAGAGCAAAACTACAGCCAAAAGGTCACACAGCACACTCCCTCCTCCTTTTGCATATCCAATGGAATCTCCAATCATTTCAAGGTGATTGCAGATGCAAACTATTTAATAAAACACTGAATATTTCATATATTTCCTTCCTTCCTCCCTCCCCTCCCCTTCCCCCTTCCTTCCTTCCTTCCTTCCTTCCTTCCTTCCTTCCTTCCTTCCTTTCTTCCCCTCCCTCCTCCTCCCCTCCCTCCCTCCTCTCCTCCCCTCCTCCCCTTCTTCCTTCCTTCCTTTTCTTCCTTCCCTCCCTTCCCCTTCCTTCCCTCCTTACCTTCCTCCTTCCTTCCTTTTCTTCCTCCTTCCTTCCTCCCCCCTTCCTTCCTTCCTTCCTTCCTTCCTTCCTTCCTTCCTTCCTTCCTTCCTTCCTTCCTCCTTTTCTTACCTTTAAAAAACTAATTTATTATTAAAGAAAGAATGGACACTTTAGGACTTTTTTGGGGGGGGGGGTTTCGAGGTAGGCTCTTACTCTAGCCCAGCCAGGCTGACCTGGAATTAACTATGTAGTCTCAGGGTGGCCTCAAACTCACTGCAATCCTCCAACCTCTGCCTCCCAAGTGCTGGGATTAAAGGCATGCACCACCACGCCCGGCCCCCAACTTTTAGGACTTTTAACCACTGCACACAAACCCCAGACACATGCACCACCTTGTGCATTTGGTTTTACGTGGGTCCTGGGAAATCGAACCTGGCTCCTTTGGCTTTGCAGGCGAGCGCATTAACCACTGAGCCATCTCTCCAGCCCCATCTCTGTTTCTCCTTTCATTCAGGCTGGGAACCCAGCCCAGAGATAGCGCTTCTCACCTCAGTTGACCTAATCTAAAAGCTCCCCAACAGGTATTCCCACTGGCTTGTTTCCATGGCGATCCAAATCCCATCAGGTTGACAGCATGATTGTCCATCACACCTTAGTCTCTTTTAAAGACTCCATCTTCCCAAGCCACTGTTGAGATCATTTCTTGGGCCCCAAGAATAGCATTAGAAGCACTGGAGGGCTGGGCCAGCCTGGCCAGCCTCAGAGCGGTGGTGGGCCTGAGAATCTCAACTCTGAGCCAGCTAGCTCCCTGTGGATTCCTTTGTTCTTTGAAGTATACATTGATCACCAACACTGTTTTGAAATTCTATCCTTAGGATGTCACTCCGTGTACCCTCTCACTAGTACACCGCCTGGCTTAGTGGATAAGGAAGTATTGGTGTGTATAGTGAATAATAATATATAGTGAATAATAAAAGGTAGACCTTCCACTCTGGTCTTGAGCAAGGCTCCTTAGAGCAGTTCTCGGGCCTCACCTCACCTGAGCCCCAGGCCAAGTCCCAGCTGCTGGCTCTCCCAGAGGGGCCCTGAATTTGCAGCCTTGTGCAACACTGACTTTATCTGACTTTCCTCGTTTCCTTCCCCTTGCAAGTACATTTTTCTTCAGTTTCCCTTTACTTAGCATGGTTATTATCTATTTCAGGAAAAAAAAAAATAAACCATGGAAATTTGGCTTTATTTAACTCCATTCCATTTGAGTCTACTCATAAACCCTAACTCTTTTTCTTTTTGTTTGTTTGTTTATTTTGTTGAGGTAGGGTCTCCCTGTAGCTCATGAAGCCTGCCAGTTCAGGTTCTATTCCCTGGGACCCACATAAAGTTAGACGCACAAAGTGGTGCACACATCTGGACTTCATCTGCAGTGGCAAATTGCCCTGGGTACCCATTCTCTCTCTTTATAAAAATTTTATTATGTTATTATTATTTTATATAATAATTATTTTATAAGATCAGAAAAAATGGTTGAACATGATGGCTCACACCTTTAATCCCAGCACTTGGGAGGCAGTGGTAGGAGGATCGCTGTGAATTTAAGGCTATCCTGGGACTACAGAGTGAGTTCCAAGGTCAGCCTTGGATAGAGTGAGACCCTACATTGAAAAAACTGAAGAAGAAGAAGAAAAAAAAACAATAAAAATAAAGAAAATCTGAAAAATGGCCAAGCATGATGGCCGTGGTGGTTTGAATGTGAATGTGAATGTGTGTCCTCCGTAGCACTTTTGATTAAGGTTAAGCTTCCTACTTAAAGTCTCCAGCAGTTTGCCCGAGGAGGTGTCACTGATCTCTTAGTCCAGCAATAAGCAGTGTTCAGAGCCGAGTCTGAGCTCAGGCTGTTGGTGTTTGCTGGTTGTTGCTGGTGCCTCTCTGCTGTGGATCTAGGGTAGTGAGCCAGCTTCTTCTGCCCGGATGGAACTTCCCTGGATTCTGGAAGCCTGAAATAAACCCTTTCCTCCCATGAGCGGCTTCTGGTCAGATGTTTGTCCCAGTGACGAGAAAGTAACTGCAACAGTGGGGCTCCACACTTTTAATCCCAACACTTGGAGGCTGAAGCTCACTGTGAGCTTGAGGCCAGCCTATGCTACAGAGTGAGTTCTATCCTATGATTACACCACCCTGAACGCACCTGATCTTGTCTGATCATGGAAGCTAATCAGGGTTGGGAGAGTGAGTTTCAGCCTAGGCTAGAGTGAGACCCTGCCTGAAAAAACAAAAAAAAACAAACAAACAAACAAAAAAAGCCGGGCGTGGTGGCACACGCCTTTAATCCCAGCACTTGGGAGGCAGAGGTAGGAGGATTGCTGTGAGTTCGAGGCCAGCCTGAGACTACATAGTGACTTCCAGGTCAGCCTGGAGTAGAGTGAGACCCTACCTCAAAAAAACTAAAAAAAAAAAAAAAAAAAAACAAAATAAACACATCTTACATCTATATATCCAGGAGAAAGAAAAAAGAAAATTTAAAATTAAATCAGAGATTCTGGAAGAGATTTTTTTTTTCCAACTACTTATGTTCCTTTAACATCACCCCCAACAACAAACTGACTGCATTAATTTCTCCTTTAACAGTCATTCCCTGAACCGTGAGCAACTAGTTAAAAAGAAAGTTTAGAACAAACCAAAGCAAATAAGCTCTTCATGCAGCTTGTGGTCAGCTTGAGGAATTTGCTGTCACAGAAGGTCAAATGGTGACATGCAGTCCTTGGCTGGCTTTGCAAGGCCAGTGAGATGGAGGTGGTAGTGGCTGGAGGAGGGGAGGTGGCAGCTCTGGGTGGTCGGCAGGAGCTGCCCTAATGACAGGCTGTGGGAAGAAGAAGATAAATTTCAGCTTGAACGTGTAACAATAACATGCCTCGATTTGGATATTCTCAAGAAAACCCTACTGAGAAACTGCTCCTTGAAACAGAAGCTATTTTTGTCTTGGTTGTGTGGTGATCACTGCTATTCATGCATGCACTTTTGAAGGCATGGTGTGGGTACAAGCACCCCAAAAGCAAATCCAAAGGAAGGAGCAGGGCTGGAGAGATGGCTTAGCGGTTAAGGCATTCGCCTGCAAAGCCAAAGGATCCCGGTTCGATTCTCCAGTATCCACATAAGCCAGATGCACAAGGCGGCGCACGCATCTGGAGTTTGTTTGCAGTGGCTGGAAGTCCTGGCACACCCATTCAATCTCTCTCTCTGCCTCTTTCTCTCTCTCAAATAAATAATAAAATAAATAAAAGTTCCCAAAAACAAACAAATAAATAAATAATACATTCAAACTACCACATACATTTAAAAAAAAGGAAGGAGCACACGGTCAACTAAACAGATGGATAAAAAAATAAATATTTAAAAAAAATTTTAAAGTTTTTTTCAAAAATATTTTGTTTACTTATTTAAAAAATTTTTTTATTTATTTACTTATTAGAGTCCGAGAGAGAGAGCGAGAGAGAGAGAGAGAGAATGGGTGCCCCAGGGTCTCCAGCCACTGCAAACGAATTCAAGATGCATGTGCCACCATGTGCATCTGGTTTACATGGGTACTGGGGAATCGAGCCTTGAACCAGGGTCCTTAGGCTTCACAGGCAAGCACTTGACCACTAAGCCATCTCTCCAGCCCATGTTTACTTATTTTAAAAAATATTTTATTTTTATTTGTTTATATATTAAAGACAGAGAGAGGGAGAGAGAGAGTGAGAATGGGCACGCCAGGGCCTCTAGCCTCTGTAAACAAACTACAGACGCATGTGCCACCATGTGTATCTGGCTTACGTAGGAATAGTAGAATCGAACCAGGGTCCTTAGGCTTCACAGGCATGCACCTTAACCACTAAGCCATCTTTCCAGCCCCTTTTGTTTACTTATTTTAGAGAGGGAGGCAGGTAGAGAGAGACAGAATGGGTGCCTCAGGGCCTCTAGGCACTGCAAATGAACTTCAGAGACATGTGCCACTTTGTGCATCTAACTTTATGTGGGTACTAAGGATTTGAACCCGTTCCATCAAGCTTTGCAAGCAAGCACTTTTAACTGCTGAGCCATCTCCCAAGCCCCCAAACCCAAAATAAGTAATTTTTTATTTTTAAAAATATTTTATTTTTATTTATTTATTTGACAGAGAAAGAGGGAGAGAGAGAATAGGCATACCAAGGCCTCCAGCCACTGCAAATGAACTCCAGATGCATGTGCCCCCTTGTGCATCTGGCTAATGTGGGTCCTGGGGAATCGAACCTGGGTCCTTTGGCTTTGCAGGCAAATGCCTTAACAGCTAAACCATCCCTCCAGCCCCCAAAGAAGTAATTTAAACACCGGGCGTGGAGATTATTGTAATCTCAGCACTGAGGAGACTGAGGCAGGAGGATGTTAAGTTTGAGGCCAGCCTGGGCTGCACAGTAAGACCTTGTGTCAGAAAGCAGAAACAACTACAAGTTAGTCCTCCAAGGCGCTGCCAGGACGCAGAAGCAATGCCTTCCGTGGAGTGGGCGGGGGTTGGTGGTGGTGGGGGGAGGTAGGGATCAGGAAATGCATTTTCTCCAACTTCCCTCAAGCCACAATCATCCCTGAACACCTGCTGACGGAGCAAATTCCTCAGCTACAGTCCAGATGCACTGTAGGAGCAGATGGGAGGCCGGCCCACACCTGTACGCTGAAACCAGCACCCTGCCATTCAGGAGCTGTGGCTGGGTGAGGAATTTGTCATATGACCTGGTGGACGGGATTTGCTGAGTAAAGAAGCTCTTCCCGGATTTCTTCCTGTGTGAGTCACCTCGGGACATGGGACATGCCCGTTGTGATTTGATAGGCCTGAGTGGCAGCCTTATCCGTCTATGAGAAGGTGTGTAATGATCTTTGTTGTAAAGAAGGGCTTCACCTGCACACAAGACCCTCAGTGATCCAGCCCCTTTCCCCTGCAATCTCATATTTTCCATGTCCAGCTGCCTTGGTTTTGTTTGGGGACATGTGTGTGCCATCTTCTACCTGCCCTCATTGTCTTTGCTCAGCAAGGATGCAGCATCCGGTGGTCCTAGTTGAAGCAGGATTTCCTACAGGAAGTATTCCCTCACCCCAAGCCTGGTTAAGGGTACCCATCCCTCCTGAGTGTTCTGACAATACACTGAACTCCTCTGTCATGGGATGGCTTGCTTGTCTGTCTCCTTGGCATTTCACTGCCCTGAACTCTCTCTCTCTCTCTCTCTCTGTCTCTCAATCGTGTGTGTGTGTGTGTGTGTGTGTGTGTTGAACTGGTCTCTGTCATGGAACCTGAGCTGCCTCAGTCTGACTGGCTGAACAGTAAGCCTCAAGCATTCTCCTGTTTCTGCTCTCTCCACAGGATGGAGGTTACAGACAGGCCACGTTCGGCTAGTTACATGGGTCCTGGGGAATTGAACTCAGGTGATAGAGTCAAATCCCTCCGGCTTGCACAGAAAGCACTAGTGCTCACTGAGCCGTCTCCTCATCTCTGAACTGTATCTTTGAGTTACGATGTCTTTGAGAATCCAAGAGTTGTGAGACTCACCCCGACAAGTGATTTTCATGGGGCAGTTTAGAGACCCCTGGAGTCTATGGACCCCAGGTTCAGAACTTGGATATCCACAGGAGACATAACTATGTGAAGTAAAGAATGGGTTAAATTAAGCCCTGAGGATGTTTTTAAAATTAAGCTGTTGGAACACCCCCAGGCCTGTTCACTGTCGACTGTTACCTTTGAACTTCATGGGCTATGCTGAATAATGGTGGCAGAGACCTTGTGGCCACAAAACTGAAATGTTTCTCTAACTGGCTCTTTACAGAAAAGGCTTGGTGACCCCCGGGCTAATGTGTCAGAGCGTGACAGGTGAGTTTCCACCCATGTGCAGGTCCAGAGGGCTTTCTGAGCAATATTCTGCTGTTGGCTTCTTTAAAAAGAAAGAAAAGAAAGAAAGAAAGAAAGAAAGAAAGAAAGAAAAAAAACGTTGTATATTTTATTTTATTTTTATTTTTTTTTAAATTATTTTTATTTATTTGGAGAGAGAGACACAGAGAGATAGAGAGGGAGACAGAAATTTTAAACAGCATTTCCCTTTTTCACTTGTCTTTGCATCTAAAATGGGAAGATTGGAACCGCTGGACATTGGAAAACTACTAAAACCCATTTCTCCAAGTTGTATATTTTAAACAGCAAGTCTAGTCTCAGGGCCATTTTAAGTTTTAAACATGAGAAAGTTGGAATTCACTGAGTGTCTTCAATGGCTTGCTTCAAATTCGACTAGCCCAACGGAAGGTCCGGGACCCTGTTTTTCTTCGCTGTGTTCAGTAAAGAGGTAGCTGTGATGCTATGAGCCCAGGAAAAGACATGCTGTGTCAGATGTGGGGAAAGTGAGGTCAATTGCTTTTAGCTGTTTAGTTCCTCAGCTTCTCCACTTTGGAAGTAGAGAAGAATAAATGCTCATTTTTTTTCTTGAGTTGTTATGAAGATACAGTTCTTGAGGAATTTAGCTACTAATAATGTTGGTGTTTGACAACAGTAATGGTGCTAGTGTCTCACACGTATTTGTCATGTTTCTATTTATTTTTCTAATTTGAGACAGGGTCTGACTCAACAACCCCCTTGCCTTGGCCTCTTCGTTGCTGGAATTACAGTGATGCACCGCCATGCCTGACTAACCTATGATGTTCAATAAGTCCAGCCTGTAGGGCAGCCTGGGAGATATTTGAACCTGTGTAAATGCTCCTAATGATTGGACATAAGAGTGACGAGGGGTGAGAGCTTTTGATTAAACTTCAAAAGCTGGCGGAGGGCTGGGGAGATGCTTCGGTGGGTTAGAGGGCATGAAAACCCAAGTTCAATTCCTGTGAACAATATAAAAAGTTGTGCATTGCGATGTACCCCTTTAACCCTGAGCAGAGGGGCGGAGACTGGAGCATTGCTGGGCCTCACTGGTCAGCCAGTCTAAGCTTAAATCGACAAGCTTCCCGTTCAGTGAGAGAATCTGTCTCAAGGAAATAGGTGGAAGAGCAACAGGGCCACCCCTCATGATTCTCCTCTGGCCACTGCTCACATGTGTGTACAGAATGCACATACACATATGAATATAACACATACATACACAGATATGCACACACACAAGATGGCAGGCTGGAAATGTGGCTCAATGGTAGATCACATGCCTAGCACGTACATGACCCTGGGCTTAATCCACAGCACTGCAAAACAGTTTTTTTTTTTTTTAAATTTTTTTGGAGAGAGACACAGAGAGAGACAGACAGAGAGAGAAGAAGAGGAAGACAGATAGAGATGGGCGCGCCAGCAGCCTCTCAGCTGCTGTGAATGAAATCCAGATGTGTGCACCCCCTTGTGGTCAAGTGTGGCATTGCGCCCTTGCGTCACTTTGCATCTGGCTAAACGTGGGACCTGGAGATTGGAACCGGGTTCTTAGGCTTAGCAGGCAGGCCTTAACCGCTAAGCCATCTCTCCAGCCCAAAACATGTTTTAAAAACAACTGTTTTGGGCTGGAGAGATGGCTTAGTGGTTAAAAGTACTTGCTTCCAAAGACTGATGTTATGGGTTTGATTCCTTAGTACCTGTGTAAAGCCAGTTGTACAAAGTGGCACATGTGTCTGGAGTTCGTGGGCATTGGAAGGAGGCCTTGGCTTCCCCTTCCCCCTCTCTGTGTCAGTCTGTCTCTCTCAAATAAATAAATAAAAATATTTTTAAAAGATGAAATGCCAGGTGTAGTGGCACATGACTTTAATTCCAGCACTTGGGAGGCCAAGGTAGGAGGATCACTGAGAGTTGGAGGCCAGTCTGAGACTACATAGTGAATTCCAAGTGAGACTCTACCTCATGAAAAAAAAGATGAAAAAACATATATTTAAAATTTTTATTTATTTATTTATTGGAGAGAGATAAAGAGAGAAAGAGGTGTGCAAGGGCCTTTAGCCATTGCAGTGGAACTCCAGACACCTGTGCCACCTTGTGCATCTGGTTTATGTGGGTCCTGGGGAATTGAACCTGGGTCTTTTGACTTTGTAGGCAACTACCTATAACACTGAGCCATCTCTCCACCCAAGAATATATTTTTAAAAATTTTTTATTTTATTAATTTTTGGAGAGAGACAGAGAGAGAGACCGAGAGAGAGGGAGAGGGAGACAGATAGAGATGGGCGCGCCAGCAGTCTCTCAGCTGCTGTGAATGAAATCCAGATGTGTGCACCCCCTTGTGGTCAAGTGCGGCATTGCGCCCTTGGGTCACTTTGCATCTGGCTAAACGTGGGACCTGGAGACTGGAACCAGGTTCTTAGGCTTAGCAGGCGGGCGCCTTAACCGCTAAGCCATCTCTCCAGCCCGAGAATATCTTTTAATGAATACTGTGAAGAGCTTATGTTCACAACTTTAAAACAATAGCCTGTGGAATGTGAGAACCAATTCTGAATTAGGTTATATTGATGTGAAAAATAAATTATGCTAAGAATAGTTAAGTTTGGCCGCATAGATAAGGACAAAAGAGGTCACTGAAGAGGGGAGGTGGGAGTGGCCCACAAGGAAACTCACCATTTTCATTTACCTGACATCTGCCCTTTTACATCCTCCGCCCCCTCTTATTGGCCATCATTCATTTCATTCCCATCAGAAACATTTAAAGAGCCCTTTGTATGCGCTCCGCAGTTGTAGCTGGGAGCACAATATATCTTCTTAAATGGTTCATAGGGCCCTTTTGTTTTCTGCTCGCTCGTAATCTCAGCACATAGATGTTGAACAGTTTATGGGATGTGCTCGCATTTCCTCTTTTTTTCTTCTCTTAGAACTTTTACCCAAGTTTCCTACGCACTTAACATATTAACTCTTCTTTGGACTTTTGTGAAACGCCACTACAATTATGGAAGAATACATGGGATTATTTTAAGACAGGATGCAGGGGAAGGGGTAGAATGTGTAAGAAAGAGAACAAGTCATCTTTCTGAAAGATCCTCTCCCTCCCTCTTATGGCTACATTGTGGGGTGTTGGAAGGTGGAGGCAGCCTCAACTTTAAAAATCACACGAAAATACAGAATCACAGTGGCAAAAAATAAATAAAGAAAGGAAGAAAGAAAGAAAGAAAGAAAGAAGAAAGAAAGAAAAGAAAAAGCCAGCCGGGCATGGTGGTGCATGCCTTTAATCATAGAATTTGGGATGCAGAGGTAGGAGGGTCGTTGTGAGTTCAAGGCCATCCTGAGACTACATAATGAATTCCAGGTCAGCCTGGGCTAGAGCGAGACCCTACTTCGAAAAACAAAACAAAACAAATCCACTGCAAAATTCAGACTGGGATGGGGACAATAAAGAAAGAAGAAAATTGGTGAAAGCCAGGCGTGGTGCCGCATGCCTTTAATCCCAGCACCCAGGAAGCAGAGGGAGGAGGATTGCAGGGAGTTTGAGATCACCCCCAGATTGCATAATGAATTCCAGGTCAGTCTGGGCTACAGAGAGAGCCTACCTTGAAAAAATAATGAGAGAGAGAGAGAGAGAGAGAGGGAGGGAGGGAGGAGGGAGGAAGGAGGAAGGAAGGAAGGAAGGAAGGAAGGAAGGAAGGAAGGAAGGAAGGAAAAAAGAAAGGGAAGAAAATCCGTGGGAACCCAATGGACTGAGTTTTGGGAATTTAAAGTCTCCTCCGAGGCACACTGCCAGCCACTGTGGTTTTCCTGAGGAACCTTCTGGAGCATCTCCAGGGTCAGAGGGTTTAGGCTTATTTCCTATCACAAGAGTGTTCGCCTCATCACTGCGCTGTTCTGAAAGGACAAAAAGAGAAAAGCTACATTGTGCCCCCTAGAAGCAAGCATAGCTTTCTTCTTTACGTTAGAAAAAGATGTAAGAGGTAATGTGTTCTCTGTAAAGCACTTTGGCATTTGAAGGAACGTGAATTTAAAAAAAATGCTCCAGTGGTTTGGAATGGGTTCTTATTTTCTTCTCCAGGCAAGGTCTGACTCTAGCCCAAGCAGACCTGGAACTTACAATGTAGCCCCAGGCAGATCTTGAACTCACAGCCATCCTCCTATCTCAGCCTCCTGAGTGCTAGAACTAAAGGTGTGTGCCAACATACCCAGCTGGGATAAATATTTCTTGCTCCTCTTTGGAGATACAGATTTTTAGAAAGTATGAGTTACCCACAATGCCGAGCATGTTTCCCTCTGGTGGATAATCAACTTTTTCTTATGTTTTTCTTGCCAGAAAACACTTGAGGACGCAGGATTAGTAAACTCTAGCCTGAGGTGCAAGATGAATAGAAGTATTTTCTTTTCTTTTTAAAAAATATTTTATTTATATATTTATTTATGAAGAAAAAGAGATAAAGAGCTCTATGGCTTCTTGCCACTACAACCGACTCCAGACGCATGCTCTGCTTTGTGCATCTGGCTTTACATGGGTACTTGGGAATTGAACCCAGGATGACAGGCTTTGCAAGCAAGCGCCTTTAACTGCTGAGCCCTCTCTCCAGCACAAGTAAAAGTATTTTCTTCCCATGCAAAGTTGTCATTATTTGAAAACTTGTAAAATGGACATAATTTATTGAATGTTTTGGGGAAGGAGAAAAGTCTTCTTCAGTGGTGTAGCCGGTGGTACGCTGTTCACGCTCCTGTAAGTAACAGCCACTGTTCCCCTGCTGGGAGTTGGCTCAGTGGATAAAGTCAGAAAATGCACGAGGAACTGATTATAGATTTCTATGTAACATGCACCCATGTTACATCCTGGGTGTAGTGGAATCCGGCATTGGGGAGGCAGCCTTGGGGAATGCTGAACTGGTGAGCTCTACGTTCGGTGAGAGACCCTGTCTCAAAGAATAAGGCGGGGCTGGAGAGATCACTTAGCAGTTCAGGCTTTTGCCTGCAAAGCCAACGGACTCAGGTTTGTTTTCTCAAGATCCACGTAAGCCAGGCACACAGGGTGGCACATGTGTCTGGAGGTCATCTGCAGCGGCTGGAGGCCCTGGCATGCCCGTTCTCTCTCTATCTGCCTCTCTCTTTCTCTCTGCTTCTTTCTTGCTCTCTCTCAAGTAAATAAATAAATATATATAAATTTGGTTTTTCGAGGCAGGGTCTCACTCTAGCCCAGGCTGACCTGGAATAATTCACTCTGTGTTCTCAGGGTGGCCTTGAACTCACAGCAATCCTTCTACCTCTGCCTCCCAAGTGCTGGGATTAAAGGCGTGTGCCAACACACCCAGTTAAAAAATTTTTTTTTAAAAAAAAGATTAAGGTGGCAAGCCACTGAGGAAGACCCTTATGTTGACCTCTGGTTTCCACACACACATGTACACTGATGTGCGCATGTATGTACACACACATAGATTCATGAACATACACCACACACAAATACACACACGCACACACACACACAATGACTTGTTATCTATGCTCCTATAAGCAACTCTATTTGAACTGACTGAATCACCAAGGAAACAAAAAGGCATGGAAGTAGAAGGGGGGCTCTTTGCGAAGAGGAAGAGGGTAAACAGGAGGGGGGTGCACAACAAAGGTTAATGGGGTTTGAATATGATCAAAATACATTATGTTCACACATGAAAATGTGATAATAAAACCAATTTTTTTGTTGTTTCTTTTCTTTTCTTTTTTTTTTTGAGGTAGGGTCTCACTTTAGTACAGGCTGACCTGGAGTCTCAGGGTGGCCTCGAACTCACAGTGACCCTCCTACCTCTTCCTCCCAAGTGCTGGGATTAAAGGCATATGCCACCACACCTGGCTCTAAAATCAACTATTATGTAGAATAATATATGCTAATAAAAACAAACAAAGCCCGACATGGTGTAGATCTGTGAGTTCAAGGCCAGCATAGGACTACTGAGTGAGTTCCAGGTCAGCCTTGGCTAGAGTGAGACCTAAAAAAAAAAAAAAAAAAAAAAAAAAAAAAAAAAAAAGCCAAAAATCTTTTAAGACTTAAGTTTCATGTTTGCTTTGAAAAATAAAAGCATCTGGGCTGGAGAGATAGCTTAGCCTTTAGGGCATTTGCCTGCAAAGCCAAAGGACCCAGATTCAACTCCATAGGACCCACATAAACCAGATGCACAAGGGGGCGTTTGAGTCTGGAGTTCGTTTGCAGTGCTGGAGGCCCTGAGCGCCCATTCTCTGTCTATTTCTTCTCCTTCTCTCTCTCTGAAATAAATAAGAAAAAGTAAAAATATTTAAAAAAAACAGAGAAAAAAAAAAAAAGAAAAGCATTTGAGAAACTAGGGCCTGTGTTACAAGTCTTCTGGATAAAATAGAAAATATTTAAAGCAACCAAAATATGGGAGGGTTTGTCACACTTTTGTCTTTATATTTTATTTTGCCAAGAAAATAGTTTATATGATGTTTCAAAGAAAGACCTTATTATTTTCCCCTATTATTTGTTCCTTTATTAAAAGCAAAAGTCATGGATACATGTGCTTTTTCTTTCCAGCCACTCTTTTTCCATCTTTCTCCTCAGCCTCAACTGCACTGTACCCCACACAGGCTTCACTTCAAAGGCAGATGGAGGGATGTGTCTGAGAGCCAGATGTAACCACAACGACTCCAGCAGCTGGAGGGAACGTCCAGCCTCCTGGAATGGGTTTTCCTGACAGCTTCTGTAGAGCCTGGTACTGTGTTGACTGCCTTGCGGTGTGGTGCTAAGATGCGGGATGGCTGGGCTCTGTACTTCTGGTCCAGGGCAGGAAGATACCACCATAGGATGATAGATTGTTTTCCCCCTTGGGCAGCATATAATGACCTTGCTTTGGTTATTCATATTTCTCATTATAAAATATTGTAATATCTCTTCTGACAGTTGGATATACTCCTCTCTTTATTAGAGAGGGAGAGAGACAGAGAGGTAAGCCCAATGGACTGCTTTAAAAAATTATTTATTTATTTATTTATTTATTTATTTATTTATTTATTTATTTAAGAGAGAGAGAAAGAGGCAGGTAGAGAAAGAGACAGATAGAGAAAGAGAAAGAATGGGTGCTCGAGGGTCTCCAGCCACTGCAAATGAAATCCAGACACATGGGCCGCCTTGTGCATCTGGCTTATGTGGTTTCTGGGGAATCAAACCCCGGTCCTTTGGCTTCCCAGACAAGCACCTTAATTGCTAAGTCATCTCTTCAGCCCCAGGGACTGCCTTTTTTATGACTGAGAGAGATAGTGAGAGAGTTGGCGTTCCAGGGCCTCCAGCCACTATAATTGAATTCCAGGCATGTGTGCCCCCTTGAGCACATGTGTGACCTTGCTCTCTTGCATCACTGTGTCTGGCTTACGTGGGACCTGGAGAGTTGAACATGTGTCCTTAGGCTTCTCAGGCAAGTACCTTAACCAGTAAGCCATCTCTCCAGCCCGTGGACATGTAGATATAATCTCTAAGGAACCTGGTGTTGCTTCCTTTTGCCTCAGAAGTGGTTTTATTCTGAGTTGTGGCATTTATCAGAAGTTCCTTTGCTCATTTTCTCCCTGACAGCAGCACTGGTGGTCCCTGTATCCAGGTGACACGTGGAAGGCCCCTCTGTTCTGTGACGTGGAAAAGCACCATTTTGTTCTGATTTATGAATAAGTTCTTCCTGGAGAGTTGGCAACTTTTGTTTGGCACACAGCTATTTTGCCCGTCATTTTTTTATTGTCGGGGCTTTTTCATATGTGCTTGCTCATTTCCTGCAGCTGGGCATGATCTGTGGATTATTTCAGTGAGCCAGTTCCCTCTCTCCTTCCCCTCCGTGAAGGAAACCAGGGGAGGGAAGTGACCAGTGCTTCTCTTCCCAGCCCAACCCTGCTGTTCTTCCAATGGAAGTCCATTCATTTTCCAGGAGAATGCCATGTCTCTTTTACTTTCCTACTGTTCCCCCTGTCCCTCTTCTGTCTGGAATCTCAGAAGCAGACCCAGTTTCGGGGGCAGGCACTTCCCTCCTCTCTGGTCCTTCAGTCAGCACCCACCAGCTCTTTCCTCCCCAGACATTCTACTCTGAAAGCCTGGGTTGATTGTCATGGGAAATGAATATGGAACAGAAAAGCAGAGAGAGAGGTTGACTTATAAGTTTGCTCAGGACACAGAAGACAGAAGGTAGGAGAGATCTAAGAACATGAAGGAGAACAATGAAGAAAATAGGAAAGGAAAGAAAAAGAGTATAGGTTGATTTTTTTTTTTTTCTTTTTAGTTTTTGAGGCAGGGTCTCACTCTAGCTCAGGCTGACCTGGAATTCACTCTGTAGTCTCAGGGTGGCCTTGAACTCATGGCAATCCTCCTACCTCTGCCTCCCAAGTTCTGGGATTAAAGGCGTGCGCCACCACGCCCGGCTTTAGGTTGATTTTTTTGAAAAGAACACAAGAAAGATCTTTTCAGAACACACTATGTGCAAATGTTTCGCCAGTATCGGGGACGCACAGAATAGTTCATTTTATTCTCTGCTCCTTAAGGAGTTAGGATTAAGAGGAAAAATTGGGTGAAAAAGTACGAGCAGAACCCCTTTCCCTGAGGTACATTGCTTTTTAATAGTAGCGAACACATTTTATTTCTGCTGTAAAGTGCCTCCAATAAGTGGAATGATTTAAAAAGACAAAGTGTTTAAAATTTATGTCTCATTCCTTATAAATTAAATCCCTTTCTGTCTTGCAGCCCAGGGTGAGGAGTCTGGGAAGATCCGGCCGGAGGACAGACAAGGGCTTCGCTGCCACCCGAAGGCAAGTCTTGCTTGGCAGGGAAAAAAAACAGTCTTTCTCTTCCCTTCCTCAGGGCTTCACGTGCTCCTCTCTAATAAACGACCCACCGTAACAATTGATTTCTGTGTGGTGAATAGGAGACTCATTACATCTTGCTGAGCAAGACACTTAACAGGGAAGAATTCCTTTTCCAGTGACCTTTCCTCCCTTTGTAATGGGCAGTTATCCCTGTACCACAAGGGCTTGTTGTTGGCCCAGGTCTCCAGCCGCACACACAGTAGCTGAAGCAGGAAAACGAGGGAGATGGTAGTCCATCAGGCCTCAGTGTGTATTGTGTGGCAGGCAAATGTGTGCAGGTCCTTGAAGGACTCAAGCCCGACGGAGGAAGTTTGCCCAGGGAGAAGCTTGTGATATTTTTGGCAGCGATTTTCTCACTACCTGTGTGTTTGTATCTATGATGATGTTTACTGCGACTTGAAAAGAATAGCTAGCTACTAAAATTAGGGTGTGATGAACTTCTCAGCTGGAGAGAGAACGAGGTCTCACGGAGAGAAACAACACCGGGGACCTGAGATGCTGTGTTCTCTTTGTGGTTACATTTTGATGTTAGGATAAGGAAGGGGAATAAACATTTCCCCAAGACTGAAAAGGCCTGGCTGTGTCCACTCCATGGAAGGAAAATGAATGCGTTTGAAGTGAGTTTCACAGTTGTTTTGTCTCCAGAGATAAAGGGTTCCAGGTTTTGTCCCACCTCCACATCCCTTCCTTTTGGAATTTCGGGGTTTTGTTTGTTGACTATTTTTCTCCTTCAGATTCTACTTTATTTCAGCAGCTGTTTGGCAGTCATGTGTAATGTATTGACTATAAAACCATTGTGGATTTTAATGGCTCTTCAGTGGCTTTGGGGGGGATGTCCACACAATCCTTTCTCTCTGCCTTCAAGGGTTAGTCACACTATACATGTGATCGTTTGTCGCTTGGTGGAAGCCCCAAGACATTCTGAAGCCAATGATGATGCTTTTTAGAGAAGGAAGCATGCAGGGGTCTGGGTAGTGGCAGTGGTAGACTTGGAGGGCTAACCCTCACTCCCCGGGGGGTGGGTTCCTGTGGGAGGGTCACTTATCATTAGCCAGTGGGAGTGTGCTCCAGCCATCATTTTTCTTTCATCAACGGACCCATGACACTGTTCAACAACCAGTTTGCCACCTCTGACCCTCCAGAGACTTTCACCAAGGCTCAAATCCTCTTTCCCCAAAGTGATGCAAGGGCGCAATGCCGCACTTGTCCACAAGGGGGCGCACACATCTGGAGTTCATTCACAGCAGCTGAGAGGCTGCTGGCGTGCCCATTCTCTTCTGTCTTCCTCTCCCTCTCTCTCTGTCTCTCTCTGTGTCTCTCTCCAAAATAAATATTAAAAAATGCTTTAAAAAATTTCAAGAGAGCAATGCTCACAACAGTAATTCACTTGTGCGGTGGTTTGAATCAGACGTCCCTCATAAACTCACGTCCTCTGAAGGCTTGGTCCCCAGATGGTGGCAATTTGGGAGGTAGAGCTTTGCTTCCATTGGTATATTGTTGGGGTCGGGCTTAGGAGTGTTAGAGCCAGCTCCCCCTTTCCAAAGTTTGGGTCACTCTCCTTGCTGTTTTCCACCTGCTGTGGCAGAGGTGATGTCCAGCCTCTGCTCATGCCATGCTTTCCCTGCCAGCCTGGAGCTTCCCTTGGAGACCGTAAGCCAAAATAAACCCTTCCTCCCATCAGCTGCTTTTGGTTGGGTGTTTTATCCTAGCAACACGAAGGTCACTACAGCAACTTGTTAGCCCATCTTGAGGACTCCTTCCACGTACCATTTCTATGTACACATTGCATATTATTAGATAATTTAATAAAGCAAAATGAGCTGATAGCCGGGCGTGGTGGCGCACGCCTTTAATCCCAGCACTTGGGAGGCAGAGGTAGGCGGATTGCTGTGAGTTCGAGGCCATCCTGAGACTACAGAGTGAATTCCAGGTCAGCCTGGACTAGAGTAAAACCCTACCTCGTAAAACCCCCCCAAAAAAACAAAAACAAAAACAAACGAGCTGATAGCTTGCTTAAATGGGTATTCTACCACACTAGTGAGATTTGGGGATAATAAAGGTTTTTATAAAACAAACCACCAATAATAATAAAAGTTATTTTACTAAGTTAGGTTATTGAAAACTCACTGGAGAGCCACATCTTTATTTCTACCCATGTTAGTCAGCTGTTTATTACTATGACAAACTTGAAGACCATCTGGGAAAGCATTTAAAAGAAAAAGGATTTATTTTGGTGCATGGTTTCAGAAGTTCCAATCCATACTCAGCTTTGGGCTGTGGTGACACAAGACTTAATGGCAGAAGGGTGTGGCAAGGCAGAGCGGCCCACTTCGTGCATGGCATCCAGGGAGAGCCACAAGGAGGGAGACAGGGTGGGAGGAAAAGATGGATGGATGGATGGAGGGAGGGAAGGAGGGAGGGAGGGAGGGAGGGAGAGGGAACAAACCAGCAAACATGGGGCTGTGGGGTATGCCTCTTTCCAAAGCATACTTGCTGTGACCTACTTCTTGTAACCGTGCCCCACCTCCCACTTTCACCAGCTCGAACAGCACTCATATGATGAGCAGTGAGGGATTAGTCCATCGGTTAAATCAGAGTCCTCATGGTCCAATCAGCTGTCCATGCTTGAATCAGCCAGGTGGGGAGTAAGCCTGTCACACGTGAGTGGTTTTATAAAAAATGCTTTGTTGTTGTTGCTGTTGTTTTCCAGGCAGGGTCTCACTTTAATCAAGGCTGACCTGGAACACACTCTGTCGTCCCAGGCTGGCCTTGAACTCATAGCAATCCTCCTATCTCTGCCTCGAGTGCTGGGATTAAAGGCGTGTGCCACCATGCCCCACTCTAAAAAAATGCTTTTATTTATTTATTTATTTGTGAGGAAACAGAGAGAGAGAGAGAGAGAGAGAGAGAGAGAGGTGGGGGGAGGGAGAGAGAATGGGTACATCAGGGCCTCTTGCTGCTACAAACGAGTTCCCAATGTATGTGCCGCTTTGTGCATCTGACCTCACACGGGAAGTGGAGAAGTGAACCCAGGCCTTTAACCACTGAGCCATCTCTCCAGCCCTCAATAAGCTTTTATATGTGTGTGTGTGATGGGGGGAGACTTCATATCCCAAAAAATGTTTTGTTAAAAATATATTTTATTTATTTATTTGAGAGAGAAAGAGGCAAAGAGAGAGAAGGAGAGAATGGGCACACCATGGCCTCTGCAAACAAGCTCCAGACGCGTGTGCCCCTTTGTGCATCTGGCTTACATGGGTCCTGGAGAATCGAACAGGGATCCTTTGGCTTTGCAGGCAAACGCCTTAACCACTAATCCATGTCTCTAACCCCCCCAAAAAAAGGGGTTGGGAACACGAACGTGTAGGTATGACTGATTATGCTCTCCATTTCCCCTGTTTCTGTGAGAAAAAAATCAGACGTTTCATGTAAAGTTTGATGACCGAAGTCTCCAGCATTCAGCTTTCCTGTGACGTTCTCTGCTGGCTGGGCTTCCCCTTGCAGGTAGCCTTGTCACTGGCTGGGGCTCTGCCTGGTGCACTCCACCTCCTGCCCACCTAGCTTTGCAACAGGAGTTTTTCTGCCTTACCCTTTCCCCTCACATGCTGAGTCACTCCTGACTTGTTGAACTCCCTCTGCTCGCGGGTTCAGATGTTCACGATTTTGCCTGTTTTCTAGTGTGCCAGCTCAGAGACATCCGAGGGACTTTGAAAACTTTACAAATGATAACTCCCAGGACCAGCGTGCGGTTATCACCCACAATGAACTGTTGATCAGAGAGACCTACAAGGTTTCCCGAAACAAGACAGACTTCTGTCAGAGCACTTGATGACCCACCAGCGGTTAATGGTAAGACTCTACTGCTGAAGACACCGTATGCCGTGTGCACGGACCATGGAGAGACCTGGTTGAAATCCAGAAGAGAGCCAGTCCCCAGACAGCCCATCTAGTGCTGGAAGGCACTACATGAGCTACCAGGGAAAATTGGCCAACATCTGTCTGAGCAACTTGAGGTCTAAGCGACTCAGAAGCAAACAACCTGACATGATGCTCACCCAAATGCAGCAGTGGCACACAGCCATGGTGGGTAACCAACTGCTCTTGGATTGGCTAAAAGATCTGCTCAGTGGAAAGGAAACCATATCTGGAACTGGGCAACAAGTCGGAATCATATCCAGATAATGATTCTGCTTTCCATTGTCAAGCTCCCACTAAACTTGGGCTACACCCATTAAAGTCTCTTTAAATTAATAATGTTTATACCATTTAACCTGTGCTGACTTCATTCTCCTTTGGAGAGTCTGCTTCTCTTTCTTAGATGGGAGCTAGACCTGAGACGATAAACGACCCAGTGCACTCCACCCCAGCCCCAGCTGGAACCACAGAGGAATTGGGGAAATGAACAAGAGAGCTGCTTTCTCAGTGAATCTGATATCAGCACAAGGGTGAAGGAGACAGACACTGAGAACACTCAACACCTACCAAAGCAGAGATCCAGAGGCTCCTAAGAGTTCATCACTGAAGTAGACTTAAAATGCTCCCAGCATGGCTCAGGGAATTTTGCACAAGAGGGGTTCGAAAGATTGTTAGAGCCGCAAGTTGGGACATTTTGCACAGAGACATTGCCTCTCCCCCATAACTGACTGTTGCCCCCATAATGCACGACCCACAAGCTCCATGGGGTTGACCTGCATTCCCAGTGAAGAAGGCCTATTCAGAAAAGGGGCAGGGAGGAGGGAGAGGATGGTACTAACATGTGTTGTTTACATACTAAGTATGTCCATATCTAATAAAAATAAAATTTAAAAATGGAAAAAATCTTAGTAATAGGAAAAAACTTTACAAATGAATGACAAAAAAAAATCACGTCTTGTCTTATACACAGAATTGAAATGAAATTATATATATATATCCTCATTTTGTATAGTATAAGAAATTAATTTAAGGGCTGGAGAGATGGCTTGGCAGTTAAGGCACTTGCCTGAGAAGCCTAAGGACCCAGGTTCAACTCCCCCAAATCCCCATAAACCAAATGCACAGGGGCACATGCTACGGAGTTTGTTTGTGGCTGGCTGGTGTGACATCCTCTCTCTCCCTCTCATAAATAAATAAGAGATAAAAAATATAGAAAAAAATTAATTTCAAAATACTAGAAAAATAAAAAAATTTAAATGAGTAAAAATCTTTTATGGGAAATCAACTGATTGCTTTAAACTTAGAAACTTTTTTTAAAAAATATTTATTTATTTATTTATTTATTTATTTATTTATTTATTTAAGAGAGAGAGAGAGAGAGAGAGGGAGGAAGAGACAGAGAGAAAGAGAATGGGCACATCAGGGCCTCCAGCCACTGCAAACGAACTCCAGATGCATGCACCCCCTTGTGCATCTGTCTTACATGGGTTCTGGGGAATAGAACCTGGGTCCTTAGGCTTTGCAGGCAAACACCTCAACCGCTAAGCCATTTCCCCAGCCCTAAACTTAGAAACTGCTTAATTAGCCACGGCTAATGATGTCCACAAGGAGGGAAGATATTGAAATACGTGTAACTAAAAGTTAAATCTTTAGTTAAACAATGGTGTGGTTTATTTATCTTGAACATTTTAAATTTATATTTCATGAAAGTCCTTTTCTTTTGCTGCCCAAGATTTAATTTTAAGAATCACAAGGGACGAGACGTCTCGGCGGGGAAAATCCGTTACTGCGCAAGGCAGGACAACCTGAGTTAGGACCCCAGAAGCCATGGAAGGCTGGATGCTGCACTGTGCATCATCATGTCACTGTGCCTTTGGCAAGTTCACGGGCCAGCTAGCCGGGGGGACACAGTGCTGGACAAGAGATCTTTCCTCAAACAAGGTGGAAGGCAAGGTCCAACACCACAGACCTCTGCATGTGTGTCACGGCATGTACACACCCACATTCCCACATACGAACACACACACACACACATCCATAATACATACACATACACAAAGTTAAAAAGAAAGAAGAAAGAAAAAGAACCACAAGCCGGGTGTGGTGGTGCAGGCCTTTAATCCCAGCATTCGGGAGGCAGAGGTAGGAGGATTGCCATGAGTTTGAGGCCACCCTGAGATTACAGAGTGAATTCCAGGTCAGCCTGGACTAGAGTGAAACCCTACCTCAAAAAACCGAGAAATGAAAAAACCAAAAAAAAAAAAAAAAAAGAAAGAACCCAAAAGGCATCTAAAGTAGTTCCATAGCGAGTGGATTGAAATGGATGATTGAGGGTAAGGGGAAATTATCAATTTACTAATCAAAAGATGGAAAAAAGGTGGAAATTTAAAGATATAATGTCTTGACAACTTTGGCCTTTTTAATTTTTATCACATTATTAAAACTACCAAAAAAGTAAAGATAATTTCACAGCGAATGAAAACAGAGGATGGTTGCTAGAGGCCTGGGGAGGTAGGTTGAGAATTTGTATTTAATGTATTTATTTATTCATTTACTTATGTACTTATGAGAAAGAGACAGAGAATGGGCATGCCAGCATGCCAGGACCTCCAGCCACTGCAAACAAATTCCAGATGCATGTGCCTCTATCTGCATCTGGCTTACATGGCTTCCAGGGAATTAATCAAACCTGGGTGCTTAGGCTTTGCAGGCAATCACCTTAACCACTAAGCTGTCTCTACAGCCAATGATTTTTTTTTTTTTTTTTTTGTATTTCACTCTGGTCCAGGCTGACCTAAACACAGGTTTCAGTTGGGGAAGATGATTTTTTAAAAACTCAGTTTGGGAAGATATTTAAAACTGTTGGGGGGGGGGCTGGAGGGATGGCTTAGTGGTTAAGCACTTGCCTGTGAAACCTAGGGATCCCAGTTTGAGGCTTGATTTCCCCAGTAACCATCTAAGCCAGATGCAAGGTGGCCATGCATCTGGAGTTCTTTTCCAGTGGCTGGAGGCCCTGGTGCACCCATTCTCTTGCTCTGTCTGTCACTCTCAAATAAAAATAAAAAAAATAAAAAAGAGAGAGCCTTCCTGCTATGATGTGGGCTCTTTTATAAATTTATTTTGTTTTATTATTTATTTATTTGAGAGTGACAGAGAAAAAGAGGCAGATAGAGAGAATGGCCTCCAGCCACTGCAAATGAACTCCAGATGCACGCACCACCTTGTGCATCTGGCTTACATGGGTCCTGGGGAATTGAGCTTTGAACAGGGGTCTTTAGGCTTCACAGGCAAGTGCTTAACCACTAAGCCATCTCTCCATGCTGATGTGGGCTCTTTTAAAAAAAAAAAGTGTTATAGGGTTTGTGTGAGGATGGCTGTATAACAATGTGGATTTATTGAATGCCCCTGAATCAGTAAGAAGGCTAAAATGGTGAATTTTATGTATATATACCTACCACAGTAAAAATGTGCCTCTCCCCCAACAAAAGAAATAATAGAGGCAGAAAATGAGCCACACTAGGGTCAGCTGCACGAGGCTTGCTGTATATTAACTAGAAAGCTTGTGGTTTAAACTCCAGTGGAAAACAGGCAAGAACTCTCTCAAAGTAACTGACTGGGCATTGTTCTGTTTGTTCAGAGTAACCAGTGGAGAAAATCGCAACAATTTAGCATGTGTAGAATACACAGCTGGGAGAAACGCACATGTGAAAAACATGATCGAAGGCTTTTATTTAAAGTGTGGTTGAAGGTCATGAGTCACTGGAGAGCTAAACTGTTTGTGGGTTGAGGAATGGCCTCACCAAGAATCCTGGAGTCAGGGAAAAAAAAAAAGAAAAAGAAAGAAAATGAAAGACTTAGGACATTCTTTCCCATTCTATTCTGAAGGTCTTTGTTCAACAATTATTTTGACCAGTTCTGGATTCCTGAAGTCAGGGAGGAATGCTCTGTGTTTCTTTAACCTTGATTGACCGAGATATTCCAAACAAGAAGAGTGCCCATCTGGGGCTAGAGGCGGGAAAGGAAGAGCTAAAATGGGACTTTGGTTTTGTTCCCCATTCGTGACGGCTGTCTATGGATGGGGTTGACTCCACATCTGATCTCATCCTGAGAAGGCATTCTTTAGTCAGCTGGGCAAAAGATCTAGACTTGAGAGTTAAGCAACTTGATTGACTCCACTAAACATCTGAAGGGCATCTTTTTTTTTTTTTCCAAGGTAGGGTCTCACTCTGGCTCAGGCTGACCTGGAATTAACTATGTAGTCTCAGGGTGGCCTCGAACTCATGGCGATCCTCCTACCTCTGCCTCCCAAGTGCTGGGATTAAAGGCATGTGCCACCACGCCTGGCTTTTTAAAAAATATATTTTATTTATCTATTTGAGAGAGAGAAAGACAGAGAGTGAGAGAGGGATTGAGAGAGAGAGAGAGAGAGAGCAAATGGGCCCTTGAGGGCCTCTAGCCACTGCAAACAAACTCCAAACACATGTGCCACCTTGTGCATCTGGTTTTACATGGGTACTGGGAAGTTGATCCTGGGTCCTTTGGCTTTTCCAGCAAGCATCTTAACCACTAAGTCATCTTTCCAGTCCTGAAGGGCATCTTAAATTATTATGAGAAGGGCTGAGAGATGGCTTAATGGTTAAGGCATTTGCCTGCCAAGCCTAAGGATTCTGGTTCTATTCTCCAGATCCCACATAAGACAGATGGCCAAGGGGGCGCACACATCTGGAGTTTGTTTGCAGTGGCTGGAGGCCCTGGCACACCCATTCTCTGTCTCTAAATAAATAAATAAATAAAAATAAAATCTTAAAAAATTATTATGAGAAGGTATTATTTATCTTCTTAAGATTGCAATTGTTTTGCATGTTTTCTCACTGGGATAAAGCAACAGTTTATGAATCAAATGCTTGGAACCACCATGGCCCATATTGCTATTTCATGTGAAATTCACAGCCGCCAGCTTAGCAGGAAGCCAATCATCTTAGAGACGCAGCTGACGAGACCAAGGAAGCATATACTGTAACCATACATCTTGGGCATGAGTCCCAGGTCTGTTTTTTTAATACATATTTTATTTATTTACTTATTTATATATCACTTATTTACTTATGTGAGTGTGAGAGAGAGGTAGAGAGAATGAGAGAGGATGGGCACACCAGGGCCTCCAGCCGCTGCAAACAAACTCTAGATGAATGCACTGCTTTGTGCATCTGGGCTTTATGTGGGTATTAGGGAATTGAACCCGGGTCCTTAGACCTCATAGGCAGGTGACTTAACTGCTAAACCATCTCTCCAGCCCCCTGGTCTGTTCTTACTGAGGTCTTGGACCACATTTGTGATCCAAGACCCTTTGCCCACATCGGTGCTTCTCATTTCTAAAGTGAAGACGATTGAAATAGATCTGTGCACAGGGAATATGATGTGAACCCTGTGAAGTGCACGTAACAGCCCCTCGAGTGGAGGAGGCGGACTATAGAGCTGTTACAGCCACTGATTGTCGCCTTGTTGGAGGGAGATGTGACCCCAGCAGTGGGAATGAAGGCTGGTATGGTAGCTCGTCAATCAGGAGCCACTTAGAATTGGCACTTGGAGCCAGGCGTGGTGGCAAGCCCAGCACTTGGGAGGCAGATGCTGGAGGATCGCTCTGAGTTTGAGGCCAGTCTGAGACTACATAGTGAATTCCAGGTCAGCATGGGCTAGGCGGAAACCCTACCTCAAGAAATCAAAATGAAATGGTACCAGCACAAGGGCAGAGGAGATAGACACAAAGAACACTCAACTCCTGCCAAATCAGATATCCAGAGACACAGAGAGTCACAAAACCTCGTCACTGAAATAGACCTAAAATGAACCCAACATGGCTCAGGGAAATTTGTGGAAGAGGGGGAGGAAAGATTGGGTCATTATGCACAGAGACATTGCCTCTTCCGCATAACTGATGACTACCCCATAAGGCAAGACCCACATTACCCATGGGTGGAGGACAGGGAGAAGGCTAATGATGGTACCATCATGGCTGTATGTATATTATATACATAACTAATAAAGAAAAGAATTGACACTTAACTCACAACTTATGACTGCTATCAACATGGCTAGGTGAAAATACAGCATTGGTTTTGAAGAATCCTCCCTGCCTTCACCCACTTACTGATTTAGCAAGTGTCGGACATTGGGGAAGTCAGGGGATTATGCCATGGTCCTTGACCTTGTGGAACTCAGTCAAGCAGTAGAAACACTCAGGGAGGTTATTATGCAACATGACGATGCAAAGGTGGAAATATGTAAAAGGCATTTCGAGGCATGCTGGAGGGGAACATCAGGTTACCAGGAAAGGAATAGTCAGAATTCCTGGAGGAAATTGTCCCAGAAAACACCCACTTTGTCAAGTCAAAATTAATTTAAAAAAATCTATGATGGGGCGGGGGGCATAGCGTGCTCCATAGCTGCTTGTTTGGCATGTAGCAAGGTGTGTGTTTGATCATCAGCACTCCGTAAACAGGGTGTGAATACCCGCACCTGGATTCCCACCACCAGGGAAGTAGAGGCAGGAGGTTCAGAAGTAAAAGATTATCCTTTGTTAGATATGGCTTTTGAGGCCATCTTGGGATACATGAAAGAGACCTTGTTCAAAAAAAAAAAAAAAAAGAAGCCGGGTGTGGTGGCGCATGCCTTAATCCCAGCACTCGGGAGGCAGAGGTAGGAGGATCGCCATGAGTTCAAGGCCACCCTGAGACTACATAGTTAATTCCAGGTCAGCCTGGGCCAGAGTGAGACCATACCTCGAAAAAAAAACAAAAAAAAAAAAAAAAAAAAAAAAAGAATAAAATGTAGGGGCTAGAGGGATAGCTTAGTGGTGAATGCATTTACGTGCAAAGCCAAAGGATCCAGGTTTGATTCACCAGGACTCACATTAGCCAGAGGCACAGGGAGGCACACGTCTGGAGTTGGTTTGCAGTGGCTGGAGGCCCTGATGTGCCTATTCTCCCTCTCTCTGTCAAATAAATAAATACAAATTTAAAACTTACAAAAAATAGCCGGGTGTGGTGGGTGCGCCTTTAATCCCAGTACTCTGGAGGCGGAGGTAGGAGGATCAAAGTGAGTTCAAGGCCACCCTGAGATTACATAGTGAATTCCAGGTCAGCCTGAGCTGGAGCGAGATCCTACCTTGAAAAGAAAAAGAAAAAGAAAAAGAAAAAGAAATTACAAAAATAAAAAAATAAAATGTGTTTGAGATTGTGTCTTTAAAAGATAAAGATCCCTCTTTTTAAAAATCTTTTTTATTGACAGTTTTCTTGACAGTAAACCATGATAGTTCCCTCCCCACCCCTATTTCCCCTCCACAAATCCACCCTTCATCATATCCCCTCCTCCCTCAATAAGTCTGTCTTTTCTTTTGATGTCATCATCTTCTCCTTTTTGTATTTTTAAACATTTTTTTTGCTGCAAACAAACAATGAATGCACTGCTTTGTGCATCTGGGCTTTATGTGGGTATTAGGGAATTGAACCCGGGTCCTTAGACCTCATAGGCAGGTGACTTAACTGCTAAACCATCTCTCCAGCCCCCTGGTCTGTTCTTACTGAGGTCTTGGACCACATTTGTGATCCAAGACCCTTTGCCCACATCGGTGCTTCTCATTTCTAAAGTGAAGACGATTGAAATAGATCTGTGCACAGGGTGGTTGTTGTTGCAGAAATATGATGTGAGCCCTGTGAAGTGCACGTAACAGCGCACAGTGGAGGAGGCGGGCTATAGAGCTGTTACAGCCACTGATTGTCGCCTTGTTGGAGGGAGATGTGACCCCAGCAGTGGGAATGAAAGCTGGTATGGTAGCTCGTCAATCAGGAGCCACTTAGAATTGGCACTTGGAGCCAGGCATGGTGGCAAGCCCAGCACTTGGGAGGCAGATGCTGGAGGATCGCTCTGAGTTTGAGGCCAGTCTGAGACTACATAGTGAATTCCAGGTCAGCATGGGCTAGGCGGAAACCCTACCTCAAGAAATAAAAATGAAATGGTACCAGCACAAGGGCAGAGGAGATAGACACAAAGAACACTCAACTCCTGCCAAATCAGATATCCAGAGACACAGAGAGTCACAAAACCTCGTCACTGAAATAGACCTAAAATGAACCCAACATGGCTCAGGGAAATTTGTGGAAGAGGGGGAGGAAAGATTGGGTCATTATGCACAGAGACATTGCCTCTTCCGCATAACTGATGACTACCCCATAAGGCAAGACCCACATTACCCATGGGTGGAGGACAGGGAGAAGGCTAATGATGGTACCATCATGGCTGTATGTATATTATATACATAACTAATAAAGAAAAGAATTGACACTTAACTCACAACTTATGACTGCTATCAACATGGCTAGGTGAAAATACAGCATTGGTTTTGAAGAATCCTCCCTGCCTTCACCCACTTACTGATTTAGCAAGTGTCGGACATTGGGGAAGTCAGGGGATTATGCCATGGTCCTTGACCTTGTGGAACTCAGTCAAGCAGTAGAAACACTCAGGAGGTTATTATGCAACATGACGATGCAAAGGTGGAAATATGTAAAAGGCATTTCGAGGCATGCTGGAGGAACATCAGGTTACCAGGAAAGGAATAGTCAGAATTCCTGGAGGAAATTGTCCCAGAAAACACCCACTTTGTCAAGTCAAAATTAATTTAAAAAAATCTATGATGGGGCGGGGGGCATAGCGTGCTCCATAGCTGCTTGTTTGGCATGTAGCAAGGTGTGTGTTTGATCATCAGCACTCCGTAAACAGGGTGTGAATACCCGCACCTGGATTCCCACCACCAGGGAAGTAGAGGCAGGAGGTTCAGAAGTAAAAGATTATCCTTTGTTAGATATGGCTTTTGAGGCCATCTTGGGATACATGAAAGAGACCTTGTTCAAAAAAAAAAAAAAAAAGAAGCCGGGTGTGGTGGCGCATGCCTTTAATCCCAGCACTCGGGAGGCAGAGGTAGGAGGATCGCCATGAGTTCAAGGCCACCCTGAGACTACATAGTTAATTCCAGGTCAGCCTGGGCCAGAGTGAGACCATACCTCGAAAAACAAAAAAAAAAAAAAAAAAAAAAAAGAATAAAATGTAGGGGCTAGAGGGATAGCTTAGTGGTGAATGCATTTACGTGCAAAGCCAAAGGATCCAGGTTTGATTCACCAGGACTCACATTAGCCAGAGGCACAGGGGAGGCACACGTCTGGAGTTGGTTTGCAGTGGCTGGAGGCCCTGATGTGCCTATTCTCTCCCTCTCTCTGTCAAATAAATAAATACAAATTTAAAAACTTACAAAAAATAGCCGGGTGTGGTGGTGCGCGCCTTTAATCCCAGTACTCTGGAGGCGGAGGTAGGAGGATCAAAGTGAGTTCAAGGCCACCCTGAGATTACATAGTGAATTCCAGGTCAGCCTGAGCTGGAGCGAGACCCTACCTTGAAAAGAAAAAGAAAAAGAAAAAGAAAAAGAAATTACAAAAAATAAAAAAATAAAATGTGTTTGAGATTGTGTCTTTAAAAGATAAAGATCCCCTCTTTTTAAAAATCTTTTTTATTGACAGTTTTCTTGACAGTAAACCATGATAGTTCCCTCCCCACCCCTATTTCCCCCTCCACAAATCCACCCTTCATCATATCCCCTCCTCCCTCAATAAGTCTGTCTTTTCTTTTGATGTCATCATCTTCTCCTTTTTTGTATTTTTTAAACATTTTTTTTTTTTTTTGGTTTTTTGAGGTAGGGTCTCACTCTGGTCCAGGCTGACCTGGAATTAACTATGTAGTTTCAGGGTGGCCTCGAACTCTCAGCGATTTTTATTTATTTATTTGTGAGAGAAGGAGGAAGAGAAAGAGAGAGGGAGAGAGAGAAAGAGGGAGAGAGAATGGGCATGCCAGAGCATCCAGCCACTGTAAATAAACTCCAGATGCATGCACCACCTTGTGCATCTGGCTTATGTGAGTCCTGGGGAATCAGATCTGGGTCCTTTGGCTTTGCAGGCAAGCACCTTAATTGCTAAGCCATCTCTCCAGCCCTTTTCCCTCCTCTTATGTATATCTTGTGTAGGTAATGCCAGGCACTGAGAGGTCATGGATATCCAGGCCATTTTGTGTAAGGAATCCTATCCTTTCTTTGGCTCTTACATTCTTTCCACCACCTCTTCCGCAATGGACCCTGAGCCTTGGAAGGTGTGTTTGAGATGTTTCAGTGCTGAGCACTCCTCTGTCCCTTCTCTGCACTATGGTGCCTTTTGAGTCATCACAAGGTCACCATCATCTGAAAAGAGAAGCTTCTCTAACCAAAAGTGAGAGTAGCATTAATGTATGGGTGTGGACATTAAGAAAAGTGCTTAAGGCATGTTTGATGGGCATAATATATGCATTAAGCCAGGTGTTATTCCCTTAGGGCTCATGACCTCCCCTGCCGTAGGCTTTTGACTAGGTTTTCAGTATCAGGCATGTGTTCCCTTCAGAGGAGAGGGCCTCCAGGCCAACTAGAGCGCCGTTGGTTTTTCCCATAACAGACAAACCGCTATTGACCAGTTAGCACATTTGTTCTGGCTGGCCTGTCTCAAGGCTTGCAATGTGCACTGCTATTTACCACCATTTATGACGTCTTTCTTCCATAGGGCTGCATGCAGTGTAGCTTTTTCTTCCTGTCTGTCAGCTTGTCCACAGGGAGAAGGTGTTCAGCTCAGTTCCAGCTTGATTTCTCAGTGACCTGCAGCCCAAGCATGTGGAGTCTATCTCTATCTCTCCCTCTTTCCCTCCCTCTTTCCCTCCCTCTTTCTCTCCCTCTTTCCCTCCCTCCCTCCCTCTCTTCTTCCTTCCCTCCCTCTCTCTCCCTCCTCCCCTCCCTCTCTCTCCCTGCTTCCTTCCCTCCCTCCCTCCCTTTCTCTCTCCCTTCCTCCCTCTCTCCCTCCTTCCCTCCCTCTCTCTCCCTCTTTCCCTTCCTCTCTCTCCCTCCTTCCTTCCCTTCATCCCTCCCTTTCTCTCTCTCTTCCTCCTTCCCTTCCTCCCTCTCTCCCTCCTTCCCTCCATCTCTCTCTCCCTCCTTCCCTCCCTCCCTCCCTCCCTCTGTCTCTCTCTCCTTCCCTTCCTCCCCCTCTCTCTCTCCCTCCTTCCCTCCCTCCCTCTGTCTCCCTCCCTCCTTCTCTCTTCCTCCCTCTTCTCCCTCCTTCCTTCTCTCTCTCCCTCCCTCTCTCCCTCCTTCCCTCTCTCTCCCTCCTTCCCTCCCTCCCTCTCTCTCCCTCCTTCCCTCCCTCCATTTCTCTCCCTCCTTCCCTCCCTTCCTCCCTCCCTTCCTCCCTCTCTCTTCCCCTCCCTCCCCCTCTCTTTCTTCCTCCTTCCTTAAGTTGCTTCTTGTCAGGTATTTTGTCATAGCAACCAGGAAAAAAACTAATAGAGATGGGCTGAGCGTAGTAGTGGCGCACGCCTTTAATCCCAGCACTCAGGAGGCAGAGGTAGGAGGATTGCCGAGAGTTCAAGGCCACCCTGAGACTACATAGTTAATTCCAGGTCAGCCTGGGCTAGAGTGAGACCCTACCTCGAAAAACCAAAAAAAAAAAAAAAAAAAAAAAAAAAATATATATATATATATATATATATATATGAATAGAGATGGGCTTTTCTGACTTCATTTCTGTACTGTCATACAATCTGTTATCTCTAGTAAACACCTGGTTACATCTGCGAGCGCATGCAAAGGAGTGGAGAGGTGGTGGTAGCTCCATGGTAGAGCATTGGTCTCACACGTATCAGGTCCTGGGTTCAATCCTCAGCTGTATGATAGCAACATAAGCATGTATGCAGATTCAGGCTGACTCCTGCAGACAGTGCGGTGCTATCCCATCAGGAGGTGCATGACAGCTACAGTATCTGGTTGCCTGTTTCGGTGAGTTGCTCAACGGACAGGTCCTTCATTCACTGACTTTGAGACGTGGCTCAGTTCCAAGGTTATTCTTGTTTCTTTAGCTAGAATTCTATAGAGAGAAACTTGCTCTCCTCTCCCGCTCGCTTTCTCAGTGGTATAGAAATGCTTCTGGGACTGGCATGACCCGCCCAGATTGAAAGCTCACAGTAACATTGGCACTGCAGGACCCTTGAGACCCAAGTGCTGTTCACTGCACACTTTTACTGCAGCAGGAAGGTGAACTCATGGAGCTTTATAAACACCACCTGTCATGGGGAGAATTTTCTGCTTGAAGCGTAGATTTAAAATCACTCTACCATTCCCCCAAGCTTTTAATAAAAAGAAAAAAATATATTTATATATACAAACAGCAATTACCAAAGATAATCTTGCTACGCTGAAATCCTAGACTACACCTGATGCCATTTTGTTATTCAGTGACCTACTTACTTCATGGCATGATTTGCAGTTCAGGTTCATTGCTTTAGTAAGGTAATGTTTGGATTGTTCACTTAAGATTCTAAGCAACAGAACAGAACAAAAGAGATCACAAACAACAAACATATCCGAAGCCATCGAGACGTCCAAATTCCTCTCCATTTTATTCTCCGGTATGGAGGGAAGACTGTAATGGTCAAAATTATCTCAAAGTTAAATCATTAAAGCAATATGGTGCTGCAGGTCAAAAACGTGCATGCCCTTTAATCATGAGTAATATAGAGCTTGGGCTGGAGAGATGGCTTAGCAGTTAAGGTACTTGCCTGTGAAGCCAAAGGACCCAGGTTTGATTCCCCAGGACCTATTTAAATCAGATGCAGAAGGTGCCACATGTGTCTAGTGGTTGTTTGCAGTGGCTGGAGGCCCTAGCATGCCCATTCCCTCTCTCTCAAAAAGTAATAAATAAATAGAAATAAAATGTAAAAAATAGAGTTTATGTTTCCCAATCTCTCTCTCTCATACACACACACGCATGCATGCATGAACACATGCACACAGAGCCTAATGTAAATGGAATGTGTTGAGGGCTGGGGAGATGGCTCAGCTGGTGAAGTGCTTGCTTTGCGAGAGCATGAGGATTTGGGTTTGGTCCCAGCACCCATGTTGAAAAGCAGGGTGTTTTGGTGAAGACTCTTCAAGGTTGAGACAAGCAGATGCCTGGTTGTTGCTGGCAAGCCAGTCTAGCATAACGGGTGAGCTCCAAGCCAGCGAGAGGCCCCGTCTCAAAAAAACAAAACAAAACAAAACAAAAAGAACAAAAAAGAAAAATAAAAGTGGATGGCACCTGAGAGGAACCATGCTTGAGATCGTCTCCTGGCCTCCATGTGCACCCATGTACACACATACATGCACATGCAAGTGTGCCTGCATACACCCATGAACAGGCCTACACATCCACACACGCAAAAACAAACAAATAGGTGGGATCATTTAGGAATCATTACGTCTCGGGAATTTGTAGAAGTTCCTTTGAAATTTAGTCGCCAGTACAACCAGCTGTTTGGGTGTGCAGAAACGAGCGTATTGGGGTGCTGAGCCACTGGCTGCACTCGGATTTGACCTCAGCTCCCTCCATTCCCACCAGTGGGACTCTGATCACCCCAGATCCTGACCAGCTTTCCTCTTGCCCTCTTCCTGCACATCACTTACGTCCTTTGTCTCCAACCACATTAGATCCATTCAGTGTTTCCCTTTTTAATGCTTCCACGATTTCTTAATATCTACAAAGAGTGAATTGATTCCGATCCCCGGAATATGCCAGCAGGAAGCCACGGGTGTGCGTATTGGACCAGTCCCAATTAGAGGACCAAGTGGACAAGGGCAGATTGTCTTCCTTTTCATTCATTATTTTATTTTTGTAGGGCATTTTTATTTCTTACCCAGAGTAGTCTGACCTCAGCACAGGACAGCTATATATTACTTTTCGTGGTGAACTTGAATGTCGCCCGAGGTAGGTTGGTGCTTTTCCATGGATGTAATACGATAATCCCCATGGAGCCACTCTAGCACTTATTCCTGTTGCTCTGATAGAAACGCTTTGCTGGAGCGATTATGATGTCTTTTTATTTTAAAGCAGCTGAGAATGGAAGCGTCGCAGCGCTTGGAAATATTAATGAGAGAATGAAAACTCCGTTACACGGCAGATAAACCCTCTTTGCAGCTGTCCTAGTTTTGCTTCAGCAGAGATACATTAACTGAGGCTTTCAAACTAGGCCTTTTTTATTTTTTTTGGAAATTTTTATGCATGTATATTGCCTTTTAAAATTTATTTATTTATTTATTTATTTATTTATTTATTTATTTATTTATTTATTAGATACAGGGGGGAGAGAGAGAGAGAGAGAGGGAAGAAGGGAGAATGGGCATGCCAGGGCCTCCAGCCGCTGCAAACAAACTCCAGATGCTTGTGCCACCATGTGCATCTGCTTACGTGGGATCTGGAGAATCGAACCTGAGTCCTTTGGCTTTGCAGGCAAATGCCTTAACTGCTAAGCCATCTCTCCAGCTGTATATTGCCTTTTGATCACATTTACCCCACATTGCCTTCCCTCATTCCCCGCAGACTCATTAGACTCTTATAACGTACCAGTGGCTATTTCACACCAAGGAAGAGAATGGCTTCTCTTTCCCAGGTAGCCATGATCTGTCTTCAGCTCCTCAGGGTGGGGAGTGGCCTCTCAAGCCTCCCCCCCTGTCCAAAACACAATGTGGGCTGGCTCCATCGCATGTAGGTAACCACAGCCGCTCTCAGTCATGGGTGCATGGACCTTATCATGTCAGGGTGACAGAGGACCATGTGTGTCCTTCCTGTTCGGCAGCTCTCACATTCTTTCTTTTAAAAATTTTTGTTTATTTATTAGCAGCAGACAGAGGAAGAGGGAGAGGAGAGAGAGAGAGAGAGAGAGAGAGAGAGAGAGAGAGAGAGAAAGAGGGAGAGAATGGGCACACCAGGGCTTCCAGCCACTGCAAATGAACTCCAGATGCATGCACCACCTTGTGCATCTGGCTTATGTGGGTGCTGGGAAAAGGAGCCTCAAACTGGGGTCCTTAGGCTTCACAGGCAATCGCTTAACCGCTAAGCCATCTCTCCAGCCCAGCTCTCACATTCTTTCTGGCCCAGCTTCCACACTGTTCCCTGAGCCTTGAAGGGGATGATCCGGGCTGGACTTCTAAGAATGAAACACATGATACACGCATGCAACATGGAAACGCCCTGGCATATAAAACTAACCTTTACTTTTGGCACCTGCAGCTCAAACCATTACAAAAGGAGTCTCTGAATAATGTATGCGCTGCTGTTGCGAAAGGCAGTTGTGAACTTTTCTAGTTTAGAAATCCCGAGGGCTGAAGCCTAATCGAACCATTTGTCAACGGCTCTTTCAAAGGACAGACTTGGGAGTGTTTTCACTCTGGCCTGACCAGTTTTCTTGAAGCTGACTGGTTTTGCTAAGAAGTTATCTATATACCTCTAAGGACCTCCTAGTGTTTTTTTTTAAGCAGGTAAAATGGACTAACACACATACTATTCTTTTAACTAATTAAACTATGGCAGAATCCAGATAGGTGTGTAAGGCAGATGGCCCTCTTATTTGCAAAGGTCTGACTTAACTATTGTCTTGTCCCTGTAGGTGCACTTGTTATAATAAGTTCTGAGATGGCACAAGAATTACGAGTGGAATTGCCCCATGTCTTGGTGGGTTTGAGCTGTCACAGTTGACAGAAACACCATAAAGTAGGCAGCTCATTAATTCCTCACAGTTCTGGAGGCTAGGACATTCCAGATGAAGACAATGGCAAACTATGCGTTCGCCGAGGGCTGCTTCTTTATCTGTGTGCCTCATAGCTGTGTCCTTGCAGTGGAGGGCTCGAGGTGGCCTTCTTAAGATGAGGTCTTCCTTTCTGCTGTCCTATACAGTCATGATAAACACCCCAGGAAATCTGGCTTGGAAGTTAATTAATCCTGGTGATACCACACAAATGTCAAGAGGTGCGAAAACTTCTTACCTCACACAGTGCGGCTTTTTGCCGAGAACACAGAAACGCCAGGCAGGGAAATGTCTTTTTAGGAGCAGGAAAAGGAGACCAACATGGCTTCTATTACCTGTAGGAGGTGGAAGGCGGTGGTGGTGGTGGTGGGGGGGGGTGTTCTCATGTTTGTCCTAGACCTTAAGGAGTTTGAACTGCCACTTGGGATCAATCAGAGGATAGAGTGCCGTGTCTATCTTATCAGTTTGCCCAGATACAGGCCAAAGAGATAGGTGGTGTTAAGGGACTTGAAAGCTATCGACAGTCTAACATCAAAATGGGGTCAGACTCTTTAGCCCACCTCATCTTTAACTGAGGACAAGAGACACTCAGCAAAGTGATAAACCGTTTTTAGACTAAGATCCAGCATCGCTAGAGAAGGCAGGCATTTGCACTATTCTTTGAAGGACTTTTTAAATTGCTTTTCATTTCCTTTCTGGGTTTTCTGCATCAAAAAAGTCATACAATCACAGTCTAAAAAATTCTGAGTTAAAGAAGCCATATAATGTTTAGATTATTATCCAAGATTCCAGCTCTGGCTGGTCTTGAACTCTTGGAATCAAATGGTCTTCTCGTCAACTTTCCACGTAGCTCAGGCAAATGCCACTGTGCGTGCCTGGGTTTACATTTCTAAGGGCAGTGCCGATTGTCTCCCTATATCCCACCAGGTTCCCCTACTAATGACACCTTACATGAGTGTGGGCATTTTGTCCAAATTGATTAAATGATTATTGATACAGTATTCTTTTTAAAAATATTTTTATTTATTCTTTTTTTTTGTTTGTTTTTTTTTTTTTTTTGAGGTAGGGCATTTTGTCCAAATTGATTAAATGATTATTGATACAGTATTCCATTTTAAAGAAGCAGTGAGAGAGAGAGAGAGAGAGAGATAAAGAGAGAATGAAAATGGGCACACCAGGGCCTCCAGCCACTGCAAACGAACTTCATACACATATGCCACCTTGTGCATCTTGTTGATGTGGGTCCTGGGGAATTGAACCCGAGTTCTTTGCTTTTGCAGGCAAGTGTCTTAACCACTAAGCCATCTCTCCAGCCCTTGGTGCAGTATTCTAATTCACATTTCTTTAGCTTTTATCTAATGTCCCTTTCTATTCTAGAATTCCACCCAAGGTGCCACAGTCTGCCCAGTCTCATGACTTCCTAGGCTCCACTGGGCT